>CM041041.1:3106969-4440120 GCA_023078785.2 Hyles euphorbiae | reverse complement strand
AAAAACAAATCAGTTGCTACGCACATGGCACTACGCCGTAGCGCGCTACGCCGTAGCAATCAAATGAAGTAATGGTCGGATGCCATGTCAAAAGAATTCTATAAAACGTGTATACGGCAGAAATACGTTTCTTTAGTGTAACGAATGATGAAAAAAAAATCTTAAGCGGCGCTTCGCGTGACCGTATGCGTGGTCAATCAAAATTTGGGCAACGAAAAACGGAGTTTGTTTGAAAATGTTATGTAACACTTTTTTTTCGTATCAGATACAATTACGTTTACAATTGTTTAAAACAACATGAGTATAGCCTTCAGTATATTTTTTTAAGGAGTAAAACCTGCATTAATAAAATAATGGAGTAATTAATAAAACCTAGATATGAAGTAGAAACACCAATTAGCAAAACCTATAAAAATAAAAACCCCATTTACGTTTACAGATGTTATTATATACATTACCCTTTATATTATGCAAATAAACATTTCCATTATGCACGGACTCAATTAAAGAACAACAAAACTTACAACAGGCCAGCGTCACGTCGCTATAAAAATTGCGATGTAATAATACATCCTTATAATTTCACAAAGCCATTGCAAGTTCAATAAAACTGAGCCAATTTGGAGTCACGCAACACCGTATTTAGGATGGTGCATTTCGCGTGCACATTACGTTTGAAAAAATCTTATTACGATTTTTTAAATGATTTTGCGGTCTCTTTAACTGGCAACTAATAATTTTCTGTTTGAGTAATAGAAATCTCGATACGCAGCATGGAATGTTTTATTTTCTATAGAAAATTTCTTTAAACCAGGAAGGTAACTCTATGATCTGAAACGAAACTCGACTTTTTTGACGCTCGACGTGGGTTATAAGTTTTTTATTTCTATAAATATTTTTACAATTTAGAATAAATATATTTCTATAAATATTTCAGAACTACGAGGCTTTTCGGTCTCACTAACATCCATACCAGAAAGACATATTTGTGGGCAACACTTTGTCTTTTGGGGACCCTCTCATTTCACAGCAAGCGTCTTACGAACTGCCACGTTGGTTATCAAATCAATACTACTCTCTACAACACTTATCATTTACTCCGAATTAATCTATAATTACGATGTACGATAGATGATGTAAGCATTTTGTAGAGTACCTAGGCAATTTTTTAAAATTTATACACAACGGTCGAACATTCCAGTTTCATTTTGGATCGTAGATTAACCCGCTAAGTTCAGCTAATATAGCCAATGTATTATTGGAGTATTATGAAATGAAATGAAAATGAAATGAAATGAAATAAAATGAAATGAAATGAAATGAAATGAAATGAAATGAAATGAAATGAAATGTATTTATTGATCACGTAGGCAATTAAGGAGCTCTTATGACAAGTCAATACACATAGAACTTAATCTCTATTTACAATATATTTCCTATACTTATTATTACTTATTTTAATTTCTTGCTTTTATCAATTTATTCATTAATTTTATTTATTTTTAAATTATTTTTATTTTTATTTATAATTAGTTTTATTTATTTATTTAGTTTTTATTCATATTTTATTTAAAGTATTAGTTTTTACTTTATAGTAATTTATTTGTCAAAGAAATACATTATTTACGTTAGTCAAATTAAATTATATTATTTGTGGACCATAAATTTACAACGGTGCGTAGCGGTTTATAGTTACCACCGGATCCAACGCGGCCCCTTCCTGAGAAGACCCGGCGAAACAAACTCAGTGGGCTTACACTACCACTGGAACTACGCGACGCGACCCAGTCCTGAGTATATCCAGCGACTAAGGGCCGAAACTGCGTTAAGCGGGCGCCCGCGACGGGCAACCGTCGCGCGTTTCCTCGCGTGGACACGCGGGCGGGCTCCGTGAGAACGCGACGGTCCCCGTCGCGGGTACCCGTCGCGGAGACCGGATTTACGCAGTGTCGCTGGTTCAATTTTAAAGGTGTGCATGTACAGTCGTGTCGATGGAGAGCTTAATATAATATTACATACCAAAACGACGACTAGCAAAAAAAAAAACGACAGCCAGGAAGGCTTTTAATTGAATTTAGGTTGCTAGGCGGAGAATTTGTTGTAAAGTTCAGTAAATTAAGAGAAATTGAAAACTCATTGTACAAAAAATTTAAAGTTTCGATACCGGTCTATGGCGAATTATCTTCGAAACTGGAACCATATTTGATGGTCAACAACTTAAGGGTAAAATCTGTATCAGTCATATCACCAACGGAAAGGCTGGCAATAACATTGCGCTAAGTAAAAAATCTTTATTTTGCTCAAGTATATTCATCATCATCATCATCTCAGCCACAGGAAGTCCACTGCTGAACATCGGCCTCCCCCAACGGTCTCCGCATCGACCTGTTGGAAGCAGCCTGCATCCAGCGACTTCCTGCAAATGTAGCCAGGTCATCCGTCCACCTTGTAACCGGGCGTCCGACATTTTGCTTGCCTGTACGTGGCCTCCACTCTAGAACCTTTCGCTATGAATCATCTATAGAATCCTTTGCGCTATGTCGGTGACCTTTATTCTCCTACGGATCTCCTCATTTCTGAGTCGGTCTCGTAGGGAAATACCGAGCATACCTCTCGATTGCTCGTTGAGTGACTTTGAGCCTTCTAATGAAGTCCAAAGTGAGAGGCCACGTCTCGGTGCCCTATGCCATCACCGTCATGTTACCGCTGGCGGACACCGCGCGCTTTACCGCGCGTGCCCCCGCGACGGGTTCCGACGCACGAAGGCGGGCTCCGCGGCGCGGGTGCGGGACGCGCCTCCCCGTGCGGGACGCCCGCGCGGATCCCGCGACGGAGCACTTTTGTATGAAACCGCGCCCGTGCCCGCTTAACGCAGTTTCGGCCCTACGACTCAGTGGGCTTGTTTTGGGTCCAACTTAAGACAACGACCATAAGTAATTTCCGATACGTCCCGTATGTTTAGGCTTACTGCCGGATCCAACGCGGCCCTGACTGAGAAGACCCGGCGAACAAACTCAGCGGGCTTTACTTTACCACTGGATACTACGCGGCGCGACCCATTTCTGAGTAGATCCAGCGAGTCAAACTCAGTGGGCTTGGTTTTGGTCAATTTACTAAAATAAGTATTTGTGACTTGTCTTACAATATTTGCCATATTAATTATTATTTTTATATGATTTTTTCGATCGGTCCGTCATATAATTTAATTGATTTATTTGATTGTATATAGCTTAATTTTTGAGTTCACAATTTTAGATATTTTTAATTATTTAGATTAGGTGGTGTAATAAGCGAATAGTTCAGGGCCCCAGGAGGTCGCAATGTGCAAGAGAACACCTAATCCCAGGCTTTTTTATCCTCAATATATTCCTTAATATTATAATACCCTAGACATAAGTTTGTTTTTAATATGGACCCTAAATAGTTTGTCCGGTAGCTGCTTATCCTATTTGGAAGTTTATTATAAAATTTTATACAACTACCCAAGAAAGATTTTTTTGATTTTTCTTAGTCTAAACGAGGGTATTGCTAGTTTATTTTTATTCCCGCGTATTAATGGTGTGGGTGTCACTGACCTCATAAAACTTATTAATATTTTTACGAACGTGCATTATATTCTGAAAGATGTATTCAGATGACACGGTTAGTATATTGCTTTCTTTAAAAACATGATCGCAAAGAATCGCGCTTCCTAGATTATAAATGAGCACGGACTGCTCTTTTTTTGTAAGATAAATATGGATTCGATATCAGCCGCTGATCCCCATAAAATAATGCCGTATGACATTATACTATGAAAATAAGCAAAATATACCAATCTAGCCGTTGCAACGTCAGTTAGTTGTCTTATTTTTCGGACCGCGAACGCTGCGCTGCTAAGTTTAGCTGATAATCTCTCAATTTGTGGACCCCATTGTAATTTTTTTATCTAGAGTGATCCCTAAAAAAATTGTGGAATTAGCTAAATTTAGAATTTCTGTATTTAATCGATACGCGTGTTTACGCTTGCCACGTTCGGTAAAGCAAAACGGACCATTTAGTCTTACTAGCATTTAATAGTAGATATTAGCAGAAAACCAATCCGAAAATTAAATAAGAATATTGTTAGGTGTATCTAGATTATATTATGTGGTGAGGCCAAGCTGTAGATTGCGGCGTACCCCTGGCATTGCCAAAGCATTTAGGCGGTTAATACGGCTATATACTAAAATAATAAGTTAACGTACAAGCAATTATTGTGCACTAATAATATAGAATTTATGAAAATATTAATCTATTTCTTTTTTAAATAAAAATTTGTGGACTTGCACTTACAAAGACTTCGCCGAAAATGACGAGAATATCACATTTTCCCTTACATAAATATAAAAATAAATACTTAAATTATAATGATGAGTTCTTAGAAGCTCTAACTAAATCCGTGAACATTTACTTTGTGGCAAGCTACTTAAATTTTCACCTTAACATTATTGAGGATAAAAAGGGATCTCCAAAATTAAAAAAAAAAAAAAAGACGGGTTGCACACTGGGAGTGCCGGCGGAAGTGGAAACTTGATTATTAACGTTGAGCATGTTTGATATTTTGGAATGGTTAGGGAATAATTTTGCACCAATTGCTTTATCAGTATAAAAGTACTATCATTTATGTGGTAGAATACAATATTCATTTATTGCGCTATCGTACACAAACATGACAATTTATATTACATTAAAAATTTAACACTTTAAAAACTATTACAATTATTTTTACATTAAAAAGTTTATCTCTCCGAAAAATCAACTTTCATCCATAATTTCAACGACTTTTCACCATCATCATTACCAGAACTATCATCGCCAATCTCTAAAACTGATACGATAGGTTTATGGTAGCTGAAGTAAGAAACGAACAGTTTTGATTCGAACCTATTTAAATGTCAAATAAAGACCGCATCAATAGTAGTTTTGTATTTCGTTGTGCTAAGATTGCGATCATTCGACATAGTTAAACCAAATTCATTATTTAAAAATTCAATTAATAGTTGATTTTTATCGTCTGCGAAGTTTATGTTGAAATCTCCACTCAAAATCATTGGCAATTCATCAAAGCTTTATAAACTGACAGCTGTCTAACTCTCCATCCGTCTTACGCTTTTTCGATCAGGTCACGTCCTGACGCGAGTTTAAGATTTTATACCCATTACAGAAAAAGTGCTCAACGCCTGCTAAAGAAGTTTTCACTTCAAAAATACCGGGGGAAGACCGTGGGTTACAGATTGCAAATTACATATAATTTTAGACTGCTGCCCCAGCCTGATCCCATAGTAAAAATAAGAAAAATCGTATTTTGCCTGCTCTCGATTGTCGAGCTCGTCAAGACGATTCCTCTGACTCCAAATACGGGGGGTTTACTTTAAGAAATGACGGAGTTATGCCTGGACAAATATTTTAGGGGAGAGAGGGAGGAATTTGGGGATTTGGTTGGGGCCAATCTGTAGAGCTCACCGAGCCGGTTCCAACGATACCAAACTCGGTGGGTCTACGATCTATATTGGCCGAGATAGGATTGGGGGGGGGTGAGGTAAATTTTCGGGGTGGGGGTAAGGTAAGGGGGGGGGGTTAAGGTTTCGTGGGGAGGCTAACTTAAATTAATTTTTTGGAGGTAAAATATTTTTTTTTGTGGGGGTAATTTTTTGCGTAATTTGGGATTTCTGGCGGGGTCAATTTGTAGCCCTCACCAAGACGGTTCCGAGGATACCAAACTCGGTGGGTCTACGACCTATGTTGGCCGAGATAGGATTGGGGGGGGCGAGGTAAATTTTCGGTGTGGGGGTAGGGGAGGGGGGGTAGGTTTCGTGGGGAGGCTAATAGGCACTATTTCGGAATAAGGGTGGGGGAAGGCAGGGGGTGGGTCTATTAGTACGAGAGATGACAACCAAAATTTTTGTCTCATAGCAATACAGCCACAACCGCATCAAATTGATAGATTTGATTATTTCGAACTCGAAAATACCGATTTCAGACATTTTTCGCGTAGCGTTTGACCGCACTGAATTTTCAAAAATGTCAACAAATTTTACCGGACTGTATCATAGCAATCTGTCTGATTTTCTGACTGTGGTTATATAATAGCCATTAGATACCGAAAACATATTTTTCAGAAGTTAATAGTGTAGCGCGAACCCAAAAAATAATTTAGAAAAATTAAAAATGAGACAAAAAAATATGATGATAGCAATCCGTCTGAAAATGTTCTTT
Source organism: Hyles euphorbiae (assembly GCA_023078785.2). Classification (NCBI taxonomy): domain Eukaryota; kingdom Metazoa; phylum Arthropoda; class Insecta; order Lepidoptera; family Sphingidae; genus Hyles; species Hyles euphorbiae. The sequence continues at coordinate 4,433,883 of CM041041.1, read as the reverse complement.
ACGGGTAAATTAGGATTAGTTAATACGAAAAAAATTATTTTCAGAAGAAAATTCGGATGCAACAAATTTTGAGACCATTCTAAATATGTTAAGGAATTTTACCGATCGGTATCATAGTAATCTGTCTGAAAATTGTTGAAATTGATGAAATGAATTAACCAGATGTAAAAAAAAATTATATCAGAAGAATTCAGTGTAGCACCTCCCTTATCAGACAACTTTTCGATATCAACCGTATTGAAGCGTGACTGATTGCAAGTTGGGTAATCACCTTGCTTTTGTCTTGCCAAAATAGAGCGCGGACAACGTATCTATGCTATACAAACGTCTATTATAATTGATAATTTAGAATTCTTAAAATACTACTCTTCCATCCCCGAAAACTTCGTCAATAGGAGATGAGCAAACTATGCCTTATCATTGGGAATAGAAGAAAAAAAACGTCCGCGATCCCTCGGACAACCAGTGACACACCCACGTCCGCCTGAGCTACTTATAGTTTGTTGTCACTTTAAGTGAGCGTTATTTCAACGGTAAGGACAGCTGGTGAGTGACTATGTATAGTAAGAGAGTGGCAGGAGTATAATATGCGAAAAAACCATTCCCACCGCTGCAGAAATGTAAGAAGCGCTCAGGCATCGGCCAAGCGACTCCAAAACGTTCTTTTCTCTTTTGGGAGTACATGCGACATCTAAAATGTCTGAAAACATTTTTTTTGCAATCTTGTCTTATTTACGAACAGTAGAAAAAAAATTCATTCGGATTGCTATGATACAGGTCGGCTAAATTTGTTGACATTTTCAAAAATTCGCTTCAGCTATATACTACGCGCAAAATGTCTGAAAACCAACTTATTCGTCATAAAATTATAAAATCTATATACATTTCCAATATCAGACGTATTGCTATGATACCGACTGCCTTTTTTTTTTGACACAGCAGAAATAGCCTCACATGCAATTGCTACACTTTTGACCGTTACTATCTACCTAGTCGGGTTTAGAATAACATAATCTAACGATTTTATACAGTTTCGATCGTATTGCTATGATACATGGTTTTGGTCGTCATCTCTGGGACTATATGGGACAATTTTGGAAAAAGTGGGTGAAACTGAAAAAAAAAACGAAACAGTAGGCCCAGGCATACATTTTCGCCGCGCTGTAGAGAGGGGATAGCTGTCTACTCTCCATCCGTCCTACTAAGATGTTTATAAAGCAAACGTCATTGCCGTCCTACGCTTTTTCGATCAGGTCACGTGTCCTGACGCGAGTTTAAGATTTTATACCCATTACAGAAAAGTGCTCAACGCCGCTAAAGAAGTTTTCACTTCAAAAACCTCATGGTCCAAGCTATGTCAGCCCGAAAAAAGTGGACATTTCATTTTATTTTTAAATATAATATCTATTTTTATTATTACACCAAACTTTTACATTTCATATTACTTACTCTTTGATGCTAAACGTGAGCGTACAAAAAGATAAAAGGTGTATCGTAAAACGTCGGTACGTTTTTTTTATATTTTAAGGATGTACCTTTTTGTTAACGAGCTGACCTTTGCTCCTTAAAACTCCCTTTGTCCTTAATTTTGAAGACGCATAAAATCAAGACCTATATTTTACAGCGTCGTAAAGCAAGTTTCCGGCAGATTTTTTTTGTAAAATCAAAGTAAGCAGCTGGTTGACCTACATTTACTTACTAAGTAAACTAATTTAAATTTTGTCTTTACTATATATAGGCAATGAAGTAACGAAAACTTTTCTTTTCGTATATTAATTGTATCCTCGAATTTATTATTTTATTATTATTATTATTTCTGGAAGAAATGCGGTGAAAAAAAGACAGTGTTCTTTCAATACTTACAGACAATCAAAAACCTCAAATAAATTTTAATCCGACAATAGAACACTCCTTAACAAAACAGGTACTTAACATAAAATAATACCGAAGCATATTCCAAGCCCTCAAGTTAGACAAATGACAACAAAGGACTACACGAGTGACCTGCCCGAAGCTTACATCTCAAGCTAGAACAGTGCTTAATAACCCAAGCTGGCAACTCAAAGTGCCACAGGCCTCGCACCGGACATTGAATCAACAGCCTTTATTCACCAGCCATGTTTATTCGAGAAGCCTAAAGCGCTGTGCTTTAACAATTCTCAGAAATGAAGTTCATTCAAGGAGGCTTGTACATTGCATCTTTGCGTACAAAGGACTTTGCTGTTTCAAGTATTGCAGATAAATAGAGATAGCGATTTAAATGCATACATGGAAACTCGGACGGTGAGATGTGAGAAAATTTTTGTGGTACGCGGCAGTACTCAAAATATTTGTTATCATTAATATTTGTTTATCGTTTGGTTACATATTTTAATTATATTTATTATTTATTTTATTCTGTATATATTTACAGAAAATAATACATCTTAACTGTTATGCTTGGTTTGACAACCGCCGTGGTGCAGTTGATTAGACGCCGTCTGTGAAACGAGAGGCTGCGGGTTCGATCCCCGCACCGAAAATAATGTTGGTGCGGTCCATAAATATTTCTTCCGGGTCTGGGTGTTTGTGAGACCGAAAAGTCTCTCGTAGTTCCTGATACCCACGACACAAGACTCGATCTTAGTGTGGGGTTAGAACTATGTATATGACTGTTGGGTGTTATTTATTTATATAAGAGAAACAGTAATAGAGCTAGTGTTGTTCAGGCTTTTAAAATATCTAGCAGTATATACAAAACGTCACACAAACTTTTATAGTACTCGTATGGTTTTGATACCAAAGTCAAACAAAACTTAGTCATATTCTGTGTAACTGACTATATAATATGTATTTATCTGTATAGGCTTTCAGTCTCCCCTGTTTAAGGGGCTGTTTGTCGGCAACAATGACACAAAGCTACCGGACGTGGGGACGGTGTAAGCAAGTAGTCTGTTCTATCTTAGTTACAACTGTAACTCCCTTCTGAATATTATCGTGATTCAAGCACTAAGATTTTTACTCTTTTGTTATAATAGAATATATTATGAAATAGAAATTTATTTATATTTATATGTGCTTTATTGTACACCAAAATGAAAGCCGTGTACAAAATACTTAAAAACTAAATACATGATTATAATAGGCGGCCTTATCGCTAGCTGCGATCTCTTCCAGGCAACCTTTGGATGGACTGCTTTATTTTATTTTTATTTATATTCTTTATTGTACACGTGGAAAAATACTAATATTCCTTATAACAAAATTTAAAATAAGTACAATCAGCTGCACTTAATGCACAAGGCAATCTCTTCCAAGCAATGTATGGAACCTTTGAATTATAATTAAGTCTCACATTAATTCTATAAATGACTGTTGGTGACTAAACAGAGCAAGTATATTGTATATTAAGTGACGGTAAAATTTCCATAGCAACTTGTAGGAACATGCATTAAACGAATCTCTGGAACTGCAAGTAGGTCATTTGTCCTCCTTCCAAAAGGCCTTCAATGTAAAGAGGTTTATTTAAAGATCAAGAAGAGAATTAAATAAAGTGCAATTTATTTTCTTTTATTGATATGAATGGTGAGATAAGCATGCCATTCGACTTATGGTAACCACAACTACCTAAGCCCTAAGGGCAGTAGCAAAACCAAACAACACTATGGATTACTAACTTATGCTTGGCGTTCCACTGAGCTCATACATTATATCCAGTAGTTAAAAATAAAAATAAATTAAAAATAATAATAGGAATAATTTCATAAACTTAAAATAAATAAAATAATTTAATGTCTTAATATTATTCAACGGTTATCAAAAGTCTTGAGACTGGTACTAAAATAAACATCAACGTTCGCCGTGTTTAAGTTTAAGTAAATAATTTTATTATATCAAAACTTTTCGAATATCTTAGAGCGATCCATTGATCTTGAACTTTAATTAACCAATGTTGGTAAGATTCTATTCTTAGGATTCTGTTAGGAAACCGGCCAAGTCGATAATGAGAAAACTTCTGTGCTCCGAGAGATATGAAACCAATAAAAGCAAATATGTGATACGCATTAAAAATGAACGGCTGCGGGGCGGTTAAAATTATTTATTTCCTTTTCTTTAGCTAGTAGTGGTTTGGTTGATAAAATTAAATGGAGAATCTTATTATCGTTATTGTTATATGTCATCACCGAGTTGATTTTTAAAAATATTGTTAAAAATGGAATGCCAACGCCCTCTTTAGGCGTTCGAAAGAATATACGTTAAATAGTGACTGGAGATGTTAAGGACTTGATAAAAAAATTCAGGAGCATCTCAATAGCCTGTGAGCTAGCAGTATGGTTGGTTGCGATCAAGTGAGCAAATGTTATCATTTGAAAATAGTGCTGTAAGAGCGTGGAGAGTGTCTCACGTTCCGTGAGTAAGATTGTGATTTCCTATTATTTGATCTGACACATCCCCACATACGCCTACGATACTAAGCTATAACTAGCTGTGAAACATAATAACGAGCATACACATTACACCCAACATGATAACAAGCTTGCATTAGAATGCAAGCTTGTTATCATGAGAACATTATAATTAACAAGGAATTACTAGAGTAATTCCTTGTTAATTATAATGTTCTCATATTTATTTAGATAATATGTTGTGAATTAAAACAATAACAGCATTATTCTTGCATTTAGTCAGATTACCAACGAATATATTTTTATAAAATGGGAGGTACACGAACAGGCAGGCCACCTTATGACGATAGATCTTTATAATATTTCCTAGTCTCTACTCATTATATTTTCCAGCAATGATTGTAAAAGGTGATAATTGCTAACCTTAAATATCTTGAATATCCCATTTCTTTTATTAACAAATATTGTAACCAGCTCACGTAACCTATCCATTTCAATTTGTACACATTGCAAGACTGAAATTCCAACAAAAACGTGGAAAACTCAAAACGTACTCGCATTCAGCCGCCATCCCACCTACTTTATCGGAATTGTACCTTAAAACCCTTTGCCTATCGAGTCCCTTACATGTATGTAGATGCTTATTGGAAGCCTTTCCTTTGTGCCGTTACGCGTGACGTTTTGTATGAGATCTTTTTATACACTTCCAGCAACTATTGACTGTGCCCTAATATACCTACGTAAATATATTCCCGCATTTCTATTTGACCAGGGAAAATAAGGTTTCAGTGTGAAAGAGCTGAACTGTGTAACTTAGAGTTTTAAGTTGTGGTTCTGTATAAAATCTGCTTTTTATTTTTTCTGTCTTGGAGCAATAGTGGAAAAATGATTAGCTGTACAAAAAAGGACTTCAGGCTGTAAAAATAAATAAAAAAATAATATTGATCACTTTTTTCCTGTCCACCCTTACATACGTATGCATTTACAAAATATGACAGTTAATTAAGAATTTGATGTATCAAAATTCAATTTATCATTGGCTCTCACAAGAGGTCTAATAATTTAGGATAAAATAATTTTAGATATTATAAGTCCCAATACCGTTGTATTTCCAGCATCAGTCAATAATCTATGATATCTAAAGTAGAGCAGTAGGTTGATCGTTCATATCAATAAGTCGATTTATTTATAAGACTAGTACTACTTTAGCACGTTTAATCTAGACTTAATCTTGATTATTCAGATATAACTCTTCACTATAAATCCTTGACTTTTGCAACCAACTCCAAGTTATATAAATTAACTTACTCTACACAATACATTAGCATAATTACTACTTTGTATTGTTATAGTTCTTAGTTTAACGTTAATGCACTCACATCTTCCAATTAAACTTATTTAATTATATTATTACTATTTTTTAAATTTATTTTTTAAGTTATAAATATTTTTAAATTTATTTCTTCTAGAAGCGACTAATGAAATGAAATGAAATGAAAATATTTATTGAATCCATAAAATGTCATACACTATTTAGATTCAGTCATTTTTTTTTTCTACTACGACCCAGTTCACAAGGCTTTTTTCGCCAGAGAAGAACGGGCAAGAAACTCTAGCGTTGCTCTTTTTAAAATAAGTTACTACTGTTACTACCATATTTATGTATAATATTTAGTTTCACCAACTTTCTGAAAGAGTTTACTGGGCGGAAATATTTATTGGAAGGCGAAAAATCACAACTAATACCAAATGTATAAAATCATATTATGTTGTCGATAATTGTATACTCGCAGGTACAAGAGAATTTAATGGACCAGTATTTTATATCCACCCTAGGAGACGTGGAATGTCTACTAAATAGCTCCTTTTTTCTTATCTTTGTCCTAAATTCTATACTAAATAAGTAATCAGTAAAAATAAAAAGTATCTGAGTGATTGTGTGTTATACATTATAAACCTTATGATGCAGTTATTCACAGGCGGCGGTGATATGATATATATGAACCGTATGTTCGTATACCCTTTATAATATAAAAATAAAAAACGAATCAACTTAACATTTTATGTCTCAGGATGTTGAGCGCAGCGGAATGTCAAATCAATACATTGCTTTGTATTTCAAGCTGTTGTTTGGTTTTGCTGATCATGAGCGGTCGTATCGCTTACAATCAGATGAATGGTATAATTGTCTCGCCCTGCATTGCAATAAAAAAAAAACATAACTCCGCATCACACTGACACAATATCAGCAAATATGTCACATTCATAAATAAAAATAAATCTAAAAGGCTCAATAAAACCTACAATAGGTACAGTTAGGTAAGTGGCAGTAATTGTCGAGCATTTCCAACGTTCTGACCTACTTATAGAGTTCGTATTCGGCGACCCGACGCGACTGACTGACTAATCTGGCTCCACTTAAGTGGGTTTCTATCAACATTATGAAGTGTGCATTATGCCGAGAGTGTCATTAAGTGACATTTATCGGTTGTGTCAGAATACATTAGCTGACTAGTTTCGTAGTTTCACGATATTAATCCTGGGTGTTAAACCATTTGTATCGGTGTTATTATTAAAGTATTATTTAGGTATGTTAAAAGTATTATTATTTCAGACAGCTCAAAACCATGCGAGATGGATTCACTATGGATGCCTTTGTTCCATCAAGTAGAGATAGGACTTGAATGATGATATAAACTATTTATGTCCTCATTATGTAGGTATAAATATTACAGGGATTGTATATACAATTTATCAGAAAAGCATGATTTCCCGAACACTTACAAAAAATCTGCAGATAGTTTAACATTAAATTATTATTTTTCTAGTTCCTCTAAGAAACGCGATTTTTCTTAGCATAAGAACATAGTATTAAAAATGTTCTTCACAGAATTTTCATACTTATTATTAAATATCAGTCAACACTGTCACTTCCATAAACCGTGCATGGTTTAATATTTAGTAACTACTAAAACCTTAATTTAAAACATAGTGCGTCACACGAAAGCACTGTCACTATATCACAACATTTTGTTCCCACTCTAGTTTTATACGCAAAACATAATGCAAACTACCGAAAACCTTTTAAGGCACCTCATAAAAATGTACAAAATAGTTTGCACACAAAGCAATTTCGTCACCCACTCTCACTGGGTACTTAATTTATGAACGCGAGATAAAAGCATCTGATTACTTAGCAAGTCTTAAAATAATAAGCTTCCTTATAATCTGCTATGTTGCGGCTCGTGGAAAAATCCAGCGCAGATTTTTTCTAATTAAAATTCATGAGGTCGCGTTAGGGGCACGACACACTGACAGTCTCGTTGCGACAGTGAATACGTGTCATATTTTTTTTATTTAAAGCGTGTTTATGGCGATAGTAATTTTTTTCTTTGCGTTTTAACGCTTTAAGAGTGTTTGAAGATTTAAAAGACGTGGTAAATTTTTATTTTTCAAATTAAAGTTAATAAACAGCCCCACAATATATGTGTTTTTTTAACAGCTGATCCATTGTATTTGGAAGAGATTGCTAATAACAATAAAAGTTCCATTTGCTGCACTCTCTAATTATAATTGTTAAATATGTCATATTGTATTGATCTATCTAAAGTTCATAATTTGAGAATAAAAACATTTTTATAATTGTTTCAATTTCATAAATTGGACGCTTATTGGAAAGATTGGTATGCAAATAAAGCCCTTAACCGAAATGTAAGGAAAGGAGAGGTGAGAGGCTTTAGACCTGCAATAGGATGTCACAGGCTGATTATAATAATATTACGAGTAGTTTCATTCACATAACTACTTGGATATGAAACTACTCACTCACAACTAATGTAATAGTGAATGGAACTCGTCATAAAACAATTTACTAGTCCACGAATATATCAGTCGATTCATAAAATTTTAACCACAGACTATTCTGACCCTTACTAATTTTAATATGTCCGATATAATAACATGAAAGATGTGTGTCCGTACTTAGGCATTTAAAAGATATCTAGGTCGACTAAAACTTAGGTCTATAAAGTTAATATAGAGACACCCACGCTGTAGATATTTTCAGCGTATTCACACACCGATGGCTCATTAGGTCGAGTAACTCGCTCAATTTAGCAATTAATTAATCGAATTAAAATGTATGTAAGAGGATATTTGTAAGAGGATTGGGACACCAGCAGCAAAAGATATGAATTGGGTTGTGTACTAACCATAATTGAAGAGTAAAAATTATATATATATTTTTTTTGGAAATAATTCCTTTAAGTAGCGCTGTAGGTGAAAGAAACTAACCTTAAAACATGAGACACTCCAAATTATCCTTACTAATATTATAAAGGTGAAAGTTTGTATGTATGTATGGATGTTTGTTACTCTTTCATGAAAAAACGGCTCAACAGATTTTGATGAAATTTGGTATAGTGATAGCTGACACCCTGGATTAACACATAGGCTACTTTTTATCCCGAAAAATGTAGTGTTCCCGTGGGATGAGTCAGGAAACCAAATATACATATTTTCTACTCTTTCAAATTCAAATTGTTGGCACGGGATGTCCTCTCCTACGGAAGGGAAATATAGTCGACGGCACGCGGGAAATATAGTTAGTAGACACGCGAAATAATATGTTCTTGATGTGGATTGGACTCAAAAACTATCTGCACCCGGGCGAAGCCGGGCCCGACAGCTAGTATAATATATAGCTCACGTACGTCCCACTGCAAGGAAGGCATCCTCTATAATTGAGAATGGATAGGCCATATTATAGTCCCTGTTGAGAATGTTGGTATTAATATTTTGCCATTCATATTAATAGCTTATAAAATAAATGGCTTAAATTTTCTACTGCTGGATTAATTTAACGGGGTAAATATCTGTATTTTAAATCAAATTAGTGTATTCTACTGAAGCTCGAGAGTTTTGGGCTGGCTTAATTGAGGATTTCCAACGATATTTACTTTTAATTTCGTGCTGTTTTATTTTATTTCGATAACTAATCTATGTAGCAATTATTTATCAGCCAATTTTTATACACATGTTGATCGAATGAAAATTATAATTACTCTGATTGCTGCCCATGTTTGATATCTCAGCAAATCCGCTTTAATTGTCCCAAAGCGTTGGGACCCAATGTTATTTGCAATACATTACGCGTTAGTCGCATTTAGCTCAATTTCCCGCCGGATTCACGTGTAGGGTTGTGCCTCGATATCAAATAAACATCAAACTGAATAAATCTTAGTTGAACACAAACACAATTTTCAAGTTCACCACAATCAACGCGATGTTATCTTTCGGTCTCTCGACATATTCCATCCTTTATTGCTGTTTGTGCAGTGCTTAGCGATTATGGATCTTATGGGCTAATGAATAGAGTTTGTGACGCTTGCAGCGATAAGACAGTACATACGTAACCCCTTGCTTGGTGAATTGTTTGCGCGGCGCTGTGTTCTCTCACGCGAATGCTCATTGCTTTTGTTTGGTCCATGGTAGGGACTTTTGTTTCATGATGTATGACGTTTAGAAAGCATTTGAATGTTAAATTTGTAATAAGATCGACGTGGGGAGGTTTTGAATAGTTACGGTTGACTTAATACGAGACATTAGACAAATTGTAATGTTACCACTGTTTTCTATTTTGATAAAGTTTATCAAGTCAAAGCTGATTGCGTAGTAATATAACTCCGTACTTATAAATATTTTAGGAATAAAGTAATACGAACATTATTTTTTTATTACAAAATCTCACAGCTGGGTAAAGGCCTCTCCTAAGCTCATCCACATTCTTTATTGAGAGCAATTTGCATCAATGCAAATTGTGACCAGTACTAGATAAATAAAAATATGGACTAATATCATAATATTATGTATTACTTTTTTAGATCCAATTTACATCTCAGTGAATTATTTTTTATAAGATTATATTTAAAATAATCGGATTCCTACAACAAGCCAATAAAAATCTTTTATTCTACCTGGCGTTAACTCTATCAATGTTTGGATTGGCTTTTGCATAGGGCAAAAAAGCCCTGATCCATAGCTTCCTCGGTCATAAGACCAAATCGAAACAAAATTTTAAACAAAACAAGCAGCTACCTTTTTACGTAAAATGTGGAAATTATATAATAGATTCATATATGACGTAAACAATAAAGTGTATAAAAACATAAATTGACCTTGATTAATTACAATCGCTACCTCCTATGATGTTTGGACCACCATCCAAAACTAGACGATACAGAGAGTTGCGGTTTGCGTTAATTAACTACTGACTGAAAACTTGTTACAATAGAGTAGAGTAATTTGGAAATTGTTAATAAACGCGCCGTTAAATGTTAACAAAATAATACCACGTCCCTGAGGTGCTCTCAATTTTTCCAATTAAGATATCCAAATAGAAAATTCAATTACACATTTTACAATAATTAGTGTGTAAACAGAATGAACCACGATATTCATAACAAAATGTTTATTATTTTTGTTTTTATTTTTATATCGTTGTGCTCTTTTGTTTTGTTATGACACCAGATTCGCTGGATAGAACAAAAGTCTTTAAAAGGTTTAAAACATGCAATGTTTTCAAGACCAAACGAAAAAAATCGTTAAGTCTTTTAATGTCAAAGTCAGCACATTTTGTAGAAAAAATCTTTGTAATATCCAATTAGCTCTTTATAAATCAGAATGCATTTTCAAAATTATGCTGTAATACTCAGAAATGTAATGGTCAGACGACCTGGGAAAGGTCGCGAGATCTCGCTAGATGCAGGGTGCACTGTGGAAATCATTAGAGGAACATATGTTCCTTTGGCTGATGGATAGAGGGATGGACTCAGAAAATTACTATACTATAGCCTTATCTTAATCGTTTAATATGTGTAACGTATACTTGAGACAGCAATATTGAAGCCAAATCGTTTATTGGAAAAATGAGCGTCAGGGCGACAAAATTGCCATAAAGTTCCCACAGCTTGGTAACCATATGGTAACTGACATCCTTTCGGCTGTACAATATTTTCAAAGGCAAAAATTGAGCTGTCAACTACATTCGTCAATCATTTTTGCGTAGAGAAAAAACGTGACGAAATAGACTAGGAACGACTCACTGGTTCTGCGAAGAAACTTTGCGCCTATTGTTCATTCCAAAATTATTTAGAATAATTTCCTCCCCTGAAATCCACCAGACGCATAATACTCTAGAAATTAGTTTTCCATGGACATTCAACAATCTAGTCACTAGTGGAATCGGCTGTCTGCAGGGATATTTTTGAAATTGCCATTTTTTTAGATCCACTAATATTTCGTGCTCCTGTAAACCACCGTTGTATCCATTAGGTTATTAACATATCCCTGATCTGATTACTAAAGCAAGTTTCTGGGCTCTTACAATCTATGTAGCTAATCCCATACATATAAATTCAATGAAAACGTTTAAGTAATTTACTATTTATTCATATTTACGTATTGCAAAACACAAAATCGTGCTTTGAAGTCATTATTATGTAGTCATGCTGTGTAGGTATACTATTCATTAATTTACATCTCAACAAGTAAAACGATAATTTTTATAACTAGATAATCTGTAATATAACAAACACGAACAAACTTCGATTAAAAACAAACTGATTACCGTTAAATAGAACTGTTAATTCCTTTACACAGCAAAATGTATCGTGAACTCTTTAAGAAACAATTGGAGCACTCACTAGCGACACAATTTGCGGAAACAGGCGATGCAGCCACCGCAAACTCCTTGTCAATTAAACGGAGCTAATTCTTTGGAAGCTAAGTCTTATTGGTTTTTCTTTTATTATATTTCTTTAAATTAAGATGTTTTTTATGCCGTTTTTATACTGACATGGCGTAACGACTGCGCTGAGCCTGATGGTAAGCCAAATTTCATTCAGGCAGAGAATCGGCATCCTACGGCAATTCAATATTTTTCAATATGCTGGCTTGTTAAGATGTCTACCTATCTATGTATGATAAAAGATTCTTGATTCTCTATTAAACTTATCGTTCACTTCGAACTTAGTCTATGGTTACAACGTACGATAGAGGATTCCAACATATTGTGGAGTATCTAGGCACGTAAGTGAAGTGTTACATACGACGTCCGAACATTTGGACTTCAATACCATAGGTCGACCGTATTATGCTTTGAATACTACACGGGAAGCTTTGGACGATAAAAATAGTCCCAACGCAGCAAAGGCTGCAGTAGTTATTAGCCCCGTTGCCGCTAAGAATTTAACGCCTGGTTTGATTTCATATGCTTGTCCTATTTACTTTTCATTATTGGACGTTCCATAATATCCAAAGGAGGTTAATGTATAAATATTATGTTTACCTTTGTTTTTATTTTATTGTACATTTTTTATAATATTACAACTTTATTTAATGTCCAGACGAATCGTTATACGTTTTTGTTTGAATTGAAACTCCAGTAATTTTAAAATTGACATCGAAATCGTACTGATTGAACAGAGTTGTCAAATACAATACAAACACCTTTGATTCAAATGACAAACCAAATGTAACACATAGCTCCAACCGTCCTATTTCACCGAAAAATAAAATGCAGTCCAGATCGCAAAGTGTTGACAGTGGATTTGAATCACCGTTTCCCGAGTGCAGATTTGTCGAGTTCAACCACAAGTAATATCATTGGAGGTAATCCAATGGGCGGTGAACGCAAAGGCGACCGAGCAGAATGCACTCTAGAAAACAGATAAGACTCAAATCCAACCGTTAACTGGAGAAAAGTAAAACAAGGCTAGAACTGAATCTTTGTTGGATTTAGAGGTGAAGACGGGCAAACTAATTGTGTTTTACAGTAAACATTGGAGTTTTGGTTATGATCGAAATGAATGAATTGATTTGTCGTATTTTAGTGATTACAAGTTCATTATATGATAGCGATTCCTAAAATTTTAACCAGAGAAAATCATAATAACTATCAAAAACTTTCAAATATTTATTAAAATATATAATATTTTTGATTAAATATGTATTTTAACATTATTTTAAGTCATAATTACACCTAGTGTTATGCTGTTCTGATAGAGAAACTGATTTATTATTTAAGTACAAGTCCAAACAATAATGCTACGTAGTTAACCATCTGCTGTTTCACGCTAGAGTGAAATTTTTTGAACTAAGTAAGTATTGAAAGAGTATTAGTATAAGCCTCTTGGTTTGGAACGTCATGCAATTGACCATGAAACTGTGATAATCCAAGTTACGCGGTACTGGCTAGAAAAAAAAAAAGGAAGGGGAAAGATCAAACGATTCCCCGGAGCATTCGAAACCTTTGCCATACTGAAGGGGCTTGCCCTCACAACACAATTATATTAAAACTCCTTAGACGCTGACCCGGTCTGTGGTATCAAATAGACCTGAAAGAATGCCAAGAAAGCCAAGTGGCTACTAAGTGGTTCGCTCCCTTTGTTACTTTGCGTTTCACTACTCCAATGGCCTCTTTAATAGTTCAGTTTTATGCGCTGGGTGGCGTGTGTGTTGCACCAGTTATGCCAGTTTTAATGTGTTGTAATTGTTCGTGATTATTCTTTATAAAATTTTGCTCGGTTTTGTTACTCAGTGTTTATTGTTACCACTTTCCGTTGTTATGTTGTTACATCCTTTCAGGAAGCTTGAGTATGCTTGGAATTGTTCGGCTCATTTGCGGTTTAATTGTCATTAATATTAAACAGCAACTACGTTCATTTTACGACATTTATGTAGATGTAACATTATGTTGTAAAATTAATGTGCTAATACGCACGTCAAATTAGCAATTTATGACGTAGAAGGGTTGGTGCACAAGTGAATGTGCAGAGGCGAACTTCGAGTTCGACGTGGGCATATGAATGCCTGGGTGGCCATTGGTTGAAATATATTTTTGAGTTTCCCTCTTTGATTTGCCCTGTATAACGTGGGGCGGTCAATTAATATTAGTATTCCTTATATCATTGCAAATTCACTTAGATTATGAACAATCACATTCTGGGATTGATTTCTGGATCACGCAAATCATCTATAATGAGTATTCTAGGCGAATATACTTCCGTATAGAGATTTATTAAAAATGTATGATTTATTCGATACTATTTGCCAAAAACTTTGATACGAGGTAACCGAATCGTTAAATAATATGTCATATTATTAGGCAACAGTTTAAACCGACTGAAAGATATTGTACTAATATTTAACTCCGCACTCTAATTATTACAATCAAATATTTATCGAAAAAAGATTTAAGAAAGTTGTTAATTAAATGTTACCATCGCAAATAAAACCTTCAAAAAGAATTTGAATTAAGGCATCTTTGAGTTTACCCGCAAGATACTTCGCTATTTCCCGTTAATAAACATAATTTAAGCGGAGTTGATTTGAAAGAACTTTGCTATTAAATACCATTGAGGTTCATTCAAATTGAAATCCAAGTTTTAAGCAAGAATGTAAACATTGCAAGATGTTTTATGTTTGCTTATATAACGAGTTCTATAGATTCATAAACTCACGTCTGTATCCCATTAGGGTAGACAGAGACTATTAGACACTAAATGGAGCTATAGTTAGCTATAGTCAGTTTTTATATAGTTTGCTATAGTTGAAACATACCTCTTTAAGTATATCTTGAAATTTTTGCATAAGAACTGAAAGTCTAACCCTAACTAAAAAGTCGGATTTTCTGATACGCACGACACAAGACCCAATCTTAGTGTGGTGTCAGAACTGTGAAAGTGACTGTTGGTAATTTATGTAAGTATTTAATTTCCCTTGTTCCATACTATGTCGGATCGGATCATAACCGGCTAGTTCTGAATACGGAACTCATCCATTTTCATTGCAATGAAAGGCAAGTGGTGCATGCCTTTCGCCTGATGGTATATGGACCGCTCACGGACACTAGCAAAGACGAACAACACCCTGAATTATAAAAAACAACTGACATTCCACTGTGCTCGCCAACCTGAGACATGAGTATTAAGTCTCAATATGTCCAGTAGTTAGTCTGACTAAAATTTAGAAGGCTTTAATTTAGGGGGTCTGACAATAGATGCACTATATACCATGGAATATCTAAATCACTTTCAGTGCGCTTGTCAAGTACGAAGCTTCAACAAAATCAATGAATATGTTATAAGAGAATACGATGGAAATGCAAGAAACAGTACAGAATATTAATCATACACTACTTGGTCATACCTGTTTGCAGAGAAATTCGTGACATACAGCTAGTATGAAAACCGAATCGGAATAGCAAAATGCACGGACATTTAAAGCGAAATTTATTCAAAGCAAATTGCTTCCGCACACGACGTCGTGGATTCAAATACACTGGAAATCTGGTCATCGGTACACATAACATGGTTTGTGAAAGGAATGTTTTAATTAGTATATTCATCTGAAATAGCTACAGTATAAATTTCACAATTAATTACGAAAGGACTAAATATAAACATCTGCAATGTATAAATAATAATACTCGTACAGTATAGTTAATTTTAACAAGAAATATCTATGCCTGCCTCCTCTGCCTCGCTACTGCCTCGGTGCCGTAGTTGTACTGGGGTACGGTTACAAAGCTGACGTCTCGAGTTCGAATCCCGGGCTGGCCAAGTGATATTGGATTTTTCTACTCATTATCAGCCCAGAGTCAGAATTTTGTTCGTGGGACGGAACATACAAGGCGAAATGTGGGTGTTCTGGCAACTCTGTCTACCCCTTCTGGGAAAGAGGCGTGAGTTTATGTATGTATGTGTCTATGACTACAAAATGGTGGTATTACACAACTGTAAAATTGGGCCTCCTCTAACGGTGTGGAATTACTATTTTACTAAAACCCAAAAAGACCCAACCATCAATTCACAATGAGTTACAGGTGTGAAGAAGAAACAGCACGAAAAACGCCCTGTGCACAAACCGTCTCTTTCACTTTTTTTCTCGTATTTCCCAGTAACAACAAACCAAAATAAGTTCTCTCTAAGCAAAATTTTAATTCAACTCGCAGTTATCTAGCAACCGATTGAAAAACCAATTGTACAGCGGTGTAATTGCATCATCTAGCAAATGCATTTCCTTGTTGGAGATTTTCCAAAGATAAGAGCGCATTCAAGTTTCAATTAGGAATGCTATCGGTCTATCGTATATGGTTGCGGAAAGCGGGATATTGCTTTTCTAATTATGCAAGATGCTTGCAGCTAATCGAGCGGCAGCTATGTAATTCGTCTCGGTGATAACTACTCCGCCATTCCAGCCTGACGGACGGACTAATGGGCCGTGCTAACGTGGTATTCGGATCGTGTGAAAAGTTAATTACAGGCTGAAGTGTTTGCTAGCATTGATTTAATGGACTTTTTAATTTATGAATTCGGTTGTGGGTTTGGTTTTGGTTGACTAATGGTCTTGGTAATGACGCTATGGGATCGAAATATTTCGATGCATTTCAGGCTATAGAGAGAGACGGAAATGAATTTGAGGCTACGAGTATGAGGATTCATAGCATATTTATACTAGCGTCAATACATGAAAAATAAGTTATTCTATACTCTGGAAAAAGACCTATAATAATCAGCAGTGGACTTCTTTTGTATGGGAATAATGAGGATGTAAATTTGATTAATTAGCGGTTTGAAAGAAATTTTCTTTTAATATTATCATAAACACTGAAATATTTTCCTGAATAATAAATTGACAAGATATTTCCCTTAAATATTCTAAGTGGAGAGAAGCTGCGCAAAAAGTTTTGCTCAGTAAAGGTATCAAAGCTTGTCTCCTCAATAGCCTCCTTAATAGCTTCTTGTTTTTTTATTCTCTTTGTTTCTTTACTGGCCGGAATGAAACTTCACAGTGTACGTAATATTTTCTTGAATTAAAAGAGTTAATTAGCTGAATGAACTTTCAGAAATATTTACGTACTTAATTAGAACAAAGTTCGCACTTTACTCTTGCTTAATGAAACGCGTATTTTTTCTGTGTTTATTTGCTCATGATATACCTGATCTTTGTAGAACCTGCCTAGTGTTGTGTTACAATTCTTAAAATAAATGCAATTTAAGTATTTTAGAATTAGAAAATATATCTATAATCATATAAGTAATTTATTCGTACTTTATAGATTAGTTCCCCTTCTGAAAATGCATAAAAAATAAACTGTTGCTTACAGTATTTAATATGATTAATTTACTAATCATGCTCTATTTGTCCAAATATACTATAAAGCCATATTAGTAAATAACAAAAGAAAGATAGCCCCCATTCTTTCATGAATACGGCAGATTAATAAAATACCGATAAACCTAATTATAAGTTCTAAAACAAAAACCAATTTCGAAGTCGATCCATGATTCAGCATCAAAAAAGTAGGGCATCAAATTAATTTGAAAAGCCCCTTGTGGGTACAAATTCCTGTAGGCCTATCACCACTCCCCTCGGCTTGCGTTAATAAGGCCATGAAGGGGAAACGTAGGGATACGTTGCAGGTCTCATTAGGTTGGTAAACAGGGCAAATGAAGCTTATCGCTTCAATGGGGTGCAAAGTGTAATCAGTAATCGGGAACTACGCTTTGCTTTACTCACATTATCAGATTGTCCGCGTTTTTGTATTTTATTAAGATTGTTATGGGGTATGGGGAAGCTTAAATTAAATTGTATTTTTGATAGTTTAATGAAGAGTAGAACAGTTTTATTATACTTTTATATTTGACGTTCAATTATTCTGTCAACATCACCAAAAGCGTCATTGTTTTTCTTTTGAACTGTATTTTGACAAAAACGATTTGATTCAGTTGGTTTGGAACAATTCAATTGAAATCTGCTCTTAACCATAATCTTGCTAAGACCAATAATATGCTACAGCAGAATCAATGATAAAATCCAAGCGAGTGCTGAAACATTTAGGTAATCAAAGTAAAACATTGCGTACCGCTGTCCATCGAAAACTGAAGTGAAAAACGAGGATTTTGCACTATACCTCTTCCTTCCTTCCAACAAATTTATTTCGGTCCCTGTCATATTTTGAGAGGCTAACAACTAATATCAAAGTGTTATAAACGGACATAGGAACCGATAATCACTCATCATGACAATAATTTACTCATTTGCTGAACATATTAGGAATAAAATTAGTTATAACATAGCTTTATCAATATAATTACTTAGTGAATATCATATGCAATTTAATTTACTTTTTTGTCTAAATATTATAATTGTACAAAAAATCAATCACAAAGCAATTCGTATAATGTAACAATACTGAAAAAAAGAATGGGGCTGTAAGATTTAATTCCTGAATTTGATCTATGCTTCGAAACATTTATCAAATCTATTAGTGGTTTTACGTGTCAATCTTTAAAAATCACATAATATTATCATAACAAACACTTTAAAATATTATTAGTTATTATACTTTTCGCAAGTGACCACTACAAGTTTACTCTAAAAACATCAGAAGCCAAGAATAATGGATCGCGGCTGACTCTAAGCGTGAATGTAAACAAGTTGGAACCTCGACATCCCGCTTTTATTAAACAAACGTCAATCATAGCCAGCTTAATAAATGTTATAAACATGTAATGTTACTCTTAACTTTTCTAGACTTGTGGCCTAAGATACAGGCTTGTGGATGTTAATTAAATTTATATTTAGATTCTGTAGTTTTGAGGGTGTCGTAAATTATCACATTTGCATGGTCAAGGTTCATATCATCTTCGGGTTTTTATAACTTACTAGTGGTCGCCTAGCGGTCGAAATTCGACCAAATCAAGAAGAGAAAAAGTTTTTACCTTTATGATGATGTTGTTATTCAGATAATTCGTGCACATTTAAATGTGCGTATCTCTCAAAATTACTTATGTATTTATCCTGAAGTATATGTAATTACTAAAATCGTAAACTACAATAATTGCTTTGAACCAGCAATAGCAAATTATATATTTTTTTGTACCTGAATGTTGTTATTGCAGATTGCTGCTACAGAACTTTCTTTATGCATATAATGAATGATAGCGCTCAGTATTTCACGTAGTATTCGTCAAATAAATCTTTTCTGTTTGATATTCAACAAAACCACAGTAAACAATTTTTTCTGATTGACATTCAACTACATATGTCTATAATAAAGCAAAGAAACAATTTGACCAAAGAGTATGTATACGTGTACAAATACTTGTGTATGCGTGTGTCAAATGCATGCTGGTTTATTTATTGATTTAATGTACTTTTTATGCATTATTACTAAAATCTTGTTTTATATTACATTTAATATTAGGCTTAATATTAATATTATTACCTCATTAGGCAAATAAAACCTCTTTTTTGATATGTCTATGTCAGAAGAACAAAATGAAAAAGAAAAGAAACAATTTCACACCAGAGTATGTATACTTGTGTATGGATGTGTGTGTGAAATGCATGGCAGTGTGTGTAATGTTTTATTTTTTGATTTAATGTACTTTATAAGCATTATTATTGAAAAATATTAGCATTCTCCACTTCTCCTACACATAAACTATCAGTGTGCTAAATTTTATGCTCCTGCGTCCGCGCAATTTTCGTAAAAAGGGATCTAAAGTTTTTGCATCACGTATTAATATATAGACTAGTGGTTCCGCCCAGCTCCACCCGGGTGCAGGCGCACTTTTTTAGAATATCTACCAACCAGACCACGAAATACGAATAAATTTCTTCGTATTTGCTAGATTTTTCACTACTATAAGTCACAGCGCGATGATATATAGCATGTAACATTTCTCGATGAGTGACCTAGTCAAAACAATTTTTTTTCAATTCGAACCAGAAGTTACTGAGATTAGAGGTAACAAACAAATAAACGATATCTTCAGCTTTATACATTATAGTATAGATAGTATAGATTAGCATCTCAACCTAACATCGTTATTATAATTTATTTATTTATTTATTTATTTAATCCTTTATTGCACAAAATAAAAATACAGTAAAGAAACAACACAATAATAATAGTACAAGAGGCGGCCTTATCACACTAGGTAATTTCTTCCAGGCAACCTTTGGATGGATATTGAAAATAGGAAAAATGAGCGGGCAGTCTAAGGTATATAAAATAGTAATATATATAATATATACATACATATATACAAATACATACCAACAAGATATATTAAAATACACATACATACAATTTTAATTACATGTCTAGCTAAATAATGTTCAGACATTTTCACAATTACAGAAATAATAAACACAAATGCAACATACAAGAAGTAATAGATAAATCAGCTATTTAATTCTGATTACTACTTACGATTGTCATCAAATATTAGTGATTGTAGACCGGGGATGAGTGGCAGCTTCATACATACTGTTAAACCACTACATAATCATATTTAATACTATAGAAGAGTGAATTGCAGGCATACAAAAAAAACACCATAAAGAAACGGACATTTTGCAATTTTATTTAAAATGACATCGAATGAAACGCATCCATAATCGGATACGAAAATAATAATTATATTTAATATTGACAATACAGCTTACAGCCTTTACTTTACGCCGATCGGCGGCCGTCCGTCGACCCTTACCGATAATGGCAAAGCTTAACACGACACTTATTGCCAAAATAAATCATCCAACGCCTGTTTGCGTGTTTCTTAATCTATTTGTGGAACAATGTGAAATAAAATTTACTTTTATTGGCTAGTTACTATCGACGGTTATGTCTGCGTTGTAAAGAAGAAAGAAAAATATTTTATCTTGCTTTTCTCTCTGATTTTAGGCTCGTCCTTTTGTATAGATTATTATTTAATGTACAAGGATTTGTAGCTTCATTAGTTTGTACCGTATTATTGCGATATTAGTATCCATTAGTATCGTAATAATCTACTTGCGTGTAGATAAACGCATATCTGAATAGGCATCGACTATTTTTCGTGGTGGAAATATTAAGATAATATTGTAGGGAAATGTTTAGTGTAATTTTTTACTGACATAGCATGGTGATGAAAACTTGTAGAGTGAAAGAGGATGTAGTAAAGAGAATTGACAAATGAATTTTATAATATTGTGTTGCTCATGTAGAGAGAATGGATGAATAGAGACTAACAAATTTACAAGGCGATAGTGGATGGAAGAGTCGGTAAGGCCGATCTCACTGAAACTTTTTGTTTTTTTATTGACGCGGGGAAACCTGGTTACCGTGACGCCCCACCTCGGGGGAGGGTGGAGCGATTATGTTGGGTTCACCGATAGGCATACCAACCAAAACCCCGCGCGTTGGCCTCTTCAGTGCTATTGGAATGGCCCTGGGAACCCGAAGCAAGAGCGCTCCAGTTTTTACCAGGACCATCCCTGCACAATACCGCCCAATATGCGGCCTGTACCATATGTTGGAGGCTAAGAAGCCTCCTCATTTCTCGGCAACAGGCAATTGCTTCCTCCTCCTCCTGCTGCCGAACATCTCGAGGTCGCTTTGTACGTGAGTACAATGGGCGTAACAACAGCCCCCCACTGCGCGCCCGTGACCTTCACTTCTCCATTAGTCGCTCCCTACAACAGGCAGGAGATACCGTGGCGAGATTCTCGAAGCGCCCCCATACCACAGGGCACGATCTCACTGAACCTACACCATCCCAATCGGTGATACCCTCAAAAAGGGTCAGGTCAAAAGTACCCTAAATCGACGAGGATGCATAGTCTCTGCCTATTCCTATGGGATAGCGATAATGTATATATGTAAAAAGTTAAGTCTCGTAGTCTCTGCCTTATGATAACATTTGTTAAATCTCGACGAATCTAATGAATATTTTAGAATCCTGACACTAATCTGGTAATATATGTAATCTAAGCCATCAATCTAGAGTGGTCAGGCATAATGGAATCCATTTTATATCCTCTCAAATAATTCAGATGTATGTATCTATGAACATCGAGTTGAATTCGGTAGGTCTAATAAATAAAACTTTCAGAACCAAATCTAATAATTGATTATTAATGAAGTTTTTTTTTATTAATGATTAATGGCGAGATAATAATACCATTTACCTGATAGTGACCTATTGACCGCTTATTAACAGCCGCATAACCAAACGTCACCATGAATGATGAATGAATGAACGATGATAATGAAGAAATGCAATGCTTAGCATTTCACTGCGCTTGCAATCCTGAGACAAGAGATTTTAAGTTTCATTATGTCTAAGTATGGTACAATATTCTTTAAACCGGAACACAACAGTGCATATGCACTGATTTTTGGAGGGGTAATAGACATTTCAGTGGTGCTCATCCAGGTGGCCATTCAATATGTTATTTCTTGTGTTTAAATATACATGCATAATACTAGAATAAACTAGACTTTAAAATAGAATTACATTTCAATTATTTTTTTTTATTTGTACGTGAACAACACCTAATGTTAAACAATTTATTACAATATTTTCGACAAAATCGAACACTACTTCGATACTTAGACATCACATACTTAAACTTGCTATAGGTGATATTTTGGATGTAGCAGGGACGGTGGGAGGCAAAACTAAAGTGGAAGGGGGAGGCAGTTATATTCCAGGTTGGAAATGCGACTGTCATAGGCACATTTCGACCGTCATATTTGGATGTACGAAATGTAAGGGAAAATCTTTAAGTGCAAATGTGGGTGTAATTTAGCGCACTCTCAAGATAATAAATATGACAGTGAAAAAGGGTTTTGTATTGTAACATGCGGTGTAAATGGAAATAAAATCTAACAAATGATCTTATGTGGAATAAAAGTAATTCTACAAAAGCGTTTATGTTATCCACTTCTGTTATTCTAAACTGAAGATTGCAAGTATCCAAATTAATCCGATAATTTATTTGGGTGGCCTGTTAGTAATGGGCTAGACGAGGCTGTCAATATATTTACGATGGTTACGCACTTGTATAATAAAAAAACAAATCAGTTTAGTGTAAAAACTTCTCCAAGGTCAATGTTTTATTTTGCTTTACTAACCAAAACTTTCTTTCAATATTCATGTGTAATATAATATTGCATAATAACAAAATTATATGAATAGGCTATCAAAGTTCAACAACTTTGAACTCGAGACAACTCTCGAATAGACTGTTTGTCATCATGGAACCGCACTTAATATCAAATGCAATCAGTGTACTAATCCAGAAATAATACATAAACAGTACAAAAGTATTTACAAAATAATCTTTATACCTCTCATTCTATGATTATCAAATCTAATTTATTATCGCACAGACCCATCAAATTGGAGCTGTATAAAAGACTTGATATTCCCGCGAGCCACAATTGTGAGTTATAAACGGGGATGGTATCTTACCACTCGGCACCTAAACACCAGCGGAGATAGACGCATCCAATTTCAAAGATTTATCTTTGTGTACCGCATTTTGAATAACTAAGTGTACTGGATAAGTACAAAAGTATTCTCTGAAATGTATAAAGTTCTAATCGTGATTAAGATATCCATAGTTTGTAAAATATGCATCGTCTATGCAAGATTATTAAGAAAATATTAATTCTTAAAAAAATATTAATTCTAATAATTTCTCGGAATTCTTTAAAATAATTGGATGGTCTTATTTTGAAAACAAATTATAATAAGAAATAAAAATGTAGCCGACGCGTAGGTCACTGACCTAGGCTCAACTGATTTGTTCCAGTTCACCGAACATGGCTTTAATTAAGGAATTATTTCCATCGCTTTGCGAACATTTTGACATCTTATGAGAAAGAGAATAATTTTCTTTATTTATATATTTTCAGACATGTCTTATAAACGTACAAGTAGTTCGTTTGATAACGAGGGTCGTTGACATTTTTGAACACTCATAATATTTATAAACTAAAAGAGGACAATAAAATGAGCGGGCAAGTGTTCAGTATCAGCCCATATACGTCCCACTGCAGGGCACGTGCCTACTCTACAATCGACAGTACGATTGAGAGTGGTTAGACCGCTATGGTATGCAGGTTTCCTCACGATGTTTTCCTTCACTGTTTTAGTGCGTGATGATTAACAATCAATACACACGACTCCGAAAATTCAGAGGTGTGCCCAGGGATTCGAACCCGCGACCACTGTGAACATGTTGGCAGTCGCGTCTAGCCCGTTTACCAACAGGCCACCACGCACTAAGGGTAAGTGTTGATGAGCATCCAATAAACATTTCAAGGGATTACTCGGTTCAATAAAGCTTTAATATCATGTTAGTTATACAGGGTGATATTGACATTTGGTATTTAAATGAAACCACGTGTTCCAAAGCACAGAAAAAAACTGTCTGGTAGTTTTGTCAACAATTGCGTCGATCAACCCATATAGGTACGAGTCTCTTTACTGCTCAGGTAAGTTGCCGAACCGAAGTAAGGTTTAGTTCAACAATCGATTTCAACTACTCGCATCTATACGGGCTGGTTAAAATCATGAAAACTAGACTCAGGATTTTTAATAAAAAATTCACGCGGTTTTTTTTTCTTCATATTTTGTATAATGCCTCTTGGGGCGATGAGAAACATGTCGGTTATATTAAATAACATATTATGTCAGTACCATCTTGTATAAACTATACCCCTCTTCGCAAGTATTTCTTTACTGATCTACTATCAGCAACATAGTACCAGCATTAACTTTAACAGATATAAAAGATTATTTTGTGAGACCGAAAAGTCTCTCGTAGTTCCTGATACCCACGACATAAGACTCGATCTTAGGTTGGGGTCAAGACTATGTATGTGACTGTTGGGTGTCATTAATTTATTTATTCTAAAAATGATACAAAGACCCATCCACAATAGTACAATCCGTGACACGTTGCTAACAATAAAATCTTTCTAAACCGTAAAATTTAGCGTCGTTTCCAATTCGCTGGAAAATTGATAGTATTGCATTTTGCATACATAATGTACTCGTATAATCACGTTTCATTTATGTCTCTGATAGTATCTAGGAATGTTCAAATATTTTACAAGAGTTTACGAATTGTTTGAATTGATATCGAGTTTATGATGTCATTTACCTGCGTTGGTGTGATTCTATCTGTTTCATGAATAGTTCCTTTGCATGTTTTATGATTTTTATCGAGATCTGCGTTGACGAAAATCTTTTATGGTATGCATTAGTGTTTGGAAATGTTATTGACTTCTGAGATTTATGAGATATTTCTGAGATAAATAAAAATGCAATGGACTAAAATACTATGCACATGTCACAACAATTTTACGTTGAAAACCCGAATCTAACTAAACTTTATCAAATACCCAACTACTAAATGCAATCGTATATTATCGTAAGTTCCAACAAGCCTTTAAAATTAATATGATAACTGCAGCATATTCAGTCCCATGAACTTTTATACTCAACTTGGACGTACAAGTACTCCAGCGTACCTCACTGCGTCTTTAGACGAAATTCTTATTTGGAAACTTCAAAGATTTACTAATGAAGGCATCTAACAAGCAAAGTTCTCAGGCATCGTACATGAGTGAAGTTTTTATAAAGTTTACTCGTCGAGGATGGACTTGTGAGCCGTTGTGACGCGTATAGTACGTAAAATTCGTATTTTGAGAATTTTTGTGGACATTTAGGACGGTAATTAACTTGAAAATAGTTAAATGCTTCTATGAATTAATGAAAATCGTTCCTGGCCAGTCAATATTTTAACTGAATTCAAAATAAAAAGGTGGTTATTAATTTAGTTGCTTTACATACCCATATCCTTGTTACTAGATATCTTCGCTTATTCATGTGATTTTCATAATTGTGTTGATTTTAAATGCACTGTTCTTACTACCACTCTTGATTGTCCTCTCGATTATAAAGGAGGCCCGTGCTCTGCAGTGGGACGTTGTGACGACGCCGTGGTCTGATACATTAAAATTCTAACTACAAAAGATTTACATATATATACTCAAAAGTCTTGGAATTAGAAGAAATATACGTTAAGGCGTGGTTCAAGAAAAACTTGATTCTGATTAACAGTGCAATAATAGAGACATGGGCGTAGCCACGGTGGGGCAGAGTGGGGCGCTTGCCCCACCCTGGCTTTGGCCTGTAAGGTACTTAACGGAACTTAGTAGTAGACTGGTGAGCAATAAGAAAGTGTTTAGGATAAATCGCATTATAAACTTAGATACAGGGTGCTGTAGGGTGTAACCTTTTTGTATAAAACACGTACAGTTTTCTAATTACGTATCATTTTAGACTGCTGCCCCACCCTGAGCCCATGGCTGGCTACGCTCATGAATAGAGACACTTATCCGCAGAAACTATTCACCCCATACACACATTGGAGCAACTTCTATGAATCAAGGTTTTCTGAAGCACATACAGGAAAATATACTAAGGTAATCGAGTCTCCAAGTGTACTATTACCTTAGACAACCTCCGTGGCGCATTTAGTTAGACAACGACTGTGAAACCAAAGACCGTGGGGTCGATCCCTGCACATAAACATTTAATGATTTTGTGATCTACAGGTATTTGTATCGGGTCTCGTGGTCTACATCTACACTAATATTATAAAGAGAAATGATTTGATTGTTTGCATTGAATAGGGTTTTAATCTACTGGACATATCTGAAAAATTCTTTCACCATTAGAATACTACGTTAGCCCTGATAAACATAGGCGACAGTATATATAAAAAAAAGTATAACTGCACCCGGGCGGATCTGGGTTGGCCCGCTAGTAATAAATAAAATGATCTGTATCAGCCTATATACGTCCCACTGCAGGGCACGGGCCTCCTCTACAATCGCGACTACGATTGAGAATGGTTAGGCCATATAGTCCACCACGCAGGCCTAATGCGGGTTGGCGGACTTACATACCATAGAAATTCTTATAAATCACTATGGTATGCAGGTTTCTTCACGATGTTTTCCTTCACCGTTTTAGTGCGTGGTTATTGACTATCAATACACACATGACTCCGAAAAATCAGAGGTGTGGCCTGGGATTCGAACCCGCGACCACCGTGAACATGTGGGCAGCCGCGTCTAGTCCGTTTACCAACGAGCCACCGCACACTTCTAAATAAAATTATCAATCCATATATTTCAACTTGTGTTGAAAGCGTATTTAAATCCAATTAGTAACAACAAGATATGCTCCGTCTAGTGAATATTCATATCAAGTTGGTCCGTGTGGGTGGTCAAGGGGTTGAAACTTTAGACACAGTCTGAATAGATTTATTACCAGCAGTTTTAGACTTTGACTCCGCTTATTTTACTGCAAGAGCAATTTGTTAAACTAACATTGAAAATACTCAAGACAAATGCGTCGAAACATACCAATGAAGCATAAAGTTTCTATTGCTATTTATGAAATATGCATGGCTATATTTATGGTGGTGATTAATTTCTGCGAAGTTGATTTAGTATACGAGTATGTCTTATGGAAATGTAATTAAAACTGGAAATTCTTACCGTATAATATTCAAAATACTGTTTATCATCAAAAGCTTGAAGGTAAAATAATATATTCTGACTTTTTTGTATTTAAAAAAATACAAAAAGTCACCCATCCAATTTTACATAAAGTTTTTTCGCAAATATTTCACTTCCAATTTCGAATAAAATCACAAGTAATACAATATACTCCATCCTACTCCACTTGACATGTGAGGTTAAACAAACGAGCACAAAATAACAATATAGCCACAAATATGACGTCACGCCGATAAAGTCAGCGCAAATAGACCCTTCCAAACATGAAGGCTTCAGCTAAAATAAATACTGTGCCCGAGTGAAACCTTCTAGGGACTTAATTAAATACTACGCTGTAACGTGTTTGTTTGTTTGCCTCTCGAAGCTTGTAGAAAGGTGACGCCAGCGACAACAACCGTTTGCAGTTTGTTTTGTTCAAGACACTCAGAGAATGTGCTCAGTTTAACGTAATAGTTTATCTTTTGAAATTAGTCGTTGAGTATGGTAGAAATGTTTTCTTTGCGAATAGCTTTGAAATGGAACTGTTTGATGAACAAGGTTAAGGAGATTAAGTCGTTGGAATTATGGGAACAGTTATTAGAATTGAAGATTTGTCTTAGGTTCTGTAACACCTAATAATTAAAGCAGATGTTCATGAAATTAAGAGTGTTGAAACGAAACTTGGTGTTGATAGTTTCATAAGGGTTGGTGAAATATTTTGATAAAAGGTATTTTTGTATTTTACAATTCAGTATTCACAAGAAGGTAGAAATGCTTCGAAAATCACACACGATGCGCTGATTATCCCAAAGGCGTACATGAACTTTGGTAGGAGCGCCTTCAATCGGCGCCGCCTCGTTTCTTTACATATGATATTTTTTCAATAAGACCGTCAAGATTTCAATTAAATTTTCAAACACAATGAAGACATTTTCGCCTGTCAGTTCTGTCAAGTGTGAGTGATATAGGTCGGTGTCAAAACGGTGTTTGACTCCGAATAAAACGGGGATCAAGAGTCGAGACGCGTGGACCCTCTGGGGCTGTAATTTCATTTCTCATTAAATTTTTTCTTTTACCAATTTCTATAAATTACTACAGATGTTGGAGTGGTTACAAAAAAGAATTTCATTCAGTTCATTCAATTAGTCAACGTCGTTAAAGTGAAGAGGCGTTTAGTTGTTCAATAGTTGGTTGATATGGGTTCTGCCATTTTAATTTTTCGTCTTTTATGTTCACTGAAATATAAACCAAAGATTAAAAGACCAATTAATATATCTCTATGCTTATTTTATTACCGCTTCTTATTATGAGACATCGCTTATCACAATTTAGCTTTAATTACAGATATTTTCTTCTGCCTTCCGCTTCCCCACTCTTTTGCGGGGTCAGAACAACATTTTTTTTATTGCGATGAATGGCGGGACGAGCCTGCCGTTCGTCTGATTGTAAGCGATACGACCGCTCATAGCAAGACCAAAAAACATCATGAATTACAATGCAATGCTTGGCATTTCACTGCGCTCGCCATCCCGAGACACTAGATGTTAAGACTCAATATGTTTTTTTTTTTTTTTTTTTTTCATTTATAGAATACAAAAGAAAATTATAGATAAATCATTACATAAACAACATCTATAAAACTACTAAGGTCTATATCAGAGCTGACACGAGTTCACAACAGCACAGTAATAATTAATCTTATTATAATTATTAAGTAATTATGAATCAAAAATATTATTAAAATAATTAATCTCATTATATTCCAGTAGTTACTCTGGCTACACTTTACTTCAAACTTAAACAACATTATGTCCATTTATACTGCTGTTTGGCAGGAGTAATAGACATTGCGGTGGTACCTACCTCTCACAAACGACAGACTTAACCAGTAAACCATATTATGTGGCTTGTAAACATACGTTCGAAAAACATAAGGATATTTCGTGGATGTGAATATTTTCCTTAATTATGAAAATAAGTCAGTCAATTAAGGATACCTACATAATTTTAAAATAAATTACCGTGTACTATATGTGTTTGAACCAGCTGCCTCCTGCGATGCAGTCTAGTTCTCACCGAATCTACTTCTTGCTCGCGTAAAGTTTTATATAGCATGTATAATGTATGTCGGAAATAAAACCATGTGTTAATTATGTTGAACCAGACCGCTGATAACGTCACTGGTCTATATTCGTTTATTAATTAATTGTTGCTATCATGACACGTTATAATTAACGGATTAACGATTTATCCGAATATCTGCGATAAATATTACTTATACAATAAACTCGCGTTTGTCAATTGTTCACTGCCGACTGCTGGAAATTGAATGCCTTGTCTGCGCTCCGGACGCGGTTTATATTGCAAACTGTCATGCTCCCACCCTTACTCTGACTGTGGGTAGTGAAATAGAATCATATTCGGGTTTTCTTTAATAAAATTACTTCTACAACTACCCGTAGATTGCTTAAAGCTTGTTTACCATTATTTTAATAATCCTTTTGTGTAAAATTTTGACTTTACATAAAATCGCCCCGACATGTATAATAAAAGTCTATTCCAAAGCTTACAGTTTCAGCGTAAACGGCTTACAATACATTTGCCCTTATCTATCTTACATCCGTATAAGCTGAGCTGCTTCCCGGCAAAATTTTCCCCGTTCGAATACAGAATTTTCGAAATTTTAGCCGAAGCAATCGCCGTATTTGCCAGGTAACGCAATGGAAAATAGTGTTTCATGTTCCCGTTTGTTAGTTGTTGGGTGCATGAGATTGGCTTTGACCTAAATATATCGAACTACGTTTTATCTGCTCTTTTGCTTTCAATACAAAACGTGTTTTATACGGACGTTTTTTTTTGGTATGGTGTTTTGATGTTTCGTTGACATTTCGCTCGTGATGGTGTTTTAAAATTTTGTGATTGACAAATATCTGTATTACTCTCAATCGTACTCTCGATTGTAGAGGAGACCTATGCCCTGCAGTGGAACGTATATAGGCTGATACAGTACAAATATCTGTTTCGGGTATGACTGTTGTAGGAACTTCATTCTTATTCCCCGATAAGTCCTTATATTTTAGCATGATATCACATTTATAATTATTAGAATATGCCGTATTCGATATGATAGATTGTTATGTGGTGTACCATCAAATGGTACATATGTAAATCAGTACGTTCAGTATGACACTGTAATATTTTTTCACGAACGAAAAATCACTTTAGCCAAAAGTATTTAAGTTTTATAATTTAGACCTTAGAGATTACATTTTGTCAATATGTACATTTTTTATAACCAAACAGGCGTTTGGTCTCTATTCTAAAAGTGTATTAAAAGAGAGCTATCAGATTTGTTATACGAGTAAATTTTTGAGTAAATACACTCTAAAATATTCTATTCTAACCATTGCCAGACTAAATAAACGTAACAAATATAATAAAAATTATAAACAAAATTTTAAAACCACAACGAAGTCACATTGTTGACACAAATAAAGAATATTGCACAAGTTGGATAAGTACCAGTGCAATAACAGTAGCTTCAACTTACTTCAGGTTCTAACGCACTTGACTCCGCGGTTATTCCTAAAGTTAACTTGACCGGACTTGAATTTCAATGTAACCAAAGTGCAAATAGCCATAACACTCAGTGTGGGAACATTACTGACAAATCTCTTTAACGACCCAAAGTTACAAAGTCTTAGACTAAAAGAGGACTTATTTAATACCCGTTAGTGGCAGATGGCGCTGAAAATATGCTCGGCCTATTTGATTGTAATGTTATGGCCATCTGTTGATAACGAACCAGACGCGGCTGCCAACTTGTTCACGGAGGTCGTGGGTTCAAATCGCAGGGCACTTTTCTGACTTTTCGAAGTCACGTATGTATTTATAGTCAAGTATCACACTTTGTAAATATTAATGAAAACATTGCAAGGAAAATACATACTAGAGACGCTTTTGAGAATTTCTATGGTAAGTAAAGTCTGCTAATCAGCACTTAGCCAGCGTGGTAGACGATATAACCTGATCACTCTCAATGGTACTCTGGATGGTAGAGGAGGCCCCCGCAGTGGGACGTATATGGGCATATTCAGTACAGTAAAGTTTGGGCCATCGCTGCAGAGACGTCTTAATAGCCCAAATGATAAAGCGGCAATGCGACATTTTGTTTCAATGCATTATAGCGAGCAATATCTTACCCGTACATTGTACTCATACTGTTTATCGGGATTTATAAGGGAACTGTGCATTTCTATGCAGTAAAATTGTCGTCCTATTTACTTAAACTAGGACACGTATCCAACTTTGAAATTTCATGGCTTTTACCTGTGTGTTTATGAGCAACATCAAATATTTTGTGTTCGTAAAATTATATGTTAAGTTACGGTAGTTTTGTAAGAGCTAATAGAACATTTACGTATGCGCGGTGGCCTGTTGTTAAACAAAACAGACATGGCTGCCAACATGTTCACGATGGTCCCGGGCTCGAATCCCAATTCTGACTTTTTGGAGTTATGTGTGTATTGATAGTCAATCACCACGCACTACAACGGTGTAGGAAAATATCGTGGGGATACCTGCATACCATTGCGATTTGTTGGTATTTCTATGGTATGTGAACTTCGTCAACGTGCACTAAGCCAGCGTGGTGGACTATATGGCCTAACCACTCTCAATCGTACTCTCGATTGTAAAGGATGTCCGTGCCCTGCAGTAAGACTTACTCGTATAAGGGCGTATACAGCAGTAGGGCTTATACTTAGTACAGTAATAGAAAATATAGACATAATAAAAAATGGTAAAGATAAATGGGAAAGATCATGAAATGTGAAAAAAGTTAAAAGTGAAAAAGTTGTTGTAACAACTTATAGATTAAATAATAAATGGAATAAACAAAAAAGAAAACGATTAGAAACTCAAATTCCTAAAAAAACATAAGCCTCTTTATTATATTGTCGGGCAATAAAAAAATATGTAAGAAATTATACAAACAGGAAAAGACAATAAAGAATTTTGCAATAAAATCTTGATCATGATTTTGAAGTTGATGTTAAGCCTTATTAACATGAAGTACTTATTTATGGTTGTTTCCCTAAGAAAAAACTACTTAATACCTAAGGAAAGCATGATAATTGAGATATATTTAGCTGAGAGTTCGATCAGCATCCATTAGCACGAGTATATCATCAAGCCGTGTTTTCGCCGGAAAGTCGAAGCTGCTTACTTTGTCTTGGCTACTCAGTTAGGGTCTTACTCCGTTAGTGAATTGGAAATCCTTGAATTATCAAAATATTTTTAAATTGATTATTTAAAAATATTATGTGAGCCACAGAAAATTTGCTGAACATAGGCCTCCTCCAAGGATCTTCATATTGACCTATGGGAAGCGGCCAATAAATATAAATATTTTTTTATGTTTTCAAAATTTAAAATATAATGTACATCTAAGTGGCCATTTCTAATAACGTACAGTTTGGCCCGTACAATAGATTGCCTCCGTGGCGCAGTTGGATAGGCGACGATACCCGGGGATTCGATACCTGCACCAACACAATTTTTTTATTGCCTACAAAACTTGTAAAACTGCAAAGTCTCGTAGTTTCTGATATCCACGACACAAAACTCAATTAATTTTAATATGAAGTCAGAATTATGTATGTGACTGTTGAATAAATTATAAATTTATTCCAACAAAGCGCAACCAGATGAAACCAACTAAAAAATCTTACAAGCTCACGATCGACATGCCGAAATATCGGTCAGTTCCAAAGAGGTCCAAATAACAAGTGAAGTCACGATCCGACATGGAAACTATCCCAGCCCTGTGGCTATTAAATTAATGATAATGTAGCGGCCCAGGACTCGGTGAACTGTTGCCATTATTTGCACGTGTTCTGGGACGGGCACGTGCTTTGAATTAAGCGGAGCGGGAAGCGATCTTAGGCAAATATTGGGTTATGGATGAAGATGTTGTGTCAATTGTGATGTGAGTGAAAATATATAAATAATTTTCGTAAACATTTTTAATATATTACATTTACAATAAATTTTAAAAAAGTGTAGGTCAAATGTATACATTGTTTTAATTAATTTAATATAGATATAACATTTAAGAGTTAAATTAATTTATATCTATTGAAAGACTCAGCATTGTGGAGTATGGTCCAATTCTACATTTAATTAAATCGGAACCCAAAAGACCAATTGCCAGACATCAAACACTATGAGCTCCTGCGTATATCGGAACGCAAAAACAGATTAACGTATAAATAAACATTTTAATTTTAATAATTGTAAATTAATGGTAGTTAAATTGTAACAGTCACTGAGCAGAAGACCTCAGTCGGCTCCGTGACTACGAAAGCTGTAAAGTAATCGAAACTTAGTAAAAAATTGAGAAACGTGATAATTCCGTAAATAATATTTTTATTTCTATATGTATATAAATTTTTACGATGTATATATTTTTTGAAACTAAACATATTATGTTTGAAGAATGACCGCAACAAAGTGTCGTAAACGTCCTAGCAGCTTCTGGAGTCTTTACAGATTGACTTTCCATTTCATTAGTTGACGTCCTTGGGGACTTCTACTTATAAAATACGTAAGTATGTACTTGTATTTGGATTACATGTTTACTTAATAAGGATACAAGTTATTAACTTGGTACCGTTTTTGTGATTATTGTTTATTTCATATTAATACAATATTATCAACATCAATAACATGTTTTGTATGAATCAAGTTACGTGCCATGGTTGTATTTATTTTTTAAATATGGATCCTATCAAAAACATCCTGTAAAAAAATTCCAAGTATCGCAGCTCAGGTTTTGTACCGCAAAAAGTTGTGAGATGCATGTAATAACAAGTCGATTAATTTATTTAGTCCTTGCGTAAGGGACCTTCTGTATAAAGTTATTTCGTAAGTTATTATCATGTCAATATTAAAAATTATTTACGTTGTAAATAAATAGATCGACTTTGTAATCCTATACATTTATATGGGATTACAGAGTTATTTATGCAGTTGGTGTATCTAGAAAACTAGACAGAAATTATGAAATGTTTAAATTTTCCCTTGTTTTAGACACTAAACGCTAATTATGTACACTAGTTTACATAATTAAACTTTTTTTTATACCCCAAAATAAATGTATACAAATATGTTAATCTACCTTCCTTAAACCAAAAAGTGTTAGTAAAAAAATTCTATCACGTCACAAATTCTTCCTGCAGTCAAACTTTTTTTTTAACTTCTTAACGTGGTAACGACAGTTTATTGTTTATTCGTTCGCTTCACACCACACTTATCTTGTTTCGGATTGATTAAAAATATCTAGTAGAAAGTGTAAACAAAGTTCTGATCGGTTTTGTTATGTTTGTGGACAGTTTATATTTTCAAAAAAGAGAAGACCCATTACAGATTCGTTAAAAAGTGCATATCTCCATTGTTTTGGATTTCCTGTTGCAAGTCAAGATAAAAAGTGGGTGCCTCATGTGTTTTGCGAAAGCTGTAGAATTATCTTACTCCAGTGGTCATCAGGAGAAAACGTTCACCTTCCATTTGGTTCACCAATGCTATGGAGAGAACCTAGTAAAATGGTTGTGGAACATTTTTTTGGAAATGAGTAAAGTGAAGATTACAAAGAAATTGTTACCGATTTATTGGAAAATGTTCAAAAGATGGGAGTAAACATGTCATTAAAGATTCATTTTCTGCAATCGCTTCTTAATTTTTTTCCTGAAAACTTAGGAAGTATGAGTGACGAACAAGGGGAACGTTTCCATCAAGATTTAAAAGTTTTTGAAGAACGATATCAAGGATTTTGGGATGAAAACATGTTGGGGGATTCCTGCTGGTCCATTATAAGAGAAACTAATTCAAATAGCTATAAAAAGAAGGCAAAAATTTAACATTTTTAATTTTTTTTAGTGTTAATACCAAAATTATGTATTTCAGTTAAGTTAATAAATATTTCTTAAACCAGACGTGATAGAATTTTTTTATTATTTTTTTTAGATAATTCTACCTAATTGAATCACAAAATAACAAATTTTAGCTGGGGTATAAAAACCGTGTAAACTTGTGTTATATTCTAAATTTGAAGGTTCTATGTCTGCTAGAAGTGACTTAGACTTTTGATGATCGGTCAGTGAGTCAGTGAATGACAAAATTAAGAAAGTTTGACGAGTTACCGTGTTTATACAATGCCTGCTTAGTATGAAAATTCAGGCTTCTTGCTTTAACCACAACGAAGTTATGGAGGGCAGAAAATTGTCTGAATTGCTTCGAGAAAAGCATGGTACGACAGTGAAGCTTTTTAGCTCGACTTGGAGGGGGCACTACCGTGCCCCCAGATAAGTATGAATTGAGTAAACAATTTAGTATTTTATTTTTCAGTACCTTTTTTATTGCGATTAATGACGAGACGACCATGTAATTTGGCTGATGGTGAGCGATCGCTCATGGACAATAGCGGAACCAAACAACACCATGAATAAACATAATAATGCAAAGCAATGCTTGATATTCCACTGCGCTCGCTATCCTGATACATGAAAAGTTTCATTGTGTCCAACCAGTCGATTAGATTACAATGTTCATCAGTTCTGAACACAGTGATTTGGCATTCCACTGAGCTGACCATACTGAGCTATATATTGTTGAGTCTCAATATAATTATAATTGCTTCGGCTAAAGTGGCTTTCAATCCGAAATACAACGGTGTATTCACACTACTGATTTATGGGAAAAAGAAATCGCGGTTGCACCTACCTAGGTAGCCTCTCATATATGAAATATCTACCACCAGTATTTCATTTTTAACCCTAGGTTTGCAGGGTGACATAAACTTACGTTGAATGTAAGGTGGAGACCCAGGGACTCCAAAATGAAAGTTAGGAAAAAAAATACTTATGATTATGATATCAACTTCTTTTTTATTTGACAATATAACATGGTTCATAAACTTTTAATTATAAACATAAGAATTAGGAACTTACGTTAACCTTAGTTTTAAACCTTAATTTTACATTCAGCCTTGAAAATCACATAAAAATTGACATCTTCAGTTTGTACCTCTTTAACTTAAAAAAATAAACAACAAATCACATTTTTACTTATTAAACTTAGTAAACATAACAGTCTTCTTGACAAATAGTATATAAAAAGATAGAAAAAAAAATAACATAAAAAAATGTGCAATGGTTCAGTCAGTTGTACGAACAGTACATTGCCTGCAAACTTTTTTTGAGCAAGACAAACATATTGGTTTGCCACATGCATTACAAATATAAACCGTCTTTCTTTTAATTTTTTTTGGGCAGAGGAAACAATATTTCCTTTGTTTATGGATAGCACATCGTTTGGGACGTAAGATGAGAAATCCTCTTCTTTTTCTTCATCGTCTGCATCTTCTTCCAAGTTTTCTAGCCATTCGCTTATAACTGAGGCCGCATTTTCATCCACAGTATTGACAGATCTTTTATTTCGACTGGAAGATGCCATTTCGATAATCTAAAACAATAAATAAAGCTGTAGTATGTGAAAAAACATCATATAAGAAAATCACAACATAATACATAAAGTGTATGGTGGGGTCCACTGGACTCCGCTAGTGGCAATTACTCACCTTTGCGTTATGCGCCCGCACACGACCTCTCGTCCCCGCGTCGGCCGCGTCACTGACGGAAGCTACTCAAGCGCACAGCGCTGTATCCGCGTATAGGAAAAAAATATTAACTTAAACAATTTCGCACGGAGTCCCTGGGACGTACACTACAAATTAAGGGTTAAGTGACTAAGGCATTTTTTGAATGGGATTTTTCTTTCATTTTATACAAAAAATAATCGTTATTAAGCTCTATTAGATAATGAATTTAAAAATAGAATGTCTTTATGTTCATCTAACTTGAATAAAGAAGGCCTAATGGGCATTCTTTATTTAAAATTGCTTTCTTTGTAAGCTGCCAGTAATAGTATCTGTCTCGTTAGTTAAAATATTTAATTAGTTCCAAAAAATATTAAGAATATGCTTTAAAATAATTGTGTGTTGTGCGTTAAAATATAATAAATTAATTAGTAAAAATATTAGAGTGAATCCATAAAATAAAAGGTCACTAACGCCACGGCCGATGAGCACAGGCGATATAAACCTCAGTTGATTCACGAGGTGGCTACGTGACGTCATGAGCCCACTCCATAAACACCAATCCACTTGATTCCGCCGCATTAAGCCCAAATTGGAATTTTTAAATGTGTTCTCGCATTACGAAAGATATTGCATTCATATTTCGCAATGGATGCGAGTATTGGATATGAAATATTATGTTGTATCGCTGTATTTTTTTTCCAATTATGAAAATGGAGGATTATGGAACATTTTCCATGTTTTTTCGAATCGTTTATATTAAACAATGTATATAGTTTAAGGGATAAAGATTTTAAATCATATTTTTGTGAGAGTATCTTGCCGTGTTATGTTATCATTATATATTTAGTAATCGAGTTAAGGCGGATGATGTGGCCAAGAAGTTGATGGTGAAAACAAAGTTGCATGATGCCACCCCGTTCGAGATTGAACAACAAATAATAATTTTGTCAGATTTGATTTGATGTTAAGTCACATTTGATTTTAGTGCTCTTTGTCTCCATTTAGCATTTAGCATCAAGTATATCGTCAGTGATTATAATCATTGCATTTAATTTATAACAAAAATCACCCGTCAGGTATTTTAATTCTAGTTATTTACATTAGAATATTAAAATTTTAACAGTATGTTTAAAATCATGACCAAAATCGATTAGTTAATTAAATAACAATGTCATTTTCAACATATTCAATCATTTTTATCCATATAAATCAAAATACCTGCTTAGACAAGACACACGACTATAATGAGGTCATTCAGAAACTAAACACAAACGCGCGCGCTTGTCAATTTACAAATGACTGTGCTTGTAGTATATGTTAGGTATATTTCCACTATTTATTGGGATATTTTGAAATGTAAGTTTTAAATATTTATTATGAGGCGAATTTAATACATTCCACTATACGTTAATCAGTATTATTCTCTTGAGTTAAATAAAAAATAAACAGAAAAAACCTGTTTAATTGTTTAAGTATGTTGTCGCAGAAAATAACAGTTCACACGAAAACACGCCTCCGGACAACAACAATTCCCGAAACAGCACTATATTTAAAGCAGAAATAAAATCAAGGGAGCGACGGTCAGCGCAATCAAATCCCATACAAGATACCGCAACAGAGACATAACCATGCAAATGTGATGTCGCAATAACACGACGAACAAAACGTCGAATCGTACGCTATGTGTAATTGAATCCAAAAGGAAATTGCATTCCACACGTAAAGTTCCGACTGGCGACTGCATTCAGTAACTTTAGATGCGAGTGTTTACAAAGAAAATGCATCAGATATTTTACCAAGAATTTTCATAAGGGACGCTTTGGTTTGGCAAGTATTTTCGCTCTGTTATTGGCTAGTTACAGTTTTTTTTTTTGCTCTTATTAGAATTTGTGAGGAATTGTATTATCCGACATTGTATGTCACTTGGACGTAACTCAGAGAATGAATAGTTGAGTAAGAGAGTTGAGAGTTGAGTTTTTTAGTAAGGGTGAGATTGGCTATTCCATTTAGTCAGGTAATGTAATGCAATAAAAAATGCATGTCATGTAAGACACTTTACTCACCATGAATAATTATAAGTCCCTTTATTTTGTGTATCTACATGAAAAAGATGTAGATGCACCGTGATACTGCACCAATTTAATTAATTGTTATGTTTACTAGACTATATGCATTTACTATTTCAGTGAAGGAAAACATCCTGTGGAAGCATACCATAGCAATTTGTAACAATTTCTATGGTATGTAAAATCCACGATCCTGCACGGGGCCAGCGTGGTGGGCTATATGACCTGACCATTCTCA
The DNA here is from genome assembly GCA_023078785.2 of Hyles euphorbiae. Classification (NCBI taxonomy): domain Eukaryota; kingdom Metazoa; phylum Arthropoda; class Insecta; order Lepidoptera; family Sphingidae; genus Hyles; species Hyles euphorbiae. The sequence goes on along the minus strand of CM041041.1, from coordinate 4,394,114 downwards.
ATCGTACTCTCGATTGTAGAGAATGTCTGTGCCCTGCAGTGGGATGTATATGCGCTGATACAGAATGTTTACTAGTGCAAGTTTTAATAATATTACCTATTTCAACTTGACGATGTTCCCACGCGGGTCTTAATGGCTTAAAGTGCTTTCCAAGATTCGGTATGGTTCAACATTTTTAAAATCAAATGTGGTTGATCATCATTGACATGTAAACTGCAATTTAATGTTTTGATAATTTCTTCAAAATAAACACTTGGGAAACTCTAATATTGTTATATCAAAATATACGGTTATTTGTTCGGCTTAAAGTTGCTGACCGCTCTTAGTTTCTAAAACTCTAGAGATTCCTATTTCCTGGATAGTGTTATGAACTTTTGTTGTAGAATGTTGTGTTACATTTGGATTTAACCAAAATGTACGCTGTTTTAGTATCTTGGCTGTAATGTCCGGCTTCGCGTAATATTCGGGCGTAGAAGTGAATATAAAATCCCCTTTATGCACTCTAATAAAAATAAAAAAGAGTATGGTTACTGAAAATGTATATAGTGCCCGGTTCATTGCAGTACAATACATAAAATTGTATGCCGCTAAATTTAATGTGCAGACATTTTTTACCTCTGTATTTTGTAGGATTAACTCACCATTCAAATGTTTGAGGATGTGTCTAATCAGCAATGAAGCATCTATGGCTTCGAATGTTAATAATTTATTTAACTTGTAACCAAAAAACACACCAAGAAAAGTTCAACTATAGAAATAATCTTACAGTAATATAGCATTCATCGTATTTTATAAAAAATACAACCTTTTCCAAATCAACCCCAACATATACAAAAATCTGCAAAAAAACAGCAATCGCTTGGTTTGCAAAACCCTCACTTGCTTACGGATCGAAAAATCCCGCATTCTTCAAATTTTCGACGATCGTCTGAGGGCGTCCCACACCACGCCTCCCGGACGTGATCTCCACTCGAGAATTCGATTTGAAAACCTATCAGTTTTACGACCGATGTGATCAGCCGAGAGCCGCTCGGCTTACTAACTTTGAGGGTTAAAAATTATTTTTCCTTAACCACGTTATTTTGGCTCTGATTAAACCAGCCTTCAGCAGCTGGGTTAATTTTCTGTGTGTGGTGATCGCAATATATATTCTAAGAAGGTGTATCCTTATTGGAAGTTTGATGAGGAAGTGAATCGAACTTTTCTGTGCTTCATTTATTGAGTGTACCCTTCCGGTTTGTGTGTATGATACGTATGTATCGGGCTTACGGATAAGATTCTGAGATGAAAAATATATTTTAGTTGTATTTTTATGAGCAAAAGCCATGCATATTGTAGCAGTAAGCAGAACTAATAAATACACTACTAGAACTCAGAATCAATGAGAATGCGAACCAGACGAGCCAATCTGGAGATCAACCATAAAGCCTTGATTTGACGTATAACAGTTAACTAAGTAGCCTCCTTGGCGCAGTTGGTTAGACGCCGCCTGTGAAACAACAGGCCGCGGGTTCGATCCCCGCACCGAGAGAAATGTTTGTGTGGCCCACAAATATTTCTTCCGGGTCTGGGTGTTTGTGAGACCGAAAAGTCTCTCGTAGTTCCTGATACCCACGACACAAGACTCGATCTCAGTGTGAGGTCAGGAATATGTATGTGACTGTTGGGTGTTAATTATAAAAAAAAAAAAGAAAAAAATCAGAGCTAATGGTGTCCAAACATTGGAAGGCAGACTTTCACACTAACTGAGATGGCGCAAAACAAACCAACGAATTAATCAGGACTAGCCCTTAGGCAAATACATCCAAAACTAACCTAACCATGTATGTAATATTTACATTCCTATCAATCATCCTAAGCTCAGTTGTCACAGTCCCGAGACACAAGCTGTCCAATTGTTTATAAAAATATTTATGAATTCCTAAAGGACATTTGTACGGAGTGGGAACACAGCAGTCAATTCATTTTACCTACCTACGCTCAACCACAAGGGAAAGGCCGAAGGAAATTCACACACAAACGTCGACATCTATGAAAGTAAACATTAATTTTCCATGAATTGTAGCGTAACATATTTCGCCCGTCTGGGTATTGTTGCCGAATACAATTTTATTCGTAACCGTTCCCTAGGCGAACACGGGAAATTATTTTGTAAGTTTACGGAAGGATGAAGTAAATAGGAAAATGTATTTTCGTACATTCATTGGATTGCCGATTGATTTGCGATAGAAAATTAAATAATTATTCGTACTGAGTGTCTGAGCATTAACATTCCCGGACCTCGACCGAGGGGTAGACCAAAACATCGTTGGCCAGATGTCGTCAAAGAACATGAGGCCTTTCTATTGTGGATGCCGAAGATTGGGAAAAAGGAGGAGGATTAGAAATTAATTATTTCTACGATTAGCCACAAGATATGCATTGATGAACACAACTTTTGGATATATTTCTAAAGCCGCTTATATTTTAGTGTATTTTATGGCCTTCAACAAAAGGTTTTTTATTGACATCTATCACTTAATTTGGTAGTGGGTGCTGCTCCGAAAAGTTTTTGAACCCAGTACTCAGCAGTCATTGAAAAAGTTAAGAGTTCTTTGAAATAAAATTCTAGTTAATCTTTTCGTAGCAAACTTTACTTTTTTCTTTTGACACACTAAAATATTAGTTTACGGTTGTTATTCAATAGATTTACTTAATAGTTTACTTTATGATTCCAATAATTCGATGATCATTCATATTTATATTATCCTATACATAAAAATATGAATTAATATAAGAAATACATTTTGAAAGAAAAAATATGTACATTTATTTTAGGGGAAAATAAGCATACGTAGAAAGCAAGATAAGATTGAAATAAAATATGAATAAGTAAAATAAAATATGATAACTAAATTAAACAATTATTGCACCTACAATGAGCGTGTCATTCAGGTTTATGCTGCAGTATGGCAAAAGCAACACTGAAGCGCTGATTTTAAATGGGTAGCCCTACTTCAGACTGCTGAACCCAGCCTTTCTATATGATGGAGAGATATTTAGGCCTTATTCTAACTGTTGTTAGTTAAATAACTTCATGGTTATAAGCTTGTCATTCGTGCTTATGGAGTTGGGTAATTAAAAATGTAAGATTTATTTAATGTTTTTGTCGAGTAAATTCTTGGTATGTACGATCTTTGCTCGAGCAATACACTTTTTTTAATATTATTCAACTACCTCGGTGGTGTAGTTGTACTACGGTATAATTATAACGCTGAAATCTTGGGTTCAAATCCGGATCGGGAAAGTGATCTTGGTATTTTCTATTTATTATTAGACAGGGGCTAGAAATTTGTACTCGATATAGGCGACACCCAGTCAGATTGTAGGCGAAAAACTCAAGGAAAGGGTATCCTGGTAGCACCTCTGCATACCCCTTCTGGGAATAAAGGCGTGAGTTGTATATCCGTTGATATATAAAAATTATTCGTAAATAGAAACAATGAATCATTGTAATTAAATTGAAGGTAATTTAAATTTACCATCCAAAGATGAATAAAGACTGTTCCACAAACCGCACTTAAGTAAAGAATACGAGAACATACAACGATGTTCTCAATAAAGAGCTATTGTGCTGTACCGCATTGAGTCACACAGCTTTGTTGCACAAATGTACTGTGCGGTACAATTTTGATAACAAACAGGCGACAGATCAAACTGACATCTAGAGAATTGTCGCAGCAAATTGCCAGAGACTGGTGGAGATTTGTATGTTCTTAACCCTTGGGTTACTGAAACTAGATAATTCACAGTAGTCATTTATCAAACGCAATACTGGAGTTGGTTTAATTGTATCTGCCTGAACAGGGAAAATTGTATACTAGGTTATAAGTGAACATGAAAACGCCCAACAGTCACAACAGTGGGGTATATATATATATATATATATATACACACTAAGATTGAGTTTTATGTGTATCAGGAACTACGAGAAACTTTTCGGTCTCACAAACACCCACACTTGAAAGAAACATTTGTGGGCTACAAAAACATTTTTCTCTGTGCGGGGATCGAACCCAATGGTCACCTCATGGTAAGTGATCCCTGCCGCCCGCGAACATCCTCAATGCCTAGATTTTATCGACGCATTATCAGCCCATCAAATTGGGCGGGAAACGGCAAGGAAAGGAAAAAGGATAGGAAGAGGAAAGGGGTATTGAGCATCTCACTCACCGAACGAAAAACGACAGCAAAGCAAACTTCACGTTGATTTCCTGTGAGACAGTGGCCCTGAAAGAGCCTGTTCATTCATATCGAGTCACGACAACAACGTTGGTCTACCACAATAATAATAAAAAAAAGATAGATAGAGGGATTTATATCACAAAAAAATCATCGCGCTACTAACATAACATAATATGGTAACATTCAAAACAACCAAAAATAAAATAGGAAGGAGTTTATGCGTCGCACCGTTTGACACTTAGGTGACCGTTCAGCATAAAGTTGCAAAGCCACACACAAAAAAATCACATGCGTAGTCCTTAACAAATAGACAGATCAAAATCTGTCATCTTCGTCATATAGTAGGTATATATTTTCTCGCATTTAATAGAATATACCTACGTGTTTATACTGCTTTGTACTCACAGTCATGAAGAAAATTAATGTTGTATCGCATGTTTAGAGAGGTAAAAAATCGGATTAAAAATATAGTCCAACATAAAAATACATAATAGTATACGCGAAATATTTAAAAAACGTCACTGGTAGAAAGACCTCGAGTATCTCAACTTCGTCACTTTTTTTTAATGTTTATTGAAATTGTAAGACGACCATTGCGTTCGCCTAATGGTACGCGGTATACGACAGCTCAAGGACAGTAGCGAAACTAAACGACACCTTGAATTACAAAGCAACGCTTGGTATTTCACTGCGCTCGCCACCCTGAGACATAAGATGTTAAGTATCAATATGTCCAGCAGTTACTCTAACTACAATGGCATTCAACCCGACACATAACAGTGCAGTTACACTGCTCTTTTGCGGGAAAAATATACATTGCGGTGGTACCCACCCAGATGGTCTCTCACATATGAGAGACTTAGCAGTGAAACACTGTTGACTATTGTGAACGATGAAATAATACGAGTAATATTTTGTAACATTTACGAGTACTATTATAACGTCTCTCAATGCTAACCTTCAATATTCAGGAAAAAAGCAAAATTATACCAGTAATTCACCAAAAAAGACAAATACTTGTTAAAAAATGGTCATTAATCTGAGGATTGCACCTGTTATAATATTGTGTTCTTGTTACTTTCAATGTTCGCTGTCTTAATATCTTTTCCATGTTATACATCATACATCATTGATATTACATTGATATTATCCCTTAGTGGTCGCTAAAATATGTTAAAAATTCGTTGGTACTATAATGAAGAAATGTAATGTCGCAGCAGGTTTATAAATTCATACATACATACATAAACCTACGCTTTTTTCCCCAAAGGGAAAATACATTTGCATACATCGCTGCTTTAAAACTAAAGTGCCACAAATCAAAATTTAGTTTTGTTCAGGAGGCCAGATTGAAAATTTTTATTTAGTTTTTTTGAATTTTTGGTCAAAATGCCAAAAGGGCGTATGTGTAAATAAGTCATTTATAAGTCGATTTTGACTAGTGTCTTTGTGCAATATGAAAATAAAGGTGATTTTAGCCCCATTTTTTGAATAAAAGTAATTTTGGACAATTTTGTTTTGTGGCCCTTTCGTTTTTAAGCAGCGACATGTGCAACCATCACACCCACGATTTACCTTGTATTTCCCGTCCCACAATAGAATAAAAGAGCGAGCCTTTCACCATATTGGGCACAATTTTCTAATTCCGAGTTGATAGTGAATAGAAAAAACCAATATCACATTGCCCGACCAGCGATAAGAACCCGAGACCACATCTTTGCAATCATACCGTTGAACAGCTGCGTCACCGAGGCAATCATAAATTCATCCACAGTTAGAGTATTTGACTATTATCGATCTTTGGTATTATTTCGTTTACAAACACAAATACGTTACAAAAAACCTTGCTGTCAAAAAAGTATTAAAGTAGCTTGTAACATAAGAGCGTTTATACCCTTTGCGCGCTTTTTGGCTAAAATACAGGACTTTTCAAACGAGTTAATAGCCACCAATAAACAATTTAAAGGAAAAATAATTAGTATTAATTTTAGAACAGGTTGTCATCTAGGGATTTTGGTGGAAAACATTATAGATTGATGGATAATTTGTGAGTACTATAAGGATTACTGAACACAAGTTTCGTTATTTAGGCTTTAAGTGGCAATTTAGAAGCTTAAGATATCCAAAATCACTAAATATAAGATCAAAATAAAAATATTATCTGACTAATAATACCCTTACGGAGGGATTTTGCTGAGAAAAATAATATTTTTATGTTTAGTTCCTGAAAAATAAAAATTTAAACAATGCGAAATTATTCAGAAATTCTCGTCAAGAACATATTTTTTTTTCACCAACTTATCGTACATAATTTTTTATAGCAATTGCATATTATAATAGAAGAACATCTTATCAATAAATTGCCATTTTTATATTTCAACAAAATTAGTTTTCATGTTTTCTACAATTATTTTAAAAACCACTATAAAACACGCTGTCCGCCGTCCATCAAATCAGACCGCCGCAAGGCCTTCTAGAGGGAGGACATATCGCTCGTCGCTCCGGCCTGGCTGCAGTCGATTTTTGTCGTGCGTAGTAAAAATAGCCACGCGCGGACTGCGATTGCCACATCTTAGTACTTTGGTAGTAAAACATATTTTTTCTTTTTATTACCTGCAATGATTTTGTAGTGAGTATAAATGATGTTTCAGGTAATATAATGGGATGTAATTCCGAGGCTAAATTATGTTATGTATTGTAATATAAAATTAAATATATTTCGTAATTGTAAGGGGTTGTAAGGCCCCTAACTTTTTTCATGTGTTCGAACACGAAATGATTAATAAACGTCCGTAGTGTCTACTGATTGAACACTGATTTGAATGCAACTTAACAATGTAATAATAACGAAAATATGATTAGTATCTAAATTTGTATTGTTCATTGCTTGCACAGTAATATTTATCTACTTATAATGCAAATAAAATATTCTTATGATATAATATTACCAATATATAAATCATAAGTTACATTTCAATTGAATGTTAGAACTTTGAAGCGCACGGATCAAAGTTGGTTGCGCTGACTGTATAGCGAGCCGACGCGGCAGCTCTACGCACACAGCTTTGGTCGCTTATGTGTGCGTGAAATTAACGAAGAAATACCTATAGTTGACTTTGCGCGCAAGGTGTATACGCTCATAAGGCAAAAAATTATATTTAAAATTAAAGAGTAGGGATGTAGTGGTCTCTTTCACACACCTTCTCTCGTCGTTCCCTCACTGCTGAGGATCGCGACCACGTACGATCTTTCTCCAGTGGGCTAGGTCATGTGCTGTGTGGACCGCACGGTGCAAGCTGCCGCCGACTGTCTTCACTACTGCATCAAGCCATCGTGATGGTGCCCTTCCCCGAGCACGCCTGCCTTCCAATTTGCCTAGCATTATCTGCCTCTCCAGACAGTGTTTTGGAGATCTTATAATATGACCAAATAGCCTCAGTACTCTTTGTTGGCAGATTGTGGAGAGTCTTGTCGTGATTTTGAGCTCTTTTAATACGGACTCGTTGGTTCTCATAGCTGTCCAAGGTATACGGAGCAGCCTTCTCCAACACCACATCTCAAAGGCATCGATCTTCTTGCTGTCGCGTTGTCTCACAGTCCACGTCTCGGCACCATATAAGAAAGCAGAGAAGACGAGCGCCCGCACAAGTCGTACCTTAGTTGTACGTCGAATACCTCTGTTCTTCCAGATCTTATCGAGGTTAGACATAGCACTCTTGGCTATACCGGCTCTTCGGCGAATTTCTTTAGTGCAGTCACCATCACAGCTTACCAACGATCCCAAATATACAAACTCATAGACTTTTTCATATCCTTTAAGTGCATCGGTTAGAGGAAGTACTTCAGCTCTGTCCACCACCATAATTTTGGTTTTCAAATGGTTTATCTTAAGCCCGAATGCGGCACTTTCCTCTTCAACTTTTTTCAGAAGAATTGCCATTTCAACTTCACTTGATGCAACTAAAGTCGTATCGTCGGCATATCTAAGATTATTGACCTTGCGACCTCCCACTGCAATACCGCCGTTCCAGTCATTTAGTGCTTTCCTCATAATAGTTTCTCCATAAAGATTAAATAACTTTGGAGACAGAATACATCCCTGGCGTATGCCTCGTTCTGGTTGGAAAATACTAGATTTATGGTTTTCCAGTTTCACGAAGCTTGAGCCATCAAGATACAGATTTTGTATAAGGAAAATAAGATGGTGAGGTACGCCCATCTCCACAAGCACATCCAACATTCTCTCCCAATTTACGCAGTCGAACGCTTTGGCGTAATCAATGAAACATAAGACCATTGGTTTGTTAACCTAGCGACATTTTTCTATTAAATTTCGTATATTAAGAATCTGCTCGCGAGTCCCCTTTCCCGCAACAAAACCAGCTTGTTCGCATGGTATTTGGTGATCCACAAAAGATGAAAGTCTGTTGTTTATAATTTGGAGTAAGATTTTACTAGCATGCGACATAAGTGATATCGTGCGGTAGTTTTCACATTTCCTTGTGGAGCCTTTTTTATGCAGTGGGACGATAGCTGATTGAGTCCAATCACCTGGCCATTGACCTGTTATCCAGACTTTGTTACATATCTGGTGGATTATTTTACATCCTTGTGGACCTAGTTGTTGAAGCATTGCTGCGGACACACCATCAGGACCCACAGCTTTATTTTTCAGTCGTTTGATGGCATCTTGAACTTCAGTAAGCAGTATATCTGGTTCTCTGTAGTGTTCGTCCCATTTTCTTTCCATGCTTAGTCTCTCTTCATCCCGATAGAGCTCATAACAGTAATTTTTCACACACGCACACTGTAATGTATAATAACCCTTGTGACGTCACTATCTTTGTTTTGCATTTCTTTTCTGTTAGTCCCACTACAAGATTTAAAACGTTTCTAACTTGTTTCATTCTGAATGGATTTATAAATTTCTTTGTTTGTTAGACCAAAGCTATGGATACGTTTTGATAAATACAATTAAAAAAATGGAGTCTAATACCCTATTAAGATTATGCCAACATATTAAAACCTCCCAATCAAAGTGAACGGTTCTGGTACAGTTACAAATAGCAATGTATAATTAGTTCACCGTGGCCAGTTGCCAACGAACCGAACGTAAACAGTCCAGGCATTGATCGTAGGTTCTAAACTTAAGGGCACAGCTTTGTCAGAAGTGTTGGTATTGTTATTTAATTATGCACCTTAACTGTTAGGAAGTATTATTTTTCTGTACATCAAATAAACTCTATGGAATATTTTTTGTGGTTATTCCTAGTTTACAATGATTAAACAATAGTTTTTCAAGAAATTTCACAAAAAAAAACAGTTCTATTAAGTTTTGGACGAAGAAACTCAGACAAACCTAGTCAAGCAATAAACGAAGTTAAAAACAAGTAATTTTACTAGAATTGGCGCTATAATAATTTACCTTACGATTTTACAATCACTGTCATCAACCTTTTCGGAAATCGGCCTTTAGTCCACCACACTGGCCTATTGCGGGTTGGCGGACTGCCCATGCTTATGAAATTCATAGGTAAATCTTTTAGGTTTCTTTTTACTATATTTTCCGTGACCTATAAATAAGTTGAGTAATTGATTAATTATTTTATTTATTTATACTTCATTATGCACCACACAACAAAATACATAATTTTTCTTTTCTTGTCCATGCATGTGTTGTACCTACTTTTGTGCGCTCAAAATGTTAATTTTATTTTTATCATTTTTTCTCCGAAATTGAATTAATTTTGAAGTTCTTCTTAAACATAAAATAATATTTAGTGTAACAATCGGCGGTCTTATCGTAAAACTGAAATGTCTTACAGGCAGCCTTAATATTACACTCAGTATTAAATTTAATTAAAAAAGCAACCTTCAAATTAATTATAATAATTACACAGACAAACAGTTAAATATATTTAGGAAAGAATAAGTACCAAGAGTCCATAAACCAGAAGATACAAGCAGTAACATTTTACTAGCATCGTATTAACGTATTAGCAATCATCACGGGAAGGAATAATCTGTCGAGTGGAACATAAGCAGAGTGTTGAACCGTAAAATCGAACATACAACATCACTTCTGCTATATTACGTCGGTATAGCCGAAAATATGGCTTCCGTTTCCTCTACGTGTCTAGTGGAAATAAATAAGCAATATGTAAATTCGATAATATGGTTCGCGTCGGTATTTATTGTGCTTGTAAAGTAGAATGAGTGAATGCTACAGCTGGATTGGCTGTATGGTATGATGTTTATTACACGACCTTGTACAAAGGAACAAGACATTGAGTTCAACACATATCAGGTATTTATAGGCATGACTTTTGAGTCGTCTCGGGATAGTAATCTTCTATCACTCATTCTCAATATATACCTAGCCTAGTGCGTGAGATAAGGATTTGAGTATTCTTCAAAATGATAGAATTATGCAAGATGTGGTAACTCCTTTAGTTATTGGAAAAAAACACGAGCTGAAAAATGTAACGTGCTAAACTCTATTAAGCTGTAATTTAAGTAAATTATGCTCTTTATTAACATAAAAACTCTACCTATGTATGTACATGTATGTCAATGCGTACTATTAGTCTGCATATTATGCACATTGCTATGAAAAATTTAGGTCTAGATTATTTAATTCCATTCGTAGTATATTACAACCACCTATTAGCAAATTCGTTAACCTAGGACTAGACCTTACTAAACCTAGTCTAGAATTATCGAGTCGACTGAGAGATTAACGACCGGTAACAAAACCCCTAACCCGAACTTCTGTAACACGTACATCAAGTTAACTATAAAGTGTCCGACTGACGTCAGCATGTCGTGGTTCAATCAAATTCTGCTTATTCCGTGAGTCGGCCGCAAATCACATCGCCCGGCCGGCCTTGCACTGAATCAGCTGGAATAAATCCTTCATGCGTGTGCTGTTACTATCGTCATTGTCGAATACGACTCGTGTGGATTGTTGTTCGTGGTAGGGGCTCAGGTGTTATGATGAATATATTTCTGCTTTGTTTGTTCAATAAGCGGATTTACTTTGGGGAGAAGAGAACATATTTTATTTGTTTTGAATTTTCTGCAGAAAATATTTTCTTCTTTCATATATTTTTAAAGAAATTACAATTTTCAAAAACATTTTACTTATAGATTTCTAAATATTTTCGAATATAGGCAATAAATATGTTATGCTTTGCAATAAGATTTATAATATTTTGTCAGGGGCTTACAATAATATATTTACAATACCTCGCATTTATAGACATAAAACAACTAATATATTTCTCTGTCATAGCTAAATATATGTTTATAAACAAATAAAAAAATAAGACCATAGAGGTAGCCTGTAGCTCAAAATAATACCCATGGCCTAATATAAACCGACGAAGTCCCTGACCTTATCCAAAGCGGTGTCAGGTCAGCCTTCTCATTTAATTTAGTTCCATATAATTGTAACGTTCTCAATCGACTCTGTCGAATTTAAAAATAAAAAATTTCTTAATTAAAAAAAATAATATTACATACAAAACATACATATATACATAAGTAAACTCACGCCTTTTTCAAAGAGGGGGCAGGCAGAGGTGCCTCCAGGACATTCGCCTTGCATGTTCCGCTCCACGATGTGATACGAGGCGAATCTATCATTGTACTGGGCTAAAATTGATGACTCCGAGCTGATAAAATGAATAGAATCTAATATCACATTGCCATCGAGACAGTCTAAAAAAATGTTACACAAAAATGAACCACAATATCATTAAATCAGGCCAAATTTCATATCCACATTAGACGTATTAAAACAAATTGTACGTATTCGATACCGCGATCATAACTTCACAGCGCGGGAGAAATATTGCCATGCATTGTCGGCCAGTGATAAATAGATGTGTGGTGATAAATAGGTCAGCGGCACGTACCCACTGACAAACGTGCATCGCAAACGTCAATGTTGAATCATTCATTTAATGGCTACAATGTGTTTGTGACAACAAAAAATCTAAGTTGTGTATTGGATCAGTCTAGTGCAATGGAGCTTTGAATTTGCGTTGGGTATCCGTGTTGGTTTTGTGTCAGTTTTTTTAGGAGCCTACATTGCAGATATCAAAAAGAAGGTAATTTTATATTAGTTTAGTACAATTATTAACACTTTAACAGTAGATGACGTACTGCTGTGTACGGTTGAATTAGTGCGTTTTAAAAAGAGTCGTCTGTTAAAATGTTGAGTTAATAAAATTCGAAAAACCTGTCAAAGCGATCCACATTGACGAGTATCATAGTATATAATATCCAGTTTAAAACTGATCGATATAGACATGTCGATTGGCGTGAGATATAAAAAAGTATTCATAAAATTTCAAAAGCAAATCTTTTGCATAATTTCCGCTACAACTCGCCATCTCAACCTTCGTAACACAGTTGCTTCGATGCCGGCTGTGAAACAAGAGGCCGCGGGTTTGATCCCCGCACCGAAAGAAATGTGTGTAGTCCATAAATATTTCGGGTCTGGGTGACTGTGAGACCAAAAAGTCTTTCGTAGTTTGTGATACCTACAACAAAAGAGTTAATTGATAGCTGTATGTATGTGATTGTTAGGTGTATTTATTTCTTTATTTTATTCATCCAAAGCTATACTATATATAGCTACAAATAACAACTCCAGAATATATTTAACCATACATAACAGTTTACAATTCAAATTCGGACCACGTAATTTTGCAGTCATTAAACTAATTACAACATGCTACGAACAATCCGACACTTGGAAACGCGAGAATTTATTAATGGAATGCATTTGTTGATTATTATTGAGTGGTTTCGCACATATTTCACTCGCAATACATTTATTAAAGGCAGAATGTCGCCGGAATATTCGTCATCATTCGTTTGTTTGACTCCTCGTGTCATTGGTAGAGATCGGTGCTGTTTGAATGTATTATCGATAATAGGTAATATCGTTCAACTTGTAGAAAACGGACCTAATGAAAGTTGCTGAATGCTGACCGCTTTGAATTTTTGGGTATGCTCATAATCGCTTGGGGACGCTTATAATCGTCAGACAATTGTCTTATGATACAATAGATCATATAATAATATGACAGCAATGATATAAAAAGGTACTATTAATTTTTCCTATTTCTGGGCTAAAATTTAGTGTAATATTTAATACCTACGCCTTGCCCAATCGCCCTCACCTCGTACCATTTAAAAACCAATAATGTTCTTATGATCTTTTTCAATATAAATAAATATACCCATCAGTCGTCTTACGACTATCGGAAACTACGAGATACTTTTGGTCTCACAAACAGCTAGACCCGAAACAAATATAATTTTACATATTTTGATGGTGAAAATATTTGTCAATATTATTTTAAATATTCTCACAGTATTGCTTTGAACCAGAAACCCATTACATCTCACAACGATTTTGTTAAATACTAATTACTACCTAAATTGTATATAAGGGGGTAATGTTCTGTCAAGCAAACAAAGCTCGAAGACACACAACTTCACTTAAATGGTAAATAATTGAGGTCGAACCGGACCACTATTGCACATTACAAGAGACCGTTTCCAATTTCAAATGTATCGAGAGCGGCATTTACGTTTGCACTAGGTGTCCGCTACTCACATTAATTGAACCATCTATTCAGGTTTACTGGCGGATGCACTCAATACATTAACATCGGCCGGCTATCGTGTGACGTAATCGAGTCCCGCGCTGAGAAATTGAAAAACTCGACTAAATTAATTATGTTCGATGTAGTGCTCGGGTGACTGTGTTGGTAATGTGTGTGTGGTTTTATTTCATAATTTATGGGTGTAGAGTTCACTATTCGGTGTAGGTTATATAAAGGAAACACAGTTTGATTTCCGACAGACACACTTTTCGTACGGCGCACCAGCAGCAAGTGTCCGGTGAGTGCAGGCACTGCACTCACCGCACCCCCACCACTACCGCTCGCCCCACCAGTAGATGTGTCATCATTTACTTATATGTTACAATGGGTATGTTGTTCGTTTAGTGTATTATATGAGGGTGGTGGCCTGTCGGTAGCAAACCGGAGGCGACTGCAGAGAAGGTGGTCGTGGCTTTGAATAGCTGGTGGCTTATATTATTAATTTTAGTAAAACATACAACTAGCGTGATAAATAAAACTTTATAATAATATACCTAAAGAATGGTCAGTTAAGAGATTTCACAGATATAATAAAAAAATTGTACAAACATTCGCAATATTATGACTAGCAAAAAGAAGCTCAATGCACATTAACCACGCCAAAAAATATGTTATACATAGTTTTTGTAAGTTTTACAATTAACATTAAAGACATTCATAATAAACAAAGAAGAATATCATTGTGAAGAAACTAGTATACCTTAGAGAATTAAAATAATTTAAAAGTGACTGAACACCGACTTTTTAGAATACGTTTTATTATCTATTTTTACACCTGCTTCATTTCTTCACAACCCTATGGTAGACTGTTAGAGAATGCCTCGAGTATTAAGTCCGTCTGTATACGTTTAGTATATCAAACTTTAAATAAATAAATAAAGCGCAGGGTGTGGCAGATGACGCGACAAAAGTTAAAAATAATATAATATGTGTATTTATGATCGTGGGTTTGTAAGGTTGTTTTAATTATAATAGTTCGATGTATTGATTACCGAATATACTGAATCATGTATTTCTACGTGGGCGGTGTGAAGGTCAAACGACACATAAAGCTTAAATTAGCACGGGATAATATGGATACATACGCCTACGGTATTCCATAATGGAGAGTAAGGTTGAGTTGAGGTTGGCCGGAGCAAACTGATAAAGATCGCTATGGTATTCAGATTTCCCTATGGTATTTTCCTTTATTATCAAAATGCCTGACATTCCACACATAACTGCAGTTCAGATGTAGGTACCCTGGAATCTCTATCCGCAATCCACAAATTCTACCAATCACAGATTACAGATAAAGTTTTATTAATCCTACAATATATTTTTTTATTTATTTGAAACTCCAACGAAGATAACACATAACATTTATATTAAGCTACATATGGATTCTGCGTGCATCTTCAATTACAGGAGAGTACAGCTTGCACGGAGTTTGTTAACAACATCAATATTAGCACAATAATAACAATTCCTATAAGAATATGGATGTACAGTCTGCTACTAAATTAGACATATGGGCTCTTTAATAAAATAATTACAAAAAAAGGAAAGGAAATATCTCTAATAATAAGAATAATAGCAAAGAGTATTAATAATACACAACAAAACAATAATAGATTTTCATAAACAAAATTAAACAAAAACATTAATAACTTTAAGTCTTTTATAGATACATTTACAAATTAGAACATAAAACTAATATGGATTTAAAAAAAAAAAACACTAAGCCAAACTAAATAAGAGATAACATGTTGAAAAAGTAAATAAACAATTAACTACGCTTGTACTCTTGTAGCATTTAAAAGGACAGTCAAGCAAGTTGTGTTGGATAATTTGACTAAATCACTCTAGTGTGAATTATCATTTTATTTCATTTTATATGTATGTATATATTTTAGAGTCATATATAAATTATATTTTCACGATTTTACCTTTACTCTTTTTGTTTTATGCGCCGACCATGTTTTCTTTCAGTACCACCCGAAGTTTGACTAGCAGTGAATGCCTCAGGCATTAAGTCCGCCTTTATACTAGCTTTGCATTAAAAGCGTAAATAAATAAAATATTTGCAATTAACGCTAAGAAATAGATTGCACTAATGCAGCAGAGACAAAAACAAAACAAAACGCAAAGCTTCTCAAGGACTGAGTCACACGAAGACACTGGCTTGGCCTAAATAAAATCGCATCTGCGGAAAAAATCCCATTTAATTAGATACCTAATTAGCGCGTAAATATGCATACTACATTTCTGTTGCAAATATTATTTTAATGTAAATAGAGGAGGTTAAATATGAGATGGCAACTGCAACGTTTTAATACGTCGTGACGTTGGTAAAATGTACGTAACGTTGTATTCCGCACACACGGCATCGCGTTTCATATCAACAGAACGTTTAAACCCGGAATAGTAGACAACCGCAAATATTTATATTTTGTTGCGTTATTTATTTTGTAAATGAAAAATTTAATTGTGTTTATATTTTTGGGTGAAATGACAAACGTACATGCTCGATAAAATTGCACGATTCCGAGAAATTACGAATGTGTGGACCATGCAAGTCTCGACACAAATGTTCGAAACAAACCAAATTGTCCAATTCGAACAAGGAGGTTACTCTATGAATCGATACAAATTTCAAATGTTCGGACACCGCAGATGATGTGCCTCGAGACTCCACAAAATGTTCGAGTCCTCTATTTTATGTCGCAACATGTGTACCATGTGTGGATTAGGGAAGATAAAAAAAAGTTATTTTTTTATCCAAAATAGCAGTTGATCATATCGAAGCTAAAAGCTAAATAAGACTGATATTATTTGTAACCTTGAAGAAAATGGTAACAAGGAAATTTATAAACATTGAGAGTAGTCAATCTATAGTCTCTGTCCCCCCTCAGTTGGAGGAAATTTTGCTCAATTAGGAAAATAACGCAGTATAATATATGTCTTTGTGTATAAGGAACATTATTATGAAGGGAGATCAGGTTTCCAATATTAAATAAAAGAACGCTTGGAAAGGTTTCTTAAACGTGTATATAGACAACGGATTTGTATTTATTATTGTTTTATAATTTTGTCTAAGCTGTTATTTTAGACTTGTGTTTTTACAAGAAATTTTAGTGTGAATACCGTCGTAACATCATCGTAACATCTCTTGTATAAAAGGTTTGAATGTTTTTATGACTTGATACAAGATTTTTTACAGATATTTACAGTAATACAAATTTATGTTATTACTAGCTGTCGGGCCCGGCTTCGCCCGGGTGCAGATAGTTTTTGAGTCCAATCCACATCAAGAACATATTATTTCGCGTGTCTACTAACTATATTTCCCGCGTGCCGTCGACTATATTTCCCTTCCGTAGGAGAGGACATCCCGTGCCAACAATTTGAATTTGAAAGAGTAGAAAATATGTATATTTGGTTTCCTGACTCATCCCACGGGAACACTACATTTTTCGGGATAAAAAGTAGCCTATGTGTTAATCCAGGGTGTCAGCTATCACTATACCAAATTTCATCAAAATCTGTTGAGCCGTTTTTTCATGAAAGAGTAACAAACATCCATACATACATACAAACTTTCACCTTTATAATATTAGTAAGGACTATTCAACAAATATAGGTCGAGATTGTTACTAGGACTCCTCGATGTATCATTTTGAAGGTACATGCATCTTTTGCTACATAGTTTAAGAATATTCTTTGTATGAGTTTATTGAGCGGACGTCATCGATGGCGTAGTACTACATTACGGTTACAAAACTGAGGTCTCGGGTTCAAATTCCGGATCAGGCAAAGTGATATTGGATTTTTCTATTCGTTATCAGCCTTGAGCCAGAAATTTGTGCCCGATATGGCGATAGTCTCGCCACCTGTCATATTGTGGGACGGAACATATAAGGCGAAATGTGGGTATCCTGGCTACTCTGCCTGCTCCTTCTAGGGAAAAGGCTTGAGTTAATGTATGTATATAATTAATTAAAGAACGCCGCCGACTAGAACGTTCTATCATCAAAGTGTTATGTTCCATAAATATTCAGACAAAAATTTTAAAATCGATATGTTTGTACAAACACGATCATGGCAATATTTGTTGTAATGGACATATGGGCATTTATAATTCTACTATGATTAAATTATTAGTAGTCACCTGACATCTTCACAGCTTTTTAGTTAGATAACGGTTGGTAAATAAGAAATGACGTATTCGATGTCCACACTGGGCAAATGCTTATGGAACTCAAAAGTACTTACATACATCTTGTCTGAGTTTTAGTCACAAACACACATACATAAACTCACGCCTTGTTCCGAATAGGGGTAAGCAGAGGTGGCAGGGCACCCACATTTCGCCTTGTATGTTCCGTCCCACAATGAGATAACTGGCGAGCTAATCCGGGAATCAAACCCGAGACCTCAGCTTTGTAACCTTACCGTAGTAGTTAAGTCCTATAGAAAAATCAACAATTTCAAATAACCACGACTCCACGATTGATCTTAATTTTGGTCAGGACTACATGATTGTTAAGTCTATTAATCAGTTGGTCAATAGGTCACCGGATAAAAATTGCACAGATTTTTGGCACAAACATCTGCCTCGCCACACGCCCACAATATCTCCCGCTGTGAAAGCAAACGATAAAATTGATTGATTTCATTCAATTAGCAAACAATACGTCGCATCCAGTAAGAATTAACAATACCAGGTTTTCTGGTTTGCGGTCCGTGGGAATCAATACCGAGCCTTTCATATAGGTTAATTGTTTTGTGTGTTTTCGATAACTGTCCTCCGCTTTACGATGGTAGGGATGAGATGAATAAATATTATAAGCAACTTTTCGTGTGCACGACAACAGCATTGGTAATTGGAAAATTGTTTGCGTCTTGAATCACTCTATCTATTTAAAAAAATCGCATCAAAATCCGTTGCGTAGTTTTAAAGATTTAAGCATAAAAAGGGACATAGGGACAGAGAAAGCGACTTTGTTTTATACTATGTAGTGATAACAACAAATGCAATACAGTTTGACAGCCTCCGTCTGTGAAACGAAAGGCTGTGGGTTCGATTCCAGCACTGAGACAAATATGTCGAGGCCTACAAGTACTTGTTTCGGGTCGGGGTGTTTGTAAGACAGGAAAATCTCACGTAGGTAGTTTTTGGTACTGAAGGTCTGCGTACTGAACTGATTTGAAGATCAATTAAATCTTGTGATCAGGACTATGAATGTTACTGTTCGTTGTAATTATTATTACTTTAAGGTTTTTATTTGAAAGGGTACAGGGACACTGGAAATCTAGAAATTAAAATATCGTGACTAGAATGAGTTTCTATCAGAAATAAGCACTTGAAATAATATAATAGTTAGTATATTCTAATGCTAAATAAATAATACTCGGAACGAACGTCATTGAATATAAAACGAATCATACTTGTAGACACAAATGAGATAGTTTAGACTGAAGGAAGCCTGAATTTCTGTATGCATATTGTATACAATTTCTTCTTGAAGCCAGCTGTAAGACTACTGCATACTACGCGGGTAAAAATGCAAAATTATATATAATTTTAGAGTAAAAAGACAAGAGATTTACCACAGAAGATCCAGCAATCACACTTAAATTAAATCTTCCAAGATTAAGCGAATTCATTGCGGCAAGCGTCGAGCCCTTGTGTTTTATTTAAATTATTTCCTTAATAGATATTTATTTGATGAAACGCACCGAAATACTTACCGCTTACAGTAATTTAGAAACCTTTGCTCTCATTTCATTTCGTGCCAAGGATTTGTACGTGTTACACTGAATTGTATTGTTATTGCAATTTTATGTAGCTTTTTTTTCGTCTGTTTGATTAAAACAAAAATTACATGGTAACGCGTTTACTTTCAGAGGCCATTTGCTGGTCAAAGAATAAACCTGTAGAGTCGGATGACTCAGATCTGAGTTTTCGAAGTATATGTATTCAACAATAATTTTTGCTCACAATAATAATGAAGAAAAACATCACGAGGAAACTTACATACTCGCGATATATAATCAAGATTTAGGAATTTACTTAAATTCATCATCAACCCAGTAGTTTATTTGACTACAATGTATTTAAAACCGAAACACAACTGTGCAATTACAATTTAATTTTGCTATTCACCTACCCAGGCGGCTTCTCACATAAGACAGATCTACAACCAGCGAGACATACCACCTTCTTATCAAATTCATCAAAATTGGTCTAGCTATTTAAGCATGAAGGAGTAACACACTCACAAAGTATTTGGAATGAAGTTCCTTATTTATTGCAAAATTTATTTTTAGGAGTTCGTCACATCAACATTCCCAATGTTACCGTCAAACCAATTTGTCATTTAATTCTTTGAAATACAAAAACCCCACCCACTTTTTGATCGTATTCATGATTCAGAATTAACCCTGAGGGATCAAAGCACGCCATTATGAATTAAACAAGAGCTTTATTCCCTTACTATGTAAAGATAATAAAGGGCAGCCCTCGAGGGCTCCGGAATCTGCCTCCAATGTTCAACTGTTGTGAATGATAGTTGCCTTAATTGATTGTTTAGTGGTTTTCTGTTTAATTATTTATACATTTTCTTTTTACTGAACAGTCAGTCAGTTTATTTTTCTTTTTTATTATAATGAATGGCGAGACGAGCATGCCGTTCGCGTAATAGTAAGCGATACCACCGCTCATGAACTGTGGCAAAACAAAACAAGACCATGAATCATAAAGCAATACTTGGCATTCCACTGGGCTCGCCATCCAGAGACATAAGATGTCAAGTCTCCATTGTGTTCAGTTATTACTCTGGCTAGTTTTTTACAATGTCCTTTACACCAAAACACAATAGTGCATTTCCACTGCTGTTTGGCGGGAAAAATAGACATTCAGGTAGTACCTAACCAGGCGGCCTTAAGCATAATATGAGAGACCTACCACCAGTACGTAATGTTTTACTGTAATGGAAACGTAGTAAAGTGTTTTATAAAATGGTTTGTTAAAAACCAACCAGTTATTTAAGTATTTAAATTGCCTTTGTTATTCCTTTGGGGTATAAGAGGTATGTTTTTTGTACTTTCTTTAGATTAGCAATAGTAGGTATGAATAATTAACGTAGTGTTAAGTATGCTATATTGTGTAAAATTGCGTTTTTTACAACAAATGACTTTTTTATGCATATACTGGGTGGAATCGCTTATCGTCACGAAAAAAATTGTGCATGGCAAGTACATGATTTAGAACACTGGCATACTTATTTTAATTTTTTCTGTTTTTGTTTATGTAGTGTAAAATTAATTTATACTAGTTACTAATTTAAAATAAGTTATTCATAAAACAACGTTGTTTAGAGAAAGATGACGTAAATGAAAAAAATCTTCATAAATACACATCATTGTTACCCTACTTTATACAATATGAATTCGAGTAGAAACTTCTAAATCTTTAAGTAATAAAATCCTTTGATCGCGCAGCCCTCACCGCCGCGCCGCCGCAAGCGCAAGTACAAAGCGTGCCGCCGCGCCGCGCCGCCCGCTCCCGCGCCGCCGACACCTTCCAGGGATCTTGCCACTTCCTCAGTCGTGCGAAATTCGGTACCGAGTGACGTTGTACGAAATGATTTTGGTTATTGGTTAGTTTCTTGCGGTCAAAATGAGTGATTACACGAACAGTGAGTATGTGACAATAATGACATGCTATGTTCGATCCAATGAAAACTTGGGTCATGCAAGAAGGATGTATGCAGATCCAGAACATCTGCAGTCTTTGCGTAGGAATGGTATCATGAATGATAAATCCACGAGTTCCCAGCACAAGGACTATTTTAAAGACTTATCCGAGGCTACTCGATCATTGTAAGTTCAGACTTCCTAATCATGCAAGAATCCGTGACCTTCCACAGCGAAGTCGTCTATTCTCGACTTTATTGAAACGTTTAAATAAATACATATGCAACTTTTTCTAAGATAGTAGGTACGTTATGAAAATAATAATGTAAATTTTAACAACTTACCAACAACTACATTTACTTATATGATCCTAACACACTAAAATTCTAAATAAATCAAAATGTTATATGGTAATATTTAGAGTAATAATACCGATAAATAGACGCAAAGTAAGTTCAAGGTTGCTGCGCGACAGTCAGCTGTTGCGTGGCCGTGACTCATACACTCGCGCGCCTGAGTATTGACATGTCGTTGCACTTTTGAGTGTAGGGTGATTTAGATAATATTTGTTTTGGGGATATCTTGTACTGATATTGTTTATGGGGTAGTTTGTAGTTTTTAATGATAAATCTCGTATATAACGTTAATTTCACATACACAATAGACTATTAAATTTTCCGGACGATAAGCGATTCCACCCAGTATGTAATGAAATTTGGCGACCAGTTTATGCGCCTAAAGTCGTATAATTTATTAGTAGTGGTGAATTAAAGCGTAGACTAGACAACTATTTTCAATAATCTTGAACGATACGTGATACGTTTCACATACGGTGAAAGTGGCGCCAAGCAACCATCTATATAAAAATTACTATGCTTTCACTTTAGAAAGAAAACAAGACATTAAAATCCAAATAATTAATAAAGAAAACGAAATAAATTCAAATCTAATCACAATAACACATTAACACGCCACAAACGCGTTGCTGAACTCTTAGTACGCCAAAGGCCACCTGACTTACCTGCAAAATTGATCGTTAACGTCTAAGTGCCCTTCTGTATTCGAAATGCGCTGCGGTTTCAATGTAACGTACGCCCCCTAGCGGACTAATGGCGAATTATACCTGAATATTACAATCATTAGATGTCCAAACACATTGGTTATATTCCTTAGGTATAGTTGTGCTTACAGATATGTTTTTCAATAATTAATCCTAATATTCGATTCCTGGGCACGGACATAACAAGATTCGAAAAAAAATACTCAATACTCAATATTATTGCACACCATGTGTTATAAAGATGTTACAATTTTATAAAAAAGTACAATGTGGACCCTGTTGGGCACGGCAACAATTTAGGAGAGAGGAGGAAGCCATAATGTTCATTTTATTTATAGATATACTAGCTGTCGGGCCCGGCTTCGCCCGGGTGCAGATAGTTTTTGAGTCCAATCCACATCAAGAACATATTATTTCGCGTGTCTACTAACTATATTTCCCGCGTGCCGTCGACTATATTTCCCTTCCGTAGGAGAGGACATCCCGTGCCAACAATTTGAATTTGAAAGAGTAGAAAATATGTATATTTGGTTTCCTGACTCATCCCACGGGAACACTACATTTTTCGGGATAAAAAGTAGCCTATGTGTTAATCCAGGGTGTCAGCTATCACTATACCAAATTTCATCAAAATCTGTTGAGCCGTTTTTTCATGAAAGAGTAACAAACATCCATACATACATACAAACTTTCACCTTTATAATATTAGTAAGGATTTGGAATATTGTATTCTTAAAATTTATAATAAGTGTACATATTTGTATTTAATATGCACTTATGGTAGCATAGTTACATAATTAATGATATTTCTTCCGAAATGTCATAATATTATAAATTTTAATACTTTGTAATTTACGCGCAATGTAAAAAATTCTCTCAAGGTGGTCAGACGATATGGTAAAGGTCACGGGATGTCGCTGGATGCAGACTGCCTCCAACAGGTCACTGTGGAAATCATTGAGAGAGACCTATGTTCAGTGGACTTTCTTTGGCTGACTGATGGATATTCCGCACATTAATGAATCTCGTGAATCGCGAGTTATATCGAGTATTTTATTAGAGTTATTTAAGCGTTGTAAATAATGGTATAAAACAGCCTACCTAGCCTAGTCTAGGTGGTAATATGGTCTGGCAAACTTATATTATCTCAGACCAATTTATAATTAATTAGTGAAATATACTAAACAAAAACTCTGTATAAAATACGTTAAAAGCATATAAAACGACTGTTAAGAAATGGCGAAAAAATTATCTTTTGAACAGAACAAACGTTAAAGAAACTATGAAGGAGACACTCTGAAAGTGTTGGGAGGGCCAGTAAGCCACCGCCTTTTATTAAAATTTAAAGAACAGCGTTAAAAACGAAAGAAGTGATGTTCTTCATAATGCCATGTTCCATTTCGGCGCTGGTATAACTTTAAATGTTTTCAAAGATGGCTTTTGGAATTATTAAAATAATCTCAATGGGCTTTGTAATGTTCTGTATTAAAGATTCACTCGAATAAGAATATCAAGGAATGGTAAAGTAAACCGCAAGCTAGAATGAAGAACATTTTCATATATATGACATAAACTCACGCCTTTATTTCCGAGAGAATTCCGTCTCACGATGTGACAGGAGGCGAGCTTATCGCCATATCGGGCACAAATTCCTGACCCCGGGTTGATAATGAAAAGAAACATCCGAAATCACTTTTACCAACACAGAATTCAAATCCAAGACCTCAGCGATAACAGACACTGAGTGATGAGCATCTTCACTAGTCAACACAATTTTACCCGCCTGTTCGAAGTACACAAAATCTTTCTGATTTATTACGTTGCGAGTTAAAGAAAAGTTAGTCATTCAATTCGGTAGCATTACAATGCGTGCCACTGTTGATCCTGGCTTACAAGAGTTACAGTGTTGGATGTGAGGGCGGGACATTACCCATACAGACAATATTTAGACCAAAAATTTAGAATAAAAAGATGTTTTTATTTTATTTTTAGGTTCCTCTAAGCAAGATTAATTGGTGCAGCCGATTTCCAAATACCAAAACGCAGATTTTTTTAAACAAACAGTTACAGGGATTTCACACTGAATTCTATACGGCGCATAACCCTCGTATATATTAATATCTAACAGAGCTTAACAAGTTCTATGAAAACGATGAAATATAGAGCATTTTTGTACCAAAACATAAAAGCGGAAACACTGATATAGTGCCACCAAAATAGAGTTCAATTATAACTGTCATTCTGTGGAAGTTTTACATCGCGCACCAACTCTTAAAAATATTTTTCATACAATATGAATTGCCTTATTTTGAAATGAAAAAAATCTCGTATATTAAGTCTAGAACTGGACTTTTGGCTCGGTGTGATGAACTATCACATCTTAGGACAAAAATAAATTTAACCCTATATGATTGACATCTCTACCTACACCCTCGAGGACACACATACATATTTACTTAAATAAATCACTCACAAAAACATTAATTAATTCCTAAATTCAATTAACATAAAGGTACCCACAAAACGTCAAATAATTCCCTTAGCTTCCGTACACTAACAAAGGCGACGTCACCTACACGACACACCCCAATCCAATCACCCACTTCAATCACCCACTATACCAATCACCCACCATTCACGTTGATTTACAACACTCCGTGAATGGGTTCTAAGGCTGGCCAGTGAGACCGCAAACCGAATGTGTTTGCTCGACAGCGTGGTCAGTAATGACGGTGCGGTGTGGACCGACCGTAATGTATAGTCTCCTAATCAGGACGCCATTTGTAATCAATGACGTCTTAACTTGTTCTATTTAATGGTGAATTTAGGTGATTGGTTGATGATTGTCGTGTAATAAATTAATTTTTTTACGGTACAGTTACAGCCTCATGAACTATATTAATTGACTGTTTAGTATTGAATAATGAACCGACCAATTGTTCTACATTGACCTAATATATTTTTGGTTTGAATCAAAATGGTAGTACTCTCGTATGTGAGAGGTAACTTTGGTAAGTACACCACTATGTCTATTTTTACCATCTAACAGCAGTGTAAATGCACTTTTGTATTTCTGTTGGAAGGACATTATAGCGAGAGTAACTACTGGATATATTGAGACTTAACATCTTTTATCTCAGGATGGCGAGCGCAGTGGAATGCCAGGCATTGCTTTGTAGTTTTGCTACTATTCCTGAGCGGATGTATCGCTTACCATCAGTGCAACGGCGTGCTTGTCTCACCATTGATTTCTTTAAAAAATCTCCTTTAAATATCTTAATGGTTTGTGGTCGCTCAGAGAGTTTTTGAAGATCTTTATGTGACACTGCTGGCTGCAATAAATTATGTTTTCATAGTAATGCTATATTTTTGTAATATTAATTCAAATTTAAATGTCTACATATCATTCTAGTTTCTCTTCATATAAAATAGAAACAAATAAACGTATCCAAACAAATATCAGTTTTCAGATAATAATATTACATTAGATTTACTCAGAACGTAGCCCCTTTACCTCGAATAACGTATTCAACATGTTGAATATTGTGTCTGGGATGTTAAATAGAGCGATATGTTATTTACATTCAGTCATGAGGTTTATTGACCCCCAAAGTTTAAACAAGAACCTGTGCGTAATAGAATCTAAGGATAATCCTTAATCGATTTAATCCATAGTCAGTTTACAACTGAGTAAGCTAAGTTGTATTGTATAACAGAGGAGTAGAGTAATTATATTTGCCTAAAGATTTGATACCTTCGAGAGTGCTATGTCACATGCTCGTTCGTTGACTATGTTGAGCAAATTCGAGCCTTATTGTATATGATGCCCGATTGCAAATTGGTGAAAAAGTAATCTTAGAACAAATATATTATAATGCCTAAGCAACTTATGAATGGATTAAAAATTTACAATAGCATTGGTTCCCATCAGTCTTTCATATAATAAATAGTGAAAGGTTGCAGGAAGTCACTGGATGCTGAAGAAGCATCTAAGCACGCCGAAATTATTGTATCGAGTTTAATAAGAATCTTAACAGGCCGGCATAATTATATCAAATGGCATGGGGCAGCCATCTGATACCATTCGGTACTCAGCCTGGACGGCATTTGCGCTTACCATCAGGTGCAATGCACTCATTATGCCGTGCCAGCGAAAAAAAAATGGTGGACATTCCCAACAGATCAATGTGGAGGTCCTTGGGCGAAGCCTAAATTCAGCAGTGGACTTTCTCTAGCTGAAGAAAGAGTGACAAGGACAGGTATAGCTATCGTCAGAACAATTGCATCGCTAATGTAATATTCAAATAATAATTTAAAGTTATATTCTTCAATAAACGGTGTTGCTTTTTTCTCTTCTTGCCATGATAAAATGAGATTTTAATATTCAGTATTATTCTGTTTTGCATACATAAACTCTTAGATCAGTTTTCTTCGGTCTAGTGAATCTTTAAAGAACTTAGCAAAATATATATTTTGATGAGAAAGTGTTAGATTTTAATTCATATTTCAGGCACAACGCGAAATTAAATGAAAATGTTTTTTATTTCAACATCTTTTGACTTGATAATCAAAAGGTTATTGGCATCCTCCAACCTTGTTTTGGTATTATAAAAGGTTTTATGCCTAATATTCACACTTTTGTGGCTTGTGTTTGTACTCCACGTGCGATGAGCAAAATTAATTGGGTTAATTGACGAATTATCTCTTAACGCAGGAAAATCACCACTAAACAAGGATAGACACAGAAACTTATGTCTATCGAACCTTCGAACTATCCTTATGACCCTAAATCGTCTCTCCTTGTTGAGGACGCTGAGCATCGTCGCAACTATAGTTCCCAACACACCTTATAGTGGATATCCGACGTGATCATCTAAGAGATGGCGTCAGGACCATTGCATTACAGTCATTTAATGGCTCTGGTATAAAAAACCAAGTGTGTGATGAAGGCAGGCAGGATAAAACTAGTTTAAGACCGAACGTCAATAACACAACGCGTCACCTCTATCAAATTTTCCAATTAGTCTATGCGATTAGCTTGTTGTATACAAGACAAGCGACGCCATCAATCATGTCACAGCGGCGGCCACCAGTCGATTTCACGCAATGCATCTTCATCGCGCGCCGCACGACGTTTACTAATCTGTCCTTAATCTGATACAACAGGACACGGAGGGGGGCGGAGGGGGGGGGGGGGGAGTGTTTGCAAATCGGTTTGGTGGTAAACTATGATCTGTGCAGTTGGTATGGCAATGCCAACAAACTACGATAACGTACTCTGCTAGTTGCATTTCATATGGTATTAGCTTGAGTATAAATGTACAATAAATTATTTTATTTAATTTAGAACACGTACGTTTAGTTCCTGATGGGAATTCAAGAATACTTCACATTCAGATTTATCCAGTTTTTGTAGTGTATTATATATATTAATTATATTGTACGTAGAATTAATCATCATCATCATATTACTTTTCTCGGTCCTGTGCATGTCTTATTCACAATTTGCCTTGAAACTTAAAAATATCGTCCATCTATCGTCTGCCTTTCTTCCTCTTGGCCTCTGTAGGCCACCATTCCGTTACCGTTTTAGTCCACCTGCAGTCCGTTCGTCTGGCCAAGTGGAGGTGGATAGAATTCATAGTTTAAATAATTTTCTCTGCCAACAATAACTTATGATGTGATAAGAAACAAAAATATTGATCTAGTGGAACCAAACAAGTCTGGTATTACAAATTTGATAATACACAAAGCATTTTCATTTTGCAAGTCCTTAGAAAAATAAAACTTCCAACGGGAAGCAAATAGAATCGCTATTGATAAGTCCGATTTTTATCAACATTTCATAATTGCAACGCTAAAATAAATTCAAAAACATTTTTGGCACAATTTTTCTTCAAAGTTTTAACTCTGCTCGTTTATATAAGAGTTTGTCTGGCGTATAAAGTTCCACATTACTATTCCAGCTTATTTTACGTATAATGTTGAACAGTCTATTTCAAATAGAGGGGAGCGTGGGCGCCGGAGACTTGACACGGCTTCTTTAATATTAAATAATACGCTAAAATAACATTATTTATGTAGCAACGAGACTTTTCTGACTTGGAAATTGTTCTTTGTTCGCGTTCCATTGATTACTTTTCTACTATTTTATTCATAAATTGTTAGGTTTTATGCTGATGTACTGCCGTAATGATCAGAAAGAATATTGATAATATCTGCTTCTCCTAAATACATCACTAGACAAGCGATGTGGAATATATGCTCTTACTACTCTCAATCGTATTCTAGATTTTAGAGAAAGGCCCTGTCCTGCAATGAGACGTATATGGACTGATACAGTTTAGTACATTACAGTACATATCTAATTGTGTGATCGCAATCTAAATTTCCCATCACTATAATTGAATGAACTGACTTATATTTTTACTAATATCAATCTCTTCGGAAATCATAAATTGCGCTGTGTAATTCAGTCGCCTGCATGCATTTGAAATTCCTATGACTAGCTCTCAGATTCGCGTGTCACGTATAATGCTTTCCAACACATGCAAATTAAGCGACTAGTGGACTCATATAAGAGGCCACCTGGGTATGTACCACCAGAATATATATTTCTCCCGCCAAACAATAGTGTAAATGCTCTGTTGTATTTCAATTTAAAGGACATTGTATTGATATATTCAGATTTAATATTTTATGTCTCAGAATGGCAGTGAAATGGCAAGCATTGCTTTGTGACTCATGATGTTCTTTGGTCATACTATTGTATATATAAGCTATCGTATCGCTTACAATCAGGCAAACGGCATGCTCTTCTCGACATTCATTGTAATAAAAAAAAGGTAAGGATGTCTAAAACAGCACACGTAATCGTTTGAATCCGCAGCCGCTATTTCGCAATTCGTCCCACACGTAACTAACCTATTTCTTAGCCAGCCAATTATTTCCGATATAAAATTAGTTGTGAATTCTGCAACTGCTTGCATGTATATAACATAATTATTCACAAGCGACAAATGTATGCAGCAAGTTTCTACTTTGACCTACATAAATGTTCAGATTTGAATATTGATTGAAGTGTGGTATTAGTCCCCTGTGTTCTTTATTACCACCCTGCAGAAACTCGAGAGGTCAACGGCAAGGCGGCCCGTAATAAAAGGCCCGTGCATTCAGAATACGTAAGCGTCCTTCACAAATTCGAAAAGGGAAAACAACTCAATATTTGGATTTATCATAGTTCTTATATATGGGAGGCCGCCTGGGTAGGTATCACCACAATATCTATTGCCCCCACCAAACAGCAGTGTAAATGCACTACTGTGTTTCGATTTGAAGGACATTGTAGTCAGAGTAACTACTGGATATATTAAAACTTCTTATGTCTCAGGATGGCGAAAGCAGTGGAATGCCTTGGCATTCAGGCAAGTAATACTTGTATTACTTCGTAATTGAAGATGTTATCTGGTTTTGCTACAGTTCATGAGTGGTTATATCGCTTGCCATTAGGCGAACGGCATGCTCGTCTCACCATTCACTGCAATGAAAAAACTTCTTAGATAACTTATTGAGTTGGTAGGCCTAAATGCCCAAAACTGTTTTCTTACACCAATCTCATTAGGGTTGAGAATGAGAACATGTCCATTCCATAAAAAATAGGTCATTCCTCATTTCCTACTCAAGCGAAATTAGGAAACACGCCGTGAGGTCCTGGACTCGTTTGTTATAAATTATTGGAGGGGTCCACCGCAACCAGATAAAATTGCCTTGGACCCAGAGAGGTTATCACAATATTATGAATAAATGACATTGAATTTTCAACACAAAATTGACAATGAATAATCCGAGAAGTGATACTCTGAACGTTGATCAACTACAGAGAAACATTTGCGTGACGTAATTGTCGAATCAAATTACAAAACGGTCCCTCTAAACCTGAACCCTGTTTCCTGGTCCCCATTAATTGATGTGAAGTGATGCTTCTCAGAACAATACCAAATTCAACTGTCGATATTATACAATTGCCAACTAAATTCAATGTTCATATTTCACTTTGACATCAAAGAATTGCTTCAGCATAGATCTCTTACTAATCGCCGTCGACATTTCTAAAGACAATAATCCTTCAGACCAACTTCATCACAGATTTATTTCCACTACGGAGATCAAATTAAATGAAATAGAATTAAGTGTCTCAAGTTCCCTGCCGTACATTTCTGTCTTTAAGTTTTAATTGCCTTCTATCGGCACAGCTGAGAAATTAATATCTTTCAAGGGGCTTTAATTTCTGGACATTGTTGGAGGAACGTCGTACAAGTTGCGTCTTGATTTAATGACGGTGCTTATTGCAATGTTAGAGAAACTTTCTGCGGTATTTTACTTATTAGTATGGTGGAAATTTGGTGTTTTTATTAAAATTGAGCGTTAACAGCTTTAGAGGCCTAGTGGGCGTGTCATCTGTGAAATTAAAGGTTGCGTTTCATTTATCGCGTGGTGACAAATTTCACAAAGTTCAGATACAAATTTATCTGCATCACACGATCATTTATCGTAGTAAACCCACTTCATTTAAATCAATACACAAACATGCACTTTTTATATCAAGTAGCGTTTATATACCGATTATCAAGTGCACGTGCACTTAATAACACATTACGAATACAAAAGTCATCGATCAACATTAACCAATCACTCCATTCACATGAACGAAAATGACATTGAATAGATTGACTTGTGCCAATGATAATTTTGGTTAACGCCGTGGTTCATGAATAGCCGCATATTCTAGACCACTAATGATACTTGGGTCCTCTTTATTGGCATAATTTATGAGCCAAACAGTAGCCAACAGCAGCCGGAATATAATAAGTTAGATGAGCAGAGCAGATGCACTGCGGCATATTCAAAATATGGTTATTACGCGGTTTAAGGTAAAAGCGACGTTCCACGTGTTCTTTTCGAATTATTGATTTAGAAAAATCAACTTTTTAAATTTCATAATAATCAATAATAATTTGAGTAGGAATGGCCGAAATGGATATAGTCGGATGTAGATAGAAAGTACCATTTTTTTTTCAATGTACCTCGATTAATCCGGCTTAGTAAAAAGTGGGGCAGCAGTTTTTTTTTTTTAATTTATTGTATGAAACATACTAAAATAATTTTACAATTAAGGGACCTATGTCATAATATGCATGTGCAAACGGCGGCTCTACGCTAACGGCGTTGTACTACGGCGTGAATGCAAAGCTTACGTCTCAGCTTCGAATCCCTTGTCGGGCAAATTAATATTGGATTTTTCTTTTCGTTATCAGTCCAGAATCAGAAATTAGTTCCCTTTATGGCGATGGGCTCGCCCCCTATCATATCGTGGCACGGAAAATACAAGGCAAAACGTGAATGTCCCGGTTGCACCTCTGCCTACCCTTTATGGAAAAAAGGCGTGACTTTATGTATGTGTGTATGTATGTAGTAGCAATCAAAGAAATCGTCGTAGAACCACCTTTAACTGAAATACCAAGAGACTTTTAAAATCACATGAACTGCTTTCATTCAATCAACAACGCTATATTTAAGTGATTAACACATTGTTTTTATGTTTGTTGGAACAAAAGGTCCCCAATGGTTTTTAATATCCACAAGTCACGAATATCACAGCTGTATTTCATGGTGTAGGAACTGTCTGTATAATTATCAAATGCATTTATTTATCATTCAAAGAGAATTTGAAACCTACTTCGCTCTGATTTCATTACTTGAACATTTGAATTTTTCGTCCACGTACGGCCCCATTTTATGTGATTAAGTAGTAATCAAACATTTTATACCAGTTGTGAATGCTACAAATATTGTATTTTATGTTCAATAACAATTTATCTTTAATTAAAATGTATGCCATAATTTTAAAAGAATACATACACTCTGTGAGTTCTTTGATTATTTTGAAGCTTTTATAAGCACTAATCTTATAGTTATTTCTGCTTGAATTTAGTTGATGCTAAAATAATAAAAGATGAATTTCAATTTTCGTGGTAAAAATCGGAGCAGAAAAACACTAATTTGTACACGTGTCTCGAAGCTTTTCATTATGGAATAAAATTTGTACACCTTAATTTCCAGATAAATAATACAATAGAATTGTAGTTTTCAGTACAATTGTCCAAATAATGAAGGCTTCAACCCAGTTAGAACACGACAAACGATAACCGCAAGCTGACCTTACGGGCGTGTCTTTTCGCCAAGTTGCACCAAAGCAACAATTTCTCCCCGGCTTATTCCAACGTCCTGAGATACGGCCAAACTTTGCCATACGTACCACCGACCAACTCTTATTTATAGCCCGGGAATAGGTATTTTACTGACATTTTATATAGGTATAAATAGTCTTAGATCTTTTGGGAGCGAGAAGTAAAATGAAGACGATATTATGTTACATTCTCATGGTCTAGTGACTCTCTGTATCATAGTTTAAATTAATATAATAGCGGGGATAGTTAAGGGTAAGATAATACGATGTAATATTATTTATATTCTTTGGATAAAATACTCGCACATTACGATTCATGTAAGAGTTCGATTGTCTAAAAAGATCGAATTGATTTTTAAAGAAAATAAATTGAGAATAAAGACAAGAAATTATATAATAAAGGTATTTACTATAAATAATGTAGTTAATTCATTGTAGATGATTATTATTTCATTTATGCCCTAGAATGTCCTTTCTTTCTCCTATTTAAATATCCATGCCATGGTTGCCTGTAAGAAATGAACTAGTGTGATAAGGCCGCCACTTGTACTTTTTTTATTATTATTACGTAGTCTCTTTATTGTTTCTCAGTTCAAAAAAAGATTAAATAAATAAGTAAATGGCGAAGTTAAAATAAAATGTCTCTATGATATGAGTACATAATATTTTTGCAGTATAAAGCAAACAAAGTTTCATCACATGGTCATATTTTCACCAAGCCTTTAACGTCCTCCACTGTATCCGCATTTTTCTGCAGGTTTAGAAATCATATGCTAATTTTATATCCCTACTCTAGGTAGAACACGGAACATACAACCAATTGAACACCTATCCACTCAACCAAAATTGGTGCACTAAAACAAATGAATGGGCAGTGTAGTGTTGTTTAAATAATGAAATGTCACGTGGAGTTTATTTATGGTCAGTTCGCCAGTCCAAAATGTTCTCGCGTATTTATGACTGACGTTTTAATACTTTTTGAAGAGCTGTCCAAACTTTTGCCGGGCTCTGTGGAATATCTTTACGGTGGATGAACTACGAAAATCTACAATGCTGATGTTATATTGTGATAAAGAGCGCTGTATGCCAACATTTCCTGTATACTAGAATCAACTGTAAGACTCTGGCTATTTTATTATGAAAAATTGGATTCGTTCATTTTAAGTAAAACATATTCATACATTCTCCCAGAAGGGTTAGGCAGAGGTGCTGCTTGGACACTTACATTTCGCCTTGTATGTTTCTTGTAAGTAAAAAAAAATAATGATATAATTGACAGTATACATCTAATACCTACATACATTCCGAACTGTATTATCAGGATACTACAGTAATTTCTATAAGACATTATTCAATGCATAGCAACGCTCCGAGAATTTTATCTATCAAAACAATGCCTTCATCACTTCTGATAAACAATACTCTTGAGGTTAATATCCTCCTCCACACTCATATATAGGCCTTATTTTTACTCCTTAAGTATAAAAAAGATGAACATTTCTAAATAATATCGTCAGTAAAACTTAACGCTCAGCCATTTAAGTAAGATCCCGGTGATACTGTATGGGTGCTTTAGTTTTACGAGGACAAGTAAATTTTAAGTTCTCTGGATTAAACCGGTAGGAAGAGATTTCATTGTATCTTCACTATTAACATCGGCATTATTTCCTTTTTCATTAATTAGTATGAAACATTAATAGCTGGACCAGTTGGTAATGATTTTTTTTGTATTATTGAAATTTTGTATTAATGGCGAGACATAGAGAACATGCCGTTCGCCTGATGGTAAGCGATACGACCACTCATGAACAGTAGCAAAACTAAACAACGCCCTGAATTACAAAGCAATGCTTGGCATTCCACTGCGCTCGCCATCCTGAGACATAAGATGTTAAGTCTCAATATGTCCAGTAGTTACTCTGGCTACAATGTCCTTCAATCCGAAACACAACAGTGCATTTAAACTGCTGTTTGGCGAGAGAAATAGACACTGCGGTGGTACCCACCCAGGCGGCTTCTCACATATGAGAGACCTACCACCAGTATATTACTAAATATTAACATTTAGGTAAAGGAAGATTTAGCATTCTAAGATAAATTGTCTTCTAAAAGACAGCTTGTTAGTTATTTTGCCAGATGACCAATACCCAGATCCTCATGCCATCCTTATTTCTTTCCGCTTCTATCCCGATTTGGAGGGAGCCACACATCTATGATCCAAGCTTTGCGGACATTCGTGGGTAGTCACCACTTACCATCAGGTGACCTGTTTGCTAGTTTGTCGGACTGATGCAATAAAAAAACACGTTTCATTTGATGCAGGTTATTGAAAAATTAATCGGTTTATAAAACTCAAACTACATAAGTGGGCTCTTATATTAGATCTTGTTTAGCTATTAAAATATTTTTAAAGACCACTTGGCTACTAATTGTTCTCCTTTTAATCAGATTCTTTAAGTTGGATGAAGGGCTATTAACATAAAATATATTTGTCTACGACATCAAATCACCTTCACATCGTATTTCAATGATCTAGAAATCACTATTTATATGTATATATTCGTACTATTACTAATATAATATACAAATAAAGCTTATTTATCTACCACAACTTTTACTCAATTTCATGTATTTTCAAACAAGCAGAGTCGAAAATTTAACACGGTCCCCGATTCACGGAATTACTCCAAATTTTCTCATTACATGTAACTCCAAGTAAAGATTACCCGACGCCGTCTGAAGCAATAGACGCTGTATAAAACCGTTCTACGGCTTTATCTCGAAAAGTTACTGTTTGAGTGTGCCCCTAATGGCTATTTATTGATGATAAAACTTTAGCACTCAAATGTTTTGACGAACTGCAAAAAGGTTTCGCTAATAAAATGTTGTTACGGACCGTTACAGAATGTTATTCTTGCAATTGTCGGCTTTTGATGTTGTTGGATTTGTTGTGTTTTATTTAGGATGAGGGTTTGTGGTTAAATATTATTAAATAATGGAGATGTGGTAGATATAAAAATATATGTCTGTTTTTTTAGCAGCAGTCGCTGCATACTGAGGAAACTGGTGAAAACTATGCAGGAGGGCGAATTGTGAGATCGGTAATGATGCCAATGAATGCCAAGTAGAACAAACGATCTATAGATATGATGGCTTTCTGAAGTGGGACTTAATAGTGAAACTACCGTAAAATGCATGTAATCCGTCCATATGAATTTCAATGGAAAATGCGCTAAAGCTTGATTTTTAAATCGTGAAATTAGTAATATGGAAGTATTATTGGAAAAAACTTTAACATGCATGTCCTGTGCTTAGCCCAGTAAAATAGGAATTCTATTTACGGTTTATTGGATATCCAAATTTACTGCTGAGAATCGAACGCTTAAATATTCCCAAGTACCCAGAAATCCAGATTTTAATTACAACATCGAGGCACAAACAGAATTTTATGGAAATACTAAATAGTCATCTACAACAATGAGTATATCTCGTATTTCGAAATAAAAATCCCGCTACAAATTATACAAAAAAATCCAGTCTATTTTCAAGAAAAATAACAAATGGCCCACAAAAACATTATAAGTCAAGCTATGTCAGCTTGAAGAATTTCTTTTTTTCCCATCCTATTCCCTTCTAATTAAATCTCGACATAAGCCCGAGTTTTCTGTGAAGTAGGTCGCTGCGTTCAAGCCCAGGGAATGGACTAGATTACTGGAGTTTTACACACAGACCGTCTCTAGAGATCTACCGAGCTAAACTATTCAAGATTCATTATATTAAACACACTATTTTTAGATTTGTTGTGGGTAGAATTATTTAAAAAAAATACGACACATATGTATATAGCATAATTTTGTTTAGAAGCACACTATAATATGTACATGGAGAAACAACGTTCTACCACATAATGTTTTTATTAATAATCTAAAAACTAGATTTTCAATCTTTTATATACATACATTAACTCACGCCTTTTGTTCTAAAGGGGAAGGCAGAGATGCAATCAGAATTCATACTTTTCACCTTGAATTTTCCTCTCACGATATGATAGTTTGTGAGCTTATCACTATATAAATTCCGGGTTAATTATTAGAAACATCCAAGATCACATTGCCCGACCAGACATTTGAACCCGAGACCTCAGCTTTGAAATCATGCCGTAGTACAACTGTACTCGAGCAAATCTTTGTCCCATTATAAAATTCATCCCAAACGATGCAAAACGTTTGTTTAATTTCAAAGCACCGACCAAAAGGTTATAAGACGTAAGGTTAACAACGCATTGAAACGAGCAGCATTCCATAGATTCATTAGATCTGCATTCATAATTACGGACCTCAAAGCTTTTATTATTGACAGGCAAATTAATGCACTAGTCTATAATAATTGTACGTAGGCAGCGCGTCCTTTGATGTTCTTCGTTTACAATATCACATTATAATTGATCCACTTTCTATTGGTGTGTGGTGGAATGAACAAATAAAATTAAAAAAATAAAACGCTTTTTTGTGATATTATGTTTGGTTATTATAATACAACAAGCATATTATATTCTCGAAATCTAATAGTATTGACATGTCCAATAAATTTGAAGAGAGAAAAAATCCTATTATTTTAACAACAGCATGACAATAACGAAATTGGACGCCAAAAGATCGTAGACGGTCAACAAATGGCATTATAAATGTAAGGCATTATGTTCTTCTATGTCAAAGCATTTAATTTCAAAGAGATTAGAAGCTATTTAAATCATAACTCGCTTTTATCATATAACATTGTTCTTTAAATTGATTGTGCATAATGGATACTAATGTTACAATTTATAATATTCTTCGCATGACTGGGCAAACATTTTTGACTGATAATTTATGGGAATATTGTCTGAAGATTTTTGGTAGAAATAGAGTCTAAGATTAGATGGAGGCATAAATATTATCAGTTAAGTGAGTCTGTTGAGCCTAACTTTCGAATCATATGCTGAGGTTTTGAGACGACCTAACTTAGTCTTATTTAGTCTTTTGGGAATTTATTATCAACCTAAGATATTAATCTTGTCACGATTCTTTTAACGAAATCTTAATAGATCTAAGGCTAACATGCATAGTAAACGATGATTTAGTGAGAAAGGTTTTAAGATTTACTAAAGTGGTAAAAAAAGCTGCAAATAAAAAGCGAAGGACCGTAGCTCCCCAAACAATACAACAGCATTAGTCAAATGCGCGTCTAGACAATGCACACAAAATTATTCCTATTACAGTTCTTTAAATTGTAAATCCTGACGGAATAAGCGGACTGAAAAGGTCACAATGCCCCACCAAAACGTAGGAAGGAAAATTAAAAATAATTTCGGGCCGCGGGTCTCCACTAACGAGCCGGCATTTCTGGCCTATCTGCATTTTTGTACCAACCAAATTGGATTTACTCGTACTCCCAAGTTTTATAATGCTTGTAGTGGTAAACCACCATTTTAAAAGACTACTAGTAGTAATGCACCATTTTAGAAGACAAGTAGTGGCAATGCACCAATTAAAAAGGACTACTGGTGGTAATGCATGGTGCAAAAACTAGTCTTCTCTACAACCATACAGTTCGATTGAAGGGGCTTAGGCTATATTCTCCCACACTGGTGTAGTGTGGGTTAGCTGCCTTTACATATGCAGGTTAAAAAAACGTTATTTTCCTTCATTGTTAAAATGTGTGGTCACTGACTATGAATCAATGTCATATAATTGAATCTGCCACTACATATTATATCGGCGGCCGTGTAGAATCAATTATCAACAGGGCACCAGGCAAATTCATCTCGCAGACGATTCTATTAGTTCCAAGTGTGGGTGTTTATAATACCCATACATAGACCTTTTTCACGGTAGGGGTAGGCGAAGGTTCTACTAGGGCACCCACGTTTCGCCTCGTGTATTCAGCTCCACAATGGTGCACAGAATTAATGACTCCGAATTGATAATTAATTGATGGAAAAATCTAGTTTCACTTTGCCCTATACGGGATTCAAACTCAAGCTTTGTAGCAGTACCGTATGAAAACTGCGTCGCCTAGGCAACAGTTATAATAAAAATTGTATATACAATTTAATGTAGCAAATTTGTCGCTCTGTGTGTTTGAAAGGTTTTAGCTTACTTTGTAAAAAATAAATGGTGCGTTAAAATTGTTATACAAAGAGCTAAATCTGGGGTTTCAGCTTATTGTATATCAACCGTTAATGGCTGCAAAGGACGCAAATATTTATGACGATTTTTTAACTTAATTCTAAATATATTTTTTTATGGCTTCATATTTAATATTCATTGTAACTGATATTTATTACCCCAAATGTTATGTGCGAAAAAATTAATGAAATATGATTAACACTTACATTCACGTGTTATTTATAACTGTAAACTTCAGCAATACATTTAAAAAAATTAATTATTAAATTCAGTAATAAGCTACATATTTTTACTTTTTAATTATTTTCATTTAAACCAACCAAATCCACCATCTAAATAGAAAAAAAAAATGCTCAACCAACAAAATCAGTAAACATACCCGGAACCCATATAGAAGATTAAACGGTTCCCATTACTGCATATTGTAAGGTTACCACGGAGTGTTTACACCTCATGTAAACGCAGATTCAATCTAGATATTAGCGGAGTGGTTTGTATCCTTGTCGTACAATGGGGGGTAATATTTGCGAATAGTGTGTGGTTTGTGGTGCAGGGTTGCCAAGCTCGAATTGTAATGAGCGATTATAATTTGTTACGAATAGATTTGTGATTGGTGAAATTGGTTTTAAATGTGTTGTCTACTTTTTAAGAATCAAAAATCATAATAATCTTTATTCAAATAGTCTTTCACAGTGCAATGGGGGGCTATATTTGTGGATAGTCCGAGGTTTGTGATGCACGTTTGTCAGGTGCAAATGAATGAACATTATTATATGACAGGATTATTAATATTAAGAGCATTTAGTAGTTCTGGGACAGATGATGTCGGTTTAAACTGAATGTTTGTTCAGAGAATCTCAAAGAATCTCTTCAGCCAATATTATTTTTAAAATTATCTTACGATTTCTTCGCATTAGATTTGCCGGTTGGGACTATCCCCTTTGACTTATGTCAATGAGTCCAAAAATCATGTATACATATTGAAAGATCCAACAATAGGCTATTGCCTGTATGTTATGTTATTACATAACCATGATGCTGAATACGGCCATAGTAGCAGTTATTTAAAAACATTGATTAAATCTATGATGATGGGAGAAACTAAATATCCATTGAAAAATAAAAAATATAACACTACAAAAACAATACAATTTAAACTTCTTCTTTCAAACACGAACTCTAGGATTAAACAAAAGAATCATCTATAATCTAATGTTTGCGAAATATCATCTTGTTTGTTTATTCCCATTCATTTGTTCTGTTTACTATACCATTGCAATATTATGGCGGCAAACAAGGACCTAGCACCCCTACGCTCTCGGTCACAAATCAGACTCCATTGTGCTGAGTAGCCTTTGCCGTTCGCTATAGCTTTCATTTAAAGGTTATGCCATAGGAAATCATATTTTGTGCCCTAATGACTCTTATCGTGCCAACTATTCATGAACTTGACGGTCAACAACAGTCAATTTGCGCGCCGCGTGGGCTGTTAGCAAAGGTATGAAAATATTGCTTTGTAACATAATATATACGTAATGTTTTACTGTGGTGGAAACGTAGTGAAGTGTTTTATAAAATTATTAGATAAGCATTTACGGCCTTATTTATAGACAGTATTGTACTGAATCAGACCAACATTAGAATTTGTAAGAATTTCTATATGTAAATTCCACACACCCGCACTAGGCCAGACTATATGGCCTAACCAATCTCAATCGTACTTTCGATTATAGAATAGGCCCGTGCCCTGCAGTGGGATGTATATGGGCTGATACCATACCGTATCACGATACCATTCCTTTCATTACGCTATATTTAACCAAAAATAGTTCTTGATTTCTTAGATACAAACTAATAGCTACTGAAATATCTGGTAGTCACAATCAGAAATAACGTATGCGTCACATTTTTACTACTGTAACGTGTTATAAAACTAGTTCTCGAACAGACCTCCTCCGTATTTCCGGTACCTTAGTCATGTCAAAAGCAAGGCAGTAAAATGAACGCAGTGGAACCGTGAATTCTGCGTAAATGATGTGCCGAAAACCTGAACAGAATACACAACAAAGAGCGCTCGGGTGGAACAAAACATAAATAACATACAGTTTTGTTTATATCCTTACAGCGGTGGATTAGGAAATTGGAAGAAAATTGCTATGGTTTTACCCCATTTCTGGCATGTAGTTGTTGTTTTATGGTAGACACAGATTTTTGTGTTGAAAATAATAGAGCGCGCAATTAAAAGATTTTAATACAATGAAATGTTTAAATTAAAATGTTTCTATCTTGTCTGTACTTCATTTAATTTAATAAAGACGGCAGATTTTGAAATTTTGGAAATTACCTTCAAAGAGCACCGGTGTGAGAAAATAAAAATAGTCAAATGTCAAATAAAAATAGTTTTGCGTCCTGTAATAGCCACCAACCAAAAAGATTTGGACGACCAATGTATCAAAGCATTTGCAGATGGTTGGACGAAACATCGGGCTACAACATGTTATATTTAAAACTGGAAGGATTATAAGATATTTTACATAAACGGATTATTTCATGTTGATTTTTAATTTAAGCATTTGTAATAATTAAGTATAATATTATGTTTTATTTATATTTCAGTGGTAAATGAAAAATTGGAATGAGGTATAAATTATTGTAGTACTTTACACGTTTGTAATTTTTTTCTTGATTGTACGTTTATTTTCTTTCGGAAGGAATTACATATAACTTTATGTTATTTTTCAAATAACACCCTCAATTTTGACATTTAGAGGCCTGTCAATGTCATTATGATAGCTTAATATAAATAGAAATAGGGTATAATTTAAAAATTCACATTTGACTGTTGGCAGGTGGACGTGCAAGTCATTATCACAGATGTGATCTGAAGTCGGTGCACTTACGGCATCTGACAGGAGAATTTTCTCAACAACCTGGACGTATCACAATATACAGATTTTTGAAGTGAAAACTTCTTTAGCGGCGTTGAGCACTTTTTCTGTAATGGGTATAAAATCTTAAACTCGCGTCAGGACACGTGACCTGATCGAAAAAGCGTAAGACGGATGGAGAGTAGACAGCTGTCAGTTAGCTGTCAGTTTATAAAGCTTTGATGAATTGCCAATGATTTTGTGTGGAGATTTCAACATAAACTTCGCAGACGATAAAAATCAACTATTAATTGAATTTTTAAATAATGAATTTGGTTTAACTATGTCGAATGATCGCAATCTTAGCACAACGAAATACAAAACTACTATTGATGCGGTCTTTATTAGACATTTAAATAGGTTCGAATCAAAACTGTTCGTTTCTTACTTCAGCTACCATAAACCTATCGTATCAGTTTTAGAGATTGGCGATGATAGTTCTGGTAATGATGATGGTGAAAAAGTCGTTGAAATTATGGATGAAAGTTGATTTTTCGGAGAGATAAACTTTTATTGTATTACCAATTCTAAGTCAATATCTGCCTCAGTGACGTAGTTGTGCTACGGTATGGTTACAACGCTGAGGTTTTGGGTTCGAATCCCAATCCCGACAATCCCGGGCGTTCGGGCAAAGTGATGAATACGGGCAAATATTGGATTTTTCTATTCATGATCTCTGTAGTTAGTCTCTGTATTCATGATGTCTGTAGTCAGGAATTTGTGTCCGATATGGTGATCGGCTCACTTCCAATCACATCGTGAGACACACACAAGGTGAATGTAGGTGTCCTGGTAAGGCAATATTTCCTAAAATTCATATCATAATATTTTGATAGGACTAAAAAATAACATACAAATTACAAAAGCATATCCATACGTTGCAACAAAACGCTCCACCTCTGTGACTTGCATGTGTAGTATCTATCGTACGGTGTCGAGTCTCAGGTACGTTTCGGACTTATCTCGTCCGTGAATAATGCCCGCGGGCAGTGATCGACGACTGACGACATTTCTTCGAGGATCGTACTACCAAGGGAGCTACACATCTAGTTCTACCCAGAGGGGGGTATTCTCGATGTCGTGCGACTTGGCCGATGGAATAGAGTTTCTGTATCTGTA
This sequence comes from Hyles euphorbiae, assembly GCA_023078785.2. NCBI lineage: Eukaryota > Metazoa > Arthropoda > Insecta > Lepidoptera > Sphingidae > Hyles > Hyles euphorbiae. Next base: position 4,351,008 of record CM041041.1, on the reverse strand, counting down.
TCAACTCATATACGTCCCACTGCAGGGCACGGGCCTACTCTACAATCGAGAGTACGATTGATATTGATTAGGCCATATAGTCCACCACACTAGCCTAGTGCGGGTTGGCGGAATAAAGTTTATGTCGGTAAAAATAGTTTCGCTAGATTCTGGTTTCCTGTACAAGTATGTTGTTTTACATCTTAGTGTAGAAGTACCTGAACTCCTTGCCACGATACCACTTTTTATGGTAATTCTTTCACAGTTAATGCTGTTCGCCTTTGGAACGCCTTACCGTCAACAATTCGACAAGCGCCATCACTTAATATTTTTAAAAACAAAGTTAAAAAAATCTATCTTTCTACCCTATCGTGATAGTCAATGCTAATGTTTAATTGTACTTAGGTTAAATTTTATTATATTTTATTATATATATTATTATTATTTTTTTTTCTTTTGTTAATTCGCATTTTTTTTATTAGGATTAGATACATACATGTTATCATTGTATTTATAATGTATATATATTCTTATCTGTTAGGTTTTCAAACTCCCCCACATTACTTATAATCTTATATAACGGATGATCCATCGTACGTTTGGTTGTCTAGAAGAGATCGCTAATAGCGATAAGACCGCCAGTTGTTACACTATTTCAACAGATTGTAAACTGTGTAATTTTATGTAATATGTGGTGAACAATAAAGTGTTATCTATCTATCTATCTATCTATCTACCTACCTGGTTATATAGGTTTGTGGATATCATAATTATATTTTTTAAACTATTCTGGTGAACTGTCTCCTCTGTAGAATCGTTCGGACCATGTTTTTACTATCATAATTATACAAATAACTGACCACGTATACGTATACATCGGTGTAACTACGTTGTAACATAAATGTAATACACTAACTTATAGACGTATATTGCAGTCAGTTTTCGTCCCAATATGTAGAATATCTACAAGTAAATATAAAATAGCTAATAATTTGTATACTTGTTATCTGACGATATCGGCTGTGAATAATCCCGGAGGGTAGTTATCGTCGGCTGAGATTTCTCGGAAGATTGCACTTTCTGCGAGCACGTTTAATTCTACCCAGCCAGGCGGTTATTATCGACACTACGATGAATATTGTCTTGAACTTGTACGAGAACACGACCCTTTTGTCAATGTAAACTCTTAAATAGTGTATCGAATACTGAGAATCCATTTACTTGGAGTACTTAAAGACACTTACAAATAAGATATTTCTAAGAAATTCTCGTTGAAGAAGCTTCTTTTGATACTCTTAATATTGCTCTGAATTGAGACTGTAGTATTCTTCTAAATTTAAATGAAATGAGTTAAACGATAAATAATTATAGATCGTCAAAGTTATTTTGGTGAATGCGTAATTGTCATGCTGTTGTCAAAATATAAGGTACAGTTTTTCTCTATTCAAATTTTGTTACATTTTTTTATTGCAATGAATGGCGAATGGAGAAGAATATGCCATTCGCGTCATGGTAAGTCATACGATCCCCCGCGGACAGTAGCTAAACCAAACAACCCCATGAATTACAAAGTAATGCTTGGCATTCCACTGCGCTCGCAACACAGAGACATAAGATATTTAATCTTAATATGTTCAATAGTTACTTTGGCCACAATGTCCTTCTAACTGGAACACAATAAAGATTTTACACTATTGTTTAGCAGAAGAAATAGACATTCCAAGTGACATTGACATGTTTCAATTATTATACATGTTAAATTTAAAACAAAGTGTTTCATGAAGAAATATAAAAACATATTGTATTATGTAATAATGTAGAAGCCGGTCATATTTATATAATTACGCTTGCAATAATGGGTAGTGTCAATTCCGCTGAAGCATTTATTGTATAATTAATTGTATATCCTATATCAATACATTTGATAGCGACTATGTTTATTGGAATAAGTTACGCATGAGCGACTATTTCACGAGTCGAAAATACATCATTTTATAGCTGTATAAAATTGATTTTTATACACAATTTAGAGTTACAAATACTCTGGTATTGCAGAAAATACGTGTAGTGGATTCCAATGTCAGCCAAGTTATCTTTTATATAATTGAAAGACCGTGATTATTTTTTTGTAAGTTGGCAAATATACCATTGAAATATTTTCTAATACTCAGTTGAACTTATTTGGCCTCATTACAAATGAGCGACAAATTGAATTAACCCGACCTTTTCGACATTATGTCGAACGAAATTGAGAATTACACCCCAAAGAGATTTTTATGCAACAATCACGATACAAAGTGCAAGACATTGTATAGTATTCTGTAAACGTCAAGTGTGACGACGCGACGCGAGAATTGAACAAAAGGTATAATATGAAAACTTTTGTTTTATTCTAAAATCAGTACTAACTCAAAATTTTATTTGCAGTTTTGAAAAAAAATATCTCAAAATTTTAAGAAGCTCAATTAATTAATTTTTTGGAACAATCATGAAAAGTTACAGTATAAATATAAAGTGCGTGGTAATTGACTATCAATACACACATGACTCAGCAAGTCAGAGGTGTTCCCTGGGATTCAGACCCGGACCGGCCTGAACATGTTGGCAAACGCGTCCGGTCCGTTTACCATCAAGCCACCAAGGACTTCTATCAGACATTAGATGAGAACTCTGACATCAACAAATTTGATCATAGTGATCAACGAAAGTATATGACGTCTGAAATTATTATTATTAATCTTTCTGTTATAATACGAGCAAGCATTTTCAAAATCATTGCGAGTGACGACTAATTTCAATAACGCTCCACTAGAGATGTACTGGAGCGCGCGCACCACTTACGTCCGTACACTTTACGCGCATTCCGTCCTGTCCATGGGTCCTACTATATTCATCCGAAACGAAGTTCGAAACTTCGGACGAACGAAGTTTGTGACGATACGAAAGTAACTCTGTAAATGTTCGGATTGCCGATATATTCGAATCATCCATTCTTCGGTCCGAGGATTCGAATTTCGTATTACAGAGTAGGTTTCAAAACGAAAAACGTCACGAAGATTCGAACTTCGGATTTATATAGTAGGGCCCCATATATTTATGTCAATGCATTTAAGATATTGCACCAAAGCAGACATCACGAAAAAAATCTGTGTACTCAACAGCTTCACGAGGAAATCAGCGGGACGCGAGAGAAGTAATAATGAACGACATTGTCGAAGCGGTTCTCGTAAATATTTATCGAGTTGTTGTTACTTCAATTATTATCGTTGATTTACTTATGAAACTCACGTTATTTATTTTCTCATTGTGCTGAAACATTTTGTACATGCCTTTTAAATCACAATGTTGCATTTTTTTATTGTGTTGAATAATGAGACGAGAATACCATTCGACTGATGGTATATGAAATGTCATTGCGAGTGGAATGCCACTGCGCTAGCTATCCTCAGACATAAGATGTTAAGTATTAATATATCCAGTACTTACTCTGCCTTCAATCTGAAACACAATAGTGCATTTACATTGCTGTATGGCTGGAGAAATAGGTTTAGTATCTACCCAGGTTGACCCTCACGTACTCCTCACCAATAAATATGCATTTATAATGCATTCATAATGTTTATGGTACCACGATGTAAGGCTGGGTAGATACCCAATTATTGGATTATTATCCTGACTGACTGGATCCATGAGACGCGCATAATAATCCAATAATTGGGTATCTACCCAGCCTTACATCGTGGTACCATAAACATTATGAATGCATTATAAATGCATATTTATTGGTGAGGAGTACGTGAGGGTCAACCTGGGTAGATACTAAACCTATTTCTCCAGCCATACAGCAATGTAAATGCACTATTGTGTTTCAGATTGAAGGCAGAGTAAGTACTGGATATATTAATACTTAACATCTTATGTCTGAGGATAGCTAGCGCAGTGGCATTCCACTCGCAATGACATTTCATATACCATCAGTCGAATGGTATTCTCGTCTCATTATTCAACACAATAAAAAAATGCAACATTGTGATTTAAAAGGCATGTACAAAATGTTTCAGCACAATGAGAAAATAAATAACGTGAGTTTCATAAGTAAATCAACGATAATAATTGAAGTAACAACAACTCGATAAATATTTACGAGAACCGCTTCGACAATGTCGTTCATTATTACTTCTCTCGCGTCCCGCTGATTTCCTCGTGAAGCTGTTGAGTACACAGATTTTTTTCGTGATGTCTGCTTTGGTGCAATATCTTAAATGCATTGACATAAATATATGGGGCCCTACTATATAAATCCGAAGTTCGAATCTTCGTGACGTTTTTCGTTTTGAAACCTACTCTGTAATACGAAATTCGAATCCTCGGACCGAAGAATGGATGATTCGAATATATCGGCAATCCGAACATTTACAGAGTTACTTTCGTATCGTCACAAACTTCGTTCGTCCGAAGTTTCGAACTTCGTTTCGGATGAATATAGTAGGACCCATGGACAGGACGGAATGCGCGTAAAGTGTACGGACGTAAGTGGTGCGCGCGCTCCAGTACATCTCTAGTGGAGCGTTATTGAAATTAGTCGTCACTCGCAATGATTTTGAAAATGCTTGCTCGTATTATAACAGAAAGATTAATAATAATAATTTCAGACGTCATATACTTTCGTTGATCACTATGATCAAATTTGTTGATGTCAGAGTTCTCATCTAATGTCTGATAGAAGTCCTTGGTGGCTTGATGGTAAACGGACCGGACGCGTTTGCCAACATGTTCAGGCCGGTCCGGGTCTGAATCCCAGGGAACACCTCTGACTTGCTGAGTCATGTGTGTATTGATAGTCAATTACCACGCACTTTATATTTATACTGTAACTTTTCATGATTGTTCCAAAAAATTAATTAATTGAGCTTCTTAAAATTTTGAGATATTTTTTTTCAAAACTGCAAATAAAATTTTGAGTTAGTACTGATTTTAGAATAAAACAAAAGTTTTCATATTATACCTTTTGTTCAATTCTCGCGTCGCGTCGTCACACTTGACGTTTACAGAATACTATACAATGTCTTGCACTTTGTATCGTGATTGTTGCATAAAAATCTCTTTGGGGTGTAATTCTCAATTTCGTTCGACATAATGTCGAAAAGGTCGGGTTAATTCAATTTGTCGCTCATTTGTAATGAGGCCAAATAAGTTCAACTGAGTATTAGAAAATATTTCAATGGTATATTTGCCAACTTACAAAAAAATAATCACGGTCTTTCAATTATATAAAAGATAACTTGGCTGACATTGGAATCCACTACACGTATTTTCTGCAATACCAGAGTATTTGTAACTCTAAATTGTGTATAAAAATCAATTTTATACAGCTATAAAATGATGTATTTTCGACTCGTGAAATAGTCGCTCATGCGTAACTTATTCCAATAAACATAGTCGCTATCAAATGTATTGATATAGGATATACAATTAATTATACAATAAATGCTTCAGCGGAATTGACACTACCCATTATTGCAAGCGTAATTATATAAATATGACCGGCTTCTACATTATTACATAATACAATATGTTTTTATATTTCTTCATGAAACACTTTGTTTTAAATTTAACATGTATAATAATTGAAACATGTCAATGTCACTTGGAATGTCTATTTCTTCTGCTAAACAATAGTGTAAAATCTTTATTGTGTTCCAGTTAGAAGGACATTGTGGCCAAAGTAACTATTGAACATATTAAGATTAAATATCTTATGTCTCTGTGTTGCGAGCGCAGTGGAATGCCAAGCATTACTTTGTAATTCATGGGGTTGTTTGGTTTAGCTACTGTCCGCGGGGGATCGTATGACTTACCATGACGCGAATGGCATATTCTTCTCCATTCGCCATTCATTGCAATAAAAAAATGTAACAAAATTTGAATAGAGAAAAACTGTACCTTATATTTTGACAACAGCATGACAATTACGCATTCACCAAAATAACTTTGACGATCTATAATTATTTATCGTTTAACTCATTTCATTTAAATTTAGAAGAATACTACAGTCTCAATTCAGAGCAATATTAAGAGTATCAAAAGAAGCTTCTTCAACGAGAATTTCTTAGAAATATCTTATTTGTAAGTGTCTTTAAGTACTCCAAGTAAATGGATTCTCAGTATTCGATACACTATTTAAGAGTTTACATTGACAAAAGGGTCGTGTTCTCGTACAAGTTCAAGACAATATTCATCGTAGTGTCGATAATAACCGCCTGGCTGGGTAGAATTAAACGTGCTCGCAGAAAGTGCAATCTTCCGAGAAATCTCAGCCGACGATAACTACCCTCCGGGATTATTCACAGCCGATATCGTCAGATAACAAGTATACAAATTATTAGCTATTTTATATTTACTTGTAGATATTCTACATATTGGGACGAAAACTGACTGCAATATACGTCTATAAGTTAGTGTATTACATTTATGTTACAACGTAGTTACACCGATGTATACGTATACGTGGTCAGTTATTTGTATAATTATGATAGTAAAAACATGGTCCGAACGATTCTACAGAGGAGACAGTTCACCAGAATAGTTTAAAAAATATAATTATGATATCCACAAACCTATATAACCAGGTAGGTAGATAGATAGATAGATAGATAGATAACACTTTATTGTTCACCACATATTACATAAAATTACACAGTTTACAATCTGTTGAAATAGTGTAACAACTGGCGGTCTTATCGCTATTAGCGATCTCTTCTAGACAACCAAACGTACGATGGATCATCCGTTATATAAGATTATAAGTAATGTGGGGGAGTTTGAAAACCTAACAGATAAGAATATATATACATTATAAATACAATGATAACATGTATGTATCTAATCCTAATAAAAAAAATGCGAATTAACAAAAGAAAAAAAAATAATAATAATATATATAATAAAATATAATAAAATTTAACCTAAGTACAATTAAACATTAGCATTGACTATCACGATAGGGTAGAAAGATAGATTTTTTTAACTTTGTTTTTAAAAATATTAAGTGATGGCGCTTGTCGAATTGTTGACGGTAAGGCGTTCCAAAGGCGAACAGCATTAACTGTGAAAGAATTACCATAAAAAGTGGTATCGTGGCAAGGAGTTCAGGTACTTCTACACTAAGATGTAAAACAACATACTTGTACAGGAAACCAGAATCTAGCGAAACTATTTTTACCGACATAAACTTTATTCCGCCAACCCGCACTAGGCTAGTGTGGTGGACTATATGGCCTAATCAATATCAATCGTACTCTCGATTGTAGAGTAGGCCCGTGCCCTGCAGTGGGACGTATATGAGTTGATACAGATACAGAAACTCTATTCCATCGGCCAAGTCGCACGACATCGAGAATACCCCCCTCTGGGTAGAACTAGATGTGTAGCTCCCTTGGTAGTACGATCCTCGAAGAAATGTCGTCAGTCGTCGATCACTGCCCGCGGGCATTATTCACGGACGAGATAAGTCCGAAACGTACCTGAGACTCGACACCGTACGATAGATACTACACATGCAAGTCACAGAGGTGGAGCGTTTTGTTGCAACGTATGGATATGCTTTTGTAATTTGTATGTTATTTTTTAGTCCTATCAAAATATTATGATATGAATTTTAGGAAATATTGCCTTACCAGGACACCTACATTCACCTTGTGTGTGTCTCACGATGTGATTGGAAGTGAGCCGATCACCATATCGGACACAAATTCCTGACTACAGACATCATGAATACAGAGACTAACTACAGAGATCATGAATAGAAAAATCCAATATTTGCCCGTATTCATCACTTTGCCCGAACGCCCGGGATTGTCGGGATTGGGATTCGAACCCAAAACCTCAGCGTTGTAACCATACCGTAGCACAACTACGTCACTGAGGCAGATATTGACTTAGAATTGGTAATACATGTTCAAAAAATATCATAAAATGTATGAAAGACCTTGTTGTTCAAATATCAACATAACAATATTTAGAGCTGTTTACGCCATCCCCGGCTTAAAACAATTTGCGTCGCCTGTCGCTCGTCCCTTATGTAGCCAATAAGAAATATCTAAGGGTGAATCGAGCACCGACTGTGAGTGCGAGATTGGAGTATAAATCTAGCTTTGAGCTTTATGTTATGTATTCTCACTCTATTATAATTACTTTTGCCATCTCCACTGTATCACACGTCCTTGACGCTATTCTCAAGTATTTCCAGCGTTTTCAGCGCTTTCAGCGGCTGTAACTGATACCTTAAATTTCATTTCTCAGAGGTTCAGCTGATTTATAGCCACGCGTGAAGTTTCTTATTACTAGCAACATTTATTTTCAGCTTTTTCATTTGTTTCTCGTTTTGTGCTATTTTTTTATTTTTTGATAAATAAATACCCACACTAAGACGAAGACTTGTGCCGTGAGTATAAGGTACTAACAAAAGACTTTCGGTCTCACAAACATTCAGACTCCGAACAAATACCTGCGGATTATACAAATATTTGTGTTGGTACGGGGATCGAACCCACGGCCTCACGTTTTACAGCCGGAGTCTAATCAACTGCGCCACAGAGGCTGTTGATGTGTCTGTGTTCGACTGAAATATTTGTAGTTCGGTTTTCTATTAATAAAAAATATTCATGGAATTATTTCTATTAATTTTCAAAGCGCCTTAGGTTATTTAAAATGTAGGTTTCAGAATAACCACGAATATATTTTTATATCTGAACCATTCCCAGAAATGCAATGATATAAATAATAGTCGTATTTGTGCCGGTATTTATAATTAATAGGATTTTAAAACAGCCATTTGGCTGATTTTAGTACTTATGATATCATTAATTTCAGTAAATGATTAATACGTTGCTTGAATTCCTGATCTGATATTTACATGTATCTGGAACATACTATTTACAATTACTCCTCATGCAAGTTTTAAAATTAAAAAAAAAAAGACGGGTTGCACTCCGGGAGTGCCGGCAGAAGTGAAAACTTGATTATTAACGTTGAGCATGTTTGATATTTTGGAATGGTTAGGGAATAATTTTGCACCAATTGCTTTATCAGTATAAAAGTACTATCATTTATGTGGTAGAATACAATATTCATTTATTGCGCTATCGTACACAAACATGACAATTTATATTACATTATAAATTTAACACTTTAAAACTATTACAATTATTTTACATTAAAAAGTTTATCTCTCCGAAAAATCAACTTTCATCCATAATTTCAACGACTTTTTCACCATCATCATTACCAGAACTATCATCGCCAATCTCTAAAACTGATACGATAGGTTTATGGTAGCTGAAGTAAGAAACGAACAGTTTTGATTCGAACCTATTTAAATGTCTAATAAAGACCGCATCAATAGTAGTTTTGTATTTCGTTGTGCTAAGATTGCGATCATTCGACATAGTTAAACCAAATTCATTATTTAAAAATTCAATTAATAGTTGATTTTTATCGTCTGCGAAGTTTATGTTGAAATCTCCACACAAAATCATTGGCAATTCATCAAAGCTTTATAAACTGACAGCTAACTGACAGCTGTCTACTCTCCATCCGTCTTACGCTTTTTCGATCAGGTCACGTGTCCTGACGCGAGTTTAAGATTTTATACCCATTACAGAAAAAGTGCTCAACGCCGCTAAAGAAGTTTTCACTTCAAAAATCTGTATATTGTGATACGTCCAGGTTGTTGAGAAAATTCTCCTGTCAGATGCCGTAAGTGCACCGACTTCAGATCACATCTGTGATAATGACTTGCACGTCCACCTGCCAACAGTCAAATGTGAATTTTTAAATTATACCCTATTTCTATTTATATTAAGCTATCATAATGACATTGACAGGCCTCTAAATGTCAAAATTGAGGGTGTTATTTGAAAAATAACATAAAGTTATATGTAATTCCTTCCGAAAGAAAATAAACGTACAATCAAGAAAAAAATTACAAACGTGTAAAGTACTACAATAATTTATACCTCATTCCAATTTTTCATTTACCACTGAAATATAAATAAAACATAATATTATACTTAATTATTACAAATGCTTAAATTAAAAATCAACATGAAATAATCCGTTTATGTAAAATATCTTATAATCCTTCCAGTTTTAAATATAACATGTTGTAGCCCGATGTTTCGTCCAACCATCTGCAAATGCTTTGATACATTGGTCGTCCAAATCTTTTTGGTTGGTGGCTATTACAGGACGCAAAACTATTTTTATTTGACATTTGACTATTTTTATTTTCTCACACCGGTGCTCTTTGAAGGTAATTTCCAAAATTTCAAAATCTGCCGTCTTTATTAAATTAAATGAAGTACAGACAAGATAGAAACATTTTAATTTAAACATTTCATTGTATTAAAATCTTTTAATTGCGCGCTCTATTATTTTCAACACAAAAATCTGTGTCTACCATAAAACAACAACTACATGCCAGAAATGGGGTAAAACCATAGCAATTTTCTTCCAATTTCCTAATCCACCGCTGTAAGGATATAAACAAAACTGTATGTTATTTATGTTTTGTTCCACCCGAGCGCTCTTTGTTGTGTATTCTGTTCAGGTTTTCGGCACATCATTTACGCAGAATTCACGGTTCCACTGCGTTCATTTTACTGCCTTGCTTTTGACATGACTAAGGTACCGGAAATACGGAGGAGGTCTGTTCGAGAACTAGTTTTATAACACGTTACAGTAGTAAAAATGTGACGCATACGTTATTTCTGATTGTGACTACCAGATATTTCAGTAGCTATTAGTTTGTATCTAAGAAATCAAGAACTATTTTTGGTTAAATATAGCGTAATGAAAGGAATGGTATCGTGATACGGTATGGTATCAGCCCATATACATCCCACTGCAGGGCACGGGCCTATTCTATAATCGAAAGTACGATTGAGATTGGTTAGGCCATATAGTCTGGCCTAGTGCGGGTGTGTGGAATTTACATATAGAAATTCTTACAAATTCTAATGTTGGTCTGATTCAGTACAATACTGTCTATAAATAAGGCCGTAAATGCTTATCTAATAATTTTATAAAACACTTCACTACGTTTCCACCACAGTAAAACATTACGTATATATTATGTTACAAAGCAATATTTTCATACCTTTGCTAACAGCCCACGCGGCGCGCAAATTGACTGTTGTTGACCGTCAAGTTCATGAATAGTTGGCACGATAAGAGTCATTAGGGCACAAAATATGATTTCCTATGGCATAACCTTTAAATGAAAGCTATAGCGAACGGCAAAGGCTACTCAGCACAATGGAGTCTGATTTGTGACCGAGAGCGTAGGGGTGCTAGGTCCTTGTTTGCCGCCATAATATTGCAATGGTATAGTAAACAGAACAAATGAATGGGAATAAACAAACAAGATGATATTTCGCAAACATTAGATTATAGATGATTCTTTTGTTTAATCCTAGAGTTCGTGTTTGAAAGAAGAAGTTTAAATTGTATTGTTTTTGTAGTGTTATATTTTTTATTTTTCAATGGATATTTAGTTTCTCCCATCATCATAGATTTAATCAATGTTTTTAAATAACTGCTACTATGGCCGTATTCAGCATCATGGTTATGTAATAACATAACATACAGGCAATAGCCTATTGTTGGATCTTTCAATATGTATACATGATTTTTGGACTCATTGACATAAGTCAAAGGGGATAGTCCCAACCGGCAAATCTAATGCGAAGAAATCGTAAGATAATTTTAAAAATAATATTGGCTGAAGAGATTCTTTGAGATTCTCTGAACAAACATTCAGTTTAAACCGACATCATCTGTCCCAGAACTACTAAATGCTCTTAATATTAATAATCCTGTCATATAATAATGTTCATTCATTTGCACCTGACAAACGTGCATCACAAACCTCGGACTATCCACAAATATAGCCCCCCATTGCACTGTGAAAGACTATTTGAATAAAGATTATTATGATTTTTGATTCTTAAAAAGTAGACAACACATTTAAAACCAATTTCACCAATCACAAATCTATTCGTAACAAATTATAATCGCTCATTACAATTCGAGCTTGGCAACCCTGCACCACAAACCACACACTATTCGCAAATATTACCCCCCATTGTACGACAAGGATACAAACCACTCCGCTAATATCTAGATTGAATCTGCGTTTACATGAGGTGTAAACACTCCGTGGTAACCTTATACAAAACCTTTCCTCTTTATACTATTATAGTTTTGATTAAAGGATAGTGAAATATTTCTTAAATAACAAAATGCTCTACCAAATGAATTTTTATTCTAAAAACGTTTTTATCCACACACGCCGAGTTCAAAGTACCTCGGCCCTTTCTAAATATATGAAAAAAGTATCAGTATACATGAAATTTTTGACGAGTTGTAAAATTCCCTCAGCCAGCGAACACAAGGTTACTGACATCAATTTAACGGCATCTCGCACTAATGTCATTAAAACGACGCCGGGAACTTGGCGAAATTAAAATTTTCCACCCAACAGCCACAGCACGAATGCTATCGGAATAATTTACATAGTAAAAGTTGATACTATTTTAATCAACATGAAAATCTGTGTGGGTTTGAAATAATTCGTTTGGATTTTATTTGGAATCGACGTTTAAGCGTTTAAAAAGAGAGTTGAAAAACAGAATGTATATTAGAAATAATGATGGAATAATGAAAATACTAATTGATGATTAAGTGATGGGCGTTTTTTTAAAGCCTTAGAATTTTTTCTGCGCATATTTTATAGCACCGTCGCTTTTATTAAAATGATTGCTTTAATGCATAACATGTCGAGTATTAAGAAGACTTGATGTAACTTAATAGTAAAGTTCGTCAACCGCACCACCCCTGTCTCAGTAGTATCAGTCAGGACTAAATGTGTGACTCTTGAATAAATTTAAATATAAAAATTATTATGAATATCATAAACTGTCAAAGTCAAAAAGATGGACAACAAACGGCGATTGCGTCTACAAGGTGAATGGAGTGGACAAAAACGAAAAACCTTATCAATCATACTTTCGACAGTAGAGTCCTTGCTCAACAATTAAGAGTTTATAGATTAATAAAGATACATTCCGTTTGCTTACAGTATACTTTAATAAATACAATGTTAATATGGACACTTTCTGTCACATCTTAACTGATTGAGTAGTTTCTGCTTGAACCATCTTTATTACTCGTACTTTGTCGCTCTATCTGTGTGAATAGTTCGATACTTCCGTATACTGCCAATATAGCTAGGGTATTGAAATAATCCAGGCCAGGGTAACTAGCGTAACCAAATTCCTGATTCAACTATAAATGACTTTATGTTTCACACAGTATTTTTGTTTTCAGTAATTTAATATTGAATCAACAGCCCTATTAGTCACTCACCTCTCACACATTTTCATTCATAATAAAAGACACGAAAGGTTGTTTTTCAAAGTTCATAAAGGACGGTTAAGGTTTTCCTTCTGAAATTATGTATTTTTTTACCCATCGGTGCGCTGCTGGATTGAATTTTTAATGGTAGGGTCAAGGTCACATGCGCGGTGAAGTTGCCTCGTTAAAAATGATTGTTTGGTGCGTGCGTAGGTTTTTTTAATGTTATTGCGGAAATATAGTGTTATGTTTGGAGTTTAGTATTCTACAATATTTTGGGATGATGTTACAAGAATTTTAATGATGTGTGAATATGGCCAACTAACACTATGGACTATGGACAAAACCTTTTCATTTGAACTCTCGATTGTAGAGAAGGCCAGTGCGCAAAAACGGGACTTATAGGGAGTTGATTATTATGATTAAAAATTAGAGATTATTATATTTTATTATTGACATAATATAGCAAGTTATAATTAAATGAATGAATGAATTATTATTTTATTGCTTGGTAAAAAACCAAAGTCTAACAATATTTTATTAAATTAAAACTTAACGTTCCAATAATTAGTCTCATGAGAAATTCCTCCTATACAAACTTGTAAATATATATTACCTCTTAGTATAGACTCCGTTTGCTACTTTAATATATACTAAAAATAAATAATATTATGACACATTAAACTATGACTGAAATAAAGTGATATGTCTATTTGCGAGTTTCAGCTTCCTCAACTGTAAAAATTTTAGCACGTCTTGCGCGTATTTATTTGGTACAGCTGTATACTAGTTGATACAACCAATTTTCTTTACACGGATGGGTACATATTTAAACACTAACATGTACTATGAAGTATGACGTCGACTCTTTCAATCAAAATTTTCTTTTAGAGCGAGGGTAATATACGATTTAAGATAATAACTTGACTAATCACTCACCGTCAGATGAACAGCTTCCTCGATTGCCATTTCTGAAAAGAAAATGTTCGTAGATAGATTTATAATTTCCTGGTAGTATACTATGAAATAAATGTGATAATTTTTAAATTAAATATGACAGACAGTCCAATACATATCCTTGGCTCAACATTATGAAATAAATCGGTAATCAACCGGCTAGAAACTTTTTGGTCTCAGAACATAGGTGTTGTCCCACAACACCGAAACTTGTGCGGTAATATAGAACCTACTTGAAAGCTGATATAACCAACTGTGTTACTGAGTGAATTAATATTCCATTTTCATATCAACCATATTATATATCACACGAGTAATCTAAAATACACGATTTTAACAGAATTCAATAATATCATCACATCACGCTTTCAGCGATGTTTTGAACATTTACATACATAAGTGCTTTAAAATCGCAAAAAGCAGGGTCAGATAATACCACATCATAAAAAAAGTTTTAGTGGGGCTCACGACTCTTAGCAATGAAGAACACGACTTAAGAGAGAAACACGAAATTACTGAGTATTTGTTTAATAGAAAACATTTCGCTTTGAATATACAATCATATTGCGCCTTACGTAACTGAATGAAGACAGGTAGAGGAATTAAGACGACAGCTACACTTGATCACACAGGCCGCGAACAGCAACTAGTAAATATGGGCGGGTTGTCGGGGTTTTACGCTCACTGCATGTTTACGATAGCGAGATAGTATTCAAGACACCGACAGTATTTACTTGACTAAATGCATTGAGCTCCCTATTCTTGTAGCGTAAAGCGCTCCACTCACGATTCGATGAAGCGGATCGACTTTTTAATATTTAATTTCGTAGGCGAGCTTGAAGCGCTGTATTTCCAGGATGTCGTTTACGTGCTCTAGCGCTTTTCATGCTTTTCATGCTTTTGATGCTAAATATTATCTTGCAACCTATATTGATAGTTTTAACTGGAATATTATTTATATTTGAAAAGTCAATTAAATAACAATCGATTGAGGCTTTAAAAAAATTAACGTCTTTCTTATAAGTTAGCTGAACCAGTTCTTGCATTCTTCTGTGTAAAACTGAAAGTTAAGTTCGCTCTTAGCCAAGACTGGCGTTTTATCCCAGCGCCTATAATAACAAAATGCTTCAGTGAATACCGTTTTCTTCAAGATCTTTTGTAAAGAGTAGAACACAGTGAAGTGAATATTTTAATGTTACTTTCTCACTGTCTTTTACGAATGCAACTTTGCGAAATTACTTACACTTGAAAAATAAATTCCTCTGATACAAAGACGTGGATAACCTTTCTTATTTTCTCAACTGCAATTTTTAGGTTGCGTTGAAAAGAACTCGACTAAATTATTTTGCTAATTTAAGAGAGCTTTATTTTTATAGTTCATTATGATGAGTGTTTTTATTATAGCTCTGAATTTGAATATTATTTAGATAAGTAAATACATTATTTTATTTATCTAGCTTACTTACTTAACTAAGTACTACTTATTTTTTATTTGTATATAAAATATGATATGGTTTTATATTTTTCTAACGTCAAAACGTGACTTGAGCTGGCTAAAGCACTGAACTTTCGTCATTAATAATAAAGAGCCTGCAGTGGAATTTAAAAACATGTCCATTAATCTACACCCACGTGAAAACTATGCGGTTGACGAACTTTACTATTAAGTTACATCAAGTCTTCTTAATACTCGACATGTTATGCATTAAAGCAATCATTTTAATAAAAGCGACGGTGCTATAAAATATGCGCAGAAAAAATTCTAAGGCTTTAAAAAAACGCCCATCACTTAATCATCAATTAGTATTTTCATTATTCCATCATTATTTCTAATATACATTCTGTTTTTCAACTCTCTTTTTAAACGCTTAAACGTCGATTCCAAATAAAATCCAAACGAATTATTTCAAACCCACACAGATTTTCATGTTGATTAAAATAGTATCAACTTTTACTATGTAAATTATTCCGATAGCATTCGTGCTGTGGCTGTTGGGTGGAAAATTTTAATTTCGCCAAGTTCCCGGCGTCGTTTTAATGACATTAGTGCGAGATGCCGTTAAATTGATGTCAGTAACCTTGTGTTCGCTGGCTGAGGGAATTTTACAACTCGTCAAAAATTTCATGTATACTGATACTTTTTTCATATATTTAGAAAGGGCCGAGGTACTTTGAACTCGGCGTGTGTGGATAAAAACGTTTTTAGAATAAAAATTCATTTGGTAGAGCATTTTGTTATTTAAGAAATATTTCACTATCCTTTAATCAAAACTATAATAGTATAAAGAGGAAAGGTTTTGTATAAGGTTACTTGTTCGACTAGGCTCTAAAACTACTGGATAGATTTGAAAACTTCCTTCATCATTAGAATCCTACATTTTCCTTGATAAACATAGGCAAAATAATATTTTCTAAAAGTGTATGTGCAACCGGGCGGTACTAGGCTGGACCGCTTCATAGTATATTTATGCAGTCACTGAATTATTAACTATATCAATTCTAGGAATCATTTTATTTTTAGGTTAGGGAACTTGACTAGCACTACCTACCATTTATGCAGGTCTTGCAAGAAACTTTGCGATTCTCCTCCTAGGATTCGAAGAAGTTGAAAATATTTTTACTCGCATTCTTGTTTAATTTCCACCATTATGCCCATTCAATGCCCATTCTATGGCCAACTAAAAAACATTCGTCAAGATTAGAACACTACTCAATTATCATTTAAGCATCTTTTGAATACCTCTATTGATTATCGTAAGCCGATTATGTTTAATAATTAAAAATCTTTGCTTCAGATATTAATCACTTTATTAAAATTCCCAAATTCAGCTGTCTAACAGAATAACATAAGCACTGGAATTCAAGATTTAGATTTCATAATTGAATTGAATATTTAATCTCCCGTTTATTGGACGTCCAGGATTTTAAGGAATTTTGATGGATGTAATCTCAATTGTCTGCCGTAAGCCATCTCTACATAACACCTACTCGTATTTATTCCTTAAAATAAATAATTATTTTAAGGGAGAAATACGAGTAGGTGTTATGTCAATATTTTTTGTTTCATGGTATATTCTCACACTTATTTTATCTCTCTCTTTCTCTCTCTCTCTCTCTCTTCAACCACAAGTAGTCCATTGCTTATCACACGCCTCCCCCAAGGATCTCCACATCCTCCACATATTTTATATTTTTTAGCAAATTTAATATTTCAAGAAATTGACCAGTTCAAATTAAATCTTTTTTATCAGCCTCCATGTATGTGACTGTAGGGTGTTATTTATTTATTTATCAACTCAAAAATCTCACACGATATGTATTGGAAATTGATCTCACCACATCACGATTTAGAGAACTCAAATACCACCTAGACTAAAGACTTGACTGACGAAGCAACCAGAAGACCAGTATATATAAAAGCTGTTAATTTCTGTTAATTAAAATTCAAAATACTAAATGTCTTCATATATACAGACTTAATTATAAGGATTTGTCAAATCCGCTGATAGGGTACTTGTTCTTTACAATATATAATATTTTATGAAAAGGCCTTAATTTATGCGGGTTGGAACGTAAATCTTTGAGCTATGAAATTGGTAGGCTATCTATGAAACATTATATGAACGTATTAATTACTATATTGTGTTGAAATTTGCGGTTGGTAGTTTGTTAAATTAATATAACTAAAACATAGTCAAGCAGAAACTGTATTACACAACAAATCGATACACACCACAAGGTAGAATCTGTGTCGTGGGTATCAAAACCACGAAAGACTCTCGTACTCTCGATTGTAGATGAGGCCCGTGCCTTACAGTGGGACGTATATGAGCTGTTACAGATATAGATATCATAGCAAAGTCAAAGGAATCCCATTTCAAAAACGATTTCCATAGCTATTTGAATAAAAATAATATGTGTTATTGATATGAAGTTAATATTTTAAAAGATCTTGTCATTACTACCGAAAAGCTACTAAATTTAATATAAATAATATGATAACAAATATTTTGTAAATGGAAAATAAGTATTATGTGTTTCATTACATGACGATTAAACCATTTCATTTCATAAAGCAATTTCATTCCACTGTATGACAACTTTATCTTAAACGAAATGTGATTTCGACTTTTCAGATTTTATTAATACAAATGGTGCTGGTTACATCGTGGTTTCCATAGCAATGTAGCTCTATGTTTCTTATGTATGACTTGTGATATGTCTCTCATATGTGAGAGGCGCCTTGTTTGGTACCACCGCAATGTTTATTTCTCCCGTCAAATAGCAGTGTAAATTTACTGTTCTGTTTCAGATTGAAGGACATTGTAGCCAGAGTACAGAAAACAGAACTACTGGACATATTAACCTTAACTTCTTATGTTTCAGGAGGGCGAGCGCAATGGAGTACCAAACATTGCCTTGTAATGTCCAGTCGTCGTACTTACCATCAGGCGAAAGGCATGCTCGTCTCGCCACTCATTGCAATAAAAAAGTGCATGACAAAGCTTTGCCCTTGCCAAAACTGGCAACCCTAGACAATAATAACACTGCCAAACCATGTAATACCGCGGTTAGTATATGTGTGAGTCCCTCACGGACACATATAAACTAATTGTAAAATTCCAACTACGCCTGGACCGTCCACAAGATTCCCACCTCGTGTTTATGTAAAACTTGGCCAGTCAGTGTGAATTTCAACACCTGTGACTGCAACTTTATTAATTTACTAAAGTCTCAACGGTCGCCTGGAGAAACTAATAAACGCTCTGTTTACTTTGGAAAAACTCCAAACGCTTTGTTTGTCCTCGTTCATATTTGTTTTCGTTTAATTATTTCTGTACTGTGGAAAAACATCGGCGATTTTTACCAATAAAAGGCCAGTGCCACCTACTATGTGTTTATTGGAATGGATTGTCGTCGGAAAGAAAATTATATAATTTAAATTTATAATTAGCGTCTATTACATGAAAATATTTAACATGTGTACTGGGTATCAGGTGAAATATTTATTATTATTATTATTATTTATTTTTAGTAATTTACCTGCTCGGTCCTTTTACCCGGCTTAAAACAACAATCACGGGCCTAAGCCAAATGATAGTTGTTTAGGTTCGACACAGTATTAGGGATAAATTCTGGGGATGATTCTGATTGCAAAAATTTCCTTACTATTCTACATGTATTCAAGATAACTGATTTTTGTATTTGTATATAAGTTTGTTGTGGTAAATCTAGTAAGCCTAAAGACTGGAACAACTGTTTGGGAATTACTCCCGTGGTGGAGACTACTACTGGTACTATGGTGACCTTCTTTAACTGCCACATGCGCGCGATTTCATCTTTTAGGTCTATGTATTTTGTAAGTTTTTCCGATATTGTATTTTGCAAATTGTGGGTGTTAGGTATGGCAATATCTATTATGGTGGCAGTTTTATTTATTTTATCAATTAATGTAATGTCCGGTCTATTAAAGTGTACTGTTTTATCGGTTAAAATTGCTCTGTCAAAATAAACTTTATGATTGGCGTTTTCTAGAACTGTTTCTGGGGTATATTTATAATAGGGTATAGGTTTTTTAGGTGGTACTACTAATTTATATTTTACAGCTAGTTTTTGGTGTATAATATTTGCAACCTGATCGTGTCTGTATTTGTAGTCAGTTTGGGCTATTGATTTACAGGCACCAGTAATATGTTGTATAGTTTCTGAACTACTATTGCATCTTCTGCATAAGTCTACCTGGTTAGCTATTTTCATTATGTGTTTTCTGTAATTTCGTGTTTCAATTACCTAGTCTTGGATGGCTATCATGAACCCCTCGGTCTCTGGGAAGAGTTCACCTCGTCTGAGCCATTCGTTCGATGCCTGTTTATCGACGTTTGACTGGCTCAGTTCTTGGTAATATCTTCCATGTAGAGACTTCAGGGCCCACTGAGTTATAAGGGTTTTTTGGTCGGTTTGCAATTCATTTTTTTGCTGGTTATTATCTTGAAGGTTAAGTGGCGTGAGTTTTCTATCCTGCCTATTAATCGCCTGGTGAAGTATAGATTTCTCTGCTTTATTATGGAAATATTGGCGTAGTGTTGTTATTTGGCGGCTGTGTAAATTTTTGATGTTTATAATTCCTCTTCCTCCTTCTGTTCTCGGTAAATACTGTCTCTGTATGCATGCTCTGGGGTGATGTTTTCTATTTTTAGACATTGTAGTATTTATTGTTCTCTGTATATCTAACAATTCCTTTTTTGGTCCAACTGATAATCCCGAAAGAATAGGTAAGAACGGGGATAGCGTATGAATTTATTGCTTTAATTGTGTTTTTAGCATTTAACTGGGTTTTTAAAATGGCATTTAGTCTATGTTTGAAATTTTGAGTTAACTTAATTTTTATATCTCTGTGGTGAATTAATTTAGACTGTTGATACCCGAGATATTTATAGCCATCTGTTTGGCAAATTGGATCAACTGTACCCCCATCTTGTAAATGGTACTGATAATGGTGGTTTTGTCCTGCCTTGACGCAATTTGTCTTGCATTTTTCTACTCCGAACTCCATAGAAATGTCTCGTGAAAATGTCTCTGTAATGTTGACTAAGTGATCTAATTCTATTTCGGAGGAACCGTAAATTTTGATGTCATCCATATATAACAAATGATTAAGGTTGAAGTCTACTATTGTATCCGTTTCACATTGTATCTGACCCAAAGGGTATCCCATTTTGGTAGAATTTAACATATTAGATAAGGGGTTCAAAGCAAGACAAAACCACAATGGACTAAGTGCGTCTCCTTGAAAAATACCGCGCTGTATTTTTATGGGCTCTGATTGAATAGTGTTCATTGGTTCTACCTGTATGCGTAGGCTTGTTGTCCAGTTACTCATTGCTTTACTTAAAAAAGAGCATATGTCAGGGTGAATTCTGTAAATGTGTAATACCTTGGTAAGCCATGCATGGGGTACTGAGTCATATGCTTTTCTGTAATCAATATATGTACTATACAAATTCTTCTTTTTCTGTTGCACCTGTTTAAGAATTATTGCATCTATAGTGAGCTGTTCTTTACACCCCTGGCTGAATTTTCTACATCCCTTCTGTTGTTCTGTGAGTATGCTGTTAGTTTCTATGTGGTCGTAAATAAGCTGTGATATACACGCTGTTATTATTTTATAAATTGTTTGTAGGCACGTGATAGGTCTATATTTACTTGGGTTACTTAAATCTTTCGGGTCTTTAGGCAGCATATAAGTAGTTCCTGAAGTTATATAAGGAGGCATAGAGTCAGGATTTTAATAAAATTGTTAATATGGTTGTATAAAAAAGGATGGATGTGGGCAAATTTCTTGTACCAGAAGTTATGTATTTTGTCAGATCCAGGGGCTTTCCAATTATGCGAAGAACGTAAAACATGATGAAAGACTTCAGAAGGGATACAACTGTACACCAGAGGTTCCTTATTTAGATGATTACTTTCCTCAGATTTTATCCATTCTGCTTCATTATTATAATTAGCTGGTTTTTCCCATATGTTACTCCAAAACTGTCTAAATTCATGAGTGTTCGTAATTGTATTTTGTGTATGATTACTGTACCCTGCAGAATTAGTGGTATTTTTACTTAAATTACTATAAAATTTCTTTTCATTAATATTAAATTGATTATTTTGCGTTTTCCTGAGTGTGCATGCTGTGTATCGTCTGAGGCGGCTACTTGTTAATGTAAGTTTCTGTTTGAGGGTATCTAAATATTGTGCTAAATTTGTGTTCGGTTCTTCATGTGCTGTGTGTATTTTATATTGATTTAATATATTATTAACATGTTTAATATTTTTTTTACTTCTAGCTCCATTTTTATATTCCGTTAATCTGCCTATTTTTGCTCTTAAATCTTCTATTTTTCTTTCTAATCTCTTTTGCCAAGAAGGTTTTGGACTAAGTTGCTGTCGTCTCTCTGATGGGGGTATGGTTAATTTAGTTCCATTAATTTTAGCAACAGTCCATGCTGCACAATAAAGTACGGTTTGAAGTGTATTAAAATCCGTGCCAGCATTAACATACTGGGGAAGTATAACGGTATCTATGTGATTAATTAATAGGCTTAATTTTTTTGAAGTTTTCTGTTTTGGTATGTAAGCACGTTTTTCTGGGTTGGTATTGCCATAAAAATTTAACACCTCCTTAAATGTATTTTCTGCTTCTGTGGTTTGAATTAATGTGCCCGGTATAAAATTGTTATTTATGTTATCTTGTATTTCAGTCAGTAATATAGAAGCATTTACATTTGATTCTCTTCCTGTTTCAATAAGTGTATTATTTTCTACAATATCTACCTGGTTAGTACAAGAATTATCTTTATTTACGAGAGTATTCCTTAGTTCACCGGCAACTTCTTGTTTAATGACGTCTAGTCTGTCCTGCTTGATTAAATTATTGGCTATTATGGCTCGTTTTTGATCTGCAATTCTTTGCTCACTCAAATGAGAGAGTTCTGGAAATATGTCAGTAAATTGTTGGTGTAAACGTTTTCTGTATGCGGTTTTATTCGTTTCTAATTCTGTAATCCTATAATATAGCTTTATTATCGTTTCATTATTTTCGGTGGTCCATTTCATTCTTTTTCCAGTTATTGTTTGGGAAGAGGTAATAGGTGGGTATTGGTTTAAATAATTTTCTACTTCTAATCTTATTTGATTTATTTTATCGCTAGGAAGAAGGTTATTCCGGATTATTGCTCTGCGTTGATCACCGATCCTCTGTTTACTTACTTGTACTTTGGGAAACTGTTCTTTAAATTTTTGATGTAAGCAGGTTAAGTAAGATTTAGTGTCAGTATCTAATTTAGTCAGTATGTAATAGTTGCGCAGGATACAAATATTCATTTCTGACGTCCATTTTATTCGCGCACGCTTAACCTGAACGGGTACAGTGTTATCGACATTTGTCGACTGTACAACGTCGTCGGCTAATAGTTCAGATTGTAAAGGAGAGAGTGAGGATGAAGACAAACTATCGGAGTGATAGTTTAGATAAGATGGGGGGGAAGATGGTACAGACGAGAACAAAGATTTAGGGGAAGACGATGATGATGTCAAATCGGCTGTCGCATTATTTTCGGGTGACCCGGTAGGAGCCCGCCTGCTCAACTCACTACCGCTGACGGTTCGCATGCTGTGGCACTCAGCGTCAGCTCCAAGTGCGCCCCGGCGATCGCCCCCGGGAAGCGGTCCTATACGTTTACTTCTTGATCGAGTCTCCATATTGAATGGGTATCCAGAGCCATGTTAGCCGTGCCAGTAATTATCATCACGTATCCGCCCCCCACGTGAGTCAGGTGTTCGACTCGGACGTATGGTTGGAATTTAGGGGGCTTATTATTATTATTATTACACTTTATTGTACACAAATAAAAACAAAAACAATACACAAAGAAAAACACTTAACCTATATATAAAGTACAATCGGCGGTCTTATCGCCTTCGGCGATGTCTTCCAGACAACCTTTGGATGGAATGGACTAAACAGAAGAAGAAAAACGGGGGTAGACAGGCTGTGAGTAAAAATGAATGGTCTACCTATCATGTACAAATAAAAGTAAACATACATAGACTTTACTACCTAACAAACTATAAATATATAATACAAACATATTTAAATATACTAAATATATACATCTAAACAATATAAGGATGTGCAATGTAAAAACAATAGAAAAAGAAAATAAATAGGGGGAAAAGAAAAATATGTATTATCAAATTGACAAGTAATGTTCCTTGACGAGTCTTTTAAAAATTGGCAGGGATTTAGCTTGACGAATAGACAGCGGCAATTGGTTCCACAAGCGAGCAGCGTTCACAGTGAACGAGTTTGCAAGAAATTCAGTATTGTGCTTGGGAATTTCTAATGTCAGATTCTCCGACGATCTTAGTGATCGTGTGTGTGTATTGCTAAGAAAATTAAAGCGATTTTTTAGGTAGGAAGGTGTGTTGGGAAGAAACAATATAGAATAAAGAAGAGAGAGGATACGAGCATTCCGGCGAAGACGCATTGAGAGCCACTTGAGCTAAGTGCGAAATTCAGAGACATGGTCATATTTGCGAAGTCCGAAAATGAACCGTATACAAAAATTCTGAAGGCGCTCAAGTTTATCAAATTGGGCTTCGGTGAGATCAAGATAGCTAGTTGTAACGTTGTACTCAGTTACATAATATTTTTTTAATTTATTTAGCTTTAATAATAAATGTACTGGTCAAAGTAATTGTTCTATTATACAAGTTTATACCTTAATAACGAGTATTTTACATAAATATAATATTAATTTTAAAACTAAAATAATTGCTACGTTCGGCAGCGCGTCGGCGCGGGCGCTGTAGGTACTAGAAAGAGTACCGTTACATTGAACGGCATCGATGTCACACGACGAAGCAATCGGCGTGTGCGCAGCCCCGGCAGTCACCGTCCGATCGTCCTCTGTGACGGACCTTTACACAAGTTTGCGTTCACATATTATGTGTCGTCTTACGCACTTGTGTTTCGTAACACTGTTCAAATCGTACGCTAAATATATATTGCCTACGGTAAACCTCCACATAGTTTGGAATACTTATATTCGTACTGCACCCCCATTGGGTAAGTGTTGAACAAGGTATTTAAAATGTAACTGCCAATTATTTTGCTTATAAGCTTAGACCATTGTACATCAAATCATCATACTTTTCAAACTTTGTGATTTATAAGATTAGTATAGATGCTTATTGTTTCTAGTATTTTAAATTAACGTAAATTTGTTAAGCTGATATCTTCCCACATGTTTTATAATTACCTACACTCTAAAATTATTGTATTAGATGGATTTTTATCATCATCATTATTATAGCTTATTATTGCATTAGCTTATTATTGCTTGTAGTGTAATAACCGTTCTAATGCTTAGTATAAACACCTCACCAACTGCTTACGGGTCTCGTCTGTAAGGACTTGGTTCGGGTTCGATTCCGGTCCTAGGCATTTACAAAAATTTCCTGTGAACGTACTTTACAGGGTGCAACATTACCATTTAAGTGGTCCCGTTGAATCCGGCTGTCCAGTCGGCGGGTTGCAGGCAGCGACGCGACCTGGACCAACACATCGGCTGCCGTGTCACCCAAGCGCAAGACCCCATAGGCTGAACAACACCTTGGTTGCCGTGCCCTCGTGCAAGATCCCGGATTTTTACGCATCTTCCCAAGGACGGTACCAAGCGTAGCAAAGACCCAGACGGCAGACATCCTACCCCCTGTGTTATTTTGAATATAATTTAATTTTGTGGACGTGGTTTTTTTTGTTCCCGAATTGGCGGGCCAACACCCAAACGTCACACTGGCGCCTTTTACGTGGTTCTACTGGAGTCTGGTTTTTTGCTTCGTATAGTAGTTGTGTTGTGTTTTTTTTTTTTTTTTGTAAACGTTTTATTTTTTTATTTTTGGTTGCCAGTAACTAAGGTGCAGTTGGCGGTTATTAGTATTTTCAATTGTTGTCGTTTAATGTTAACATTGTTATTGTAATTATTGAGACCGCCGAATACACATTAGTTGCATTTTTTTTTTTCTTTTGTTTTTTTATTATTTTTTTTAGTTAGTGTAGTTTTTTAACAACCATAACGTATTTGCTTTCCTTGTAACAGAACGGTGTAGATTAGTAATTAGTATACCTTGTTCAACAACATCCCTATTGTTGTGCATTTTTTTTGTATTTTTTTTTAATTTCATTTTTTTATGAACATGGCTTATCCTGTAAAATTTTTATCTTTACAAAAATCTGAATTAGAATATGAAGTACAAATTAGAGGCACTACACCCGCTGCTACTGTTCAGGAACTAAGGAAACAAATTTCAAAATTGGGCCCACTTTTTCCATCCGAGGATATTCTAGATAGCCCACTTTCACTCACTGATGACTTGAGAGGAGCTGGTGACGTCATCACTAAAATTAAGACTTATTTGGACTCCTCCTTGGATAAGACGACTTTATTGCGGGTTCAAAACCTCCTCCATCATCTATACCATCGTCTTAGCCGAATAATCTGTGATGAGACATCTCGTAGTACACGCGAAGCCCTTGTATCGGAATTCAAAATTTTGTTTGAAAAATATAATTTAATTAAAGATAAAGGACTTGACCCTCTTTTAGCTTCCACTTCTAGCTCCGAACCAAAATTAGATACTACACCTTTAAATATTAATGTGACCTGTGAGCGTGGTATAGCTGGTGAAATAAGTAAACTAAAATTCGATGGTAAAACCTGTGTTCGCGCATTTACTCAACGTATTTCTGAATTTAGTAGGGCCAGAAATATTTCTAATGAAAAACTACTTTCGCTTAGTACAGAAATATTTTCTGGGGATGCGTTGCATTGGTACCGTGCGGTTAAAGATCGAGTGTCTAGCTGGGATGAGCTTCTTGCTCTGCTTAAACAAGATTTTGATCAAGCTGATTACGACTATAGGCTACTCAGTGAGATACGAGCTAGGACACAAGGTGAATCAGAAAACATCACAATATATCTATCGGTAATGTCTGGATTATTTTCACGATTATCAAAACCCTTATCAAGTGAAGACAAGCTAGAGATAATTCTTCACAATATACGACCATGTTACGCAAGTACACTAGCTTCAGTCTCAGAAATTGTAGATTTAGACACTTTAGGTTCCGTATGTCGTAATTACGAAAATATACAAGCACGTCTTGCTGGTTTTAAAGAACCACCTAAGAAAACTGCTGAAACACTAGCACCAGAATTTGCTTACATGAATCAATCCACTAATAAATCAAATAATCATTTTAAATATAATTCAAATTTTAATCCTCACAATAAACATTCATACAACAACAACAATTATAATACAAGTAAAAACAACAGAAATCATGTACACACAGTTCATAACACTAATCCTAAAACACCTTATTGTCCCAGATGTCGTAACAATACCCATAACTTACGGCAATGCACTGCCAATAAAGATAATATTCATTGTTTCGTTTGTGGTTTTAAGGACGTCAAAACACCTCAATGCCCTAATTGCAACAAGCAAAAGGCGAGTATGTCAAAAAACGTATAGGCTTGCAGAATTGTGACACTCAGAGTGAAAAGTTTGACAGTGATGATTGGAAACAATGGCTAAAAACTGTCGAATTCTTCTTTAACACATATAGGACTCACACAGTTCTGCAAAAGCAACCTGTTAATGACCCGAGGCCTTATGCCAAAATACAAATTCATCATTTAAAGTTAATTGGTCTTTTAGATTCTGGCTCCGCAGTAACTATCATAGGTAACAATATGTACATACTTTTGGAAAATAACAATTTGAAATTACATACAGACTTATGCATAACAGTTACAGCAGCAGGTGGTCAATCAATGTCTAGTATTGGCTACATGAATTTGCCAATACATTTTGAAAATAACTTTCACATTATAACAGCTTACGTTGTGCCGGACGTTAACGTCGATTTTCTGTTAGGAATAGATTTCTGGCGCAAGTTTAAGATTTTTCCTAATCACTTATCTAGTGTCACCTTTTCGAATGTAGCCACCATGAACGCTGGCCTTGATATCGAACATCCTTCTTTTATTCAGGCGTACGATCAATTAAGTGGTTCGGAAAAATCTGTAGCTGACAATATTATCGGTCAATTCAAGGACATATCTGCTGAACTTAGGGGATTGGGTGAAACGAACTTGATTACGCATCGTATTGACACAGGAGATGCCCAGCCAATCCGTCAACGATACTACCGCATGTCGCCTGAGAAGCAGCGTATCCTAATTGAGCAGGTAGACGAGATGCTGAGTTTGGATGTGATCGAACCTTGTGAGAGCGCTTGGTCGTCCCCAGTCCTTATTGTCACTAAAAAGAATGGCGAACCTCGTTTCTGCCTCGACAGTCGGAAATTAAATTCGGTGACAAAACGTGACGCATACAACTTGCCCTACGTCTCAGAAATCTTAGACAATCTTCGCGATGCCCGCTACCTAACTAGCATTGATTTGTCCAAGGCGTTCTGGCAAATACCCATCGCTCCCGAAGACCGCGACAAAACGGCATTTTACGTACCAACTCGTGGCACATTCCGTTTTAAACGTACCGCATTCGGTCTCACAAATGCTCCTGCTACTCAGCAAAGATTAGTTGATCTACTGTTCGCAGAGTTTGAACTAAAAGTGTTCGCATATCTTGATGATATAATCATTATCAGCAATGATTTTAATTCACACGTATCACTCCTTTTGCGCGTTCTGGAGAAGTTGAGATATGCCAACTTAACAATTAATTTAGAGAAATGCAAGTTTTTTCGCAATCAACTTAAATATTTGGGCTATGTGGTTGATAGTTGTGGACTACGTACCGATCCGGAGAAAGTGGAAGCTATCCTGAATTACCCAACACCTACGAGTCGCAAGGAAATAAAACGCTTTCTCGGTACGGCAACCTGGTATCGTCGTTTCGTCCCCAACTTCAGCACAATAGCCAATCCACTTAATAAGTTGACTTCAACTAAAAAGGGTGGACCACCTTTTGTCTGGTCCCCGGAAGCCGACGCAGCTTTTATGAAGCTTAAGGAATGTCTGGTTTCTGCTCCTGTACTTTCCTGCCCTGACAATGGCAAGCCTTTTGAGGTGCATACTGATGCCAGCAACTATGGCGTGGGCGCTATGCTAACTCAAGTTGTAGATGGTAAGGAGCACCCAGTAGCCTACATGAGTAAGTCATTGTCAGCGGCGGAAAGAAACTACAGCATTACAGAACGGGAAGCCTTAGCTGTCCTGACAGCCTTAGAGCATTGGAGGTGTTATTTGGAGAATGGGAAGCCTTTCACTGTTTATACGGACCACAGTGCCTTAAAATGGTTCCTTTCTTTAAAAAACCCTACTGGAAGGTTAGCTCGTTGGGGAGTTCGGTTGTCCGCGTTCAATTTTGAAATTAAACATCGTCGCGGAGTAGACAACGTGATTCCCGACGCATTATCGCGATCCGTTGCAATTAATACGGTAAATACCTCAGGCTTCTATATTGGAACTTCCGATTCTTGGTATAAAAATATTTACAACTCCTGTCTCACTAAGCCACAAAATTTTCCAAATTTCTTAATAAAAAATAATACCTTATTTAGACTTACTAAAAACAAGCATCATTTAGATCCTGAATTCTCATGGAAAGAAGTAGTACCCAGTGAGTTACGTGAGCAGGTTATTAGAGATAATCATGCAGAACCTACGGCCGGACATCTGGGCGTCTTTAAAACGTATCATCGGATTGCGTTACGCTATTTTTGGCCAGGTATGCATCAGGATGTAGTTAAATTTGTTGGCTCGTGTGACAGATGTCTCGCGTATAAAACTCAAAATCACCAAACCTTAGGTGAAATGGGCAGACCTAAGCAATGTTGTAGACCTTTTCAAATGCTCTCCATTGATTTAATGGGCCCTTTGCCTACCACCCGTAAACAGAACAGTTATATTTTAGTAGTCACGTGCTGCTTTTCAAAATTTTGCCTTGTGTTTCCCTTACGCTCTGCTACCGCTCAAACTGTCACGAAATTGTTAGAGGACTCAGTGTTCCTGGTGCATGGAGTGCCTCAAACAATAATTTTAGATAATGGTAGTCAGTTTATCAGCAGAATCACTGAATCTTTTTTTAAAAAATTTAATATTCCAAATATTTTCTTTACGCCAAAGTATACGCCACAAGTAAACACTGTAGAACGGTACAACAGAACCATCATCACGTGTCTCTCAACATTTGTGGAGGATGATCATCGTACTTGGGATGTTTTCATTCCTAAAGTTCAGTTCGCAATCAATAACTCAGTGAGTGAGGTGACTGGCTACACTCCCTCATTCTTAGTATTTGGAAGAGAGTTGGTGACATGCGGCACGCACTATACTGACACTGAACTAGGTGATGAAATTGTATTCCTTCCTCGTGACATTTATGCGGAGAATTTAGGTTGTCATAGCGAAATATTTAACGATGTCCAAGTAAAGCTTTGGCGTGCTCACACAAAGAATTCTACACACTACAACCTCCGTCGGAAATTTGTAGAATTTAAGGTTGGAGATATAGTTTTCAAACGTGCATATGTCTTAAGTGATAAAGATAAGCATTTTAGCAAAAAGCTAGCCCCCAAGTTCATAAAATGCAAGATAATTGAAAAGAAGTCACCCCTAGTGTATGTTTTGTCAGATATGTCAGGTAAGAGTTTAGGAACATGGCATATAAAAGATTTAAAGTTAATAGGTTCAAACATAGCGTAATAATCGAGTTTGCTTGCCATTGCTCCCCTAGTCATAATATTTCACCCTAAAAGCTTAAAGTGTAGTACGGGTCACTAATTTTGAAATTGGTTACCTCGAAAATGTAAGTAAGATGACAGTTTACTGTATAATAGTAACTGCCATTGTTTGATTGCGTGAAGAATGAAAGATCGATTTTTGAATGAGCAAGTGCTATCACGGAGAATAAAAGAGCGGATTTTATTTTTAGGAAATAAAATCCTTCAGTGGCAGCGGGGGTAATGTAACGTTGTACTCAGTTACATAATATTTTTTTAATTTATTTAGCTTTAATAATAAATGTACTGGTCAAAGTAATTGTTCTATTATACAAGTTTATACCTTAATAACGAGTATTTTACATAAATATAATATTAATTTTAAAACTAAAATAATTGCTACGTTCGGCAGCGCGTCGGCGCGGGCGCTGTAGGTACTAGAAAGAGTACCGTTACATTGAACGGCATCGATGTCACACGACGAAGCAATCGGCGTGTGCGCAGCCCCGGCAGTCACCGTCCGATCGTCCTCTGTGACGGACCTTTACACAAGTTTGCGTTCACATATTATGTGTCGTCTTACGCACTTGTGTTTCGTAACACTGTTCAAATCGTACGCTAAATATATATTGCCTACGGTAAACCTCCACATAGTTTGGAATACTTATATTCGTACTGCACCCCCATTGGGTAAGTGTTGAACAAGGTATTTAAAATGTAACTGCCAATTATTTTGCTTATAAGCTTAGACCATTGTACATCAAATCATCATACTTTTCAAACTTTGTGATTTATAAGATTAGTATAGATGCTTATTGTTTCTAGTATTTTAAATTAACGTAAATTTGTTAAGCTGATATCTTCCCACATGTTTTATAATTACCTACACTCTAAAATTATTGTATTAGATGGATTTTTATCATCATCATTATTATAGCTTATTATTGCATTAGCTTATTATTGCTTGTAGTGTAATAACCGTTCTGATGCTTAGTATAAACACCTCACCAACTGCTTACGGGTCTCGTCTGTAAGGACTTGGTTCGGGTTCGATTCCGGTCCTAGGCATTTACAAAAATTTCCTGTGAACGTACTTTACAGGGTGCAACATTACCATTTAAGTGGTCCCGTTGAATCCGGCTGTCCAGTCGGCGGGTTGCAGGCAGCGACGCGACCTGGACCAACACATCGGCTGCCGTGTCACCCAAGCGCAAGACCCCATAGGCTGAACAACACCTTGGTTGCCGTGCCCTCGTGCAAGATCCCGGATTTTTACGCATCTTCCCAAGGACGGTACCAAGCGTAGCAAAGACCCAGACGGCAGACATCCTACCCCCTGTGTTATTTTGAATATAATTTAATTTTGTGGACGTGGTTTTTTTTGTTCCCGAATTGGCGGGCCAACACCCAAACGTCACATAGTGTCACCATAATCAAGGAGAGGAAAAAGAAGGGATTGGACAAGTGCAATTTTCGTATGAATGGGAAGAAAGTTCCGTAATCTTCGTAAGGACCCCGCTGCAGCGAACAATTTCCGGCTGAGTTCTTGCAGTTGGGGACCCCAGGATAAGTTCTTGTCAATAACGATACCTAGGTTTTTTACTTTGTCACTGTATGGAATGACACAACCATCAAACATAACCTGAGGTAATTGGTCGAGATCTAGCCTGGAAACCATCCTGGAGCTGCCAACAACAATGACTTGAGTTTTAGAAGGATTGACTTTTAGACCATGCGTCTTACCCCAATCACTGATTCGGGCAAGATCTTTATTGATTGAAGATATTGCTTCCGTCATTCTTTCTGCAGGTGCTTGGTAGTATATTTGTAAGTCATCTGCATACAAGTGGTAAGAAGAAATAAGTTGATCAGAAATTGAATTAATAAATAATGCGAAGAGTAAGGGAGATAAAACGCCGCCCTGAGGGACTCCAGCAGATGTATCACACCAAGATGACACTGCATCTTCGATACGTATACGTTGCCGGCGACCCGTCAGGTAACTACGAAACCAGTCAATAACAGTTGGAGATATGTTAATAGAGCGTAATGTACTTAGCAAGACATCGTAATCAACAGTGTTGAATGCATTGCTAAAATCTAACAATGCCAGAATCGTTAGCTTGCCGTTTTCCATTGCTGCTCTCAAGTCATCCGTGATGTGTACCAGTGCAGTAGTTGTGCTGTAACCAGGACGAAAACCAGATTGGAGAGGATTCAAAAGACCATGATTGTTAAGAAAGGAGCTGAGTTGACGATGGATGAGATTTTCAAGGATCTTAGAAAGGAACGGTAGGATGGAAATGGGACGATATTTGGAGAAAGAAACAGGATTCGATCGTTTCGGGAGAGGTATGACTTCAGCAGCTTTCCACTGAGAGGGGAAAATGGAATTAGTTAAGGAAAAGTTAAAAATGTGACAAAGGATGGGGAGGATTTCGTCAAGGATGGGTAGTAGCAAGCTGCGAACAGAACTTTTTACAGAAGTGATATTTTTTAACCTTTTGGCTAGGCAAACATTGCATCAGTTGGCACCACGTTGTGATTTATTTCCATCTGGAAATTCCAATCATCTGATTGGAAGGCGATCCTATCGGAATATTTATGCTACTCAGAATAGAATGCAAAAAATGATGAAATCATTTTTTTTTATTATTATGACTTTTTATTTTTATATTAACATTTTTATATATACGTAGCATAGAGTTCAGGCCCCTTGCGCTTGTCTCTATGCCAAGAATAAATGCATCACAGACATAAAAAATTGCAACAAATTACAACCACAGCTGCACGCAAAATAAATTAAAACGTAAAGTTTTTTGCAAAAAATATACCGTAAAATATGTTTCAATTGCATAAATAAATATTAAATACAAAATATCCCGAGAAATCTATACACAAATCACACAAACAACGCCTAAGTTTGAAGACCACATCTATCATTCCCAGAATCCTTAAGTTTTATTTATGTTTTCAATTTAAGGCCCTCTTTTACTCAGGTATTAAATGTCATCTCATTCCACGCACTTGGAGTGCGGCGCATTGCGCACACTGACATCAGACGATGCCACTGTTCAAATACATAATAATATACTCGCTTTTTTTTTTCAAATCCTCTTTCGGAAAATTTTCTTTCCGCCTTCTGTATTTCACACCATAAAATCATAGGGTAGGAGGCTGTTCCAAAGCGTTCATAAATTGCTGACTCTGGGGCAGATAATTAATACAAGAATCTAATATCAATTTGCCTAACTCGCGATTTGGACCACAAATATGCGTTGTAATCGTGCCGTAGTACAACTGCACCATTAAGTTAGTCGAAAATAATACAAATAAATACCAAATGTACATAATATAATATACACGGGAATAACGCAAACTATATAACTCGTTTGCATGTATACCTTAATCTGCGATCAGACTATATTATGGATATGCTTAAGTTTTGCTAACTTTATAATGAAAATATCAATTCTGTCAGGTTTGATACAAAAAATAAACCTTTAAGCGGCTGATTGAAGCACAGGTGGTTTTGAAGGATTTTTAATAAATTTTGTTGTTAGTATTTGTTATTATGAAAATCCTTACTAATATTATAAAGGTGAAAGTTTGTATGTATGGATGTTTGTTACTCTTTCATGAAAAAATGGCTCAACAGATTTTGATGAAATTTGGTATAGTGACAGCTGACACCCTGGATTAACACATAGACTACTTTTTATCCCGAAAAATATAGTGTTCCCGTGGGATGAGTCAGGAAACCAAATATACATATTTTCTACTCTTTCAAATTCGAATAGTTGGCACGGGATAGGAGAGGACAGGATTGAACAGCATTCAATACGGACGGGAAATATAGTCGACGGCACGCGGGAAATATAGTTAGTAGACACGCGAAATAATATGTTCTTGATGTGGATTGGACTCAAAAACTATCTGCACCCGGGCGAAGCCGGGCCCGACAGCTAGTATAAAATAAATGCAACGTAAAATACAGCATCTGTGTAGCTATCCGAACTAAAGATAATATTAGAGCGATCATGTTCGGTGTAAGATAATACTGAGGAGACTTTACTATAGACAGAGTACTGCTGAATATATTGAGACTTGACTTCTCATCATCTCAGGATGGCGAGCACAGTGGAATGCCAAGCATTGCTTTGTAATTCAATGCGTTGTTTGGTATTGCTACTGTCCCTGAGTGGTTGTATCGCTTACCATTAGCGAATGGCATGCCCGTAGCGCCATTCACTGCAATAAAAAAAACGCTAACATAACTTTGTGGTTACTGGCCTGTAACATTATTTATCACTTTAATTAAAGACACAATTATTTTAAATATTTCCTTCTGCGACTGTAAACATTCTTATTCATGATAATTTAACTATGCAAAATAATTTATTAAGACGAAAACGCAAAATACATCCACATTTATCATTATCAGGAATGTCCTCATTAAACAAAACATCGTGGCTAGCACGCTCACTAGAGCAGCTTCACAATCTATTGTTACACGAAAGGGCAGAGTTCAAAGGATACAATGTATCCACAATTTTATATCATGTTACAATTCAGACGCTGTAAATCATTTGCAAAGGAAAGGCCCCTTATCTAAGAGAGACGTCTTCTGATGTCAGTCCAGCGTTTGTGGTAAACATTTTAATGGATGATTTGCTGTTTTGTGACAAATCACTATTTTCATTTATCTTTTGTTGTGTATTTTTGTAGTTCTATTTTAAGGTATGTTGGGTGATGTTTGAGTCAATTGCTAACCAGCACGATAGTGCATAACTGTTTTATGGTATTACTTATTATAGGGACAGGAAAGTGTACAGGCTTGACTGATACATTTTGGTTATATACCACAATAAGTAAACCAAATCATACCTTGGGGGCGTAGTTGTACTACGCTACGGTTACAAAGCTGAAGTCTCTGGTTCAAAACCTGAGTCGGGCTATATTGGATTTTTCTATTTATTATCAGCCCGTAGTCAGGAATATGGCTACAATGTCCTTCAATTCACACAAAACAGTGCAATTTACCTATTTTCTTCAAAGCACCAGTTTTGTAAGCGTTCATGAGTACCGCTAATTAGACAGTAAAAAGATAGTTTTTTGTTTTCAAAAAGATAGTTTGACAGCCTCCGTGGCGCTGGCGGTTAGACGCCGCCTGTGAAACGAGAGGCCGCGGGTTCGATCCCCGCACCGAGATAAATATTTGTGCAGCCCACAAATATTTCTTCCGGGTCTGGGTGTTTGTGAGACCGAAAAGTCTCTCGTAGTTCCTGATACCCACGACACAAGACTCGATCTTAGTGTGGGGTCAGGACTATGTATGTGACTGTTGGGTGTTATTTATTTATTTATTATTATAGTTTTTCTCACACTTACGATAAAAAATCTACATCTATTCATAAGAAAACATATTATACGTCTACGTTATTCATAAAAGTGTACTTGAAAAATGAACCGTAAGATAAATTACTGAATTATGTCCTACCTGTGTCTAGCGCAAACAGATCATGACAGATGGTAAGCAATA
This sequence comes from Hyles euphorbiae, assembly GCA_023078785.2. Classification (NCBI taxonomy): domain Eukaryota; kingdom Metazoa; phylum Arthropoda; class Insecta; order Lepidoptera; family Sphingidae; genus Hyles; species Hyles euphorbiae. The sequence continues at coordinate 4,314,805 of CM041041.1, read as the reverse complement.
TACGTGATTCACCTTTGTCTAACCTTGCTTGAAGGGCGTAAAGGCCAAAAATGTTTGAACAAAATCTCATTTACTTCACTTCATATTACATCAACATAATCTTTATTTTGCGGCTTTGTTTTTCATTTGGGCGACGCGGGACTAATCTTTTCTGTTTAGTAATTGTAATTTTTTATTTATTTTTGTTTGAAATCGTCTTATTTATTTTATGGCGTAGTCGGTTCAGACTTCGTATGTTCTGTTTCATCATAATGAGTCAAAACGTAGAACAATAATAAGTAAATAAACAATAGTAAAAGAAATGGTTTGATAAATTCAAAACAATATAACTAAAAGATAAATTTTAATGTTTACAATTTACACGGAACTGGCTATAGCTTGCCTTGTTAAATTTATTTTAGTAATTAAATGTTTTTATACCACAAAGCAAGAAGAACAGAAGACCTGGAATTTATTAAAGTTATTATTCTTGATGTCTTTTTTAGGAAATGTAAAGTAGGAATAAAATACGTATATTAGCAGTTAAATCTTACATAACATTTATAAAACCCAAATTAGTTTTTTTTTTTTTTGGAATTGTCACATTTTAGTTTTCTCTTGAATACATAAGATTTAAAGTGTAACTAATCTTCTCTGATAACCGTTTTAATTTTTTTGATCACAATATTGACATTTGTATCCATCGATTTTCAAGCTTAATGCGTTAAACCTATAGATTTTTTTCTTTAATATTTCTCGCCACAATTAAATCTTAAAGGCTTAAAATAAAATACCCAAAACAATATATTTCCCAGACTGCCTATACAAATGAATGAAAACGACTATAATTACACCGTTTATGCCTGCTCAGTTTTCTTTGTGACAAAGCAAAGTTGTACAACAGTAAATCATTGGCAATCTTTTGTTTACGAGCACAGATAGCCACGACCGTTGTACCGACTTGCCAGCTAAGCCATTTTCCTTTTTTTATTTTTTTACTCCAACTGGTACAGGTTTATGGATCCGCTGGCTGCGTTTTACGAGCTTTTAAAAAACTAAAGGATTTAAGACGGCAATTTCAAATCAGGCGTGCTGTACTTTTATGGAATTGCGTTGCAAAATGACTTTTTTTGTTGTCACTGATGCTAAGGTAAAAAGATAGGTAAAACCATAATTTCATTTAAAGACATAAAATCATACAAGACGTAAATGTGAGCGGCCTTGATGCAATGGCTTAAATGCTGGTCATGGAATGAAAGGCTGCGGGAATCCCCGGACCGAGGCAAATGTTTATGTGAATCATAGTTTTTTTCTGTCTCAATATTTTGAAGTTCTCATACGTTCTAATAGTACTTTTTTTCATCGCAATGAATAACAAAACGAGCATGCCATTCGCCTGATATTAAGCGATACGACTGCTCATGAACAGAAGCAAAACCAAAAAATACCTTGAATGACAAAGCAATGCTTGGTATTCCACTGCACTCGCCATCCTGAGACATAAGATGTTAAGTCTCAATATGTCCAGTAGTGACTTAGGATTATGTCAGGACTGTGGGTGTGACTATTTTTCATGCATTTATTTATACGTTTACAAATTATTGTCTTAAAATACTAATCCATACTCATATATAAACCTGAAGAGTTTATTTGTTTGTTTGTTTGTTACCTCTAATGTAATAAACTACTAGTTTGAATTGAAAATATATTTTTGTGTTGAATAGGTAATTTATTGACGAATGCTTTAGGCTGTATATCATCCCGCTATGATGTATAGAAAGGAAGCAGTAGTGAAAAAGCTAGCGAATATGTGGAATTTGATTCGTTTTTCATGGTCTATATCGATATCGATATCTGAGGGATCTTTTACTCTGATATTCTGAATTGATAATCGGAATCGATCATATCGACTGCAATTTTGAAAAGTTTATCTGCACCTGGGCGGAGCTGAGCCCGACCAGTCATTTATATATATAATTTATTTCTAAAATAAGGCTCTACACTATTTACCAAATTTTTCTTTTTCTATTATCAAACTAAAAACCGCTCCAAGCAAACTTATTTCAAATATATTTTTGCAAGTAACAATTAAGACGTCTGTGCCGTAAGATTTCTCCGTCTTTACTGGCGCTTGGTAGAGAATAGGATTTACAGACAAGTGCTCTAAGCTAACGTTTTAAATGCCCCTTATCCAAACAACATTAAAGGAATAATACAGACTATTTGTTGGTAAATTTCTCGTGTTTGTATTGGGTAAATTATTAATTTAAGGTAATATAAAATAGATTGGTTTTGAATTTTAGTAATAGTATGCTAGATGCGTGGAAATGGGTTTATGTGTGACAAACAGGATGTTTGCAAACAAGATTGACAGCCTCCGTGGCGCAGTTGGTTAGACGCCGCCTGTGAAACGAGAGGCCGCGGGTTCGATCCCCGCACCGAGAGAAATGTTTGTGCGGCCCACAAATATTTCTTCCGGGTCTGGGTGTTTGTGAGACCGAAACGTCTCTCGTAGTTCCTGATACCCACGACACAAGACTCGATCTTAGTGTGGGGTCAGGACTATGTATGTGACTGTTGGGTGTTATTTATTTATTTATTTATAAGATGATCCACACATGTATCTGTATCTGTATCAGCCCATATACGTCCCACTGCAGGGCACGGGCCTCCTCTACAATCGAGAGTACGATTGAGAGTGGTTAGGCCATACAGTCCACCACGCTGGCCTAGTGCGGGTTGGCGGACTTACATACCATAGAAATTTTATAAATCGCTATGGTATGCAGGTTTCCTCACGATGTTTTCCTTCACCGTTTTAGATCCACACATATACTTGGGAAAATGCTGCGATGAAGAGTATGATTGATTTTGTGATAGTAGACGAAAGATTAAAGAAGAATGTTATGGATACTAGATCGTTCCGTGGAACGGGTCTTGATACTGACCACTTTTTGGTCGTGTGGCGAATAAAAGACCTGTTTAAAAAGTGGCGTAGCCGTATCCTTGAACAGTTTAGTATGTTAGAAAGGATAAAAGTGGAAAATTTGCAAGCAGATGTAAGAGAGAAGTACGAACGTATTCTGAGTAAAAATTTTGAAGGTTTTAATAATGGGAAGTATGGAATAAGTTTAAAAAGGCAGTTGTTAATGGCGCAATTGAAACATGTGGACTGAGTAAAAGGAAAAAGTATAAAGAGATGAAGAATGTTTGGTGGGACAAGGATGTGCAAAAAGTAGTAAGTGAAAAGAAGAAAGCGTGGAGAGATTGGTTAGCTATTAGAGCTGATCAAAGAATGCTAAAGGCAAGTGAAGAAGATGTATACAAGGCAAAATTGGAATATAAGAAGATAAAAGATGTAGTGAAAATAGTAGTAAAAAAGAAGAAGCATGAAGAAAAAGATATGTTTAAAAATGAATTTAAAAATCATTTTAAATTTGTATTTATTATATATATTTATTATATATTATATTATATATTTATATATGTTTGTAGTATTATATATTTATGTATTTATGCTTTTTATTATGTATGTATGTATGTATGTTATTTTGGTGTATTTTTATGTTTAGATAGTATGAGTATTATCTAGTTTCCTCACTTTTAATTATTTATTTTACACTGCCCTCTCTTTTTTCCTTCTTTTAAATCCATCCCATGGTTGTCTGTAAGACATTGCTTTAAGCGATAAGACCGCCATTTGTACTTTTTATATTTTTTTTGGTTCTGTATGTTGTATTTTTTTTTTTTATGTGTACAATAAAGATTTAAAATAAATAAATAAATAAATAAAAAGATATGTTTGACGAAAGATTGAATGAGAATTTTCAGAAAAACATCAAGCTTTTCTAGAAAGCAATCAAAAGTGTCCGGGGTAAGTTAAGTACCTCGGAGCTTAGTACTGTAAGGGATAAGCATGGACTACTAGTGAATGGAGAAGAATGTGTGTTGAAAAGATGGAAGGATTACTTTGAAGGGTTGTTTGAAAAAGAGGAAACACAGCAGTGTACAGTGACGGATGAAAGTGAACAAAATGAAGATAAGATTGATGTGATGGAAGTGGTGAAAGCGTTGAAAAGTATGAAAATGGGTAAGGCTGCTGGGTATGACAGAGTAACAGTCGAAATGCTGAAGGCTGGACAGGGTGTGGTCTGCTTTGTCATCTCTTGAATTTGTGCTGGACAAGTGGTGTTGTGCCAACAGATTGGTGTAACACCGTTATTGTTCCACTATACAAGGGCAAAGGATATTGAAAGAAGAGTGAATGCGGGAAATCGAGTGAATGGTGCGCTACATTCCTTTATGAATAGTCGGAAGGTCTCCAAAAAGGCACGACTGGCTGTCCATGGAGGAGTGTTAATTCCAACGCTTATGTATGGTAGTGAAAGTTGGGTATGGCAAAAGAAGCATGAAAGTAAAATTAGGGCAGTAGAGATGAGATCGTTAAGGGGAATGTGTAGTGTAAGCTTGTGTGACAGAGTGCGAAATAGCGTGGTGATGAAAACTTGTGGAGTGAAAGAGGATGTAGTGACGAGAATTGAGAAAGGAATGTTACGATGGTTTGGTCATGTAGAGAGGATGGATGAAAGGAGAATTACGAAACAAATACATAATGCGATTGTGGATGGAAGAGTCGGTAGGGGTCGACCTCACCGAACATACACCATCCAAATCGGTGATACCCTCAACAAGGGTCAGGTTAAAAGTACCCTGAACCGACGAGAATGCATGAAGACGTTGATGAAAGTGGATGAAGCGAAAGTAATATGTCAGGATCGAGCAAAGTGGCGGTCTATAGTCTCTGCCTACCCCTATGGGATACAGGCGTGACGATTATGTATGTATGTATGCAGAACTCTCTTATAATTATACTAAACATTGAATAAAAGAAAAGTAAAAATTTAAGAAGCATGAAAACAACAGATTCAAAGATCAGAGAAAAAGTGACACAAGCTGTACGAAATCAAATCCTATTAAAACAAAATGTGTAAAAAAAATGAAACGTACAGAAATAAATCAACGTAAATGTGCAAAAATATTCGAAGCAAAAGTTGAAATGTGAACGTTTAACTCCAAATATCAACATTTATAAAAGCCTTCACGACACATACCGAAATAAAGATAATACACACAAACACACACGTGTCACATGATTTGTACCATGCACACACCCAAATATAGACAAATACATACACACACACACACACACACACACACACACACACACACAAACACAACTCGTCAACAACAAACAAAAGGTTTCCTTTGTGCATCACAATCCCGAGCGGTTAAGTGCAAAATATTTGTTCTGGCATCCAAGACCGGGGAAATTCAATGTGGTAAAATAAATTGTGAACCTTTTGAGTGAGGCTAAGAGTATTGGCCCGCTGTGAAACTGCACGTATGTTAGTTGGAGTTAGCAACTTGGTGAAAATATTATTTGGATGTGTTTATCATTAAAGTAGGTTTAGATTGCTAGAAGAAGAAAAAACACGCTGGTTTGAATTTAGTAGATAAGGATGTATTATTTGGTTGGTATTATATTCGTATTTTATTCGATTTCCACTAGACCTGCTGCATGATTAGTTTCTACCGTATGAGGCAATAAGCGTTTGAACGTAGGGCGTACCATACTAGTAAAATCGTGTCGCTAGTATACAAACTGGTGGTAGGCCTCTCATATGTGAGAGGTCACCTGGGTAGGTACCACCGCAATGTCTATTTCTCCCGCACAAACAGAAGTGTAATCGTACTCTTGTGTTTCAGATTGAAGGACATTGTAGCCAGATTAACAACTGGACATACTGAGAATTAACATCTTATGTCTTAATATGGCGAGCGCAGAGGAATGCCAAGCATGGCTTTGTAATTCAAGGCGTTCTTTGGTTTTGCTACTGTTCGTGAGCGGTCGTATCGCTTACCATCACGTGAACGGTATGCTCGTCTCGACATTCATTGCAATAGAGAAAAACAAAGCGTACAATTAGTAAAATAAAAATCATTCTAAATTAGAATAACTGCAGGGAGAATGACAAAGACAAAATTATTTATGTATTTTCGAAATATACCATATTTCTGTCAAAAGATCAAACAAAAAGGTGCAGAAATGTGACCAACGTGCTCTTCATAAAAATTCCACTCGCGTTCAATCAGCGACTGAAAACGAAACATAAAATGCCAATGGCTCTTCAAAGGTGCTGCATTTTTTGTCGCAATTTAATGCACATTTAAGGGGTGCTTCGATAGCAAATTCTTGGGATTAATGTTGTAATTCCATATTAAATATTTAATCGATGAAGTAACATTTTACGTTTTATATAGGTTATGAGATTTTTTAAGCTATACGAGTATATTCCTCTGTAATTACGTACGTAATATCTCAAATATATTCAACATATTAAGAATACATGATGACACATCTATTTGGATCTTCCAATAAATTCAATTGCCAAATTATCTTATGTATTTGCTCGATTGAAGTAGTGGCCTTGAGAGGCAGACGAAGTACCAAATAAAATGAGACTCCAAGTTGAATTAGCCGCCACCAATAGAAAGATAAAAACCTGTATAAGATTCTCAAATTATCTAATAAAAACCGTCTGATAATCTTCAAGTCACCCAAACACAGTCTTAAAAACAATGGGCACGCTGACACGAAAACATATTTTCCCAGCGGACGAAATCTACAAAACATAAAACGAAGACACCTAGAACAAAGCTGCAACTCTTATTTTTCAATTTACGCATTGCTGCCGCCGTAAAACAAACCCTTAGATAGTAAACTCACCCGCGAACTGATAAAACAGCTGATTTATAAGGGGCCGTTACGTCGAATTTTGCGTTTCTAAGAAACTTGAAGACAAAACGCGAATATCTCACTTTTACTGTTGATTTTACGTGTGGATTATTTTGATAATGTCACATAAATAATTTTGTTGTTTTGCTCAGTGCAATCCATATTTTATAAGTCTGGGAAAGTTGCTAGTTTGTATGGAACAAGAAGAAATCAATTTTGTGTCTTAATGTTCGTGTCGTGTTACGAATTGCATTGCATTGCTTATTATAAAATCCATATTTTTAATAGAGCTTGTAAGATCAAAATACACCTTTTTTACATTTTCATTCGTCACCAACGGTTCCACTTGTAAAATTGTCATAATTTTACTGAACAAAGTACTTGAAGTTGTCAAAAGATATTACTTCCTAAATACTCAATTAGTCCTTACAATAGACACACCTTCCTTAATAAAGCACCCAAAATGACCGTTGGTTTTGGTAACTTCATTTTTTCAACGAAAATGTTCTCATCCGTCCGTAAAGCAGATTTGTAATTGTCTTAAAAACCTCCATCCTTTCCTCTTAATGCATTGTCGGGAAAATGGTGAATAATTACGAGGCATTTTTGTTTTAATTGCTCTCTTCAAATTACCTGACATTTTTTATGATTTAAGCTTTGTTCCTGAGTAATAAACTAAGTTTACGCGTATTATCTCTGTTAGGTATAAGAGAGGTATAAACTCTAACACATAAGTCCCTTGATGGAGATTCTAAGGATTAGCGGGTACCAAACTTGATGAGAAACAGTTTAGCACGATTTATTTCAGTTTTGAAATATTATTATGTTTTCATTTCATTTTATAAAAACTTTTACACACATACACACATAAACATACTCCTTTTTCCCGGAAAGGGTAGGCAGAGGTTATCCTAGTAGCACCCAGAATACCCATGTTTCGGCTTGTGAGTTTCAAGCCACGATGTGATGGGAAGCGAGCCTAAAGCCATACTGAGCACAAATTCCTGACTGACTGATTTAGCCCGACCCCGGATTCGAACCTGAGACCTCAGCTTTGCAATTAAAAATAGTACGTAAACTTTTTCTATGATGAATATGAATAATATAAATACACACGACAGTCACATGCATCGTTTTGACCCAACATTAAGATCAAATCTGTGTAGTGGGTATCGGGGACTACGAGTGACTGATCGGTGCCACAACCAAACCACGGAATCTGTCAAAATATTTTCTTTCGTGTCTTCTAAAGCCAAGATTTATCAAAGCTAGGTTCTAATGATTTGTAGCCTAGCGTACAAAGGTAAGAATATTTAATCTTACATGGCAAGAATCAGGAACAGAAAGCGATCCGCGCTATGTAAGGCATTATAGGTAAACTAGCTGCCCGAGCCAGCTTCGCCCGGGTACAAATAGATTTTTGTTCAATAATATGTACTTATTATACATATAAACTTTCCTCTTGAAATCACTCTATCTATTAAAAAAATCACATCTAAATCCGTTGCGTAGTTTTAAAGATTTAAGCATACAAAGGAACATAGAGACAGAGAAAGCGACATACTATGTAGTGATATCGAATATCAGTCACATTATTTATATTGAGAAAGTGACTTTAATATCTGAGAATTATATTTTACCATGAAACTTTAAATATATTTTTTAAATTTTGTTCCATATTTCTGTTTTTACAAACTGTTTCTAATATTTTACGTTGATTAGCTCAGCCTCGTTAAGTCCACGACGACGGAACTAAGCCCTGCGTCTTAGGCGCGGCCTTGGAAAATATTATATCAGTGAAAGTTCCTTCACACTGTTTTCAACAGCAAATACTTTATTTTTTGCGACTTTGCCTTCTGTCTGTTTATTGAATATAAAATTTCTTGTAATATTAAATTTCTCCACAAAAAGAGAAAGATTCACTGGGTTGAATAATTGGAACATTTTATATCAGTTTTGGAATATAACTGATACGTTTTGTTAATGGTGTTAGACCGTCTTCATACTTTGATGCTTTGACTTCATAATGTTTGATCCAAAGTCTACGGCGTTGAAGTAATTTTGGTACGGATAGACTTTGATTAAAGTTTTATATTTTAAAATTGGATTGAATGGAGAGACACATGATTACCTGGAGATAAATGGTAAAGACTAGCCCAGATGTAGAATCGACTGGTCAAAGATGGATTCCATTGCAGATAATTGTGCTGGCCTACTTAAAATCCGATTAACACTTAGTTACACTTTTTCAAATAGTTACTAAGTCATGAGATATAAACATACATTATGTATACTTCTGTATCAGTTCATATAAGACCCCCTGCTGGCCACTGGCCGCATCTATAATCGAGAGGTGTTAGACCGTAGAGTCCACCACGTTGGCCTAGTACGTGATTTCCACACACTATAGAAATTCTTCTGAATCGCTAGTATATGCAGATTTCCGCACAATGTTTTTCTTCGCCGTTATAGAGCGTGGGGATTGACTGTCAATACACACGTGACTTGGAAAGGTCAGAGGTGCGCCTTGGGATTTGGACCCGTAGTTCAGTTATTATAAACTTATTGGGAGGTGCCTCTGGTCCCTTACCAACAGGCCACCACGCATTATAGGTATAGATACTTTTTACTGGTGGTAGGTCTCTCATATGTGAGAGGCCATCTGGGTAGGTACCACCGCAATGCCTATTTCTCCCGTGAAACAACACTGCTTAAATGCACTGTTGTGTTTCGGATTGAAGGACATTGTAGCCAGAGTAACTACTGGACATATTGAGACTTAACATCTTATGTCTCAGGATGGCGAGCGCAGTGGAATGTTGCTACGGTTTATGAGCGGTCGTATTGCTTACCATCAGGCGAACGGCTTGCTCGTCTCGCCATTCACTGCAATAAAAAAAAAAAGATACTTAGAACCTGAAGTGCGCCATAATTGCATTTTACAATGAGGTACACTTTTCCCACGTTGACGAATATTCTTCTAACAGCATAAACTTATTTAACAAAAAAAAAACGACAAATATTTAAGCGCTTTCTAGAACATAATACAAACAAAGTAATAAGAAACTTTTCCTACACACCGAAAATCATAACAACTAAAAACAGCTGTTTGATTACTTCTGACAAACAAGATTATTGTTGATTTATGCCCACGACTTATTTCTGATAACAGCTTTTCTTTCGACGTAAACAACAGGGGCCTAAAAGTATTGATTGGTCTTCTTTTTCATAGATGGTTTTATTACGACTGAGAAGGTTAAGGCCAAGTATTGATAGGGGTTAATAAAGTTTAAATAGATAAATTCTTGGTATTAGAAGAAACACTGAATTGAATAGTGATTTAAAAATAAATTCACGGTCCACAGTCATAGCTTCAGCAAACGAGTGAAATACTTTTCTGAAGGTAAATATTCTATGGGTGTGGATCTCTCATACGTGAGTGGCCGCCTAGGTAAATGCACTGATGTGTTTCAGCTTGCAAGTCATTGTAGCTAAAGTAACTACTGAATATATCGAGAGAGATGTTATGTCTCAGGATAGCGATCGCAGTAGAATGCCAAACATGTTGCTTTAATTCATGGTGATGTTTGGTTTTGTTACTGTTTAATGGTGGTCGTATCGCTTACCGTCACGCAAATGGAATGCTAGTCTCGCTATTCAGCGCAATAATTGGGTTATAAGTGCGGTGACAACCACTCTTAATTGAGGGAGATATGAGGAGGTCTGGAAGATAGAATCATTGTTTACATCCTGTTTATATCGTATAAAGAAAATCAATTCAGCGGACTGTGCTTCATACTAGGGTCACATCTGCCTACCAGTTTTTTTTTTTTTTATGATGGCCTGGCATTGTGGTGGCATTGCACCTGATGGTAAGTGCCAATGCCGCCCAGGCAGAGTATCCATTAGCATCGGACGGCAGTCCCATGCCAATGGAAACAATTATGCCAGCATGCTAAGGTGCCTCTTCACACCACGGCGGAAGGACCCAGGATTGTAGGAAGGAGGGAACACGTATGACGGCAAACAATTCCACAGCCTGACGGTGCGGCACAAAAACAGTTCACAAATTTAGGTGTGAACTTATGCATGTAGACAAAATATAATCACTCGGATCGCTGCAGCGTGCTCTAACATGTCATATCGACCGATACACGACACTCTCAGGCCAAAAAACACGCGCGTAAAATTGTTGCTTTGTGCCAGCTATCGAATATAACACAGCAAGCTTTATCAGTTTTATCCGGGCCACAGTGCCGGGTAAAATCTAATTACTCCGCTTCTGTCCCGTGTTGACGTTTGGCATTTTATTCACCCTCTTTACATGTGGCCCGCGCACGAATCGCTATTGAGGTCGGCTGGGTCCGGGTTTTTCGTAAAAAAGTACTCCTTTTTTACGTAGCGTCAGAGATAGTTGGCTTTAATTGGGATAAAATGTGCCACGGAAGGCCACTGCATGTTTACTATCGAACACGTGTGATCTGGGCCATAGTTTGTATTAGTGCGCTTTTTGTTACTGAAATTGGAGGAATTAGGTCAGTAGATGTTTAAGTGGTTTTTATAGTTTTAAAGCTTTGCGATTTAAAAGCTATGTGTGTTTAAATGCATATGGAGCTAGTCTAGTGTGTTGCCAGTGATGACTTACGGCACCTAGACGTGGCCTCTCACTATGGGCCTTATTAGGAAGCTCAAAGTCACTCAACGAGCTATGGAGAGGGCTATGCTCGGGGTTTCCCTACGAGATCGAATCAGAAATGAGGAGATCCGTAGGAGAACTAAAATAACCGACATAGCCCACCGGATTAGCAAGTTGAAGTGGCAATGGGCAGGGCACATAGCGCGGAGATCTGATGACCGATGGGGTCGGAAAGTGATCGAATGGTGGCCGCGTATCGGAAAGCGCAGCGTAGGACGTCCACCCACAAGATGGTCCGACGACCTGGTAAAGGTCGCGGGACGTCGCTGGATGCAGGCTGCCTCCAACAAGTCTCTGTGGAAATCATTGGGGGAGGTCTATGTTCAGCAGTGGACTTCCTTTGGCTGATGGATAGATGGATGATGGAGCTAGTCAAATACTTTCTTCTGTCTAACATTTTGAAACGGTCCGTTGTGGAGTCTTGAAATATAACTATGAGCTAGCTGGCGCTGCTACTGCATATGAGCCAATTTTAATGTTTGCGCACAATTATAAGTATTATATGGAGTGATTAGTTTTGAGCCATAGAGAGCCATAATAAAATATGTACATGTCATTGAAAGGTTTGAGTAAATGTTTAGTCATTAGGTGGTTATAATGTTGACCATCATCATTCTGAACTAATATCCAATGTGTATGAAACATGTTTTGGAAGAAACTGCTTTTATTACCAATAATATTATGTTAGAAATCCTTAAGAATAACCCGTACAAAATTAGTAAAACTGCAGGTCAAATTGTTTTGGCCAAAATTATTGCAAATAACTTAAGTACAGAATAATGCGTTTCACCAAGATTATATAGGTCAATAACTATATCAGCAATAAACAATCCAGACAAAAAGACCCTTATCTACATGGCCGTATACAAAACGTGTTTGGCGAACGTTCAAGAAGCTAAAGAAAAGACAAATACAACAGAATAACAGTGTAACATTTGCATCTACATTTGGTCATAAAATAACTCCTGATTTTGTGGTATGTGTAGGTCAATAAACTGGTACTGGTATATTTTTACACGTCCGGGTAGAAACTATTGTAATCTGTGGTTACCTTGGGCCTAACCTTACAGAGTGCTTTAATGCATTATTTTATAGGGATAAGATAATTATATCCAAAAATAAAGAAATATATCCGCTTCATGGGTATAAAAAATAATCACCATGCATATATATGCATATTATATTCCGAAAATTGGATGATGTTCTTGGTATTCAAACCACATGTCTATCGATATTGTACGAATATATTCAATGATTTCAAATTAAAATTAAAAATCTCTAGTACCAAAATTACTAAGCGATCCCACGACCTTCAATAAACGCTGCACAAAGAATTCCGAGCACATTAAGTACCTAAATCGTGTAACTGACGCATTTTAATAACCATCTATCAACGGGAAGAAATGTCGCGTTTTCCGTAAAATTGAACAACTCAAAACGACGAAAGTATCTGAAAAGATCCCCACAAAATGAGTCGTTTGATGAACTCGACGGGGCCTTTAGAAGCTGGGGGCTTAATAAGTTCCTCTAACCGCAATCTCAACGGGGATGTTTTCCTTAATATAATCAAGAGTGGAGCCTCGGATGACGATGTTATGGACTGCGATTCACAACTTACAAAATGTGTGGTGTCGCTTACCAGGAATTTTGGTACGATCAATTTAGTTCTGTGAGGTTGTATTTGGAATGCAAAAGTTTCTAAGGCTGAATGAAGTCTGGAATGTTCTGAATGGATAGACAGTGGCTTAGGTTTGTAATAGTTATTATTCAGGGATATCTAACATTAAAGATTAATATTCTTTTTATAATATTTTTTTTAATGTATTACATTTCAGTTTGGTTCAACGGTATGTAGTTAATATGTCCAAAATGTTTCGTAAATAAATCGTTTATTTAAAATAGTATATGTCTGTAGTGAACCCATGAAATTGAATAGCCGTGAACAAAATAAATCCATATATGGGCTCAACTTTATAAAAACATAAAAACATAAAAAATATTTTCAAAACTTTGTTAGGTTTATTTAAGTTCTTTACTTTCAAAATAAGCCCTAGAGTAATTAACGGTCTTGAATTCAATATTCGTCAGCCAATTTAGTCAATTACCTAAAAATAGCTCGGCTATATTCCTTAGAATCTTTTATAAGTGCTTTTTCATTTCCATCGCGTTTCTTTCACGTTATTTTTTTTTCATTCGAGTTGGCAACTCATCTGATTGGAGCTTTCATCTTTTGCCGCGTTTCAAGGGGTTATAAACATACTTTTTATGTGACTTATTTTGTATATGATTCCGAGTTGAAGTGTATGGATACCTTCAGTAAAATATAGCGTGGGTGATAAATTGAAAAGCATTAGATCTTGCGCTCGTCTTCAAAGACGATTTAAAGTTTGTTTGACTTCTTCAGAGTGTTGATTCTTCAGTAATTGGTGTTCACGTAAAATCTCTCCTAATTGGTTCGCGATAAACATGGTCTCGGGTTTTTCACACACTACACTAAATAAAATTATTCTAATATAACATTAATTAATTTATTAGAAATACCAGCGTACAGGTAGCTTTAACTATCTACAGCAAGCTATCATCAATGTCCCAAATTCGGGTTATACTGTCAAAGTAACAGAAAAAAGATCACGAGTATACTTGGCCTGCACCAAAATTTTACGTAATAACGTGTAACCAATTAAATTTGAAATTCCGGGAACTAAAAGGGATGGGTAATAACTCGGAGTTGAAACACTGCGGGTGCAACACGGGTACATGCGATTCGTCAAGTTTTAAAAAATGAATTTGTGGGTAAATTTAATTAATAATTTCAAATGACATTTAATAAACTTTTGCAAACTCATTAGGACTGATTAGTGATAATTAAATAATTTCCAGATGGAGTAAGATAATTTTTGATTATTTTTATTCACATGACACTGTTCTGCACTAAGTGCGTGGTGGTCTGTTGGCAACCCGACCAGGCGCGGCTGCCAACATGTTCGCGGTGGTAAGGGGTTTGAAACATCTGACTTCTTGGAGACATGCGTGTATTGATAATCAATCATCACGCACTTTAATATGGAAGGAAAATATCGTGTAGAAACCGGCATACCATGGTATGTAAAGACCGCCAACCCACCACCGTCCACCCAAACTCATCGCCCACCGACTCAAATGTTTTGAGTTCGAAAATTATTTGTCTAAGATATTTATGAGATTGGAAACTCTCTCGAGATTTTTGATACCCACGACGCAATAATTGATCTTAGTGTGGGGTCAAAGTATGTGACCTTGGATGTAATATTAATTATTTATTACACACAGCTACAAGTTTGTGAGATGTGGTTATTCTGGTTGCATATCTGTCTCTGTGAGTTTATGCCAGCCTGATCGAAATCGTATCTACATAAGCTAAGCCCGAAATACGACCTATACATATGGATCACTAAGTTAGAGTGTGGTATCTACCCGGGAACATACATATTATACACAAATAGTATGGGATACAGTCACCCAAATATGATGACATATGACTCCATTCCCATATATTCCCCAATCACCATATCAAAATGATAGGTTTTCTATTTATTATCAGCCCGGATTCAGGGATTTATGTCCGATAGTGCCGTTAGGCTCGCTACCTAGAACATTGTGGGATGGAACATACAACGCGAAACGTGGTTGTCCTGCTAGCTCCTCTGCCTATCCCTTCTGGAAAAAATATGAATT
Source organism: Hyles euphorbiae (assembly GCA_023078785.2). Lineage (NCBI taxonomy): Eukaryota > Metazoa > Arthropoda > Insecta > Lepidoptera > Sphingidae > Hyles > Hyles euphorbiae. The sequence continues at coordinate 4,299,620 of CM041041.1, read as the reverse complement.
TAAATATGTATGTATGCTACCGTATCAAAATGCCTGAAGGCGTGAGCTATAAGACAACAGATGTATTAAGCTGGCGACGCGTAATGTATGCTGTCGACGAACATGGCACCACGAGTCTATTATTCACGAGACGTAGAATTTATGAACCGAATAACATATAGCCTTGAGATATTGGATACGTGAGGCTAATAGAGATTTATTTATGTACTTCCTGTTACTGACCTAGCTAACTAGATAGCTTGGATGGGGAATAATTTTGTTGCACAACACTTGCGACTTTATTACAATTATTGTATAGTATAAATACATAAAACATTTGTGGATACAGGTATTTGTTTCGGGTCTAGATTTGTGTGAGACCGAAAAATATTATTATATACATTTTACAAAATTAAACTAAACTGTTTACATAAATTATTATAAGTTAAATAAACTGTTTTGTCGTCTCCACAATATAAAAGTTTGAGTACATCGGCAGGTAGTCCATAAAAAATTACAAATATCGTATGGTTCCATAGGTTTAGTACTTTTACCTTTACTGCTAAGCCTGTCGCTTTGCCAGCAAAAAATCCACTCTCAGCAAACCTGTGTAACTCACACCGAAAATCTCAAATGAAATGACCAATTGTACGCAGGTGCTGACTATTTACTATTAAGCTGTGAATCCATATTTATGTTTTCAGTTAAACTAAAGTTAATAAATACATTATTATATAAGCTAAGTAATTAAAAAATTCAATAATAAATTTTCCAGCCAACATTCAAAGATTCAAAACAAACTCCCAATCTAATCTGTGACAATTCTGTCGCTTCTAATTGAATAAAACCTAAAACTTGAGTACTAAATCTTGTCTATCTTATCCATTCTTTTGAAGTTTTGATAATTCAATGTCAAAGTGGCTAACAATTTATTCCATCTAAATAAATTTAATTTTTAATTGAGTTCTTATCTATTTGAGGTGAGCATTGAAATGTTACGATGAATTCCTAATTTTATAACAAATAAGCCCTTCTTTACAGCGTAAATGTATTTTTTTCTCTGAAGACACAAATGTTTAGAAAGTATAAGTAGCATGAAATAATAAATAATAATGTCATCTACACTATTTCTATGGAAAATGCGAGTTTTATATAAAAAAATAAGAAACTTTGTAGTCTCACGAACGCTCAGATGCGACGCAAATACTTATGGACCACACTACCATTAATTATCACGATGCCGGAATCGAACCCGCGACCTCTCGCTATTCATTGTCGTTTACCGCCTTGCACTATAAAATAATAACCAGAATTTGTTAAGTAACTACAGAAAACTCGGCGACTTAAGAATTCCAGAAAAAAAAATCAAATACCAAAAAAACTAAACATGTGAGCTGAATTTTATTAAAAATAAAATTAATCGTTCCTCTTAATACGGCTTGCATATTAAAAAAGTTACTTTTATAAGGAAAATATCTAGAAATTGCCTCCGACTAAATTGTTCAGTAAAGTAAATTCAAAGAATTTTCTTAAAGCAGCTTACGTTTTCGCGTTTCTTTGTGAAACTATGGAAGTTTTAAAAGTTGCACACGTACTGACTAACACCTGTAACTTTCCAAACCAATCTCGGTTTCTCAGGTAAATGATGCAAAAATTTGTGTATTATTTTAGAACATTTGTCTAAGAAAAGTTCATTTACATTGAAAAGATTTTAAGTTACTCAGAGGTATCGCTCGAAGTTATTCATAAGAAGTTTGCCGTCACATCAGAATTATTATGCATTTCTAGATATTCTGAGTCCTTTCATAAATAGGATTTTTTAACTTTATACTTTATTCATTATTATTTGTGATTGTATGTTGCATATTATGTACATATGGTTGTTGTACTAGGGTATTTGTATGATTTCAAAGCTGTGCTCACGGGTTCGAATCAAGGGTCGGATAGACTTTGACAGAGTGATTTTAGATTTTTCTATATAGGTATGGAGTTAAGTATTTGTGGCCGGTGTGGCGATAGGCTCGCCCCCTATCACACCGTGGGACGGAAAATACAATGCGAAACGTGATTATCCTGGTTGCATCTCTTCCTATCCCTTCTGGGAAAAACGCGTGAGTTTATGTGAGCATGTATGTATTTTATATTTCATTCAATTAGAGAGCTCAAACCTGTTATTCTCATTTATAACAAACACTTTTACAATTTATTCTCAAAAATAAATAATGGACTTTTTTATAGAAAATTATTCTAAACTGTTTTTTTTAAATAATATTGCTTTGGTGAAATCGCAAAGTTATTATATTTTAATACTGCGATAATGTGGTTATTTAAAATATACCATTAACGATCTCAAACAATGCTAGGCGTTCAAACATTCGCAATTTACATTAAACTTATCTCGGAATATTACAACACTGTTATTATCCAGCGTTGATTCAACTGTTCTACAACCAAAGTAAACTAGCATATTAAGCAATATTTCACACAAAAGCATAAACTTCAAAACAAGCAAAACCCGTACAATAACTCGCACCACTAAAGATAAAATGATACGATCCTTCATTACAAAGAACAATTTCACACTATTTATTTTACTTTTCACAATTTTCAACAAAAGCCTTTCAGATGCGGACGGCGGTGTTCTAAAAGTTTTTAATATTCATGAGAGCTATTTTATCGCTAGTTTGTAGCGGACGGGCGGTAGTACATAGGTTAAACATTATTAAGGGTTCGTCGATACTATTACCATGCAAATGGGATTTCTGCGTCCACAACAAAACCGATACAACGGCTGGGTATTTATGTAATTGATTGGGTCAACCGGGGTTGCCTGTTTATGCTCCCTCCCATTCATATGTTACAGCCGTTTGTTTGTAACGTTGCGTCTCGTGCTGTTTGGAAACTGCTGTGTGCCTTGTACGTATTAGGTCTGTTAATTATGTAGTTTTGTCGGACATTGCGAAGTTTCAACTTGATTCGGGGAAAGCCATTGCAAATTACGTTCTTTGGTGCCATTTGCAGCTATATTACTACTAATATCTACCTGTTGCTTAGTTTTAATATCTTTTACGGCAAAACCAATGCTTTCGTGTAATCCACTGATTTCCTATGTAAAGGTTTTGAGGAGGATTTACGGAAAAGCCTTTATGAATATCCTACGAGATAAATTTTATATAAATTGTTTCATAGATGTTAAGTATTACTTCCTATTTCAATTTATATGGAATTAAAACATTTCTAATGACAAGAAGCTCGACCCCTATCACATCTTGGGGTTGAAAAATATACGGCGAAACATGTGAGTCCTGGTTGCACCTCTGCCTACCTCTTGGGGAAAAATGCGTGAGTCTACACATGTAATAAAATATTTTAAAATTCGTAACTTAAGTTTATTTCATTATATTTTATACACAATAAAGTCATAGTTTATATTTAATTTTACGTGTTTTATTGGATAACCTGTCTAGTTTTTGGCATGTAACAAATGAGTCAACGGTTTACTAGAAAGAAAGTTAGACTCGTGAAAAGTCAACACACAAAAGTCATAGAACATCGTTTACGGGCAAGCGGGTTTCTGAAATTGAGCGTGACTGGAAGAAAAATTGTATATATTCTTGAACCTTTAACTATTTCCTCTTCCTTACTATATCTGCTATCAATTTAATAACCATATACATAAATAAACTCAGGTTTTTTCACCAGAACGGTCGGTAGAAATACTACATAACCCACGTTTCACCTTGTATACTCCCCACAACAGGCTGATATATTGTAATCAATAGAAAAATCCAATACCACTGCCCGACCCGGATTTCAACCCAAGACCTCAGCGTTGTAATCATTCCTTAGTTCAACTACGCCACCAAGGCGGGCAATTATTTATATAAGCACAATCTACAAAATCCAGAAAACAATGTTTAATTAATACTATCTAGGTAATACGTAATCTAGGTTATGAAAGAGTGATTACGGGATAAAAGGGAATAAGCGCCTCAAACAACAGCCTCAAAGCTGTCTAGATGAGGACAAACGACTGATGGATAAAGATAGATCGGGGTTTACTAAAGGATACTTTTAGGCCTCAACTGTTCTAATATTTGTATGAAAGCCGCTTATATATTTATGAATATTAATACACGCTAGATTATAATCTGAATTTGTAAGCGTAGACTTATAATATTAATATCACGTTTTCCAAAGATCTAAATAACTCGTTTATGGGAATTACTGACCGGAGGAAATCAGTTTTGTTACTTCCACCGTGACACAGTTGACTAAGAAACCAGTTGTAACATAAGAAGCAGTTGTTTTGATTGCAGCGCTGAGACAAATATTTATAATAATGAACAAAAATATTTTTTATTCCAATCTTTTATTATAAGGCGGAAAAAAACGTTGGTTTTGATCTCCCCGACATGAAAAGTAGCGTGTGTAGTAACTATTACGTGTGTGAATGCTGCGTATATTTACAGTCTACATACATTGCAAAGACCTAAATTCAAACATTATAAAACACTGAAACGCTCTAACTCAAAAATTCAAACATAGAAACGAACCAAGTCAACTTTATAAATACACCCATACATTGTTCACACGTCTGAATCAGCTGATCAAACGACGCATGAACTTACAACTTGTGAACAGCCTAAGTAGTTCACGAATCCCACTTGCAATGCAAATGTCGGCGGGTGACGACAAATTTAATGTGACAAGTTGGTACACGAACACTCCTACAGTTGATGCTGCCCGTACCATTGGTACAGGGGAGGTGTAGTTAACTATACTCGATTACGTATCTTTTTTTTATTTTAGTGCGACATATTAATAATACATGTGACAGTATTTATTCTGTTATTCAACCTGTAGTGTTAGTTTAGTTCTATTCAATGTCAAATAATTAATAATAATTGATGAAATTGGCTAAATAAATAACAAGATAATCAATACTTTTACACCACACTCTCTGTCATTTAATTTTAATATATTATAAATATTATCAACTTTAACCAAATAAATAAATAAATATTTGTAAATACAGTACGAATTGAGAAAATACAATAAATTTCGCTTTACATAGTCTGCATCCCATTAATCACGGGAATGAATGGACAAAATCGACTCGAAAGTCCATTACAGTAAATAATTGTTATGTCAATAGGACGAAAAAATAACTACATGACCTGAATTTGAATTTGAAACAATCGAATTGGGAAACTTAATATACAGACCGTAAAACGTAGACATGTACACATTTGTACACGTAAACGTAACAAATACAGTTCTGACGTCATTGTCGTGAAGAGCGTGGTGGCATGTTGGTAAAGAACCAGACGCGGTTGCCAACATGTTTATGGTGGTCGCGTGTTGAAATCACAGGGCACACCTCCGACTTCTCGTCATGTGTTTACATGTCGTTTACTGGTGGTAGCTCTCTCATATGTGAGAGGCCATCTGGGTAGGTACCACCGCAATGTCTATTTCTCCCGTGAAACAACACTGCGTAAATGCACTGTTGTGTTTCGGATTGAAGGACATTGTAGCCAGAGTAACTACTGGACATATTGAGACTTAACATCTTATGTCTCAGGATGACGAGCGCAGTGGAATGTTGTTATTTATGAGCGGTCGTATCGCTTACCATCAGGCGAACGGCTAGCTCGTCACGTCATTCATTGCAATAATATATATATATATATATGTGTGTGATGATAGTTAGTCACCATGCACTATAACAATGATTTTAACATTAAGAGGAAACCTGCCTACTATCATAGTTTGGAAGAATTACTATAATAGGAATACACGCATTCACATAAACACCAATAGTACAGGCTTCGTTTATAACTAAAAAAAATGTAGGTAGTAGTAGTAGTAGCGATCTCTGCCAGACAACCTTGATCACTCAAACACTAATTTTGTCGTTTCAAGTGTTCGGCCTCTCATTTGACAACAGCGTTTTTCCCAATTTAGATGTCATATAATCAAAGATCCTTCTATAAATAAATCGAACTAAGATATCAAAAAACTTTCCCATCTTTGATCCAGAACCTTTATTGCTTTAATGATACCTACAAATAAATGAATTTGTAGGTCTTTGAAGCTTGTGAGATAACATAATTTGTACGTTATAGTTCACTACACAGATATTTACTACATCAAGTGTTAGGCATTTAGTAGTGGTACTGAAGTAACTAGTCTACTTTCAAAGTTTTGAAAGTAGTAGTTGGAAACATGATATAAAAGTATCGATGTCTTCAAAATCCCTATAATAGGGGGGACGATTTATTTTCAAACTTTTATATTAGTTGACGAGCAAACAGCTTACCTGAAGAAAATGAAATAAAGAAAACCGTTTATTAGCCACAACAACACTTTTACTTTTACTTGCCAATTAAATTTAATCAAAAAATAACTAGTCCACAGTTAATTAAAGAAGGTGAACGAGGCCCTTAAAAATAAAAGTGTAAAATTACTTATGAAATCGCAAGTACCGATGTTGATAGCAACGCTGGACATTATAGAATGTATTATAGAATGTTTTTCAATATTATTATTTTATGTTATGCCTGATTACTAAAGAAGCGTGAACTCTATGATGATTAATAGAAAAAAACTAATTCATATTTATTATAATCTAAACTTTAATTCTTCAGCACATTAATTAATATAATTTCAAACGTTATTTTTCTAACATTAAAATCCATAGAGTCGTATATTCTTTTTGTAAAATCGCTCATTCATTAATCCAAACACTCTTCGAAATGACTTTAGAGCGGGGAGCAGCAAAGAAAAAATATTTTTTCCGTTTTAAAAACTTGTCGTTTTTCGTTGCCCGAGCATTTCCTTCATTAAGGGTCGGGAATTCTGGGTCGAAGGGAGGATTTCACAACAACTGCAAATGCAACTTGCTGCTAGCGAAATTGGGACACACAGACCATAAGGTCGACGAAAACGCTCTTGGCATACGTTCAAGAATTAGTTTGGATCAAGCTTATGCGATCTGTCGAGCAATGTGTATAGAAAGTTGGCTAAATCGCTTATTGCGGTCGGATGGAGACCGAACGGGAAACATAACTTGCCCGTTTTAAAATTTTCGCATGTGTATGTGTAATTGGGAAGTCGTGTATTGCTTTGTTATTTCGTATTTCAGCTGAGCAAGGGATCGATAGAGTGAATTTTCTGCTGATCCATCTTTGAGAAAATGTTATTTTTGACCTAGATTTTATTTATATGAAGAATGAAAGCAGATTTTAAATATTTTAAAGATACTGTGGACTAAAAAGTTGAGGATGTTGGATTGCATTGAAATAACGCCTACTTTTTTGAAATTGCACGTGTAGGTACTATTTATAGTTGTATGGCACTTATGTTAACGATGAAGGGAAACGTCGTGAGGTAACTTGACCACTTGGAAACTTATAAGAAGAATATTGAAAGTGTGAAAATTCTCCCAACCCTCATAACTAACGAGATGCCTTACGATTCAACGTCACTCAATCGTGGAGAAGGACTATTTCCAGCAGGGAAATAGTTTAAATATGAATGGAAATAAAAAAAAAAGTTAAAATTCGTACTTGGGTTGTGGAAATTTGCAAGGTTTAGGATTTTTTGTATTGTAATGAATAGCGACGAGCATGCCGTTCCCCTGATGGTAAGCAATACGACCGCATATGAACAGTAGCAAAACCAAACAACACTTAAAATTGCAAAGTAATGCTTGGCATTCTATTGCGCTCGCCACCCTGAGACATAAAATGTTAATTTTCAATATGTCCAGTAGATACTTTGGCTACAATGTCCTTTACTCTGAAAAACAACAGTGTAGTTAATGGTTGTTTGGTAGGATAAATAGACATTGCGGTGGTACCTCCCAGGCGGCTTCTCACAGATGAGAGATCAAAGACTTACTACCAGTTAAAGTTCAGGGAGTTTGTGACAGTTCACTACGATAGATTGTTCACGATGACAGTTGAAGATGATGAAAACAGAAACGTGATAGCCGTTGGAAAACAGTAGATTTGCAAAGGACGGAAAAATGTAGCATTCATCTACATGTATGCACTTCTTCACAAACTTTTCGCTATCGAAGCCTATACACAGTACTGGGTTGACGTGGGCTGATATATAAGAAGATAAATAGTAATTTAATCAATTGAAAAAATAATTATTACGAGCGCTATTAAATTCTATCAATATTTAACAGCAAACTCGAGGATCACGGCCTTGAAAATAACACGAAAGACCAACAAAACCCGTGGAACTTAAACATCCAAAGAACCCGAAAGGCATTAGCTTGGAAATTAGAAAAAAATGTTGACAAAACGCAATTAGCCGACGGCGGAGAAAAAACATTATAGGTCGGGCCTTCGGTACTCCTAATAACTAACATCAATCAAGTTTGTTGTGTTCAAAGGCCGAACACTGTTGTTTTTAAAGGAAATTTTAAGGCAATTATTTTTCATCTGGAGACACATCGTCGCCGGCTTCGGGTATTGACCTGCCGTTTAATTATAAATTGATATTGTTTGGTGAAATGTTTTAGGAATCTTTCATTCAGTAAAACACGATTTGTTTTATAGATTAAGGCAAAATGCATTGGCTTTTAAAGGGGAGGTTTTAAGTTCAATTGGTATACGTTTTTTTTTTTCTTTTAAACACAATTATCATTTATACCCAGCATGGCGATTCCTTTGCTATGTGTTTCGGGACGACAATGCTTTTGGCAAAATTTTGCCTAACCTAAAATGAATTATCAATATAAACAGAAAAAAAAACAACAGTTTGCGTTGTATTCTACCGAGTGATTTTTATGAGCGACGACAGTGCTGGCAATTATATTAAGATAATATAAGAAGGTTTTAAATACAGAACAGAGTTGTCAACGGCTGATGTGAATGATAGCCGCATCGGAAGAGAATTCCGATGTGATTGTTCAAGAGTACATATTATACGTTGTAGGCATTTAAATATGCGCGTTGTATGTTATAGAAAGCCTTGTGATAATATACATTATATTCGAAAATACTTGAGAAAATATGATTGCACAACCGACGTATTATTTGGAGATTTTATAGTAATTTATTTTTTATCTTACCTTACCTTACCTTTTTACTAACTTTAAATTGCATCGAAGAGGAAAACTACATACTCGACATTTTTTAAACCCTAACTGGATGAAAAAAGATAGCACACAGTCTAACAAATGCTGGCGGAAGGTAAAGCTTTGTCATTGCGACTCGAGTGATGAGTGGTTCACCGATGAGTCAACAGCCTTCAAAGGACATACGTTCTCTGCATTGTGAGTCGTGTGGTCACCACTTACCTTCAGAGGAAATTTTTGCTCGTTTATTATAGCTCTGTTGAAATACAATTTCGAGACGGAATTTTTAGATTTACTATTGCTCAGAATTGAATTAATAAGTGCAAAATGTAAGGAAACGTGTATGCCATTTCATATATTGATAATGCAAATGTTAATGTACAAACTGAGGCACCTTGTTCTATAGTTGATTTCTCGCGTTCTGTGTCTTGAAAGGTTTTAGTGTCGTATAGTGTTTGTTGATTTTACTGAAACCTCGTAGTGACTTTTATAATATAATACAATGCATATATATAATAATGTTGGATGCAGTGCAATTTAAAAACCATTAAAGATCTGTCGCGAATGACACAACTATTTTAACCTATTCTGAACCAAATAATAACTGGATCTAAAACGCTCATCATCATGGTCACCCATGACGAGTCTTCTACGATCGTGTACGGATATATCTTTTGAGACCCCGGTATTGCAGTTGGTTAGATGCCGCTGAGAAACAAGGCCGTGGGTTCAATTCCTACACCGAGCCAAATGTTTGTGAAGCCCATAAGTATTTGTCTCAGGTCTAGATTTTGTAAGGCTGAAAAATCTTGTAGTAATATACCCACGACACAAGACTCGATTGATCTTAATGTGGAGTCAGGGCTATACATACGACAGGTGTTTGTACTTGTTTATTTATTTATATCTATTTGGGTGCAACGAATATACTACAACTCTCAATTGGGTCTCCGGCAATCCTACTAAGCAAACAAAACGTAGCAGCCTAGCTTTTACTGCAGTCTGCAGATTGGTTTCCCATTATAAGGCACTACCTCTTATGAGCTGACCATTGCTAGTGTACCTATCCCGTATCAGCCCATATACGTCCCACTGCAAGGCTCGGATCTCCTCTACAATCGACAATACGATTGAGAGTGGTTAGGCCATATAGTCCACCACGCTGGTCTAGTGCGGGTTGGCGGACTTACATACCATATAAATTCTTAAAATCGCTATGGTATGCAGGTTTCCTCACGACATTTTCCTTCACCGTTTAATGCGTGGTGATTGACCATCAATACCCACATGACTCTGAAAACTCAGAGGTGTCCTTAGGATTCAAACCCGCGACCACCATGAACATGTTGGCAGCCGCGTCTCATTCATTCATTTGCCAACAGGCCATCATTCCCTTCCACTTGTACCTTTAACGAATTATAATTTAAAGGTACAGCATTTCAAAACTTATCTACAGTGAAGGTATTTCCGCTAAAAGTATAAAGTTGCATTATTAAATATGAGAGGGTTGTGGCAAGCTGAAAAAATAGTGTTTATTTTATAGAGAACAAAGACGAAAGTTGTTCGAAGTGGTGTTGGAGGTGTTAGTTGCACTACTTCTGCGACGGGTCACAATGAGCGCTCGCTAAGTATAAGTATCGCATTACATTACTGTGTTATTAAACTTATTGTTGTTAAACACAATTTTCACGAATTGCGTGGTGGCCTGTGTTATTATTTACGAAAATTATGCGAATAAATTAATGTAGAAGTACATTGTAGCCCTAAAGAACAGGTACGAATGCCAACAAGTGGTATAGCATGCTATCCCATAGCAGACACAAATTCGGATCAAAATAAAAAAAACGCACAAGATTTAGAAGAATAGATTCTGAGGTCTTCGATAAAATTGAAATATTGCTTCTGCATAGTTGCGTAACTCATATTGAAAACTCTTTTAAAAAAAACTATAAATTATTTTTATTATTAATGTATAAAATTAAATTAAATAATATAAATATTGCTTGAATATGAATTTTAAACCAAATAAAATTGAGTCAAGATTGAAAAAAAAAACTGTCCAGGCGAAAAAAGAAGCGTATTCCACACAAAATTGCTAGTCTCGTTCACTATATTAATTGCGGGATAAGAAATTCCGGGTTTATTCCTGAATCCCGGCCTCGGGATCGTTAACCCGCGCTTTGCAGTCTTCTTTTAAACAATAAAAGCAAATTGAATAAACGGCCGACCCTTCTTATAAGGTATTTTAGGATCTGCGAGATTTTAATTGAGAATATAAAGTTACAAACGTAATTCTGTTACAATGTTTGCAGCGTTCCTCGAAAATATTAACACGAATTATATTTTGACATTGTCTTAGTTGGCGGAATTAATTTAATTATGTTTCACGTTACGATTATTGGTGTGGAAATTTATTATTTCGTGTTTGTTTCTATGAACACGAAGTAAATTATTTTAATTTTCCAATTGGTTGATAATTCTATCGAAAATTATTTACAATATACATATATAATATACATTAGTCAATATTTCACTGCTTTATTTATGTCCATCATTCTGTAATATAAGAGAGACTGATCCATGTACCTACTCCTTATGAAATTAGCATTTTAAATTCAACGTTAAATACAAATACGTTTCCACATAATTTAATTATCATCATACTACCCATAAAAATATAAATATACATTGTGAGATACGATCGTTTTTTTTTTAATCCGGCCCGGCATAGTGACAACACTGCGCCTGATGGTAAACGTGAATGCTGTCCAGGCAGAGTATCGAATGGCATCAGACGATAGTACCAAGACATTCGATACAATTATGCCAGCCTGCTGAGATGCCTCTTCACACTACGTACGATACGATAGTTTATAATAAATACACCCAACAGTCACATACATAGTCAAAACCCACATTAAGACCAATTAATTTTTGTGTCGTAGGTATCAGAACCTATGAGAGTTTTCCCTCTCACAATTACCCAGAATCGAAATAAATGCTTTTGGCTCACACTATGGTGGTAGGTCGCTCATATGTGAGTGGCCGCCTGGGTAGTTACCACCGCGATATTTATTTCTCCCGTCAAGCAGTAGTAGTGTACTGTTGTGTTTCGGTTTGAAGGACATTGTAGCAAGAGTAACTATTGCACATATTGAGACTTAACATCTTATGACTAATCACTTTTACTGTCCATGAGCTATATATATATATATATATATATATATAGTGCGTGGTGGCCTGTTGGTAAAACGGACTAGTCGCGGCTGCCAACATGTTTACGGTGGTCGCGGGTTCGAATCCCAGGGCACACCTCTGACTTTTCGGAGTCATGTGTGTATTGACACCACGCACTAAAACGGTGAAGGAAAACATCGTGAGGAAACCTGCATACCATAGCGATTTATAAGAATTTATATGGTATGTAAGTCCGCCAACCCGCACTAGGCCAGCGTGGTGGACTATATGGCCTAACCACTCTCAATCGTACCCTCGATTGTAGAGTAGGCCCGTGCCCTGCAGTGGGACGTATATGGGCTGATACAGATATGGAACCCGCGGCTTTTCATTACACAGCAAGCGTCTAACCAACTGCGCTACGGAGGCTGATAGACGCCTATAATAATGAACAATCCCGAATTTCTCTTATCAACCTCAGTCACTCAATCTGTAAAGATCGCTCTACCCAGCCCAAGTCTATTTTCCACTACGTTTACCAAGCTTGAAAGGTCAAACGTCGCCGATGGTAAGCAACCACAGCCACAAACACCCATAAGCCGACCGAGCTACCTTCCTTTGTGTAGGCTGTTTTCTTGGTCCCAAGTTGTAAATGTTCACGAAAACCGCAGACGGTAATTTATTACGCACCGCGAAATTTTGAAACTAACCAGAAAGTATAACTGTTAACAGAAATGAACATAAATGATTTTATGACATTGAAAATTATTCAATTATGATAAAATAAATATGAGAAATTTACTTCCTATACAATACATTTATTTACTGGTGGTAAGACTCTTATTTGTGGTAGGCCGCCTGGGTAGGTACCACCGCAATGTATATTTTTTCTGTTAATGCACTCTTGCGTTTTGGTTTAAATGATACCGATATATCGTAGCTAGAGTTACTATTGGGCATAAAGAGACTTAACATCTTATGTCTCAGGATGTCGATCGGAGTGAACTACATTACATTGTAATAATTCATAGTGATGTTTGGCTACTGTCCATGAGCCAAGGTCGTATCGCTTACCGTCATGCGAATGGAATTCTCGTTTTGCCATTAAACGCATTAAAAAAACCCTCTTGGTTCTGCCTTGCCGCGTGTCCTGAAGTGGAATGGACTGGTTTCTCATATTCTTATATCTATTTCATTATTTTAAAGAGACGCCAAATTTTGTTGCTCATACCAATTAATTTAATGTCACTGAACAATTGAATGTTCAGTTCTGGATGATAAGAGTTATATTTCAAGTTTTTTAATATCCTAAGCAAACAAGCCGATAGTTCACCTGATGGTAAGTGATTGACGCCGCTCATGAACATCTGCAACACCATAGGGCATGGAGATGCGTTGCCAATCTTTAAGGAATATGCTCGAGGTTTACGGTAAAACCTAAAAACCTTGTAGGTTTTGTTTAAAGTACAATATAATAAGCCTCATAATGTTACAGGTCATTATCAATTTCATTCTACCGCAAGATACAAAATATAATAATTTCGCCTCACTGAGATTCCTTGGGTCTTAAATGTTATTGTAGGACTTTTTACATCGCGTTACCTGAGATTACAAAGGTTCATTCTCAGCGCTTAGGCTTACTTTTAGGTGCTTCTGGCAACATTGACCTCGTAAGCTCATAATAAAGATAGTGTGTACACGGTTTGCCTCGTTTCGCCTTGTTTTAGGAAATATTTTCTGATCTTAATGTTTATGGTGATAAAAATAAATTAAATTATACGAAAATATGTAAGACTTGTAAATTATTTTGTTCATAGTCTCTGGTGAATCATCTCCAGAGACATTTCATCACAAAACACACACTTAATGCAGTAATTGAACACAACTTTTGTTTTACTGACTAATTGTTGTCTAATGAATAGGTACTTACATATCAAAATCAACAGCATAATATTGAAATGAAATAATACGTTATCGTATATAGTATTGTCTGCTAACCCGCATCAGGCCAGCACGGTGGACCATACAGCCAAACCCTTCCTGATCGTAAAGAGATTGCCCGTACCAGTGTGACGTATATGAGCTGATACAGAATATGTTACACGCCCTTGTCAAATACAGTAAAAAAATTGCTATTAAATTTAATAAATATCTCATTCGTGTCCCTAATAGTCCATCAATACTCCGATAAATTTATAGCTTTGCAGCGTCGGGCGTGGAAATTAGGTCGCAACTTTAACAAAACAAACGTTTTTTAAAACAGTAAACATCGAAGCATTCACGATACGACTGAGCATTCTGTAGAATGTATACGGTACAATGAAACTCTCAGATTGATTTTAAAAAGGCAAGGTTGTTAATTAAGATCTTTAATTACTATAGTTTGATAGATTTATTAATAAGTTAGATTTACGCGAATGTTACCTATTGAAATAAAATAAAACTATTCTTTACGGATTTTATGGTGGAATTAGTTGTTTTTTTATTTATTTATTTTAAATTCCCTCGTTTTAATTACTTTACAGCTTTCGTGGTCACGGGGCGGACTGATAATAGTTTTATTTCAATCGTAGATAGTTATCTATCTAGGAGCACTAACGATAAATTTAAGTATGATTTTCACCTCTTTCTGAAGTATCGGACACATGCAGCAGTGTGAATGCAACAGGATTAATAATTATTGAAGATATCATTATATTATGAAGATATTTACATATACATACTTCCTAATACTCACGCCACAAGGTACTTTAATGTCAGGAAAATATGCGAGATATACTAATATCACGCATACTTTCTCAATATACTAGTACTGTTTGATTGTTCAAACTAATATTTTACCAAATCCATATCACACAGTCTATAATCACCAAAACACGTTAACAGGCAACATTAAATTTCTACTAAGAGGGTACGGGCGCGGCACCTCAGGTGTTATGATTTATGACACCCAATAATAAGGAACAATATCAACGGACCGAAAATAAACGGGCCCCTGTTTACCTGACCTTAATATGGAGATTTTCATTTTAGATCCGGCAACGTTCTTTACATAGATGAAAATTTAATTTTCATATCAGTATATTACGGGGAAGTTTGTACGAGCTATCGAAATCATTGTATAATTTTGTTTGCACGCAGAAGAACGAGGCGTTTGGGCCTCCAAACAAATAATTACGTTTTGTGTGAGAACAGTTTGGGTAATTTAGAACTATGTTGAGATACTATCATGGCTTATGTATTATGAACATGTATCCCTGCTCAGGTTTGTTTTAGAAATATTTCTTAATATACTAGTCGTAATACTTTGTGCGAAAAGCTTTTTAACGTATGACATCAATACAACAAAGAAAACGTATCATTTAGTATTAGGAAAATGAATATCAGAAACGATTTGAGTAAATGAAAGTAGAAAAAAAATGTCACCCGGTATTTTAACAATTTCATAGCATGAATCACAATTGTGAGCAGGATCTTAAGGGAGGCTAAAACCACTATCACTGTTAAAAATTCTATAGATCATACACACACATACATATAATCGTGACATCGGAAAAGCAGAGTCTGCAAATCGCCACTTTTCTTGATCCTGACATTTACTTTCGCTGTATACACTTTCATCAACCTCTTCATATATTCTTCTCGATTCAGGGTACTTGGTACTATAGATCAAGAAGACTTAAAATCCAAAATGATCTAAAAACATAGACTAATATTTATCATTATAGAATATAGCCACACAATTAGTCATGTTTTCCTTTTAGCTGTTCTTATAAGCATTTGAAGAACGTACCCACCCTACAAAAGCGTCACCAGCGTCACCACGGCGCTCCTTCAAGTCTAAATCCCAAGTAATCAAAAAGAGATAATGTCGAGCCTTCTTAACAAGTTCCATTATTTTTGAGACATCCAACCTTCGTTACAACTTCTGTACTGCCACTTAGCAAAAGGTGTTCAAGATCTCCCAATTTTATTGCTCTTTGAATAGTTCCAAGTATAAAAGTAATTTATAATTTCAAAGTTGCTTGTTACAGACAGTTAATGAAAATTAAACATTTTGTCTTTTACCTCGACAACTTACATTATTCATCTTTTTGTGCACAGACGTGGCACTTGAAAGTTTTAAAAACGGAATATAAATGAATTTGCCTTTTTCCATTCATTTATAATCGTGTATATTTTACACTTTTTAATTGCTCTTTCATTAATTTTGTCTGTTACGGTTTCTTCAATTATCTTGTAGAAAAGTGAGTTTCTTTTATAGTGATTAATGTTTGAAAGGTTTTAATAATGAGACAACGGTAAGATGCTTCGGGGCATGCCATGGAGCGATACTTATGTACCAAAGAGAAGAGAGCGGATGAGTTCAAAAGGCGTATATTTATTCGCTATTTTCCTTGGCGTATATTTTGTTCCCTTATCTTATTCCAAAGAATTTTAAGAATAGTTCAATAGCCATATGAATGTATTTGTACATCAATATCGAGGTTAATCGGTACGGACTGGTTTAAAAATAGGTATTATTAGACTACTGCCAGACTAACTGACCTAAATAAATATATAGCTGTGATTTACAACTGGTTTCTCCACGTGAATACATAGCTGCAGACAAAGTCCAATATTTTTATTTGTATTTTTGCTTTGAAGAAATTGAACAATTATTTATTTTCCAGCCTTAAGTTTTCCAGTTTTAAGATGAGTATGAATTCCGAAAAAGTCTATGAGTTTTGGTGGATACTGCTATTTTATTGCTTGCCACTGCTGATTCTGACATATAAAGTTGGTAGTCATAATTGCATTCTAATTAATGGAGATGATCCTGCCTAGTACGTAGTCAATTTAAGACCCGAAATTCTTACCTGAGCTTATTTCCTAGCCACTATACCAGTTGGTAAACAAATAATGAAATAAACAGATGACGAACACAAACACGAGTAAATACTATATTTTTTCCCTTAAAAACTTAATAGACATGTACAAAAACACAACTAAGTCACTAACTAAGAGGGACTTTATATTCAAACAGACAAAAAAATCGAGGGTCCGCCTCTTAATACTTGGAAAGAGCTTAGTAGTCACCTTGGAAACTTTCTCTTAACTTTTAAAATTTCGTCGGTGTATTTTCTATATCATTAAGTGCCAATGGCTGGGACTATTGCGGTGAATTGGCGAAATCTGCTTCGATAAATTACTTGATATTTTTTTGGAGAATATATATTGATGTAATGTTTTGGTTATTTTAATAATATTTATTTACAATGATTTTTAAAATACTGAATTTACAACGTGGCTATTGTAAGTTACATAAAATACTGCTCGACTTCGGTATATTTCAGAAATAAACTAATATTAAATGTTGCTGTAATTGAGACGGAAATGTATTGAAACATAATGTAACTGTTATATATTAGAACTACAGTAAAAAAAACAATTGCTGGTGTAATTAAGACTACTACAGACCTTTTTTTTACCTCAGCTTACAAAGTAAAAATTCTATACCAAATGTAATCTTAAACTATTATTAATTATGATACTCCTCCTTCAAATCAACGTCAATAACAAAAAAGCAAAGGCAATAGCCATCCACATTCCACAATGCAACGGAGAATAAAATAAAATTCTCTATAAAGGTTATTACTGCCGAGCTGAAGCCGGGTAACGAGTATCACAATAACTGGATCAACTGCAGCGGGATCTGATTTGTAAAGTGTTTGCTCTCACAATACTTTTATTGCAGGATTTTAAGGAATGCTGGCTTAGTACTAGTATTTTTAGGAAAGTTACATATTCTGACTTAACATCTTATGTCTCAGCGAGCACAGTTGAATACCAAGAACTGATTTGTAACTCAAGGTGTTGTTTGGTTTTGCTACTATGACTATCTATCAGCAGTTGAATCGATTACCATCATGCAAATAGGATGCTCGTCTCGCCATTCATTTTAATAAAAAAAAATATTGTGCATAAGGCTGGACTTAGTTTCAACCCGTTTGTAGTCATGTAAATTATATCCATCTATGAATGATATATGGATGATGAAAGACGAGGATCAATTTCAGTGGCGCGAATTTTCCATGAGAGAATGAAGGATTGAGTCATCGCCAATGACGCGTGCATTTGCTCAGCAGTTTCTTTATCAAACTTTTGAAAACGTCCTTCCACTATCATTTTTTTTTACAGTTTTCATACTAAATACTTTGATTAGTATAGTGTAAGCTATAATAAGTATAAATGCAGAATAAATGCCTGCCAGAGCAATTACGTATAACAAAGATTGACTTTTACATAGGAAGTAAAAAGACTAAGAGATATTATAAATTGAAATAAAACTATTATTTACGTTTTTTACATTTTTTGAGTTCCCGACGTTACGATTACTTTACAGCTATCGCGGTCACGGGGCGGACTGAGGTATTAAACGCCCACTCTGTGACTGTATATGTAGTTGTAGATATTATAAATTTAAAAAAAAAGTACCGAAGGCGGTCTTATGTTATAATTCTCATAATTTGCTTTAATACTAGATATTTTCAAGAGAATAATCTAAAGGCTTAAGCCAATATTACCGGCTACAAAGAAACTAATATCTTAACCCAATATTCTTGGCCTCATAATAAATACCTACATCTGCAAGGAACACTTAGATGGAATACCAACTTTCAAGGAAAGAGCAAACACTTTTCTTGCAGATTTCTAAAACTTTATTCTTTTCAGGAGAATTTTGCATTCAGCTATTTTTCGGAAAGCCGTGCCGGAATACCAAGATCTCAACACACGTTTCTCGCCCACCCAAAAATAAAAGCAAGAATGAAGCCTTACTTTAGCTTTCTTTCAAAAAAGAAATGCCATATTTGTATTACTGCATTATGTTACTTTTCTTTTAAAAAGACAGCGAGAGTAACAGTTAATATTTGAAGTTCTTTTTCCAAAGACTGGGGATACAAGACAAGACTGTGTCTACCGAAGCCTATATTTATAGAAGGATTAATAGTCCCCAGTCCCTCTATACATACAACTCTTAAGAAGTATGTATTTTTATTAGCCCACATACATCTCACTACAGGGCACTGGCCTCCTATACAATCGAGAGTACGCTTGAGAGTGTTTTTTATATTACACTGAATGGCGAGACAAGTATGCCATTTGCATGATGGTAAGAGATACGACTGCTCGTGAACAGTAGCAAAACCAAACAGCGCCTTGAATTACAAAGCAATGCGTGACATTCTACTGCCCTCGCTATCTTAAGATTTAAAATATTGAGTCCCAACATGTCCAGCACTTACTATGGCAACAATATTGTTCAAACCGAAGAACATTAGTACGTTTATACTGCTGTTTGGCGCAAGAAATAGACATTGTGGTGGTAGGTGATGGCCTACCCAGACAGCCTCTTTGATATGAGGGAACTACGACCAGTTAAGTACTAGGTAAGATATTTTTAAAGTTTAAAGTACTATAGAGATACAAATTACCCGTGAACATTTTCGTGTAAAGGTTGGCAACATTGCGTAATATCATTAGCTGTGACATTTAGTTTAACTTACACGTTCCCTTTTATAGTCACTCATAATGACTTACAACGGTTTTATCATCGAATGACGTAATGTTCTGTACTTTTTACAACTTTATTATTTATATGGTCTTAGTGATCGCGTACCTGGCATGAGGGAATATAGATTTGTAAATAAAATAAATAAATATACCCAACGCCACATACATAGACCTGACCATACACTAAAATCGAGTCTTGTGTCGTCGGTGTTAGGACCTCAAAGAGACTTTTCGGTCTAACGACCACCCAGACCTGTAAGAAATATTTGTGGGCCGCACAAACATTTCTCTCGTCACGGGGACCGAACCAGCGACCTTTCGTTTCACAGGCAGCGTCTAACCGCTTGCGCCACAGAGGCTATCAAAAAAGGGCATATAATATTAACGAACTTTCCGAAATGCCGGGAAAAGAGTGGGATATTGTATCAAGTAGCTGAGACTTATCAACTTACCAGTATTTATTGTATAGTTCATCTCGTCATACACTACCATGCTGGCACGTTGAGGATCATTAACTTTAATATACCCTCTTCTTCTATCTAACTTCTAGAGTTGGAGTTCTCGACTAAGCAAGAAAATTACTGCGAATTGTCCTACGTTATTGCTCAATTACGTAACAAGTACTTAAAATACAGTTTTCTATTTCCACCATGCTGCTCCAACGGACTGTATAATTTTGTCAAACTTCGCAGCTAATCAGGTTTCGAAAATCTTGGACGAAACAAAATACAATCCGTTTAGTTGTTGTATTCGGAATGAGGGAAGAGCTAACAAAATCCAGAAGGACCACCGCTTGCGACCTCGCAGAGATAAAGTATAGGAATAAAGAACAAAGTCCAGAAGTGACCATTTCGTGTGACCTTTCTGGGATAAATTCTAAATATAAACGAAAACATAAGCACCATTTGCAAGTTAGCGTATACATACCTAGTTTATATGTTAGGTGCTTTAGTATACTGACAAATTTATATGACTGAAATTATTATATATTTGTTTCATACGAATACTCAAGAGCGTGGTGGCCTGTTGGCAACGGACCAGGGCAGCCGCCAACATGTTAAAGGTCGCCGCTGGTTCAAATCCCAGGGAACACGTCTGACGTTTCGGAGTCATGTGTGTCAATCATCAGGCACTATACAGGTGCCGGAAAACATCGTGAGGAAACCTGCATATCCTAGTGATTCGAAAGAATATAAATATATATGGTATGTAAAAGTTTACTATTGCAGACTAGGCTAGCGTGATGGAATATGTAACGTAACCTCTCTCAATCGTATTAACGATTTAAGAGATGGCCCGTGCCCTGCAATGAGACGTAAATGATACAGATCATACCGAACAAAATGCTATATGTTCTAAATACTCTAATACTGAAAATTATGCAACGATTTTTTGCATGTACTCTCATATAAGAGCTACGTCTATTTATAGAAGTAATGTTTATTTTTCCGTGTAAACAAACTTTTGGTTTACGTACAGCAGTACAATGATCGAAAATTTCGTATATTTATCCAACTGTTGCTTTGAATGTATCTAAAAACGAATGATTCTCAAAAATGTTCAGAAGGTAAATATCTTTACGCTCTGAAACTACGGGTAACAAGAACTCATTAATTCTATAAAGCAAGTTGTTTGTTTGTACGTTTGGTCGAACATCATTTCAATCAAATTTGCGTCTCTTTGATGATGTCAACATTTTAATATTTACTTTTAGGTTATATTTTCACCGCCTGCGTAGACGAACAAACTAGCGGGTCTACTAAATAAAAAAACTAGCAAAGTAGGGTTAATTCCAGTGACCAGTGAAGTTAAATTGTGAACATATCATACCTACGTTAGCTGGTTTTTGATAAGTGACGTTTGTTAGATTTAAAATACAATTTCTCATAGTAATAAGTAGCAGTAGTAGTAGCAAGCAATAAGTAGCAGTGTAAATGCACTGTTGTGTCTGATTGAAGGACATTGTAGCCAGAGTAACTACTGGACTTATTAAGACATAGCATCCTATCTCAGGATGGTGAGCGCAGTGGAATATCAAGCATTGCTTTGTTATTGAAGGTCTCGTACGGTCGTGCTACTGTTCATGAGCAGTCATCGCTTAACATCAGGTGATAGGCATTCATAGCAATGAAAATTAAAAATAAATATTAAACCCGCTACTTACCTACAAAAAACTAAAAAAATATAGAAGCCATATTTTCAAATCAATACCAGAACACCGTTTTGCGTGCGTACTTCAAAACACTTAAGTTTAATTAGCTTGTTCCACGTCGCGTGTACAAACGCAACGGCGTTCCGAAGCGTCAATGTAAAGCACGTTTTAACCGCCATCGTTCTAGTTAAAGTGAAAGTGAAGTTAGCGAAGAAATTCGTAATTAGTGTCGAGTGATAAGCCACCACTGAATTTGTAGAAGGGTCAAAATATACCAGAGATAATTACGCAGATAATTAACGTGTTGATTGCGGTTAACCGAATACACAGCGAGAATTACGACCGCATAAAACCTTTGAAACGGTCCACTAGATTGTACTAAATTATCTAGCTCAAAGGGTCGAAATGGCCTTATAAATTTCACCTATATTTATTAGGGGTGTCTTTAAAAACATCCGCTTTGTCCATTGTAGTGTGAAATAGGAAAATTTTCGTAAGTTTGTTACAGTAAATTTTCATTTACATTACAGTTTCGAGTTAATATTTTGTTTAGTAAATTCATAAGATATTATCAGTCAAGCGTTAATAAGTTTTCTTTACAATTATAAAATTATATTTATAGAGGCTTTGTATTTGAATACAAAATTAATATTGAGGTATGTAGCAATGCCAAAGCAGTTGTCGAAGATTGAAAATATGTTCAGATGTTTGAGATTTTTGTGAAGCACTGAAGACTGTCCTGTTTTAATATAATGTAATCCGATCTATTGCTGGTTCCATATTTTCTTTAGAGTTCAAAGGGACGAGGACTTTCCCCACCCTGTTGTATGTGAAGGCTTCACATGTCTGTGATTTTTGTAGAGTACTGGAAACTTTCCTGCCCTCCCACCCGCCACTGCAACTCCTGTAAGCCAGGATCAATAGTGGCACGCATTTAAAGGACACCGAGCATTGAAGTTCGCGAGTTTCCGGGAATGTCTAACTTGTCTTTAACCCGTAAGGAAATTAATCCTGAATCATTTGGAGACTACTTTTAGGTAAACTGATTTCCTGTATTTTACAAGTACCTAACTAGAAATTAATAAATTGCTTGGTGCTCTTTGTGATCTGCGTCGTTCTAATATTACTTTATAGCTCTCAAGCATATAACATTTCATTTAAAACATTGTTCTCTTATATTTTCATCAACCAAGAATTTCGTATGTCGTACTCAGTTTTAGTAATGAATTACATTAAAATGGAACATGACTTCTTGTTCAAGTGATATCACAAGTTACGGGTCTAGACTCGGTTCATGAAATGTAATTCAAAAACTAAATTTTAGAAACATTATAACTGTACTCAAACCTTCTTGGTGTAACAAAGTATGAAGTTTCGTATTCGTAAGCCCTTACTGGATGTTTACAAAATCATTAATTTATCACATTACTGGAATATTTACTATAATGTAACTTGAGTTTTTTATGTCTATTTGGAATGGCAAATGGTGGAAGATTCGTGTTACAATATTACACGCTGATTCCAGAACACCATAGCATGGTTTCTATCGCGGTTTTTGTTATTGTAATAAATGTCGAGACGAGCATGCCATTCGCCTGATCGTAAGCGACACGATTGTCCATGGACCAAAACCAAACAACACAAATAACATGAATTACAAAGCAATGCTTGTCATTTCACTACGCTCGCCATTTTGAGACATACCGAGCCCTTACCGCCAAATTATCGTAAGCGACACTTTTGTCAAAAATGCGTTTTTTATCGAAAGTAATATTTTAAGCCACAATGGACCCAAACCTGCCCAAACCTGTGGAAGAATTAGATATTTAAATGTATAAAAATAATTAATGTATATAAAATTTCAATTGAATTACACATTTCTTTTTAAAAATATTTAACAAAAACCTTCTCCTGTAAAATTTGTTTTTTGTCGGTTGCGCTATAATGGCGGTAAAGGCTCGATACGGTGTTAAGTCTCAATATTATGTACAGTTGTTACTCTAGCTACAAAGTCCTT
Organism: Hyles euphorbiae; assembly: GCA_023078785.2. NCBI lineage: Eukaryota > Metazoa > Arthropoda > Insecta > Lepidoptera > Sphingidae > Hyles > Hyles euphorbiae. The sequence goes on along the minus strand of CM041041.1, from coordinate 4,275,641 downwards.
CGAACCGGAAAACAACCGCGCCTATAAACAGCTGTATGACGGGAGAAATATAATGTCCGCCATGTCCATATATCTCTCACAGGTGAAAGACCTACAACCCGTTACCATTAAGAGCAAGCGGTGAAAGAATATTGGAAATAAATTAGAAATAGAATATCACTGTTTAATACTTGTGTGTTCAGAGTTCGTTATCTAAATCGAAATGAACGTGCTAACATCAGTAAAATATCATATTGTCATATAATAACTGCTCAGAATCATTCACTCTACATCCAAAATTAATTCTCGTGTTACCAAGTTCTTCATTAATGGATATTCAGATATATAATACTGTATACGAATACAGTAGTCAAAACTAGAAAGAAGAAAAGGAATAGGTATCGTTTTATAAGACGTCCAGACGTAAATAAAAGCAAACACAAATATTTCTCAGAAAATAACCAAATGTCCTTCCCGGTGCCATGTCTATAATATTCGTGATTTACTCTAAGCCGAGTATCGGACGGCGTTAATTAGCGAACTATGACAAAGGAAACAAAACTCCCCTCACCTCGTCTTCAGTTTCAAAGTCGCTCATTAAAATGGAAGTGTTGTAACTTGGGAGCAACAAGACGCGATGTTTTCCCCAGTTCAACGTTTCCGTTTACATTTAATGAAGGAAAATAAATTGAGAAATTTGTTCCGCGAAAAAAACTTTGTATACAGTTGTCTTGCTTACAATTTTAAAATACTTCACGACTTTTTAATAAACGAAGATTTAATAGGCTTTCAGCTGCTTCACTGCGAGTGTGACTATAAAAACGATTGAAAAAATTTATAAATAAATCTCCTTGCTGACATATTAAATTATGTTTCGGAGAAAATTATATTAAGAAATTTTTTAATGTTGAATCCTTTTATTAGATCTCGTTTCTAAAGGATATTTTTGGCCAAATTGCTATATAATTTTACATCTATCTTGATTCGCCCACGCTGCTTAATTATTTTGTTTGATGGCTTTTTACTAGTGGCTTAATACTTTGGACACCAAAAATGTTTAATTCTTTTTAAACACTGGTGGTAGGTCTCTCATATGTGAGAGGCCATCTGGGTAGGTTGTCCATCGCAATGTCTATTTCTCCCGTGAAACAACACTGCGTAAATGCACTGTTGTGTTTCGGATTGAAGGACATTGTAGCCAGAGTAACTACTGGACATATTGAGACTTAACATCTTATGTCTCAGGATGACGAGCGCAGTGGAATGTTGCTACTGTTTATGAGCGGTCGTATCGCTTACCATCAGGCGAACGGCTTGCTCGTCTCGTCATTCATTGCAATAAAATAAAAAATAAAAAAAAAAACAACACTTCTAGCCCATGTTTTGACTAGTTTGGTGATTTTGGATCTGTTTTCTACCCAAGTTTAATTTCAATTAAACATGAATACTAAATAATGACCATATAATGATGTCCAATATGTATTGTTTTTGTTCGCAGTTTTTTTCTAAATACTTAAATAATAGCTCAACGAAATGCTTTGTTAATTCAAAAGTATCAGAACATGTTATTTACTAATAAAATATGTAATCAATCATAATGTTATTAGCTAAATTAATCATAAAATTGGCTTCATAAGACTGAATTTGCTGAAGCGAAAAAAGTAATTTACTTGAGCCAAATAAAAAATATTATATCTTAATATACTACTATCAATAAAAATAAGTTTTGTCTTTTCACTCTCCAATAATTTAAATCAAACGGCTTTAGTACAAAATGAAAGATTCAATATAAAACATATTTTAATATGGTTATATTTTACGCAGACCTATCAGAAACTATTGAGATCTGGTATTATTTCATTTTGTCCGTCGTCGCTCGTTCTATAAGTGGATTTTTGTATTATTATAAAAAGTGCCAGTTAAGCATAAAATCGAATTATTTTCTGATCTACCGATTTTCTTTTTTTATAATCTAGACATAAAATAATTATTTCTCGGCATCATACACCAGATTAAAATTTTGTAAACATTTATTTATCGAATTTAATTAATTAAAATCGTATGATTTTTAACCCACAAACGTTAATTGATTAATAATATTTTATGTCTTATGTATTTTAGTTATCTTAAAAAACCTACCTACCTACCCTTTTTTAAAACATAACAGAATTTTACTTTATTTACTATTGGCAGGTCTGTAATGTCTGAAAACCCGCCTGGGAGAGTAACACCATAATGTGTAATTGTTCCGCCAAACAGCAGTGTAAATACACTTGTCTGTTCCAGTTTGATGGACATTGTAGCCAGAGTAACTATTGAACAAATTGAGACTTATCATCTTATGTCACAGGGTGGCGAGCACAATGGAATGCTGCGCAATGCTTTGTAATTCATGGTGTTGTTTGGTTTTGCTATTGTTCTTTAGTGGGTGTATCTCTTACCATAAGGCGAATGGTATATTTATTTCGCCATTCATTGCATTAAAATACTTATATTCACTAAACCATCATTGTCAAGAATCTTCATAATATGTCACGACACAAGCGTCGATCTTAGTGTGGAGTCAGCATTGTGTATGTGACTGTAGGGTGTTTTTTATTTATTTATTATATGTTCGCTAAGCACACCATAGGCAGATGAAAATACGCATCAAGAGGTAAATATATCAAAATATATATCACATTATTGGAATACACTATAAGCTACTCACCTGATTCATACTCCAGAAGCTTGAAAGAAATCAACAAAATTCTATCACACACTGGCACAAACACCACTAACTCCAAAACGACACTACAGTGACCTGACTAAACTATTGACCGGCGTGAAACATTCAACTATGTCTCACTGGTCGAAATGTTATAACGACACAAATTTAACACAATTTAACACTGGATGTACACGAGTTCATACCGAAACGTGACCGACCTGACACCTCGAACCGACCGGCGACAAATATTCAACCATATATCACTGTTCGAAACTATTATGCCGGCACAAATTTGCACGAGATACACACAAGCTGATCCTGAAATGCTACACGGTTACATGGATCACTATGGCGGCCTTTTAAAACTATCTACGAAACTCAATATCCAAGAAGATTCTAATATCCACAAGCACTATTCGTGACACAACACGGAACTAAGCGAATGGCTATCCAAATGGATTCGAATATTTTACCAGCACTTTTCACCATAAAACACGGAACTAAGCAAACGGCTATCACAATCGATTCGAATATTTTACTACCAGGACTTTTGACTACAAAACACGAAACTAAGCGAAAATATAGCGCAACGAATCACACCACCTCGTGTTAGAAGCGTACACGAGACTTCAGAGAGGCTTATCACGAAGGTACACTACGACAAACTACCCTCCACTCAATTATTATTTTCGATAAAAGTAGATGTAGTGACCTACGAAAAAAGAAGAAAAAATATATATTTCCAACCCCTATTACAAATTGAGATGCAGGTTTATTCGAGATAGTAACCTTAACCGTTCAAATAACAGATCATAATTAACATAAATTATATTCAAATAACGTCTTCATATTATAATGTGGTTATAAACTCGAATTCTAATAAAGCCATGTGTGTTAACATATATACAAATAATCATGCGTTGATCTTTGTAAAATGATGTCTCTAGAAACCTCAACCTTGTACATTTGGTTCAGTTTATGAAGATAAATAGACGCCGTGGAACTTTTCCTTCTAATTATATTAAATAGGTTACAGCTGTGAGGTTGTGAATGTCTGGATACCTATGTGTTACAGACGCAGCGTTAAGGGCTTAAACAAGGTTGCCACCGAGTTTTTACATTTATCTTGGCATTTTAATAAACGAGGCCTTTTGAGTTTAACACAGCGTATGTTTCAAATAAAAGATGGCGCTGTGTTAAATGTTGTGTCGATTTAAAGTTAAAATGCTTTTAGTGCCTTTACTAAATATTTAATGAGTTTCCTTTTTGTTTTTATTTTTGCTATTTGCACGTATCATAGAAATTGTTGTCATGCCACAAGTGTTTCTCAATGATTATTATGACTATGTGGGTAACTTAAATCACCACCATATTTTTACACACTACACAAAATATATATTTACTAAACACACACAACATATAATTATTTATACATATATATAAAAATAAATTCTTAAACACACGGACAGACAATTTGATATTATAAATATTATTTTTATATATATATATGCGCCGACCTATTTACACAGCAGTCCGCTCGTTTTTGTTTTTAAAAATCAAATGTCAGTTGAGTAATATAAAAATTTTAATTCGTTTTCTTGGTATCCACGAGCTGATAGTCTACATCTCCACAGCATCGTGACCTGGTCTCTGGACGCAATACATCTTCTGCCTCATTTATTTCACTCGTTCACGTCTCCAATTTCCATAACTATTTTGGTCTTATTTATTGTTTCTTCGTGCTTAAAATAACAATGCTTTTCAGCGTGGTTCTACCACTTCTAGCACTCCCTTTGGTATTAGCTTTTCAGAAAAATATCCGGCATGCGAATAGGCTTGTCTCCTGTGATGTATTACGACGTAAATAACGTCATCGAACTTAAGTTTCAACTAGGCAGAATCAATGTATAACATGGCAAGAAGATATATAACATGGCGGTACTGATAAGCCGCACTGGCATATTAACAAGTATTTAAACTCAATAAAAAAGAATAATACAAATCAGTTTTTACACTTCAATTAAAAATCGAAGGTATTAAAGCCCAAACCAGGAACCTTCATCAAGATAATCAGGCCGCATGAAGGGTCCTCAGCTTACAAAAACATCCTCGCGCAAATTATCTGACAATCACACGAGTAATTTAAAACACAATCGTACTGAAATGAAAGCGATAAATAAAACAGTGGACTCCGCTGGGATTGCTGAAAAATAAATATTTCGCCGGTTTTATGCGTATCGCAACGCACTCCACATGTTTGCGCCCAGAGACTCGGCCTGGCATTCAGGGGAAGGACATACACGCGAATGTATTTTTTTTGTCATTTTCTTTACGTCGTAGGTAAGGAGAGAGGTAAATATAGACGACGGAATGTTTATATTTATTGAGACCATTTAATACTTGAATTCTTCGGTTGTAAGTTTTTGCCATGGCCAGAGGGTCTACAAACTGCAATATATAACGTCTTTGTAACTTTGTGTTGAGCAATGAATATTGAGTAGTAATGAATTGCATATAATGTCAGAGAGAACAAAAAATCATATTGTAAAAAGAATGGAAAAAAACTATGATGAAAAAACAATTAAGGACTTTCGGTACTAGTTCATCCCGATGCAGAATGAAAATTTTTAATCAAACAGATATTTATTTCCAAGCCGCTATCTATCAAATTTCGGCCAAACCGCTGCGACTAAATACTATAGACAGAATAATTTTCAAAACATTTTTTTTTATTGCTTTTAATGACGAGACGAGCATGCCGTTCGCCTGATGGTAAGCGATGCGACCGCTCATGAACAGTAGCAAAACCAAACAACACCTTGAATTACAAAGCAATGCTTGGCATTCCACTGCGCTCGCCATCCTGAGACATATAGATGTTTCAATATGTCCAATAGTTACTCTGGCTACAATGTTCTTCAATCCGAAACACAACAGTGCATTTAAACTGCTGTTTGACGGGAGAAATAGACATTGCGGTGGTACCCACCCAGGCAGCCTCTCACATATGAGAGACCTACCACCAGTAAAATTATATATATTTGAATTAGAAAAAATGTAAGAAAAGACAAGAAGAGGAGATGCAGCAGGGGCGTGCACTCCTTGTAGGCAGAAATGCAGTGCTTTACTTGCCATTCACAGATATTTTATTATAACGTTCGTACGTTTTAGATGACTTTAATTTATAGTCAATAAATGAATAAACAAAATATAATAACTTAAAAACGCCTAATATTTTATAAATAGCACCTATTTGCAATCACGCAAACATTATGTTTGCCACGCGAAAAGCAAGCGGCGCTGCAAAGCAAAATAATGTACCTAATCAACCAAGTCATGCCGCCGCGTCCCGCATGACATTTGTTTGCATGTGTGTAGTAATTTTGGTGTCCGTGCACAATCGCAAACGCACACACCCATGAATATTGAAAGCCGCGGCTCCTGCGGCAGGCCTCGGAAGTTCGGCAGTTGTCGGGAGTAATCGTAAATGTTCGTTGCCTATAATCCGAGTAAAATTAATAGGCAGGAATCTAATAAATCACCTATGCACATTATACATTGTTGGTGGCCTGTTGGTAAACGGACTAGACGCGGCTGCCCACATGTTCACGGTGGTCGAGGGTTCGAATCCCAGGGCACACCTCTGACTTTTCGGAGTCATGTGTGTATTGATAATCAATCACCACGCACTAAAACGGTGAAGGAAAACATCGTGAGGAAACCTGCACACCATAGCGATTTATAAGAATGCTTATGGTATGTAAGTCCGCCAACCCGCACTAGGCCAGCGTGGTGGACTATATGGCCTAACCACTCTCAATCGTATTCTCGATTGTAGAGTAGGCCCGTGCCCTGCAGTGGGACGTATATGGGCTGATACAACAACAACAACAAGGTTTTATTTTTATAAATAGAAATGCTTTGTGTTTCGCGGGGGGCATTTTGCTTTTTTTATGTGTTTTTGCGTTGTTTACTATTTTATACTAGTATGTTTGTAAAAAAAATAGATTTCTTAAAAGATTTTCATTTTAACATTTGAAAGTGTGTACATTTAACAGTTTATTACTGAGTTTCGATATTAATTGTAGTCATTTGCTTTTACTAGTGTGTTTGTTTATTTTTTCAAATGTTATTTGATTGTGAGGTTTGTATAAAATGTATGTTTATCAAATGAATGAATGAGGTGGCCGAAATCTTGCGTTTATTTACATCGGGATAGGTATAGTAATCTCAACTAACCGGAACCTTGAATATGTGAAAATTGAAAGCTGACTAGGTGAGTTTTTTTATTTTACTTATTAGAATTTGTTCCGCCGCGACGATCGATCGCTGTTTTGTCTGCGTTGCCGTAGAACATGGACATGAATAGTAATACATCTAAGACTTGTTATGTTGGCATGGTTTCCGACTTAGAGATCCGTCGCGTGGCTGTAGCTATGCTAAAAAACTATAAAAGAAAAAGTTTTTGGGACCGAATACTCCGCCGCATACCCAGTGTCATAATCCTGTAAAGCAATACTTTATAATGCTTGTTATTGTTATCTTAGATCATTATGATGGCTTCGAAACTCTGTTAACCTATACTAAAAAATAGGTTAATATTTTCGCTGCGGCAACGTTTTCAGTGGAATTCAGATAGTGCGTTAGAGACCTATTAGATCACGTAACCGTCCTAATCTGTAGTATATTATATTTTACTCGCCACACTGACTGAAAGTCTCATTAGAGACTCCTTCGATCTTTTAACTATTATAAATATTGATTTTTTTCAATTCAAAACCAACTTTAAAAGATGCACCATAAAGTTTCCTTTTCATAAAATTCCATACAGAGAAAATAACATTGTAAAACAAGTGAATAACGCCCATTGTTTAGGTAACTTGTTAAAGTCTCCCGTAGTTGGTGAGACCGATTACATTCCAACAACAGCCTGATATTTCTCCGAGACAAACATAAATGCACCCTTACGAGATACGCCACTCCGCACCGCGGAAAAATATTTGTTCAAACTGGAAACGTATACTTTTGTTTACTCGAGGAATACTCTGTATTTATTAATTTTTAAAACAATATGTTACGAAAGTACTGTTTTTTCTACATGCTGTGTTTATTTGCGTTTTGTACAGATTTTTTAAGGCGAGTGCCAAAATACTGTTTTTAATTGTATGTACATGTGTAATGTGTATATATTTTATGCGCAATATATACAATGGCAGTTCGATGCCTTTAAAGCACATTTTAGATGAAAAACCACGGCAAAAAGTCTCTTCTTCCAATACCTTTTTTCATCCATCAAGTATCAGAAGCACAATGTTCTCGAGGCATCATGAATATTGATAGCGTAGACAAATAATTTATTGAACCAAAAACGCAAAAAACATTTCAAATTCTACAGTGAATTCCATGCAGAAATAAAAAATCGAATGACACCTAATAAAACGTACAAAGATAACACCTTAAAGCGTTGCCATTAAAATATCTAAACAAACTTATTAACAAATATCTACACATTTTAAAATTTATGTTCTCATATATTTTACAGCCAGTTAAATCGCGTGTACCATGGACAAAAGACAATGTTATCTATTTATTCCACACTACTGCTCTGCTGCGCTATCTCAATTTCATTTGTTTTAAAGAAAATGTCAACTATATTAAAATTTAAAGCGTATTTTCTTAGTAGCAATTTGGTCGAAGGACTGGTTATCTAACGTCCAATTGTGTAAGCTCGTTGTTTATTCCTGCATTATTTTTGTTGAATTTATATTATAAAAATGAGGTTTTGAATGTATATATTTTAATTGTAATTGCTTTAAAGTAATTTCAGAAATTTTTGGAAGTAACTCATTAAGTAATATAAGCCAATATGGCTTTATGGAATTATGAAGCTTCAATCTTTGTGCCTACACTGCCAAATGGACCCTCCATAATCACTAAATATTGGGCCAAATCCGCAATAAACAAAAATGAAAATAAAATAAAATCGCGACGACGGAAAATATGGATAAGAGACGAGAATATGGATACAGAGTTTACAAATATTGTTACTAATAAGCGTACTTGAAGTAAGCATAAAATATAAAAATCCTAGAGAGAAATATCAAATAGCGCTAATATAAACGTACATCCGACGAGCGAGCTGAATGCACCTGCAAGTTTCTTATAAGTTAAGGCGGAAATTAAACTTGAACGCGTGCCGGATTAGCTGCGTTTCGACATGGTTTATTTTGATTCCGAACAGATAGAAGATTTAGACGCGGTATTCTGCAAAATTGGAACCGGTTCAATGCAATCTCGAAGTTTAATTCGTTTTAGAACAAGCTGCTTCAAACGGCACGTAATCAAACGCGGGAATTATTAAGTGAATAGGTGATATTACTAAACTGTTTTGTGGATATGTAAAGCACGCGGTGATATAATGGTTGGCGATTCTATCCAGATAGATTTGCAATTAGTCTTTGAGTAGTGTGATTTTACATGAACTGTATATTAATTTTCTGTGGAAATCTGCTGAAACTTTTATTAATAAATTACCATTCATAATAAGCACTTCACAAACACAATTTTCAAATCGACAATCATGCTCCATTCAGTACATGATTCCAGTTTCAAATCTTTCAAATGACCGAAAAACCAAATCATCTGAATCCTATTCATTCCAAACATGACACAAGTAGTCAATTAGCATCAGATATCGCAGTCTCACGTTTAAAGGAAAGATTTTCCTACTCTTTAGCAGTTTAAAGCAAAATTGCCACAGTAACAAAAATCGACGATTATACTCCATTCAACACATGATTCCAATTTCAAATCTTTCAAAGTACCGAAAAAGAAAACATCTGAATCCGATTCCATCCAAACAGGACAAAACTCAACTAGCATCAGATATCGCAGTCTTACGTTTAAAGGAAAGGTTTTCTCGCTCTTTAGCAGTTTTAAGCAAAATTGCCACAGTAGCACAACACGTAACGAGCGAGCCGGCTCACACTCGCAAACCACTAGAGAATTCCGGCCAACCTTTATATTTTGCTAATAGCTTGCGGTTTTTAGTTCCATGCCACGAGACGAGGTTAATATGTTCGCCGCGTGGGTTGAAGATGCCCCGTTTAGATTGTTGGACGTGCAACAAGAATGTTGTGTATTATTTTTTATACGCTTCATACAAAGTGTATTACATAAGGTGCGCCAAAGGTATTATTTAGTAGCCTACGTTATGTCTAGATGGGCTAAAGCAGGTGTTTGTGTTTTTAAATACAAATACAATTAATACTTAATTTGGATGTAATTACATCTTTATATGACTTCAGGCACAAAGCAATTAAGAAATTTCCGAAATAAACCGACAAATATTTTTTGTTGTTTTTTTCAATCGTCGTATTTCGGTGGTAAATACAGAGTCTTTTTCTAAAATAATAGTGTGCGCTCTTTAAATTTTAAAGACGCTATTGTACGCTTTTAAATTATTATTTTAACAAAAACTAACGATTTACCACACACTTTGCTATTAAAAAAAAACACAAGAAAATCTCGTCTTGTTTCTTTGAGATTTTTTTTATTGTATTTCATTTTTAGTCACTAAAACTACCACGTGGCTTCGTTTTTGGTCAGTCTTCTGAAAAACCCGATCTTCGACGCCTCACCTCAACTTTAGTACACACGAGAGATTCAAATGGCGTTCTATTCAATTGACGGCGAAATAACAACCCTAAAACAATTCGGACGGTAGTTTCCAATATTTCATAGATTTCGATTGTTCCAATAACTTATGTCTGTCAAAACGGCGATAGAGTCCGGGTATTCAATAACGTTCGGAGCGATTGTTTTTTTATTTTTTGCAACAATGTCGGCGAATAAACGACCGCGGCGGTCCTTTCGTATTTGTGTTTATATAAATCTTTATTTGCATATTGTGATTATATTTTTGCGTGTAGTTTTTTTGTTTGTGGAGTGTTAGATATTTTTGTTTTGTTGATCTGCGGTCCTTGGTGTGCCGATGGTAGGCATTCGTTACGCCACGACAGGATATAAATGGGTCATTGAATATTCAAACACTACTAGTCTAATAGCATCCATATATCTGTCTCGTATTTTTCATACTAGTACGATAAGGGAAGTGTACATATCGAGTATAGAAATACAATAATGTACTCAGTTGTGAGAGATAGATCTCTAATTAAAACATATCAAAATATTCTTAATTCAAATATTCTTTCACACAATCTTTCTAATCGTATATTATGCTACCACCGCTCCGAAACGTGTTGTAGCTATGAAGAAGAAATGGCGCAAGAACTCCCTCAGCAACACGATCTGTCTTCGCCTTTTTCTCTTGTATTTTAGTTATTTCCTGTTCTGTTTAACTTTTTTCTTCAACCATAAAACAAAGTCGCTTTCTCTGTTCCCTATGTCCATTTGTGTGCTTAAATCTTTAAAACTACGCAACGGATTTTGATACGGTTTTTTTTTTATAGATAGAGTTTTAAGAGGAAGGTTTATATGTATAATACGTACATATTATTGTACAGAAATCTATTTGTACCCGGGCGAAGCTGGTTCGGGCCTTTAGTATTGACATAATTTATGATATCATTTTATATTTTATCCTTGTAGTTGCTGAGCATACACCGTCAAATTATTTGACCCATGGCGATAGGCTCGCACACATCCTCCTATCCTCCTGTCCTAGTAGAATCTATGCCTACCCCTTCTGAGAAAAAGGCGTGAGTTTATGTACACATGTACATATGTATTTCATCCACAAAGTATATACATAACAACAATATAACTTGTAAGTTACGAACAGTTTCCAAAAAATTACCATTCATACTTGAAGCTGGCACTGTTCAGCATTCTACTTTCTTCAGCTAAAGATAAAATTGCCGTACTTAGAAACTGTATCCGGGAGTCTACGCTTCATTCTCAAAGAGGCGAAAAACACATCAACACCACAACTCGGTTTTAATACAGCATTACTTTTACAATCAACATGAAACCCAGTTATTGTCGTTTTTATTTATTTTCGGATACTAATAAACGTGCCACTTTATCGCACCTTAACTTTAACGATACCTTAGGTAATATCTGAAAAAAAAAATTCAACGCGCATTAATGTCTCTCGTTACGAGTCACGCTTAGAACCTGTACGTGATCTGAATCGACGATGGCAACCCTTTTTTATAAGACTGCTTTTACATACCATCGTAATTGGAAATATATTGATATAATTTTATACTATAGGTTATAGAATGTATTGAACGATAATTTTTAGATGAAGTGTAATCTTTATCATAATCTTCGACCGAAAGTAGACTAATGGAATCTTATTACATTTTCGCGAATGTTTCACATTGAAATGAAACTGTTATTTTCGGGTCCGCCCCGTGACCACGAAAGCTGTAAAGTTATCGAAACGTTGGGAAGTTATCTAGATGTTAAACCAAATCCGAATTCGATAATAATCTATAAATAATAGTTTTATTTCAATAGTAGAATACTGCTCCACCTAGCTATCTTTCAAAAAATACAAACTGATTTGTAGGTAACCTATATTCAGATCTCTTTTTACCGTAATTAGACATTTCTGTGCCTGACTAAAAAAAACCTTTAAACTGTTCTTTAATTAAATTTACTATATTTCTACCTTAAAATTTGTTTGTGTTCAAAGGATACTTTGCTTAATTGGCTTCGTATTACGTTAGCAAAATAAAGAGTATTGTTTTCGTTGCCTAATTTGAAGACGATCTTTTAAGGCAAACTTTGTAAAATAAATTTCGCTCGAGATTTCTCCTATTACAAAATCTCGAGTTCTACAGATTTATTTACTTTCAAATAATGTTTTACTCTCGTGTGTTCTAAGAGGATTGGAAATGTGGCAAATACGACCTATAATTTTAACATGTGATCTGTTTCAGGCTGTATTTTCAGTTTGTTGCCTTCTATCCTGTAAAAAATAATCATGATATACTTTCTATATTATTCTCTTTAGATGAAAGGTATTGTGATTCTTGAATATTTTAACAATTAAATTAACTGACGACATTAGTTTTGAGAATAATGTTTTCTGAATCTAAACACGTCCCCCTGACTATTTCGGCAGATTTTTGTCTATGCCACAGTGATTCAATTCTGTATTTTAATCTGTATCAGCCCATATACGTCTCACTGCAGGGCACGAGCCTCCTCTACAATCGACAGTACGATTGAGAGTGGTTAGGCCATATAGTCCACCACGCTGGCCTAGTGCGAGTTGGCGGACTTACATTACCATAGAAATTTAATATATAAACCGCTATGGTATGCAGGTTTCCTCACGATGTTTTCTTTCACCGTTTTAGTGGGTGATGATTGACTATCAATACACTTATAACTCCGTAAAATCAGAGATGTGCCTTGGGATTCGAACCCGCGACAGGCCACCACGCACTTCACACGTATTTTGATGCTTCGCCATAATAACTACATCTAAATGGTCATTATAATTATTTTTCTTTCTATTAAGACAGAATTTTCTATTAAGTTTTGTTTTAAAACACATGAATAATATGTCTGAGTAACCGATCCTTGTAAACGGACCCTTACACAAATGTTACAGAGCCCCAATTCAGGCTGACCTTGAAACGGTTAAGAACAAATTGCGTAATGGACCTCGAATAAAACTAACCGTTTTCAATTTTCACTGACACTAGTTGTTTTGGACGGTATGGTAATCAAAGTCAACTGACCCATACAAATTGTATTCAATGAGTTCAAATGCTGGCTGACTTCTTCAATTTGTTTTGTTTATATATTTCTTTTTTTTTATTATAGTTTAAGAAACGGCCCAATGAAGCGACATAGTCGTGTTTGACTAAGCTCCTTAAATAAGGGAAAAATAATCCTATGCACTTCTCATTCATGGCCCGAGATACCAAAATTTGAGATGACGACATAGGGCGAAAAGCTGAAATGGTTCGAATACTATTAACTCAACATGATGGTGAAGAAGGCCTATGCTCCACAGTAAGTAATTAATAACAATATATGGAACAAGAAGTACTAATATTGAGGTAAAAGATTTGTTAATGTGTGGTATTTTTTGAGGTAGTAATTTTTACTTAAAATGCGATAGACTCGGACCGCGTTAAGTATAATTAATATTCCATCTGACATTAATTACCAAACATCATCACTGTCGAGTATTATTTATTTAGTGCATTTGAGATATTGTAGTGGTTCAAAATTGCTGGTGATTTCTGCGCCTAAAAGGATAGTCCAGTTGTTGATTTTCAGGACATTTTCACAAAAATTAAACACAGCCATTACTTTACACATCAAACTTACCTCTTAATGATTTCTTAGGTTTACGCGAATGTTATTCATTGGAATAAAACTATTATTTACGTTAAACATTCCTCTTCTCAATCGTTTCCAATTCCACCAGGTAAGAAAATACAAATTTTGGTATAGAAACTCGCCAATCGATAAACATACGCACAACAAAACCTTACGGAGGCGAAGATAAATTTACAGTTGAAAAGTTGAAGGAGTTAAACCCTCTGGCCGCGTTGTCATGAGCAAGCCCGCCAAGTTTCAGCGGTTACATACTGCGACTGATTTATACGAGGGTAACTTTGTTTTCAGCACTCGGAGCCTCAATTTGTTGAGCGTGAAAAATGCCTATTGTTATTTTGCTTTTCATATTTTTGCATCGATTTTTGGGAAGGTTTAGCTGGAAAGGAATTTATAAGAGCAAAAGTACTGCCTTGAAATGGAGACTGGTTTTAATAAAAACAATCATGAGTGATATGAAAAATCTGAAAACAGTTAAAGCAAAAATGTTTTTCCTTTAATTTTGTATTGAAGTAGCCTTTCCATCCATCCATCCATCCATCAGCCAAAAGAAGTCCACTGCTGAATATAGGCGTCCCTAAATGATGTCCACAGAGACCTGTTGGAGGCAGCTTGCATCCAGCTACGTCCCGTGACCTTTACCAGGTCGTCTGACCACGATATGGGTGGACGTCCTACGCTGCGCTTTCCGCTACGTGGCCTCCATTCGAGCACTTTCCGACCCTATCGGTCATCAGTTCTCCGCGCTATGTGCCCCGCCCATTGCCACTTCAACTTGCTATGCTATGCTATGGGCTATGTCGGTTATTTTAGTTCTCCTACAGATCTCCTCAATTCTGATTCGATCTCGTAGGGAAACTCCGAGCATAGCCCTCTCCATAGCTCGTGGAGTGACTTTGACCTTCCTAATAAGGCCACATCTCGGTGCCGTAAGTCATCACTGGCAACACACAGCTATCGAAGACTTTCCATTTAAGGCACTGAGATATTTTGGACGAGAAGACGTCGCGTAATTTCCTGAACGCTGCCCAACCGAGTTGTATTCGACGATTGACCTCTCTCTCGAAGTTGGACCTGCCTAACCACGGACCTGCCGGACCACTTGTCCTAAACAGACATATTCGTCAACAACTTCAAGTCGAGCCCCCAACACCGATGGAAGTGGGCACAACATGGACATTCGACATGATCTTCGTTTTGTCCATACTCATCTTAAGACCCACCTGTTGGGAGACTCGATTGAGGTCTTCGAGCATAGTGCTAAAGTCTTTCAGCGATTCTGCAAAGACCACAATATCGTTGGCTAACTGAAGGTAAGTGATATACTCGCCTTTGATGTTGATGCCAAATGCTTTCCACTGCAAGATCTTGAAGGCATTTTCCAGCGCGGCAGTGAACAGTTTCGGAGATATAACATCTCCCTGTCTCACGCTTCTCTGTAGTGGAATAGCCTTCGTACTCTGATCTTGTACTCGAGCCGACATGGTGGCGTTGTTGTATATACACTTCAACACTTCGAAGTACCGATAGTCGATATAGCACCGCTGGACAGACTGTAGCACAGCCCAAGTTTCGATCGAATCAAAGGCTTTCTCAGAAGTAGCCTGTATGCTGAAACAATTTATTATTATTATTTAAGTAGGCACTAAAATTAAATTACGATAATTTTCATTTCGTTCTAAAATTTAAGTAACGTTTTAGAATTTACATATATTAAGAGTTATTAATATATGTAAATTCTAAAACGTTACTTAAATTTTAGAATTAAAAATGCATACCATAGCGATTCATAAGAATTTCTATGGTATGTAAGTCCGCCAACCCGCACTAGGCCAGCGTGGTGGACTATATGGCCTAACCACTCTCAATCGTATTCTCGATTGTAGAGTAGGCCCGTGCCCTGCAGTGGGACGTATATGGGCTGATACAGAAGAGTTATTTTAAACTTTTCCAATTAATTGAATAATATTAAACGTGATACAAAGTTTTGTACAATGTGGTATCACAGAAAAACGTCTGAAATTTTATTACCTTTCTAATATTTGGCTTTGTACCAATCTCCCACGCAAATAAACCGGAGAAACATTTTACGAACCAACCTTGAATCTTCTTACTATCAAATTACGTCTACACATTTCAATTAAATGTCCCAATAAGAAATGTAATCTATAATTTTAAATTAAATTATAAAGGGTTTCAGATAATTCAAAAACCCCTAAAACGTAACTTTACAAAGCTGAACTTATTGTTGCTGGGACTCCAATAACTTGTTTACTGCTTTTAAAAGCCTAAATATTACATTTCTGAGTTGTTCCACGGGCCGGGGTCTGATATTAAATTGAATTTACATCGAATTGTCTTGAGAAATGAGATCTGGGGCGGCCTTCAACAGATATAATATTAAAAGAAACTGTAACGGGACTTATATTAAATTAAAGTCGGACATCTGTCGTACATCCCCCGCTGGCGTAATTCGAATTCAGCATTAATGAATATTTGAATTATTAATTCCGTATAAGAATTTAATAAAGACACGTTATTAAAACTTGCTCTTTAAAAATTCCATTTCATCTAAGTGTATGCATAATAGACATCTAATTATGAACGGAGGTATTATGCATCGTTGCTTTTGTAAGGTCTTCACAAGCTTTAAATGAAAAATGAAGATTTTAGTTTTGGTTCTGCTTTATGGTGGCAATGTTTAGAAAACATCTTGGAAATCTTTAATTTTTATCTAGGGAAATATTTTGAAACTACTATGTTAGTTTAGTTACTCCCAAGTCTCAGTAGTCAGGTCCGGCTTAGCACTGATAGCATTGTTTATTTGATAACATACTCAATTTTATTAGAACCCAAAAAGGATACTGTTATGACTTTCCATGACGAAATTATCGTTTTTTAACCTCTAAATATATTATATGTCATCATTTTAAAAAATAACAACATTGACAGTCTTTAAATTGAAAACAGTATATGAATCGAAACTGCAATACTAACATACTAAATATAGATTTTGCTAACACATTTCCTAACGTCCTTACTTCAACTATTTCAAAATAAAAATAGTTTATGTAACAAACATGTCCATACAAAGTAATGAGAAAACAAATAGCTATATAATTAAGTGTAGATTGTAATTACCACGTACCATCGCCAAGCCATTAACTGGCCGGCAAAAAAAATCTCCGTCGCAAGCCTGTTGACGTTCCAATTTCCTTGATCCTCCGGACATAATAGCTAAGAGGAACTACATAGCGACACTTAATTTCCATCCGGCTACAGTATTACTCACGTGAAACTATGAATAAATTCATCTTGAAGATTTTCTTGAGATTGCAAATAGATTAGTGCTTGATGAATATGCAAATTGCGAGGAACTTTTAAAGACAGTTTAAATATCGTGACTTTGGAAAGTGTATGTGCCACCTGGTGTTTAAATTAGCATCTTTAGGTACGTAATTTTAATAAATAGATGTGTATTTAACCAACTTACTAAGACTAACACAAACAGATAAGAAATTGCTTATATCAGCTGAAAAAAATTGCTAAAGAGCTCCGTAAATATAGTACACGAGTTTACATATAATATTTTTTTTCCAATTTTGCTTATAGTTTTTAATTCAAAATACAGTTTCTTTCCGATTTATTGATCTATGAATAACACAAACATAGTTTGGCCAACAATCTTTCTAAATATTTATAATTCCATAATATTATTTTTCCACCAAGTCTAGCTTCAGTTACTATACATACTTTTCTTCGCCCACGCTTAAGCAAAATGGATTGCGATTTCTTCAGCCTCACCGCTATTACTATCTACGGCTTGAGAGCTACCAAATATTGACGCAAAGCGAGCAAATAAATCATTGATATGGGGCCTTCGGTAAAGGATAGAGTAATATGCGGTAGGTAGGATCATTCACTGACTCACATTTGGGTTGGACTATCTAATATGAGAATGGATCGTTCCAGAATTAAATCGTAGTAAAACTGTCTTTTTGTTTTGGTTTCACATTAAAGCTACAGCTTTAGGATCTTAGGGTCTGTTAGGTGGATCTTCTTGATGTGTAATTTTCCAGTCTAGAGTTCCTGTTAAGCATGTATCTGATTACTACAATATGATGAAAACATATTATAAATATATTATCATATAAGTGCAGTAAGACTGGTGGCCACCAAGTTACGGCCGTAAGTCTCTCGTTTGTGAAAGGCCACCTGGGTAGGTATCAGGCAAATGGCATGCTCGTTCGATTTTCATAGCAATAACAAAAAAGGGTTTTTGAATTCATTAAGCCGTATAACGAGAACCTATAGTTCGATTCAGGAAAAAGTTCTAATAGATTCGGGCTGAAGATCGAGCCCAGTGGCGTGCCATAAGAGAGGCCTGTGTCCAGCAGTCAGCGAAGAAAAGCTGATTGTAATAATGATGATAATTTCAATTCCGGATTGCGAACAAAAAATCCTGTATTCTGATGTAAGTTTAAGGTTAAGTGAACGCCCTTTCGGGGTGATTATTAATCTATGGAAACTTTAAACGAGATGATAAAATAAATATGAGTACTAATATAACTTTTAATAGGAATGTAGATAGTGTATAATATGAGTCTGTCTCCAAAATCTAAGTTCAAATTTATCTAAAAGCAAATAGGTGGACTTAGCAAAGTTCGCAAAACCGAGCAGTTTTGGAATTGAATTTGATAAGGGGTGGAAATTTTGTACGAAAAGTAATTTCGCAGGGCAAAGTTCTATTACCTGGCTTTACGGATAGAGAAGCGATCAGCCGTACAATAGGTAAAAAAGACTTTTACTCGAGTTGGATTGTTCCCGTAATTATTCGGGTAGTGACCGTGCCAACCCTTTTATTTTCTGATTAACTTTAAGAGTCGATGAATAAGGGTTGTTGGTATGCGGAAATCTTCAATTTAATTTACTAAATCTCTTGCCTTTTTTTCCAAGGTCACTTAGATTTATGTGGATTCTTTGGTATATTTACGAATACGATTTGAACAAGTGACTAAGAAAGTAGATTCCTTTGCTAAGATTTAACGGAATATACTGCAAATTAAATCTGTACTGCAGTGTATTGACTTGGACTGAAAGATAATCATTCAGACTGCCTCGGTGGCGTAGTTGTACTAAGGTATGGTTACAAAGCTGAGGTCTAGGATTCGAATCCCGGGTTGGGCAAAGTGATATTGGATTTTTCTATTCATTATCAGCCCAGAGTCAGGAATTTGTGCCCGATATGGCGATAGGCTCGCCACCTATAACATAGTGGGACGGAACATAAAAGGCGAAATGTGGGTGTCCTGGCACCTCTGCCTACCCCTTTTGGGATATAGGTGTGAGTTTATGTATGTATGAAAGATAATCATGTTAAGAACTAGAATGGGACTAATACGAAGGTAAAAGTAATCACGATGTAAAACGTACCGTGACATCCACCAGATAGTGTAAGAGGTAATGTATTACGCTTTTTATGTGTTACTCCTTAAAGCAGTCAGGACAATACCTTTAAAAAAATAAAGGTATACTCTCTGACATTGATTTGACATGAACTTCTATAAAGCTACAAGAAAAATCCATGACACACGGGATTTAAATAAAATGTAACATTTATATGTAGTGTTTGGTGTAATGCCGATCACGATGGCACGATTTATTCGGAGGCACGTAGGCGACTTATCAGTCGCTACCGAATGCCGGCTGCTATCATATATCTCGGATGGTGAGCGAGCAAAAATATCTACGTCGTGTTTGGTATTTTTCTTTAAAAATCTTAGAAAAATCATTTCTTTAGTTGTATAACTTTATCAAGCCTCCTGCCTTAGGTCATGGTTTAGATGACATAATAAATCTTACCACACCAGGTATTCTGCCCCAAATATTCTTACTAAATGCTTTGAACCTTGATTGCCCATATCACAAATAGAATTTAACTTTAGCATCATGCCACTGGCCTAAAGACAATCACTAACATCACCTTCGATATGGGATATGGCACATACTAGTGATCGCCATTCTTAACTTTTCCATAATATCGTTCCGTATTTTCTTACTAAAGAAGCTACTACTTTACAATACAATACAATACAATATAATTGACACTTCCCACTGTGCTGGTGATTCAAAATTATTATATAGTATATAACAGTTATTTAAAACCGCTTTTCATTACATCATCAGAGATATAAGATCAGTAGATCATTATAAAATATTTAAAGTTGTACTTCTAAGGATAATAAATCGAAGATGAATTTTGCATGCAAATCTCTTTTGCGTGAACATTAAAAAACCATTTAAATACGTGCTTTGATTAAAAAGTACATATTTTTTGTTTAAGTCATTAAAAACGAAATCATTTGGAGCGATCGCATTAACTCTGTGTAATGAAAACGAGTTGAATAAATGAATGTTAAAATCTACAGTATTCAACACATTAAACTATTTTGCTTTAATTTGGAATGCAAAAAACGGCTAATCCATATTTAATAGATTTAACTTAACCGAAATAGACTAGGCACACCTTGAAACAAGAATTTTTGGGAAGCCAAAAAAAAATTGTTCTGTAACAAATTTATACTGAAAAAGTAAAGAGACCAGAATTTACCTATTAGAAAGTTCGGTGTGGTCCATACATAATAGCTATTGACGGAAAATTGTTATGTCTAGTATATTCTTATTTGCTCGAATACCAAACAATACTCAGAAAGGTGGAAAATAGATCATAAATACGTCGTGATCCAGGTTCATCTAATGTATATATTTCAAGCAGTCGGGCCTAATTTAACCGATCAAAGCAAGATTACCGTCTCTCAACTACGGATGCTACATCTAGACTGCCATGCACATACTATAAATGGGATCATTTTATTGAGATTTTTATTGCTTCAAAACAATAACATTCTATATTTTATAAATCAGCCTCTCCTTTACTCTATAATGAAACAATTAAAAAGCGTTTAAATTCAACATAAGCTATCCGAAAGTTATAACGAACTAATAAACCATATTACAATGCAAACTCAATTGAATACTGAAATATATGGATTGTTTTTATTTGCGCTGTTTAATTAATTTTAATGTATGCATTTTAAAAAATCACAAGAATACGCATTTCGTTATCTGTAAAACATGCTTTTTAAATTTTATTTGCATATAATATGCATACTAAAGCCTGAGCAAATATCGTTCGGTATTAATATTGAATCATTCTGAGAATTGTAGATTTTAGAAATTACGAATGACTTTTCTTTTGCGAATAATTCAAGCTTGTAATACTCGCTAATGATACATTTTTTTACGAAACAAAGATCTAAAACCCGATATTTTGGATCTCATACCTTGATTTTATTTTTCTTAATAATATTGTGAAACATCAAAAGTTAGTAAATATATTAATTTGTGCATACGACTAACAGACAATGTGACGACAAAATTATCTAATCTGGAGACAATCATGATTTTTAAATGACAATTCTTAGAAAAGGTTGACGACCGATTGACTTTCAAGCTTGGTAGCTTTTTGCGCCGAAGATTATTGGTTGGATTCCTACCTGAGTAAGTATTTGTATAGCCTAATTATATGTTTTAGGCAAATGTGCAAATGTAATATCTATTTGTAAACTAACAAACGGTATTTGGAGCACGTTTAAAAAATACTCTGGCCTGATTAGCAGATAAGAGAACCAGAGCCAATAATTGTATAATCAAGGATGCCAAAATAACAGGAAGAATAATGGTCTGTCGTTGCCTGTATATATAAAATTAGGTCCAAAGAAATAAAAGGGAAACTGTATAAAAAGTCACCGGAAAAACTTACAAATGGCATCAATAAACATAAAGCAATATATAAAAAAATATAACAATAGACGATGGGAATTTATCGAACGTGATGACATTTCTATTGAACCGATGGCACTCGGAGCTCCATATGAAAGACTTGAGTGAACACTTGAACATACGAGATGGGAATCGACGATAATTGTGCGAGGAAATGTAATAAAAAGTGCCAACGCTTTTACGCCGCCGAAGACCGGATTTCACGCTCATGATTGCTGAGTGAAAAATGTGTGAGGTTTATAAAACATATTTTTGTGATGTTGATGTGAAAGTTTATTTTAACATGTCTTTCTGTTATAATTTTAATGGAATTTAAATTTGGCAGAATTTTAGTGTTGCAATATCTTCTCTCAGTCATTTTACAGAAGAATTTGGTTTACAATTTTGCTTCTTGACTACCACTCCTACGGGAGTAGACATTTTAAGACCATTACACTTGTTTAATAAATAGCGATGGTGGACTCTAAATACCTCTAACATTCTTATGATGGAGCCTCCAGATTTATCTACGATATTTGCCGTGTCAATATGAGCTAATAGTATTCATTATTTGTTTCGTTATATTTTTCTACGGTATTGTCCATTGTTAAACATATGACCAAAGGAGTACCACAAAGCCTTCTTGGAAGCTCCCCTGCAACCGGCCTCACCCAGCCATCTTTGTGAGGTCGAGTCTGTTTGTATCAATTATCATCCGATATACGTCCGACTGCACTGCACGGGCCTCCTCTTCAAGTGAAGATACGATTGAGAAGGGAGATCGAGAATATACACAAAATAAGACATATATTGTATAAAATAAATAAACAGCCAACAGACACACATATAGACTTGGCAAGATCAAGAGGTACGGGATACGAGACACTTTTCGGTCTCACAAACACCCAAACCCGAAAGAAATAATATAATCACAGGCAGCGTCTCACCGATTGCACCACATGGGCTATCTAAGCATGTCTTTGTACTGTGCAATAATCATATTTAAAAACCATGGCTTTTCTTCCACTCTCCTATATACGTACCCATTTATTAAACCTTTTGACGGTTATCTTGTTTCGGCTGTTACATAAAAAGACGCCCAAGATGTTTCCAATTTGCATTTACGAGGGAAACATAAGTCTTTCACTTGCGTAAATTGCCTTCAGATATTTTCATCGAGTGCTTATTCGTATAAATGTCGCAAAGTGAGCGCTGTAAAATCGCTACTTCACTACTCCAATATTTTCCGTTGAACGAGTTGATTCGAAATGGGCGAAGGATGAAAATCTTGAAAACCAAGTAAGAGTTAAGAGTTTAGTTTTATTAATATAATAAAACATTATGTTATAAGATAAAAATATATTTTGAGAATTTATTACAGAGTTGTACGTCATAAAAATTACTTAATTATTGTCGCCGAAAATTATGAGCAAATTATAATATTTGAAAAATATAGATATAGTTTAAACGAATTTGTGTAAGTAAATAAGTTCTTGAAAACACATTATTGATACAAAATAAATGGCAATTTCAAGCAACATCTCGAACTTAATTAAAATTCAAAAACGACTAAGCTGAACCTTGGTCATTATGAACAAAATACAAACAATAAGATTTTACCGAGCAGTGTGTCCCACAAATTAAAAATGTCACTGCGAGAAACAATGCCAGACTTTCCTAGCTAAGCTCAATCTATGGCATAGTAATTAAAACAGTGTATGTACGTACGCAGTTAGGTCAAATGTTAGGAGGCTAAATGTCGACCTAGTTTCCCAGACATCGATAAAAGCCTCTCTTCCTATTGAAAATAGGTAAGTTGAGCTCTTGCCGACTTTACACTTGACACCGAAATCTAGTGTCTAACTTTTAATTTATTTCACAAACGTTTAACGCCGGATACTTCAGCCTTTTTTTCTTTAAAGGCCCGTCTAATTTTGAGTCTCTTGAGAGTACTTGATCATTTTATTAGTTCGTTTAGAATAATACAAATAAATTAAAGTATTTTTGATATTCGAGCTTTTAATTATATTTCTTACGGCCTGTTCTAACACTATTATTAATAAATGTAAAGAAAAACTATTGATCCTGATATACAATAATAATAAATACAATAGTCAATAGTCACGTACATAGTCCTGACCCACACTAAGATCAATAAAGTCTTACGTCTTATAAGAATACGGGTATTAGGTATTACGAGAGAATTATGACGGTCTGACAAGCATCCAGACGCGAGACAAATATTTGTGGGACTCACAAACATTTATCTCTCGTTTCACAGTCAGTGCCTTAACAACTACGCCACGCAGTCTGTTAAAATAATCGCAAAAATTACATCCAATCATTTATGGAACTTAATGTTTTTTAATCTGCCTACATACTAACAAGGATCATTCCAAATGTATGGCTATGTACCCATTCAATGCAGAATGTCCGTAATTTATAACCTTATTTATTAAGTGACAATACTTTAACAACACCTGCTACTAAGCTTATAGCTTATATAACGGTTTCAAAACCAGAAACAGGTCACATCACCGTAAAATCTCTGCAACAAACAACGAAACTTGACAGATTAAACGTTGCGCGTGACGTGTTTAATGCCGTAAAATTGATTTCCACATTACCAAATACGTCACTGTGCTGTTATTATCTCATCTAAGTACATACAGAATGCCTAATAAGCTTACAATAGGCGAACCCGCCAAAACTGGGGTAAAGGTGCACGTCCATTGCGCAGCGATAGAGGGAAAGTTTTTAGACATTGTAACTATAGAAGCGATGAACGGTATACAATTTTAGGAATCAGTGCATACATGGATGGTTGTAGAAGTAAAGCTACACTTAAACGGCCTTACTCATACAGAGTTTAAAATCTATTTTAGTAATCATTTTTTTCTGAATTCAAAAGCTATTTGAAAGGGATAAAACAATCGATAGCAAAAATATGTTTTAAAACTGTTAATAATTTAACTATGAATAAGGCTGAAGACATATATGGATTTTTTACATGACATAAAAATATAGTTAGATTATAGATTAGAGATCAGGTAAGCAGCAATGTGAAAATACTGCATTTGATGATTTGATGCATTGCTTAATTGTAGTCCAAACAATTGGTTTACAAATATGCTGGCTGATCAAATAGTTTTTGACTTATCACATAAGGCACTGTTTGTTTGAGATGCAACACCGAAGCCAGTACTAGAGACCACAAAGCTGTGGTTATATAAGCATTACACGTGGTTCTGTCATACCAAATGACGCAAGCTAGATTAGTTATCAAACTCCGTGAATAGATTTACATGCTAATGGATCAAGTTTTGGATACTGATAATTTTTTTAGTTATTAAATTAACCAGAATCTATTTATACGATTTAGTGAAAAGTATTTAAAATCGTAAAACAAGGAGTAAGCCCTATGGTGATCCCCACTAAACAACTAGTGGATAAGTAGTATATAGATGACTTTTATTATTTAAAAGTAATAAATTATATGAGGAGATCCGTAGGAGAACAAAGGTGACCTATATAGCCCATAGGATTAGCAAGTTGAAGTGAGCCGGGCACATAGCTCGCAGAACCGGTGAAAGATTACATGATGAAAGGTGGACGGACGACCTGGCTAAGTTTGCAGGAAGTCGCTGAATGTAGGCCGCTTCCAACAGGTTGATGTGGAAATCCTTGAGGGAGGCCTATGTTCAGCAGTGTGGCTGAGATGATGAATAAATTAGGAACATCTACAAAAATATATGACAAATACCCTCGGTAATAACCTAAGTATTTGCTGTTTATCAAATTCACTGCATTTACTTTTGAATCTTCCATAACCATAAAACGACATTTAAAAATAACAATATCATTCGTCTCCATGAAATATCAGAAACATTGTAGTGCGCTGTAAAACTGCAACTACAGCTCTCATGTCTTTATGCTTGAGTTACTACCAATTTGGAACGGCAAATGTTATTACAATAAAACTCTGCAGTTTATTTAAAAGTGGTATGGTTGTAAAAACCATAACTTTGGAATTTGTTTAAAACGCTATAATTTATTTAAACAGAATATTGCGGCATTCTTAATAAAATAATCGACCAGGTGAAATGCCAAGCGGAGCTTTTTAATAAATCGTGTTGTTTGGTTTTGCTACTGTCCATGAGCGGTCATATTGCTTACCATCAGGCATATGGCATGCTCGTCATGCTGTTATTGCAAAAAAAAGTCAAAGTAAATTATACTACCTTTGCTAGAGAATTTCTTTTACTCAGCAAGATAGCTTAAGATACAATAATAGCTGCCAACATTCATCACTAGAGTTTTCTTCATATTAGTTATTTACTAATGGATTTATAATTCTATTTATGTTATGTATATTTTTCTGAAACTGTTAATAAGTGGACTGCGTTTTCAACTTGTTTCAAAATCCACAAAATCCGATTCTGAACTAACTATTACTACCACAAAAGCCTCAGAATTATTATTTGTTACCTGATCAGATTTATCGCCCATTTCATCATAAGGTAGTTATAATAAATCAGTGTACAATAAAGATTGAAATAAAAATCAATATATAAAATAAAGGTATTTTTGTTTCAACTACATATTTTTTTATGTTATAGGTGGCAAACGAGCATGCAGTTCACCTGATGTTAAGTGATCACCGCCGCCCATGCACATCTGCAACACCGTAGGGCATATCTCTAGTTAATATTGTTAATCCCATCGAAGTTTTTCCCACATTTTCGCGACAAATTATATATTTTCATCCGAGTATTTCAAATATACCGGGTATCTCAAGACTGCTACCGAAAACAAAGCCGGGTGGTAGTTTTAGTGACTACAACCACAATGCAACTAAAAATGTTAAAAATAGCGTAATTTTTTTTTTTTCATTTTCTAAATATCGTCATTTTTGGGTAGTAAATCCATAGTTTTTGCTAAAATAATAATTTAAACACTTTTATACCTTAGAGTCTTTATTAATAAAAGGGTATGCACTATTATTTTAAGAAAAAAATGTATTTACCATCCAAATACAACCATATAAAAAATACACTTTTTTTCCAATATTTTCTGTTGCATTGTGTCTGAAGTCGCTTAAACTACTACCCAGCTTCGTTTTCGGTAGCAGTCTTGATATACCCTGTATGTCACCAATGGCCAACAGCAGCATTTCCGGACAAATTAAACCTTCCAAAAACGAGCGTATTCCCTTAAAGACTAGCAACGCATTTTTACGCCCTATAGCATTGCAGATGTTTATGGGTGAATTGTACAATCCCTTTTCCCCCTACAATATGAAAAAAAGTTTAGTTTTAGACAAAATTTTGACAAGCTCAATGTAAAAACTATAAACGAAAAATATATCAAGTGATGTGTGTGTTATCAAGCGCTTTATCTGGACGCGACACCTATCCGCGAATTGTGAGCGGACAAAATTACCTCAGTGGACCACACCATTAATAGGCCAATTTAAACTCAGTTAAGGTTCCGTACCAACGCTCGAAAGTGGCTTTTATCACGTATAATGGCCGATAATACTTATATTTGTTAATACATTAATGTGGCGACGCGGCATTCAATTGTTTGTTTTTACAAGCTCGCTATGGTTGCACTTTGCGGGATTTTTCGCTTGAGTGTTGTTTTCTTGTTATACGCTCTATTTTGAGTAAATATGTCAGTTCTCAATTTTCTCAATGAATATAGTTTTTTTGTTTAATTACATGAATGTGTTTGAACTTTTCTACTCGGAAAGGTGGAATACAGCATCAATAAGTATTGGGCCTTACTCGAACACAATTAAGAATAGTGGATCATTTTATATAACTAATGATTTTGGCTCCACTTACTGACTAATGTCGTAACATAAACCACGTCATATCAAAAAGATATAGTTAGGTCTTCAGGTGCACTAAGATACAAAGCATTCCAAGATTCTAACACCAAACTTGGTCACGTAATTTATATAGAAAACGTTATTTTTAAAAATAAAGACCGTGTCAAATCATCACTCAATCGCCATAAAAACGGAATTAATCCAAGAAACGTGATATAAACTTCAACCCCCTACATTTCATCAACAGACGGCGAACGCTCAGCGGGATTTCATCCTATTCATTTGCACAAAGCGTTTTGCTTGATTTATAACGCGATCTGCCAAGGAGTCGAACTTTCGCTATACGTGATTGCTGTTTGAAGGTCATTTGTGTGAATTACGACTGTGGGGGATCATTACCACTTTTAGATTTGTTGAGGAAAAAGCATTGACAATCCGTAATGCTTATGTGTGTAAGGTATAGGCAATCAAACCAGCATTTATTTATCGACTGATGAGAAATAAAAAACAATTTCGCTTCAATAAATATTGTATCTGAACTGTAAAAGCAAACAAGTCACCAGATAGTAAGTGACCACTGCCGCCCATGAACATCCTTAACGCTTGGATCATGGATGTGTTGCTAACCCATGAAATTGGGAGCGGAGCAGAAAGGAAAAAGATGGGAAGAGGAAGGGGGATTAGGCTTCAGGCAATTTCATTCAACAAAACGCAACAGCAGGCTGTCACTTCACGTCGATTTCCTGTGAGACAATGGTATTGCCCTGGACGAACCTATCTATTCATGCTGAGTCAAGCGTATAACGCATATGCGTGGCTTTACCACTTCCAAAAAATTAAAACAAACTGAATCCTGATTTATAATGAAGCTGATTTAAATTCAATAAATAGTTGAGGTTCCTTACATAACACTGGAGGCTTGAACCAGAATGTCCACAATTCGCATAGATAAGAAACTAAAATTAGGAGTGCAGTAGCGCCTTGGTCGTGATGCCGGAAGCGTTCGCAACACCATTAATTCAGTGAGAAAGTAAACAAGAAACTAACGTCAGCAAGATTATAACTCGTGATAAAACTACTGTTATACATTTACCTTTGAAACTGACCCTTTTGTTACCAAAACTATCAAATAATGAAACTAATTAACTTTATAGGAACAGGGGTATTGTATTAGATACTTTTAAGAATATAACAATACAAAGGTTTTGAATCTGTTTGTTTAAAAGTTTTAAAGTATTAGGATTCCTCATAAGTGTTTTCTGCAGACCTGTCAGTGACAGGAATACGCCTAAAGTGTATAATTTAGATGCATAAATATTACAAACCTGAATTATTTGAACCAACGGCAAATTCCTCGGATGGCGCTTTACTCTCGAAGGTTTTTTTTCTTGTGGTTTTTTAAACCGAGAATTCCTTTAAAAATGTCTAGACTCCCTAAACAAAAAACACATAATAATTGCGGCAAAAATGTTTTTACAATAGTCTGCAAATGCTTTCACAATGCAAGGAGATAATATTAAAATGCTAAACCTCGCAGAGCCGTCGACAATAAATTCAGAAAATGCTCATTAAATTCATTCGCAAAGCGCTATGAAGACCTTTACAGGTTTATTGTAATCCCGGATTAAGACCTGCTCTCTTAATTAACTGACTGGGTACCTGCTTATTATAAAAAAGAAAAATGATAGACGATACTTTGTTTCAGAGATGGACGGAATTAAATTGTGGTTTTTTTTTGTTAATATACGTTCTGGGGTCAATGTATCATTTAATTTTTTGGGTTGCTTTCTTTAGCCAAAATAGAGTGCCGGGCATGGTTATACAGTTACATTACCAGAAAATTCTAGAGTTTTGTTCAATCCTTTAAATGGAGCATGAAGCTCAGCATGAATGGTGAGAAATAAAAAAGGATGGCGAGCGCATTGGAATGCCAAACATTGTGTTGTAATTCAAGGCGTTGTTTGGTTTTGCTACTGTTCATGAGCGGTCGCATCGCTTACCATGGCGAGACGGCATACTCGTCTCGCCATTTATTGCAATAAAATATGCCCATTATGATTGTTTATCGAACATCAACTTTCTTGTATGGATTATATAAATACTTATACATATAACTACATATTTTTGCGAAAAATAATAATCTACACCCTTTATTTGAATAGCCGCAATAGAAGTGAGAGTTTAATTTATTATGTTAGTAATAACTATATGCCCACACAAACACGAAGATATCTTTTTTGCGAAATTTTAAATTTCATTGTATCTCAAATCACTGAACCTATCACCTGCCATCGTTTACAGTCGCACTCTCGATACACTCATGTATTACTATTATTTTTGTCGCTGTTTATCCGCCTATTCAAAGCGAGGTGAGAACTTGTGTCATCTAGGTGTTGATGGGCTGTGATAGTGTTTTATTCAAAGTCATTCACTTAAATCAAAAATGTACAACTTTTTGGAAAAGCTTACTTCGTTTTTTAATTTACCGAGATCAGAGCATCTTTAAGACGAAATTGAAATAAATTACCCTAAAATATGAAACATAATTTACAATCTTTCATTTTGTCTTAGACGCAATTAGTGGTTAACCTGGCGTCGAGTTGGCTATAAAATATTAATTAGAAATGATATTACTAGAGTTTCTTCACCATATTTTGATTTATAAAATTTATATTCGAAAAATAGCGTATAGAATGATAATGAAACAATATTGAATATTAAGGGAACGTAGCTCAATTGATACTCGTAGTTTAGTGTCGAATTCAGTATAGATCCAGTATCAAATCAATCTATACAATTTATATTGCTAATAATTTTAACTTCTATCTGGATCAAAAACTCGTGACTGTGTGTATGACCTTGAACTCTTTAGCCCCATTTCTGCTTCACTCATTATTTTAATGTTACTTAAGGTTGTCTCTTCCTG
This sequence comes from Hyles euphorbiae, assembly GCA_023078785.2. Classification (NCBI taxonomy): domain Eukaryota; kingdom Metazoa; phylum Arthropoda; class Insecta; order Lepidoptera; family Sphingidae; genus Hyles; species Hyles euphorbiae. The sequence continues at coordinate 4,245,041 of CM041041.1, read as the reverse complement.
ATATACCTTTCAGATTTATTTATTTTGTTTTCGCAGGGAATAACGAATTATCACCGGTCTTCTAACTCAACGTAAGGCCACCCAAAGGAAAGATGTTACTATCCGTGCGTTGAGTCATGTCCCAGCCAAAACCCCATGGTGGTCATCTTCAGCGCATAAGAAGGGCTCCGGGATCCTACTATTGCCCCCATTAGTTGCCTCTTACGACAGGCAGGGTACCGTGGAGGAATTCTAAAAATGGCACCCAGTCCACAAGGCAGCAACGTTTTTGAGCTTAGTGAATTAAACGCACAAGCAAAAGCAATGAGTTGTATGCTAAAAGAGTCACACTTTTAACAATTTCGTTAAAAAAAACATCTTTGTACTAAAATATTTGTCGATCAGATATTTATGGCCCGAATCGCAACATCTTTATTCAAATGTATTATTTTAATGAATACATACTTATTTTCTACTTCTAAAAATCACAGATCAATAACTCCTCGTCTGTTAAGGAGCATCGTTATAAAAATCACACTCCAGGGCGACGAATGCGCAGCGCAGCGATAAATTTGACGCCATTTATAACGTTAAGGTTAGATGTGGGAGCATTATTAGCAGAAATTGAGTTGAGTTTGATTTTGTCTTCTACTGTCTTTATATAAAGTGTGAGGGCATTGCTCTTGTAGGTAAAAATATATATTTTTTATGTTCTTTCGGCTCAGTCTGAGCTCAGAGACTGAATGCAGCTAAATGAGTACGCAGATTGGGACCAATCTTGGACTGTCTAGCTTTACTGTTGCATTTCATTTGGTTAGTAAGATTGCCCAAAACCTTGTTAGTGTTAGATTATTATTATCTGCCAAGTATCACTTAATTTCACCAATAACGATGTTTAACAACCTCTCATAATATGAAGTTTGGCCTAAGTTCAAAATCAGTTATAATTCACACAAATTCTACAGCATTCGTGATAAAACAATGGGTTTTTCATATAACTGCTGAATTAAATGCTCGTATGTGAGACAAGAACTGCCTCAGTCCAACTATCAAGCCACTTCGTCGAGTACAAGAACTAAAAGTCAGCTGTCTCGGCCACTGACATGCGACTCTCATCAAACTTGCCCCTTCGCGTTTAACGGGTTACCACACTCTGGTGATACTGCAAGGGAAACAGAACCTTAAAACGTTACACTAGAGTTGGTTTCCAAATGAAAATCTGGCATTGATAAGTGATAGATTTTATATCAGATAGGTTTTGTATTCCGCTTTGTTGGAATCACTGTGAATATAATAGAAATTATAAAATAATTTTTGAAATTTTCAATTGCATTTGAATGATATAGCATATGAAATAACCTAAATGACCGTGATAATGTTTATTATAGCAAGAAAGCTTATATTCAGGTACAAAATTACACATTATAATATATTAGAAAATATCAGGCGATTTTCTGAAATTGCCTACAGAAATATAACAGACTGAACCATCTTCACTATCAACTATTATTACGGTGGTATACAGTAGTCGTAATTCACGTGGATTTGTAAAGCCAAGCAAATGTTACGCAACTCAGTAGCAAAGCGGCCATTCCCATCAATCTTCTGTGATGCAGTGGTCTGTTGTACCATTTATACGATAGCTTTAACGACCTTCAGTAACGCTCTAACAACCACCATAATTCCGTAATGGTTTGTTAATAACAGCCTGGATGTGGCTGCTGAGACGATGGGTGAAGGTTCGAATCCCAGGGCACATTACAGATTTTTTTTAAATCACATTATATGTATTGATGAACTAACTATCTTGCATTTTAACTATAAAGAATAAAATCGTGAGGAAAACTAAACACCATGGAGATATTAACAAAATTATCTACAGTATTTCATGTCCGTCATTCTACACTAGGCCATTGTGGTAGGCTATGGCCTAAGCCATCTCAATCGACCTCTCGATTGCAGAAGAATTCGTGCCTAGCAATCCTCAATTATGGGCTAATACACTATTTGCAATACACAATCAAAATCAGTTTATAAACTTCCGTCCCTGCCAAACCCATTTATCTGCAAGGGAGAACTTAATAAAACTCATTTATCGAGGCGAAGTTTTAACAAGTGGATGTGCAGATAATCGTTACGTGTAGTCGTGAGGGACAAATAGCGCGATCGTTAGCGAAGTAGGGCTTAAGTTGTGAGCGGATAGGACTCACGGGCGAGCAAATGTGCCAACAATTACGTTGCGAGTTTTGCTTGACCAACATTAATGTTTAAGTAATTCGTTGATATTGGATGGCCACTTGTATCAGTTACCCCATACCTGGTTTGTGAAATTCTTATAAACCCTAATAAAAAATCGAATTTATTCCGTTTTATTAATATGTTTAAAGAAAATCAAATTAATCCAAAAACGGAACGCACTACGCACCAAACCCACTGGCTCAGCGAAAAATGCTCAGCTCACTTAACCGGAAACACTGAACAACTTCATAAAAAGTTCCTCGTGTTGAGCCCCCGACATATCGCTGATAAAGTTTCCAAGTTGCTACATGCCACCAACTAGCCCACCGACTAAAAGCAAGCGACACAGCCTGGCGGATCCGGCGGCATTGGTGTGCGCTTAAGTCAATTTTAAAAATTTATTTGGAGAATATATATGTATGTTGGATGTGCCTGCCAACGAGACTTTCACTCCATGTGTTGTTTAAAAATTAAACATGAATCATAGAAGAAAGGAACTATTTATGATTATTTATCAGCATAAAAGATAATATCATAAAATCAGAAAATATTTACAATCACGAATAAATAAAGTTAAGACCGAGGAACGACAAAGAATAATCTTTTATAAGGAAAAATATTGACACATTAAATAGAGAATAAATCAAACATCGAAAATAATTTACAAAAACATAAAACATAGCATTTGATTCGCCACATACATAATAAAAAAGCTGACTAACTTCTGCCTCTGTATGTCCCCATAGCAGTGGACTAAAGTGAAACATTCTATAGATGCCTGGACTGGCCAGTACTGAAAAATACTTCCTGAAAGTAGCTCGTGCGCTCAAAACTGCTGCAACTATTTATATAATTGTTATTGCTATACTTTGTTACTCGTAATTAGTTTTTTTTCCACTCTACTGGTGTCACGGTATATTACATTAAATAGATTATTAAATGCTAGATTTCGTTTATATGTGAGGAAGGTAATTAGGAGTAATCCTATATTATAACAAAGAACTCAGTGGAAGAATTTTATTTTTTATTGCAATAAATGGCGAGACGAGCATGCCGTTCGCCTGATGATAAGCGATACGACCGCTTATAAACAGTAATAGAACCAAACAACACCTTGAATTACAAAGCAATGCTTGGCATTCCACCGCGCTCACCATCCTGAAACATAAGATGTTAAGTCTCAATATGTCCAGTATTTACTCTGGCTACAATGTCATTCAATCCGAAACAAAGCAGTGCATTTACACTGTTATTTGGCGGAAAAAAATTACCATGCGGTGGTACCTACCCAGGCGACCTCTCACATATGAGAGACCTACCACCAGTAATACTGATGGCTGATGTAAGCTGTGTGGATAAGCAATTTGTACTTGAAATCTTAGCTATATCCATGTTTTGTTAACAATAGAATATGCTGAGTGTATTGGTGAGTGAGATTGCAGGATGACCAATACCCGTTTCCAGTTCTTATACTTTTTTTCTTTTACAGTTATCACTTAATATCCTGATCGTAGTCATCTGTGACTTGCTTGCTTGTTTGCGGAATCTATGCAATAAAAAATATATAAATGAACTCGAATATTATGTAATTTTCTTACAATATGATATACTCGTATATAGGTATTATACCTATAGACATAATAATGTCACCCTAATATATTGACGCCTACGTATTAACTTAAGTATACACTACCTTTTCACCTCCTAGTGAGTACCTTTGATACATGTGATTCCTTATTTTAAATAATACATAAAAACCAGTAAATTATCTCATTATATTCAGAATGTTGCACTATACTCAGTCGAACGTACTCCACCAACATTCCAAGTTGGTACAAACTTTCAAGTCCAATATAAAGTTTGTCAATATTTCCGTTGTACCGGGCTGATGGCCGACACTCATTGATTGGGCTGGCCGCTCAGGCGAAAAATAAAGTTCACTCCACACCATCCCTTGGGCAGGATTCTATATGAAGTTAGGCAGCTTGTGACAAATTATATTGGCGTATTTTGGTAATATTTTGATGTCGAAATATTTTTATAAGGAAGCATTCAAGGTATTAATGGAATATACGTAATATAAAAAAAAATCGCATTTCGCGTCGTATTTATTACACAAGTTATCATGCTTTTTAAATTTAATTTCATTATTTTAATGCCACTGACGAAGTTTTAATTTTTTGTTTGATGTTTTACGAATGTTTTCCAAATTATTATTTTTAGTTGTATAATAAGACTCATCCGAATTTCAGGGTCAAACCGGAGCCCGGTTTCATGTGACTATATTCATCTGTCTTCTTGTGTTTTTAATAGATAAGTTATAAATAATGCGGTTTCAAGTCCTCCAACCCGCACTAGGGTAACCTGGTGGACTATATGGCCTAACTACTTTCAATCGTACTCTCGATTGTAGAGTAGGCCCGTGCACCGAAGTGGGACGTATATTGGCTGATACAGAAGGTTTTCGAGTAATAATTGTCGTCACAATGTTTGCAACCGGTAAGAATAATCACTTCTAGCCCGCGGAAATTCTTTTTGAATTACTCTGCTCTTAAACTGAGGTGCTTTTTCAGTTACTTTATATATCCCTGTAAAAGGCTCCATAGAAGCGTACCGCATTTCGGGGAATCCATTGCAATTTCGAGAATGCCAACATGATTTCATCAATGTCAAAAGGTAAACTTTTTTGTGAATATTCTATCCACACATCACATTTAATATCAAGGATAATATATTATTCACTTTCTCGAGTACGTATAACGAAACTGGCAGTGACAAATACTGCCGTCTATTGGTAATTGTATTGTTATAGTCTTTAATATTTTGGTTTTCATGAATCGTTCGGATGTTATGTTTATTGTAGCGCTATAAAACTATATTAGGTCAGCTTAATGGACTGCAGGGGTCGGTAAAGATGGTTGAAAACTAACGTAAGATGTTGGTCAGATTGTTTACTAACTTTAGCTTCTGTTTGATACTGCTATTTTCCTTCTCGGATAATATTAAACTCCACCTTACATTTTACATATAATTTTTAAATAATTAATATTTTGTATTCCGAATAAAAGTTACTATCGGTGCTCTTTTGACGGTACAATTTAAGATTATCTAAAATCTACGGGCGTGTGGCGAAATTTGGAACTAAAAATATAATTTAATTATGATTAGTTTGACACATTGTTTCAGATGTGTTTTTATAAAACAACGAGCATTTTGTTCTCGCAATCTTATAATATTAACATTAGATCTTAATGTTTCAACAACAGCGCTTTCAGCGACAAAAGATCGTAGGCGATCTGTATTCCCAAAAGCCTGTCATACAGTATCTGCGTCATCAAATTTGAATAATATTAATTAGTTAAAATATCTTCGAAACTAGTTTGATTAATTCATACGAACTGAAGACTAATTCACAATTCTCCAGACTCAATATCTAACCGAATCTAATGTCTTGTGCATCGCCTTAAATATTCAGATAGTCCAGCACAGTCTCCCCAATCGAATTATGCGATGGTAATGCATTGCAATTGTGAAGTAAATGTAAAATCGTTGCTATTTTAGATGTTGTGTATTCTACGTATTATTCAAGCAAGACAGTATTCATGAATGTCTAGACAATTTTTTCCATTGAAGATAATTAACATCTCTTTTCTACCTTTATAGAAGGCGGTGCGAAAGCGATTACCATATTTGTATATGTTATAGGCATCAGCTCATACATACATATACGTCCCACTGTAGTGCACGAACATAAAAATTAAATCCATAATATTCTCGCAAAAAAATCTCCAATTTTTGTTTCAATATTTTGCAATACCTATTACATATTTACGATATTATGTAAATAGACAATTTAGCTATCAGATATTTCTTAGCAGTAATAGCCAGGTGGTCGTAACGAGTGGCACGTGGTACTAATATGCATAAAATAATGCCGTCTGCGAGCTGCACGTATATACAAACTTTATTTTTCACTGGTCAAGATATTGCACAACTTTCGAAGGAAAATTTCTTATTAAGTTTTATAAGTATAAGAGTACAGGTACTGCATCTGTTGGTAAACTAGTGGGGAGTATTAAAGATGATTCTGTTGCCGATGAATACTCTTTCTCCTTATATCTCTTTGGCCTCAGGATGTCTACTGGTGAGTATTGGCCATCCCCAAGGATCTCCACTTCGATCAGTTGGAAGCGACCTGCATCCAACGACTTCCTGCACCTTAGCCGGGTCGTCTGTCCTTCTTGCAGGTGGCAGTTCAACACTGTGCTTGTCTGTACGTGGCCTCCACTTCAGAACTTTCGGCCCCAACGGCCATCAGTACTTTGCGTTTTGTACCCGGCCCACTGCCCCTTGAACTTACAAATCATTTGGTATAGTTAATTATGGCGATATAATCTAAATATAAATACCTGGGGCCATTCCGTAACGTAAAGTATACGAGTCAGTATGATAGTTCGAACCCATTGTGTACCAAATATCCTTTCACCAATTCTATACCAGTTTTAGTAGGATCAGTCTCTTTGACCTCTATTTGCCTTTCAAATCCATGCACTCAGCATGAAAAGACACGCTTGTCCAGGGCGGTACCACTGTCTCACAGGTGATACGACGTGAAATGACAGAATTGATATCGCGTTCGGTGAGTGATAATGCCAGATGCCTAATACGAGTGGGTTATTGGATATCTTCCCCATTACCATCTGTTTACTAGTTTGCCGTACCTATCCTATAAAAACAAAAATAAAGCTTATTATGCCCAACAGTAATACTGGTACTCTATTGCGTTATTGATAATTTCACCATAAGTTAGTTTGGTTTACCTACCTATATATGTATCACAAGTGCGGTCGATTTGCTGTACCTACCTACCAGTATAAAAGATTTATTTCCTTGTCAATTAGCAGACTGCAGTTCACGTTTTCACCAGCTGTACTCACAGTCAGGATGGCCGAGCGGTCTAAGGCGCCAGACTCAAGGCAACTTGTCCGTGCAAACGGATGCAGGGCGTTCTGGTCCTCTCTGAGGGCGTGGGTTCGAATCCCACTCCTGACATATTTTTTATTAAAGCTTCTTAATAATCTAGACACCTGTTATACTTTGCCAAGTCAGTTGAATGAAATCGGTTCCTATTATATGTATATATATGTTTATATTTAGTTCGTCAATTTAGAATTTTACGGCTTGGATTTGATAAGACTAAAAATTACCAGACATTCAGAAATATTACAGACTTAAGATATTGCGACAATTGCACATCAAATACAACCCGAAAATGTTCCGTGAATCCGTGACCTAAAACGGCAATTCATGATTCTGTGTTTCCCACGGCATTGTTGGAAGCCATAAGTCTTAGAATAGATCTCATGTGACCATCAAGTCTATTCTCTGCAGTAATAGATCTGTACCAGCCCATATACGTCCCAGTGCAGGGCACGGGCCTCCTCTACAATCGACAGTACGATTGAGAATGGTTAGGCCATATAGTCCACCACGCTGGCCTAGTGCGGGTTGGCGGACTTACATACCATAGAAATTTTTATAAATCGCTATGGTATGCAGGTTTCCTCACGATGTTTTCTTTCACCGTTTTAGTGCGTGGTGATTGACTATCAATACACACATGACTCCGAAAAGTCAGAGGTGTGCCCTGGGATTCGAACCCGCGACCACCGTGAACATGTTGGCAGTCGCGTCTAGTCCGTTTACCAACAGGCCACCACGCACTTTTTTAATAATAGATCATTCGTAGTAAATCTAAGCTTCTAACAAAAACATGGACCGTGACCACGTTCGTAAGATCATTAAATTCTCAGTTGTTTTGTCGAGATTTCCATAGTTGTATTGATTGAAAAATAATGCAGGTAAAAGCTTTATCCCATCAAAAACATCCTGTAAAAAAATTCCAAGTCTCGCAGCTCAGGTTTTCTACCGCAAAAAATTGTGAGATGCATGTAATACCAAGTCGATTAATTTATTAAGTCCTTGCTTAAGGGACCTTTTGTATAACGTTATTACGTAAGTTATTATCATATCAATATTGAAAATTCTTTACGTGTTAAATAAATGGATCGACTTGGCCATCTCATGAAAACATAGTGTATCGTACAATTTATACATAATGCTGTTGGCCAAGTCGATCTATTTATTTAACACGTAAATAATTTTTAATATTGATATGATAACCTGCTTAGTAAGGCTTCTTGCTTTAACCACAACGAAGTTATCGGGGGTTGAAAATGGTCTGAATTACTTCGAGAAAAGGATGGTACGACTGTGCCGCTTTTTAGCTCGACTTGGAGGGGGCACTGCCGTGCCCCCAGATCTACGGGTATATTATACAGGAAATAAAAATTCTTGGATGTCTCACTGTTAAGATAACCTGTTCTGGAAAATACAATAGAATCATGAAGGACTTAAACAAAATATATCATATAATGATATCATAATTATATCATGTTGCATAACATTAATACATACGTATAAACTCACGCCTTTTTCCCAGAATGGGTAAAAAGAAGTGCTAACAGGAAACCCGCATTTCGCCTGGTAGTTACTTCCTACGATGTCTTCGTCCACAAATTCCTAACTCCGGGCTGACAATGAATAGTAAAATCCAAGACCAATTTGTCCAACCTAAGATTTGAAACCTCAGCTTTGTTATCGTACCATAGTACAACTATGCCATCGAGGCAGTCAAACCATCAATAAACACGAACATATTAACCAAAACCCACACATACGTTTCACTTAATCAAAATTACCTCATAAATTCCAATTAGATTAAGGGATCGCAAGTTTCCAATGGAGTTTCTTCAAATAATTATCAAATTTATGTTAGTTCTGGGGAATCGTGGAATTGGGGAAACTAAACGCAACTTCAATGAGAAACTTTATCAATATTTACTTTAGTCTGAATTGTGCGAGGGAATCGCGTCCCAATTCAGGTGCGTATTGTCGAATGGTTGTTTATGAGTTCGGATATCTATCGGGGATTATAGTAAGCCAGTATGATAAACCAGTTTTATTTTTATAAGCTTATTTTTGGCGACTATAGTGTCATTGGGAAGTTTGTTTTTATTACCATTGTTTGGATATTTCATTATATTATAACATTATGAACTATTCCATACCTATATGAAATTAAATGAAATGAAATGAAATGTATTTATTGATCACGTAGGCAATTAAGGAGCTCTTATGACAAGTAAATACACATAGAACTTAATCTCTATTTACAATATATTTCCTATACTTATTATTCCTTATTTTAATTTCTTGCTTTTATCAATTTATTTATAAATTTTATTTATTTTTAAATTAATTTATTATTAAAGTATTAGTTTTTACTTTATAGTAATTTAGTTGTCAAAGAAATACATTATTTACGTTAGTCAAATTAAATTATATTATTTGTGGACCATAAATATTACAACGGAGCGTAGCGGTTTATAGTTACCACTGGATGTATAAATGTATCTTCGATGGGGAAGCATTAGGCCTAGGCCAACGTGATAGACTGATAGGTCTATCACGTTGGCCTAGTCCGGTTTAATAGACTTCAGATACCAACCTAATCAAGGTAAATAAGCAATTATTTCTTCTAATTAAAAAACATGAAATTGTTTTATTGTTTTACAAGTCTAAAAATAAACAAACGACATTTATAACGAATGTTTTTAAAATTTTCATATTCAATTGTCTCATATATGTGTTTTTTTTTATATTTACACTCCAGAAATTACCTATACCAAAATTATTTCACTAGTTTTATTAACTAAATTATATTTATTTTAAATCCTTATTTGACGGTTTGAATCCGTAAATGTTATTATTTTTATCTTTAAGTCAAAAACTTTTATCATATATTTTTATGAAACTTCAACTTTATTACAGCGACATCTCTTGGCGGAAGTTTGAACAACTTTTTGCTTACAAAGGACAGTAAACAAAGGACTATCGCTAAGTAGATTACACTCATACATCACCGAAATAAAACTGCAACACTTATTTCCTGACTCACGGCTGGCTAAAACATAAATGCCGGTGGTATTTTTATCCGAAAAGTGTTCACCATATACGAAGGTGAAAAACCTCTTATAGTGACATAAATTTACATAAATGTATTGCGTTTTGGGTTCATCCTGTTATTCATCTTCTGTTCACCCTCTAGTTTTAACAAGACTTGAGGTTTCAACATAAAGATCTAATATTCGGAGGTCATACATAAAACTACACAAATGTGCTCTGGTACACCACAAAATGTTTTTTTTTTTTTTTTTGTTTATATATCACCTTAAATATAATACTAACACTACACTAAACTACTCTGAATATCACATAGAATACCTAAACAATAAAAATAAAACAAAACATTAAAATTTTACCGAAATAACAACAAATATTACATTTTAAATCGGGCGTCGAACGTTCAAAAATTCGAATTTCGTTGCGAATCATATAGTAATCCCCCTGAACAATTGTCTTGACCGACGATAAATTTTACATCTCTCATCAATAAATATTTTATTTGGATGTCATTGCACTTATTTTCAGTCAATTGCACCCAAAAATACAATCTTTAAAGAACTTTCGGTTACAGAGAAAATCTTAGCCCAATATTGGGTTAATATCGACTAATGCATTACTATTCATTACACTAACGTGAAAAAAACCCACTAAAGCAGCCTCCAACAGACTAGATTTTCAACAAACGCTTACACACACGCTTGTGTGTAATCAAAATAATAAAAGCGACGATTCCACCGTAGACATCGTTGAATTTTTATTAAGTGCCTATTCGCAGGATCTGGAAGTGCTGTTGTAAAAAATTTACGTGAACTGGTGGCAATTTTGCCTTACAAGAATTTTATATAACGTTCTTATGGCTCCGATGCCGTCACGAGGCGTGAAATTTAAGCCTCTACACGCCATACTTACTGCTGATATGGATGTGAATTGTTTGTTTTCTGATCGATTTGTCAAATCGTTGAGAGACGTTGGACTGAAGATCGAGCCCAGTGGCGTACCATAGGAGAGGCCTATGTCCAGCAGTGGACACGAATAGACTGATGATGATGATTGTCAAGCCGTTGGGTTTTAACTCGCTTCAAAAAGGGGACGAGGTCACCTTCGACTGCATGTTGTTTTTTTACGTATGTTAGGTACCTCATAACTCTTACTGAGTGTCCACATTTTGATTATTTTTCTTTGATTGAAAGTTAGTGCATATCATGTATTGAAGAACAGACAGAAGGTCCTGGCAGGATTTAATTATAGATGTTTGCATTGCTGATGAAGTCTTGTAAGCCCGTTTTTCGTTTTAGTAATAAAAATCTTGAAGCTGTGGTAATCAATCAATCCGGTGATGCTAAAAAGTATTTGACTTTTGATGCGGCTTTGGTTAAGCATCTGAAATGTCTTTATAAATTAAGGATGTGAGGTACCAAAATTCAATACTTGATTATATTAGCATTTCTTACTTAAAGAGTGGGACGATATATTGTATGTATCTCTTTCTTTATGTAGCACTACCTCAGTCGGATCTGAGTTCACCATACTTTGCCCAATTATATTTTAAAGCTGATGATTTACTTTCCTAACATTTTGACCGTGTGTCGCTTATATTCTCGCTTCTCTTAGACGAACGGAAGGCTCCCTTTTTGATCCAAAACACTCCGTTGTTGGTAACAATTTCGGGAACGATGAAGTATCATTTATCATCAGGAATTACCGAGTTTACCTAGAACAAAAATCTGCGAAGAGATTAGTTAATAAATAAGTAAATAAGAATAAAGAGAACTCGTGTGAAAACATGAGCTTCGTAATGATAATATCATGTTACGGATCCCTGGAACCTCCTAGTGACAGGGTGAAGTCCACATTTGTCCAATAGAGATTGACAAACTCATTACATGGTATGTCCAGACTGCGGCGGAAAACAAAGGCAGGTGGTAATTTTGGTGGCTTCAGACATAATGGAACATATTTTTTTTAGAAATGCTTGACATTTTTTGGGATATTGTATATATTATAATCATGATTGGGTTATAAATCCACAGTTTCTGCTTAAACATTACTTTAAGGTAATTATCCTTTTATCAAATCCATCCCATGGTTGTCTGTAAGACATTGCCTTTGAGCGATAAGACCGCCAATTATACTTTTATGATTGTGATTTTCATTTTATTTGTATTTTTTTGTGCAATAAAGTGTATAAATAAATAAATAAATAAAATAAATAAGGTTCATTGTTCACTTCATTGAAAATTTAGAGGTAAATATAAGCCAAATAACAGCAATGATTGCATTAGTTAATGAAGAGCAATATACTCCCTCCCAAAAAAAATCACACAGTACATAAAAATAAAACAAATACCACCGAATCCATCCTAAACAACAAAGCTTTTAAATTATGTGTCATAGCAACAATGAAATCCGCAGTTAAACTACTCATTTATAACGAGAGACTTTGTAAACAGAGCCTAAATAAACGCTCGTCTATAATATGGGCTTAAGACGAACAATTCTGTTAGGGACAAAGTTATTATATATCTATGCCCGGATTAACAACATGGGACGGCGATACGCTAATTTTGACATTCTGCCGCGTGTTTTGATAAGATTGGCCAAATGGAAGGGAGAGTATATAATTTAAAAGCTATTTGAAGTGCTTTCAAAAGGTTTTGATTAAATGCTAGAACACCATTCAGCTTTAGCACTTCAGCTTTTTGTATACATATTTATCGCTAGTTACAATGGCAAGGTAAAGCGCTTGATAGTCTTTCGTAAGGTCTGCGGTGTAGTTGCTTAGATGCTGACTGTAAAACGAAAAGCAGCGAGTTCGAACCCGCGTCGAGACAAATGATAGTGCCATCCACTGATATTAAAGTTTTGTTGCGGGTCTCGGTATTTTTGAGACTAATAAGTATAGGACACAAGCTTTTATTGCTCTTAATGAGGAAACATATCAACAGATATATTCACATACATTACATTGACTGTATGAGGAAAAGAACCTTTACGACAAAACTGGACATTTATAAGTTATTTGTAAGAATTCCAAACGAATTTACCAGCCAACATAATGCACTAAGTATTAACCGCTACCAAAGTTAAAGTCATATCATGCTCACCTTTTCAAATCTAGTGTATATGGAGTTACATAATTATTCAAATAGATAACGATTCCTTCGAGTATGACAAATGACAACCCTTGAAAAAGACTGGAATTTAAATATCCAATCTCGGAATTCCTTCGAGGTTCCTCCCTGATGTAGTTTTATTAAAATACAATATCAAGGAAAGTTGAACGTTGTTTGCCGCCTCGGCGATTAAGGTTGGGGATCACGTTCCAACTGCACTACTTGAGTTTGCAGTGTTGTTATTAAGTGCTATAATTTACTAGGCAATTTACAATATTTATATCCTAATTTATTTATCATTTTTAAAAAATAGTACACAATATCGTCCTTTTAGTTGGTAATTACAAGTAGTTCTTTTTTACTGTCGTTGAAACATATACTATGTCCATTCCATGGCGTAAATTTTATCAGCTCAATATTATTTTTGAAGACTTTTGAAACCTTTGGACTATGAATTTAAACCTAAGTTTGACAGGAATAGATGAAATCCAAGCCGACATATAAAATTCCATAACAAGTACCAAAGAGTTTTCCATGTCATAAAACAATCCTAATAAATTCCATAAGCTATCACCAACACAAAGCACCAACAAGAAATCCGCAGATTTCATTCCAATACCGCAACTGCAACAGAAATCTATAAGATCAGTTGCCAGCACTTGTCATAAGTGGATAAGCACTTACAAGCAAAGCGAGCCTCCGCCGTGGGCACTTTCAAAGAAACCACGTTTATTCTGCACACAGTGAAGTGAAAGAACGGCCCGTTTCACCTTTATCCGTGGGAATGGAAAATGTATACCGCTCTCTTTACATCAAGGTCTTCGTTTGATCAAAGCTAAGGTTAAGCGAAATTGAAGTGCCAAAAATGAAGATATTCTTTAAGAAATGTAAACATTTGCGACCTACATTTAGGGGTGTTTGGAGAAGATGGTTTTAATTTTTTAAAATTAATTCTAGTTTTTCTTTGCGAGACTAAAAACATTAAAGAAAGTAGAGGATATTTAGGAAAGGTATAGAAAAAAACTTGACCGAAATACTGCTGAACATAATTATTTACAACTCTTGGATTATAGACGCATTACTGGGTTCGTAAATGTACATACATACATACATAAACTCACGCCTTGTTCCCAGAAGGGGTAGGCAGAGGTGCCAGGGCACCCACATTTCGCCTTGTATGTTCCGTCCCACAATGTGATAGGTGGCGAGCCTATCGCCATATCGGGCACAAATTCCTGACTCTGGGCTGATACTGAATAGAAAAATCCAATATCACTTTGCCCAACCCGGGATTCGAACCCGAGACCTCAGCTTTGTTATCGTACCGTAGTACAACTACGCCACCGAGGCAGTCGCTTCGTAAATGTGAGTGAAAGAAAAGGAAAAAGAACGAAAGAGAAACAGAATATTGAACCTCCGGCAATCCGACTCACCAATCAAGTAACGATAGAAGAGGCTCATCAGTTTTATGAAAGAATACCTTCTACCCCGGTCGAGCCAGCCCATTCCTACTACATTCCAAGGCCACCACAACCTACTTTTTTTGTAAATCTTATTTATTAGTGGACCAAAAATATCGCAATGCGTGGATATTTATTACGATTGCATAGTTTTTCAACAGTATTTTATAAATAAATGGCTTGCAACACCGGATTATTCTTCTGAACATAAAACATTCAATACACCAAACGATCAATTCACAAAACTCATAAACAATACATGCATATCTCTTAATAAATTAACCGGCTGGTAAAATTAATGGATTTGCGGCAACTTTTATTAAATAGTATGACATATTTCGCAAGTTATGAATATAGCTGTCGTAAATTCCATTCACAGTAAACAAAAGTTTGATAGACGCTCGTATATTTTTTTAGGGAAGTAAAGCTGCGGAACAAATATCCGGACCAAATCTGCATTGAATATCGTACGTATCGATCGGGGAGGTGCACACATTGGCCTTCACGGGATGTCTTGGTGGAATGCATTTTGCTCCGTGCAGGTTAAATATCGATTCTTCTGCCTTATATTTAACGGAGTATGAGCATTGAATATCGTTTTTTTAGTTACTCATTTCGCGCGAGGTATTTGAGGAAAAGGTATGTGAGTCGGGTCGAAAATCTATTTGAATTCATTAGAATGATTGGTAAGCATTTAATGGACTCGTGGGTTTATTATGGACAAAAATAACTAAATAGTACAAAAAAACGAAAACAAACACATAATTATGTACTTTTTTAATATACATTTTCATTTCATCTGCTAACGAAGAATATAAAGTAACCATCAAATCATTTTTAATAGTATTCTCACAGTTTTCTAATTCCAACGTAAAGCATCGTGTGTACTAGGTTTTGAACTCAACAGACATCCAAACCTGGATCAAATATCGAATGCGAGCGTAGTGGAATGCCAAGCATTGCTTTGTAATTCAAGTTGTTATTTGGTTTTGCTACTATTTACGAGCGGTCGTATCACTTACTATCAGGCGAACGGCATGCACGTCTCGCTATTAATCGAAGCAAAAAAAAAATGTCTGCGACATTTCGGAAACAAGGTTTCTTGACATACAATGTGTGACACCCCCATCTAGCCCGCCAAGAATAAGTTGTCAACATGTGCCGGCAGGACAGCGGCAACAGTATGTAGTGCGCTTTAGCGTTACAAACAAAACACGACGTCCATTTTAAATCATAATAATTTAAAATGTCAAACATTATCAACTCCTCGCCTATATTTGGAAGGCTCATCGGTATTCGTAAATCGAACGGCCATCGAGCGAAGCGAATTTATGATCTCTGTGCAGGCAGATGCACGGGCCGGGCGGCGCTATAAGTCATGCAGCCGAGCGCACATACTGATTAGAGATGGCCGTACATGTCTGCCAGGGGCGAATGCTTTAACCTTTAATTTAATCAGGTATACATATATCGTGGCGCACTGAGCATCTTGGAGGAGCACGCAGAACGGAACCCTATCAGCGAACGATATACGAATTAGGTGGCTGTGGATTACAGGGTAAGTAAAATTATGAACACAACGATAGGCAAGATATAAAGTCATTAATTGTTGCTTGATAAGTTACCAATGAGCAAGTTTTTCATTTTTTTTTTTTCTATAGCAGCCCATATACGTCCCACTGCAGGACACCGGCCTCCTCTACAATCGAGAGTACGATTGAGACTGGTTAGACCGTATAGTCCATAACTCTGGCCTACTGCGATTTGGCGGACTTTACATATCATAGCAACCGCTATGGTAAGCTGGTTTCCTCGATGTTTTCCTTAACTGTTATAGTTCGTGGTGGCCTGTTGGTAAATGGACTAGACTTCACTGCCAACATATTCACGGTGGTCGCGGGTTCGAATCCCAGGGCACACCTCTGACTTTTCGGAGTCATGTGCGTATTGATTTTACATTTTGATTAACGTTAATTGGCAAGTAGGTGCCGAGTATCTTCCGTGGATTTTCCAAGTGAAAAGTAAAGTATAGAGTAACCAGGTGCTGGTTAAGTGAATGACATACGAAATTGAACGAATCATCAGACCCAGGCCCGAGACAAATACTTTTGGGCCTCACAAATATTTGTCTCGGTGCGGGGATCGAACCTACCTACCTACCGTTTCACAGCCAGCGTCTAACCAACTGCGCCACGTAGGCGAAGATGTCCTCGCTCCGCCCTGCCCTCGGCTTAAGTGTCAATGTATATTTTCTTAAAAATAAGAGGCCATTATAACTTCATTTTAAGCGTCAAATAAATACGCTAATTGGTAGACTATGTGGCCAGTAAGGTACTGATTAGTGTTATTTGAACGTCGTGAAATTGACACGTGATGTTACGGGTGACTTTAATAGATGACTAGCCTACTAACGGCCGATGCCAATAATCAATTAAAAAAAATTAGATTGAAGTCAATCTGGATTGTTGTCTACTTTTCGATTAATCTCTCGTCATGTTGCCATAGTTTTTTCACTACTGAGATTGATTATTGGCAATATAGTATCAGAAAAAAGATTGAGCTGTCAATCTAAAACGGCAAATTTTGGATTGGAATTGTTTATTGGCAGCGGCTGTTAGTGTTTTACTATTTAAGCAACACCCTATTACAAATATGGTTTCATGTAGTACAATCGTCATCACAGAAACATCAAACTTACTGGTATTATAAAATATATTCGATCTGACAAACTTAAATAAATCCTAATATTAATTGTAACTCGAGAGTGATCATGGCGATTACAAATATAAACGTCCCAATTTATAAAATCGTTTTGACACTAAACCGATTTCGGCGTATCAGTCTTGGCTTTTAATCCGAACAAGCGAATTGTTCCCATATTTCAAACGAACCGTTGTATTATCGTTAATTCGCAAAATTTTCGCCTTTGGCAACATTAAGCCACTAATTTCTGCCTAAATCCCAGTGATCTATCACAAGATAACAGGAACCAGTTTTGTTGCATTGGCCGTTTTTAGACATTTAATTATGTGTTCTGCAATTTGGCAAATTTGAGTCTCGGAATTACTGTAATATACTGTGCATTACAGTATAAAATGTAAAAAAATTCTTGTATTTTTTTTATTGCAATGAATAGCGAGGCATGCCATTTGTCTGATAGTGAGCGATACGATCGCTCATAGACTGTAACAAGTCCTAACAATAATATGAATTACAAAGCAATGCTTGGGTATTCTACTGCGCTCGCCATCCTGAGCCATAATTTGTTAAGTCTCGATGTGTCCAGCGTCAGAGTTTCAGTATACCACATTTAATAAATAAATATCTCCAGTAGTCAAAATTAGGAAAGTAAAATGGCATTCAAAATAACCACCATAGTCAAAACTTAACAATTTTAATTTGGGATCAACAATACACATAAATTCCTCCACATTGAAAAACATTGTTCCGTAACTTGTACACGTGGATCATTTTCAAGAACACCTCCAGTAGACATGTGTTTTATTCAGCGCTACAGTTTGCTTTATCGTCAAAGACAGTCCATTTCGTGCGGTCACACAAGACTCCGTCATAACACCTAACTAAGAGAAAATAACATACATGTCTCAAACCGTGTCCAACAGCTTGACCTGGGCCATTCACTCGCTGAATTTCAGTGTTCACATATGCCACAAGTATGAAATATTCATGAAGCGAGTCAAAATCAGAGGCCGCACTGTGTGCACAACGCTCGATTAGAACAGAAGGGTCAGTCAGTCTTGGTGAAATTGAAAATGGATTTTACATTAATGTACGCGATGAAGTTGATTTATTGGTGCTATAATTAGACGTGATGATGACAAATGATTTTTAGTTTATAAACAACTTTATTTCTCATGAAGAATTCCATACATAATTCACTTATTGAGAAATGTTTGAAACTAAAATTAGCGTTTAGAGCGCACAAAGGTACATACAAAAGAAATACAACAAAAAATTGAAAAAACATGTAATTATTTAAATTAAAAATTGTACATGATCTGAAGGATACCAGATATTAACTAATATTTACAATTGACGTCAATTCTTTCAATAATTATGCTGTAGGTATTTGACATGTCTTCAAACCCTAAAACATCAGGAAAAAATCTCCAAAAAAACTGAAGAAACAAAACCAATAACCTATAATAAAAATAAACACCGAGAATTGAAGTTTCCAGTAAATAAAACAAAATCGTGTAAAAGTGATCTGCACAGCGTTTGTTTTGTGTGAGATGACTACGTCCGGTGTGAGCATGCGATCTGGAATACTTCCTGTTTCTACGTGCCTTTGAATGTTTGTATTGATGTAGGTGGGTTAGATTTAAATAACTACGTGTTTTCATATTGTAGATGCGTAGTTTGCAATTTTGTTGCAAATATATTGTATTTTATGTATTGAAGATATAAGATGTACATTATCAATATTTTCAGATTTTAACAAGACATTTAAATATCAAAAACAAACATTGTGGTAAGTCTGTAATATTATGTGCGGTTGACTGGGTAGGTACCACCGCAATGTTTTTTTCTGTCTTAGACGTAAAATTAGTGATCAAAGGAATAAAACTTGGGATAATGTTAGTAAGGGTATCTTTTTGATTTGATTATTCATGGAATCCTAAGTCTAATAATCCGGACGAGGCCAGCAATGCGGCCGGGTATGGAGTACTGTTTGTACCTCTGGGATGGATCCGTCCAGTACCTGCTCGATGCCTTGGATGGATTGCAGCGGCGGGCTATCCGCATTGTGAATGATGCAGACGTTACGAGCAACTTGGAGTCGCTACAACTCCGGAGAGATGTCGCCTCTCTAAGCGTGTTCTACCGCCTGTATCACGGTGAATGCTCTGAGGAATTGTTCAACTTGATCCCCTCCTCTCCATTCCTAACTAGAACCACCCGTGCTGGCTTGCGAAGCCATAGCTTGTTGGTCCACACCATCCCGGCTCGAACCAAACGGTTCTCTAATTCTTTTTTGTGTCGCACCGTCAGGCTGTGGAATTGTTTGCCGTCTCACGTGTTCCCTCCTTCCTACAATCCTGGGTCCTTCCGCCGTAGCGTGAAGAGGCACCTTAGCAGGCCGGCATAATTGTTCCTATTAGCATGGGACTGCCGTCCGATGCCAATGGATACTCTGCCTGGGCGGCATTTGCGCTTATCATCAGGTGCAATGCCGCCACTATGCCGGGCCAGTTAAGCGTGATAGAGCTATACCTAACGCTTCCCAATCAAAGATACCCTTACATATAGTTTTCATAACATTATTAAAAGGTTTACTGGTGGTGGATCTCTCATATGTGATGAGCAATGTCTATTTTAACAGCCAAAGAGAAGTGTAAATGCATTGTTGTGTTCTGGTGTGAAGGACATTATAGCCAGAGTAACTACTCGACATAATAAGTAGGACATAATAAACTGAAGTTCATATTCCTATTCATATTATCAGAATAATCCTATACATAGCAGAAAGCATATATAAATTGATATTCCTAACATTCTATTGCCCTATATCCTCAAATATTTTCTAGTGGAATTCGATATCTCGTTGTCCGTGAAATACCTGCATATGTCGCGTAAATGGCACACGATATTGCACTTAAACGTAATATTTTAGCTCTTTCACATCAGTCTATACCTATGAGATAGATTTTTATTTTAATGCATTCTAAAATCATAATTAATATAACATCTTATTTTATCTAAAGGCAGTTTTTTTTATATAGTGGACTCAGCAATGATACTATTGTAAATCACTGATTGCAATGACAACAAAATTATTTCTTTGCGGCATAGTTTTATCATAAAACATAGTTCCTTCTCATAAAACCCTAAACTGAAGTCTTAAACTCAAGTCCATTGAGGTAGTTTACTGCTAGACGTAGTCCTTTCCAGTACTGTATCAATAAGAACGTTCATAATTCAATAGGTCCACCGAATTACTTCCTTCTTACTTCCAATACCCGAAAGTAGTCAATCATCACTGATCTATAAACAGTCTTAAATCTTCTAACTTAAAAGCCATAAACATAATAAAAAATCAACATTATCAAAAAATTCACACCAACAGAAACGAGGTTAAGCCAAAACGAAGAGCAGTATTGAATTTTCGATCAAATAAATAATATTCCCAAGGATAATCCCGGGAGGTTTCGCATTAAGGCACGGTACATTACCCGGCGGCTCCACCGCCGCGTGACGTCACACTGCAATGAGCGCATTGTACGCGCCACACAATGCTCCCGCCTTAATGGATTACAAGTAGTGGCTAGGTGTTCTCAATGGTTCAATAACAGGTGTTGGTTTTGAGATTTTGGGTGAAAACTTTGAAGAATGTTTATTTGGAGCATTGGATTTTGTGCGATCAATGGGAAAGTCTTTGTATTTGGAAAGACTTTGCGTTTAGTAGCCTTGTTCTATGTCTACTAATAATGCTTTTATAACTTTCTTTGATTATGATATAATACTTTTAAATAATTGACTAAAATTACGTCAATATGTAGTTTAAAAAAAGAAATCAACATAAAACATATTTAACTCCAAAGGAAAGCTATAAAACCTAGTCAGTTTACGCTTTAATGATAATAATAAATTGGTTGAAATATTTCTAGAGAACATTCATAAGTCTGGATACTATTAATTTTGTTTTAATTTTAAGTGCGTGTACTGCTTTTAAACCTCTTACTGAACCATCGGCATTTTTCATAAAATTTACTTTTCATCACCATTATTATTATTTGATTGCTATGAACACAGTGTAAAAGAGGCCCATTCAAAAGGAATGCTCCATTGAAATTCTAATTGGCCGTCCAAGATACCTTACACGTTATATAAGCAATGAAATATTTTTAATTAACTAAAGAAAGCCCTAAATTTCGCTTAAGCTGAATTAATATCTACTAATTATCTAATCTAAACACGAGGTTAAAAGCTGAGATCAAAGGAGAACTCCTCTTTCTTCTAACTTTCAAAGCAAATTAATTCGGGTGGAAAAGTGGGTAATTAATGTTAAAATATAATACACTTTTTTGATCTTCCCCATGAAATACTTAGCAAAATGTTACAAACTGGTTCTGTCTACGCACTCGAGGTTACAAAGAAAATTCTTGAAGAGTTCATAACAACGTTTATATTGGTGTGTTTCTTAATACACATGGTACACTTGACACTCCAATTTGTTTATTTAAGATTGGATAGAAACTTTGCATCCTGATGTTCTTGAACACTAATGTAGCATATAATTTTACTCTTTCATACCTTATCGCAATAAATAATTGAAATTAATAATTAACATTCAACAGTCACATACATAATCTTGAACCCACACTAAGATCGAGTCTTGTGTCATGGATATCAGGAACTACGAAACACTTCGCTCTCATAAACACCCTAACCCAACATGTGGGCCGCACAAACATTTCGCTCGTTGCGGGGATCGACCCCGCGGCCTCTCATTTCACTGATGGCGACCTACCGAATGCGCCACGAAGGCTGTCGGAGTAAAGTGAATTAGCTAATTTAATAAATCTAAATGAAATCGAGTATAAAATGCAGGTGACTCACCATTTCAAATGTTCGAACGACTCTTAATATCCACCTAAAACTGTCCCTCCTCCACTATCTTCAAAAATAAACCTTTTGTTTTTAGTTTTTTAGACTAATTGTTGTCATTCAAAATCTGTTGAGCTGTTAGATTGTTTGCTTCTATAGTAAATACATGAGCAGCGCCTAAAATAGCTTGTCGAGTCTAATTCCTAATTTATATTTTCGGGTCCTCATTTGTGAATCAAAAGGGTCTTGTATTTGGTCTTAAACATTTGTTATTGCAATATTAATTAACAACTCTGTGAAACCATTCGTCGCAGGTCACACTGCGAAAACTTGTAGCAACGATCCGTTTTAACGAACTCCAAGGTAATTAAAGTTGCAAAGAAAAAGGTACCACGTTTTAATTACCTTAGTTCCAACGTGAACTTAATAAGAATGCAGCCGTGGAAACTCTTTTATAGTATCGATTTTCAACAGTGTTCTTGGTACAATATACTTTAGCCAATTTGTCAATGCGTAAGTGCGTGGTGGCCTGTTGCAAGTGCGTGGTGGCCTGTTGGTAAACGGACTAGACGCGACTGCCAACATGTTCACGGTGGTCGCGGGTTCGAATCCCAGGGCACACCTCTGACTTTTCGGAGTCATGTGTGTATTGATAGTCAATCACCACGCACTAAAACGGTGAAGGAAAACATCGTGAGGAAACCTGCATACCATAGCGATTTTTAAAAATTCTATGGTATGTAAGTCCGCCAACCCGCACTAGACCAGCGTGGTGGACTATATGGCCTAACCACTCTCAATCGTACTGTCGGTTGTAGAGGAGGCCCGTGCCCTGCAGTGGGACGTGTATGGGCTGATACAGAATTTGTCAATAGGCTTTAGGAGATGGCCCAGAATTGTGATGTTGGAAGTTTCTTTTTTTGTATACATTTGTATGATGAGTTCAAATGATTTAGAATGGAGTCGCGTTGTAGGATTGCCCTATTTATTTTTTTTGACGTCATAGAATTCAGTTTGTAGCTAATAATCAGTATAATGCTATACATTGCAGATGTCATCTTGTACTTTTAACATTATCACCAGATGACTTATAAGTTTTTTTGGGTTTTGGTGTTTCCGTTATTTTAATTTTATACTTTAATGGTTAGTTCAGTGATAATAAAGAACCTTATCTAGCAATGCTATTACAAATTACAATAACATATTATGTTTTTAAAATTGACAGAGCAGAAAGAATAGACATAAATCGGTGAAACGATCTTCGGTCAAACGATCAAAATCATTTAATAAAACCATCTGCTTTAAATTACACAGAATGAATTAATGAAACGTTAATTACGGATGCTATTTATTTCACTTTACAGTATACGTGTCCGCAACACAAGTCTAAGGGGCAACATAATTTGACCAAACACAAAAAAACAAATTCGACAAACAAAATTAGATAAAAAGGTCAGTGACCCGAAATTACAGTTGTTTATGCCCTTCCTCCCCGCCTTTTACATGGAAACGACAGCCTGTCAGATTTCAACGGGCTGGGCTTAAAAATCCTGAGTGGATCCGACAGCTGGCCACGGTTTCCACTTTCGTGATTTTTTTCATTCACGCTAAAAGGGATTTTAGTATTTTTTACAGCTCGCCATCAGTGATGTTGATATTAGGCAATTATTTTAGTGTGAATTCTATTATAGAGTAAATTAATGAAGATTGCCATATTAGCTGACTAATTGGGTAAGGTTTTATGAAACTCGAGCTGTTTTGCGACTTTAAACACGTAGATTCGTGTTTTTAATAGTTAAATACTGATTCACAGACCAACAACCTTATATACTAAAAAAAATCTATCAGCGGTCGTTCTCTCCCTTCGATCTACACAACAATGCTGGCAAGTGGATAACTAAAACGGATATACACAAACTCACTTTCCGGATTTATACTTCTATTTAGATGGTCTAACATCAAATATAGCTTGAAGCTGCTACTTTTCTTCGGTATTCAGTAAGACAGTAGCACAACCGCTGTCATCATCATGATCATCATCAACCTATGCTCTTGTTCCCTGCTAGACATAAACCTTCTCTAAATTGAGCCATTTCACCCTATTTTCGGCTTGTCACATCAGGCATCTGTTAGCGACCTTTCGCAAATTCTCACTGCACCTAGCTGGAGGGTGTCCTACACTAAACTTACCAAGACGGGGTCTCCACTCAAGAACGCGTTTTCCCCAGCTGTTTTCAATTATTCGACAGATGTAGCCAACCCACTGTCACTTCAGCTAGCTTATCCTATGTGGGTGTCTAAGAATTTGGTTCTCTGTCGGATAATATCGTTACGGATCCCATACATCAAAGAGACTCTGAGAATAGCAAGCTCCATAGCTCGATGTAAGAGCTGTCATGCCTATCAAAATGATGTCAGAACACATCACATCTGAGTTACATACTTGCGCAGTCAACATTAATATGCCTCGGCAAACACGCTATAGTTCAGAATATATGCTGTCTCAATTATCGCGTCTGCCGGCCCATCATCTCGGTAATACAACGGTTGGACTATTAATTACACGACGCGGGTAAATTAAGCCGATTACGTGGGATCTGCCATTTCTAAGAATGATTTGTGTTGGCCTCTATTAGGTATTCGGTGGGCGGTTTAATGATTTTGTGAGCGACTTCAATTATGGTAAAAATGCATGGGCGGTATTTCTTGAAGGCATCAGTAAACAAACTAATAATTCTTCTTATGGTGGGAATCGCTTTCGCATTTCAGCGCACATAAAGATTCATAGAGGCTTTGGTAGTCTTAGATCATAGAGTGTAACATATCTTAGGCAGTAGATTATTTTATAAGGAACCCCGTTTACAAACAAAATCATTGTCATAACGCTAATATTGTTGTATTGTATGCCTGTTTTCAGTGAGATAGTGGTCCGGTCCATAACCGGCCCCTTTGATCATATTGTTCAACAATTTATTAGATAGTATTGATATGGGAATAAAACATCGCTCGATTTTATCCAATTATTAAAAACAAAATGTTAATGCGAATCACAGCCACGATCAAACACAATTCATAGACAAATAATTTAAAACAAACTAAAATATCTGAACCTGTCAATTTGATCAACCAACACCCAAAAACAATAAAAATAGCCCGCGAAAAATCAACAAATACCGGATGTTAAACAATTTCATGCAATCACTGGCGTGTCGAAAAGCTTTCAAAAGAAAAAAGCGAACTATATACAACAGCGGATTAACGGATTTTTCTTTTATAAAAGCTGAAAGCGTAACTTAAAATACACAGAGGCAGGAGCAACCAGCCCTATAGCAAACGAATTGCTTATAAATATTAATATATTGAAATCCGTTCCATTATGCAGTCAAAACTGGGTAACAACAAAATATCCGGACCCCGCTTACCATGATAAAGTGGTTAAATCCGGTTAATACGTACTTTTACTCAAATTTATAATATACTGCTACAGTTTTTATACTGAAGCTAAAATAAACAAATTGTTAATAAATTTTCTACTGAGATTGTGCATTGTTACGGAAAAGATTTTGCATAATTAATAAGGCATACATTTTTCTTTTTTTTTTATATAAATATTGCAGGATATGATCGTAAAAAAACGTACATATTTTCCCAATATAATCTTAATCCTAGTATTGTTTATCCTAATAAAGAACTACAAACGTAAAGCACAGTGCCACATCAATCAGAGTAACTTATGACATATTAAGACTTTACATCTTATGTCTCAGGATAGCAAGCGCAGTGGAAAGCCCAACCAATGCTTTGTAATTCATGTTTGATTTGGTTCATGGTTTGGTTTTGCTACTGTATATGATCGGTCGTGTTGGTTACCATTAAACCAATGGCATGCTCGTCTCGCCATTGAACCGAAGACATCAAAGGTTTAAAATACCTAGTAAATAATCTATAAAAACATTTTTTTTTTTCATGAAAGATACAATCTAAAACTAATTAAAAAAAGTAGAAATAGAAAAGTGTCAGGAGTGGGATTCGAACCCACGCCCTCAGAGAGGACCAGAACGCCCTGCATCCGTATGTACGGATAAGTTGCCTTGAGTCTGGCGCCTTAGACCGCTCGGCCATCCTGACTATAAGTACAGCTGGTGTAAACGTGAATCTGCTAATTGACATGGAATTATATCTATTTCATACTGGTAGGTAGGTACGGCAAATCGACAGCACTAATTTCACTGGTGGTAGGTCTCTCATATATGAGAGGCTGCCTAGACAGGTACTGCCGTAATCTCCTTTTCTCCCGCTAAACAGCAGTTTAAATGCACTATTGTGTTCTATTTGAATTGTAGCCAGAGTAACCACTCGACATAATGACACTTAACATGGCGAGCGCAGCAGAATGCCAGGCATTGCTATGTAATGCATTTTATTGTTTTGCTAATGTCCATAAGAGGTCGTTTTACTTACCATTAAGCCAATGCCATACAAGTCTCGCCATTCATCGTAATAAAAAAAGGTAAGTGTAGTGCGTTAAGAGTAGAGAATCCTTAGATTATATACTCGTCTAGATGACACATCACACCTCACCGCACGGCTCAAATAAAGTCTACCAAATTTGGTAGACTCGCTTCTCACGAACGTCAGTGTCATTTGAACTACATATGGATAAGATGGTACTAGCAAATTGCTGGAGAGACATTACACAGCGGAAACGAAAAGAAGACCATTCGTAGCCTCACAAGACTTCAGTCATGTTTTCCGAACATTTTACTTATGATGATTTATATTTTACATAAATACAGAAATCACATAACAGCCCAGGCAATAAATCCAAAGAGTTAATTCTATTCGGAAACAAACACTAGGAGATGGGTTTAGATCTTTATTGTTTTTACTAAAATGCGTTATAAATATAATTAATAGTATGATTACTTTAAATTTAAAAAGAAAATATTTTACTTAACCTATTTTGTTTATCAAATAATGGGGAAAAGTTAAGTTAATAATCTGGAATAGGCATCCCTAAACACACACACCTTGACAGTTGGATAACAATAATTACACAACCGGTACTCACACATATCAAAAAAAGTGAGGACAGTTTTAGCGCATCGTTTGTTGGCATTGCTCAATCTAGACGAGTATATAATCTAAGAGAGAATCAGTTGATGGGAACCGATACGACTGTATTCCCTCAACGCCTGTTCAAAAATCTATATGTTTAAACTGATGCCGGAACAGCGATTCTTGGCTCATTGTGGTCATATGTATCATTGCAGAATAATTTCGGAGCAATACATTGTCATTGGAACAAAACTCTTCCACGTTTCCATGCATAAGTAATCTGTATGCAAAAAGTCATATCGATCCATTACGCTCTGCTGCATGAAATATGAACAAAGCCAGAAACAAACTTTTACAATACGAATAAACTGCTGTATGACTGAGAGCTAAAAAACTATATGAGTGGTAAAGATACTCTGTTGACAATTATTACTCACCATAAATGAACTGGCTCGTCCGGAGCGGTAATGCTGTCTCACAAGGGCAACAGTGAGTTCGGTGAGTGAGATTGCCGGATGTCCAAAACCTCTTTCCTCTTCCTTCCCGCTCCCTTCCCAGTTTGATGGGCCGGCATCATATCTATGATCCAAAGGTGGTGGATTTTCGTGAGCAGCAGTGATAATTTACCATCAGGTGACCTGTTTCTAGTTTGCTGGCTTTGTTTTAAAACAAAGAGTGTCTTCTTTCAGTAATAACAAAAAAAAAGGAAAAAAATGATAGATAATTAATAACAATTAATAAGATTTTATTTTTATTATTTCTGTAATTAAAGAATAGTATTAAAAATATGTCAGGAGTGGGATTCGAACCCACGCCCTCAGAGAGGACCAGAACGCCCTACACCCGATTGCATGGATAAGTTACCTTGAGTCTGGCGACCACTCGGCCATCCTGACTGTGAGTACAGCTGGTGAAAATATGAATAAAGTATGCAAAACCAATCTTTTGATAGCCTAATTGCCAACAGAACTCCTACCTTTAAATAATGCGAAGGCCAAAGGCGTATTAGGCTGCGACAGTCTTACCTGTGAATAAGATAGCAAAACTGTTACTTCACGTCGATACCCCGTGAGACAATGGTACCATTCTGGAAGAGCCTACTCAGTCACCCTGAGTCATAATTGGCAATAGCGTGGCTTTACCACTACGAAAACATTGCTCGATAGCTGGTACTAAGTTATCTACTTGGCCATCATGACTGTGAGTACTGCTGGTGGAATTCATAACTGTTTGCTGTTAGTTGTGGCATATTTAGTCCCAGAGCGACCACCTGACTTTGCGATTTAGAATCTGTCATAGTGATTACTTAAGTCAGGTATGTCGGATTCACCTGCACCCGGATACAATTGGACCGGTATGTTTTCATCGAGCGACGAGATTTAGCCATGGTGGCATTCCACTACCATCTATTGCATAGCAACTTTGTTCCACTGGTACACGACTAACTAAATCATACTGCTTAGGACTACTGGACATATTGAGACTTAACATCTTATGTCTCAGGATGGCGAGCGCAGTGGAATGTTGCTACTGTTTATAAGCGGTCGTATCGCTTACCATCAGGTGAACGGCTTGCTCGTCTCGCTATTCATTGAAATAAAAAAAAATATAGTAACGTCATCATTAACTCCTTTCTGATAGATGCTGCTATACTTAATAAAAAAATTAAATTTAGTATGGTCATAAAGCTACTTTATAGCATCAAAAGAGCTACGAAAACAATATAATTCAAAATTTGCATCCTCTTAGAGAGTAAAATTACGTACAAAATTTAAACACTTTATTATCCCATAAAATTGTCTCTAACAAACAACGTCTAAAAGACTAGTGAAAATCTTGTAATTTTACTTTAATATTGAATTTTAACACATGGTAAATAAATCACTAATCAAAACACGTTTACATGACCTCATAAATATTCCGCGTTTGCTCTTGGAAACTAATCTGCAACGTAATCATAAGTTATCAGCGAAAATGTTAACTAAACTACAATTTGGGGCAATAAATCCAATGAATAAATCCTAAATTAGGTTCCGCAAAGTACCTGTTACGCATTTTAACCGAGGATCGTTTTGCATTAATGAAATTGTGGTGGTATTAAATTTAAAATACTTTTATTCGGCGACGATGTGATCCGCCCCCACATTAATTTGTCATTATCCTTATTTACATGAATTTTAATTTGATAACATAAAGTAATAATTGGATTATGGGACAGCAGATATTAAAACTAATTGATAAATTGTCTACCTGCTTTTCCTTTTGGGCAGGCAAAAATATTTTATTTCATTAGTGGGGGATGTGATTATGATTTGATAATCTTACTTGTCCTTAAAATCCTGACTGTTCGTTACAGAATTCCTTGACGGAGGCTCGTATCAGCAGTGATTTTCCTTTGGCTCTAGATACTGATAATATTCCATGTTCATTGCAAAAAAAAACCTCGAGTGAGGTTCACATTTTCACCAGCAGCACTCACAGTCAGGATGGCCGAGCGGTCTAAGGCGCCAGACTCAAGGCAACTTGTCCGTACATACGGATGCAGGGCGTTCTGGTCCTCTCTGAGGGCGTGGGTTCGAATCCCACTCCTGACACTTTTCTATTTCTACTTTTATTTTAAGCTTTGACAGGTATATTCGCCCTTTATTTATTTCTTTTAATTTAAAATTGTCCTAGTGCACTTGTGAAAGAGTATATCCGAATCCTACAATTTACATTTTCTTTATTCCACTTTACCCTCCCCTTCTCTCTCTCTCTCTCTCTCTCTCTCTCTTTACTCTCAGGAACTCCATTCAAATCATAGGCATACAAACGTCACGGATATCCATAGCAACCCCATGAGAGTCAACAACACTTTCACTACTATTATGTTACAAAACCAGAACATTTATACTTTAACACAAATTTAAAAGAAGCTAAAGATCGATAAAGGGATCATATTATGCAACTTGATCGCTCGCTTCAAATTTGTCTCAATAATACTGTTAATAACTTGTGCGGTGTCAGTGTTGGACAAACGAAGACCTAGGTTGAGACGAAGTCTAACAAAGATAGCTCAGGTGTGGAGTTAGGTTTATTTTTTGTGACGCAAATGAGTAAGAAATCAAACACCGACTTCAAACATCACATTGACATAAGTTATTGTTATTTACCATATTTGGTTAATTTTTCAATGCCTTTTGTGTTAATAATATCTATATAATCAGGTGTTAATTAAATTATGTTACAATGTCTGTTTTGAAACACGAATAATTGAAATTTTTTTTTAAGTGAAAATAAAGAAAATTTAAGGCAGTTAATATTTTTCCAAGTTAATTTATTTCATTAAAATCGTCTATCACCTGACAAAATATGCAAGGGGTATCTAAATGTAAAATATCTACCATCAGGTGCTTCACTCTGTAATTTAATGGTCAAGGCTTATGCTTACATCTTTATGTTTCACCAACCACATTTTTTAAAATATCATCTTCATTTTGAAAAATATCGCTCTCGAATTGGCCACTGTCTTGTCAGTGCATAGTCACCTACTGAGAGGATTCCCATTCCTCTACTAAGAGTTCAACTGAGAAGACCTCCAATTCAACTTACACACCCAATTAAACCACCATTAGAAATTCTGACACGTGGCCAAGCCCCCTGTGTCCCCCAAACGACCCTGCTCCTTGGCTTAAACTTCCTACGTGTACAACTTTGCCGGCCCCGATATATGAAACTTGAATGTTAGTTGGTAAACTGTGAACTAAATGGAACTGACATTAGCCTGGTGTACATCGGAGTACGCTCCATTGTTCTCAGGTAAATTGTTCGGTGGAACTGGTCGCAATTGGTATGTCGCTTTAATGTTCTGTTTCTGTTCAAATGTTAGTGCTAATTGATTTCATGTTTATCTAGTTCTTTGAAGTACTTCTGATAGAGCAAGTATTGCTTTTTCTTCTATCTACAAGTTTAAAAGTATGAGTTTCATGAATAAAAAAATAATAAAGAAAATCTGAACCATCAACAAATGAAATACAAAAATGTCGCCATGACTGCATTAGTCATAACTGTGTGGCAGTTATTTGGCCCTCTGAGTAACATTTACTTTTATTAAGTTTCTTATAATAATATGACAGTTAAATTAACTGGTAAAATAATATAACAATATCTGAAATCCAAATATAAAAAGACAAGAAAGTTTGAGTGTAAGCGTGCGATGATTCAGAAGTATGTTTGCTATAAAGATTAATTTTCCGAATTTAAGTAGGAATTATAATGATTTTTATGGCAATTACACCTGTGCCTTAAAAAGCATTCCAAGTTACTTCATCGAAAATACATACACTATAATAAAAATTTGAATCCAGTAACTGTCGACTCACACTTAAATAAACAGGGTGATATAATTGACATAAGATTTTTTCACATCACTTCAACATTGTGGCAAATTTGAAAAAAAAAAACACCACGAGAAAGATGTCTTAAATGACTATTTTCTTTTTCAATGTCTTTAAACAACCCATATAGGTAAGAAGTCTGTTTGCCACTTAGGTATATTTCCAAACCGGACCGAAGCAAAGAAGCAAAAATAATTGTGTGTACAGGGGTGAGTAAAAATGGTGATACTTACGATTTGCGTCCAAAATATCAGAGTTTTTAAAATTTTATTTAATGTCACTAAATAGATACCATATTTCAATTTCACCCTGTATACATTAGTTGCGTCGTAGACATAAATATAAACTATCAATATATCTCAACACCAATTCAAATCAGTAGTCATGTTTATCAGACTGCTTCGGTGGCGTAGTTGGAGTACGGTATGATTGCACAGCTAAGGTCCCGAGTTCTATCCCCGTGTCTTGCAAAGTGATTTTGGATTTTTCTATTCATTCTTAACCGGAGTCAAGTATTTGTGCCCGATATGACTATAGTCTCTCCCCCTATCTCATTATGAGGCGTAACATACTAGGCAAAATGTGGGTGTCCTGGTAGCCCAATAGGTCGTCCCCTATCACATCATGAACATCAGAATGTATAGCGAAACGAAAGTGTCATGGTTGCACCTCTACCTACTCCTTCTGAGAAAAAGGCGTGAGTTTATGTATGAATGGAATTCAAATCAATCTTTAGTCACACAAAAACTTTACTAAACACTTCTGTAATATAGCCTTGCGTATTTGCCAGACGCGCAAACTAATAGTATTCCACAACAAGCAATGTTCAGAAGCTATTAATAATCGCTACTTAAAGTTGGCCCATACAGCTCAGGTAACGTTACAATACCGCACCAACAAACTTCCCTACTCGCAATTTATAATTGTGCAACGCTGCAATTTCTAAGCGTTAGATAACTCAAATCTATGCATTGTCGATGTCAAAACAAAAAGTGCAATTCTTCACTACTAGGTCGAAAAGGGGATATGAAAAGCAATTGTATAATGAAAAAATGAATTTGATAAGTCGCCGGCCGACATACTCTCATCAACAAGCGCGGCGTTAGAAAATAGAAATTTCGTCTGGCCAGTATGTAAAAATGTACCAAAAACACACTTACGTTTACCTTAGTTTA
This sequence comes from Hyles euphorbiae, assembly GCA_023078785.2. Classification (NCBI taxonomy): domain Eukaryota; kingdom Metazoa; phylum Arthropoda; class Insecta; order Lepidoptera; family Sphingidae; genus Hyles; species Hyles euphorbiae. The sequence goes on along the minus strand of CM041041.1, from coordinate 4,212,045 downwards.
GTTGTGTTGCGGCCGTTCTCTATCTATCTTTAACAAGAGGTAAAATAGCATCCATTGCTATTTATGTGACTATTTCGGTACAATTATACGCTTCATTAAACAAAGTATACATATTATCTATTTATCTTACGCAGCTATATATAAATATATGAATCTTCACCTTTCTATCTTTCTTAACTGTAACATAAAATTCATCTAAAAATCTAATGGAATCTCTTGTTAAAGATAGATTATTGAGAACAGCTGTTAATCATCATTGATCACTTTTATCATTAAAACTGGATGTTTTTTTTATAAGAAATATCATTTCTCAAAGTGTTTTCTCAAGACAAACCCGACTATAAACTCTTTCAGACTATAAAGCGTAATCTCCTTGGAAAGCGCATAAAGTCTCCCAGAATTCCCGCAACAAAACACTCCTTCGAAACGTTTAACATAAACAGACACATAACGAAGATAATTCAGTGCACATCAACTTAATGTCATTTTGTGATACATTTTAACAGCAGTGAGCAAGCTCGTTCCTCGCTTTATGGCTTGGACCTCGTAAACGGGTTCGATTCCCGGCCCTGAATGCATAAAACCGCGATAAACATTTCCACGAAAAATTTATTTCATGTTTATAGTTTTTTTTTACATAGTAGTTAAACATAATATAGGAGATCGAGGGAGATAAGTGATTAATTGTGTTTTTGATATATATACAGTATCGGACTTATCCCTACAGTTTTTCAACCTGCCTCGGTGGCCTGGTTGTAGCACGGTATGGTTACTAAACTGAGGTCTCGGGCTTATTTTACTACAAATATTGGTTAATAATAAATAAGACGTCTACCAAAAATTAAATCTAAACATAATAACATGATCAATTATTTTGCAAATATAGTATAAGTACTATGTTTTGACTTGTCATAAGAGCTATTTCATTGATCACTAAACCAATTTTATTTCATTTCATTTCGAATCCAGATCGAGTGATATTGCATTTATCTATTCAATATTCCAGAGTCAGGAATTCGTGCCTGATATAGCGATAGGCTCACCCCATATTGCATCGTGGGAGGGAACATGCACGGCAAAATGTGGATGTCCTGGCACCTCTGCTTACCCTTTCTGGGAAAAAGGCGTGAGTTTGTCTATGTATTTATGTAGTTTTAAAGCGGCATAAAGCAAAGTTTCATAGCACACATAAAGGAAAAAATTCGAAAACCTTGAACTTTTGTTTCATCACATAGGTTTATACGGACCCCTCGGTGCGCAATATCGACTCGCACTTGGCTGGTATATTTTGCGTTAAAATCCTTAATCAACTAAGAAACTTCAAGTAATCTAACCGTCACCGATGTATGCCCCAGATTTAAACTTCATGATGTGACAGCCTAGTCTTCAACTGATCTATCACTCACATAGATATATCTTTATTAATTACAACAATAATATATCACTCTCATTACGGAACCCGCCATTACACGTTCAGATTCCATTAGAACGTCTATCATCATTTAACAGCTGCCAATCACCTGACTCCAATATGGAACTCAAAACTTAATTTAGCTCGCAAACTTTGAGGCCCCACTTTAATAATTGACTTGTTAAAACCCGAAGTTCGTTATCTCTTAAAAGATTTATAGAATGCCTTTAGTTACGAAATGATGCTCGAGGCTCTCTTATCTTTGACAAGAACTTAAAATCGAGCGGGTATGTTTTCATGCTATTTTTAACTAATAAAAAGTTTTTTAGGTGCAACCAATAGCGTGCAATTTTAGTGTGCTACACTATAGTTTAAGATTTGTTGTTTCCGAACTGTCGGCTCATTTGTTCGCAAAACTAATTAAATATCATTATTTTAAGAATGGCGTATTGATAATCTCGAGCTCCTATCACTTTTGGGAATTAAATTATGATTAGGCAATTCTGTTCGATACTATTTTTTTTATTGCATTGAATGGCAAGACGAGGATGCCGTTTGCTTGATGGTAAGCGATACGCCAGCTAATAGAAAGAAACAAAACTAAACAACTCTTTGAATCACAAAGCAATGCTTGGTATTCCATTGCTCTCGCCATCTTGAGACATAAGATGTTAAGTTTCAATACGTCCAGTGTTACTGTAAGTGCCACTGCTACTCTCACATTGTTCTGTAATAAATTATGTATGTATATGTAGATATGTCCCTTTTACACACAACTTCAATCTAGTGACACTTAAATCGCAGTAAACCCATCTAACACTAGGGAAGAAATCGTCCGCAGCCAAATGAGGCCGGCCATAGAATTTAACATAAAAGCTCGCCACGTCCGAGCACATGTTATGAATAGTGATGTAGCTATGCCTGTCAATATTTATGAGAAAACTTCAAGTGGCTCCGTAAAAACTGTTTGCTCCGCGAACACGGCTCGAATAGTTCCCTTTGTGACGGATTGGATGAGGTTTTTTGTTGATGGAATTGATTTGGAAATCATATTGCGTTGTGTTTTTATTATGTTACTTCTGTTGAGATTTATTTGGACAAATGCTATGAGCTGTAGCTAGGGTGAATGCTTGTTTCATACCCAATACATACATTCATAAACTCACGCTTTTTTTCCAGAAGGGGTAGGTAGAGGTGCCAACCAGGACATCCAGGTTTCGCCTGAAAACAAAGAAAATAAATAATCTAAAATAACACCAAATTCTATAGATAATTTGTTTACGCATCGACTAAATACCTATTCTATAAGTAACAAATAAAAATCCTATTATTTCGAAGACTTAAACAGGGTGTAAAGAAATAGTGGAACAGCTGGGCATATTGAGTACACAATAGATTTATAATACCGCTAGTTAAAACATAATCCCTTCTTAGTATTAGATACTTCATCTAACACTAAGAAGGACATGTGTGACAGTGATGCAAGAGATGAACTTTCCGGAACCAGAACAAAATTCCTTATTCAAACCACAAGCAAAAGTAGTTGATATAAATAATAAAGTTCCAACACCGTGTCTTCAGCATGTTAGGCTTCGTGTATAGGCTAAATCATAACTGCGGCGGTAACTTCGCAACAAGTCACTGTCCAACTTTGTTTGCCACGGAAAATGTTGCAGCGGTTACCAGCTGGATTGTGATATGTTTGGCCGTTTGGACTTTACAATTTGCAGTTTATAGAATCATAATTTTCATCTCTTTTGTTTTTAGATAAATATGAATAAATAAATAAAACCAACAGTCGCATTACATAGTCGTGACCCCACACTAAGATCGAGGCGTATTTCGTGGGTATCAACTACAAGAAGTTCAGTCTGTGGTTCAAACAAATATGTGTTTTGGCGCGGGGATTGAACCTATTGCCTCTTCTGTCACGGTCGGCGTAGAAACAATTGCCACGGAGGCTGACAATTATAGCTGATAGGAAAAAAAAATCATTTTCCGTTATATTTCGTTTTATATATCACAAAATAAATACATATGTTTGTAGAAACTAGGAAGTCGTATAACAATGAAGCACATATAAAAGTAATTACGAAGAGAATAGTTCAGATTTCCACATCACACATAAGTCCCCGTGTCATGGGTATTACTGAGGACTTTGAACCGACAACACCCAGACACACGGCAAATATTTGCAGACAACAAATTTGCGGACGCTTCAGAGGGGAATTTAATTCGATGGTTTATGTGTCTATGGGGCCTTTGAAAACTATAAATGCATTCAATTATTGATTGTTTTGAAGAAGTAAATGTGCATTAGATATAGTCTTTCAGTCAATTTAATTTATTTACTGCTTAGAATTTTGCTAAATTTCAACTCCTGTATGAACACTAAATAATGATCACATTAATCTTGTTTTGAAAAGAGCAACGCTCTTGATTCTTGCCCATTCTTCTCTGGCGAAAACAACCTTGTAAACCGAGTGGTAGTGGAAACATTTTATGGATTCAATAAATATATTCATTTGAATCAAAGATTAATGCGAATACTTACAATGTAGGCGTTATACATCGTCGTGAGATTTTTAGTATTTTGGTATTATTATCTGACACAGATTGTAGAAGTAGATCGTAAAGGCAGTGTATATAGATTTATACCAAAATTAAAGTGTCGTATTTTATTCTACAAATATAATTTATTGGAGGGTAGTTAGTCGTATTATGCTTTCTTGCGGGGTAGTTAGTCTCGCGTCCGCTTTCGAGAGCGTAGCGTGTTTCCGCCACTAAGCTGGATTTTCGTACAATTTATTTATTTCTCATTGACTATTGACTGTTTGGTGTTGTGTGGTGTTAAGTGAATCCATAGACTAGTAGTGTCGTGGTAGTGCCATCGGCGCCGACCAATTGGCTTCGGGAACGAGACTCCGGTGAGTTGATTTGAGGAATTTTAAAATTTGATTTACGTATATCAATATTTTCAATTGCGTATTGCATTTTTATGCGCATTTCGATCCACATAATTTCGTTATTCTATGATTTCTGGACATAACAACTGTGTGAATTAGGAATTAAAAGACTGGCATTATTATACCAAACTGTAAGAAATTGGAATTTGAAATTGAAATTGCCATTCCTTCTGGAGGGCGCTACAATTCCCGTCAATTTTGCGATAGTATAAAATATTTTAGGAATAGTTTTAATAAAAGTACTCGATTATAAAGTTATATAAAATGTATAGGATGCGCAATTTGTCGCTACCGCATTGCGATTTGAACATGGCTGATTTACAAAATCGCTTTAATGCTATCATGAATACATCATGTTTTAAAATTTAACACAGTTATTTCTGTGTATAAAAATTAGGAGATAATTGCCGAATTACATAAATTAAGGTTTAAAAGCGGTCACTGGGTTAGGACATTAGCATTTCGTCGGAAAAGATCTGAAATGTAGGATGAAGGGTTTGGTCACAAAATAAATTTGTTTTTAAACACTAGTAGGTATTGTACAAAACTCTCATGGAAATGGAACAACTTATTATCTGCTATTTGAACTAACTATAAAACTATCAGAGTGCAGAGGTAGGTACCATAGTTACGCTGTTATAGAACTAAAAGACAAATAGAGCGATTGTAGTTTCAGTTGCAATTATGAAGTATTTTTGTTAAAAACAGTTTTGGATCTATCCTTTATTTTATTTTATTTTTACATTTTTATGTATATAATAGTATAGGATCTTATTACATACAAAATAACATTTATTTACGTATTGAAATTGTAGCACTTCGGTAAGCTATTTTATAAAAGAATCAGCTCATTTCACATACTTTGATAAGTACTAAATGCGAAATACCGTCAGCTCATGTTCCCATATATTTCACGATCCGATGGCGTGTGTCTGTAATAAATTTCCTAAAATTAATCATGAAACAGCAAATTTCGAGGCAAACGTCACACTGAAACCAGACGGGTGAGCACTCAATTAAATTAATGTAGAAACTACATATTCCTTTATTATACACCTACGAGTATTAAAAACGTACCTGTCAAAGATTATGTAATTATTTGAGATGGGGTAATCCTTTTTTGTAATCAATTATCCTTACACAGTAATCGGCTCATGGAAGATGACATAGAACTATGGCATAAATTAACTTTTCCAGAGCCGGCATAATTAATTTCCAAAAAAAATTGTACATATAAAACTATGGCTGAAAAGTGCACAAGAAGACTGAAGGTTTAAGAGAGTTTCCTTCCTCATTTGAAAAATGACTAGTTTAATCAATCGTAAAACTTAAGTGATCAATAATCAACAATTAAAAGGCTTAAAAACTGGCAATCTTCCACAGAAAAAATGAGTCAATACAAAGATTTAATATTTTGGTATTAAATCTAAATTCTAAATCGTATTTCCTTTCCATTGATTAGCGTTATCCTTTTGTTTTGTTTTTATTGTTTTTTTACTTGTCCTATTAAAATTAGACATCATCAGCTTTCTTCAATTTTCTATGACGGATTCAGATCATAGCATTGTTGACAAATCTCTGTGGGTATTTTTAATGCTTAGTAAAATTTATCGTGATTTGTTTAAAGTGATGATTTTTGTCAAAATGATAAATAAAGAATAAAAAAACATCTGAAACTTACCAAGTTCAATCGATCAACATTCATTATCTTACACGACACAATTATATCATAGCAAAATTTTAATTTATGAGAATAATTTCGGCACTGCGTATACGTAACGAGTTTGAAATTTAGTTTTATCGCACAGCTTAGTTCAAAATAAAGTTGAGAAGTTCAAATGAGTTTCAGTGGATGGAGGCAATAAATAGTTTTACAAAATTTATGCACCGACTTTATTTATATTTAAATTTGGCTTTGGTTGTTACTACATGTTATTACATAGGTGGATCCAGTTTTCATCCGAGTTGGCTTCGCATAGATAATTCTCCAGTGCTTTAGGTCATAATAATGTTATGCTAGGCTTGAAAAAAATACTTGCAAAGAGGGGGCTATTGTACTCTACTAAATTCAATAAAATTTTGGAATGTAAAATCCCTAGTCTCAGTTTCACAAACTAACTTTGTCAATAACTATGACTTTGAGAATGTCATAGCTATTTGAGACGTGTTTGACATTGCTTATGTATGGAAATGACATTTTCAAAGTCAAAGTTACAGGCAAAGTTGATTAGTGCAATTTGTTAGTGTTGTGTTTATTGTTGTAGGGACTAATTCTAACAGTTTAATAATCAAATTAGCATCTACCGAAAATGACGAAAACTCATGTGACCCTATTATTATGGTGCAATATTGATTATGTATTAATTTTGTGTATAGTATACATTTTCTTTAAATATTGTTTTTATCGCATTTAATTAGGTACTTTTTATTACACTTTTTAATTTGTACACCTATTAACAATAAATAATTTCTTACGTTCTAACGATAATTTATGACATCAGGTTGATAACATGATCATATTCGTCCGTCATGCCTATTCTTTTCGCCAAGCCAAATCTAACTAAATCAATACTTCTCTGGGCCAACATCACGTAGGCATTATAAAACCCAATAATAAATACTATACAAACTTAATCTTTGCCGTGGGTTTTAAAACGACGAAGTGTGGTGAAAGCTGTTGGCGTCGCTCCCATTGCCGCCGCAGTCATTACTATATTCTTTAATATTTTAATACTATGCATAATGCATTGCATTTCAACGTCAGGACTTTAGACATTGTGACAGACGAATTTAATCCGAAGCGAAATGATTCAAAAGGATTTTATAATAAAGCTGTGAACAGGAATGAGTATTACGTGGTCAATTTTCGTGGTAACTGGTAGGCTGATAATGAATAGAAAAATAAATCATTTAGCCCGACCTGGGATTGATCGATCAGGATTTGATGTTTACACGTTACACGATATACTGTTTTAATTATGTTATAAACAATATTAGTGTGCTATAATATCTTGAGAGATTTTATTTGATATTGTTTTCGATTGAAAATAAACATTCGTAACGTCTAAACATTCGTTATGTATAGTTTTACTTAATTGCATTAATTTTATTCGATCTAAGTTACATAGCATAAAAATTGTCTCTTGCTAGCGAAAGCTTACCGAGGAAGAATTAAAATCATGAATTAATTATTCTGCTAATTCCTAGTACCCACGAGAGTAGTGCTTTCAACTGCGCTTTTTTAATATTTAATGTAAGAATATTATTTCAATTCAAGCGAGCGACGGTGGGAATGAGTTGGCCTTACGAAGTAGCGCCATTGTTTTATAGAAGCCCACGAGTAAAAACGGTACTGTTGCATTTCTTTCTGTTAATAATTTTGTCGAAAGAAATGAATAAATTATTGATTCTTCCTACGTTCATTTTCTTTCCATCTTAATTGTTCATTTAAAACTAAGTAAACAACGAAACCTGTTGGCATAATTATTCATAATTGCAATTAAGAAAAACTAGAAGCGTCGTTCAAATTGACTTTAGAAAACAATTTCTTCATTGCATTTGTAACTTTTAAAGTTACCAATGTGTGTCCATTAGGTGATAATTTTTGAAACAACTGAAGTGAAATTATATTAAGTTATGAAGTGGATGAACAAAAGTAGGATAACGCAGAAGTTTGTGGACAAAGTCAACATTGTCGCGAGGCTTCTGAGAGCACTAAGTGCTCAAATATTTTAGTCATCGATTCAATTGATAATAGGGCCGTCTGGTGTGTTTATCTTCTGATATTTTAGTTTGTAACAACAATGAATATAAGAGAAATGATGGAGAAGTCGCCAACCCTAGGGTTTATTTATGAGCCAATGTTTGTTGATGACTTACAACGGCATAATATTTCAAAGAACATATCCTGTGGTGGACAAATGCAGTTAAAAAAAGGAACGATAAATAGCAGATACAATTTTCAGATACAAACAAACGTCTCTCAAAAAGCGTATGAATTTATGAGTGATTATTGAACGCTTGTTTTATCTATATGACAAAACAATGTAAGAAAATCAACGTAACTGAATCTTTAAAAGAATTCACAAAGTACATGCTATTTGCATTAGGCCAGCTTGGTAGAAATAGCCCATTTTACTGACAAGACAGCCGTCAGAAAGGTATTTTACTAGCAAGGTATTTTTTTATGTGCCAGCTTCCGTAGCGCAGTTGGTTAGATGCCGACTGTGAAACGTGAGGCTGCGGGTTCGATCCCCACAACGAGACAAAAGTATCCAAATGCTTTTGTCTTGATCCAAATCGGGTCTGAGTGTTTGTGAAATCGAAAAGTCTCTCATAGTTTCTGATACCCACGACACAAGAATTCACTGGTCTATTATATGGGATTAGGCTTATTATTATTTATTTTTATATTGATAATCCCGGTATGGCAATACCAATTACATTTCAGTACGCGTAAAATATTAAGTTATTCTCACGATAATTAAAAAACAGGGCCTAAAAAGTTTTTGTGAAATAAAAATGAAACTAGTTCAAGGTCTTTCTAAGCAGCAAGCCTGGTGCTTAGGCGAGATAAAAGCCGATTCAGCCAATGTTTTCGCTGAATTCTTAGAGCAGCTGATGTTTTCGCTGTTTTACGTCTATTCTCCATATCATATCTATCTTTAACACGAGTTTAAAATAAGGTGAATTTCGTTTGTTGTAAAGTCACCTCTCAGTTGGTAAAAATTTATCATTACAAGCATCGATCAAATATACACTAGATACACAGTTCCCTTTAAAAGTTCTGTTAAAAAGTGGCACCGATGCATGACATGAAAAAAAATAAACAAAAAGATCACATATTCCAAATATATTAACACAAATTCCACCTTAGTCCTGGAGCTTAAAGTAGCTTTTCACATAATATTATCTAAACTTCTACGACATTTTAAAAGCAACGGTCGGTGCGTGACTGAAGGCAAAGAGTGCTTAAAGCACTCTTTTTGGTGCCATTTTCTAAGCGCTCATGTTGTATCTAGTGTATATTTGATCGAAGATTACAAGTTACAAGAGACAAGTACTATCCAACATGCCGGGTATATCAAGACTGCTATAGAGAACGAAGCCACGTGTTTGTTTTAGTGACTTCAGACATAGAAGAAACAAAGAAAGAGAACTAAAAATTATGCAAAACAAATATTTAAGAAATATATTTAAGAAAAACAAAAGAAACGCTTTGAACATTTTTTCGTTGCATTGTGTCAGTAGTCACTACAACTACCACCCGGCCTTAGTTTCGGCAGAAGTCTTGATATACCCCGTATATACTATATATTTATGCATTGTATATAAAAAAACTGTTAATAGAATCTGTGTATTAAACGGAAATTACTCAGGCGCCGCGGTTTCATACGATTGCAGCCAGGTGGATTACTAGGTTACCCACACGATCGAACCGTTTGAGACACCGCGCCCTATCGTAACTGAAAGGATGCAATGGAAAACAGCGCCCATTCTCCTATCTTAGCTGTGATAATTATTTGCAGTATATGTTGAAGTACGTAGAAAATATAGTACATGTAAATTTTTGTTCGTATTACTAAGTAAAAAAGGTCATGTTTACATTTACGCAATCTTAAACTGAGTTGCACAAACTAACTATACCAATAACTTTGACTTTGAAAATGTCATCGCCATAAATTTTAGACGCATCTGACCTCGCTAATGTATGGGATTGACATTTTCAAGGGCAAAGGTTATTGGCAAAGTTTAATATATTTTAAATATATTTTTTTCAATCAATATTTTTATTAGTAGTACCACATACATAGGTGTAAAATTAGTCGTGCTAGTCTTTATGTTTCGTTTTTCAGCCTTTAAATATCTAATTTTAGACAGGTTAGGTGTGTTTAATTCCCGCAGTCAAACTGCCTATGTAGTCTCGTGGGACATGATATCATAAGTGATAAGCTTATCATTTTGTAACAAATTATTTTCATCAATCATTTAACCCTAGGTTTGCAGGGTGACATAAACTTACGTTGAATGTAAGGTGGAGACCCAGGGACTCCAAAATGAAAGTTAGGAAAAAAACATACTTATGATTATGAAATCAACTTCTTTTTTATTTGACAATATAACATGGTTCATAAACTTTTAATTATAAACATAAGAATTAGGAACTTACGTTAACCTTAGTTTTAAACCTTAATTTTACATTCAGTCTTGAAAATCACATATAAATTGACATCTTCAGTTTGTACCTCTTTAACTTAAAAAAATAAACAACAAATCACATTTTTACTTATTAAACTTAGTAAACATAACAGTCTTCTTGACAAATAGTATATAACAAGATAGAAAAAAAATAACATAAAAAAATGTGCAATGGTTCAGTCAGTTGTACGAACAGCACATTGCCTGCAAACTTTTTTTGAGCAAGACAAACATATTGGTTTGCCACATGCATTACAAATATAAACAGTCTTTCTTTTAATTTTTTTTGGGCAGAGGAAACAATATTTCCTTTGTTTATGGATAGCACATCGTTTGGGACGTAAGATGAGAAATCCTCTTCTTTTTCTTCATCGTCTGCATCTTCTTCCAAGTTTTCTAGCCACTCGCTTATAACTGAGGCCGCATTTTCATCCACAGTATTGACAGATCTTTTATTTCGACTGGAAGATGCCATTTCGATAATCTAAAACAATAAATAAAGCTGTAGTATGTAAAAAAACATCATATAAGAAAATCACAACATAATACATAAAGTGTATGGTGGAGTCCACTGGACTCCGCTAGTGGCAATTACTCACCTTTGCGTTATGCGCCCGCACACGACCTCTCGTCTCCGCGTCGGCCGCGTCACTGACGGAAGCTACTCAAGCGCACAGCGCTGTATCCGCGTATAGGAAAAAAATATTAACTTAAACAATTTCGCACGGAGTCCCTGGGACGTACACTACAAATTAAGGGTTAAAGTTATGTTCACTGGTAGTAGGTCTCTCATATGTGAGAGGTCGTATTTATCCCGCTGAGCAGCAGTGTGAATGGACTGTTGTTTCGGTTAGAAAGACATTATAGCCAGAGTAACTACTAGACATATTATGTCTCAGGATGACGAGCGCAGTGGAATGTCAAGCATTGCTTTCTAATTCAAGGTGTTGTTTGGTTTAAACACTGTTTATGAACCGTCGTATTGCTTACCACCTGATTAGTCTTGCCATTTATTTCAATAAAAAAAATGTGTTGATCAGCGCACACCTATACCTACCTTGCTAGTTAAAATACACCGCCTTTAACATCTCATCCATTTTATTCGTATTGTAGTGTCGGTATAAAAAAAATCTATGCATAGGTAATAAAACTTTCCTTTCCTCTCCCGACGTCTTAACCACGTTTAAGTAATTTAAGTTCAACGAAAATGACAGCACTTCCCAGGAAAATTGCTTGCCATGCATGTTACGTGTACTGTCATATCTTCATGAAATCTTCTGAAAATATTGAACAAAATAATAATTTGTACCTACACTAATGTGATAAAGTGGGAAAATAAGTATTATTAGTAGTAATTAGTATCATAAGTATAGTTGATAAGTTCTGGATCTGAGCAAATTATATTGTTATCAACATTACAAGTTACTTCATATTATTTTTTAAAAAAACATATGGTAATCTTAATTATAGTCATTATGACTTTTTTAATGTAAATATGTTCATTTTTCTATTGTCAAGATATAAGAATTGTCACAATATTTTGGAATCACTAAGCCAGCCGTGTCTTATCAAATGATAATATCCTTTGAGTTCATTAACAACCACCTGATTTTGATATTATAAATGAAAAAAAATAGTCTTTTCTCATGCATACTAATTCAAAAACTTGTTAAATTGAACATGTAACAAAAAATCCTGAATAAAAACCATCACGAAACCCTATATAATGGCAAAATATCAACGATAAATCGATTGAAACATCATTATTGTTATTGTTTACACAATTTTATTACACATAGTTATGATATCGTATGTTGACAAATGTAGGGGCATCACCCGCAGATAAAGATGCAAATTTTTCCTTATATGTAATTGGCACATGCTCATAATATCATCAGATTTTTAGAAAACAATTACTGGGATTTCCCTGGAGGGATTAATGTTGATTGCGTTTCATATTTCAAAACCATCGATGGGATTATTGGTGGTAGGTATCAAATTTGAGAGGCCTATACTTAGCAATGGAATCTAGCACTATGTAAGACGACGGTGGTCATAAACAATACCAAAAATAGTCCTTGAACACTAAATAATATGTACATGTAAGAGTCCAAATAATTGGATTGGCTGAACAAGAACCATATTTCAAAAATCTAGCTAACATGAAACATACATTGCGAGACCTCAATCACCAATAAGCGACTAATGATATTTAACTAACTTATGTATGTTATTTATTTTCTTCAAATACAGCGTGCAAAATAATAGTTGATAACAAAAAAGCCACTTAAATCTGTCGTAAATAAAACCACTTAAATATTTTTCAAACTATGCGACAGACAATAAGCTAATATTTAGAAAGAATTTAAAAATCTCGACCGCACATAAATTAATAAATAAATGCGAAGTATCTTATCAATGACCAACATTACAGACAGGCAAAAAAAATCTAAGGTCATTTTCGTTATGGGTATCGTGTATATAACGATAAATAGTTGGACATTTTTTTTTATTTTCACTTTACAAACAGACACTTCAATTTTATTTATATGTATAGATAATCATTGAAGCATTGTTATCGGTCACATTTCGCAAATATATTGTACACACTGTTTATACTATATAAGCTGTAGTTATCCTAGATTTATCATTCATCTGTCTGAAGTCTTTCTTAGTGTTTAACCAACAAGTTAAATATGAAAGGTTACATTTTGGTATTTGCTGTGGTTCTGCTTTTCGCGGCGTTTGCCTTCGCTGATCCAATTTTTAGTAAGTAATACTATTTTTCGCAATATTTTTGTAGTTGTATCATGTGTTCATGTATGGGGTGAAAAAAGTGAGGGCCTAGGATCGATTACCCTCTGCTCAGGTAATGCCATTTGTATGAGAAATCAATTCAGAATAATATGTGTATTACGTGAGTCTTTAATCTCGATTTATCCCGCAAAAACTATTGTACAATCGATCTTTCGATTGAGAGGCCCCTAGTTCAACGATGCTGATGGGTTACTCGAACTCGAAACTCGAATTTTCGAATGTTGTACGTAAAAATGTACAAAATGTGCGCAACCCACAAAATGTTTGAAAGTTTATAATGAATATATCAAATGATATATAATTCAAATTCGTTTTTGTGCCACACCGTCAGGCTGTGGAATTGTTTGCCGGCGCGCGTGTTCCCTCCTTCCTACAATCCTGGGTCCTTCCGCCGTGGTGTGAAGAGGCACCTTAGCAGGCCGGCATAATTGTTTCCATTGGCATGGGACTGCCGTCCGATGCCAATGGATACTCTGCCTGGGCGGCATTGGCACTTTCCATCAGGTGCAATACCGCCACTATGCCAGGCCAACATAAAAAATATATATATAATTATATCATACAAATGTTATATTTTACTATCATACAAAATCGTAATAACTTTTAAAAGTGGAAACCTTGTTTTATACGTCGGAAGTCGAACGTTGGATTATTAGTTTCGTTTCAATTGCAGAGTAGCATCCCTGGTCTAGGAGGAATTGGCGGACTTTAAATATCAAAGAAATTCTTATAAAATCATCATAGTATGCAGATTTTTTCATATTGAACTTAACTGTTAACTTATTAGTCAATTGTATACCCAGAATCACCAATTTCATTGAAGGCCTATAGGCAGAATTTCGACTTTTATATCAGTCATGTATCAAACAAAACGACATTTAATTCAAAACATAAAAAACACTTTTCAGCTATCTTGCTCTAACATATGATAAACCAATTAACCTAAAAATTGATTCTGTAGTCAAATTATTTGTACGGTTCTGTAGGAAATTTCATGTCATAATTTTTATGCTATTATCAAAAATATATTTAACGAAATACTATATAGGATGTAAGTTCGTTATCATGCTGGGTGTATGCTCGTCATAATGCTTCACAGCTAGTTATAGCTTAGTATTGTGGGCGTATGTGGGGATGTGTCAGATCAAATCATAGGAAATCATAATCTTACTCACGGAACGCGAGACAGTCTCCACGCTCTTACAGCACTATTATCCGATGATAATATTTACTCTCTTGATCGCAACAAAGCGTACTGCTAGCTCGCAGACCGTTGAGATGTCCCTGACTTTTCTTTATGAAGTCCCTGACATCTTCAGTCAACATCTAGCGTAGATTCTGTCGAACGCCTATAGAGGGCGTTGGCATTCCGTTTTTAAAAATCAACTCGATGACGACATATTTATAAAAATAAACTTGTACTGGATCTACTAATACTAATAATGTAATTTTGTGTATAGCCGGTGAAGAAGTGGAATCCGATGGTGTTCTAGTCCGCATGCGCAGATCGAAGTGCGATTTCAACGCTTGCCACCGCTGGTGTCGCAGCATTGGGCTACCAGGGGGCGCTTGTGTCAATGACAAGTGCGATTGTGATCGCTGGTGACAGAGAAATGAAGGTTCTGTAATGATTTGGCGCTGTTTTGATTTTTGTTTTTGATTAAAAATGTTACCAAAAAATTTATTCGTATTGTTTTTAAAATGGACTGTTTCAAAGGAAAAAGTACTAATTACAAAATGTTCATACTATAAATACTATTTTTATACCGCACATCATTTCGATGTTTATTTTTATTGAACTCCCTGCAAAAATGTTATCAAAAAGGCAGATATAATTCTGCAATATGTTAAATCATCCAACAAAGCCTATAATCGTATAGTATCAGTAAATATTCAAAGAAATACCCTAAAAATAGCTTAAATAAAAGCCAACACGTGTTAGTCCAACATCTATTCGTAGAATTTCAACAGAAAATATCAAAGAATATATTTTACAAAAGTACGTACGTTTCGTGTTATCGCGGGAGATTGAAAATTCTATCCCGGAGGAATTGCGTGCCTTCTCACTGTCTAGCAAGGTTATTGCATTTATAATATAACATACTTGTGGTTTATTGCCTAACTGACATGCATGGTATGGGAATATCTCCTTAAACGATGCAAATATCCTACAGCAATATTAAGACGTCGCTGGGCTTTCAATATACAGTGTACATGAGCTATGTTTGAGGTCCTGCATCGAATTATGCCAGTCTTCAAGAGGCTGTCTAGGTAGGTACCATCCACAGGCTTGCATACAATTTGATGGAATTATATGCACTGGAGGTAATCCTTACAAAATTGATTTACTTAATTCATGTAAAGTACGTACCTGCACTAGGCCAGCGTGGTTGACTATACGAGGTGTGTTCAAAAAGTATCGCGACTTATGTGTTTTTTCAAAAATTATTTATTTATTCATGAATATCTATTGTGTCCCCTTCAAAATAATTCCCATGAGATATTATACACTTGTGCCAACGTTATTTCCAATCTTCGAAGCACTTCAAAAATCATTTTTTTTTTAACTTGTTCAGCTCCTCCTTCGATGCCGTCTTTATTTCGTCAATCGTAGCCTAGCGTCGTCGTTTCATGGGCCTCTTCAGTTTTGGGAACAAGAAAAAGTTACAGGGGGACAGATCTGGGGAATACGGTGGCTGTGGCATCATTATTGTGTTGTTTTTGGCCAAAAAGTCGCGCACAAGTAACGATGTGTGAGCAGGGGCGTTATCGTGGTGCAAAAGTCAATTTTTGTTCTTCCACAAATCCGGGCGTTTCTGGCAGATAGCTTCGCGCAAATCGCGCATCACTTACAGGTAATATTCCTTATTGACCGTTCTACCCTGTGGCAAGAACTCATGATGCACCACGCCCCTGCATTTGAAGAAAACGGTAAGCAAAACTTTCACATTCGACCGAACTTGGCGCGCTTTTTTCGGTCTTGGTTCGTGCGGCAGCTTCCATTGAGATGATTGAGCTTTAGTTTCCACGTCATAACCATAAACCCACGATTCGTCACCAGTTATGACCCTCTGGAGCAAATTTGGGTCGTCGCGGATAGAGTCCAACAGCTCATTAGCAACGTTCATGCGATGCTGTTTTTGGTCGAAATTGAGCAATTTTGGTACGAATTTCGCGGCAACCCGTCTCATGCCCAAATCATTGATAAAAATTGAATGGCACGAGCCAATCGATATGCCTAGGTCCGCAGCAACTTCTCTAACGGTGATTCGGCGATTGGCCAATACCATTTTCTTCACTTCACAAATTTTTTCGTCTGTTGTTGAAGTGCTCGGGTGTCCGGCACGCTTTTCGTCGTTCACATCTTCTCGGCCTTCTGAGAACATTTTATACCACCAATAAACGTTGCTTTGGTCTAAGGTAGCTTCTTTGTATGCCACAGTCAACATTTGGAATGCATCCGTACACTGAATTTCGTTTTTCACTCAAAATTTGATACAGGTTCTTTGATCCATTTTTTTGAATAGGTAAAAATCGAAGATGAGCCAAAACACATGCAAGCAAAGCCGCTGTCAAAAATTAACTGAACATTCAAAATGGTCCAACTTGGCGGGATAAGTGAGAGACATGAGTACCAACATAACGTCACAAAAAAATCGAAATTCGAATGTACGTAACCCTAGAAAATTCAAAATTCGCGATACTTTTTGAACACACCTCGTATGTCCTAACGCCTCTTAATCGTCGTTCCAATTATTGAGGGTGCAGCAGGACGTATATAGACTGATTTAGCAATGCTACCCGTCTCGTCTATTTCTATAGTCAAAAGCAATGCATAAGATGTTTCGGTTCGAAGGATATTGTTGTCAGTAATAACTGAATATTAAGAATAACCAACATGAAATCAATAATAAATAACATCCAACAGTCATATACACAGTCATGACCTTACACTAAGATTTATCTTGTGTCGGTATCAGGAACTACGAGAGACTTTTCGGTCTCAGAAATACCCAGACCTGAAAGACATATATGTGGGCCCGCGGCAGGCAAAGGCCACATCTAACCGACTGCACCACGGAGGCTGTCGATGCTATTGAATTGAAATGTAATACGTTTATGAAATAAATTCGCTTATTGGTTATGTAGGCAATGAAATAGCTTATATAACTAGTCAATACACATAGTACTTAATCCCTTGTTTAAGAGCGTATACACCTTGCGCGCAAAGTCAACTATAGGTATTTCTTCGTTAATTTCACGCACACATAAGCGACCAAAGCTGTGTGCGTAGAGCTGCCGCGTCGGCTCGCTATACAATCGGCTCAAACAACTTTGACCCGTGCGCTTCAAATATTCAATTGAAATGTAACTGTAATATAATATCATAAAAATATTTTATTTGCATTATAAGTAGACAAATATTACTGTGCAAGCAAAGAATAATACAAATTTTGGATACTAATCATATTTTCGTTATTATTACATTGTTAAGTTGCATTCAAATCAGTGTTCAATCAGTAGACACTACGGACGTTTTATTAATCACTTCGTGTTCGAACACATAAATAGTGTTAGGGGCCTTACAACTCCTTACAATTACGAAATATATTTAATTTTATATTACAATACATAACATAATCTAGCCTCGGAATTACGTCCCATTATATTACCTGAAACATAATTTATACTCACTACAAAATCATTGTAGGTAAGAAAAATAATTAAATATTTTACTACCAAAGTACTAAGATGTGGTAATCGCATTCCGCGCGTGGCTATTTTTACTACGCGCGGCATAATCGACTGCAGCCAGGCCGGAGCGACGAGCGATACGTCCTCCCTCTAGAAGGCCTTGCGGCGGTCTGATTTGATCCACGTCGGACAGCGTGTTTTATAGTGGTTTTTAAAATATTTGTAGAAAACATGAAAACTAATTTTGTTGAAATATAAAAATGGTAATTTATTGATAAGATGTTCTTCTATTATAATATGCAATTGTTATAAAAAATTATGTACGATAAGTTGGTGAAAAAAAATATGTTCTTGACGAGAGTTTCTGAATAATTTCGCATTGTTTAAATTTTTATTTTTCAGGAACTAAACACAAAACGATTATTTTTCTCAGCAAAATCCCTCCATAAGGGTCTTATTAGTCTGATAATATTTTTATTTTCATCTTATATTTAGTGGTTAAGGATATCTTAAGCTTCTAAATTGCCATTTAAAGCCTAAATAACGAAACTTGTGTTCAGTAATCCGTATAGTACTCACAAATTATCCATCAATCTATAATGTTTTCCACCAAAATCCCTAGATGACAACCTTTTCTAAAATTAGTAATAATTATTTTTCCTTTAAATTGTTTATTGGTGGCTATTAACTCATTTGAAAAGTCCTGTTTTTAAGCCAAAAAGCGCGTGCAGGGTATAAACGCTCTTAAGTCTTGTGGTACATAACCCAGTGCCTTATAATGAACTGTGAGTGATATTGCTCTTGTATATCAGCAGGCGCAATAATTATCTTCAAGCGAGAGAGCTGCTCATCTGTTCATTCCTGTGAATAAAAAAGGGAATAAACAGAATTTGCTAAAGATTCGAGAATTTTCCGCCGATTGTGCACCGTCGTACTTGCGATCATCATTCTTGAGGCCATTCTTTCTGCACCATCCTATTTACATTTTAGAAAGGTTTAGTGATTGTACGGAGCCTGTTGATAGGATCTAGTTTAGAAAATACAGATATAGTGCAAAATGCCATTCAGAACGATCTAAGGCTGTTAATAAGATCTTGGTCTCGATACTCATAAAATGCTTGCCCATTGCCAGCATCCACACAGTTTTACTTACAAATGAATAATATTACTGCGATATTATTATTATGATGATAGTTCATCGAGTCATAAATTTAAAAGCTACAAACTTACAAACTACCCCGAAATAAATAATTAAAATAAAAAGAGTTCAAATGACTTAAGATTGAGCACAAAGCCACATAGGACAGAGAGAATTTAAAAATGATGATGATGATGATGATGATGAATATCTTTCGCCAAACCAAGTAATATTGATTATATTTAAAACTATACATATATACAAAAATAGTCTATTTAATATATACCATAAATATTTAATATTTAGATAAACTATGTAAGTGACTGTTAGATCGTAGTATAATCGTAACATAATTTGTTAAAATTATACCAAATAGTAGAAAGTAGTTTTTTTGGTGAGACGAACTTGTTTCTCTCCTGATGGTCGGCAATACGACCGCTCATGAACATTAGCAAAACCAAACAACACCTTGAATTACAAAGCAATGGTAAGGATTCCACTGTACTCGCCATCCTGATACATAAGATTTTTATACTCTATATGTCTAGTAGTTACTCTGGCTATAATGTCCTTTAAACCGTAACACAACCGTGCATTCACACTACTGTTTGGCGGGAGAAACAGACATTACGATGATACCTCCACAGGCGGCCTCTCTCATAATATGAGATACCTCCCATCAGTAGATCTAATCAATCTTCATATGTTTTTTTGGTGTAGGAGTCAAATAGTGTAACAATTCAGCAATTGAGTCTAATCGCGATTTCCGCCATTTTGAATGGCTGACAGTGTTATGTATGTATATAAAACAGTATACTTTATACACACACATAACCAAAATTTGTTGATGTAAATATAACAGAAAAATATTAGGTCGAAACCAAGGGTCAGAGGAAATAATATAGAGGAATATCTGAGAAGAAATTAACAGAGCAATATGTCTTTTCAAACTTTTAATTGACATAATTTATTTCAAGAATCATCATAAATAATTACTGAAAGCTCAGTTCAGCAGTTGTTATTTCCCCTCGAATGCTTTTAGTATCGATATAACTGGTAAATATGCGTGTAAGATAATATGTCTAAAAAATGTGTATACGTAATGTAACGCCCTGAGTTCAATAAAAACTATTCGAATTATACAATAAATTTTCATAAGCACATTACGTAATATTCATATTTCATCATCTTATTGTATGGTTGTAGAAGCATTTTACACAGGCTTCTTATTTAGTTTTCTTTAAAATAATTATGTAGTTACAATTTATTTATTGCAAGCTTTTATACACCCAACCCAACCCAAACAACCCAATTGCAATGTTATACACCCATAATACTTCCCCCTTAATCCTATTTTTTGTATGTCCTTTTGTCCCACCTTCTTTTCGATAGCATTACACAACAAGACATATAGAAAGTTTGTTTAAAAAATTAGGCCTTTCACAGTTAAAATTTTTGTTAAGATTATAACCAACGATAGATATTTATATATTTATTCACCTTTTTTCAATAATATTATGCATAACGTTCCCATAATACCTTTGCAACCTTATGTAAAAATGCATCAATTGAATTGACAGCATTATCTGAAAAAAAAAAGAAACAGATGGTAATGTTAAATATATCTCTATTTACATTAGAGGAAATAATGTGACCGGATGATTTTACCAACATAAAATGAATTTGCATATTTAAATAGTGATTGAAGAAATACCTGTTCCGTTCAATATTTTCTGATTACCATGTGTGGATACCGCAGCAAATATAAAAAGTAGAATCAACAAATTTAAATACATCTGGAACAAAAAAAATATTTTTTACATAATCTTAAAATCACTATTTATATGAATTACATCGTAGGACGGAATATACAAGGTATACGGTGAGTAGAGACTTTTTCCCGCCCTCACTCCCGCCACTGCAACTCCTGTCAGCCAGGATCAACAGTGGCACACAAAGATATGACACCGAGCTCCGGAGCTCGGCGAGTCTCTCAGGGACACTAGCTTGTCTTTAACCCGCATCGAAATTAATCAGAAAGAAAAAACAAAAGGAGGAGTTGGAAACAAATAGTTGTCCACTTCCCTCCGCAACAAAGCGGGTGACAAAAAAATATTGAGTCGAGAGGTATGTATCCTCTTATATAAAGATATACAACTGGAGAAGCCAGATGTATTAAGCACCACGGGATAAACAAATTACATGGGTCCTATAGTTTGAGCTGCTAAATTTGGGTCCAATAATAGGTATGGCAAAAGCGCCGGAAAGCACGGAAGTTCCTCCTAGATTCCACGAGGTCCGTATAGTATGCAACACCAGAAGTTATTTGCATATTGTTCAACATTATGCCGCGTTCATCGGACCAGCGATCACACTCCCAAAGTATATGATGTGCAGTTTGTTCGTACTCACAGTCAGGTGTAGAGCATTGACACGCAGGCGATTCAACCAGCTTAAAAGTGAATAGTTTGCTCTTAAAGTTGCCATGTCCAGTTAGGAACTGTGATACACAGTGATCAATTTCTAGCCACGATTTTCTTAAGCGATCGCGAACGGACGGAAAGTATTGATATAAGTGACGCCCCATTGAGGATATATCCCACCGGTTCTGCCATTCGTCAATTAATTCAGTGTACGCAGCAGAATACGGTTTAAATAATCTGCTAATCTTTAAAAAGTCTCGGGATGCAATAAAGTTAGTGTCTATTGTCTCTCTATTTGAATAATATAATGCGGCGCGTCTTTGCACTTCCAGATCGACCGGAAGCACACCCGCGAGAACCGGCAAAGCCTCTGTACTAACGGTTCTGTAAGCCTTACACAAGAATATCAAGGCCAGGCGTTGACTCTGGAGCAACTTCCTACGAACAGCGCCAACAGTAGATCTATCGGCCCAAACTGGAGAACCGTAACAGATACAACCCAAATAAGTTGCTCCATAGATAACTTTCAAAGTATTAAATGATAATCCCCACGTTGCCCTTGATATTCTCGTTAAAGCATAGAAGTTATTTTTCGATTTTTCTCCGACGGTTCTAATGTGTTCAATAAATGAGAAATTTCTCTCTAAAATTAATCCGAGGTAACAAACTGATTCCTTTCTTTTAACTGGTACATTGTTAAATTTAATACGCGGTGGTGTTTTTAAAATCCCTTTTAACAACATTTGAAAAGTTTTTTGAGGTGCGAATGTTAGTCGATTTCGTTCACCCCAGTTCAAAATTAAACGCAGACTCGTGTCAGCTGAACTCTCGAGCCCGGCTCTACTATTGGATTGTATAAGTAGGAGTCCGTCATCTGCGTATCCAGTTAAAGAACAACCCGGCGGAAAAGGAATTGAGAAAATATCATCGAACCCCAAATTCCATAGATATGGACCGATAACCGAGCCTTGAGGGCAGCCCATAGTCAGCGCCTTCGATACGGCATGGTGGCCAAGTTGTAATTTGGTTGACCCATGACAAAAATAGTAATATATCATAGAATATATATTCCTAGGGCAACCTCGGATCTTTAATTTCAATAGTAATATTGGCCACCAGGCATTATCAAACGCGCCGGAGATGTCCAAGAAAATTCCCAATACGTACTTGTGATCCGAGTTGACGACAATTCTTCTAACCGATAAAGCCGCGTCCACAGTAGATTTACCTTTGGTAAAACCGAACTGTAGGTCATGAAATTTTGGACCACCCGGTAACAGACGAGGGACAATAAGCCTTTCAAGTACTTTACCCAAAGATGGTAATAATGTAATTGGGCGATATGACTTAGGGTCTTCAGGGGGCTTATTTCCACTTTTAGGTATAACACGAATGAAACCGCAACGCCAAACCCGGGGAAAAATGCCCTCATCAATACACCGATTAAAAACTTTCAGTATAGTGTCACCCGACGACTTACACGCTTCCTTTATCATTTTATTCGATATTTTATCTTCTCCCGATGCTTTGTTAATTGGCAAAGAATTTACTATGTTAAGAAATTCGTTAAGAGATGGATGATCTGATTTTGGGGAAGAAGGTAGCTCCGAGGCCCAGAGTCTTATTTGTTTTTGGTATTCGGAGTCATTATCTACACAATCGTCAGGTATAAGAGAATTCAAAAGAGTTTCCGTGGTCTCCTCGATACCAGTAGTATAGGTGTTATTTACTTTAATGTTTTCTATATAGGCCAAATTAATTGACCTATTTGCTTTGAATTCGTGGTAAAGAGGAGACCAGGGACCCTCTCTCTCGAGGCGTTCTACTATTTTACGCAGCAAGTTACCTTTAGCTTTTGTTACCGCGGCCCTATAGTGAGACCTGGCCACTTTAAGTGTGATGAAAGCACTCGTGAGTATGTCTTCAGGAACGATTCGTTTTTTAAGCCTATTAAACCGCCTACGCGCTCGTCGAAATCTTTGTCGAAGGTGGAGTAATTTACTATTCCACCAGTCACATCTGCGGGTATTGGTTATAGAACTGCGACCAATGGTTAAATCCGCGCAGTATGTAAAGGTGTCAGACATTATTTCAGCACAGTTTTCAGCTGAGAGACCATTGCGAGTGAAATCTCCGGTATGACGCGCGAAAACAGATCTAAACAATTCCCAATTAGCCCCTTTAGATTTATACCTAAAGTCAGAGATGTTGTTAAGCGGACCCCGTATAAATCCGGGTAAGAACTCGTACACTATCAGGCGATGATCACTACATGACGCGTCAGGAATAACGCGCCACCTAACAATCTGGACGTCCCCACAAGAAAGTGTGACGTCAATAGAAGATTCGCCAACGGGGCTGCAATAAGTTGGTGGTGCTTCAGGGGTGTTATGTACATTGAGGTTCCATTCGGCAATAAAGTCTTCGACAGCACAGCGACGTTCTGCATCGGTTTGACGATATTTGCCATACCAAAGGGTTGACGACGCATTAACGTCGGCGCCTATAATAATTTTATTGCCGGCAAGAGATCGCAAAACACTGCGAAGGTGATGTATATGTGGGCCGACAGGATCGGAGTATTGAAAGTAACAGCTCACAACGTAAACTTTACTTGATGGAGATGAAACCTCCGCGACCGCACAGTGCGATGTCATAAGATTACGCACAGAGGTTATGGTGTAGTTTGAACTCGACACATAAATGCCTGCTCGCGCCTTGTTATCGAGTTGTACCAGCCTACCACGTAAGCGCGCATGTTGATATTGTTCTTGGACGAGGACTATGTCAAGATTATATTCGGTAATTAATATATTTAATTCTGACGTCGCCGCCCTATCATTATGAAGATTTAACTGTCCGATCGTGAGGCTATCCATATCCTATTTATATTGGGTCGACAGAAATAACGCCTGCAACTTCTGTTTATAAGTAGGGCAATCTTGGGAACCACAGCTGTGATCATGTGGTTTCTTTAAGCGTTTACATGACGCGCAAATCGGTTTAAAATCAGAACGGGATTTATTAGGACATGTTTTTGTTTCATGTTCCGCAGCACACAGCGCACAGGTTGGCGTTTTGATAGTGCAAAACTTGTGTACATGTCCGTACTGTTGACAATTCATACAGCGAACAATTTCTAGATCATCAATAAATCTACAAGTTGCCCAGTCGATGAATAATTTGTCCTTAGTGGTCGCGAGATGTTTACGTACGTCCGCGTCTAATTCGATGCCTATCCATTTGCGACCATTATCCAAAACACGCCTACGAACTATTTTCACCGATTTAAGGAAATCATCCTCCTTTACCGGCAATTCGTTCATAATATTCTGCCTATATAAAGCGCTAATAAAGGCGCGATCTTCCATTGAGGCGGGCACGTCTTTAACGAGGATACGCGGCCTGCGGCCTTTAGGTTTTTCTAGGCGTAAACCCGCTGATTTAATTGCCTCGACGGCCTCAAGTTTCTTGAGTTGTGTTTCATTGGCAACACGAAGCACAACGCGAGACTTGGTGGTTTTCTTAACGCCCACAATTTGAAAACCGTCTTCACTCGGATTAATAGCCTTCATTAAGGCGTCTTTTGTTGCGGACGATGACGCGTAATCAGCTGACCGCTCAGCTGTCGGACAGGCAACTACGCACGGAAGCGGCACGCGCGACTGCACGGCGGGTGTGACTTTAGGGAGACGCAAACTTAATTTATCCGCGAATGATTCTTTGCTCGGATTAATCTCGCGTGCATTATGATTTTTTTCCAACTCGAGTTGTATATTCGCCAATTTCGTTTCGTTACAAGATGATTTTAACGCAAGCATAGACACAATGGCAGTTAACTTTTGAGTCAGATCCATAATCGCCGATTTATTTGCGATGTTAATACGCGAGCCCTGGTCATTAACAAGTTCGTTTATTTTATTTAAATGGCATGACGCATCGCTCACTAACGCACAATAATCAAAACGACCGAGTTCGCCGCTACTATTGTCAGACGCGGGTGAGAAGTTATCGCCAATACCGGGTCCGGATGGTTTTGACCTCTCAACGTTCGACAAAAGGTTTGACGGTGAGATTTCGTTAAATAAACGTTTAGGTCTCGGATTGTTAGGCGATCTAGGTGTCACATTACTTTTGCCGAAAGGGTCACCACCGCGATCCGGCGGATCATCATTATACAACGACATGATTTAACGATAAATGAAATGAAATACAAATTAAATCGTAAATAAACACTATGAAATGATAAACAATGCAATTAGCATCAATTAACTAACGAGTCGTCCGGCTGATTTGTGACTTGACCTACCCCCACTAAAAAATAAAAGTACTTACCGAGAGAAGATTCGTTAATTACAAAGAAATCCAATGTAAATCGCCAAAAAACTTACGGACAGGAACACACAAACCAACAATACACAACTCGAAACAATTTACGAGCCGGCAATCGAACTCCGAACACGATAAATACAATATTAAAGCGCAGCGCGTTTCACGTACACCGCACCAAGCGAATGCGCGGAAGGAAGTGTGAAATACGGTGAGTATCTTGGTTGCACCTCTGCACGTTCTGGGAAAGAGACTTGTGTGTGTTTATATTTCCTAGGAATTCCTAACATTTTTCTTACATGTCCGGTATCATACGCAATTAATAAATAACACCCATACATAGTCCTGAGCCCACACTAAGATCGAGTCTTGTGTCGTGGGTACCAGGACCTACGAGAAACTTTTCAGTCACACAAACATCCAGACCCGAAACAAATATCTGTGGTTCACACAAATATTAGTTTCGGTGCGGGAATTGAACCCGTGGCCCCTCATTTAACAGCCGGCGT
Source organism: Hyles euphorbiae (assembly GCA_023078785.2). Classification (NCBI taxonomy): domain Eukaryota; kingdom Metazoa; phylum Arthropoda; class Insecta; order Lepidoptera; family Sphingidae; genus Hyles; species Hyles euphorbiae. The sequence goes on along the minus strand of CM041041.1, from coordinate 4,185,559 downwards.
CTAACTAATTGCGCCACGGACGCTGTCAAAAAATATAAAAAATAGCTATACCCGCGACTTCGTCCGCGTGGAATTTAACAAAAACTTTATTTTTCTAAAATAAAAGATTTTTTCTAAAATAAATGTAGCCTACGTTACTCCTTATTATATCAGCTACCTGATAATAAAAGTCCCGTCAAAATCGATCCAGCCCTTTCAGAGATAAGCCGGAACAGACAGACAGACAGACAAAAAAAATCTAAGATCATTTTCGTTATATTTATTTATTTATTTAATGCTTCATATACATAAACTGTATAAAGGCGGACTTAATGCCTGAGGCATTCTCTGCCAGTCAACCTTTAGGTGGTGCAGAGAGAGAGCACGGTAGGCGCATAAATATGTAATACATAAATATATTTAATCAATTAATAAATATAACTGTATACATACACACACACATTTAAATACATACACATGCATACACACATATAAATTTAATATATACATATTTATTTACATACACACACATAATATATATATATATATATATTATGTTGTTATATTATGTATATTATTATTATGTTGTTATAGGTACACGATACCTAGTTGGACATTTTCTTTAATATTCACATTATAAACAGACACTTCAATTTTATTCATATGTATAGATTAACAAATAAATAACATTAAACTTACGGTTAATTTATTTGTTGCACCTAAGCTTTAGAGTTAACGTACTATTATTCGTTAGAAATATATTGAAGATGTTCAATGAACCAAATTAATTCACTTTCTACAACAATATTATGCATAGTGTCTATTCAATTTTTCTCCAACAAGATGTATTAATTCATATAGAGTGCAGGGTCTGTCAATATGACCTGAAAATAAAAAAAATATAAACCAATTTTAAGTGTTTTCTCGTGTTTATTTTACTTTATCAGAATCATTATTATAATAATCGTGGAAAAAAACACAACTTTAAAAAAATACGGCAATGTGAAGCCGAAAAAATAATGTAAAAATAAATGCTCTTGTTACTTTAATGTTAATTAGTCACAAGCAATTTCTTTTTAATTCAAGAATACTTATAATCAGACAGTATTGTAAAAAGTTAAGAAGTACCGGTTCTGTTCATTGCCGCTTCAATTATAATAAAAATTAGTACCAGCCATTTCAAATACATCTGAAACAAATATGATACAAGTTATGAGAGTCAGAGCAGTATATATTTTGATTCCTTGACTTTAAATTAAATCGAAAATCTCTCATGAAATAGATGGCTCGAAGTTGAAGACTTTACTATTCGCAGTCCTTATTTTTTATTCCCGGCCGATGAGGTGGTAAGGATGTCTATAATTAATTGAATTAAAACTCATACATGACATATACCATTCATATCCATTTCAATCATATGATAATTATTTGATACTAGCTGTCGGGCCCGGCTTCGCCCGGGTGCAGATAGTTTTTGAGTCCAATCCACATCAAGAACATATTATTTCGCGTGTCTACTAACTATATTTCCCGCGTGCCGTCGACTATATTTCCCTTCCGTAGGAGAGGACATCCCGTGCCAACAATTTGAATTTGAAAGAGTAGAAAATATGTATATTTGGTTTCCTGACTCATCCCACGGGAACACTACATTTTTCGGGATAAAAAGTAGCCTATGTGTTAATCCAAGGTGTCAGCTATCACTATACCAAATTCCATCAAAATCTGTTGAGCCGTTTTTTCATGAAAGAGTAACAAACATCCATACAAACTTTCACCTTTATAATATTAGTAAGGATATATTTAGCCCAATTAACATTAACTTACCCTTTACACATTTACTCGAAATAGAGGCACTATTTCAATACCTTATTTCACCTTACTTTTATTTAGAGAAAATATTTAATTTAGATAGAACTCGCTTATTTACTCCTATAAGTATTACTACTTTTCACGTTTTAACTGCAATGCACAATGATGCAAATAGTTTATCACCTGACTAATGAATTGTTGCTTTTGTTTATGTCTTTATACTGCCAATTGAGTGTAATTACTGTGATAAAGGTTACTGTTCCAGTTTATAAATTAAATCTTTATAATCCTCATGAATTTTCATTCAGAATTCAATTACAATGACAGTAAAATTGGCTGTGTTTTTTTTTTATTGCAATGAATGACGAAACGAGCAAGCCGTTCACTGATGGGAAGCGATACGACCGCTCATAAACAGTAGCAACATTCCAGTGCGCTCGTCATCCTGAGACATAAGTTGTTAAGTCTCAATATGTCCAGTAGTTACTCTGGCTATAATGTCCTTCAATCCGAAACACATGAGTGCATTTACGCAGTGTTGTTTCACGGGAGAAATAGACATTGCGGTGGTACCTCTGACTTTTCGAAGTCATGTGTGTATTGATGAACGCATAGTAAAGTTATGCTGCCAGCAGGATCTCCCTTAAACCATGGATCAATAAATAAAAAGCCCGTAAATATTTTCAAATAATTTAATTACAAAATTTAAAATTTAAGTCACATTTTCATCATTTTAATTTTAAATTTAAGCCAATTATTTTCAATGTACAACCAGTTGAAAATTTTTATTGATCCAATATCCTTTATGTTTGTGACTAGTTTATTTAATCTTCAAGGCGTCGTTGCATTATTGTATATGGATGCAAGATCTCCAAGGTATGTAACGTAATCTTCGTAAGGCACGTCGTCAAAAAGGCTACCTGAAAGAGGACCATAATTATGTGTGAACTCGTCTGTAGTCTGCTTAGTTAAGAATATAAGAAAAAAATATTAAGAGGCACATTTTTTATTACTCTCCAGTCTTTGGGCTATTAGCATTTTATATTGTAACAGCACATATACGTCCAATTGCAGAGCGCTGGCTTCCTCTACAATCGAGTATACGATTGATATGAATAAATTTATAACTATTATTTCAAATTACTAGCAAAAATGATTTTAATAACCAAACTCCTACAGAAAGGGATTCTGAAAATAAATGTCAATAAGATTCGTACATACTTGTAGTTTCATACCAATAATTTGTACTATTCTGCATGGCGACCATGGATAGCATTGTCACTAATAACAGCAGCATTAAATACATCTGAAAATTGAAATACAATTATATTTTATTCTTACACCAATTTTCCTTTTATCTAATACTTTTCAGTGTTATGGTCTATTTGTCTGATTAATCTTGTTATCAGTTTTATCTAATCTCTATCCCAACTTACTTTCTCTCCAGCTTTACCTTGCTTCAGGATAAAAAAAAAGAAATGATAACTTAATTTTCGAGTTTCAACAGCAATGGTTGAGTTAGAACTATATTTTTCGACCAGCCCAGCGTCCTTTTAATAAGGTAGAAACGAGGTTGTCAATGAAATTACGCGATTATTGAACTCTATAAATAATTTTGCTATTATAAACTATTATTGGTCTTAAATTATGTTGCAATTAATTATATAAATATTAATTCCTTATATTTTTAACCACCAAGGTGTTGTAATGTTCATGACACAGAATGAAAAATCTAGATTGCGATTTATTTGTGATTTTAAAACAATTACAACTGTGCAACGGTACAAGGAAAATTAAAACTAATTAACAATTTATTGGCTCTACAGTTTTTCTTTCAATTTAAGGAGAAAACTCGCAACTGGCTGTTCAAATATAATCTAAAAGACCTATGCACACATACACATGGCTATTACACATGGCTTCGATGATCGTCGTCAGTTTCAGTTCATCAGTTTCGTATTGAAGAAACAAGCAACTGTCAAAGAAGAATAGACACAAAGATATAGAATCTAGTACAGGAATAAATTATACAGTTGAAAACTGAGCCTTTTGGTTGCTGTAACGTGCAACTTTTATCAAGAACTAGTAAAATGTGATCGGTCTAAAATAAGCTAATTACGTTTCCTAGTGATGTATCGCTTTTCGAAAAATGATGGATGCTCACTGTTGCCGATACCCACTACACGGATTCGGTATCTTACTACAGGGTCATTAGTTCATAAACAGGATATTATGTCCTTTGGCCAGGAATATATGTGGAACTTTTGAGCACTTTACTTTTTATTTATTTTTGAACACAAAATTGCAATTATTTTTACAAAATATATCCACACTGAACATGAAACGTCAATGCAAATACTACTTTTTATTTACAAAATAAATGTTATACTGCTTAAATCGAGTTATTAGATAAACCGATATGTAATAATTCTGTTTGTAACATATAAGTAAATGATGACACATCTACTAGTGGGGCGAGCGATAGTGGTGGGGGTGCGGTGAGTGCAGTGCCTGCACTCACCGGACACTTGCTGCTGGTGCGCCGTACGAATAGTGTGTCTGTCGGAAATCAAACTGTGTTTCCTTTATATATAACCTATACTGAATAGTGAACTCTACACTGTTCATTTCAAGAATTATAACTCTGGTGCGTTCAAAGATCTTGAAAGCAGTTGACTTGACATCAGACTCACCTGAAAATAACAATAAAATTTGATATTATTGTCACTTGAATACCATACTGGTGTTTGAATTAGGTCATAAATGTAGGAGGTATAATTAAAATATCGGTTTATTTTATAATACTTTATAATTTTTAAAAGGCATTTTACATAAATGGTGTTGATATTTTCTGAAATTAAGCTGTATTCACATATACGCCCTTAATAATGGGGCCACAATACGTTTTAAAAACTCCCCTAAAGGTAATAAGACGCGATCATCGCCACCTGAAAAAATGTCATACGTTTAGTTCAAGTAACAGGCTGTTTTCTATATTTTGGAAAGTGTTCATATATCAAACCATATACATCCCACCGCAGGGAAAGGGCCTCCTATAGAATTAAGAATAAGACTGAGAAGAGTAAGGTCATTCTATAGCCCACCACGCTAGTGCGGTTTGGTGGACTTTACATACCATAGATTTTTTTTATGAAAAGCTAATTCGGAATTATTTAATACATATGGCAAAATCTATATTTTATTTTATATAGTTAGCTAATCCTTGATTTTAAATTATTATTGTAACCTCATTGACTGAACTCTGTCGGTAAAAATTAAATCAAATGGTACATGGATGGATAAAAAATCAAATAAGAATATAATATCAGACCTGGCAACCACCCATTATTGTGTTTGTTCACCAGTATTACTAAAAATATTAGTTTTCTCTAAAAATATTTATGTAGTCTGAGGCGGTAGAATAACGGCTGACTAATTAAAGAAGATCCATTACTTTCCATTTCATGAACTTGTGCTATCACTTCACGACCGATAAGACTTTAAAAGAATTCGTATAGTGTATAATTTCAAGTTAATTCATCCGTTAGTCAAAGTACTCAACAGTTTTTTTTTGGAGTTTCATGTGTATTTTTGAGAAAACACGTACATACGACAGGACATTGTAGCCAGAGTAACTACTGGCCATACTGAGAATTAACATATTATATCTCAGGATGGCGAGTGTAGTGGAATATCAAGCATTTTGTGATTCATGGTGTTGTTTGGTTTTGCTACTGTTCATGATCTGACGTATCGCTTACCATCAGGCGAACGGCATGCTCGTCTGGCCATTCACTGCAACAAATAACACTAAAAAACCTCACAACGAAATGGATAATGGCTCACAAAATATGCCTTTAAAATAAAAATCTTTCCAGAATAAGGTTTTATTAATTCAAACTAAAATTAAGCTGACCTGACATCCAGCCATTATAACTATTTTGCAGCACGGCAAAGTAATAAAATTCCTTACGTGTACGAAGTAGAATATTTGCCAACTAATTAATGTGGATCCATTAGTTTACATTTCTCGGATACGCTATCATTTTACGTGTATTTGGTAAAAAAAAAACCTCAAAAGAGAAAAGAGTGAATATTTTTTAATTAATATTGGGGTTAATAGGTTAATAGGGTTCGAATCCCAGGGCACACCTCTGACTTTTCGGAGTCATGTGTGTATTGATAGTCAATCACCACGCACTAAAACGGTGAAGGAAAACATCGTGAGGAAACCTGCATACCATAGTGATTTATAAGAATTTCTATGGTATGTAAGTCCGCCAACCCGCACTACGCCAGCGTGGTGGACTATATGGCCTAACCACTCTCAATCGTATTCTCGATTGTAGAGTAGGCCCGTGCCCTGCAGTGGGACGTATATGGGCTGATACAGATAATTAATATTATTTGCATATTTAATATTATGTGCAATAGTGGTTAATTTCATAGTACCGTAAATGACAATGATATTCAAAATAAATATCAATGATTTAACATTTTTATGTCTTCCAATAATATGATGAATCCCTCTCAATATACTACTCTCTTTTAACACTTAACTATTCACTAACTATATGACCGTTCACTTAATCAATCGCAGAATAATGATTAAATAACGCTTATATTATTTTTAATCAGAAATGTATTTAATTAAGTCCCAAAACTTTCCTAATATATGAAAGGCGTATTAACATATTCATTTATTAGTAACTAACTTTTAAAATGTTTTTAAAGTCTATATGAAATGTTAATACCTATATCAAAAGTAGGTGTATCTAGTTTACAAAGAGTGTTTCAATTCGAAAATAATTAATCCAATAAGACATGCAAATTAAATGGAGCTGAATGTACATTAAATATCGGTATAAATTGAATTACTTTAAGGCCACACACTTCAATATTGTTTGTGATACAGCAATGTCACTTCAGGTAATTGAATCAATATCGACTTGCTTTTTTTCCTTGCTGGAAATTATTGAATTCCCAATTGTATTGTTTTCATTTTTAGTTCATTAATATTAACTTTTTTCAGCTTAAACGTAAGGTTTAATACTTATTACTGTGCCGTTCTGTTATTTAGATTGTCCATGATCGTAACTACTGGACATAATTAGACTTAACATCCTACGTCTCAGGATGGCGAATGCAGTGAAATGCCAAGCGTCGCTTTGAAATACAAGGTGTTGTTTGGTTTTACTACTGTTCATAAGCCGTCGTATCCCTTATTATAAGACGACCGCCATACTCGTCTTGCCAGTCATTGTAATAAAAAAATAAATTTAATAAACTAAACTTGCATTGCTTTGTGTATTTCAGACAAATTGGAATCTATTGTTATGCCTCCTAATAATGCAAGCTAGTATTACTTATATAAGGAGGTACTCCAGGTTTCGAAGCGGTAGCGAAGATGAAGATGGAGGTACGAATAATATTGCTTTTAGAAATTGTTAATGCTCGCTGGATAAATCATCCATCAGCCAAAGGAAATCCACTGCTGAACATAGGCCTCCCCCAATGATTTCCACAGAGACCTGTTGGAGGCAGCCTGCATCCGCTGGATAAATAAAATTAAAAAATTATTTACAGGAAGTATATTCGACGCTGCTGTTGAAATAGCTAATGAAATTTTGGGCTAAAAAGAACGAATTCCCTCAAATTAATTTTACGAATATATCTTAAAATCTACTACCAATTCCATCGGTTATTATCGGTTTTTAATGACGATGTTCATCTACTCCCATAATTCAATAATATAACAAACAAATTGGCTGCATTTACAGATAGTATTTTCGATCAGGCTGCTGAGATCTTAGATCGTGTGCTCGGTTAATATGTATCGCATAGAATAAATAATTTGATTTATTTATTATTATTTCTGCATTTACTTTTAATCCTTTTAAATTACCAGGGCCTACACGTTCAACCTGGTCATCTCTATAACATCAAAAATGTCATACCATCTAGCATAGAAATGATTACCTTATTACATTGTACATACTTTATTATTATCGTGAAAAATGAGTCATAAATAAAAACTAAATGATTTCATTACAAAACATAAATGATTACTATGAATGAATAAACTGCCTCAGTGGCCTAGTTGTACTAAGGTACGGCTATATAGCTGAGGTCTCGGCTTCGAATCCCGTGTTGGGCAAAGTGATATTGGATTTCTCTATTCATTATCAGCTCAGAGTCAGGAATTTGTGCCCGATATGGCGATAGGCTCGCCACCTACCACATCGTGGGACGGAACATACAAGGCGAAAAGTGGGTGTCCTAGCACCTCTGCCTACCACTTCTGGGAAAAACGCGTGAGTTTATGTATGTATGTATGTATTACTAACAAAGATATTTCTAACAAATTTTACCCGACTACATGTTAAAATATCCACTGCACTCCGTCCCACTGCAGGGCACGGGCCTACTCTACAATCGAGAGTACGATTAAGAGTGGTTAGGCCATATAGTCCACCACGCTGGCCAAATACGGGTTGGCGGACTTACATACCATAGAATTTAAGTGCGTGGTGGCCTGTTGGCAAACGGACTAGACGCGGCTGCCAACATGTTCACGGTGGTCGCGGGTTCGAATCCCAGGGCACACCTCTGACTTTTCGGAGTCATGTGTGTATTGATAGTCAATCACCACGCACTAAAACGGTGAAGGAAAACATCGTGAGGAAACCTGCATACCGTAGCGATTTATAAGTATTGTAACACAGTAAAAACTTTTCTTTTAGAATGCTGGCCACAAAAAAGTTTATTGAATTCGAATTTAGAATTGTTCATGAAAAATGTATACTTTTTAGAATTTTACTCATTTTTAAATATGGAGTGGACGCTTAAAGAAGACCGTGTTGCAGTTATTGCGTTGTATCGTTGCGGTTACGCGCCAATTCAAATTTTTGACATACTGAATAATTTGAATATAACCAAAAGATTCGTTTATCGTACCATCAAACGATACAATGAAGACTCTAGTGTAGATGACAGGTCAAGAAGTGGTCGCCCTCGGTCTGTTAGGACTCCAGCAGTGATAAAAGCTGTGAAGGCGCGAATTCAAAGAAATCCCAAACGTAAGCAGAAACTGTTGGCCCTTCCGATGGGGTTAAGCAGAACCACGGTGAAAAGGATGTTAAATGAAGACTTAGGGCTTCAGGCATATCGAGGAAAAACAGGACATCGTTTGAATGCTCGTCTAATGGACCTGAGACTGAAGAGATGCCGCACTTTGTTGAAGCGGTACGCGGGAAAAAAATATCGGGAAGTTCTTTTTTTCAGATGAAATTTTTTTTACCGTAGAAGAGAGCTACAACAAACAAAATAATAAGGTAGTGAAGAACACGCACACAGTAGTGAAGAAGCGAGCAACCGTATTCCGCGTGTCCAACGAGGTCATTTTCCATCCTCGCTCATGGTATGGTTGGGAGTTTCTTATTGAGGCTTAACAGAGGTACATTTTTGTGAAAAAGGTGTAAAAGCGAATGCAGTTGTGTATCAAAATACAGTCCTGATGAACCTTGTGGAATATGTTTCTCATATCATGTTCAATAACAGGCACTGGGTATTCCAACAAGATTCGGCGCCAGCTCATAGAGCGAAGAGCACACAAGACTGGCTGGCGACGCGTGAAATCGACTTCATCCGGCACGAAGACTGGCCCTCCTCCAGTCCAGATTTGAATCCGTTAGATTACAAGATATGGCAACACTTGGAGGAAAAGGCGTGCTCAAAGTCTCATCCCAATTTGGAGTCGTTCAAGACATCCTTGATTAAGGAAGCCGCCGATATTGACATGGACCTCGTTCGTGCTGCGATAGACAACTGGCCGCGCAGATTGAAGGCCTGTACTCAAAATCACGGAGGTCATTTTGAATAAACTTTAGTGTCATAAGAATCTATGTTTTGTTAAGTTCATTTTGGTATATAAATTGTTACATAATGAATAAACTTGTTTCAATTATTTTATATTAAACATGTGACAGAATTTATGACCTGAATAGGTATTTAGTCTACGAGGACGATCCATCCGATACATGCACAAAAACTATACAGTGCAAAAGACAACCCTTTCAAAAGCGTGATATTTTTGACAAAGTGCTGATTAATGACTCTCTATTCACACAACCTTAGTTCACTTAAAAGTTAGCAACACCAAGCGCAGGGAAACTTTTGAATGTTTTTGTCACTTGAGCTCCATTGTCATTAATCAAAGCTGCTTGAACATCATTTATATCAATAAAGGAATGTCTAGGCTGAATTATTACGTGTTAGGTAATCTCTTGTGGTATAATGCTTCGGGATAATAAATCAAAGCCTTTTTGTTTTGTTTTTAGAAAAATGTTTTGCATATTACGTATCAAAATAAATGGGTATGGTAAAACTCGGGTACAAATAGAAAATAAAAATCAAAAGGGAACGGTTTTAGGAAACAGCTGACTGCAGATTGCTTCCAAGGTCACTGTATAAATCTTAGAAGATATAGGTTTAACAAGAAAAGTATTGATGGCCGTTGGGCCCGAAAGGTTCTAGAGTATTGGCCACGTACAGGTGAAGTGTAGGCGGGCGCCTACAACGTAGATTGTACGAAGTCGTTGGATATAGGCCGCTTCCAACAGTTTCATGTGGAGGTCACTTTGGGAGGCCCATGTTTAGTAGTGGACTTCTTGCGTCTGAAAAAAACGAGAGACGTTTAACACGTGTTTTCTTGTGGCCGATTTAGATAATAATGATGATGCAATATTTTAATACTGATACTGAATATTTTGAATACCCTTGAATTACCTTAATCCATTTATGATATATCATGCGCAAGCGAAATATAAAAATAAAAGTAAAATCTACGATGCAGAATAATTCCTAGTAAAAACATTTTTTTTAATCTAAAATTCTTTCTTAGTTACAAAAGTTTCTATGAACGGTTTCTATTGAGTCTCTAAACACGACACAAACGCAATTAGTTTAGGACAAAGTAATTCACCCAATAAAACATCCTCATCTGTTAATATAACAAAAGCCAATTTAGTCTTGTACACCCCCTGACGTTAGCGGAATATGAATTTTTTTTTTGTTTTTTATAAACATGCGTTGCCGCTTTCAATATTACGTAGCGTTTGGCGAAATATTCCATACTGAAAGTATTCGACATTCTGCGTTAATATCGCTGGAGGGTAGAACCACCCCTAGTCAAGCCACTATAGACATGTTGTGATGTCATTTTATTCCAGACAGATCGAGGGTTGTAGTCTGAGAGCTTCACAATGTTTTTTATAAATATTTTAGACAATTCGCCTGAGTATATTTCATTGTTTAAATTTATGGAGATTAACAGCATATTTGGATGTTTTATCTGATAAATGAATTGAATGAATGAATGAATGAAAATGAATGAACATTAGTTTAACTGAAAGCATTTATAACAAAAATATTAGTGCCTATAAGTAAGAATGAACAATTCCTTTTGTAGAAATGTTCATATACTTCAACTTGTGTTTCAATAGTGCGTTGGCATCGACAATCTTTTCAATGGAATTTTACACCTACTCAAAGTTTGCAGCTCTTAAACTAAAAAGAATGTAATAATTTCGCAAAGAATGAAGTTAATATCAGATTCGCGAAAACAGTCTCAATTTCGTTGGAAGTTTAATGAAGTTAACAAAAAAAACAGGGCTAGGTCTTTGTCGAAACGCATTGATGCAGACAATGGCACATGTCTGACGAAAGTTCAATTCTCAATCTTTGTTTTGGATCTAAAAACGTTCCTCCAATATTGGACAGTGTAAAGTGTCAAAGGATAGCAATGCAATTCAATTTTGTCCCCAAGATATCATCACCAGTAATAGCATTGTGAATGTGTCTCCGATGTGCTATTCTTCGTAAATTTAATTTAATATACCTGACCATTTATCAATGTATTATCATGGGGCTATTTTTGCAATATAGTATTATTATTACTTTGAACTTATTTTCAAAATATCTACATCGAATTGAAATACGCATTTCTCCTGTAATTTAATTCATTTCTTGTGACAAGTTTTACCTACTTGTTAAAACAGGATCCCAAATCGGACTCATCAGCTCATTCTGGACAGAGGCCTTTTATAGAATAGTACAACATTGATTAACATTGGGTCTTAAAAATTTAACCAGTAACAATGCCTCATAATAACATGTTTTGGTATTTTTAAGGACTTCCTAAATTGTAGTGTGATTTAAGCAAGTTATTCACTTTTATTATGAATTGAACTATACACTACAAAAATAAATCAACCGAACCTGCCAAGCAGACCAAGCAGACACTTGGTCTGCGATTAGAGCATTCAAACTAACAAATTCTCCAATTTTATTACACATGGATAGTAAAATAAGAACCACCAGCAACCATTGCCATATCTCCCGTATAACAATGAAATATCAAAGAAAACCCTCAGGAAACAGTAAAATTAAATTATGCACTCAAAGTGGTCTAGTAGACCGGGTCGAATGCAATATATCAGACGGGCCACGTTCACGCGATCCGACACAAAGATTATGCAACTTCGCAAATAGTTGACGAGCGTGCACTTAACCCACGAATAACTAAGTCCGTAGTAATTGAAAACTGTCCAACTTGGGTCTTGTGTACCGACTGGTATACTCGAGATCACTTAGACCCCGGCATACTTACCACACATAACTCCAAGACACGGCTAATCCACTGCAAACGGTTGAATGTTTGAACTACTGTGTGAAATAAAAGCTTCTGAGTGTTTGCAGGGATTTCGGAATTGTTTGTGTTTTAGGAGTCGTTGGGTTACCAGTAAATAAGAAATAAACTTGTGATTAGATTTTATGAAAACCTTAGATATATTATGTCGTTATTTGATTGTATGTAATTGTAAACTTTCCAAATTGTTCAATTAATTTCATGTTGGTGTATCTCCTATTTTTTTATTCTTCCACTGCATATTGACTGCATTGCACACAATTAAACTTCGTTTACGAGTTATACTAGCACCATTAAAAAACCACTTACACCCAGTTTAGTACAATGCAATTAAAACAGCGTATCTACTGACAAATCAAGCAAACATATTAGATATTTCTGGACAGACAGGTGCGTGGTGGCCTGTGGGTAAACGTACTAGACGCGGCTGCCAACATGTTCACGGTGGTTGCGGGTTCGAATCCCAGGGCACATCTCTGACTTTTCGGAGTCATGTGTGTATTGATATTTCAATCACCATGCACTAAAACTAAGAAGGAAAACATCGTGAGGAAACCTGCAAACTATAGCGATTTATAAGAATTTCTATGGTATGTAAGTCCGCCAAACCGCCTAGGCCAGCGCGGTGGACTTTATGGCCTAACCACTCTCAATCGTATTCTCGATTGTAGAGTAGGCCCGTGCCCTGCAGTGGGACGTAGATAGGCTGATACGGTTACATATTAGATATTTCAAATTGATGAAAATGAACAACTTGACTCCCACAAGTGACAAGATTAATGACTATCCAACCTATACGATTTAATCTAAAACATAAATTCAAATTAATAAATACAACATCTCATTAAAATGTAATACAGACAATTATTGTACGCGTTGAAAATTACTTACACCGAACTCGCAATATTGAAGTACCACTGCACAGGAGTACTGCGGTTCGTGTAAATTAAACATACAGCCAAAGGGCGAACAGATGGGTAAAACTGTTTTATTATTAAGCCTCGGTTGTATGGAGTAGCTTTGATTTTGACGATATCAAAAGTGTAAATGCACTCTTGTGTTTTGATTTAAAGGATATTGTAGCCAGAGTGACTACTGGACATATTGAGACTTAGCATCTATGTCTCAGGATGCCGAGTGCAATGGAATGCCAAGCATTGTTTTGTAATTAAAGGTGTTTGATTTTGCTACTGTTCATAAGCGGTTGTATCGCTTACCACCAGGCAAATCGCATCCACATACACTACTGCATACATTGCAATAAAAAACACAAAGCCATACATTTGACAGCTGGTATTAGGTTTATCGTTGTCATTTATTCGATATGACCTAGACTTAATAAAATACTTACAATAATATGATGAGACCCAGGATAAACTATAGGGAATCATTGAGTACAGGCCTATACTAAGTCACTATGAAGATCCTAGATGGCCCATGTTCTGTATTATATATAGGGTGGACAAGAAAACGGCGCACCTGCCAATATACATTATAGTATATGGTGAAGGCATCTTAATTAATACGGATTTGCATGGCGCTAGCGAATATTAAGAAAGATGCCGAGAAAAAAAAAAACTAACCTTACATATGCTAACCCTTAACACATTACGCTAAAGTGATTGAACCTTACAACTGGACGGTAGACACTCAACAATAAATAATTGTGTACATAAAGCGATTGTGTACATAACGCTCAGGGTACATAAAAAGGATATTAAATTAATACTGTGAACAGTCACATACATGGGTACTAACCCCACACTAAGATACAAATCTTGTGTCGCGGGGATTAGAAAAATAATTATGGTTCATGGAAATTATTTGTCTCGGGGCAGAAACCGAACCCGCGGTCTCTCATTTCACAGGCACTTCTTACCAACTGTGCCACGGAGGCCGTCGGTGACTCATATGGGCTGGTTAGTTGTCATTAATGACCACTAAAATAGTTAACTGACCTTGTAATGTAAACCGTAATGACCTTGATAGGCAAGGATGGAAGCGCAGGATCCGCCAAAACCCGCACGAAAACACTGTCACAGTTTGGTAGCACAAATCACTTTTTCTTTTACATTTCACATAACACAAGTTACATCAAAGCTATCAAATTGGGTAATGTTCAAAGCATAGTGAAATTAATAAAATTTACACAAAATAACTGAAAACGAATTTACAATAATATGCACGCGACTAATACATGCACATGCGATCGCAATCCGAATTCAACTAATAAAAACTAAATTATAATTTTGATTTTTGAAAGATAAAGGCCTGTTCACATTAGATACAAAGCTTTCCTATTTGAGTTCATAATAATTCATGTGAACAATTAGTATTAGTACTGTATCAGCTCATATACGTGCCACTACAGGGCACGGGGTCTCCAGTGCAGTAAATTAGTGCTTAGTGTTTATTGATTTCACTAATTTTATCTCACAGAAGTCTCATATGCAAATTCTATGCTATAATGGTAGACGACATTTCTCTAGGTATAAGAATTTAGAAGAAATTTTATCACTTTAAAGTAACATTATTTTCAAAACACATTAAAGTAATGTTAAATACAATAATAAGCAAAAGTAAATAGGCAATTTGTAACTGACTGGATCGGTTGATGACATATTTAAATAATATTATAAGCTCTTGAGCAAGTAAGGACCATTCTATCACTCCAATAAGATCTTTTTTTTAACGTAACTTTTATATCGGAGTAGGTACTTAATCAAATTAAGTTATATCAAGTGTGTAGTGTGAACACACCTCAAGATGTCGGTCTTCTTTTGCAAAATGCTAAAACTTACCGACAAAGAAATCGCCGCCTTTCGGCTCGCGCTCACAAAGGGCGGCGGCAACCTCAAAAGAAGGATTAACGAGCCGCGTTGGATCCGACGAAGTACACTATGACCGGCGGCTTCCTTTGACTAATAGGGCCGAATTGGGCCATCATTTTAAAATCTTATTTTTTATTAATCAGTGTCATCAAATTATTTTTTTAATGAATATTAATTATTTATAAAATTTAAATGTTATGTAGGTATTACCCAAAACTTTTCTAATTATAATTAAATTCGCAATCTTACATGATTTAAGCGATGACCAGTGTGATTTCTTGGTATCTTTCAGTTTGGATTTGTGACACTAAGGAAAATAATGACAAACAAAATAGTCAATCCCTACACGATGCAACTGCACCTAAAGTTATTATGTTGTTAATTTATTGACGCTTAAATCTAAGTACGTCCCTGTTTAACTGATTGATCTATTTGAAATGAAACAAAAAATATCCTTTTTTGAAGTTAGAGAAGGATAAATTATACAGCAGAGAGTTCATGACCTTACCCATTTGTAACAGCTGTTAAAGGGAAGTCTAAGAAAGTTTTAATGCTGTTAGAAATGGTTTTCGTGGTATATTTCGTTAACCGTTCAATTAACGACGAAACGAAAAAATACGTATGTGTTTAAATCTTGTTCTTCATCCATTCCAACTGGTTTTATGCGAAAAAGTGGTGATTAAACTTAAACCTTTAAACGGTCATAACTTCAAAACGGATAGGTATTTTCCAAATATTATTTTTTTATTACGATATTAATATTATGCCCTTGTACCCAACTGAGCAAGTGCGCCATTTTTTTGCGCTCCCTGTATAATGTTGCTGAAGAATCCTTCCTTCTTATTATTGTAGCTTAGAAGCCACACATAATGTATCGGATTTATAAATTCCCTGTTCCAACAGAGTTACATCTCATTTGCCTACGAACTCTCTTTTTTAGATCATAGGTTGATATTTTACTGCCTGAAAAAATTACATACTCAGTTGTTCAATTGCTACGTATTTATGATCTAAATATGACGATAACACTGGTGGTAGGTCTCTCATATGTGAGAGGCCATCTGGGTAGGTACCACCGCAGTGTCTATTTCTCCCGTGAAACAACACTGCATAAATGCACTGTTGTGTTTCGGATTGAAGGACATTGTAGCCAGAGTAACTACTGGACATACTGAGACTTAACATCTTATGTCTCAGGATGGCGAGCGCATTGGAATATTACTACTGTTTATGAGCGGTCGTATCGCTTACCATCAGGCGAACGGCTTGCTCGTCTCGCCATTCCATGCAATAAAAAAAAAAAAAAAAAGATGTGTTTTTTTTTGCAAATTTTAGTTGCATTGTTTTTGAAGTCAGTAAAACTACCACCCAGTTTCATTTTCGCAGCCTGGATACACTCTGTATATTTATTAATATACCGCTATTCTGACGTATCTGTAGTCTATTTTATTATAACATAAGCTTACACGAGTGCGTCAAATTAGATGTAATTGAGGAGCGCATTTGAAGCATACCTCTCGGTGCCACCGCGTGGGGATTGTGTAATCCGCTGCGCAAAGGGGAGTCGTTTTTCAAATAAATTATGCATCTGTAACTACTAGCAAGTGCGTAGTGGCCTGTTGGTAAACGGACCAGACGCGGCTGCCAACATGTTCACGGTGGTCGCGGGTTCAAATCCCAGGGCACACCTCTGACTTTTCGGAGTCATGTATGTATTGATAGTCAATCACCACGCACTAAAACGGTGAAGGAAAACATCGTGAGGAAACCTGCATACCATAGAGATTCATAAGAATTTATATGGTATGTAAGTCCGCCAACCCGCACTAGGCCAGCGTGGTGGACTATACGGCCTAACCACTCTCAATCGTACTCTCGATTGTAGAGTAGGCCCGTGCCCTGCAGTGGGACGTATATGGGCTGATCCAGATCCAGATCTGTAACTACGCTACGTACCATAAATAATATTATTTATGCTATTATACAGGGTATACCAAGACTACTACCGAAAACGAAGCCATGGTGAGTTTTAGTGACAGGCAACAAAAAAAAATGTTTGATAAGGCTACGATTTTTCTAATCTATTTTTGTGAACCAAATAAATGAAAAAAAAAAAACTAATAGTGTACTTACATCTTTTTATTTTGAAAGACTCTATGGCGCGCAAGGATTTCAATTACTATTTTAGCTATAACTATAGACTTATCACCCAAATACAACGACATTAAAATATCACAAAATAAATTGTCACGTTTCTTAGCGGATTTTTTGGTTGCATTGTTTTTGTAGACACTAAAACTACTACCACGGCTTCGTTTAGTAACTATCTTGATATATCTCGGATAACATTTTTTAATACTACAATCTAGGACAATCTACTGATATACATATCAATTAAAGGTGTAGACAACATTTGCAATAAATAAATTAAATTAAATTAATGAGGAGAAAGGCTCTACATATAATACAGCTCACAGTCATCTAATCTTGACCCCACGTTACCAGCCAGTCTTTTGTCAAAGTTGTCAGAAACTAAAAAGAGACTCTGCTTTTTTAGAATTCAAACCCAAAACAAATACTTCACATAATATCAGTACGGACATCGAATCCGCAACTTACTGGTGCATAATGGTGGTAGGTCTCTCATATGTGAGAGGCTGCCTGGGTGGGTACCACCGCAATATCTATTTCTCCCGTCAAACAGCAGTTTAAATGTACTGTTGTGTTTCGGATTGGAGGACATTGTAGCCAGAGTAACTACTGGACATATTGAGACTTAACATCTTATGTCTCAGGATGGCGAGCGCAGTGGAATGCCAAGCATTGCTTTGTAATTCAAGGTGTTGTTTGGATTTGCTACTATTCATAAGTGGTCGCATCGCTTACCATCAAGCGAACGGCATGCTCGTTTCGTCATTCATTCCAATAAAAAAAAAGAATTTTCATTTTACAACAGTTGTCTTAACAAATACCACATGGAAACAGTATTGAAGAAATAGAACTAATACCACCTAACCACAACTTAAATGTAGTGGAGTACATATCAAGCATTGGATGAAAACATATTCATAACTTTATAAACAAAAAGGCATTGCACCAATATTCTATCTCTACCACTCTCAGAGACGGACTATTATAATATCCCTAATGCATCATTTATACCGATACACGTAAAAGTACTTTTATAATAACAACACTCCCACATTTTACCCACATTTTAGTAAAACAAACTTTTAACATAACAATTGACGATCGTGACTATAATACTTCTTAATGACCAGTTGGTTCTTAGTCGGTGGTCGGCGAAGACATTCTGAGGCCATCCCTAAAATAATTCTACACATGTTTTCTTTATGGATGGATAGAAAACCCCCTTTATTTATATTTCGATGCTGTATTAATATACAACCAAACTAGCCAACTAACTGGTTGGGTTTCTCAAATGGTCCCTCATGACTAAAAGGTTAATAACCGTTGTTGTAGATGATGGCAAAGAGGAAAATTTATTGAGTATATAAATAAATAAGAAACCAATAAAACATATCAATTTTATTACAAAAACACTACACATCGAGGTACAAAATATGATACAAAAACAATAATATTAAACGATAGAGCTTCAAACACATTAGCACTGAATCAAGCGAACTGTTCATAGCGAATTTTGAATAAATCATACGATATTAGTTTGTTTGCAAATTAGTGAATTAGCAAAACATAAATAACGTTTAAATGGTAATCGTAGTGGGGCGAATGTTCCGCTTCGTGATATATTTGTGGGTTATCGGCAATTAGGTTCATTTATGTATTGCTTATTTATTTGCAATCTAAATTAAATCTGTTTGTAGCGGTGAAGCTTTGATAAAATTTCCATGTGTTATTGAGGTTTGCAAATTGCTAGTTCATTTAAGGCTATTGATAGTTAAAAAGAACTGTTGGTAGCTTGCAAAATGTAGTGAAAGTATACAGAAATGTAGCGATTTAAATTTTTCTTTTGTATATATACGAACACGAGTTCGTTCTATTTTCTTCTAAATTTGAATGATTTGAGCTCATCTAATTTCCATTAAAAAACAATCTTCATACGTTAAGGCTGCGGCATCTTCTGCAATATTAAACACAGGCATATGTTGATATTTTAAATGATATTCCAGTTTTTTTAATCTGGAATTTTTCATCCAGCATCTATTTAACTTTGCCTAGTATTTTCCCAACATAGTTTAACGCGAAATTTATGTAATTTGGACACTTTTGAGCTCCCACAGAGAACAGACGTGTCGGATTTAGACTTCCACAAAGCAATTAAATAAGTGCTTGTATGACAAACTGATCAATAGCACTTTGATGTTCCGATGATAAAACAACTTGCAATAAACGCAACTAATATTTAGACAAAATTTCTGCGTGTAAATATATTTCATATTGATCGATAAAGCTGGAGCCAACGCATGGCTCTATTATTCCATACGAAAAACCATTTAAAAATGTAATATGTTCTCGTATTTCTTTCGTAAACGTTCATACAACTATTTCAATACAATTAAAAATTATACATACACACTATTAATTACACTGAAAAATCCCCTGAAGATACCTGATTTTATAACGTTACGGAAGACAACAGCGTGCTCCATAACTAATAATACCAGTGCACTACATAATTATAGGTACTATAAATTGAATCAAATCCACATATTCATCCAAATTGTTGTCATATTTTATTAATGGCTAAATTCCTACAGAAGACAAATATGACAATTTTTATTATATTTACATCTTATTGTCTCATATAATACACAATTATTATTGCACACACACACACAGTAAAAGAGATTTTATACATTGTTTATCATAAACTCTTGCTAACATCTCAAATCGCATACACAACGTATAAAAATATATTTTGGTACAACATAACTAATAAAATATATTTACAACTACTAATATATCACATCACAATCTTACGACTAACAACAAAGCCTTACTTGACCACACCATAATCTTAGAATATTTAATGCCTAGAGGGAGCTGTTATGAATTTACGTTTTCTAAAAAGTAGATTTATTTTTAAAATTTTGGTGGGCTTTATCGGTAGAATTGAGCTTATTATATAACAACTAATTGCTATAAATTCCATTATTAATCAATAACTATTTAGTTCCGTATTATCCGCCCGAAACGATTTTGATTGGAAATCAATAAGACTGAACTATATTTTTTTTTTCATATATTTTTTTTGCATTTTCCAACACAGTCAAATGTTAGCCAATAGGAAGGCAGAAACTGTGGTCCAGCACTGCTATTGTATATACGTTATTGAAGTCTAGCGCTCTCTCTAGTCATTATATACTCAAGATCGTAAACTACAACACAACTATTTATATACCTGAGTATTTGAGCACTATACAATGTACATACATTTACGCAATATTTACAGAACAATTGCACATCAATGCTATGATTCTAGTTTGGAATGACTAGTGTTTCTGGAAGATTCTGCGGAGTCGTTCCTTCTGCTGTCGCTATCTCTTTTTGGTGGAGCTGGAAAGAAGAAGACAGTAGCTTTGATAAATCTTATACCTCAAATATGCCTATACCGGATTACTATAATTATCTTTATATTTTGTGAAGCATTAGCCAATTAGATATTTCATAAAAATTCATTTCAAAAATAGTTAAGAAAATAGGTCAAAATTAGTTAAATAAAAAACGATCCAAACGTAATTTTTTTTATTGCTATTAATGGCGAGAAGAGCATGTCTTTCGCCTGATGGTAAGCAATATGACCAGTCATGAACAGTTGTTGAAGTAAAATTTATGATTCTGGTTATACTTGGTTACACTGGTGGTCTCTCATATGTGAGTCGTCGCTTGGGTAGGTACCACCGCAATGTCTATTTCTCCCGATAAGCAGCAGTGTAAATGCACTGTTCTGTTGCGGATTGAAGGACATAACCAGAGTGCTGGACATATTGAGACTTTACATCTTATGTGTCAGGATGGCGAGGGCAGTGGAATGCCAAGCATTGTAATTCAAGGCAGCACATTACGAGTAACTTTTTTATAAAATATTAGCATCCAAATCACAGAACAGATGAACATGGTATTCAAATATAGAAACATACCGAAAATTTTAAGTAGAATCTTCTCGATCCCGTGAAGTGGCGACTCGAATGTGATACACAAGAACATGGCAAGGATGAACGTCAGAATTATGTGCGAAATTGCTGATGCCGCCTGGAACAAGAAACATTATTAATAGTTTAATTATCTCTATAAACATAGTATAATAACGATAAAAATAATTGAATTAAATTGTTTAAACTGTACAGTATCAGCCCTTATACGTCTCATTGCAGGGCACAGGCCTCCTCAACAATCGAGAGTGTGATTTAGAGGGATTAGGACTATAAAGTCCACCACGCCGGCATAGTGCGGGTTGGCGGACTTTCCATGCCGTAGATTTTTTTTAAATCGCTATGTTATGCACGATGTTTTCACCGTTATAGTGCATGTTGTATCATGACTCCGCAAAGTCAGAGGTGTGCGCTGGGATTTTTAACCTGAGACCACCGTAAACATGTTTAAAATTTTATTTTTTATTTTATTTTATTTATTAAGGAAAACTTACAACTAGCAAAATACATTATCAACATAAACAGTAAACAAAGAAAAGGTCAATTACAAGTTTTCACTGATATGAACTATATGTAAAGAAAAAGAAAGAAAAAAATAAAAAAGAAGGAGGTAAACTATAACTAACTTAATAATACATAATATTTACCAAGTATAAATATTACTTGTTAGGTACGTGCGCCAAAGTAAATATTACACATCGTTTTCTTGAATTTCTTGATATTGGTATTAAATAGATCTATATCAACATCCCAATAGATAGCATTGAGTGATCGACAGGCTCGTAAAAGGTAACTATTTTGTCGGTATACAGAATTAGCAAATGGAACATGTAAGGGATTTGGTTTCCTGAGCGAGGCAGTATGAGTGCGCAACCCTATCATACCCAGTAATTCTGGACAGTCAACTTTACCATTAAACACATTTAAAAGATACGATAAATCAGCTATTCTTCTACGCTCATGTAATGGTAGAATATGAAAGGTTCTACATCTACTGAAATAATTGCCTTTATATTTTCCGGAACGATATTGCAAATATCTTAAGAATTTTTTCTGTATTTTTTCAATGCCGTCAATATACACATTATATATAGGGTTCCATACTTGCGAGGCATATTCTAGGTGACTGCGGACGAAAGCACAATAGAGGATTTTAAGAGTTTTGATGTCATTAAATTCCGAACTTAGCCTAAGAATGAAACCGAGTGCCATTGATGCTTTCTTAATTGTATTTTGTATATGGATATTAAATAGTAGCTTGGAGTCAAAAGTAACGCCAAGATCCTTAATGGTGTTAACACGGTTAATAATAGTGTTCAATAAATAATAATTATGTAGTGTTGGAGTATGCTTTCGTGTATATGAGCATACATAGCATTTGCTAGGATTAAGATCTAACTTGTTGACGTGACAATAACTCTGAAACCTATTCAAATCGTCCTGAAGCCGGGCGGAGTCTACAACAGAACTAATTGGACACAGAATCTTCATGTCATCGGCATATAAAAGTATTTTAGAGTTCCTGAAGCAACATGCTATATCATTTACGAATAACGTAAAAAGTAATGGACCTAGCAATGACCCCTGGGGAACTCCAGAGGGAATCTGTATTGCTATTGAAGAAAAACCATTTAAGACCACAGTTTGACACCGGTTTTCCACATACGATGAGAACCATCTATATAGGTTCCCCCTTATTCCCAAGGAAAGTAATTTAAGCAATAGAATTTTGTGGTCAATACGATCAAATGCCTTACTGTAGTCAGTGTAAATTACATCTACCTGACCACATCGAGACATATGATGCGTTAGGAAATCACTGCACAGAATCAAATTGGATGTGGTGGAACGCCCTTTTAAAAAACCGTGTTGAAATTCGCTAAAACTGTGTTTGAAAGTATTGTACATTTGCTTATACACAATTTTTTCTAAAATTTTTGCAAAGAGGCAAAGCTTCGAAATCGGTCTATAATTTTCAACACGATTTTTAACTCCTTTTTTATGAACAGGGGTAATTAGTGCAGATTTCCAAATACTGGGCATCAGGCCAGAATCAAGCGATCGTCGGTATAATATGGAAAGAGGAACAGTGAGACTTTTAGCACATTTTATTATAATAATAGAAGGAATACGATCTGGCCCAGCAGACTTATTGGGATCGATGAACTTCAACATTCTGTACACTTCATGTTCCAGTATTTCAACTGAAGACAAATCTACATTTATGTTACTTGACGGTCGAAAGTCATTGGTGGACACTAGATTGGCTGAGTGAGAATATGTTAAGAAATTTGAATTAAAGTAATCTCCAAACAAGTTGCAAATATCCTCCCCATTCTCTGAAGATCGATCACCGTATTTCATAACTGATGGGTAACAATGAGACTGTTTTTTAGATTTAACAAATGACCAGAACGCTTTCGGGTTACTACGGATATTGTGTTCAATATGTGCGATATAATCGGCGAACATCTCCTTTTCAAGGATCTTAGCACGCTCGCGCAGCAATACAAAAGAATGCAAATCAGAAATGTTACCATATTTTTTATAATTTCTGTGGATCTTTGATTTTTCTTTAATTACCTTAATAAGAGGGCTTTTATACCAGAGGGGATACTTGTACCTGGGAACAATAGCTTTAGTTGGTATATGAATGTCACATAATCTGTGTAATATGTTATAAAATAAATCAATAGCTTCCTCCAAGGGCACCGAAGTAAGTTTATGCAGCCAATTAACCTCGTCTAAACCAACACAAATAGCATCAAAATTACCAAGACTATACAGTATCTTGAGACGAGGTTTTGCAGCTAAGGTGTGGAGCTGTACAAAGTCAGCATCTATACAAAGAGCCTTGTGATGCAGGTCTTCAGATACAAGTGGATCTACACAACGTGTGACATGAACTATATTGTTAGAAAATATTAGATCTAGAATTCTATTATTACAGTTGACATAGGTATTATATTGCCACAAATTACACGTAAGCATGTTATTAAAAAAATCGTCCTGGACGTGTCCTTGAATATTATCGGGATATTGAGAGAGGCCGTCATCACTTACGCACCACTTAATGTTGGGTAAATTAAAGTCTCCTAAAATAACAAACTTGTCCAGAGGATGCTCCAATACAACATTACAGAGATTCTCAGAAAAATTTGTCAATTGTGCAGACATTGAATAACCAAGATTTTGTGGGCAAATATAAACAACACATAAGTGTATTTTATATGACACTTTTGCATTTTTGTGACGAAGGGTTAATGTCACCCACATATCCTCAGCAGATGAGCACCACTCACTGCTGAGCTCGGCTGGGAGGTCCCGCTTAACAGCAATTAATACTCCCCCACCCCTGGTTTGATTCGTCTCACAATAATTTCTGTCGCGTCTCCATACAATGTAACGGTTATCGAACAATTCACTGTCTTCAAAACCATCCGTTAGCCAAGTCTCAGTTAAGCAAATGACATCAAAACTATTGCTAAGTATATTTTTATAAAACGCATGTGTTTTCGTCCGCAGCCCACGAACATTTTGGTAGTAAAATTTAAGAGGCATAACTAATTAAATCATAACACACGATAAATATTATAATATAAGATTTGGACGGTAGCAATAATTTAAACATAAATTTATAAGAAGGCACGTGTAGAATGGCCAAGCAATATTTATCCCTAAAAATGAAGAAATAAGAAGTAAAGTTGTAATTACAATAAGCGACGGATCTATCGACTCGACTCGATACAAGAACAAAAGGACTGCGAGTGCGCAAAAAATGGGCACAAAAAATACCAATGTTTCTAAAACTTTGCACAGCATAGATAAAATAGTAATGCAAAACACGTACTTTACACATTATTGTCTTTGTAATTAGTGGATGAGTTTCGTTAAGTCGTCTTCTGTTTTGATGGTCAGTGTAGGAGAAGTAGAGTTTTTTCGTATAAAAATTTTGCACCCCTTCACCCACACATACACAAAACCCCGTTCTTTGGCCAAAGATTTAACTTTGTTCAATAACAACTTGTTGTCTAGTGTAAGATGATCATTTACGAATATCCTTGAGTCACCCTGAAGTCCAATACTAGAAGCGTTTATAACTTTGAGTTTCTTTGCAGCAGCCACGAAGTTGTCCTTTATATATCGATTATGTACAGAACATATTATGTTCTTAATGCGTGTGTCGCCTCGCATTGGAACCCTTGCTACGTAGTTAATCTGTTCTTTAGGAATATTCAATTTGATTAGATCACCAATTTTAGACACAACATCAAACAAATTTTCTGATTTTAATTCAGGTACTCCCTTTATCTCAATATTATTCATACGAGATCTTTGTTCATATTCTTGTTGAAAATTCGTTAGATTTTTAAATTGTGTCTGTAAAGAGAATATTACTTCCTCTGATTTCTTAAGATCTCCGGTCAGACGCTCCACTTCCAAAGTTCTGTTGGACAGCTCATCTACTGATTTATGTGTATACTCCATAGACGATTTTAAATCATCCACATCTTTCCTGAGGGATAACAATTCAGTTTTTAATGATTTTAAGTCTGCCAACTCTGACTGGATTGCCTTAATATCTTCCATTATTGTTGGTAGTGAAGCCATTTGAGTTGACAATTGCTTAAGTTCAGATAGAATCATATCGACATCAGTGGTTAAAATGTTTTTGGACGATGCGCAAGGACTCATCGGTGCCGAAGACTTACAAGCACTGCACTTCCACTTCAATCTTCTATCTCCTAGTTTACGCCATCCACCTTCTGTGATACCAGCACAAGGAAAATCGAACTGGAGTTGACATATCGAACACTGAACTCCATCTCTAAATTCGACGTCACACCGATTACACGTGAACATCGTGATTCAAAATCGTAATTGTTTGTGCACAAAGTTTGAGAATCGTAGACGATCACCGGGTAACGTAGCTACGTAGGTACGTGCGTTCGATCAGCTGTTTACTGACTGACTGGTGGAAAATGGTGTGCCTTATAGCGTCACATATATTATGAAGGTGCAACAACGCCACAATTTATGAAATTAATCATCCATTCACAAAAACAAAACAATTAAGTGTCAATGGTTTGGTATTATGTAAGCACAATCTTACGATAATTATTTTTTAAGTTTAACTGAAAACTCAAAATGCCTCTGATGACGGAAATGCGTTCATGACCTAGTAATAATGAGGCTTTTAATAAGTTCAATAAAAACAGTACGGAAATATTTCAGGAGATGGCTAATTCCCGATTCTATCGTCATATTATATAATAACGATCAACTGAAAGAGCAACAACATACAACTACTATTTTGTACCAAATTCATTGACGTCACATTCAAAAAACGTGACTTTATTCAACAGGCTTAAATAAACTTCATCAAAGGCGTTAATTACAAAGGGCTTCCTATTTACCAGATACAAGACATCGAAAGTTTTTGTTGAGGAAACGATTGCCCTCTAATTAACAAGGAGCGACATCCGACCTTAACCTTCGGTGCTGAATCCAAAAGGAATACTGGCGGAATTATCATTAATAGGGATGATAAGCGTGGTAGTGTTATTTTACGCAAATTAAATTAAAATATTTGTAGTCTCTCTCAGTCTTTCTGTTCCGCTATAAGAAGTCCATTACATTTGTGGTCTATTGAAACAAAATTGTTGAGACTTACGTGTGACGTAGGTGTATCCGTATTTCTAAAATTTTCTTTGTGATTATTGTGATTATGATCTACGAAAACAATTTTATAAAATGACAGTCGTTTTCCTTTGTCACAATTACGTTAAGTCATTCTCTTGTTTTTATTCCATTTTTCTCTTTTTGAATGAAATGTTATGTTTTAATACTTACATACCTAACAAATAGACTCAACAGTCACATACATAGTCTTAACACCACACTAAGATCGAATGTTCTGTCGTGAGTTTCAGAAATACAGAGCGATTTTTCCCGCACCCGCACTAGGCCAGCGTGGTGGACTATATGGCCTAACCACTCTCAATCGTACTCTCGATTGTAGAGGAGGCCCGTGCCCTGCAGTGGGACGTACATGGGCTGATACAGAGCGATTTTTCGATCTAGCATCACACAAACATTTGTTTCGGTGCGGGGATCGAACCCGCGGCCTATCAGCTGGCATCTAACCAACTGTGCCACGGAGGCGTGTTAAATTTAGTATTTATACATACCACTGTAAAGAACGTGATGTGTACTGGATGTCTCAACTGACCCACGTAGTACAATTCCACAATACCGTTGACTAAATACGCGCAGAAAGTTAGCCTTGACATCGGTGCTAAGAATTTCCAAGACAGCAGCTTTCCCAATATACCTGCAGAAATATATGGTGAATA
Source organism: Hyles euphorbiae (assembly GCA_023078785.2). Lineage (NCBI taxonomy): Eukaryota > Metazoa > Arthropoda > Insecta > Lepidoptera > Sphingidae > Hyles > Hyles euphorbiae. The sequence continues at coordinate 4,157,736 of CM041041.1, read as the reverse complement.
TAAATGAATATATTATTGGCAGTTATTTTATTCTAATTATATTGCATAATAAATGAACGAACTAACACAGAATTTAATATTGATTTCCATATTACTGCGTTGCGTTAATGATCTTAAAGCCACAATTACAAGGAGAGGTTCTTGGCTATAATATACGATTGAGGCAAAAAAAGGTGCATCGGTACATATAGGTACCATAAAAAAAGTACCCGCAGAATTATCAGCGCTATGGTCCTTGGAGCATTGGTTGCGGCTACAATTTCGTACACATATGATATGTGATTGTTTAGTGCTTACTGTAGCCAAAATAAACGATTCATCTGTCTCTCATCGTATTAACATTTATCAACAAGATCATTTTATAGCGATTATGTCATACGATAATGGCATATGATTCTTGCCCGATAAACTCTCTTAAATAGCGCTATAAGGGTAAAAGACGTTGGAACAAGAGATGAGCATGGAAGGAAAAATATTTAATTAAAATCATAAACAAAACTAGATAACTGGTGTATTAATAGTCGAAATCAATCAAATGCTATTTGAATAAATTGAAATATTCAATGTAAAATAAAGCCGACACAAGTTATTAATATCGTTCAATCATTTTAGAAATGAGGGTATTTGATGTTAGCCAATATTATATTCAAATACAGTGATGGACTTAATCAGGATTAGTTTAGCTCAAACGAATTTACTCCACAAGTTTACAATATTAATACATTTTGTATCATAGATTTTGCATCATTTCAATAACGAACCCGCGCCATTTCGTTTTATATTCTGACAGACTTGTCCATTTTACTTTGCATCTCATTAAATTGTTTTATTACAATAATATAATAAAATATTGCTTTGAACAAAACTTATTTTATTTATTATTTAAGTATATTTTCTTTCTCCATTTATTTCTCTACAGCTCGCACACTTAACGGCTCGCTATGGACTTGAAATATTCGTTAAATATATTCCCAATGCATAAATCTATTAACTGAATGAAAAAGATAAATCTTGGAATATAGACGGATATTTTCTTTAGCATGACCATCTTAGTATTTTAGTCTAGTACTGGTGGTAGGTTTTTCAAATAATGTGTGAGGCAGCCTTATAGTTACCACCACAATGTATATTACTCCCGCAAAAACAGTGCAAACTCACTGTTGTGTTCCGGTTTTCGTTTTCATAGAGTAGACATAGTGGAAAACTTATATCTTAGGAACATAGTATCGGAGAATAGAGTAAATCCCCTGAAATAAAACAAATGTAAACGCTAACTTACCACCATTTCCAGTAGCACAGGCGATGATCAGCCAGCCATTAGCGATCCCCCAGGCGACCTTATGCAGTGATATGTACGCAGCAGCCTCTATATTGCTGTACTGGTACCACTCTTGGTAAAATATGCTGACTGAGAAGGTGGTCACCGTACCAAGAATGATACTGATGACCCAGCCGAATGACTTCAGCATGCCGGACATTTGGTAGCTGTGGGTAGAGATCATTGTCAAGGTCAGGAATAAGTTGGTAGAAATATGGGTTGGTCTATATAAGCCTATATACGTCTCATTCTAGGAGCATGGGCGTCCTTTACAATCGAGAGTACAATGGAGAATAAATAGGCCATACAGTCCACCATGCTAGCCTAGTGCGGGTTAGCGAACCTAACATACCATAGAAATTATTTCAATTCCTATGGTATGGCGGTTTCCTTACAATTTTTTCCTTCAACATTAAAGTGCGTGGCGATAGACTATCAATACATACATGACTTCAAAAAGTCAGAGGTGTGCCCTAAGATTCGAACACCCGACCGCCGTAAACATGTTGGCAGTCCTGTCTGGTCTGAATGGATAAATAAATAAATATTGCGGTATAAACAATTAATATTTACCTATACTTGATTACATTTCATTCCACCGCAATAACAAAACAAACACGAATCTCATACCAAAATGTGTTTTGAAACAAAATAAAAGCTCACTTTTCAGATTGGATGCGATGCAGTACGTATCCAGTCAGCAATCCCATAAAATAAGTTATCATCTTCATGTGAGTCTTGATGTACGCTTCTTTGAAATAGAAATTGGATACAATATCTGTGAATTCTCTGTAACAAGGAAAAAATATCAAATTCATTTCACATTCATGACAGGTAGAATTCTCAGAAAAAATATCAAGTAAAAAAGATGTGCTAGTATGAGAAACCAAACGGATATTTTACTGAATGCATGCTGAGCCAAGTGCCAAGTTGCTGTATTACAGTTCGTAGAAGAAAAGTCACAGCAATTGCAACAAACGTCTTACATCATAGTATTCAAGCAAGGAGCAAAATTATAAATATAATATGAACGTATCTGTGAATGACTATTTAATTTTCAATCATCATCATGATCAACAACATCAGCCCGTTGCAGTCCACTGCTGGACATAGACCTCTCCCAAGTTACCCCAAACAGCTCGATCTGCTACTTTATACATCCAGTTGCTGCCGGCCTTTCTATGCAAGTCATCCCCCCCCCTCCCCTCAGCATGATTATATTCTAATACGTGCTGCCAAAAAAGGAAAATTTACTTGAAGTGAGCCACAAATAAATGAAAAGAACTAACAAATCAAATGTGGGAGATTCAAGACCAACGCACGCACCTCTAAATTTTGAAAGTTCCTCAATAAATATTCAGAGAGAAATTTGGTTCACTTTGATAATAAAGAAAAACATAGTTAAGAAATGCCCAAAATAGTATTCATGGAGTATTTAGTCCTCCATCCCGCAACATACAGGCTTAAATCCAGGCTTTCGTGGAGAAGTTAGTTTTTTTATGTAAAAATTATCTTACTTGGCATAGAACAACAACGTTGGATCCAAATTATCCCTGTAAGTGATGACAGCTGGGACCAACACGGACACAACGATTCCAATAGCCATAAGGAAGAAGCCAAACTTCCTCCATCTCCAAAGACTGTAGATGAAAATGGGAGCAACGAAGAATAATTGTGTGTCCACTGAGAGATACCAGGACTGGAACATGCACTGGAATAGAAATAAATGCAATCAGTATTAAATAATAAATTAATAAATACATCGAACAGTCACATAAAACTCTTGAGTCACGGATATCAGAATCTACGAAAAACAAAAAAGAGCAAATTGTTCATTCTTTGGCAATCATACATATCGAGATGAGAAAGATATTATTTTGCACGATACTATAGTACTAAACTAGTAAACCCACTCATTCTGTGGTCAAGACGACAATCATTCCTTATAAGTTTAAAAATCAATTATTTAATCGTAGTAACTGAATAGCTTGTGTAAGTGATAATGAAACTAGAGGGCTAGGCTTTATAGGGTTTATCAAGCGCTCATAAGATTTCTTGCCCGTTCTTCACCTGTAAAATCCGGTTACCGAGCTGGGTGGAAGAATGAACAACTACTGAATCTAAATAATGTTAACATTTTATGGGTTCAATAAATTATTTTACTTTCATAGCATGCACGCATATTTTAGAAATTAATCGTAATGAAAAATACAAAAATCTTATCTTACCATTTTATCAGTGTTCACATAGTTGTTGATGTATAAAATATTCGCCCACCAAGAATCCATGCACCTTTCCTGTTCCAGCAGCATGCGGTCTTCCCATAACGGACCTTCTCCCATCTTAGGAAGCCAAGTCATGTAGAATAGAATCACCACTAGGTATGACGGTGTAACCCTGAAAAAGAAAGTTTATCCAACATTAAATATCATCCATAAAATGATTTGTCCATTAGCCATACCAACTGTATTGCATTAATTAGTAGAAACTACATTTTGCCTAATAAAATGTTTATTCACAATGCTTAACTTCAATGAGTAGCATGATGTCAGAACTTTGGCTACATTAATGTCTATTGTCCATAAAAAGGTTTCTAAACATTAGACATCGAACAATAGCAACCTAGACTTGTGCCAGAATTTAAAACAATCACTAGCTCCCTTTGCTCAACTATATTTATTTTTATACTAGTAGACATTAACTTTAGTTACAGCATGCGTCTACAACCTCAAATAGATCACTAGATATAATATTATTTAACAATCCCATTAAAGAAAAATAAAACTACAAAAAGAATTTCAAAACAAAATGATCCAACATTGAGCAATCATAGAAGAACCGAAATCAAATTAAGTAATTTTACAATTGTTTCAGTTTAAGATAACAGAACAGGTATTAAATAAGCGCAGTGCTAGAGACAGTCAGATCACGTTGCCGAGTCTCGGGAGTATTCAATAGTTTAGTTAAGATAAGTTCCCAACTATTATAATATCAAATTGTAACTAGTATATTTGATTAGTTACGATTAGTTCGTCGCTTAGGATTGTTACTAGTTTCTATTGATATTCATAGAGAATTGATACTTAGTAATATACTTAAACTAAACCCTTTCATTGGGCATATCCAGTGGCGTAACTACCCCATCGGGGGCCCGTGGCAAAGTTCATCATATGGGGCCCCCCATAATGTAAAAGAAATTAACACTGTAATTTCGTTTTTGTTTATTTTTTATTTATTTGTTTTTTAAGGTGCTGGCCGACCGTCTGGAAAAAGAGGGACTCTTCGCGATGAACTCTTTTTTCCAGAAGCCGCCTCACAGGAAATGGACCTGGCTGAGTCCTGACGGTTCTACGAGAAATGAGATAGATTTCATCTTGACGACGAATAGACGGATGTTCAGTGATGTCTCTGTGATCAACAGGGTGAAAACCGGAAGTGATCACCGAATGGTTAGGGGCACATTGAATATCAACGTCCAATTAGAAAGGCGTTGATGAAGTCTACGCTCCGACCTACTCGCGCCCATATCCAAGACCCCGAGAGCTTTCAACTCGAGTTGACAAATCGCTTTGATTGTCTAAAAGAAAACCTTGCAGTGGACGAGTTAAACAGCTGTTTGGTAGAAGCTGTCCATACGGTGGGATCTAAGTATTTTAGACCTCGCCGTAGAGATAGACCACAAAAACTCTCGATCCAGACTCTTGACCTCATGGCCGAACGTCGATCTTTGACGCTGCAGTCTTCCGTTGACGCCGAAACATATCGGCGGCTCAATAGACGGATCTGGAAGTCCTTGCGACACGATGTCCGTGCTCACAATACTGTGAACATTAAGGAGACAATTGAGCGGAACGGAGGCTCCAAAGTGATTGCAAGAGACTTGTCTATTGGGAAAAGAGAGCTGTCTAGGCTGAAGACGGACTACGGCCGCGTGGTATCGACGAGGACAGAGGTATTAAAGGAGATCAAGAGGTTCTACGGACAGCTTTACACCTCGGTTGCCGAACCTACTGTTACTTCGGCCGAAGACCCGAGTGCCGAGTTGATCCGATAATTTAGCGACGATATGCCGGACATCAGCCTGTGTGAGATTGCGACGGCCCTGAAGCAAATTAAGAACAACAAGACGCCGCGCCGGGACCGGGTACGGAATTACCTCAGGGCTTCTGAAAACGGACGGCACACCGATACTGAAAGTCCTTCAGAGGCTCTTCAATTCCGTTCTCCCCGAGGGCTCAACGCCAGAGGCATGGAACAGGAGCGTGGTGGTACTGTTCTTCAAAAAAGGTGATAACACTTTGTTGAAGAATAACCGGTCCATCTCGCTCCTGAGCCATGTCTATAAGTTGTTTTCGAGGGTCATCACAAATCGCCTCAAACGCAGGTTTAATAACTACCCTCCTACCTAGTTTAATAACTAGCCTCCCGAACAAGCCGGTTTCCAAAAAGGCTTTACAGCACGAAGGTTATTTCACAACAGAAGTCATCACTCCATCTGGCTGGAGGGCGTTCTACACTACGTTAGAAAATACACGGTCTCCACTCTAGAACGCGTTTACTCCAACGGTTATCAATCCTTCGACAGATGCGGCCAGCGCACTGCCACATCAGCTTACTAATCCTATTTGCTATGTCTATAACTTTGGTTCTCCGTCGGATAAGCTCATTACGGATCTTATCCTTCAAAACGACGCCGGGCATAGAATGCTCGATAGGTCGATGAACAACTATAAGCTGGTAGACCGGTCGTACTGTAAGTGTCCAATTCTCAGCACTGTAGGTCATGACAGGTAGGACGCACTGGTTGAAAATTTTCGTCCAGGCTGTCCAGCAACTGTTGCAGCTCCCCCAGAAATTTTGCCACCCAGACTATATTATCGTCAGCGAAACGTAGTTTATTGTAATATTTATTTATTTTATTATTTATCATCACTGTCTCTTACGAAGGGGACATTGGGCTTAAAGTGACCTTTCTCAATCACAAAACGTTTCACACCGTAATTTTTTTAATTACACGTATCTGTAACGTATGGAGATATCATGTTTCCCACTCTTATTAATCCGGTTTAAATTCATTTTTGCTCGTAATTGGTTGTGGTTGTATTAAGTCTGAATATTCACCTATCCATTTGTTCATTTCTCAGCCTCTGTTCACTTGCATTTTCATGATTTTCATCAATAAATTTCTCGTTCCGTTAGTACTAACTTATTTTAGGAAACGTTTTATTAATTGCATCACTGAGAGAGATACTTTAATATAAACCAAAACAAAACATTTAAATCAAATATTATGATGAAATGGTTGTCATGTTTAAAATGTAGCCTATTATTTATTATTATTAGTTATTACTTTCGTTATAAGTGTTACATAATTCTCTGCTCCCCTGTCGGGCTTGAGCTCGAGGCCCTATCGAGCCAGGGCCCTGTCGGGCCTGAGACCCTGTCGGACGAGGCCCTACCAGGCCGGGACGCGGGGGCCCCCTAGGCCGGGGGCCCGTGGCATTTTGCGCACTCTGCCACCCTATTGTTACGCCACTGGGCATATCATATAGGCGTAAATCAAGAGTTTCTGTGTTTGAATCCTAAATTAAAAAACTACTTTTCGTTTTTTTGTTTTCATATTAAAGGGATAGATCCACGCTGTTGTCTGTCATGACTCAGTATGAATGGGTAAGTTTATCCAGGGTCCAGTTTCTCCCAAGTGATCGAGGTTAAACGACAGCTTCGGTGTCACGTTTCGTAGGGGAGCGAGACTGCCGGATGACCAATACCTCTTTCTCTTCCCTTCCTTTTTCCTTTCAGCTCCCGATTTCGTGTTCTCAATTTGGTGGGCTGGCAACACATCAATAGTCTCATGGTTGTGGATGTTAATGGACGGAAGCGATCACTTATTATCAGGTGGCGTGTTTGGTCGTTTGCCGGACCTCTTGTATACCTCTTTCTGATTGATTTCGTTGCGGGTTAAAGACAAGTTGGACATTCCCGGAGATTCGCCGAGCTTCAATGCTCGGTGTCATTACATTGCGTGCCACTGTTGATCCTGGCTTACAGGAGTTACAGTGGTGGGTGTGAGGGCGGGACAGTCTCCACCTCTTGTATAGAAAAATTATAAACGCAGGATAAACCCTATACGTTACTATCTTGCCACGGTAATTCGATAAAATTATGTGTGACATTAGTAAAACCTCTCTCTATACTTTTGGGTATATAAAGGGCAAGTTTATAGTGCGTGTGTGTGTTGGTATTCATTTATTCATATTACCTTATGTATCTGAACACTAGGATCGGGATAATGTTCAGCCTTCCTCTTCTCTTGTCAAGTTCCAAAAGTAGAAGTCTACTGAAGAGGAAAGCACTGAGCAGTAGAAAGGTATCTACTAACAAGGCATTGTTGAGCATGAATCCGTTAAGTGGATCCCGAACTAACTGAAATAAAAATAGCAGGAAATTAAGAAAGAAATAAAGAAGAGACAGAAATTGGAATTTCGACAAAGTGCTTATGTATGGCCTAAGCCCTCTCCATCGAAACCTCGGTAATAGAGGACTCTTGTACTCAATATAACGTATGTAGGCTAAAAGGCATGTAGGTGTATAAATTTGTATAACATCATAAAATTTAACACACATTTTAATGTCATAATAACATTGCGATATAAATGTTTAAACATTTTAGCTATTCACAAGATATAAGAGGATTTAAATAATTTGAACGTATTTAGCGAAGCGTGAATCTCAACTTATAATTTCAAGCATGTCTTGCTCTTTGACATAATAAACTTTGATTTTACACTTAAATATTAACTCCCATGAAATATTAATACAGTAAGTTAAACAATAGCATCTTATTTTAACAAAAAAGATCGGAGCATATTTGCTGATCTGATCTAAATTGCTCTACATTCACCTTCACATTTAGTACGGTTTTTTTACGGATTCAGCTAAAATAAAGCTCCTTAAAAATAATACTAATCAACATACCCTATCCCAAGCTGCAGCATCCATAACAGGTCCACTAGCAATGAACAGACATGCATGGCCTCCCAAAATGAAGATCATAGCCAGGGTCTTGATGCCGGTGACACAATCTAAGCCAAGGTTCGAATGTTGTTTGGTGGAGATTATTTTCTTGATGTTGTTGATAACTGAGAAGGAGATGATGAGATCTCTGATGGCCGACTCCTTCTTTTTGCCCATATAAACGGTTACAATCTCGAACAGGGTGCTTAGGAATAGGATAGCCATGAATACTAAAATCAAGGACCTGAAACACACAAACAAACACATAAAGGTATAAATTGGTAAAGTTGGCTCAGGGGGAATATTGTTGAAAGAAATACAGGACCCCTTGTTATTGGTGGTATCTCATATGTGAGAGAACGCCTGGATAGATACCATGGTAATGTCTATTTCTTCCACCAAATAGCATTGTAAATGCACTGTTGTAGTCCGGTTTGAAGGACATTGTAGCCAGTGTGACCACTGAAAATATTGATAATTATCATCTTATCGTACCTCAGGATGGCGAGCGCAGGAGAATGTTTAGCATTTCTTTGTAATTAATTGTGTTGTTTGGTTTTGCTACCATTCATAAGCGTTCGTATCTCTTACCATCAGGTGAATGGTTTGTCGTCTCCCCATTCATCGCAATACAAAATACCCAAAAACTCGCCTGGCTTCAGTGTACCAAACACTATCTATAAAACAATGCCATTTTCGATACTACATTACAATAGATGCAGTGGCAGCAACGATTATGTGACACTGGCATCGGTCACTATGAATGTGTTTTCCCTCCTTGTGCCGGGTACTCAGTATCCATACGAAAAAAAGGAAGTAGAAATATCTTGCCACCGACGAATAAATTTCGCAAGCCTATAGAATAGATATCCCTAAAATACATCCAAGATATGGAAAAAGTATTAATGAAGAAAAATATTACCTACCAAATACAGAATCGATCATAATACGTCAAAAGTTGCCGCTATATTGGGGAGTTTCAAATATATGAGGGTATTTGCGCCCTGAGATACTAAGGCATTATTATAAAAGAATAAATATTGAACTTATTGATTTATCTTCTTATTTGTGGATGAATTCCATACACATGGGATCGTAGGTGAATTTTATTTTCTGAATGTTGACTGTATGTCAATTTTTATTTCGGCAACATAATTTTAAAGAATATAGTGCACCACGCTAGTCTAATGCCACTACTTTTTACTTCATTGTTCAAACAATAATGTATAATAAATACAAGCAGAATAATTAAGCATAGTCAGAGGTATATAGTTAACCTAGGATCAAACCCACAATTCTCGTCTTGGCAATCAATTGACTCCCAACTTAGCTACCTCACACCTCAAACAGACCTTGCCTATATAATCTAACTATACAATTATTGTTACAATGTTATTGTTAGGAACTGACCTCTTGTGCAAATTGAGGAACAAAGGACAAGCTTCGCGTGTTGATTTATCAGTATTGATAGATACATATAGTCGATAGTTTGATTCACAGTCAGTATGTGAAATATCAGTGACTCAATTAAAATTTTGAGCAGACTATTGATTAAAAACAGTAAGAAGCTTACAGTTTATTATAACGTGCATTATGATTATTCCAACCACTCTTCAATAATCATAAAGAGTCAGATACAAATTCTATTAATTCCGAAAATAAATACAATATTTAAGAGACTACTTCACAGAAAAAGATTAACAATACAAATTCTCAAACAATATAATTATTAACTCGTATTCCAGACTGAAATATTAAATAAACATCAAAACAAAATTACAAAGGCATCGTTTATCACAATCTACGTGAATACAAAGTGTAATTACATTCAAAATGTGGCGAATTCTCGTCCGCGCGTCACAATGCCCCAGACGATTACAGCGGTGAAATCCCTTGAAAAATGAAGATATATCATAGAGTCCGCCAGCTGCCCCGTGATTTATGCAACGCTTTTTAAGTGGGTAAAGAAAAACTCTGAAGCTTTTTGTATTATAAACAATGGTCTGTCATCTTTAGAAACTTCTTAATAAAAGATGCGTAAATTATGACTTGGTTTTGTTACAGTGTATCTTAAAAAGAAGGTCTATTTTAAGCTTCCATTTCTGGTTTATTGAAAATATTAGAGTTTGAACCAATTTACAGGAAATAAAAGTGAAAACGCACTCCAACAATGTACCTGACTAGAACTTATACCAAACTTAAAACTTGAAGATTCTTGGTACTGTGAAATATTATAATACTTTAATCCCTACTTATTTTATGAGTTTTAATGCTGGTACTATATATTAAATACCTAATACTTGTTGTTCGAAACTGTGGTATTAAAATCTTCAGGAATTTCACCAGTATTTCCTAATTACTGTTTATAGACACTGGTAACAACTGACTTTTAAGTAATACACGCACATTATATAGAACTAAAGTATTAAAAACGTATGCAACTTACAAAAATCCGACGTCCAAGTTGTTAATAGATATGGGACGTCGGGTATAGCAGTCTCTCTCAGTAACATCAACTCCGGTATTCTTTCCGACTGTGTAGGACAGGACACTGCTCACGAAGCTCTGTACTGCGTTTGCATTACACGCATTGGGGACGCAAACCGCCCAACGTAGTGTCTCGCCGCGGCCAGTTCGGACCTGAAAGAGAATTAAGGCTTATTTACACAGTTTGCCAACTCACATTAGGCCAGAGTGGTGGGCTTTCTTAATGTGACCTAACTAGTCTTAATCATACTCTAGATTGTAAAGAAATCCGTGCACTGCAGTGGGAAGTGTATGTTGTATTTCAGACACAAATACATATATAGAGATTTGGATCCAACAAAAACTACTGACATACTATTATGTAAGGTTATTAAAGAAAAAAAGTTTTAATGATTCAACAATCTTGAAATAAATCAAATGTTAACAATTTATTTTACTTAGAGTCAGCACCTAAGGCTGAAGGGAAAGCTAAAATTTATAATTTGCTGATCTGGATTTAATCATCATAAATCTTATAACATTTCGCAACATCATAAATTTATTTACAGCATGTATTAGACTATGATGATAAAAGATCAAATCAGACGTCAATACAGGGAAGACGAAGACACCAATAAATTTTCATTTTCTTATTTACTGTACAAAGGTAGGCCTTACTCATTATACAGATACAAAGTATCCAAGGTTTGTTAGCTTTTGTAGACGAGAATCCTGTTTCATAAGAAAAAATTGATGATACATCCAAAATCAGTCATCCTAGGATGTAACACCTGTAAATTTTAAAGACCACAAAATAGGAAATACAAATATGTTTTTGGAAAATCCGACCACATCATTCAGAAAGCAACAGTTTGACGCAACAATCGACATTGATGATGAGTACTGACATGGAATTTTTAATACAAGTGAATAAATTCACGTAGCTCGGCCAAGTCTAAAAAGCCCGGTGTAGACAATTGTCATTTACATTCGAATGACTCATACATCCCCACCATGCTTCATATTTCCATTGTATCTATTAAAGTATGTTTGGTGAAGTGTTGATTTAAATATTTACTTTATGACGTATAACGAACTCCTAGTTACGTCAACTACAAACGATTTTATATATTACACAATATTAATATAACATTTTAGCTAACTTATTTTTAGCTTTACCCAATTTTATTTGCTTTTCAGCTGTATATTACGCTATCAAATATTCTACGTCACCAGCATTCGTCATTTCTATATCAATGTATGGATTATCTATGTATGGAGCGACTGTGTTTAATCATTCGTTCCGTGCGATGCTTATTAATGTGGTTTCGGTATTCAAACTTATATTAATTAAACATCTTAAATTTGTTAACCTAATGAAATCCTGGCATGTTTCCCAACGGCAACAATTATTGTTAAAGTAGACCGGAAATCATATTATGGATGGCTTTTAAAATTTTGCCGCTTAATAATCTGATCAGAATTGCCCATCTTCTTCAAGCATAATATTAAAAAAAAAAACAATATCCGTTAATATTTAATTAATAAGGAAACACTGTTTCATTAATCCTCACTCTAAACAAAATGCATTCATTCATTTGGAACCTTACCAATAAAGCGTAGAGTAATGACAAACAAGACATTGTTGATTTGCGTAACAGCACCTGGTTTGGTGATCGAACATATACGTAGGTGTGAAGCTTGGCGTCAAATATTGACATAGCCACATCCGCCGAACTAAAAAAGCCTGTTCTATTCATGCTATATCGAAATACTACGTCAGGATTGATAAAAACTATCAACTTTTTTTTAGCCTAAACGTAGATTAACAAAACATATGCTGACGCTAATATGAAGCCACTAGTTGTAAAATATTACAATAATATACCATTAAACAATGGTTTTTGATATCACAAATCGAGACAACCATAAAATATTCTAAAAGCGAATCTAAAATCCACAGATCAGCAAAGAACCAACCAACGCTAAGATGCTAATCTATTCTAAACACAACACAAACTGCTAAAGACCGATATATCACTTAACAAAACGTTTTAGAGCAAGCCTCTCCAACTCATGGGAAAGGAAGTAAAGACAAGCAATTCAATTAGCATGGAACTTGGTTCGACCATAATGCAAGGCATCGATCTCACAAACTTTGTTCTGTACACGTGTTTGTTAAGATGGGGAAGTTTGAATTGCCTTTACATAATTCGAGAAGTAAATTGCATGGGGGCGAAAGTCATGAATTGCCTCAATGGGATCAATTACAAAGTTACAAATCTGTTTGATGTAAACTCGGATATTTACATTTTGCCAATGTTTGTAATGTGCGTAGTGGCTTCATTGAAAAGTATTTCTGCACGGAAGAGTATTGAAATATAATTAATCTTGATAGATCTTGTCATTAAAAATTGGAACGCTAATTAAGATCAAATCAAACTATCTGTCTCTTAATCTCTAATGCGGCTACAAGTATTTCCATTTTCGATGAATACAAATTTTGTTTAATAGTATATATGCAAGGTACCACCTGACTGTCATCGCCATTTATTGCTTCTCATTTCCTAATATCCTGAACCTTCAGAGATGCGCATCATCTTTATAATCCCACATAAAATAAAATAACCGACTTAATGCCACCATTTCCATTTTCCATATTTCCCTTTATACAAATCGCTTCTTTGTTTACCACACTGAAAATCATCAACACAATAAGACCAAAAATATGTATAAACAAATGGTACCTTTTTCTCTTCCTCATGTTGCCACTTAATAGTCGCAAGGCAGTATTGTCCTTCAATAGTGACTCCATTGTCGCCAGGATCTTGGATAGCAATACATTCGTCAAAGTTCCCGAGGTGGTACGAAGAGCCGAATAAAAGTCCTTGTGGTGATTTGGCTGAGGCATCGAACACTGAAACAAATTTGTCAGATAAACTTCTAGCTAATTCTGTGCAAGAAATAGTGCTTTCAAAAATGAAGCATTTAAAATATTTTTTATGGCTACGGCTATAATGTGGAATTGGTTGAAGGGAAATTAAGATTATACGAGTATAACATATCATTGAAATTGAGATATTAAGTCTTTGTCCAGGTATAAACTTTAAAGGACTTGTCGGCCCCTTAACACCCAAATTCTAGAAATTACTTGTTTATAACTGAAGCATTTATCTCGGTGGGGAGATCGAACCACATTCTTGGTTACTACGCCGCAAACTGTCCTTAACATTAAGTTTCATTGTAGATTTTCTGTGAACTTGAGAAAGCGATATTTCGTAACCACTATAAAGGTTAATGGCTAGAAAGATGTTTGAATGAAAACGACTATTAATGAAGCCAAGAATCGTCTAAGTAAGTTCAATTGGATTAATTTCCTTGTAGGTTGAGTTGTATAGCTACTTCAAGTTTTGTTTTGTCCCACCATACATTCATCGGGTTATTTGATGTAGAAAAACTAATTTTATACACAAATCAATCACGGAATGAACTTTAATAATAATATTCTTTTATTCTCAAAACAACTTGTAATAAAACTATGATTTACGGATTTTATCGCGGATTTGGTTTAATTTTACATTTTTTCACGACGACGTTTCGATTACTTTACAGCTTTCGTGGTCACGGGACGGACCCGCGATAAAATCCGTAAATAATAGTTTTATTTCTATGTGTAACATTCGCATAAATCTAAAAAACCACGAAACAACTTGTAACTTTTGTGGTACACAAATGTAAAATTAGATGTTTAGGAAAATAAATAATAACCTGAACAAATTATATTGTAGAATTATATATAAGCCATGCATTTAAAAAAAATGTTCTGTAAAATAAAAAACAATAGTTCCAAAGTTTCCCGCATTTCTCCTTCAATCTCAAGTGCTCTATAGTATATTCCCTAATATTTTATTAATGATACCCAATTCCACTTAATCCATGGTCGTCACTCATCTGTCACGGCTTCATCTTTGTAGTGAGACAAAGGAACGAGCTGTCTGATTGCGGAAAACGTGGATCCTTGCGCCGCCGTCCTCGTCGTAATGGTTTCCCGGTAGCATTGACAGCACGTAGAGTAATTTGGCACTTGTCAAGAGAGATACAGTGACGTTAAAAGGCAATTTTAGAAATAGATCAAACATTTGTGAACTTGGGCTTATAATCAGTAGAATTTGGACCTTAGATCGATTTTTGGAAGTTATCCTTTATAATGCGATCAATCGCAAATCTGTCCTTTTCCTGTTACGTGCCATGAAGAAATTTTAATAATAAATAATCTTTCTATGTCTTTGATCCCATTAAGTAACATTTTGGTAACATTAGGTAATTAATTTTGTTTAACCGCAAATCATTTTTAAAGTGTTTTAAATTTAAAGGCCCCTTATTTGCTTGACATCAATAAGGATGTTATAAAATACCAAAGACTTTATAGAAGAAGATCTGGGGGCACGGCAGTGCCCCCTCCAAGTCGAGCTAAAAAGCGGCACTGTCGTCTCATCCTTTTCTCGAAGCAATGCAGACCATTTTCTACACTCTATAACTTCGTTGTTGTTAAAGCAAGAAGCCTGAATTTTCAATTACTAAGCAGGCATTGTATAAACACGGAATATTTAAAATTTCATTCAATTTGAACCAGTAGTTTAAGAATTGTAACATGTCAAACTTTTTTTAATTTTGTTACTCACTGACTGACTGACCGAATATCAAAAGTCTAAGGCACTTCTAGCAGACATAGTAACTTCAAATTTAGAATATAATTAGTGTTTAGTGTCTAAAGTAAGGGAACATTGAAACATAATTTCTGTCTAGTTTTCTAGATACACCAACTGCATGAATAACTTTGTAATCCCATATAAATGTATAGGATTACAATGTTACATTTGTAATTAATGAATCATTGTACCCGTATATGATGGAATTACATATAGTTGTAGATAGGTATCTATATATATGAGGCATAACACGAGGGGGTATAGAAAGGGAAAGGGTGTATTCATGATGAAGGTCCCTTAAGCAAGGACTAAATAAATTAATCGACTTGGTATTACATGCATCTCACAACTTTTTGCGGTAGAAAACCTGAGCTGCGAGACTTAGAATTTTTTACAGGATGTTTTTGATGGGATACCTTATAAAAGAGGCCGAGACAAATATTTGTGTAATTCACAGGTATTTGTTTCGAGTCCGGATTTTTGTGAGACCGAAGTCTCACGTAATTTTTTGATACCCACGACACAAGACTCAATCTTAGTATAGGGTGAGAACTATGTATGTGACTTTTAGGTGATATTTATTATTATTTATTTATTAGAAGAAGAAATAGATACTAATTTTATTGTTTAAAAACACAATTACTGACTCAAATCAGCATAACACTATAAGAAGATGAACTGTCACCAATAAAAAAATTGGGTCAACGTTCGTGTATAACAGCAGATCGTATACAAGCTAATATAAATAAAGGAAATATGCGGCTTGAACTAACATAATTAGTAATTAAAATATACATAACGATTACATAACCATCTTCACGAGATCAAACAACAAGCAACGCACACGTAAATGCATTACAATTTGCAAACAAATATTTTAAGGCCTTTCCGTTACAACAATACCCGCTATGTTCCGTCTCTGTCGCATCCCTATTGAGTGATAAGGATAGAAGATATTTGACGAATATTCAATAGTTTGTTTAGTAGTTAGCACTTACTAGTAGGAAGTAAATATACGCAAAAACGCATGTCTACTACAACTATATTTGGCTACACGCCTTTTGCTATGATTTCAGTTGTAATTCGTGAGATCTAGTTTAAATCATTTATAATTTCATAGGCTATGAGCCGATTCACACTAGCAGAAAGTCAAAGCACAGTGGAGCTTCAATCTAAATGTGACACAGCAAATTCGCCTTTATGTACACAACGTAACGTATACAATTCTATAAAGATAAAGTTAGCGTTTGTCTGTAGTAGACGCGCGTAACCCGTAGAATGCACGCGAATCGGCGTCGTTTTTATATTGTTGGAAATAAGTGCTTTAATGTGAAGGGATAAGGACTATGTTTGTTTAAAATAGATGCTTCGTTGCCTCTGTAATGCACTTTGGAGGTTGGGCTAATGTGAATCCACAGAAGTCCAAACAGGATTACTTACAATCATAAATTATACTGCTAATATCTTAAACTTTTCTAATAAGTTTATAGAAATAGAATAATCTTAAATACTGCCTCGGTGGCGTGGTTGTATGAGGGTTTTTTTTGCAATGAATGGCGAGCATGTCGTTCGCCTGATGGTAAGCGATACGACCGCTCATGAACAGTAGCAAAACAAAACAACACATTGAATTACAAAGCAATGCTTGGCATTCCACTGCGCTCGCCATCCTGAGACATAAGATATAAAGTCTCAATATGTCCAGTAGTTACTCTGGCTACAATGTCCTTCAATCCGAAATACAACAGTACATTTAAACTGCTGTTTGGCGGGAGAAATAGTCATTATACCCACCCAGGCGGCTTCTCAAATATGAGAGACCTACCACCAGTGATTACAACGCCGAGGTCTCGGGTTCGAATCCAGGTTCAGCAAGGATATACAGGGATTTTTCTATAAATTGTTTACCTGGATTAATTTATGCCCGATGTCGCTATAGGCTCGCCCCACAACCCATCGTGGAATTCTGGGTCAAAGGCAGTTTATGTATGTATTTATGAATTATTTTACACATATTATATATAATACGGGAAGTAATATTATAATCATATCAGTTATTCCTACTGAGAAACTTACTAGATAGTAATAAATCTCAACGACTTCAAACCCCATTTATACCGCTATAGTACTTATTTTCACAGCTATAAAAACTTTAAATGATACTTCTAAGTATTAAATCCTAAGAAATAACTCATAAACATACATAAATGTTAGTAATTTCCGTATTTACAAATGTAAAATTGCTAGTTTAACTTTGGACCGCCACTGAAGAATTACATCATAATATATTTCATCATATTTAGTGCGAAAACCACAAAAACATGTTTCATCATAACATCCAATAAAAGAGTGTTTCTCAAAGATTTTATTCATTTATTATTCTGAAACTACACTATTCCGCTAACCCGCACTAGTCCAGAGCGGTGGACTACATGGCCTTACCCTTCTCAATCGTACTCTCGATTGTAGAGGAAGCCCGTGCCCTGCAGTGGAACGTATGTATATGTTATGGGCTAAGTGATTAATCGAGCATTATTCATAATGCCCGGGCAATATGAATAATGCCCAATAAGAGCGGGCAATGTGATTATAACCAATACATTTATCACATTGCCCGGGCATTATGAATAATACCTAGTGCCTATTGGGCAGAGTGATGCAAAGCGAATCGAAATCAAAACAATAAGCCGAAGTGGCATCGTGCGGCTATTGCAAGGTCACGCACCTCCCCTGGTACCACTCCCATGAAAAGGTAACGCACCATTCCTGAAAAAAATGACAATTATTGTAACCTAACCTCAAAACACTTGTTGTCAATACAAATTTGCTTCTGTAACGTCTCCGGCGCTACGGGAAGTTCAGCCCCTTTGCCCTTGCGTAACAAAAGATAGGCCATGCTCACCTCCGCAGCTTCGGCTTGCTGGTCGCCTCCGGCGACCAGCCTCAGCCGCTACGGCTCGCACGGTTGCCTATCCTTCGTTACAGCGGGCGGGGGCTGCTCTCCCTTCGCGCCTCCGGCTTTTTATATACACTCTAGGGTCGGTAACCAAAAGACTACGTGAAGTCGGGGTGTCTCGAGTCGGTTTTGGGGCACCGTCGACCTAACTGATCCATAAAGTGGATATGCGACAATGCTGCAGTGCACCACTTAAAAATTTACCTTTTAATCACATTGCCCGTTCATCATGTAGCGATATTCATAATGCCCGGGCAATGTGTTAAATAGGTGAGTTTAGATTGTAATTAATCACTTGGCCCGAAATAGCTGGACATTATTCATACTGCCCGGGCATTATGAATACTGCCCCCATTAATCACTTGGCCCATAACATATTATATAAGCTGAAACAGATTATTCTGATTTGAACTTCTTTGGTGTATAGGATGAGAATAGTAAATCTATAACTGTTTCTTACGAAGACGTAAAACTTCCAAAAATGGCTTTCCACGAGATATTAATACTGAATATAAATAGCCATACAATTTGAAAAAAGTTTTGTTTTGACACATTAAATAAGACTTTTTCAAATACACAAATTAGTATGTTTGTAGTATATGTATGCGTAATAAAAAGCGTGACCACAAGAGACAAGTAGATTTTAAGTCCATTTTCATACCACGTTTTGTACATAAAATATAAATACGAGCGGTCATACATACAGTCTCTAAACCGCATAAAAATACGTGATCTGATAAAGATCGAAAACGACGAGTGATTTTTCCATCACTCTCAGAACCGAAACTAGTTGCTATTTTCCTTAAAGGCCACACACCGACAACATCTCTGTTGTTATGAGTGTTCATGGGTGGCATTGACTATTTATCATCAGATGGGCTGTACGCTCATTGACTTATTTTATTTTAATCTATATTGTACAAAAACTGAATGTAAAAACAGTAATCAGTAACAACAATTTAAAAAAAAACTGTGCATATGGGAGTCGCTCTACAACAATGTCTTGCAGACAACCATGGGATTTAAAACGAGAGACAGAGAGAGAGGGCAGTTAAAAAAAGGCTAAACAAAGCAAACAATACTAATTAAATATCCATACACAAATATACTAAATTTTCATTCATAATAAATAACCATTAATACATGTATTTAAATATTAAATGATTCATAAAATTTGCGTGTTTTCATGATTTTACGTCCCCTACCACACAAAATAAGGCAGAAAAAAGGAATTTTAAGAACTAATACGAGAGATAATCCCGCCGATCAATCCTGATGGATGGTGACTTACAACGTGGCGTCGTCGAAAAACAAAGATGAACAATTTAAAGACACGTTTCCTGTTTAACCCGCAACAATACCATAAGGAAACTAGAAGTTAGCAGCAAAATCCATTATCAATAATATAAATACTATTCCAATACATAGAATCAATATTGTATCACATAAATATTTACAAACGCACACCTAACCCGTCATTATGCAGACGAGCGGGTACAACAGGCCCGAACCGTCCGGCGCATTAGCAGTCAATCCTCACGCGCCCTTGGACGGCGTCGCGAATGCCTAAGCATTTCGGGAGCAAGCCGCGCGGGTATAAGAGACCGCGACGCATTCGAATCGCGCTCGCTTCACTGTAGCATTGACCCAATTGTGTAACTTTACTTAGCATCATTTTATAAGGTTGATTGACTGCAGGATTAAATATATTGGCGAAATTTACTGGTTCATCTACAATTACTAATACTGTCAATCAAAATGTGATTTTGTTACTTCGTCCGTGAAACCTTTTAGAGATTAATTCACTTTGAGCATTAACCTCCTCTTCAATCAAATGTGCAACTGAGAAGGCTAAGGTTACGTTGGTATACACTATACACTCCATATATTATGAAATGCTTGACAAAATATCTAACGTATTCAGTTTTATCTTGACCCTTACAAAATGTTATTAATTACTAGAATTGGCTACTACCATTTCATACCGCCAGAAAAGTCAGAAATATGCTCTGAGATTAGGACTTCCACCACCATCTCGGCGGTTTGTATATAGTTGATTATCAACAGGCCACTACACTACACACTAAATGAATTTATATTATGTACACATTACTATACAAAGATATCATAACGGACCTGCGCTAGACAAATTGGCGTCACCCTAAATAGAAAATTACTCAGACTTGGCAGTGATAATGAGGTAAAAATGACTTATTACGTCAAACGATAGATAAAGCGATAGTAAATCACGTTGATGCTTATTTTACAACGTTTTTCTTAATGTTTGGTTTACATCGCGCGTAATACAAACAAAAAATTAAGCACGGTATAAAAAAACACTTCATTGTATTTCAAAGTTTACTAAAATGTTGAACTCGAAAATATTTATTTTGTTTTCTCTATCAGTAACAAATATGGTAAATAAAAATTATGTTAAGGTGTTTTAATTCAAATGAATCTTATGTAAAACTCGCCTTATAAATAAAACAAATTTAATAGAAATTAAGTACGAATGGCGTGAACAGGGAAGATAATATTGTGAGAGCCATAAAATTAAGGAGATTCAAGATTGAATGTGGAACTAATAAAGCACTACTATGCTATAATACCGGCCGTGATATAGATAATTAAAATAAATAACTGAAAATTATACATTTAACGTGAAGAGTTCCTTCCTGCCTCAATCTTACCTTCCGTCGTATTTTTTCCTGATTATTATCATCGGTAATTCAGAACCTCGTATACCGGGTAACGTATGTATAAAATAAAACGGTATAAAATAACGCGGTCGGGAAAATAGTTTACAACGTTTGACAACTGATACAACTTTATATGACAGCCTTCTCTTCTGACGCGGCTTTGAAACGTGAGGATACAGAGTCCGTCCCCGACGGCGACAAATATTTGGGTAATGCAAAGGTATTTGTACCGGGACTGGATTGTGAGACAGAGAACGTTCTCGTAATTTCTGATACCTACGACACAAGAGTCGATATTAGTGTGTAATCAGAACAATATACATATGCGATCCTTATAACTTCAAGACTATGTATGTGACTGTTGGGTGTATTTTGTTATTTATTTATAGAAGCACGAAACCCCCAATGGCTGCAACCCGCATCTACTTTAATTACGCAATGATCCTTCATTGGAATTATATTAAATATAAACACACATTCCGCAGCCACCATGCAGCCTTGATTATCCAATGTAATAAATATTTCGATCCTGATATTTTGCTTGACAACCCTATGATGGAAAACCATTATTAATAGTATTCGACTACTAATTACCGCAGTATCGGAAAAGTCTATACCCATTTTCGCACAATCATATACCTATGGTCTACAAATATGTATAGGCTTGTTTTTGGCATGTTAAATTTTAACACATACAGCGAGTAACCCTTGAACGGGTCAATGTTATTTAAAAAATGACGATAGAATACATTAACCCCGCTCCATTAGGGGTGTCACAACACTCAAGTTCACTGCAACGGAACAATACTGGTAACATAAATATTCCAGGTGTATCTATATTTGTATGAACGGCTTGTATGATACGTGTATGGAATACTGTACTATGATGTAGTAAAATGAATTCATTCTAGCTGAATATTTTATCCTTTTATGATTCGATGACTTAACGTGTAATAATAATCGAACGTTTTTAATGCAGGGTTTTCCTTCAGATAAATATGGTAAAGATTTTGAATCAAAAAATAATTAGTCTTATTTTAATGTGTAACTTTCACGTCAATCTCAGAAACTATTACCAAAAAATCTTCTTCAATTGGGCTTGGAGATTTTATATATTTTGGAAGTATACTTTTCACTCTCTTTCTATCTCTCTCTTCACACACAAACGTACTACCACAGTGGTCTCTACCCGGGCTGGGAATATTTTACCACCAAATGCCTTTTAGTTCCTATAAGCTATCTTGGTCATTATGGCCATTTAATGAGTGTCATGGGTTAAGTATGGAAAACAATCACAAGCTATAATTAAATATTTAGTGCCATAATTAACATCGTTAACTGACAAGGAAAATATATCAATCTACGCACTATTGTATTAAAGATACTTCTCTGTTAAAGAACAAATAATAATTCCAATTTCCACCTATTTTCATATTATATCAGTCGTTCAGTCATTTGTTGGTTATACAACAAATCATATAATTTAAATTGATAATGTAAAAATGTCTTCGCTCTTATCATCGATAATTACATTTACTTAAATATTAAATCATGGGAAAAATATTGTTTTTAATGTATGATCTCAATATATTATAGGAATATATGTACGATGTTTACACCTCTTGGCAAAAGCCTTATCAAACATCCTTTAAAGCATTTGTTGCGTCTGTTAAGGCCGTAGTCATCATCATCATCATCAGCCCATCTCGCGTCCACTGCTGGAAATATGCCTCTCCTATGGTGGGCTTGATCTTCAACTTATTATTTCAAATGCCGTAACAACCTCCACAATTCAGTTAGTTATGAAGCAGCTTTGAAATGTGACATCGCCAGTCATATCTGAGAATATGTGAATCATTTATTTTTTTCTAGTCCGGTTCTAAACATACTAAAACTGCTTTCTGAGTTATTAATACTATGCATTTTACGTTGTGAATGCTGTACATACATACAAAAGGCCTGTATATTAACTGTTTTAATTTAATTATTGATAAGTCCATTAGAATGTTACCATGTATGCTATCGGTAATGTCTTATTAATACAAAATAAATAAATTAGGCCTCATACACAAAACTGTGATGCGACCTCGCACCGTAAATATTTACGAACTCCTACGACACATCGCAAAAATTGTGAAGTAAATCACATCGCACATTTATGCTACTTTGTTTGTTTTTCCTTTATTTCCTTATTAATAAGCATCACCCGAATCGTGCAATGGAAATGCCTTACCGCACGAAATCGCATCGCAGAAATTCATATCGCAGATTTCTGCGTTGCGGAATCGCATCGCGCCGGTCCGCAGATTTATATATGAGACCAAAGAACTATATGACTGCTGGAAGTTTTTCTTTATATCAGAATTCACTTAAATTTTTCCATAATTGATAAAACCCAACGGTTCGCCAACTAGAACTTTGATGGTAAATAGGCAATTAATTTAACATACATAAAACTACATAAACTCACGCCTCGTTCCCAGAAGGGGTAGGCAGAGGTGCCAGGGCACCCACATTTCGCCTTGTATGTTCCGTCCCACAATGTGATAGGTGGCGAGCCTGTCGCCATATCGGGCACAAATTCCTGACTCTGGGCTGATACTGAATAGAAAAATCCAATATCACTTTGCCCAACCCGGGATTCGAACCGGAGACCTCAGCTTTGTAACCATACCTACGCCACCGAGGCAGTCGATTAATTTAACGATTCCATAAAAACGTAGAGTGGGTTAATTTTTAATCCGGAAAACAAAATGTTTGTTGTAAAACTAGAATCTAAATTTAGAATATATACGTCACAAATTTATTTATAGAA
The DNA here is from genome assembly GCA_023078785.2 of Hyles euphorbiae. Lineage (NCBI taxonomy): Eukaryota > Metazoa > Arthropoda > Insecta > Lepidoptera > Sphingidae > Hyles > Hyles euphorbiae. The sequence continues at coordinate 4,133,756 of CM041041.1, read as the reverse complement.
TTATAATGACTCAAACTGCAGTGGGACGTATATGGGCTGATACAGAATGACTCAAACACATTATAGGCAATAAAGTGAATATATTAAAAAATAATATATTTGGTTTTTGGGCATTTTTTGGGTTTTTATTTTCATGTTATTCTACTATTTTTTGTCATCTGTTTTTGTTGTATCTAAGGTAACATAAATTACTTTAGTTGTAAATTTACTAAATGCAATAAACACAAAGCAAATTGAAAAATCATTTTAATTCTGGATAAGTACGTGATTTTGAAGAGATTAGAGAAGAGATTTATAAATGGCCATATTTATGCTCTTTGTGATAGAGTTAAAGTTATTTTATAATTAAAGAAAAGGACTGAACATACTAGTAAAACTTGTAACGTATACTATACATCTACGTTTAATAGTAAACGTCTGTAGATTGACGATGAAAATATTTTCTAGAATAAAAACCATCATAAATGTAACGTAGAGCTACCCCAGACTAGTTAAAGGAACCAACTTCGCAGATTGATTAGTTAGGAATGACTATTTCCCTCACAAAAAAACAGTGTTTGAGGACAATGTAGCCAAAGTAACTACTGAACACAATCAGACTCTACATCTTATGTCTCAGAATGGTGAGAGCAGTGGAATACCAAGCATTGCTTTATTATCAATAGTGTTGTTTAATTTTGCTACTGTTCATGAGTGGTCATTTCTCAAACCACCAGGCGAATGACACGATCGTCTCACCACTCATTGCAGCAAAATTAAGTATAAGCTACCCTAGTATACTTATAGAGACGAACTTACTAGAATCATAGACGAATTTACAACAAATTATTATTTAACTGCTCTGATTTCAACCAACTTGTAAATTTTGTAATAATTCACTACATTGTAAACTGGTTTTGAAAAGAGCAACACTAGAGTTTCTTATCCGTTCTTCTCTAGTGAAAACCGCTTTCCGAGCCGGGTGGTAGATAAAAGTGACTGAATCTAAATTATGTTGAACATTTTAATGGATTCAATAAATTATTTTCAATTTCATTTTCATTGGCTTGGGAAGGATTCTAAAAACCTAAGATCTTGCATGGTAGCAAACAAGTGGTCAGGCATATGCCCGCATATATATGAATCCAGCAATGCACTGCTAAACCCAAACAATAATGATAACGATGTAATGATAGTAGTTAACCATAACAAAGAGTCCATAAATTGCCACACGCAATTCGCACATACAACGAGAAATAGCATAAACGAGAATATTCAACATAATTGTAATTTAATTGTACTAGTTATGTAACAGAATGTCGGTGAGAACCAACTGGATTGCAAAATAATACATGTAGTCAACCTTTGGGGCAGTGGTTATTTCCTCATATTTAATTGTAGTGTAACTAGATTCTATGGAAGTTAAATGTCCAGTTAAGTAATTGTAGTCTATTTTTTCCAAATCTAGTCAAACATGAAAGGTTGGATTCAAAGTTCGTATGCATAAATCAGCATTACTAATGCGTCGTCCTAAGATACCCGTCAAAGTATATCTCTTTACTGTACGCCTGCTTTGCTAGGATCAGTCAAGGCAGGCAAAGAATTGACAACGAGCACCCAAAATTTGGTTGGTACTCAAAGTTTCTCGAAAAACTATTTAAATATATTTTAAATCAAATTAATAAAAATTAAACAAAAAGTAAAATTCAAAAACATGCTAGTAAAAGAACCGCTGAAGGACTTAGTTTATCAGAATATAAAGACATAAGAAAATATTCAACTCGAAAATTCGAAGGAGTCGGGAAAGACCGCGCAACCCCATAAATTCGATCAATTATTGAATATTTTTTCAATTTAATTAAATTCGAAGAATTTGAATTCAAATTCATTCATTCGAAGAATTATTGAATATTTTAGCAACCGTTACACAGCAAGATAAACAACATCAGATGAGTAAATATAGTATTTTTCTAGATACTCGCATTGTCTCCAATTGAGCCCATTAAGAATCCACCACACCTTAGTTGTTACACATGTACAAAACTATTGTACAGAACTCATAAACACATGCTTTTATTACCATATTTTCCTCCTTAAAGTGATAATTATCTATGTAAAGCTTAGATAGCAATAACAATAGAAATATTTGTGATTTCATTGAGTTGTGCTGCTGAATTCTGGTCACGCCCCACATTGCATTGCGCATTCACGTCTGTATACATTCACCACATACAAGTGCAATCAATGTCCATACACAATTTAATATTAAACGTTACATTTTATAATGTTGACGTCTGAAAAACCTATTACAGGATTGAATTATAGAAGCGATGTTGGATGTCCTGTAGGTGTTTTGATTCAGAAATAATTATATTTCTGAAGGGAAACTTACTTTCAAAAGTACCCTTCCTTGTAGTTGGTACAAGAATTTAAATATTTATAAGCAATTATGAATACATAACTGTTTAAATGATGTTTACACTCACATATTGCTTAAAGACAAAAATATATAAGTAAATTACCTCGTTTCATAAAAATTACGGTACATAATAAAACATTAGAAAATGTTCACATATTTTTTGCTAGCAAGCGAATAAATAATATTATGCTTGCTAGATTTTTTGTATTGTAGTTGACAAAGTAAATTGCGTGGTGGCCTGTTGGTAAACGGACTAGACGCGGCTGCCAACATGGTCACGGTGGTCGCAGGTTCAAATCCCAGGACACACCTCTGACTTTTCGGAGTCATGTGTGTATTGATAGGCAATCACCACGCACTAAAACGGTGAAGTAAAACATCGTGAGGAAACCTGCATACCATAACCATTTATAAGAATTTCTATGGTATGTAAGTCTGCCAACCCGCACTAGGCCAGCGTGGCGGACTATATGGCCTAACCACTCTCAATTGTACTCGATTGTAGAGTAGGCCCGTGCCCTGCAGTAGGACGTATTTGGGCTGATACAGTACAGTTGACCAAATCATGAATAGCTTGATCCAACGCTATCCCGGCTAGGATCCAAAACTTGTGAATATACCAACATTTATCCTCGGAGAAAACTGTATTATTAAATTCGTCAGTTAAGTACAAAGGTTTTAAAAGTATTTAAGCAACTTGCACTTAGTGATACCTAAATGAAACTGGAATAATTAATGAATATCGGCACAGTTTATCAAATCAAATATTTTGTGCGTGATTCTAAGCATGCTCTCGAAGCTACGCGACTGTGAAGGAAAACATCGAAATAAGGACACATCTAAGAATTTTCTACAACAATCCGCAAGAATAAGATTTGGAAGCCTATTATTAATAACTTGGGAATATTGGACTAACCTACTAGAGTTACCAAAACTAACTAGCACAGCCAACAAATTCACGCCAAAGATACTGTGAAAACCAACAGTATCGCTAACAAACTAAACCAATTAAAGGACTTTGAAGCGAACCCGATACATTAAAGCAAGATTTTCCAGTGGCAAAACAAATTGTTATTCAACAGGTCCTTATACGTACGTCTGTACTGGCTTTGTCTACTCGTTATTTGAGTTAGAGCACAACACTATAACGAGTTTGAACAAACAGTTGGCACAAACTTTGTAACAATGGAGACACCAGCAGTTTCAATAAAAACGGAAAGTGTGTTGCGCTGTTGTGGGAACAACATAATACGGAGATAAGTTTTATTATCTGTAATGCTATGGAACATTAGAGCATAGAACGCAGAAGTTGTAGCGTTACTGTCAATCGCTGGCCAACAGCTATGGATATGCAAACTGTTTACATAAGTACTTAGTTTGTGTATTGTATCAGCCTATATATGTACCTCCCACTGCAGAGCAAGTATTCTACAATTGAATGTACGATTGAAAGAGGTTATTCCATGTAGTCCACCACGCTGGCCTAGTGCGGTTTGGCGTACTTTACATACCATAGAAATTCTCACAAATCGGTATGGCATGCAGGTTTCCTCACAATGTTTCCTTTGCCGTTATAGTTTGTGATGATTGACAATCAATACACACATTAATAAGAAAAGTTAGAGGTATGCCCTAGGATTTGAAATTAGTTTGTGTAACAAAATATAATAGAATATTTGTGGCTACCCAAATAACTTAAGTCTCATGTCCATGACTTATCATAAGAGCTCTTTAATTGCCTATACGACCAATAAACGAATTTCATTTCATTAGAAACCAACTACCATCGCGAAAACCTAATATCACATTTCGGATTAAGTCTGTGTTAATCTGGTATTGATTAAATGTTATAATTATTTCGACCAGTAAAGGAATTACTCTTGTCAGTGAATGCTCTATTTGTATTCCCTATTTCAAAATGCTGGCAAAACAGTTCTGATGCTACTGGCGTTTTATTCACTTGCATAGGTTTTAATTCCACCAATTAGAGTTCTGACTGATACGCCGAGTTCTTCTCTTCTGCCTGAGAATAACCTAGTCTAATTTATTACTGCCAACCATAAAATTTAAAAAATTAAATTCTTAACCAAAGGTTGTCTGTAAGAAATCGACTAGGGCGATAAGACCACCAACTGTACTCTTTAGTTTTATTTGTACAATATCGTATGCTCTTTTGTTCTCTTTTTCTGTGAAGTAAAGAATAAAAATTAAATTAAATGAACACTTTCGGATATAAGTTTTTTATCCACCTCAAGTCTCTATCTGGGAATCTTCATTGCATTTCGACAATTCTCATACATAATTCTGAAATATGCAGATTTCCTCAAGATGTTTTCCATCCTGTATCAGCCCATATACGTCCCACTGCAGGGCACGGGCCTACTTTACAATCGAGAATACGATTGAGAGTGGTTAGGCCATATAGTCCACCACGCTGGCCTAGTGCGGGTTGGCATGTTTTCCATCAGTATTATAAAATTAAAGTCATAACTGGCAATACTATAGCTTTACAACAGACGTAATCACCTAAGGAAGACAAAAGAAATCTAGACTAGTGTTTAATTAAGATTCTAGTCAAGCTAATCGAGTATAGAAATCTAATACACCGTTTATTCTAAGTACCCAGTTAACAACTGCAAATGACAAGTCCCACTATAGACTATTAAGTTGATGTGAATCATGTCACAATATAGGAATGCTGTGCCAATACTTCATTTAGTTTTCCTTAGTTTGTTATTAAAAAAAAGTAATATATTTCATTTATATAAGCAACGACAGCCTTCGTGGCGCAGTAGGTTAGAGGCCGGCTGTGAAACGAAAGGCCGCGGGTAGCTTCGGGTCTGAGTGTTTGTAAGATGTAAAAGTCTCTCGTAGTGCCTGATACCCACGACACAAGACTCGATCTCAGTATGGGTTCAGCACTTTGTATGTGACTGACGGGTGAATTTATTTATTTATAATTACGATATTTTTGGTACCGTAACTGCAAGTATAGTGTTCCATTATAATCTTGCTATTTGACTTAGACTTCCAAATTAAGTTTTATATGGGATTGGATAGTTTAAATAATAAGATTGGCGTCAAGCACTCAGGCCTTAATATAGTCTTATGCTGTCACTCCACAATATACATAAAAGTGTTTTGCACTTTGATGTAAACATAATAAGAAAGAATATTGAATAATCGCAAATTTTCCCAATCCCGCAGTAAAATACATGTCTTGTTAATGCTGACGTCAGTAAAATCTTTACAACAAACAATATTAACATTAAAATACAATAAGCTACAAAAACATTACTAAGAAAACATAAAACAGCGAAGTATTTTTCTATCTATAACATAACATTTTGGGGTAATCTAATTGCCGTTGCTTTTCCCAAAGGAAAGCCGAATGGAAAACAAAAGAACATCTTGAGGCGGGCGTGGGAATAACTGAATTATAATCTGTACAAAATAACATCATTGAGACGTGAATATATTTTTAGATTTTTGGTACAATACATTAAAAAAATATGTTTAAGAGCGTTTATACCCTGCACGCGCTTTTTGGCTTAAAAACAGGACTTTTCAAATGAGTTAATAGCCACCAATAAACAATTTAAAGGAAAAATAATTATTACTAATTTTAGAAAAGGTTGTCATCTAGGGATTTTGGTGGAAAACATTATAGATTGATGGATAATTTGTGAGTACTATAAGGATTACTGAACACAAGTTTCGTTATTTAGGCTTTAAATGGCAATTTAGAAGCTTAAGATATCCGAAACCACTAAATATAAGATGAAAATAAAAATATTATCAGACTAATAAGACCCTTATGGAGGGATTTTGCTGAGAAAAATAATCTTTTTGTGTTTGGTTCCTGAAAAATAAAAATTTTAACAATGCGAAATTATTCAGAAACTCTCGTCAAGAACATATTTTTTTTCACCAACTTATCGTACATAATTTTTTATAGCAATTGCATATTATAATAGAAGAACATCTTATCAATAAATTACCATTTTTATATTTTAACAAAATTAGTTTTCATGTTTTCTACAATTATTTTAAAAACCACTATAAAACACGCTGTCCGACGTGGCTCAAATCAGACCGCCGCGAGGCCTTCTAGAGGGAGGACATATCGCTCGTCGCTCCGGCCTAGCTGCAGTCGATTTTTGCCGTACGTAGTAAAAATAGCCACGCGCGGACTGCGATTACCACATCTTAGTACTTTGGTAGTAAAATATTTAATTATTTTTATTACCTACAATGATTTTGTAGTGAGTATAAATTATGTTTCAGGTAATATAATGGGATGTAATTCCGAGGCTAAATTATGTTATGTATTGTAATATAAAATTAAATATATTTCGTAATTGTAAGGGGTTGTAAGGCCCCTAACACTATTTATGTGTTCGAACACGAAATGATTAATAAAACGTCCGTAGTGTCTACTGATTGAACACTGATTTGAATGCAACTTAACAATGTAATAATAACGAAAGTATGATTACTATCTAAATTTGTATTATTCTTTGCTTACACAGTAATATTTGTTTACTTATAATGCAAATAAAATATTTTTATGATATTATATTACAGTTACATTTCAATTGAATATTTGAAGCGCACGGATCAAAGTTGTTTGAGCCGATTGTATAGCGAGCCGACGCACTATGGGCAATATAGGTCATTCTCATATCAAAAATCTGTACTTTTTTTGTTTATTAAGATATCGCTTTCAAATTTTGCATGGATATAGTCGAAAGTACAGAAAAACTAGGGCTTTGCATATATTTATGATACTAATATTGTAACCCGGTTTTGCTTGGATTCAAAGTTAAAATATGAATTTATTAAACTAGATTTGTTTTACACTTTAAAACAAATTGTCTAAATTATTTATAAATAAAAGGGAATAATTATAAATAAACTAATTGAGTACTGAAAATTCAATTAACATAAAAAAAATAAGTTTATCTTTTTCATAATAGGTACTTAGATTCACTTACAAACTTACTTAAAAATTTATCGAAAAGAAAGTAAATTCATACAAAATATTTTCTAATGACCTATACACATGACTAATTAATTATTGGTTTTAATACAAAGATTCACCATTAAATATAAATTGAATATTTGTAACCTGTTCTGCTGGATTTGCAATCAGTTTATGAACCTTCATAAGAACCGAAGTGTCTTCGTCAAGTTATTTCATATTTTTTAAGTATTGCTATCGAATAATTGAAATGTATGGATCAGATCTGTATAAGAGAGTATGAAAAACATCTTTATTCGTAGCAGACCTTGAGGTCTTCCTTGTGTGATGCAATCTAAATTTCTTGTAGTCCTTATTTCCGGACTCTTGGGCATCTTCTGAAAGCTGTAAAATGGGTGACATTGAAAAATGATTTATAATACTTTCTCCAATAATTAATATTTAATGCACAGAGGATGGCATATGATACCAATTATATTTGCTGACATAAAGACTAGCAGTCTGCAAAGCATTTTCACCAAACTTATTTGCGTTAATCATTATACCTGAACACAATGCTTGCAGAATTACATAAAATATTTGGATTAGGGTTACGTCAATGCCTGTTACCTCTGCATAACAATCAGCATTATAAAAAAATCTTCGGGAAATATTGCCATCGTTACTCTTTCCATTCACTTTTCTTAGCTTATCGATTATTAATCATAACTCTTCACAAAAACGACTTTGAGCATAGTTCTTCTTTTGCTGTTTCAAACGTGAGTTGTCATCATTCGTAGCTGACCATTTCCTAAAGGAAAGGTTGTAGGAAATGTGCAAAAACATCTTCATGCATCGAATCCAGGCGTGGAACGTAAATAAACCATATTCATAGCTGCTTTTGTCTTCTAGTCTTGCTGTCACTTTATCAAGATCATTCACTTGACGAGGAGTAGCAGGACATATAGTGCAAATCGAAATACTTAGAAGGATTTCCTTTTAGCACATGTAACGAGTGCAAACCCTTATGAACAGAATTTCTTGACAATTATATTCTCAATAAGACCACGAAACCACACTGTTTTATTTTATCTGCAAATATGAAGTTTTCCCGAACTTGGGACTTGGTCGATGTTTATTACCATAACTTCTGTATAGGCACGTATAGGCAGTTAAATTTTTTGTATGTTAGTTTTGAAGACCTAAGCTTTTGATAAATATAAAATTCAAAACTTCGGAAAGCTTCGATAATAAAAAAATACCTATTTGAAAATTGCAAACAGATATTTTTATCTGTATTTATAGATTTGGTCATAGTGTGAAATAGATGCTACTTAAAGTAAATATTATTTTAGCAAAATGATGCGCAAGAAACACTCTTTTCAAAAATATATAATTTAATGGGTGTTTCCAAACAATTTCAACATGAAATTTGACATTGAATCTACGAAAATTATTTTACAAATTTACTTAAAAATAAATGCGAGTTTTGCAAAGCTGTTTATCAAGTAAGATTGTAGTTCCAAAATATAATAATCCAATTTTTATCGATAATTAACATCTTAAATATAAAACAAAATAATTTAAACAGGTAAAAAGTAACTTTATGAAAAACGATTTTTGATATGGCTTTGTTCTACCGTTTTCCATAGTGCGACGCGGCAGTTCTACGCACACAGCTTTGGTCGCTTATGTGTGCGTGAAATTAACGAAGAAATACCTATAGTTGACTTTGCGCGCAAGGTGTATACGCTCTTAAGCAATTTGCTATATCAGAACCGAGACTCAAACAATAGAGATGAATCATAAGAAACTTAAAAATAATAATTGTTAGTAGTTAGTATACAGGGTTTTTACTTATTCTATTAACAGATCGAGAAGCTTATTACCAGTTAAGGTTGTGATGTATTACTATCAATACTCTTAATATGCCAACAACTATCACCAAGTAAATTTCAAATTACAATAATGATAAATATTGTAACGCTAAAAAAACAAACGAATAAAAACATCATCCAGAAACACCACTCAAATGTATTTTTAATTTGATTACCATATTATGTTAAAAAAAAACCACGCACGCACAAAATAATATGATTCATGTTCCCACGTATATTTATTAATACATAAACTTGTCATTTAAATTCACAGATAATTGATTGCGGCGTTGAACACATTTTTTTCAAACATCAAATTTAAATAAAAAGACAAAGACAGAGACACAAGCATGCGCCGATTCAATGCGCCTAATTCTCTAGTGCTGCGCGCGCGGCAGACCGATCATAGTTGAGTGGGAGAGAGACGCAAGGCATTCGGCGGGCCTCTCTCTCGTTCGGTGACTCATCGTAACGTTACCGGGTGTTACACTTTTTCATAAGTGACTCCCAGCCGCAACCTAATTTAAGACGTTGTCACGTCAAAAAACTTGTTTCAGTAATAAACACATTAATCTTAGCTTTTCGTTATATAATAGCATTTAATAATTTATTACTTAAATAAAATATGAGACCTATTAGTGTAATAGCGTATTCGAAGAAATTCTAATGTGCCTTAAAATTCATTCATTTGTTAAACTATTACGAAAAGCTATTAAGTGAAACTTGTACAGAAATATGCAAAATCACTGCATCAACAGGCATAACTAAACGTTACCAAATTATTACAATAGTCGCGAAATACTTGGACGTTGAATACTTTTGTAATCTAGCAATATAAGCGTCATTTCGATACCCCATTCTTGACAAAGTCTTACTAGATGAAATGTAAAACACTCTATAGTTAAAGACTCAAGAACCTTACTAAATCGACTGTAAACAGCAAGAGTTAAATTAGACCAGTTTTTTTTATTACGGTAAATGATGAGGCGAGAATGCCATTCGCTTAATGGTAAGCGATACGACCGCTCATGGACAGTAGCAAAACCAAAAAACGCCACTGCGCTCACCATCCTGAGACATAAGATGTTAGGTCTGATTATGTCCAATACTTATTCTGACTACAATGTTCTTTAAACCAGAACACATCAGTGCATTAACACTGAAACTGGCGGGAGAAATATACATTGCGGTAGTAACTACCAAGCAGCCTCTCACATATGAGAGGTCTAAAAGACATAAATAGGTAGTAATTTCAAAATGTAATTACATCCCATCCTGAAATGTAAATTTCATGGAATTATTTCCGTCTCAAAAACACGTAAAGAATACATCGAAATTAATTGAATACCAGGCCATACAAATAGATTGTCATCAGGCACCATCATGGAATGAGGAAAAATCTCGTATGAATTGATCAATTTATTTCCTTTTACGACTGTGCATTGCATTTAATTTACATACACACTGGTATTCAGACAAATTGAAGGACATATTTTAATTAAAAAACCGTATCCTCATTAAAAGAAGGATTTTTTTAATAAATGTCATTTAATATGATACAAGCTTTTTCTGAATGTCACTGTACGAAAATATTAAAATAAATATTAATTACAAATGTTATTACAAATTCCTGCAAAGAAAATATGGTTCTTTTCCACCCGCTGAAGTAATTTTGTCTGTTCGACACAAAATATACACAAAGTTAACCCCAAATGTGACACACTTGTGAGCTTTCCACTATCGTGTTAAACTCGCTTCCCAGAGGGATAAAAATACCCCAACTATCACCAATAAACATAAATAAACCAACCAATGACAAAGACAAAAACAAAAAACTGACGGCCCATCTTCAAGAATGAATAAACTCAAAAAGGAAGAAGAACTATCACAAGTCTTTAACAAAATCAAACAAAATTAAATTGCCGGCAATTTTCTTTTAAAATCATTTAGGATTATTATGTATATAATGTATTATTATAATATATATAATAATAACGTAGTCTAACAATATTTAAACAAACGTGTTATATTTGTCGATAGAATCCGCACTAATATACTTATTATACATTGCTCTTACGAGACCGCGAGTGCATGAGCAAACATTGCGAACCAATGTTTGATATAATCATCAAACATTTAACTTGTAATGAATCAATATTATTTTTTAATGTGACATTTGTAACGTCACTTAACAATCATTGTTGTTTTCAACTGCAATAGGCTATTTGACTAATTTCTGAAAACCATACCACATTATGAAGCGGGGTCTATAGACCTTCCAAATGAAGGTTATTTTTAATTACTATATCTATATCATTTGAAAATTAATTTACAAAATACACTGAAAAATTACACTGTCAAAACGCTCTGTCTGACAATGTGGCGTTTAGTTCGTAAACATCCGTTCCACAGATTCGTTCGCATATATCACTCATTCTTAAATCATCCATAGATCAATCAATCAGTCAATCGTCCGAATGAGTTTTTGCATTGAGGTATTACAACTAAAGCGGATTATATTATAGATCAAGTCGGCATTGCTGCAGATACGACACTTCATATATTTGTTACATTTGTTACCTAATGTTTCAGAATAAAGTAAAACGAAATATAAAAGGCCAATATAATCATACATTTTTAATAACTTATAAAGCTACATTATTATATAGATTTTAAAAACAACAAAACCTATAATAGGCTATTGGACTGTATAAAAATATTGACTTATTTGATTCCATCCGTGTAAATAATTTAATTTTAAACATATTTCATTATCATACATTAAAAATATTGTATATTTTGTTTAAAAACCACAATAATAATTTAATTTATTTTGAGTTCGCGCCACGTGATCGTAAACGATTTTGATTGGCTATGACGTCATGCATTAGTATGAACTACTCACGTACACGTACGAAATGAATGGGATTGATAACGGCATAGATGCAAATTAAATATTAAAAATACCTTTAAAACACGTTATTTGTCATTTGTACACGTGAATTAATAATATTATCATGTCCAATGTAATAAAATGTGAAGAAAGAAAAAAAAATCTAATTTTTTTGACAAAACCTCATTCGGACTATTGATTGATTGATTGATCTATGGTTGATTAGAGAATGGGTGACATGCGAACGAATCTCTGGAATGGATGTTTACGAACTGAACGCCACATTGCCAGACAGAGTGTTTTGACAATGTAATTATTCAGTGTATTTTGTAAATTTATTTTTAAATGATATAGATATAGTAATTAAAAATAACCTTTATTTGTAAAGTCTATAGACTCCACTTCATAATGTGGTATGGTTTTCAGAAAATAGTCAAATAGCGTATTGAGTTATCTTACTAAAAAATACTTTTGTGTCAAAAATATGGATAGTGAAAAAAAATATTTACAATATCTAATGTATCTGATAGTAAATATATTAAATAAAATAAATAAAGGAAATTTTCAATATTTACCTATTTGTCCGTAACATTAATCTTATTCTATAATTTTGTTAAAATATGACATTTGTCAAAACGGCTTTGGTACATAATCTAATTTATTAATATTTTTGCTACTTTATTCAAATTATCGTTAATTTACGTATGGAATTAAATTCTATATTTTTTTTCACGTGAACTGGAATGGTTTTTACATGTCTTCAGTTGGGAGTACGGTATTTTTAAAGCAATTAGAATAAATAGCATAAATGACAACTGTCATAGCCGACTGTCAGCGTAAGGGTACATGTACCCTTGCAAATATTCCAAATTATTTGGTCTAGATCCCCTCCAGTTGTATATCTCAATGAGTTTTGGTCAACAAAAATAGAATTATATTTCTTTCTTCACATTTTATTACATTGGACATGATAATATTATTAATTCACGGGTATTAATGTTAAATAACTCGTTTTAAAGGTATTTTTAATATTTAATTTACATCTATGCCGTTATCAATCCCATTCATTTCCTGTATGTGAGTAGTTCATACAAACGCATGACGTCATAGCCAATCAAAATCGTTTACGATCACGTGGCGCGAACTCAAAATAAATTAAATTATAATTGTGTTTTTAGCCAAAATATACAATATTTTTAATGTATGATAATAAAATATGTTTTAAAATTAAATTATGTACACGGATGGAAACAAATAAGTCAATATTTTTTATACAGTCAAATAGCCTATTACTTATTTACTTAATATTATTTTTCAAAACTGAACACTCTTTGTTCACTATAAATTATTGAGACCAGTAAGCGGAGAAAAAGCAATTTCCGGCACAAATGTATCGGAAGGACGAGAAGCAATTATAATAATCAGTTGCCATTTAATATTAATGTCGTACAACCGTGCAAATATTTTATTCCAAGTTCAAAAACAGCGATATAAAGTATCATTTAATTCTTCGCGCTATCTATGAATACAATAAAACATGATCGTAGCCAGCCGTGGGATCAGGGTGGGGCAGCAGCCTTAAATCATATGTAATTAGCAAATTGTACCCACGGTATTCTTCTATAACACCCTGTTTCTGTGTTTATAATTCGAATTATCCTAAATACTTTGTTATTGCTCACCTGCCTAGTACTTTACCTAGATAATTTATTTTTTTAGAGTTGGTTAGGTACCTTACAGGGTGGGGCAAGCGCCCCACTCTGCCCCACCCTGGCTACGCCCATGCAATAAAATATTATAAATCAGTACAATAATCCCGAAATACATATCATATAGGCATAATAAATGTATAATCACGACATTTCTTTATATGACATTTTTTTTCTTTGCGAGAATAACTTGCCATGATGGTAAGCTATTAGACCGCTCTTAGGCAGTAGCAAAACTAAACCACACCATGAAATGTGTAACAATGCTTGACGTTCCACTGCGCTTGCTATACTGAGTTATTATAAGTTCTTAAGTCTAATTATGTAAAATTGTTTACAATTTCCTTCAAACCGAAACACAACAATGCATTTACACTGCTATTTGGCGGGAGAAATAGATTTTTTTGCGTTTATCCAGGCGTCCTCTGACTTATGAGAAACCTACCACCAGTGAAAAATATTAATGCATTTTAAAATCCAAACAGGCCTTCAATGCCTTTATGTATATCAGCATATCATGCCTTCCTAAGAACTGACACTTCAACGTTCCTCGATACGTGTTAGTTCGTGTAACACAAACAGTTCGATATGAGGACCTATCTTTTAATGACGTCATTCCAAAAAGGCTCTGCATTGAAACTGCAATATAGGTATAATCCAATCACAAAAACCCACAAACAAACATCGCAGACGATCAACAATAACCACAACTCGAATTCGCAACTGGCAAATAGTGCCACGGTTGCACCTGGCAATTCCAATTACCCAACAATCTAGTTTTAATGTGTACCAGGTCAACGCACTGTCACTTACACGCTATTAATCTCATTTGGTAATGTTGCATTAAATGATGACGTCATTATTGCAACTGATATGGGACTATGATTGGAATGGAATGCAACTGTTTTCATATTTTATGATTGTAATGGAATTTTGTTGTTGTAAATAGTGATGGATTGATTTATAATGATTTAAATTGTGTTAGAATGGAAACAATATTTGTTTTTATTATTTTGTCGCTTCATGTAACAGGGAATAATGTGCATAGCCAGGGTGTTCGATTCTAAGGGTGATTAATATTATACTCTCTGTAAGTTTTATATAACCAATAATAATTTCATATAAGCACATCTAAAACGATTTAAGTATGTTTTTTTAAAGATTTGTATTTTGAAATTCATATGTTTGCAGATGTCTTCAACTATGACCTGAATAGTAAGTAAAATTTAATTAAATTATCTATTTGAAATACCACGTGCTTTTCAAATCACAATGGCTCTATATTTTTCCTAAGTCGAATTTCACTCTACTATTCTCCATTAGCATTTATATTACCACAACATTGTAATTTTGCTAAAATTGCTTTTTCCTCTAACTCAAATTCCGTTCATATGTAAAGTGTCTTTATCCAAGCTGTACTTCAAGATAAAAATGCTCTATATTTAGCTAGGTAATTGGATAAATCGAGCTTTCCTGACGCCTTTCGAAACATCCATATTAATTTTCGTGTTAAATCGCGGGTAGCGGATGTAATAAATCAATGAGTAATTTCACACATACACAATAGCATTTGGTATTCAATATTCAAGTAACATATAACGAGAAGTAGAAGTAGAGTAGTCGAGAAGTAGAGTAGTCAATTTAGAACTGAAAAAAACGTCACACCCAAAGAATAGTGATATAGTGCGAGTCAAATTACATGCTTTAAGACTTTTTCAAAGTGTTAAACTTAAAGAGAGCAGATTTTTCGCTCTGGGAATCAAACCCGTCTTTACGGTCTTCCTATGCACATTGGTCCTTGTTACATGAAGCGACAAAATAAAAACAAGTTGCCTTAAACATTTCAAACGACCCATATTTCGCATAAACCAAAATTAATTTATCAAAACCCATTGACACGTGATTCAATTTTATATGACATTTATGTTCATTGCTCGCAATAATAAATCACGACTAATTCGAATAAATTATTTATATAATACAATCTACTTTTAGAAAGCTTGTTCCAATTTTCGATGATTGCTGTTAACCTCAGTATGGTAGTCCGTGAGATTTTAAAGTCGGGGTCAATCAGTATGAGAATTAATGACAAGGAGGTTTTATAATTTTCTGACTAAGGACACACTTTCGCTCTGCTTAATAAACGTCACCAAAGTAATTTATATAAATAAAATGTTAAAGTAATCAAGATTTAAGACTATGAGAAACCGTAATTAAATTAAAGCATATCTATAAAGGAAATACCCTTTAACCAGAAGGATACAATCAAATTATGTTGAAAGTTCATTTACATTATACTTCCAGTTATCAGTATATACCTAAATAGGATATTTTTATGAGTATAATTTTAAATATGTTTAATTACTACTGCGAATAATTTTATGGGTTTTTAATGCTGTTTTTGTTTTAATTTTGTACTTGCCTGACGAAATTAACAAATTGCCAACATTTTTAATTGTTATGTTTACCAAAATATATCCATGTATTATTTTTATATGCTTCTTGATTGTAACTAAAGCCTACCATCACCAATTTGCAACTGCACCTTGCACATGAAACTTAGCTAAGCTACTGAAATCAGCTGCCATTTGGAGTTTTCCGACCAATATGATATGACTTATTGCTTATAGCTACAGCTCCTGTAGCTTCTTCAGCTTCTTTATACGTCCCATTGCAGCGCACGGGTCTCCTATACAATCGAAAATACGAGTATAGTCCATATAGGCCACCACACGAGCATAGTACAGTTCAGCGGACTTTACATACCATAGAACTTTTCCAAATCACTATGCTACAGTGCGTTACCACAGCTTACCACACCTGTGTATACGTAAGTTGTTATAGTCATCGATCTGATATTATATTATGTAGTTTACAATGCTCTAAAAATAATAAGTTCATCCCTGTATTGCATTAGAAGTGAGTACATTAACTTCGACAGTTTGCGGAGCTCTTTTCAGCAATAGTAGGTGAGTCTGTCGTCCAGACACGAAATTGAACGCTGATTAATTTACATAATACTTATCTAACTAAAGTCACACTAAGAGGATTGTCTGATTTAGAAATCGAAATTAAGACGTCACAGTTCAAATCCTTCTATGCAACCATTAGATCAATAAAATTATATAGAAAATATATGTAAATATCAATTCAAGTCAGAGTAAAATTAAATATTAAAGGATTAATGATATAATTTTATGAAAGTCGAATAGAAGTTATACAAATATCAAATATTAACTTAACCGCTTAAGAGATTTGTGTGTGCACCTTTTTTAACTAAGCTTTTAATAATCTTATGAGATTATTTCCAAGAACATTTATAAGTAATACAAAATAAATATCATTAGGGCAATAAAAAAATACTATCCATAAATATATGACTACATAAATATAAAAAATAATACATTCACTTAGTAACAAAATGATAAATATTTGATGAATTTAAAAATAATATATCGGTGGAGTTCAAAACAACGTTGTCACGATTAAAGCATCAAATATTTACTCAATCGAAACAGGCCCTCCTCGCCCTACATTCTCTCATACAATCCTTTCGACAAATTCACGGCCAAATACCGAATATTTAGACACCGCTTCCATAACATAACATAATCATATAACGTAACAAATTAATTATAAGGTCAGTGTATAATCACAAAAAAATAATTGAGGTGATGTAAGTAGATAAAAATGTAGGCTTTTTCTGAAAAGGTCTAAAGAGAAATGGTAAATAATGACATTCAATAATTGCAGAGATTATTGATCCTGTGTTATGATTGTTTTATTCAATAGGATAGGCAAACGAACAAACAGAACAGACAGCCTCCGTGGCGCAGTTGGTTAGACGCCGCCTGTGAAACGAGAGGCCGCGGGTTCGATCCCCGCACCGAGAGAAATGTTTGTGCGGCCCACAAATATTTCTTCCGGGTCTGGGTGTTTGTGAAACCGAAAAGTCTCTCGTTGTTCCTGATACCCACGACACAAGACTCGATCTTAGTGTGGGGTCAGGACTATGTATGTGACTGTTGGGTGTTATTATTATTATTATCACCTGATGTTTAATGATCACTTTCGCTCATAAACATCTACAACGCTTGGTTCTTTTCAATGTGTTGCCAGTCCATAAAATCAGGAAGGGAGTGGCAAGGCTTAAGGAATGAAAAAGGAAAAAAGGTATTGGCCATTAAAAAATCACGGCAAGATACATGTCAGATCATATAGGCCGAGGATATCAGTAACTAAATAATAAATGAATACACCCAACAGTCACGTACATAATCCTGACTCCAAATTAATATCAATTAAGTCTTGTGTCATCGATATCAGAAACTACTAGAGACTTTTCGGTCTCACAAACACCCAGACCCGAGACAAATATTTGTGGGCCACAAAAACATTTTTCTCGGTGAGGGGGTATAAATTATTCTTTATCTTTTAAAAACTTCACGAAAAAGTTCAATTACATGTCACTTTAAACTATAGAATAAAAAAATACAAGATCTCCTTGCAACGAAAGTAGAATTAAGTAATTTCCCAAAACAACTTAATTTATAACTTCCTACGACACAAAAATCAATGAGTTGGTATTATTTACGTTTTATAATTAAATAGCGTTCGACCGCCCGGCTGCCCTCATTTTTCTACCAAGTATTCGACTGGCACATGGCTATAGAATCATGAGTCCAAACAAAAAGGTCGAATATGTTGCGTAAATATAATCAGTTGAGCTATAATTATGCTTACAAATATTTTATAACATCGGCTAAATTATACTGTGATAATAACTGCACATTTGCAATATCGCGAATATTATAAACGGATTGAAAACCACAATAATGATGTTTGCAAATATGGATGTATGTTTGGGTGCATGTCGACTTGTAAGGTCCTCCATAAGTCCCTGTCTTCTTTCTATTAAAGAGTTGCTTGGTGTCTTAGGTACAGAACCAAAAGGTTTATCTTTTATTGTATCGTATCTACCGCACTTTTAAGCTGCATAATTTTCTCTCCTACTTATAATCCTTCCTTATAATTCTTATGAAACTCTAGAGAAGTAATTTAGTAGGGCGGCACAAATGTTTTCTATTTAGTTTTGTTTCTAGAAACAACAGATAGTGTTGTTTCTAGATATGCCAGATTCTACCATCCTGCTCAGTCTTCTATAAGTCATCCAATATTCAGGATGGGAGGATTGAACCTGCGGCCTCTCGTTTCACAGCGTAGTTTCAGAAGCTGCTAATTCACTTTATTACTTTATTTTCGTATCAAATATAAGAGAAGAGAGTCGTTTACCGTTGTAAAACATGCTAAATGAGCGAAATAACCGCAACAATTTCACACTTCACTATTTTGAGTATTGCATTGTTTTGTCGAATTTGCTAAACGACCATAATAACCGCAGATTATAAACTTCACACTTAATTATTTTATATTTTTCACTGGTATAAGCTGAATTTCGTAGCACATTAAAAAACTCTCTAAATGTAGTATTTTGTGGTTTTATTTTTCGGCTTTATTAATAGACATTTTTACAACCAATTGAGTTACCGACTGTTTCGTATATTTCACTCAAACTGCATTCAAAAATCGTTTTAAAGAGACAAAAAAATTGATATCTACAATTTAAAACTATCTATGATAAAGGCCGAAAATATTGAAAAATAGTTTTATTCTTTAATTTTAATTTCAATATTTAATTCAACCTAATACCTCTTTTCAAAGTGCTGCAAAGAAGAAACAGCGCTAGAATCTCCCCCAGCAAATAATTCTTCTTTTCTCTATTTTATATCTTGTTCTTTTGTTTACTATATGCATGTAGTATATCATAGATCGCCTACGGTTTTTCGCGTCCGAATGGGTTGTTGTTTAGCGGTTGTTAAAATATTAGGAACTGAATTGCTTATACCGTGCTTAAACTGTAAAAATATATGTATCTGAAAGAGGCGCTAAATATATATATAAATATTTTAATTTTTAGTTCCAAATTTCACCACTTGCCAATAAAATTTTGACACACTTTATAAATGCAATTATAATTATAAAATCCTCGGAACATACAAAAAGATTATTGAAATTGTGGTGTTATTGAAATCACAACAGAACGTTAGGAAATTTCTCAAGTCAGATACCTATCATTAGCCTAGATACTAGACTTAATTATCAACCATAAAATATTTCCTAATATTTATCATCCGTTTATAGATACATTTAATATCACGGTCGATGCTAAGATACATTCTAAAATCAAAAATTCAAGTACAACGGATACCGTATCGCCCGATGATTGTTGCATAAACAAGAATATTCAAATAGATAATTAATTATAAGTGAAATATGTGTTCAAGAATTTTTTTATGTCTGTATAATTTAAATAATACATTCTATCTACAATAAAAACGATTTGAAGATACATTTGCTGCTATGGTTGATTAACATCCGCTGCCATTAAACAATCCCAATCCAAAATTTGCCGTTTTAGATTGACAGCTCAATCTTTTTTCTGATACTAAATATATTGCCAATAATCAATCTCAGTAGTGAAAAAACTATGGCAACATGACAAGAGACCAATCGAAAAGTAGAAAACAATCCAGATTGACTTCAATCTAATTTTTTCCGTCAGACACTAGGCAGTAATAATGACTGCGGTAAAATAATTTGCACTATTATTTAAACTATAGTCTGTATCAGCCTATATACGTCTCACTGCAGGGCTCGGGCCTACTCTACAATCGAGAATACGATTGAGAGTGGTTAGGCCATATAGTCCACCACGCTGGCCTAGTGCGGGTTGGCGGACTTACATACCATAGAAATTCTTATGAATCGCTATGGTATGCAGGTTTCCTCACGATGTTTTCCTTCACCGTTTTAGTGCGTAGTGATTGACTATCAATTTTAAAAAATAACCACAATACAAATATAATACTGCATCCAGACAAATCCAGGCGAATCTTCTAGTATAAAAATATACTCCATTGTCAATTTTTAGGGTTCCGTAACCAAATGGCAATTTTTGTTAATTAGGTCCGGCAAACGACCTATCAGGTCACCTGATGGTAAATGACCACTGCCGCCCATGAACATCCGCAACTTTTCAATAATATATCGACGTAGGAAAGCGATTTTGTCGTATCTCAAAAAATGCGTATATGCGTTTTATACTCTATTTAATTAAAAAAAACGCATTGAATTTCCTCGTGAAAATGTAAGGTTTTATTTCAAAATGTTATTAAAAAAAAATGGTATTCCTAAGTATCCTAGGTTAGAGGTTGTTCATTTGTTAATTTTTTTTTTTTGTTACTGGTGTAAAATTGCATTTTTAGAGATACGACTAAATCGCTTTCCTGCGTCGATATGTGTTGCCGATCCATCGAATCGAGAGGCGATCAAAAAGTAAAAATGATGGGAAGAGGAAAAAAGTAGTGGGCGTGTAGCAATCTCACTCACGAAAGAAATGCGACAGCAAAGGTGTCGCTTCACCTCGATGGAAGATAATGGTACCGCCCCGGACGAGCCTATATATTCTTAATTAGTCATAAAACATTTATAAAATATAATTGTTGTAATATATAATAAACAGACTTGCATGTCGATAGTTAATAATGATTACGAAGTTTTAACCGCGGTGGTGCAAGCAATTATAAAACCTTCATAATAAGGCCACAGAACAATTACTTCATAGCAATAAAACTTAAATACCAACGAAACCGCCTCTCAAGAAGCATTTAATAACTACATAGTACACCGGAATTACTAGTCAATGAGTATGAATGGGCATAAATAAGAATAATAAATTTGTTAAGCCGACGATACATCTAGTTATCTCTTGTAGGGCAAATGCGTGGTGGCCTGTTGGTAAATGGACTAGACGCGGCTGCCAACATGCTAACGATGGTCGCGGGTTCAAATCCCAGCGCACACCTCTGAATTTTCGGTGTCATAGTCTGATAGTCAATCATCACGCACTTTAATTGCGAAGGAAAACATCGTGAAGAAACCTTGCATACTATAGCGAATTTGTAAGAATTTCTATGGTATGTAAAGTACGCCAGCCCGCACTAGGCCAGCGTGGTGGACTATATAGCCTCACATCTCTCAATCATACTCTCGATTTTAGAGGAGGCCCGTGCCCTGCAGTGAAACTTATATAGGCTGATTGTAAATGAAATACGAATTAACAAAGATTCTACCAATTCATAAGCTGTGAAATAAAACTCTATTAAAAATATAACCTACATGTCATTTCACAGCATAAAAGAACAGCAAATTATAAATAGATATAAAATAACAAGATATTCTTAAACGCTGTTTTATTCGTAATTATCTCGGAGAAAATATTATCTAAGAGAAAATAATTTAGTAAAAGCATTAATTAACATTGGCCTTATGAAACCTGATAAACTTTTAATATGCCCGAAATTAATTAATATTTTTTGTCATGAATACTATGAAAATTCCGCAGAAAGAAGCCTCTTGTAAAAAGATAGCCAGCGCTCCTAATTTCATATAAAAGTACTCGATGGCCAACTTCTTAGTAAAGCTTCCCCTAACCATAAAGTTTGGGACCACGCACCATTAAGCAATGAAGCAACTTGCACACTCCTTCAATGCTTCCTACATATTGATTCCATCTACTGAACCGTGAAGGAAAAATTAACTTGGCTAAACAAAAGTAACAGTCAAAATTGTAGGTGCAGCCTTACAAGATTAGCACCAGAATTTTATTAGCAGCAGTACTAACACCCCATATTAGGATAAGTTAATTTTATTCGTTAGTTAAAATCATTTGTTTTTGTTTCAATTTGCAGGCTCCTTATCTAAATAAATATTACTTAATAACAAATACACCCAAAAATCATATCCAGTCCGGACCCTACACTAACATCGAGTCTTATGTCGTAGGTATTAAAACTACAAGAAACTTTTCGATCACACAAACATAAACAGAAAATAATATCTATTGATCTCAAAAATATTTGTCTCGGTGCGAGGATCGAAACCGCGGCCTCACGTTTCACAGCCGGCGTATAACCAACTTCGACCCTGAGGATATCTTTATTTTCTATTGCACAACTTTACAGCTTCGCGGCATAACATAGCTATTATCCCAAGCAATCAAACTCTCGATTTTAGAGGAGTTCCATGTCCACCTGTTGGCGATGCTGGGTTAACTTATGACATAAACAAACAAACACTGGTGACAGGTCTCTCAGATGTGAGAGGACCGCCTGGGTAGGTACCAACGTAATATCTATTTCTCCCGCCAAACAGCTATGTAAATGCACTGCTGTGTTCCGATTTGAAGGACACTACTACACAGAATACTAACAGAAGTCAAGCTTGTGTATGTACTTCACTTTTGTTGCCACACTCACACTACGCTCGGCGTTAGCGCAAGGGTTGTTAACTCTGGCGTAGGCGAAAACACGTATCGTGTTAATAGCACTAGTATCGTTTGATTGAATTTTTAAAATAAAATACATAAAACACAATAATACAATAAATACATTTTAATTTTATTTATGAACTCGCTGAGAATGTGTATGTCATTATTCTAGGTTTTTTCTATTGTTTTTGTATAACATAATGTGTTTTTTTAATGAAATTTATATTCAGTTATTAAAATCTGGTGTTTTACATACAAGTGTAATAACTTCTGTTCATTTGCTCGATCTTTGCACAAAACATCTCACTATTTGCGTGCCCGAAGCGGGTGACACTCGCGCTCGCAGTGGTCTCGACTGGTTTGAAATAACGTGTCGGTGAACTCTGTCTATGTGTGCGTTGATTTAGCGCGCTTTGTATGGAGCTTGACTTCTGTTAGTTTTGTATTCTGTGACTACTAGACATATTGAAACTTAACATGTTTTGTCTTGGTATAGCGAGCGCAGTGGAATGCCAAGCATTGCTTTGTAATTCATGGTGTGTGGTTTTGGTACTGTCCATGAGCGGTCGTATCGCTTACCATAAGTCGAATGGCATACTCGTTTGGTTAGTCATAGCAATAAAAAAAAGTATTTTAAGATTACGTTAAAATATATTATATATATTATAATCAGTGTATTAATTTAAAACTCTTTTTAGCATGTACTTGACCTCAATTCCGCGCCATTCTTAGGCCATAAGATTAAATTAATATTAAAAACCTTAATTATTTTATTCAGCTTTCTGAGAGGATGTGATTAGCACTAAGTTATTCAAATTATATTTGCAAAAATGTTATTGACTATAAAAATAAACTAAATTACATATGTTTATGTAATAAAAAAATATTACTGATAAAATAAATAAACGAACCCAAATCTAAATATTCACAAATAAAATTCCACATTACTCTCGTAGGTACAGAATAATCGATCATACAAAATCCAGATTAAAAAAATATTAAATCAAACAAATATTTCCAGCACAGAGTTTTTCTCTCAATTTACATTAAAGCATTATAACAGGTATATGAAATAAATAATACACCCAACAACAACAACTGATATTCCCGATCCGAAGATACGTCAAGATTTAAGTCTTGTGTAGTGGGTATCAAAAAATGCGAGATTTATCGATCTAGAAACCATCCAGAACAATTATTGTACTATCGATTGTAGAGGAGGTCCTGCAGTAGGCCATATTATGGGCTGATGCCCGAAACATCCAGACCCGAAACAAATATCCGTTGTTATAATGGATTTTTCATAATTTCTTCATATTTTTTTACGGATTTTATCGCTTTAACTTACGGACAATCCGACGCGACGCGGCGTTTCGATTACTATTCAGCTTTCGTGGTTACAAGACGTGCTGTGGTATTTATTAGTCGTCCACTTAGTGAATGTTACGCAAGGCTCCTTCATTTCACATTCATTAAAATTAAAAAAAATATATAAAATAATGTTAATTCAAAATGTTTGTTATATGTGGTCCGATCTACGCAGAAGGAACTCACTATGTCATGAGGTCTGGCAGTTGGTCTTTTAGGTTCCGACGTAATTAAATGTATAAATATCAATAGATCTCAAGAGCATTTGTCTCGGTGCGGCATTTTGCTTATAGCACCACGGAGGCTCTCAACTTGTATGATTTACTGATAAATAAAACAAATATTATACTTTAATTTGTTTATATTTACAAAGTATACAAAAATTAGAAGCCCTTAACCGAGTCATTCGGAAGTGGAAACACGGTCGCCTTGTAACCTATCGAGTTTCGATACAGCGTGGGACCCAGGCGTCCTTACTATCATTCCACGATCAAGGCCTATTCAAAATATTTATATAAAATATTCAATTTATTTTGTTTGAATACAAATATTTCTAAAGTTCAGTTCTGTATCAGCCCATATACGTCCCACTGCAAGGCACGGGCCTACTCTACAATCGAGAGAACGATTGAGAGTGGTTAGGCCATATAGTCCACCACGCTGGCCTAGTGCGGGTTGGCGGACTTACATACCATAGAAATTCTTATAAATCGCTATGGTATGCAGGTTTCCTCACGATGTTTTCCTTCACCGTTTTAGTGCGTGGTGATTGACTATCAATACACACATGACTCCGAAAAGTCAGAGGTGTGCCCTGGGAACCCGCGACCACCGTGAACATGTTGGCAGCCGCGTCTAGTCCGTTTACCAACAGGCCACCACGCACAAGTTCAGGGGCCCTACTATATTCATCCGAAACGAAGTTCGAAACTTCGGACGATCGAAGTTTTTTATACGATAAGAATGTATCTACTCTGTAAAAGTTCGAATTTGTATAACGTACATCGTAACTATAAGTCTATGGTTACGACCATAAGTCAATAACGAGCATAAGTATATGTAGGTACATTCGTATCGTATATAAACTTCGATCATCCGAAGTTTCGAACTTCGTTTCGGATGAATATAGTAGGGCCCCAGTTCAGTTGTACTAAATTCTAACGCTAAGGTCTTAGGTTCTTAGTTCTGAGTCGGGATAAGTGATATTGCGTGTTTCTCGTTATCAGCCTGGAGTCAGGATTTTTGGTCCGATATATAGGCCATGAGATAGGGGATCGATCGCATCGTGGAAGGAAACAGACAATACGAAAAGTGAATTTCCTGGACTCCTAGTAGCACTTCTACCTACCCCTTCTTAAAAAAAGACGTAAGTTCGTGTGTGTATACAAATATTATGATTTTGTGTATATGAATAATAATATAAATAACATGTAGTATTTAAGCAAAAACTCACTGACCGCATTATATGTAATACCAAAGCAGTAACTTCATGACAGATTCCCGTAAAATCGTCAGGATTATTCGCATAGCCACAAAAATAATGCGAATATTTTAGCAACGTAATATCACATTTTTATACGACAGTAATTGAAATATTTCCATAAATCACATAACGTAATGTATATGAGACTTGAAATTAAAACTGATTTACCTACTGCTACCGATATTTGAATGTTGACCTTTGACTTTTCCAAAATTAAATTATCAATGTTACATTACGCAAACCAAATTGACGACCCCTCGTTTCTCTACGCTACTAGCGGTGAGTTTATCATAAACGATTCTCATTTTAAATCCTCATAAGATCTCCATTTTAATAGACTCCATTTCATTTTTATACGTGATGTTGAGTTTTTTTTTTTTTTGCATTTTTAGCATTTTTCCAATTACACGTTGTGGGTTGCCTCGAATTAGAACCCAGAATATCAGTTGATTACCACATTCAAAAACTAATCAAAGTCATCACAATCCGTAAATAGATTAGACAACAAAAAATTTTTGTTTATGGCAAATTTTAACGCTGGCAATTATTTTTTCCGCTCAAATTAATCACCGTTTATTTCTAATTTAACAACTAAGGCGTTATTGTAATCGCCGTCATATTATTAAATACATCGACAGCTCAGAGCTAAAGTCTAATGTAGTATATTTTTGGGAAATAAATAACACTACAGAACAGTTGAAACCAATACAAAATAGCAAAATTCCTTATAATAAAATCATCAGGATCAATTATTGCAACAATCTTTCACAAAATATTAATTAACCTATAGACCAGCAAAATGGTGCACGACGTTCCCGCGAAATAAATGACGACGGAGGAAGTAGGGCAAGAGTGGGGCTATTAAATATGGTGAATTTGTAAAAATCTTCATTATATAACATTACTAATATTAACGTGAATATATTTAAAGTGCGTGGTGGCCTGTTGGTAAACGGACTAGACGCGGCTGCCAACATGTTTAAGGTGGTCGCGGGTTCGAATCCCAGGGCACACCTCTGACTTTTCGGAGTCATGTGTGTATTGATAGTCAATCACCACGCACTAAAACGGTGAAGGAAAACATCGTGAGGAAACCTGCATACCATAGCGATTCATAAGAATTTCTATGGTATGTAAGTCTGCCAACCCGCACTAGGCCAGCGTGGTGGACTATATGGCCTAACCACTCTCAATCGTATTCTCGATTGTAGAGTAGGCCCGTGCCCTGCAGTGGGACGTATATGGGCTGATACAGATACAGAATATTAACGCTTTTCCGGCGTTGCAACGTCTTCGCCCCTTGTCTGTCTTTTGCACATATTTCGTATATCCATATAACCGCATAGTACTATTTGAACGTAACTATGGTAGGTAAAATGACGTAGCGCCCTGTGGTATGGAGGCGCTTCGAGAATCCCGCCACGGTATCTCCTGCCTGTCGTAGGAGGCGACTAATGGGGAAGTGAAGGTCGCGGGCGCGCAGTGGGGGGCTGTTGTTGCGCCCATTGTACTCACGTACAATGCGACCTCGAGATGTTCGGCAGCAGGAGGAGGAGGAAGCAATTGCCTGTTGCCAGGAAATGAGGAGGAACATAATTATGGTACGGGCCGCAAATTGAGCGGCATTGTGCAGGGATGGTCCCGGTAGATGCTGGAGCGTTCTTGCTTCGGGTTCCCAGGGCCGTTCCAATTGCGCTGAAGAGGGCAACGCGGGGTTTTGGTAGGTATAAAAAAAAAGGTAAAATGACGTAAAGATACTCAAGTAAACACACCGTTGACGCATCATATAGAATCATATGACGTCATTCTAACGTACGACAGCGGCAAATGATGCGCAAAATGTTTATATTAGCTTCAGTATCTTATACCCCGTTCTCCCCGTGCATATGCTCCACTGGACTGTCGCGCATAAAGTTAGTCTGTAATATTATTCAATACAATTTTGGAGGTGTAGCACTTCGAAATAGAGCGTGGGTATGTTAATTGATGTTTTGCGTAATACGATAAAATGCAAGGTCTATTGGACTTATATCGTGCACCACGGTCGCTAACCTGTTATGGTAATCGTTGTATGATTAGTTGTGAGTATACGTTATATTTTGTATCACACGTATTGGTGTATATTAGGAAATACATCAGCTGGTCGGGTTGACAACGCACACCAGGAATGTATATTGACACATTCCTAGTGAGTAGTGTATTTATTTTTGTGCATTGTGAAATATTTT
The DNA here is from genome assembly GCA_023078785.2 of Hyles euphorbiae. NCBI lineage: Eukaryota > Metazoa > Arthropoda > Insecta > Lepidoptera > Sphingidae > Hyles > Hyles euphorbiae. The sequence continues at coordinate 4,105,449 of CM041041.1, read as the reverse complement.
TTGACATTGATATACGCAGATTTCCTGGGGATGTTTTATTAAAATGACTAACAATACACATATGACAGCCTCCACTCTTTCGGGTCTGGGTGTTTGTGAGACCGAAAAGTCTCTCGTAGTTCCTGATACTCCGACTCAAGACTCGATCTTAGCGTGGGGTCAGGACTATGTATGTGACTGTTATGTTTTATTTATTATTATGACTCCAAAATGTCAGTAGTGGATTCAATTTCTTGACAACTGTCCCCACAAGCTGTTTCTAGTTCCTTAACATCAAACCAAACAAACGCCACGCACTTTTTGTATCAAAACAAGCAATATATTCACGTCACGTTTCAGAGTTTTCCATAGTGTTTTTGCAAAAAAACTTGTTTCTATTTAAAGTCAAATTTTCCATTCACGTACAAATCCGTTAAAAACACAAAAATATGTTTTTTCTTCTTTTATTAATATGTTTTATTTATATCCTCAAAAGATAAACAGATATCGGCCTTGACATCGCAAGTTACATAAATAGTTTCAAAATCATGTTTTGTAAACAGGTTTGATGCTCGTAATATGCAACAAAAAGTTGGTATTACATTGACGAGGGAATGGCGCAGCGATTGAGAAATCGGTTTTCTACGTCGCAGGCTGCGGATTCAATCTTTGCGTGGAAAAATATGTACTGTAATGCGTACAAATAGTTCTGCGTCAGTTTTTATAGATAATCCTAATGATTGTGAAAATTAAACTTAGACTAGACTAAATTGATCCCCGGTCTCCTCCTACAAAGTTACACAGTGGACTGCTGGCTGGAATATATAATATCGTAATCCTAAGCAAGCTTAGAATAATTAGGGTAAGATTTTACATTCAATATTATTGTTAGGAAGTGTCTAATAAATAGATTTCTTATTTAAGGTATTCTATTAAAAATAGTCAGTATCTCCAAATTTTAATCAGTCGAGAAAAGGGATCAATTTAAGAGGAAATATATTATGGTATAAGACAATTGTCAGAATTTTAAAAGAGAAGCATACATATATATACAAATTTCACTTGTATTTAATTTTATGTTTATATGTAGCATCGCATCGCGTTGTTTCTAGTGGTATTGGAAGCCCGCTGAGTTTGTTCACCGGGTCTTCTTAGGAAGGTAAGATACGGTGGTAATAATAAACCGCTACGTACCTTTTAAATAATCCTCATGGTTCACAAAGAAAAAAATGATGAACGTTATGTATTTAAAAAATAAGTTACTGTAACGTAGGTTACATGTAAGTAACTATTATAAAACATTAAACTCAATCGCGGTCACTATAAATGTTACGCCCGATCGTTCGGAAAACTTCGGGTCGACTCGGTTCGCGACGGAGGGGGTTCGGTATTAGCGGTCAGTCAGCCGATGAACTTACTGGAAGGCACGGGTGTACTCTCATAGTCTCGGAGTGATAAAACCGTGCAAACTACTATTTTGCAAACAACTATTTCTATTTTCTAAAGTGTTACTTTAAAACATTCATTTTGTTCCCACCTTGGGTAAGTTGTGCACAATTTCTGTTGATTATTTAGCGCTGTAGCAAATATACAAATTTAAATCAGCTGTGTATTGCAACCGTCAACGTGTAACGGTCATACTGCTTTACGCGGGTCCTCTAGATAATTATCTTTGCTCCTTATATTTATTTGGTTGTACATATTTAGTAATAATTATAGCTAAAACATTATTGTAACGCCACAGCCGCCTGGGATGAGAAATTGCTTTGCTTTTTTGTAATTACCGCCTCCTCAGCTCGCACTTCCTTTCAATTGAGTCCGTTCATATTATAACGCGGTCCCTGAATATAATTATAGGAACTCAGTTGGGAGTGAGAGAAGCTCCGTTTCGACGTTGTGCTGCCGTTCCCGTTCACGCCTGAACGGCAAGAAGAGGGTTTCGCCGCTGAACGAGAACAAGACCTACTTTCGGTGCCTGCCGCCCCGACTGGACTCCACAAGCCAAGACCTGCCCCAGCTTCCACCGCCGCGCCGCTTCTCGGTTCTTCGGGTGGTGCACAGTGCGAAGGAGAGTGCGGTGAACTGTCTGACCTATATTTGGCCATCTAAACCTGCGACCCTACCGTTGTTGCAAATTATGTGTTTCGTTTTTTTTTAATATTAAAATAGCTTATGATACAATAGTTTTTCTTGTTTTTTTCACCTCAACCGCCTCTAGCGGTCAACGTGACATTACCTTAAAATACTAACTAATATTATCATTGAAGTCTTTTGATATAAATCAATTTTACTTATAATTATAATATGTACATAAAAATGTTGTCTAAAGAAACTAATTGCACTTGCAGCTATCTATACTTGCAAAGTGTATTTAAAAAAATAACCAATTAAATTAATGTATAATAATAATTATTATTATGTATCTCCAGTGACGTCACTTGGTTGTTAATTATAGTATCGTTTATTTACCAATAAAAGAATCGACAGATTGTGGATTCAGTCATTAATTAATTAATTGATTGAATAAATGCTTTCTATAACAAACAATAAATTCCGCCTTAAACTTTAGATTTTATAAGCCTAGATGCTAACAGCCTTGTCTATGAGACAGTTTTAAATATATTATAATTATCGATCGTTTTCTTCGCTCAAAGTGAATTCAAAAGTGGTATGAAAGAGACAAAATATTCGATAAATGAAATAAGTTTTACAACTTTCTATGAATATTCGCTGGGTGCGCGACGACAGCGCCAACTAGCGGTTGCAACTACGGTGGCCTCCGAAATGTCAAATGCCCGGCTGTCATTACGACGAGTTATTTACAAACGAACAATTTTAATTAAATATTGTAATTTACATTTATTCCAATAAATATTCTAAATCTATATAAGGTAAGTCTTTTTTATTTTTCGTCTAAAATGGCACAATCAATAGATTTCGCTTAGTACATTACGGATTTTACATGGCTGTCATCATGAGAAGTAAAGAAATAAGCAAATTTCATCGAATAATGCATTTCATATAAATAGCAGACGATTATTTATGAGTGCTTGTGCTCTCAATAATCCATCCTTTTATGTATTTTCAGTTAAACATGGCCAAATTAATCATAAAAACTGGATTCCGACCAATCACACTCTCACTCACTTCTCGTTTCCAACTTGCCTGTGGAAATTTGTAGAATTTTTTATCACTATTTCTGCAATTGTTTTTGCAATTAACTACGCAGCAAGCTTCGTGACTCATCTTTATTTACTAAAAACGTAAATCTCGCTAGTAAAAAGTGACAGCGTCCGCCACCGATAGTTCCTTTTTTGGCCATGACGCGCGCTGCGATCGTTTCGTGGTTCCCCCACCTTATACTTCGCACCCAGCGAATAGTCTTATGAATTTCTATGGTATGTAAAGTCTGCCTATCCGCACTGGGTCAGCGAGTTGGACTATATGGCCTAACAACTCTCAATAGTACTCTCGATTGTAGAGGAAGCCCGTGCCCTGCAGTGGATATATGGGCTGATAGTTTCTGGCCCGTTCTTCTCTAGTGAAAACCGCTTTACGAAAAGGGTGGTAGATAAAAAAAATTGACTGAATCTAAATAATGTTGAACATTTTAATGGATTCAATAAATTATTTTCATTTCATTACAACATAAATAAAGTTGTAAATGTATAAGCGCTCCCGCGATGACGTGATAGTGTCAATAAATTGAAATATTCAATAAAAAATCCATCTCTTACGTCCTTCGATCGCTCAGTCATGTAAAAACTGTCATCTCAATGAAGCACTGCACTAATCGATACATTTTAAATAGTTGATTCAATGTTTTCGAACACGTTATGCGCGCTTTGTTTGATTTCGATATGAATTGTGATTTAATTAATATTTAATGTTTGCACGGGTTTAGGTGTTAAAGTCATGATGATACTAACGACCTCACAGCTTGCAATGGCGATGCATAAATTGATTAGATGTTTAGTCGATTTATTTACATTGATATATGTTTGTGCCCGATATGGTGATAGGTTCGACCCCTATCACATCGTGGGACAGAACATACAAGGCGAAATGTAGGTGTCTACCACTTCTGGGAAACAGGTGTGAGTTTATGTATGTATGAAATACGTTTGCACTGGTAATAAAAGTTAATCGCACTAAATCTGATGTTCTGTTTTAAAGGACATTGTAGTCTGTAATTGAGAGAAATAAAGAGGCGTAATCTGGTGTTTTGGAGTGACGCACGCAGCTTTTGTTTATGCGCAGGTACGTCGTTTATCCTTAAGTAGGCAGTAATCAATCAAGAAAACAAACTCAGTTAAACCAACACATAAAACATTGTCAAAAACTGATAGTCAATAAAAATAGATACTGTTAAACACATCATACTACTAAAAATAAAAATAAGCTGAACGAAACAAGTCCTAAATACAAGTCCTACATACTCAATATTTCTCAAACCCCAATATTTAGTAATAAATGTGTTAATAAATAACATTATGAACAAGATCCACGCTCAATTCTTATGGGAAAATGTCGCACAAAACAATTGAAAGCAAACAATGTAATTTATTTTGCTTATGATCACGTTTGACCTCTGATATAGATTAGTCATCAGTTAGTATTGAAGCAAGCGCGAAATATACCGATAGAGGAAGAGACAATATAATAAATAAGAATAAACACCTAACAGTCACATACATAGTCCTGACCCCACATTAATATCGAGTCTTGTGTCGTGGGCATCAGAAACAGCTAGGCCCGAAATAAATACCTGTGGTTCACACATATATTTGTTTCGGTGCGGGCATCGAACCCACGGTCTCTCGTTTCACAGTCGGCGTTTAACCAACTGTGCCACGGAAGTCATGCAAATGGTTTAACTGTCAATTAACTAAAATATAGTTGTTTTTCAAAAGATCTTTTGAAATATTAAACTATTCGCGGCTTTGGAATATGTTGTAGCCCTGAAGAAGAAAGTTTACTTTATTCTGTTGTTCTCTTCATTTCCGCAAACAATTAAATTGAAAATTACGTGATCTGCTAAGAAATAAATAATTGTTCGAAAAGGTTGATACCAGACAACAGCTGTTTGTAAAATTATAAATGCATTATTGTGTTTTATTGATAAAAACATATTGTTAATCCCACTTAAGTTAGAAATTAAAACCGGTAGATAAAATATCCGGTAATTTTTCAAATCCACTACGGAGCCTTCAGTTTGGTCAAAATCACAATTAGAAAATAACCAATGGAAAAGGCCCATTAATTGTAATAAAATTACCGCTACTGGCAGAAAAATTCCAAAGACCTGAATAACGTTACGTTTTCTCAATGTCAATGACTCTATGGGAAATACGACGACTAGTAGCAAAAAGTGTAATTGCGATCTAGTCACCAGTTGTATAACAGACATAATAAAAACAGCAGTGGAACTCGGTAGGCAGAACCTACCAGGACAACCATGTTTCACCTTGTGTCTTCCGTTCCACGATGTAAAAGGGGGCGAGCCTATCGCATTTCGGGCATAAATTTTTGACTCCGGGCACAAAATCTTGATCAAATCAAAATTTTAATAAAGAAATCTGAGCTTGTTTCCTTACGGTATTTTTATTGAAGAGCCTCTCCAAATTTGGGTGTTGTTGGGAAGTTATCTATGCATACAATAATTCTTCGGTAAACACGAGTATTGTTCACACGAGCACCGGAAGTTTACCAATAGGCTTGCGTTTAGAACCCGCACTCGGACACTCTATTTGCTCTAAGATTAGCTTCCGTATGGAGTATTTGCATTAGTGGTTCTTAGGTAAATAATATTTATGGGAATGACTGATACAATTACGTAGAATCATAAGAAATAAATTGCGATGTAAAAACATTTTTTGTGATCGCCTGAACCGTGGAGCAGAGAATAGAAAAGATTTGTCTTCTAATTTTTAGTTCCTTCGTTCATTCGTTTCACGCCACAGTCATTCCATTGCTGAACATAGGCCTTCTCTAATGATATCTACGTCGACTTGTTGGAAGCAACCTGCATCTAGCGACTTCCTGCAACCTTAACTAGTTCGTTTGTCCACCTTGTATGCGGGCGTCTGACACTGCGCTTGCTTATACGTCGCCTCTACTCCAGAACTTTTCGTCCCCAACGGCCATCAGTTCTTCGTACTAATTCACCTAATTGTTTAAAGGTAAAAATGGTCCGTATAAAGCTATATTAATTAATAACAGATGACACAACCCAAAAAATACCAAAACGTAACCTCAGTTATTTTTAGTCATGTAAATTTAACTACTTCCTGCCGACCTACAGCCCTGGAATTCGTCAAAAGGTCTCGTGCAAAAAGGGTTTTATGACTGTAATTTTACTGCAATAAATTATTACATTGCCTTCATTTACACATACATGTGGGTGGGCGGGAAATTGACTGTTAAACTATTAGCCCTTGGTTTGATACCGGGTCCAGTAAAATGACTAAAATCAACAAACATTTGTTTTGGGCTCGTTGTTTATAATCCAAAAGTTCCGCATTATACCCCCAACGATACAAGATCTCAACGTGGGGTAGGGATTTTCAGTTGTTCTAACACCGTTATTTTTCAATACAGTCAAACTTTAGTCCACCACACCGCGCTGACCTAAACCAGGTTATTAGACTCAACCTACAGATATTCTTGTAGAGACCTGTCTGACAAATATTTCTATATTTTTTCTTTCTTTCGGTATTTTAAGAAGTTCTCTTTCATATTCATAGTTAGCGATGAATAGTTTTGTACCCTTAAGAAGTCGATATGTGCTTTGAGATCGAATCCCACGAAAATCCAAGCAGTCTGTTAGCATTTTATACCAAGCTCTCGCTTTTTCTAAAGGTTTTTTTTCATAGAAATTTAAATATTCCGCTTACACATCCGTCCTGAATAATATTATTCTTAAACTTTTTTTTGGAAACGATCGGGTTGGAATTTTAACTATCAATTTTGTTATTCAAATGTAGTAGTGCAAAACGCACATTGCAAATAAAATTCGATGGTTGATATGACTTTCGAAGTATATTGATATATCAGTTATAAAATATTTACATCAGGGATTTTTATCATATATATTTTTATCTGTGTCGAAACTTAATTCATCAACATCCAATTTCTAAGTATGGGAAAAATAGATTTGAAAAAAAAATCCTTCCTAGATCTTTCCGAATAGTGCGTGCGTTTTGTAGATTATTTGCAAGTAATTAATTTGTCTTTATAGTATTTTTATTATTTGAATATTATATAATATAAAAATGACTCGCAAAAACTCCCAGACTCTGAAAAAAGTTTGTAATCCAAACATGTTTTTATCCATACGGAGCTGTCCAACTGATGTCGCAAATTTTAACATAAAAAGTCAATTGCCTAACCATTGCAATATCGAGTCGTCGCATATGAAATTAACAATTTAATAACTTTCGTAATATTTTTTTCGCAAGCATAATTAATACTACACAACTTAATTTAAATACAAGTTAAAAAAAATCCCAGTTTCCAAAATATCACAATTTCATAAATAATAAATCTTGAGCTGTTGTTTCAAATTTTGTAAAGGTTTGCATCCTTATTTGTATTAGAATCAGCCTATATACGTACCACTACAGGGCAGGGCCTTTTCTACAATCAACTATGCGATTGAGAGTGATTAGGCCATATAGTCCACCACGCTGGCCTAGTAACGGTTGCATGCATAATAAAATATCTAAATTAACTTACTCTTCAACGCCCATCTCTTGTTCAGCAGTAGTCCATCTAAGAATTTGTACCCCTGCTCCCTGCAAACTGTCTCCTTAACGTTGGAAACAGCGCTCGTCAGCGAAAGCAGATCACTCGCCAGCACTACAGAAGATGCGTAGTCTGGAGACTCCACTACAACCCTAACATTCGTAGTCTCCTTATTATCACCTTCGTAAGCATTGTACGAAGGTTTATCAGAAGGTTCAGCCTCAGTTTTGTTCTCAATGAATTTCGCTATTATTTCCTTATCGATACCAAGTTTTTGCGCGGTCCTGTTTAATAGGGCTATGTCCTGCTGGTCTAACGTCCTGTTATTCTCGAGTACAGCCAGGCGGTTTAACACATCGATTGTTTTATTTTGCCGGCCATCGAGAGCCGCCACAACGCACACGATCGCGAAGAAACTGGCGTAGTTGAGCATGGCGACGCGTGCGCACCGAGCGCTCTCAAAATCACACTAAAGCCTCTATCGATGAGACAACCTCGGTTAGGCCCTACCATTACTGTAATCGATTCATTGTCTTTAAACAGTAAGGAACATCGTAATTTACATACATTAATGTTCTCGATGTTTCTATCGGATGTATCGGATCGTAAATATAGATATATTGATCGGTTTGATTGATGAAAAAATAGAATAAGAGAAACTGTTTTTACTGTATAATATTTAAGCTCGTCTGACAACTGAAACGTTTTAAATATCAGTCGTAAATTACAATAGTAGTAATAAATTTTCCCGCTAAATTAACGATAGTTTGGTTCATTAGCACTTATAAAAAAATATAATAACCAACCACTTTATTAAGAAGAAGACAAATCTTTTACTTTTCTGCTAAAGATCTAATCACGGAACTAATAAATAAAAATACTACGACTAAGCATTAAGCATAAACTCGTGAGGAAACCTGCATACCATAGCGATCTGTAAGAATTTCTATGTTATGTAAAATCAAAATCAAAATATTCTTTATTCAAATAGTCTCAGTCTCAGTAGACAAGATCTTTTGAATCGTTCTTTTTTGCTAACACCGCTTCGGAACATGTTGTAGCTGTGAAGAAGAAATGGCACAAGAAACTCCCTCAGCAACACGAACTGTCTTCTTTTTTCTTTTATTGTAAAGTCCACCAACTCGCACTAGGCCAGCGTGGTTGACTATATTATGGCCTAACCACTCTCAATGGTCCTCTAGATTGAACAGGAGGTTCATGCCCTAAAGTGGGACATATATGGGCTGTTACAATAAGCATAAACTGAAAAATAAATAGTATAAATCCTGGCTAGCTGATATCAAACAATCCATAACACATGCTGTTGCATGCCGACATAGTTTCGTGTTAACTAATATCACAGCCCGATCCAAGACATTTTCTTTTGACTTTAATCACTTTCATTTTTCGATCTTAATGTGGGGTCAGGACTATGTATGTGACTGTTGGGTGTTATTATTATTATTATTATCGTTCTTTTTTTCCCATAATCATAAATTCATGTGTCCTTTAATATCCTATTTTGTACTCAACTTACAGAAATTCAAAGTAATACACAATAATTCTCATACAAAGTTTCAACTTCTTGAAATTAAACTATTATTTACAGATTTTACCGCGATTCAATCCATAAATAATAGTTTTATTTCAATGTGTAATATTCGCGTAAATCTAAGAAACCATTTCAACTTCTTTTTAGTTCTTATGTATGAAATTTGTCTTTTAATTTACCACTGTATAGTTGACCCACACTATTGTAGTACTGAATCCACCTTGGTTAATGTGTACAGGTACATTTAATTTCAATTTAGGTAGACTAATTGTGTCCTACTTAATCTTCCCGCTCCTTCTCTCAAGACCTTCTCTTGAAAGATTAAAAATATGAAGAATGTCCTGTCCTGAAAATGACATTGTATGAAGCTCAACGAGTCTCCGGGAATGTCAAACTTGTCTTTAACTTGCGAAAAATTCAATCACATCCAATAAAAATAATTGAATTAAAATGAAACAAAAATTGAAGGTAAATATTCGTGGGCTAGCATCAATTAAAAGCATTAGATAAAATAATATATAAATTGACAGTGTCAATTTGAACAACAATAAATATCAGACTGAGTCCTTGTGAAAATGAATTATTTATAGTATTCGGAAAGAAAGGGAAAAATTGTTTAATTAAACGAAATCAAAATGCGATAAAATACGTCCTCGTCCTAGAAAAGTAGTTATATTTCAAAATATAACATAACAAATATAAAAAAACAACATACAGTTGAATTGAGAACCTTCGCCTTATTTTTGAAGTCGCTTAAAAAGAAACCATATCTTCGTATTAGTTGCCATGTTATTATACACCTTGTAAACACCTGTTCAAAAAAGGTAAAACAGAATAAAATATACGTCCTTGATTTTATGGCGGTACGAAAGAACGAAAAGAAATTATGCTGCACCCAAATATTATTTAATTAACAATTATTAACATATTTTTGGTGGTTTAATTATATATTTTAAGAAATTAAACAAATGATATTGATGTATGATATTAAAACCTATTATTAAATTAGATTATTATTGAAAATGAAAATAATTTATTGAATCCATTATGATGTTCTACATCATTTCGATTCAGTAAATTTTTTATCCACCACCTGGTTCGGAAAGCAGTTTTCACTAGAGTAAAACGGGCAAGAAACTCTAGTGTTGCTCTTTTCAAAACCAGTTTACAATTTGATGATTATTACAAAACTTACAAGTGGTTTAAATCAGAGCAGGTCATTAATAATTTGTTATAACATTGATATTTATCAGTCCGGACTCGGAAATTTATTTCCGAAATGGCATTAGGTTCACCTCCTATCACATAGTGGGACTGGACATATAAGACGAAATGTGGGTGTCCTGGTGGCACCTCTGCCTACCCCTTCTGGGAAAAAGGCGAGAGTTTATGTATGTATGTATGAATAATTGAGTATAGATGTTAGTTGTTATTATATAGATTTTTATTTTCTGTTGGTTTAAATTATTTGCTGGCTAAACTATGTCTCAGTGTAATTTGTGAATTAATAAGTAACTCTTCGATCCCCATAATTTCAACCAACTATCATAAGAACTACTTTTTTCCTTAACTATACAAAAAAATCCCTACCGACCGTCCTATAAAAATACTAAGCCTTTCATGTGTTTTATAATATATTCGACAACTTACACATACATATATAAGTAAATAAATACACCCAACAGTCACATTTATAATCCTGAACCATCCTGAACCCATGACGAACCGTATCGTATGGTATAAAATTTCGGCGCGGAGATTGAACTCGCGGCCTCTTGTTTGCACCACGAAGACTGTATATTATACAAAATATATTCAGTTTTGTTTTATCATTTCAGTGACTGAACTTTCATTGTAATCATATTGCAAAATTTCTAGTTTTAATGACCGCAAAATGGAGTTGATACTACACGCTAATCATCACATACAAATTAAATTGTTACAATAACGTGTGGAAAGTAACTCTTATCAAGATTTTGCTCTCTATACTGACGACATTATTCATATATAGTTTATAAACCTATTTTAACTATCATTCGATAGTTAGATACTTTTATCTCTTTTGCAAGATTTTTGAATTTAATTTGTGCGAAAAAGACAAAACATTCAACAGGTAAAATAGGTTTTTAACTGCCTGTGAATAAGGTCATTAAATAAATGATCGCATACAGGCATACCAAATAATAAATGTAATAATATATGTAGAATGTAATGTAGTCATGGTCTAATCTTAAATCTAGTATTTTAATTAATTTTTGTGATAATTAATTTGAATTATACTATATAGGTACATTCAATAATTGTAAACAACTTCAAATTAACGTTAATTAGTTTTTAAATTAAACACAAAAATTACAAACGAAATAATTTTATTAACACATAAATATCGCTACCTCGAGTATCGATAGTATTGAGCTCCATTCCTTCCATTCGCCGTCCATTCCCATTCGTCAAGATCCCGATCATCCTCCCTCGAATAAGACCTTCCACCGTATTCCCTCCCAGGCCAAGAATCTACTCCACCCTCCTCCTCCTCAATAATCTCCAGATCATCATCCATCTGCATTTGAGATTCTTCTTCTTCCAACTCTTCGCCATTTTCTTCTTCTTCCATAATTTCTTCTAAACCCTCGCTCTTTTCTCTTTGAGCTTCGAATTCTGCTTCGGATTCTGGGATTTCTTGCAACACTTCTCTGTGTACAAGAAGATGTTGCCTGTGCCTTATTGGAGGCATTTCTTTTCCTTTCGGTGGTTTTTCGTCTTCCTTTTGCTCAGTCTCGCCATTTCCGTTTTTGGTTTCTGGTGGCTCGGAATCGTTTGATTTTGTGGAAAAAGATATCGCTTTGTGTAGTGATTGCATAGGGATAACCAGCGTCACAGTCAGAATTATTGATGATAGTAATATCAAAGATATTTCTTGGACGTCAATCTGTAAGCAACATTCAGACATTCAGATCCTATTACATATTGATTTCCTTAGCCCAAAATAAAACACCTAAAAGATACTCAGATTAATTATCATTTTATTTCTAATTGTTCGTCAGTTTCAGACTAATTAACATGTTTTATCTTCCCTCATAAAATATTAATACGAATCCTCCCAATTCAAAATAGATCTTATCATTATAACTAAGTTGCATCATATTATATAAATAACATCAATTACATGCATTATTGCAAAACATCTTATTAAATTGTATATATTTCCACCAATTAATAATTTTTCCCAATTCCCTCATAATAAGCATACACCAATTATTTTTAAAATTATTAGTTGAAACTAAGAGTACAACATACCAATGACATAAGGGTAAATTCACTCGATGTTTTTACTGTGGCTGCATTTGTAATGAAAACGATGAATTGGCAGAGATATAGAGCGTAGGACAACCGGCTTATCAACACTAGAGGACGGCAGCATAATAGGCGAGACAGGAATTCTGAAAAAAAAAAAACTTTTCTAACCACTTTTGGAAGTAGCATTTTAGCAGGCCGACATAATTTTATCGAATGGCATGGGACTGCCATTTGATGCCATTCGATACTTTGCCTGGACGGCATAAGGAGTAATGCAGTCATTATGCCGTACCAGAGTAAACATAATAACCATAACCATAACCTAGTCTCAAAAATTATCTTTTAAAGAATTGGCTTAAAAATACACAATGCGGTGGTACCCAGGCGGCCTCTCATATATGAGAAACCTGCCACCAGTGAATCAAATGTATGTTGTGTTGTATAAAATGCATTTATACATTTTACAGAAAACTAATGTTTATTATTTAAAGACTGACCGCCAGTCTGACAACAACTCTAAAAGTTATAAAGCCCCATGAAAATTACAGTTTTTGAATGGCAGCCTCTGAACTATTTTCGTTTCGTCATTATATTTAGCAATCTTAAGTCATTGTTCTTTAAGTGAGAAGAAGACAAATTAGAAACAACATGTTATGTCTATTATTAATATGACATAGCTTTGCAAATTACATCAAAATCTGAATTAACGATGTTCTGCTAAATTTATTAATATCATTTCTTTAATTTATGAGAATTGATAATCGAAAAAATCAATAAAGAAGTATTTTATTTCCATGAGAAAATCTTAAACCATTTAGGAAGTAGAATCAAAGCAGTACAGTTCAGACGCTGAACACAATATATTTTCCTACTTGGACTGACATCATAATTAGCAAACTATACCAGAATATCGATATTATAATCAAAACATTATGTAAATGGGTACTTTACCTAAAAAACACTAACTATATGAGTTTTAGCACGCTAGTTTAACAAAATGAAAGGACCATAAACAAAAAAAAATGATCAAATCATCTGATATTGGGCATCCTAACATGGCATCTGAACATCTAATAATTTAAAAAAATAAGGGTTGGTTTTTTGAACTTATCACTCTTTAATAAAGAAAGGATAAATACATCTGTTTATACATTTTTTGAACATAAAAATATGAAGAGATCTGAACAGATTTATCCCGGAAAATTTGATTGTCCCATAGGGGCAAGAAATTTTAATACATGTATTTACAGCTCTTTGAAACTGAAACGGTAGAATGGAATTGAATATAATGTAAAAGGGCTGATGAAAATGGGATATAAGAGAACAGAACTGCATACCTTTACTCATGGAATGGAGACAAGTAGTATAATAGTCAGCAATCACAATCCAAATGTAAAACAGTTTGTACGTGAAATAATTTGTCTGATGTGAACTAGACTCAAAAAGTATCAGCATCTAGGTGAAGCTGGATCGAACCGCTAGTATGTGATAAAATGTGAAAAGACATAAACTACTCTTTTTTAGCAGCAACGCATTCGATTGCCAAAAGATCATAAACGATCTGTTTTAAATTCATTCAATCAGATTCTTCGCTACTGCCTTACTTTACTGTACTTGTTCGTTCAGCAAAGGACAGTTCGTCCATGAATACTATCGCCAACGGTAAATATATGTTCATTTATTTTCCTTTCGTAGAAGATATTATACTTAGTTTATTTTTTGTTCCCAATGAGGTGATAATTGACCCATGGTCCTTGCCAATGTCAAAGATAACCTATCAAGGCGTACTTTATTTCCAAATTGGTTTTGAAAAGATTATGGAATGGATGAATCATAAAGGATGTATTTTTATGTTAGTTCGGAAAATAGATTTCGATAGGGGTATTCGTGTAAACTAAGATAAAATAATGTGATCGAACATAACTCTCAGAAAACGAAGCATACAGGTCGTTAATTAAAATAATGGATCATCTTTAACTATATTCTTCGTCTTTTCTTCCTTCTCCAAAGGAAGTTCACTGGTGAGCCTAGTCCCTCACCAAAGATCTTTACTAATACATCCATCACATTTGAAATACCTTAGATTTTGGTATAATTATTTGGGTTGATGACATTGATAAGGTCACAGGTCGAACCTGGACAAGTCTGTCGAAAGACCGAAAAAGTGTCATACAATAATAGACGCCTGTACCCAGCAATAGAATTCCATAATCTATAAATAATGAAAATGATATTAGGAATCCCATATATTATAAAGGATTTACCACAAGATCCATTGTTCACGACGTAGATGACCCAGGCGATGGCGACTGCTGATGCTATAGGCGCCAGGGCAGCATACTGAGCCGCAAAGGATGTGGTATACCGATATGATGTCGATCCAGAGTCAAACCCAGCCCACCACATCAAGCTCCACAGGATGCCACTCAAAATCCAACCGAACGCAAGGAAAATCTGAAAGACAAATTGGGTTATCAAAAATTGTCATCACAAATTCTTTTAAGTCTGAGTAGTTGCAGTTTTTGAACCAATAAAAGATGAAAATGTTTTTCGATCACAGATGTTTGCCTTGAATCCCGGCCCTGGATTTTCCATGTGAAAATATTTTAATAAAATGGTAGTTTCTTTATGGTTATAACCAAAATGAGATAAGTTTAAGCACATAATAAGTATTGACTTATAAGACACGTCGACATTTAGCAACAATAAGCTAAATGGAACAAAGTAGTGGATTTCCATAAAATAATTTATAATTGTAACAAAAAAATATTCAAGAGCATTGCATAACTTATCGCAATAGTTAAAATTATAATGTGTAAAAGCAATAAAAATCTCTATTTTTAATAACTGTTCTCGTGGATTTAAAGAATAATATTTTTATCATTATAACATAGTTTTATATTTAGATCTATATCTATGTATATCGCAATTCCGAAAAAATAATAATTAATGAATGTAATACCCCACTTAGATGGGAATATTGCAATCGTCTATTCAGCATAATTGGCTTGAGAATCAAAAGCTCACTTATACCGAAAATTCTTAGTGGCTTCTAAGTTCATGTTTGTAGTTTCGTTGATTTCAGAGTTATTTTTAATTGAATTTAAATAAATGAATAAATACAGACCCCACAGTCACAGACGTAATCCTGACCCCACACTTAGATCGAGTTTTGTGTCGTGGGAATCAGAAACTACGATAAACTTTTCGGTCTCACAACACCCAACAAATACATGTAGATCACACAAATATTTGTCACCGTTCGGGGATTGAACCCTCTGCCTCTCGTTTATTACTCCCTAATTGCCTTTATTTTATCTGCGACCACCTTTTAATCAATTCTGGTTCTTTTAATCTATTCAATACCCTATTCAGGGTATCATTCACTCTCAAGAATAAGCCCTATTTTTACGTTATTACATCTTCTGATATTTCATTAAAAAATTACAAGTTAATATCGAGCCACGGACTTATTTAAACTCATAAAATCTATATGAATGGTTCCAAAATATGCCCTTAAAAAGTCTCATATCTGTGGATACTCATATTTGTGGGACTAGTTCGACCTATCTTAAATTACGGCAATGACAGTCAACAGCACACATTAGATATTTCTTAATTAATAAATTCTCGTTCAGATCCACACACTCAATTTTAAAAACTTAAAAGCAAATATCTCTACCTATCGAATTATCGTGTAGTGCAGTGATTCTCAACCATTTTTTGTTGCGGCACATATTTAACGATTTCAAAATTTGGCGGCACACAAAGAGCGCCTTGAGACATATTCCTATTGCTATGCACGCCGATTCATCACAATTTGGCACTAAGAAAAAACGCGTTGCAAAGCAAATAATAAAATAATTAACTTATTTGTGGATTTAAATACATATTCATGTTAAAAATATTGTTCTTTTTAACTGATATAATTTAATAATATTAACATTATTATATATTTGCAAAATTTGGCGGCACACTTTTGAAATTTGGCGGCACACAAAAGTGCCGCGGCACAGTGGTTGAGAATCACTGGTGTAGTGAATAAAGCTGACTCACTTTGCCATGTCGTGCGGGCTTCGTCAGAGCCAAACCTAAGCTAAGCCCCACCAGGTACGACGTGGAGCGATGCAGCGCAGACAGGTAGCTCAATCGCGCGGTCCTGTATAGCTGGCTTACGCTAAAATTTAATAACAATAATTAATAAATAACACCCAACAGTCTCATACATAGTCCTAACCCCACATTAAGATTGAGTCTTGTGTTGCCGGTATCACAAACACCCAGACACGAAAGAAATTTTTGGGGACGCACAAACATTTCTCTCGGTGCGGCGATCGAACCCGCGGTATATTCCACTTTCTAACCGCCAATGCTATATTATTATCTTATTATGATATTTTATTATTTTTATCGGAGGCTGTCCGATAATAATAATCATAATTTTATGACAGATAATAATGTGATCCCAATTGGGTTATAAATAGTGTTGCTAACAAAGACTGATTGGAGACACCACAATGACAACCTAATGCTAGACTACTTGACTGCATTGTAAGTGTATCCAGCAAATACAGTAAACTCAATTTAGCGTGCAAATAAAGAGATACGTGTCCCGAGAACTTCACTCCAACTCCAAATGTACTGAAGGGTTCCTTAGTTTATAAATCAATTTGAAATCCATAATCTTTTTTGCCAAGTTGTACACGTGCTCATGAATGTGTGCTCGAAGTAATGTATGTCATCACGCGACTTACAAAATTACCTTTCAATCTTGTTCTACAAAAGAATCTAGTTAAAGTAGAAAACATCCGCCTATTGTCAACTATGAAGCTATTAATAAATACCGGGTATATCAAGACTGCTACCGAAAATGAAGCCGGGTGGTAGTTTTAATGACTACAAACACAATGCAACTAAAAATTTCGCTAAGAAACGCGATTTTTTTATTATTTTTTAAATATCGTCGATTTTGGGTGGCAAATCCATAGTTTTTGCTAAAACAATAATTTAAAGCCTTGCATACCATAGCGTCTTTAAAAATAAAAGGATGTACACTATTATTTAAGAAAAATCTATTTATTTACCACTCTAATACGTCGAAAAAAATTCGTCACAAGTTTTTGCACAAAATTAGTTACATTGTGTCTGAAGTCACTAAAACTACCACCCAGCTTCGTTTTCGGTAGCAGTCTTGATATACCATGTATAGAGTGCTAAAAGCATTAAATGATACAAGTCCGATAAATAATTACGCAAATGGATCAAAAATAAAATACACGTGCTGATGTGCTAAATAAAACATTTAGATCTCACGCTTATTGTACACCTGAATGCATACGAATGTTAATATAAACTAAATATTGTCTTGTAATTCACATCAGAAATACGATAGTGTAACTCGATAATTAATTTTTTAAGGAATTTCAGAACTATTATCGCTATGTTTCGTAATGTCTGCAGAAAAAAATTCTCGCGTTGAGTTATAAAATTGAACATGCATTTTAAATAGACGATGCTAAAACAAATTTACATTAGTCGTGTCTTTTTTTGGAAATGACCAAGGAAATGACCAACTAACATGACATTTGAGTTAGTTTCCTCCAGCAATCACTGAGACATTGTATCTTGGTATCATGGTACCTTATGAGAATGAGTGAAAAAATCTATATATTAATACGTGATGCAAAAACTTTGGATCCCTTTTTACGAAAATTGCGCGGACGCAGGAGCATAAAATTTGGCACACTTATAGTTTATGTGTAGGAGAAGTGGAGAATGCTAATATTTTTCAATAATAATGCTTATAAAGTACATTAAATCAAAAAATAAAACATTACACACACTGCTATGCATTTCACACACACATCCATACACAAGTATACATACTCTGGTGTCAAATTGTTTCTTTTCTTTTTCATTTTGTTCTTCTGACATAGACATATAAAAAAAAAAGGTTTTATTTGCCTAATGAGGTAATAATATTAATATTAAAAGAGAATATTAATTTTAAATGAGGCAATAATATTAATATTAAGCCTAATATTAAATGTTATATAAAACAAGATTTTAATAATAATGCATAAAAAGTACAAATCAATAAATAAACCAGCATGCATTTGACACACGTAGGTATACACAAGTATTTGTACACGTATACATACTCTTTGGTCAAATTGTTTCTTTGCTTTATTATAGACTTAGAGTAATTACCTCTAGAGAGAGCCTAAATGTACTGTACATCGCAAAAATGAGACACACCGATACGAATTTCTTTATGTCAGAATGAGATGCAAAATAATGTTCTATTTCATGTGACGTGCCGCGTTTTGTTGTTGGGCGAAAAAAGAATTTCGCCAGACAAAGCGACGTCGTTCAAGCAATAAAGCAACCTAATATAATCGTAATAGGGTCTATTTTAAATCAAGGCCATAATATGGCGCTTATTTTCTTGTGTTGCTAGATATAGCTATTGATGTCTCATGTGCGGTTACTGCGTGAATCTCTCTTAATAGACATATATGTAGTTGAATGTCAATCAGAAAAAAATGTTTACTGTGGTTTTGTTGAATATCAAACAGAAAAGATTTATTTGACGAATACTACGTGAAATACTGAGCGCTATCATTAATTTATATGTATAAAGAAAGTTCTGTAGCAGCAATCTGCAATAACAAAATTCAGGTACAAAAAATGTGCACGAATTATCAGAATAACAACATCATCATACAGGTAAAAACTTTTTCTCTTCTTGATTTGGTCGAATTTCGATCACTAGGCGACCACTAGTTAAAATAAATATGACACGCTCGTCTCGCCATTAATTGCAATAAGAATGTCAGTTTCAAACTTAAAAAAGATCTTTTTTAAACTCCATTTTATATGTTTCTTTTTTGTATAGTTTATCAAAGTTTTTAATGTATTAGTCCTTAAAATCCTTGAAACGAAATTATATTTACTCTAGTTTCATCTTGACTTGCCATTGATTTATTCTTTAATTATTTCAGTCTCTTAAACCCAAATTACTGTTCATTGACAACCCTCAACGATCAAACATACCTGACTCCATGGTAAGCCAGCAATGTAAGGCGATGGTCCCGCACTGTAGAATATCTCGAATAGGTGGCTAGAATATGCAGTCCAGGTATGATGAGTCTAAAAAGTCCCTGGTTTACTTCCACTGCCCAGACTATTATACCTCCAAGGATGGTCAACTGCATGTCTAGGGCGAGTTGGTGGGTTTGAGGGGCGCACTGAAACAAAAAGTTACATAGATATTATAAACAATATATGCCTGGTGACAGGATTTTTTATTTCATATTAGCATGACCAAGAATTACGATCATTGGCATTTTATTATTGCAAATATTATTAAAAAGAGGTCCTTTGAGGGTAAGTGATCACTGCCGCCTATGAACCCACAATGCTTTAATCATAGATGTGTTGTCGCCACATCAAATCGGGAGAAGAACGGGAAGGAAAATGGATGGGGAGAGGAAAAGAGTATTGGGCATCCGGCAATCTCATGTAGCAAACGAAACGCGAAAGCAAAGCTAACGCTTCACGTCGATTTCCTGTGAGACAGTGGTGGTTATTCGTCTATGCTTGTCGATATATGAACTCTTCATGTCAACTTTTCACATCCTTCACATCCATTCGTTATTCGCATTTATATACATTAACTAAAATATAACTGTTTTACTGCTAAATTCTCACCATTTCCTCTAGACCGAAGTAGTTCTGCACGTAAAGAAGATTCCACCACCAGCCTTCCTGGCACACCTTGGCATTTTTGGTGACCAGGCTGCCCCACATCGGGCCCACCGATATGTGATCCCACACGTAAGCATAGAACAGCACCACTGCTAGGAGAGCTGGAGTCAACCTGCAACAAAACAAGTCTTGAATGTTCCGGAAGATAATTCAAAGACGCATGTTGAGAATTTCATCAAATAATTTTAATTGTCAGTTGTCAACGGTACGTCATAGCAACAGGTCATGTGTAGCTGCTCTCTCGTAGTATACCCACAATGGTCATTAAAAAGTGTAGTATGTGCAGTAGAAACATTACCAAAAAGGTGCCTGGCTTAGAGTGTAGTAGGTGTGATAAGGTAGTTCATGCTGATCCCACGTGTTCCAAGCTTTCAAACAAGCAATTAAACTTTCTTCGAAACTCTTCCGGTATTGAATGGAGCTGTGAAGATTGTCTCAAAAACTCCTCGCGTCGGTCATCTTTCGTTACTCCTGATGAGGATGGTGATGAAGAGGACACCGAAAATATCACGGTAAACGCACAAGCTATAAACACCAAAAAGCTAGTGCAGAACATAAGTCAAGAATTGAGAAAAACCCTCAAGCAAGAGATCAGGGGACTCGAGACTTCATTAGAATTCATGAGTGAACAAATCAACACCATGGAGCAATCCCTGAAAAAACAGGATTCGATCATAAAAAATCTTGAAAATAAAAATTATGATCTACAGAATAAAAACAAGAATTTAGAACTACGAGTCACTATTTTGGAACAAAATTTGAAAGATCTAGAGCAAAAATCTCTCTCAACATCTGTGGAAATCGACGGTGTGCCTGAACTCCCATCGAATGATATTATGACAACTATTAACAATATTGCTTCAAAGTTGGAGGTAGATGAGAAGGCTATTTTGTCATCGTATCGTCTCCCCGGGACCAAGGAAAGGCCAGGAGCTATAGTCATCAAGCTCAAATCAAAGACAATTCAACGAGAGTGGATAGACGCTAGTAAGAAAAGTCCTCTCAAACTAGGATTTATTCTATCAAATGTTCCACAGGAGAAAACAAATAATCATATCTACGTTCGTGAGGCGTTAACTAAATACCACAAAACACTTTTATATAATGCTAAATTACAACTGTTAAATAAAATCTGTCAATATGTATGGTGTAAAGACGGGAAAGTGTTTGCCAGAAAAACTAACAATAGCAAAATACATTACATCCGTTCGTTAATTGATATTAATCAAATTCAAAAACAATACTCAACTCAATCGGAGAAACAATGGTCTACACCTATATAATAGTTAAGTATAATTAGTGCACTTTATTTTTAGTTTATAACTACTCTTCTTTTGTGTTTCGTTTTTCATTATATTATGGAGCCTCAAATTAAAGAAATTAATAATTGTAAAACTATTAACAGCTTTTTCCGGCAACTTCCTACACATTGCGAACTACCAATATCATGTATCCATTTTAATATTAGATCATTAATCAAAAACTTTGCTAAGTTGCAACAAACAATACAAAATTGTATGTTTCCATTGGACATAATTGTGATCACAGAAGCAGGTATCTCAAAAAATATTGTGCATTTGTTTAATCTACCTGGCTATAATATGCATTCAAAATTACGTAACAATAGGAAAGGAGGTGGTGTTATAATATATATAAGAAATCACTTAAAATTCACAATAATTAATCATCAAACTAAAACATTTGAAAGCATATCTGGCATTGTAAAACTTAATTCAAATATTGACGTAGTTCTATGTGCATTGTATAAACCACCAGCAACTAACAGAAACTTATTTATTACGGAATTAGGTAACTGGTTGTCCGAGTATGACTCTAAAAAAAACCTATGTATTATTGGTGACACAAATATAGATCTTAAATGCACTTCGTCATACAAAGAACTATATCTTAACACTCTTAGCGAGCGCGGATTGACTTGTGGAATTTCAGACTTCACCCGAATCGAAACTAGACAAAATATGATAACTAGATCTTGTATTGATCATTTGTTTGGTCGCTTTCCGACTTTAAATCCGTACTCTGCGGTGTTAGATACTGTACTGGCCGACCATCGAGGCATTATCTTTGCATGTGTCGGCAATTCACAACCCGTGAGTATACAGGCTGTTTCAAAAGAATGGATTGACTATGATATACTTTATAAAGAGTTAAAAAATATTAAATGGGATCAAACTCGATATATGAAATCGTCTTGCGATATATATAATTTTATCTGTAAATCTTTTAATAATGCAAATGAAGCTGCCTCTAGAAGTAACACCTACACGCATACTAACAAACGTAATAATCGGTTAAACTTGCCGTGGATCGATAAAAATATTATTCATCTTTGTAAAAAACGAGATAAGTTGTTTGGATTATGGAAAAACAACCCAACCGACCCTAATCTCAGGCTAAGATATAATACAATCAGGAACAAAACAAATAAAATTTTAGATTTTAAACGAAATAATTATTATTTATCTCTAATTAGGGATAATTTTAAAAATACTAAGAAAATATATCAAATTATCAATCAAATGCTCGGAAGAGTGACCTTATCTATTGATGAAGCAGTACATAAGGCGTTTGACACAAAAGGGTTTAATACCAATCATATAGTGAAAATGTTTTCAGTTGCATTTGATAAGGCGGTTAAGGATATCATACCAAATTGTAGCCTAAAACTAACAAACCAAACCACGTGCACCTCGATCGACGCGAGTATCCACTTTAAGAAAGCAACCACTTGTAGCGTATATAAAATTGTTAGGAGTCTTAATTCTAAGAAAGCTCCAGGTTATGATCGTATCAAAATTGCCGATATTAAAATGATAGGAGAAAGGGTTTCATTAGCCATAGCTAATCTTATCAACACTAGTATTGCGTCTGGCCTGTACCCAAATGAGTTGAAAATAGGTTGTGTCCGGCCAATTTTTAAGAAGGGTAAGCGCGATGATTTTTATAACTACCGTCCCATCACGATTCTTTCCTCTGTGGATAAAATTGTGGAAAAGTTCGTATGTAAGCAGATACATGATTTTTATAAGAAACACGACGTTATTTATCACAATCAATTTGGCTTCCAATCGGGTAAAAGCACCACGGATCTTTTGACAAAATTCACAGATGAAGTAAATGAACACTTAAATAACAAAAAATACGTTTTCGCGCTATTTATTGACTTTTCACGTGCATTTGATACTTTGATCCATGGAGAAGTTATAGAAAGGCTAAATTGTTGTGGTATACGTGGGCCATTGCTTACGTGGTGTAGTAACTATCTGAAAAACCGTAAGTTTACTGTTAAGATTGACAGTACGTACAGTGATCTCATAAACGTAACACATGGAACTGCTCAAGGGTCCGTTTTGGGTCCCTTGCATTTTTTGACATATGTCAATAATATGAGTAAATGTCTTCAAAACTGCATGTGCTACCAGTTCGCTGATGACACGTGCCTTGTTATCGCCGATAAGAATCCAAAAGTAGCTATAGAACTTCTACAATCTGACTTTGATTCCCTTGCGAAATGGTGCCATGATTCAGGATTGGTATTAAATACCAATAAAACCAAACTTTTAGCCATTAAATCACCATACGTTAAAAACGCTTCTTTGACAAATCTTGTGGCCCATGAGCATAATTGTCTACATTTACATTTATCTAATCGCAAACCCTGTCAATGCCCTACTTTAGAAACTGTTGAAAGCCAGATGTACCTAGGCGTATTGATAGATAGCAAATTCAATTGGTCGTTTCATATTGAACAAATATGCAATAAACTGAGACAGTTTTTAGCAAATATAACTATACTTACCAAGCGCATTCCTTTCAAAACGAAACTAATGCTTTACAACTCATTGGCGGAATCACACATACAATACGGACTAGTTTGCTATGGTCGCACTTATAAAACATACCTCGATAAAATATACCAACTTCAACTTAGAATCTTAAAAAAGATAGTATCCAATAATATTAAAAACAAATATCGGAATGATGATAAAGGCCTTTTTAAGCATTGCAACACTCTAAATATTTATGCTAATGTAGAATATTCCTTATTAAAAAAATACTTTTTTGATACCACCTACCAAAAAAAAATTAAACACCCTGCATTCACACGGGCAGTCGCTCATAACCGGCTTTGTACAACGAGTGCAGTTAATGCGTACGGAGAGAGGACAGCTACCTACATAGTTCCCCGACTTATTAATAATTTGCCTACCGACTTAGTTAATAGTATCACACCGTCGAACATAAAATTTAAGTTGAAAAATTTCTTTTTAAGTAATCAATAATGTAACATCCCAATATTGCTGTATTATGTTAATTGTAAGATCCAAAATATTAACAAGATTAATTATTAAGTATTGTGCTGTTGTTAACTCGTGTCAGCTCTGGTATAAACCTTAGTGGTTTAATTGATGCTGTTCATGTTATGATTTATGTATAATTTTCTTTTGTGTACAATAAATGAAAAAAAAAAAAAAAAAATTAAAAAAGGAAAAGTCAATGGCTCTTTCTTAAAATGTATAGATGACATCATTGTAATACCATATTATCATCATGAATTTTTAAGAAAATATGTACATCAGCGGTTTCAACGGACGAAAAATTAACATATTTTTTTCTTTTACAAACACTTGACCTGACTGCGTTTGATCGTACTGTCGACTGCCATAAGAGATTTATCTCTCGCCATACGAAAAATAATTCCTGTTTGCTAAATTGGAAGTATAAAAGGCCTGGTTTCACCACTCCAGCTACATTTAGATATAGACACACACGTAGACATTTTAATATTTAATCGCACCAACCATAAAAGTTACGAATTAATGAGAAAATTTTAAATCCAAATGTAATGATAAAATAAGCTTGATCATCAATATCGCATCGAATTATCTCAATACGACATAAATCTTTTAATTTGAGCGGCACGATTGATCTTCATGTTTTTTAACAGCCTATAAAAATCTAGAAAAAGCTACAAAAACTAGAAATAAGTATTTGTCTCTGACAATCCGGACTGAGAAATGATAATTGAATAATTAAGATTTCAACACCTATGTAATTTTAATACAAGCTGCATTGTGTATGACGTTTTTTTTTTTTTATTATTATTGCATTGAATGGCGAGACGAGCATGCCGTTCGCCTGATGGTAAGCGTTGCGACCGCTCATGAACAGAAGCAAAACCAAACAACACCTTGATTTACAAAGCAATGCTTGGCATTCCACTGCGCTCGCCATCCTGAGACATAAGATGTTAAGTCTCAATATGTCCAGTAGTTACTCTGGCTACAATGTCCTTCAATCCGAAACACAACAGTGCATTTAAACTACTGTTTGACGGGAGAAATAGGCATTGCGGTGGTACCCACCCAGGCAGCCTCTCACATATGAGAGACCTACCACCAGTGACGTTGGAAAATTAGATTTGTAGATGAAGAAGAATAGCATGAAGAAGAGAGAAGATCCACTTGTGGCATCTGTTTTAATCTCACTAACCGAATGGCAATTCGACTTCAAAGCTAGTATTTTACGTTCAGTTTCGTTGATACAGTGATCAGGGACAAGACAGGACAGCAATGGGAAAGGAGTATTTGGTTTCAGGCAATGTCCGTCACCGAAAGAAACACAAGAGCTAAACCTTCTTTTGACGTTGATCTTCCGTGCGATAGTGGTACCATTACAGTCAGTACACATACAGATTATAGTCTAGCCAGCCAATTCTTACCGCTCAAGGAAACATTATGGCTCTACCACTTTCGTTCTTTGTTATCTATACTTTGTTTGTTTGTAACCTCTAATCTCAGAAATTACTAGATCGAATTGAACAATTCTCTTTGGTTTGGAAAGATCATTTATCAAGAAATGATTATAGGCTATAAATAATCACACTATGACATAAAGGAGGGAAGCAGTAGTGAAAAATCTAGCTAATGCGAAGAAATTTTATTAGTTTTATGTGCTCCAATTGGTCAATATTCTAAAATGATAGTCGGAATTGAACATTTTGGACGCCATTTTAAAAAGTGTATCTGCAGCCAGGCGGAGCCAGGCCGGACCGCTAGTCATTTATAATATATATAAGTCTACTCATTTTTCCACCAGCTACATCTGTACTCACAAATGATTCACGTCAAACGAATAGGCAACGTTTACACATTTAGAATTTTTATGTGAAAATAATGTAAACGCGGGCGGCGTGATGTTAAACAATAGATTTAATTTAACTCGCGTCTACGCAGAAAAACCGTAAACACCACGTGACTGGGTTAGAATTAAAGCAATAAGCCACAGTACAGTACGAGTCCATATAAAAAACCTAGGTCTTTTGCGTCCGCGTCACGCATTATAGCATTTACTATAAGCAACACTCTAGGCACTTCGCCATGCCAATATAAAAATTACGATTATCTATTGCAAGATTCAATATGACTTTCTTACTTCCGAAAAAACTAAGCAGGAATTGCAATACCAACATTGTGGAAACTTCACTGAATCATGTATTACTAATAATTGGATAATATATTTTATTTTTCTGTATGTTTACCAAATATATATATATAAAATGAAAATAAATAATTTCACCGTACTTATTCCCGTCTCGTAATACGATAGGAGGTGAACCTACCATGCATAAGTACTTGCACGTCCACTGTCAATGTCAAATTTCAAATTTTTAAATTAAACCCTATTTCTATTTACATTAGGCTGACAAATTGAATTTGACAAACGTCAACTGTCAAAATCGGCGGTCGGGACGTGGAAGTACATAATTATCATTGACAATTGACGCCTACGTAAGATATAAAAGATATAAGTTAAAAGTGCTTCTACGATGGTCAATTGTAGGTAGGTCATGCAAAACCATGCATAACAAGTCTACAATTCTAGTCTCAGGTACCTCAAACAAGATTTTCTAAACCGAAAACTCATATAGAGAAAGACCAACCTTTGATTAGGATCAAGATTTGTAAATTTCACAGCACCTAGACATTCTCATCGTACCAAAAAGATGATTTTATAATAATAAATAATATCAAAATTAAATACCAGATATACGTATTACATTGAACACGAGATGGTCGTAAATCACTCTCCTTGATATAAAATACTGGTAATTTGTGTCGTTTGAATAAAACAAAACGCTTTTTATAAATGCCTGCCATAATGTAACAAGCTTTTGTTGAATTAAGTAATTTATAATGGTTGTGCTTCCTAGTCTATTTATTTTATATGTCACAAATAAATTGTTATACAGATCACGCATTGTTTATTTACGTTTGTTCTAATCCTTTGTAGTTCGTTTAATTGCTGGCCTTTGCCTTTCGAATCCGTTATTATGTTTATATTTGTCGTGGCCATCTCAAACATAAAATTGAATACTGTAAACATACATAGTAAACATACTTTTTGAACAGAATTCATGCATAATGTTGGTACACCTGTCGATTAAGTTACTCTATCGTGTCACGATTAAAATAATAAGTTTATTGGAAAAAAGTAAGTTTGTACAATAGTAGTAATTATAACTAGACTTAGGTATAGGAGAGATCAAAATAATAAGTAAGTAATACAATCAACTTAACCTAAAATTAACAAAATATTTTTATGTACACCAGAAAAAATACTAGTGATCAACGCACTAGGCTTGGCCTGTATCGCGAAAATCGTTGAGTGGTGATCGGGACTGGTGACAGCGATGTTTAACGTAATCCAATATTATAATTACGAAATGGAAATATTATATACCACGATGACCACAATGTAATAATACTCGTACAATTAAATTTTATTCCAGGAGTGGTTTTTATTTCACAGTCTCATTCGTACATACGACGTAACCCTTTAAGCTTTTAACATTGTGTTATCAGTTCAGTATCACAAACGCCTTATACTTTTACAAGAGCAATATATGACTAATAAAGTTTTAAAAATATCAGGCGCTACACAAATTATTGTCAAAGTACACACAAAGTACGCTTTATATTTTTTAAAATGACATTACTCAATTAAAAAAAAAAAACTAAACCCAATGCCTTTAGATCAAACAAGTCAATGTTTTTATGCAATTAAAATAAAAAGTGACATCGTGGCATAAATATATTCGACTATTAGATCGATAGTTACACGTGGAGGCAATCTTAACTATAACACAGATCTTTCACCCAGGCAAGTTACATGATTGAGACCTAAAAAAACTAGGAGATATTCATAATGTGATGTCATCAAATATATCAATGACAATATGTTATTCTTATCGGTTGGATGTAAAGACTCAGTAATTTAATATTGACATATGATCAAATAGCAAGGCTGTTTGTTG
Organism: Hyles euphorbiae; assembly: GCA_023078785.2. Taxonomy (NCBI): domain Eukaryota; kingdom Metazoa; phylum Arthropoda; class Insecta; order Lepidoptera; family Sphingidae; genus Hyles; species Hyles euphorbiae. The sequence goes on along the minus strand of CM041041.1, from coordinate 4,076,767 downwards.
TGTTTGAATTAGCAAAAGGCTCCTCAGGTGTAAATAAAAAAATAAATACACCCAACAGTCACATACACAATCCTGACCCACACTAAGATCGAGTCTTGCGTCGTGGGCATCAGGAGCTACGAGAGACTTTTCGGTTTTATAAACACCCAGACCTGAAGCAAATACCTGTGGTTCACACAAAAATTTGTTTCGGTGCGGGGATCGAACCCGCGGCCTCTCGTTTCACAGCCGGCGTCTAACCAACTGCGCCACCGAGGCTGTCAAATAAATATTTTGTGCCTATACCCTACTGTTACTTCTCACGGTATATTAAGCTTGAGGTGTAGAGCCAGGCATTATATTTTTAAAGTAACAGTACCAATGGGTCGTCTTGACTGGATAGGTAGCAATGTTTAACAGAAAACCATCATGAAATGGCAGCTTGGTGTTGTTTTTTTTAAAGGATACCCTAGTACGTACAATATTCGTATCTACTCCAATAGGAACACGAAGGTGAAAAACGCGTCATATTAACCCACTCTAGAATAGATAAATGTACGGTCTCAGAAAAAAAAAACGTTAAATTAAGCAAATTACATACAATCATGATCATCACGCCGGTATCCCATAGGGGTAGGCAGACGCTATTTATGGATCAAAAGGCATTTCTCGATGTCGCGACATCAATTTAAGACATTGGAATTTACGCCATATTCCCAACATATAAATTTGGCAAGAAATTTAATCCCTGGCCATTGCACCCGTTCTGCTCTGGCCTTTACTGTGGCATCATCCACTTTCAACTTGCATTCTCATCGTATCCGGCTACTTTTGACCTAATCTATTAGGATGTAAATCTATTAGGATGTGACCGATTAAAAAAAAATTGCAGGAGGAATGCTCTTTTACAATTACCTCACATATCTAGATAGGAGTCGTTTAGGCGCGATAGTGTCGCTGTCTTTGCTAATGCGTTGAGCTGTTAAAGCGCCACTCAGAAGTAGGAAACAGTCTGTGAACACCCATCCGGCCCGGCACCACGACCATAGCGGAGAACTGACGGTCTGAAAAGAGATAGAAAATAAGAATAATATAAAAACAACTAACAGTCACATACATAGTACTGACCCCACAATAAGTTCGAGTCTTATGTCGTAGATATCAGAAGCTACGAGAGACTTTTCGGTCTCACAAACACACAGACCCGAAACTGGTGCGAGGTTCGAACCTGCTGCCTCTCGTTTCACAGGTGGCGTCTAACCGCCTGCGCTACGGAGTCTATGAATCACATTAATATACTTCCGTAAGCTAGTATGTTTTAATATTTCTTGTAATGTGTGAAGTCCGCACTGCACTAGGAAAGCGTGGTAGAATATGGCCTAACTGCCCTCAAGCAAACCCTCGCTTTGTAGATGACTATGGGCTGATTCACTACAAGCCCCTACGCACGTACACTATACCCAAAATTTTCGTTATACCTTGATTTTTTGATCAGCCAAAATAGATACGGTTATTATCTACACAGCTAGATTAGGTATAGTTAGCAGCTTTTAAGTCTTTAAAAATTTAATTACCCTAAACACTGTAAACGTGTTTTAAATTTTGGGCCGATTTTAGTATCACTGACATCATAATTAATCCAATTTAAGTTTTTTAATCAAATTTATCATAAACTATTCCGCTTTTTTTCTGATAAAAGTACAAAAAATCCTAATTCAACAGTCACCGGTAACAAGGCTATAGTGGGCAGAATTGTATTTCTTATTGCAACAATCCCTTGTATTACAACATCTACAGCTGCTACATAAATCATAACACCGCTCTTCTATTGTACAACATCATTCCGCATGCGGATTCGCTTCCAAAATCACCTTCACAATTGATTGGCACACGGTTTGTAACACATTTGTAATCTTTCTGCATGGGCGTGATGCAAACGCTGGCTGAGATGGTATGGACGTCTTAGAAAGGAGCTGGACCTTGGAAGAATTCGCTGTCCTTAAAGGAGGCACACGGGTTGCCTTTCGTTTAAAATGAAAACTGTTTGACCCAATAATGACTCATTGAGATATATGTCACACTAAAATAGGTGGGAGCATTTGGTACCAGCGATAGTATTTTTGTTCTGGACTTCAAATTTAAAATGAAGAAAACCTAAGAAGGAATGGCCGGCAATATAAAGACGTGGATGGTCCGAAGCTGAATACCAAACATTTCAAGTCTGTATCACCCCATGTACGACACACTGCAGAGCACGAGCCTCCTCTACAATCCTGAGTACGAGTAAGAGTAGTTAGGCCATACAGTCCATCACGCTGGCGCCACCATTGTCAAAAGCTTTTATAAAGCTTTTGACAATGGTGGCTGAAACAAAAAATCATCGAAAACTTTTTGATGTGTTGAAAGCTACAATAGCCTGGCCACTGTTCTAGTCATGAAATAACAAAACTAAGGAGACCCTCAATTAAAATCGTTAATTTATATTGTGCCAGTGAAATGGACAAAAATCCAAAATCAGTTATAGAGAATAGGAAAAAGGCTGTGTCATTATTGGAATTTATATGGGTATAAAAGATACTGGCGTGGGGATGAATTAATTAACTCAGTAAACTACAAACTATTTAATTCCAAATATAATTCAAATACGGTTCCTACGAACATACTACATTGCCCTACTCTGCCATGTGTATATTCTGCAACACTGGAAATCATAATATCATAAACAAACATTCCCACTCTATGTTTAGTATAGTGATGCAACTTGACATTGAAGAGTTTATTTCACTATTTTATAACCCTACGTCCTTGAGTGAAAACGAGAATTTCGTTTAATTAACTCCAGTACAAAAACCCTGTTGACAGCTTAGCCTTTATGTGGAAGTATTAAGGGTGGTATTCCCGTGCGTAGACAGTAGTAGTAATGTTGTTTTGTCTCTGAAATCTAGAGTAGTTTGGCCACCTGCCATTTGATTGCGGAGTGCGTTTGGGCGCGCGTGTATCGCACTGACTCATCGGATCGTTGTGGCAATTCGAATTATATTGTTTCTGGGGTCAACGCGTTGTCTTTGTTTTAGTTGCAACCTGTTAAACAGAGACAATGTGTTCTGTTCTTTACCTATAAAGATTAAATTTACAAATTACGCCGTGAATAAAAAATATCTTTATAATGATTTTTTTTTATCTTTTCCGTTCATAGTTTAAGTTCCATTTTTTTTTATTTTAACAGTTGAAGTTTAGTTTTCAATATTACTATTTTTATAAAATATTTTTCGTAGTTCGTGAACTCAATAAAGTTCCAGTAAATTTAAATATACAAAACGAAATGTAACAAAAACAAACCACAATATTTTATCATCTATGAATTTTTTAACTTGTCTCAAAAGCCCACATAATCTGAACAATTACCTAGACAGAACTTCACGTCTGCGTTTGGTCGGGATAATGACGCCACCCAGCTAGACAAATTGATCCTGTACACGTGTGTAATATTAAAATGACTTAAGCGACATGTTTATACAAAGGTACTTAATCCCTTTATTTATTAGTCGTCGGTCTAGACTCATTAAAAGCTTATTACAAAATTGTCAACCATATTCACTGATCTACTCTAATTGTTTTGAAGGACGTAACCAACATGGACGTAATTCCTTTCTATATTAATTTAGGCCCATTCCTAACTTATATTTATTTATATTAATTCAAAAATAATTGAATTAATTTTGAGGCGTGAATAACCATAATAGGTAGGTATATTTTTTATTTAGATTTTCTTATTGATTGTTGTGAGGGCGTAGGAAAAATAATAAAGTCCGAAACTCCAACTATTATAATTATTCCCATAGCAGAATGCAAAACGTTTATGTGCCTTTATAAATTCCGATAGAATTTCAGGTCCCTGACACCTACAATAAAAAATACAAAAGACTAACTTTTGTCTCTATGTTTAAATCGAGCCCAAATCCATAAACAAGATGAATAGAACTGGTTCAATTAAAACCTTTCAAAGTGAGCTTTTCATGCTGTCAGGATAATGACTATAATGAACCTAATAGTTTAAATTGCCTCAATGAATACAATAGGATTCTTGATACAATTTTTACTATATATTATTTATATCGAAAGTCGTAAATATGAAGAATGTTTCAAATCCGTTTAGTGATAAACAAGTCACAAATATTTTAAATTAGGTGGTAGGGGTAACAGAAAAGGTGGCCGTGAAAATCTTGCCATCTTTTAGATTTTTTCATGACTAAGTCGGAATAAAAATGCTAAAATAGTATCTTGTTAATTGTAACTAGCTGTCATAATGCAAACAATCATTTTCAAAATAATTGCTAGCGTCGACATTTTAGTTTTAGTAACGTAACATTTCAGTACCGCTCCAATGAAGATACACTGGAGCGCCGCACCACTTACTTCGGAAGAATTTACGCGCTCTTCGCCTTGTCCATATATTTTTCTCAATGCTATTGGGCCAGCATGTCCAAAATCGGATGTATTTTTATTTTTTTTATTTTTAGGCTTAACCTAGAACATGACGTATATAGGGGTCCCTATCTGTTTGAATACAAACTTGCCAAATCAGTACAGACATGATGTAACCAAAAAAATATTCCGTACTTTAGGGTCATAAAATATCTCCTCGAATTTAATCGTAAAACCATCTCATAATAATTAACGTCTGGTCTTAATACAAGTAAACGAAAGGCAAGGTTACATTAGCATTATTGCATTACATCCAACTTATAATTTTGAATATATTATCCTATAGCTTTCACAAACATCTGGTATTTTATGTGTCGTCTATCTATATGTTTTTACCTAATTGACATAAATTACTTAATATCTTATTGATTTCACATGATTAATTAGTCCAGTGCGTGGTGGCCTGTTGGTAAACGGACTAGACGCGACTGCCAACATGTTCACGGTGGTCGCGGGTTCGAATCCCAGGGCACACCTCTGACTTTTCGGAGTCATGTGTGTATTGATAGTCAATCACCACGCACTAAAACGGTGAAGGAAAACATCGTGAGGAAACCTGCATACCATAGCGATTTATAAAAATTTCTATGGTATGTAAGTCCGCCAACCCGCACTAGGCCAGCGTGGTGGACTATATGGCCTAACCACTCTCAATCGTACTGTCGATTGTAGAGGAGGCCCGTGCCCTGCAGTGGGACGTATATGGGCTGATACAGAATTAGTCCATTGCGGAACTTTATTTAAGTAATTCTGAGTAAATCTCAAACCAAACATACATAATTTTGGTAAAAGCAAGGGCTATACTCTGAAATAATGCTTCTGCAAATCTCAATTTCAATTCGCACACGTCTCTCACTACTCGAATCACACAACAACTGTTGTATATTTCAAAGTAAAATGAGTATTCTTAGTCGACTAACGCTCGGTTCAACGGTATGGAAAAACATCCTGTGAGTAATGCCCAAGATTTTTCACAAGTTTTTAAATTATGTGTGAAGTTTACCAATTTCAATTATCAAGGTCTGGAACATGGTCTCAATCCCTTTGGGATACTCAGATGCTATACATGCTATTTGCTCTGGTCCAAATATTCCTCTTTCACTACTTTAACAAGAATTAATTTCCTCAATACGAAAAACCAATTAGAAGCTCCTCGCATTAGAAGGTTGATCTCATACAAGAAAATCGTCTCAGCATAATTATCTCGTATCATCGTGAAACAAAATGTTTGGAACGCGTGATATAAGATTCAAATCCGAAGCCAAACACTACACTTTTAATATTTCGATTCGACAAATCTCATTTATGATTTATCTTGACGTAAAATTCAGGCCCAACCGTACATGCTCTTTTGCCACCAGGAGATGAAAATTACTTTGGTGATCTGTATCATTAATGCCGGCCTAGAGGAGGAGGAGAGCATTACCTTATATCGATATAGATTTTATCACAGAACAACTATTTAACTATACATTGGGTGTTATTCATAAAACCTATTCACTTACCTCAGTAATATATACTCTGTTGGTATACGGAATAGCGGCGATTGGTAGGAACTTGTGTGCGACGAGCAGGGCCAGGGTAGCGATCCCTCGGATGCCGTGGATGCAGGCGATTTCATCAGTAGTTCCAGGGGCTATTAGCTTGCTTATAGTCCGGTAAAGTGAGAAAGGACTAATCACGCTGTCTGAAAGGAACATAATTATATTGTTAGGTAATTCAAAATGTTTCATAAAAAAATGTACTTGTTTATTTGCAGGATTGTCTGGAAGAGCTCACCAATATATAACACTTAGTTTTTATGTTTAGCATAAAGCTTTTATTTTGTATTGTTGCCTAATACCTTAGTCAAAAACTTTAATTATTGTTATTATTTCACACACCTTCCCAAATAAAGGCAGGTAAAATTAATCTTTGTATGTCATAGAACGAACTAAAACCACGGTTTTACTAATTAGAAAAGTAATACCTGATGATTTCTGTTTTTCTTTCGCATTTTCTGTTCCTTCTTGATCACACTCTGCATTCTCAGTTGGTTCTGCTCTATCCCGATTTTCATCTTCATTTCTCTTAGCAACAAAGTCTTGAATCGTCGCCACCAGTACTAGCAGAATTATGATACCGTAGAATGTCCTGTAACATTATAATCTGTGTTTACTATATTTGTTTATCATCATGAGTTCGTATTGACCTGCTAACCATAGAGCTCATGGTTTTGCCAGACTATAGACAGAGAGCTGGTAGACTTTACAAGCGTTTGAAATTCTTGTCCTTAACCGTTTATAAAAAGATTTAATGTTACGTCAACGTTCAAATGATTAACGTTGCTATTGCAAATCTAGAGAGTCTTGACTTTCCCGCTTAATAATATCAGTAAATATAGAAATTCTACTCACAACGTCAATATAGTAGGAGTCTCCAACCAATCCCTCCACCAGTCAGCGCGTTTCTCGACATGACAGTCGTCCTCATCGACCTTGACCCTCACAGCCACCCCGCTTTTCTTCTGGTAGTGTCTGATGGCATCACGGAGGACGAACTCCACGTCCTCATGAGTACAGGCGGTGGGCATACACACGCCCCAGCTCAGCGTCGAAAAACGCGGCACGAAGTGACCTGGCTGAACAAATTATAATACCGCTTAGTGTCTGTTTTGGAATGTTATCTGTATATACCATATTTATCTATCTACATGGAATTGTATTGAAATGGTTGTGATTAATTAAACAATTTTTCCTGATAAAATCAGCATTATGGTAATATGAAATGTATGGCAATGATCAGGATCCTATAGCTGAAAGTGATGCTGAATCGATCAATAGTAAAAATGTAGATTTTTCATAAGACATCTCAATCGACTTTGAAAACGATAAGGCTTTTCAATAGACAAAAGATTTTTTTTTTTGGGTCTTGTCAAATAAATTCCTTACCTAGTGTTAGGTTTTAATCAAAAGATATTTGCAAAAGTACTGGCAAACGCATAATAGATTGACATAATATAAAATGATTATTTGAAAATGACACTTGGTGACGGATTTGCCACGGAAAAGTGGAGTTGCATAAATATGATTTTAAAGGGATTTAGTTCTCCATTAAAGATAATTTATATTATGGCATTTAAGATTATATCTGTAGAAGTATGAATTAGTTCCACTCCATGTGATAAACAGGATTTTATAGTTAATATGTAAATTGAGAGAAAAGTGTAAGTATCGAATGGGTTTTATTAATTAACTTAAGATGAGAGTATAATTATGTGTTATGAATGAGTTTTAACAAGAGGTTCATAAAGAGATATGGTTATAAAGTATTAATTGTAGTCGATAGAATAGGTCCCTGCCCAGAGTGTGTAAGTTTATACTAGCAGTCATTACTACTGTTAAATAAAGAACTCACATCATCAATCCTGCTCCTGATCAAGTTCTTGGCCTGCGCCAGATTGACAGGCGTCTCCAGTTCTGGATGTTCAGCCTTCACGTCGATTCTAGCCAAGCAGTACTTCCCCTGCACCTTGACCACGGTGCCAGTGTCCAGCTGAACCCTAGCGCGGCTCCCCAAGCACTGGTCGAAGTCACCCAGCTGAATCCCATTACCTTGCAGTATTCCCGAGGGGATCTTAGCGGTGGCATCGAGCACTGTAATAAAAATTCCAGTTTTCCAACTATGCAAGCCTTAGGGAAATGTCTATGGCACGCAACTTTCTCTTCCAATATTCATGTGACCTTGTTTTGTTTACTGTTTTAATAGTTATTTTTGCCATTAATAAAAAATATATTTGAGTAAAAAAGGAGACATTAATACATAATATAAGACTGGGTATTCTCAGGCTAGCTTTGAAGTGTGTCAATAGGGGCAATAAAGGAAATGAATAAAATATCCTACATCCAGCAGTCGTCTTCTCAGTGGGATTCTGGTCTGGAATATTATTTATATATTTTACTAGAGGTTGGGTTCTCATATCATATGTGAGAGGCCGCCTGGATATGTATCAACGCAATGTCTATTTTTCCCGCCTAATAGTGGTTTAAATGCACTGTAGTGTTCCGGATTAAAGCACATTGTAGCCATAGTAACTACTGGAAATACTGAGACTAAACATCTTATGTCTGAAGATGGGGAGCGCAGTGGAATGCCAATCATTGCTTTGTAATTCATGATGTTATTTGGTTTTGCTGTCCATGAGTGACCGTACCGTTTACCATCAATTCAATGACATGCTCGTCTCGCCACTCATTGCTATAAAAAAGCTTTATACTGTCAATCATGTTTCAAGCCTTTGATCATTTAAAATACTTCAAAATAAATCAATAAAATACATATGACAACATAACAAAACAGTTTACTAAATCATATCTGTGTTTTAATATGTAGCGCTGTTGGTGTATCTGTTATGGGCCAAGTGATTAATCAGGCGTTATTCATAATGCCCGGGCAATATGAATAATGCCCAATAAGAGCGGGCAATGTGATTATAATCAATCAATTTATCACATTGCCCGGGCATTATGAATAATGCCAAGTGCCTATTGGGCAGAGTGATGTAAAGCGAATCAAAATCAAAACAATGAGCCGAAGTGGTAGAATTTAGAATAGGTCAGCGCGAGGGAGTGGGTTGGGAGGAGTGGAGCGGGAGGGGGAGTGTCGCACCTCCCCTGGTACCACTCCCATGAAAAGGTAACGCACTATTCCTGAGAAATATCTATTATAGCAACCTAACCCTTAAAACACTTGTTGTCAATACAAATTAGCTTCTGCATCGTCTCCGGCGCTACGGGAAGTTCAGCCCCTTCGCCCTTGCGTAACAAAAGATAGGCACCCATGCTCACCTCCGCAGCTTCGGCTTGCTGGTCGCCTCCGGCGACCAGCCTCAGCCGCTACGGCTCGCACGGTTGCCTATCCTTCGTTACAGCGGGCAGGGGCTGTTCTCCCTCCGCGCCTCCGGCTTTTCATATACACTCTAGGGTCGGTAGCCAAAAGACTACGTGAAGTCGGGGTGTTCCGAGTCGGTTTTGCGGCACAGTCGATCTAACTGATCCATAAAGTGGGTACACTAATTTTCTTCTGAAGATAATGTTTCGGACGTTAAAAAACAACTGAACATAAGCAGATCAATTCAACCTTTCTGATTTATGGGTCTATCGCAGATGCGACCACAGACGCGACAATGCGGCAGCGCGACACCTAAACAATCACCTATTAATCATCCTGTCCGATCATCATGTAGCCATATTCATAATGCTCGGGCAATGTGATAAATAGGTGAGTTTAGATTGTAATTAATCACTTGGCCAGATATGGCTCGGCAATATTCATACTGCCCGGGCATTATGAATACTGCTCACATTAATCACTTGGCCCATAACATATCCAATAAATAACTAAATGATCTCATTATATTATACTGTATTTTTACCCTTGAGTGCTAACCAAATTAACTACCTATAAGCAATGCAAGCCAACAAGTCTGGAGTTGTGTGTTTACACGTGCCACAGAAATTTAAATAAAGTGTGTACTTGATTAACCGAGTGTACAGTTATAAAATGAAATATTTTTTCGCACAGCATCTGTTATCGAAATCTCTGAAACGATGCCAGTTTGAATAAATAGTTGTAACGTAAAAGAATCATCCTAACCGACGTCAATAATACCGAGAATTCTCAATCCGCAGACATGAATACAATGCTTTTGCCTCTATAAATATTTTTAATCGTCCATGGCCATCACATTAAATGGTTAAATTAGATTATAAATTGGGATGTCAATCTTGAAATAACTGTTACAGCTCATAGTTACGTCCCAGGCACGATAATTACTAACCCTGATATAAATGCTGCACGAACGATATTCTATTGTAATAGAATAGCTTCCTAAAAGCATTGCCCTTTGCATAAAATCAATATTCAAATTCAGTTACATATCTAAAAAAAATAATGGATCCCGAAAAAATTATAATACTAAGGTCAAAATTAATGTGCGTCAATCAGAAGTTTGACAAGTAGAAAGAATTCTGATGCGTTTTATAAAGATTTTTTTTCATTACATGATACAAAGATCTGTCAAATAGTACTTACTATTCAAAGCCCATAATTTTGTTCCTCGCAGCTGTCTCAACACAATCTTTCCATGACGCCTGCATTCCGGGTTATGGATGCGTGAAAAATTCGGTGCAAAAGTTGGAAAGAATGCATAAAAGTCTTCAAATTCACTTTTGAGCAAGTTACGTCTGTGCAAAGCATCCGTAACGGGTTTTAAATGACTTTCACTAGACGTGAACGCTTCTTGGCTATCAAAAAGCTTTTCTTTTGACGTTTTATCCCGTTCTCTGTAATCTTTACCTCCGCGTTTACTGTCTAATTCAATCTTTGGTGCTTTTCTAGTTTCTGTTACTTTTAACGTGTCTTTTATTTTTTCTTCTTTTATCTTAGGCAGGAAAGTATCTTTCTTAATTTCTAGTTTATCCTTTTCGTCTCTTTTCTTCTCTGTGTCATCCTTTTCCATGTCCTTTATTTTAGGAATTTCTTTCTTTAATTTTTCATCAGCCAGTTTTGACTCTTTCTTCTCGTCTCTCTTAGTCTCAGCTGAATCTGACTGAACGGATTTATCCACTTTTAATTTTTTCGATTCATCGGATTTCGTTTCCTTTTTTACGGCATCGCTTTTCTTAGCATCGATCTCTTTTGATTTGTTATCAATTTTTTTCTCCGGTTTAGTTTCTTTTTTTTCACGTCTCTCAATAGGTTTTTTTACTAGTACTTTAGGTGGAGGCTTTGGGGCTTTCATTTCTTCATCATCGTCGTTTTCTTCGTCCTCATAATCGTCATAATCCTTGAATATTTTTCTCATTTCCTTTGATGACGTTGGAATGGAAATTTTGACTTTTGATTCTGTCGGGCCCGATGTTAAGCCTCTATTTTTTACGTTATGCTTTTTTTCATCTTCAGCACTATCACTGTGTTTGCTTTCAGGTTTGTTAGATTTAGATGTTACTGTCTCTTTGCTTGTGTTCTCTTTAGAAGTCACTACTTTTGACTTTGCACTTTCTTTGCCTACTTTTCCGGATAATTTTGTCTGGCTTTCATAGCTCTTGTCTTGCTTAGTAGCTTTTTTATCATCATCATTATCGTCGTCGTCATCGTCACCATCAGCATTTTCATCGTCATCATCATCATCATCGTTATCGTCGTCATCTTCTTCATCATCGTCAGCATCATCATCATCATCATCATCGTCATCATTATCATCAACATCGTTATTAAAATAAGGTATGGCTTTCAACATATCGTTTATTCTCGTTTCCAAGGAACTCATCGCTGGTTTTGTTTCTGATTTAATGCTACTTGCCGTTTTTTTACTCTTTTTATCATCTGGTTTCTTTTTATCTTCTTTAACCTTTATTTCATCACCTTCATCATCATCGTCGTCGTCGTCATCATCATCATCGTCATCGAGCTCAATCTTAAAAATACTTTTTTTGATTGGTTTATCAATTTTATTTGTTGTTTCAGTTTTTTTGGGTTTACTTTCAGTTGTATCAATTTTCACTGGTTTTATATTATCTTCGTCGTTCTGCACCTTTAAGTTAACTTTTTGATCAACCTTTTTAACATCAGGAATTACTGGCTTTTTTATTTCTGATGGCACGGGCTTTTTTATTTCAGGGAAATCGTGCTGTTTGATTTCTGCCGGTTCAGGCTTTTTTATTTCTAGAGGTTCGGGTTTTTTTATTTCTAGATTCTCATGCTTTTTTATTTCTGGAACTTGGGTGGGTGTTTCTGTTCTCGGAATTGTTATCTTAAATTCCTTTTGGCCTTTACGTAAAGCTTCTGGAATTTGAATGTCGTCATCATCATAATCTCCCGCTTCGTAATCGGCATCTTCACCATCATCTCGTTTAACGTCAAACTCACTGTCATAATCGTCATGGGAGGCCCAGGGCTTTTTTCCGGCAATATCTTGTTTTATCGATATTCTATCAGACTTGCTAAATATTGGAAGTTCTTGTCTCGAACCTGTTTTAGATTTCAAAAAATCTGAATGTTCTTCATCCTTCTTTTGGTCACTTTTAGGTTCGAACTTATGCGGTAACGTTATTTCTGGTTTCCTACTAATCACCTGTTCTTTATCCCGGACGACTTTCTTCAAATCCTCGAACGTGTGCTTTTCACTGTCAATTTTTACACTTGGAAACTTTTGACCGACCTTCACTTCACATTCGTCACATTTTTGCGGTTTTTTAACACTATCATGGGTCGGTTTGGGTAAATCACGTATGCGGAATGCAGTTATCAACGTTGCTAGGATCGGTAAGCAGATTATAATTAGAGCTAGCGTCCACCGTGGTTGCGCCATGACCGACGCGGAGACGCTCACGGCGCCATTCTCGAGTCGACTGGAAGCTCGCTCACCCACGGACCCTGGCGTTTATTTGTAACTCATTGATTCGGGCTGATTTCATTGATGTTTCGCGGTCTAGGCTATGGGATAGCGGATCAATTGATATTTAGTTAGGATAGGTGTGTTTCAACAAAATGTATTGCTAACGTACTGGCGCACGGGCTCAGCTGATGGCATGCGTCCAAGATCAGTGTAAAAATAGTGCTGTTAAGGCGATTGTCCGGCGCACGCAACGATTTGATGATAAGGTTGACTGCTTCGTGACGGATCACTGAGACGTTTTATCATGTCTAAATTAATCAATTATTAACATTGCTTGAATTAACGGTAATCGGTACAGTCCGATAATTAGTAAATTTTTAGCGCCTCCACGAATATTTTAATAAAATAATTCATGCACGCATTTATATTCTTGGATGTATAATTATGTAACGCAATGCTATTTGCATATGCATGCCATAACGTTGCCATGACTTCGGACTATGCAGACGTTTTATAAATAAACAATTGAGAGACGTAGACTAAAGATTCGTGACCTCTTTTTTTACGCCACACCAATTGACACAGTTATCATCGCTCGTTGCAAGGTGTAATTAAATTATGTTAACATACATATTACACGATAGTATTTGTAATCACTATTTTCTTTTTATTTTAACTACATGCCTATATAGGCTAACAGTCTAGTGACCTGCCAAACGGTAAGTGGCTACCGCCGTCCATAGATTTTACATTTCCATGGGCAAAATCAATAAGCAGTACCTGGTCTATTCTAGGGATTGTTTAGATTGTATGGTCTACAATAGAGTATTAAGCAAATCTTGAGATACAAATCCAGGTCAAATCTAAGATAGCTCTAATTAATTATATTTTAACAGTCGCAGTTTCGTGTTAATTTGTACAATGATCGTAATCATTGTTTCTATTTAGAAACAGTTACCCTGAAATAACAATGTAATAATGAATAAAATTATAATTAAAAATAGATGAAATCTTTGTTTATGAATTAATTCATACCAATGAGTTTTCAACATTAATCTAAATATTTGAAGCCAACAACATATTTACACTATTGTGTTCATCATGATTAATCTTTATTAATTTCAGTACGTAAGATCTAAAATTATTATCTAAAATTATTATCTTCATTTTCTAATAAAGTGCACTTTAAAGTATTAATTTAATATACCTTGCTTAACGATGCTTTAAAAATCATCTAAGGTATAGACAGACATACTACTAGTGGCAACCATAATTCGCGACTCTTATACCGTAATTTATATGGGACGCTATTGACTCAAACGAATCAATTTCCAGTAAGAGGCAACCTAAATGTATTTTTTTCGAAAAGAAATACACAAATTTCCAAATAAAAAATCGAATTCTATCCTCCCCATACACTGCCATTATACCAATGAGGCAGGTTTTATACATTTTCCATAGTCTTAGTCAGCTTTATGCTATGTTATAAGGATACGTGCCTATCCCATGTTCCAAAGGGATTAATAAATCTTAGCGGTGTAGTCCGTAGCGTTTCATCCTTGCACAAACTTACACGAAATCTGAAGGAGCCTGTTTGAGTTCAATGGCGTTTTGAGATTAACATATTACTCCTGGATTCAATGTTGATAATACTTGACCCGAACGGGCTGTTTGTGTTCCATAGCTTAGATTTTCGTACAATTAGTGAAATAGACGTGTGTTTTTGTATAATATAATAATGTCTAGTACTGTATTAGCCCCTAAAACGTGCCCCCACAGCTTGAGGTGTTAGGCCATATTCTACCACGCTGGCCTATTGCGGGCAGGCATACTTTACATAACAAAGAAATGCGGATAAATAACTTCCGTATGCAGGTTCACTCTCGATGTTTTCCTTCACTGATAAAGTGACATTTTAGTCTATCAGTCGTTGTGAAAGAAAACATATTTCATAAGTTATCACATCTATAATATGCGTCATAATATTATGCTTCGAGAAATATGCGCCCAGTAGGGCCCATGGCTCATGGCGGGCCATAAGCCTTCAAATCACCTTATGCAATGACTCCTTTAAATTCCGGCACTTTATTTTGCAATATATCTATTAGCTTAAAACGTGTGGATAAATTAATATGAGCAATAACTAGATTGCTAATTAATTCAGCGTTAATGAATACAAAATTACTGCTGCTACTGCGCCTGGATATATTTTACTTGCAAAATCTGCGCGTGGTATGTTGCTGTTCTTTCTTGAAAGGTGTTATCTATGAATTATGCCTTATCAAAAAGTAGAGATTTGTCGGTCTGTGAATATCGTTTAGCTATAGCTTCTACTCATACTATTTATTTAATTTTTTATCAATCAAAGCTTCAATATAAACGCAATTTTTATAAATAAAAATATCTTGACTTTTGCTTTTCAATCCGAATTTTAAAAAAATATCAAAAACACACAATCAATTCTATAACACCTTGTCTCAAGAGCTTGAGTACTTATCTATATACCATAGTAAAAAAGCAGGTCTATCAGAATTGTATTCTATACCACTTCATGATTCCTCAACGCAATCTGTTCATTTATTAATAAATGTACTAGCTGAAGGCGATTTTGATAAAGCTTTGTTAATTGTGGTTGAAGTCGAGAGAGACGTCGTCTGACCAAGGATGCTGTAGAAGCAGATGTTGTTTGACGCAAGTTGTTATGCCTTTACAATAGAAATGCAAGTAATTGTATTAAATATTTGGATTGAAATCTGGATTATAAGATTGTGCTGCCCGCAAATTGTGTTTTTTTTTTCTTAAATAATGCATTACCTGAGTTGAATGAGATGAGATGTTTTATGATAAGTCGCGTGTAAGGTACCTACAGTTTTTAGAAAATGGAATTCTGAAGAAATGAATGGAAGGCAGAAACAAGGTGAAGTCGAAAATCCACAGATTAACCCTAATGTTATTCGCAATTCCGCAATTATACAGGGTATATCAAGACTGCTACCGAAAACGAAGCCGGGTGGTAGTTTAAGCGACTTCAGACACAATGCAACAGAAAAAGTTGCAAAAAAAAGCGACAATTTTTTTTTTTATTTTTTTCCTATGGCCATATTTGGGTGGTAAATACATTTTTTCCTAAAATAATAGTATATACCCTTTTATTTATAAATACTCTAAGGTATAAAAGAGTTTAAATTATTATTTTAGCAAAAACTATGGATTTACCACCCAAAAATGACGACATTTAAAAAATCATAAAAAAAAATTGTCGCGTTTCTAGGCGAAATTTTTAATTGCATTGTGTTTGTAGCCACTAAAACTACCAACCGGCTTCGTTTACGGTAGCAGTCTTGAGATACCCGGTACATATATAATCAACTTCAATACCATGTTCAAAAAAGAGATCTTACAAGTTTACGCCTTAAAATAATTTGTAATATAATAATTTTGATCGTATGACAGCCTCCGTGGCGCAGTTGGTTAGACGCCGCCTGTGAAACGAGAGGCCGCGGGTTCGATCCCCGCACCGAGAGAAATGTTTGTGCGGCCCACAAATATTTCTTCCGGGTCTGGGTGTTTGTGAGACCGAGAAGTCTCTCGTAGTTCCTGATACCCACGACACAAGACTCGATCTTAGTGTGGGGTCAGGACTATGTATGTGACTGTTGGGTGTTATTATTATTATTAGTATATAGGAGACATAATATATTTTCAAATGTGGATAAAAATATAACGTTCCTGAATAACGCAACGAGTATCTAATCATACTCGTAATAATTAATAAATTTATTAATTTGCAAAAACCACATTTTTCTTTTGCATCGGCCCCCACGCATAGCGAACTTGTATCGCATGCGACCATCCAAAAAATATTATTCGAAACAATACGAAAACATTACCGGCGTTGGCCATCCATCTCGCGTTTATACTTACTGTATCTGTTCTGCATTTTCCTACAATGAGTGATAGTCACTCCAACGTGCCGGTATAAAAAAACATTATCAATCCATCTTCACATCTCCAACCTTGGTGTGATTTGTACAAAATTCAGCTCCTGGATCGCAGTTGCCGCAACGCGTCACTGTCGCAACACCGGCCGCGATTAGAATTAACAAAAGGCACACAGATCATTGTATTGTAATTCACTACGATTGTTCGCGTGGAGCAATGGACATTGACCCAGACATTACTCACCATGTTCATGAAATTGTTTCTTCATCAAAACAACATCACACAGATGATCTGGGTTCAGTTCTTGTGAAAATTTCAGTGCTGATTGGGTCAGCCGAAAAACCATCTTTAGTAATGACCTTAAATAAAAAGTCATAAACTGTCAACAGTGGGCATGGGAAAACAATCCCAGTATCCTGAACCTATCGCTAAATTCATTCCTTGGTGGGGCGAGGACACGTGAGGCATTTATATGACGCCCAAACAAAGCTATTGGGAGCGGGGTTGCACTCTCCAATTTAATGACGATGGACTGGTTTCTCGGGGATTTGTAAAGGGCTTAAATATAATGAAGGGCATGCCAATCTCGTTGATCCAGTACCTAACATATTCAACAGCAGATGGCAATTGAGGGTCCGTGAGTATTCCAGGGAAGGCTATATCAGTATTAGGGACCCAGCTTGGCATAAAACCTATCTAGCTATATCCTAGCTGCGGATACAATCCCAATCAATGGAACTGGAATGAACCCCGTCAATGGAAGACGAGATACGAGAGGTTATGCGAGAAGGAAGCACAAAATGCTTTTGCTCTTGAAACATAAAACAAAACAGCCTCCTATCCTTACTAATATTCTAATTGCGAAAGTTTGTATGGATGTTTGTTACTCTTTCACAAAAAAAACGGCGGGACCGATTTTGATAAAATTTGGTATAGGCGTAGCTGACACACTGGATTAACATCGAGACTACTTTTTATTCCGAAATATGTATTGTTCCCCTAGGATGAGTAAGGAAGTAAAAAAATATATTTGCTACTCTTTCAATCTCGAATGGCACGGCACAGAAGAGAACAGGATTGCATACTTTTCGTCATCGTACGGAATGAGACGGGATATAACGGTACGCTCGGGCAAAGTAATAATATAGTCGAAAGCGGTTACATTGAGTTTAAATATATAACAGTTTGCACGTTTGCAGTTTGTAAATGGTTGATGTGGACTGAACTCAAAACTATTTTCAACAGAGACAAGCCTGATCGGGCCTCTAGTAAATTTATAAATTAATGCATAGATTTATCAATCTTAATACGTCTAGAAATAATTTGTATAATTTCATGCAATGGTATATTAAAATTCGCGCATCCGAAAATTGCAAAAAAGCTGATGTATTCGCGATAGTTGCCTGATCAACATAATTTGCAATATTCAACCACAGTGCAACGACCCTGGCTTACTTTTACCAAAATATTTAAAAATATATATTACTCTGATACGCGAACTGTATTTGATTAGGTAAATGGGATTGCATAATCTACTTATCAAATTGTATAAAATTACAATCTTCTTCTTAATTGTTGTATACTCGTATAAATACAATTGTGGTATAAATGTGGAAGTGCTTAATGTATTTGGATCTTTAAAAAATATTATGAATTAAACTTAAGTATCAGAAAAAAAGATCGTAACTTATTGTATAAGAATAAAAAGATTAAGTGGACTTTGTATTGATCTTAGAATCATACTTTATGGCGCCATGATGAAGAAGATTAAGAGAATCAATCACGGCATCGAAAAATTATTATTAATATTTGTAAAACATTTTTTTTTTGTTTTGAGTCCGCATGTTGTAGAATTACACTTAAATTTAATTTGTGTAAAACATCCTAGCGAAAAATTCGCAAGCTTTACATGCAATATTAATTCGTCTTAATTTATATAAAATTACGCCTTTTTCCCAGAAGGGGTAGGTAGAGATTCTCCGGGTATCAATCAGGACACCCACGTTACGCCTTGTGTGTTATGTGCCTTGGTATGATAGGGGGCGAGTCTATCGCCATATCGGGTACAAATTCCTGACTCCATCCTTATAACTAACTAGCGGCCCGGCCCAGCTTCGTCTGGGTGCATATATTTTTTGATTCCACTCCACACCAAATACATGTTATTTTTCGTATAAACTCTTGTATACCTAAACTTGACGTAGCTGTCCTACTGTCCGGCTCAATCCCGTCTCATCCGTCTGTTCAGTCTCTTCCCAATCCATCCCGTCCTTTCTCTTTATTATCCATCCCGTCTTATAACGTGCTTTTATATTTACTCCTATCAAATCTGTCAGCTATCCCAGCCTTCTCCCGTACCTTCCACTCTATTATATCCCGTCTCTCCATATACATGTACATATAAAGATTGCCTTATGAAATTTTTGTGCAGCAGAAATCGTAATATTTTAATTTCACCACAACTTCAAAACCAAACGTCCAATTTTAATCATTCAAAGACCAAATATTATCAACATAAACTGTACTTATTGATGAAATAATTTATTTTGATAAGGATTAATAGCATGAGTAAAATAAACGCGTTTAAATGTAGTCCAAAAAAAATTCAAGATTTTTAAATAAAAATGTGGTTGTTGTGCCTCACTCGACATAGATAGGTATAGTGTGTCGCGGACTTTTTTGTAAATATTTATGAGATCTACAATTAATTATAACATTTTATGGTTCTATCTTTTGTAGTTTAGGCAGTGTACGCAAAATAAGTAACTTCTTTGGTTAATTTTTTTCAGTTTGTGTCCGAAAAATCCAAATATCTTACGGAACCCTATTTTTTTGCAAAATAAAATATAGTCTATGTTACTCGTGAATAATGTAGCTTTCGAATGGTGAAAGAATTTTTAAAATCGGTCCAGTAGTTTTTGAGCCTATTCATTACAACCAAACAAACAAACAAACAAAGTCTTCCTCTTTATAATATTAGTGTAGATAGAAAAATCCAATATTACTTTGCAAATCCTTAATATATCACCCCTTAATCAACACTGTTGAGCATCGGACTTATCTACAATCGAGAGAAAAATACAAACTTAACTACCCTTCCCTTTCTTATACTTTCCTCACTATGATTTCTATCACTGTTAAAGTGCTTAGTGATTGAATATAAATATACAAGTGACTCCAATAAGTCAAAGATGTACCTTGGAATTAAAACCCTTGACCACTGTATCTTTTATTATCATATCCAATTCATTATAATTAGACCACACATGTGACACATAGTAATTCTGTTAAAATCTCACCTCATACCTGCCTGGCGGACTACCGCCAACCCCCATTGGCCCAGCGTGGTGGACTATATGGCCTAGCCCCTTCCAATCGTACTCTCAATAGTAGAAGTGGCTCGTGCCCTGCAGCTGGACGGATATGGGCTGATATAGTACAGTACCTACAACAGAATATATCATAAAATGAAGACTGTATTGCTGACTATTGCGTGTATTGTACATGTCGTACTGTTGGGCTAACATTTCTGTTACTATTAATATATCCAACATATTATCATAATATGTAAAGTATTGCCTCGATGGCGCAGTTGTACCACAGTCTCGGCTTTTAAGCTCGAGTCGGGCAAAGTGACAATGGATTTTTCTTTTCATTATATGGCTGAAGTGGCCATAGGCTCGCCCCTTTTTACATTGTGTGACAGAAAGCAAAGCTATACCTGGGTGTCGTGGTAGCATCTCTACCTACCTCGCCTGGGAAAAAGATGTGATATATATTTATGTATGTATGAAAAAATTGCATTAAAACTCAACACCATATAATTACAAAGCATAAATAAACATTAATACGACTACTATGTAATCATATGCAATTCAAATATAAACAAGCTTTAGATAGATCACGATAACGTAAAAGTGACCTCTAAATGACAAAGCATTGCAACATCGCCCTGAGAAATAATGTGAATAGTTTCACAAAACATAGATACAGATTGAAGGTGCATCCGTTATTCATTCACGTAGTTTTTAGATCTTTGAAATAACATGACGAAAAACTAATAATTGTTTTAATGTATCTCGGTAAAGTGACTGCACTACGTATTATTGTGATGCAAGAAGACAAATTTATAGTCGCAGGCATTATCTATGTCTTATTAGAGTCATCTTCATAATCATCCTCTTTAGCCATAGCATATTCATGAAGTGATAGATTCACAGTGTTGTCAGTCATGACTCAACATTAATGGGCAGGCTCGCCAGAGTGGTACCAAAGTCTCACAGGAAATGAATGTAAAGCGACAGCTTTGCTGTCCTGTTTTGTTCAGTCAGTTAAATTGCTGTAAGTCCAATACCCCTTTTCTCTACCAAGCCTTTTCATTACCGCTGTCCTCCCTATTTTATTAATTTATTTATGCTTTATATACATAGTTGTATACAGGCATTCTCTACCAGTCGACCTTTGGATAGTGCAGAGAGTGAAATAGTAGGCGCATAAATTCAAGTATTTAGCATTTTGAAAATAAACGATAGAATAATATGTACATATAATATATATATATATATATATATATATATATATATATATATATTTATAATAGGTATATATATATATATATATATATATACATGCAAAATTATGCCTATTTTATGGGCGGGTAACACATTCATGATCCAATGCATATTCATGGGCAATAGCGATCACCCACCATCAGTTGACCTGTTTGCTGGTTTGCCGTACCAATGCAATAAAAAAATCCATCGCTATAGGCCTTTTCCATGTATCCTTTGCCAATTCTCGCCACACTTGGAAGGTGTGGGAAGTGCAAGAGCTAGTTTCTCGCACCTGCTGCCCGTCGCGTCGTCAGAATGGCATTAAACTATGCTTATTCTGCTACCGCACAGCTATGGTTTTTCTGTCACCTATCGCCAGAGCTTCATCCGTTGTTTAGCAAGGTGCCCTGCGGGCAGGTATGTTAGGTATCGGCAGATTTGTCTAGAACCTCTTACATTCCATGATACCTATACTTATGTAGATAACCTTCACACTTATGCAGGATTTATCCCATATTGCTCGATCCTGAGACCACTTTCATTTCAATTAATCTTTGAAATTTTTCATCGCAATTACAATACCATTTGAACCGACCGAAATCTTTATCAAAATGCCTAGACTTACACTGGCTTCGACAACACAAATGTCTAACAATTTCAAATATGCCTATTATCTTCCATAATAAACAATTCGTTTTTATAACAAAAACGGCAGGTATTAAATATTTCTCAAGCTGTCTCGGTCACGGTCAAGGTTGAATTTTTCTAGGTAATCCACTTACATGTCATATTTTACTCGTGACGCAATATTCAGTGCTTAATCTTTGTGTTTTTGGTAAAATATGTGTAATATGCCGAGGTAATTTATTCCTTTGAGTCGATAAAATTTCTTCAGAATATTTTCAAGAAATTAAAAAAGCAAAAATAATAATAAATACACCCAACAGTCACATACCTAGTACCCCCCCCCCCACAAAGATCGTGTCTTGTGTCCTGAGTGTCAGGAACTACGAGAGACTTCACAAACACTTAGACCCGAAACAAATACTTTTGGTTCATATTTGTGGTTTGCAAAAACATTTGGTGCGGGGATCAAACCCGCGGCCTCTCGTTTCACAGCCGGCGTGTAACCAACTGCGCCACGGAGGTTGAAAATATGCCGAATCATGCCTTTTTTTCACAGTAACAACATAGTGACTAGCGAATGCAATCCATTTCAAACAAGGCGTCCTCCAGCGGGGAATAACCATCTCACAGCCGAAACAAATATGCCAGCTGATCCAAACGTAAGTATACATAGGCTGAACATCAAACGTGACACAACGACAAATAGACAAATATGTAATTACATGTTAATTGTATGAGTATGACAGCATCTATATCTGTACCAGTCCATATACGGTAACTGCATGGCATTGGACTCTTCAAGAGTTACAATTTTAAAGGTGTTGGGCCATAATCCATCGCGCTGGCCTAGTACGGATAAGTGAACTTTACCTATCGTAGAAATTATTCATAAATTGTTATGGTTTGCAGGTTTCCCCGCGATGATTTCCTTCACCGGATAGTGCGTGGGGATTGACTACCAATACAACATGACTGAAAAATCAGAGGTGTGCCCTGGGATTTGAACCAGCGACCACCGAGAACATGTTAGTCGGGATCCATACTTGCAGGCCAGCGCGCATATTTATGTTGGTAAAATATGTAATTGAACACTATTCAACCACAAACGTTAGAGGGACATATATAACATTATCGTGTTACATTTGTCACTATTTTGGAGGTTGCGGTTTTAAAACACGACTATTTTCAAGTCTATTTAAAATTACTCACACTAGGAAAACGTCTAACGAAAATAATTATTTTGTCAAAATTGCCAACTGCGCCTAATACTAATGCGGAAGGTAACAACACCTTTAATTCATACTTTGTTCTAACATCACGTCAATTATTTTAAAATGACTTTATTTATGTTATTTCACTGTTATGAAATGAACAAACTGTAAAAATATGCGCAATAAACTATTTTGCATTTGTATGTCTCATCGCTGGGTATGAGTTCTACAGTTATGAGGGTAACTAATGCTTACGCTTAGTGCAACACACTGACCCAGCGTGGATTCATACACCTGTAAAATCTTGTTTATAACTCGCGATATCCATTAATTTATTGTATTTAACCTAAACTATAATAATAACGGGTTCGAATCCCGGGTTGGGCAAAGTGATATTGGATTTTTCTATTCAGTATCAGCCCAGAGTCAGGAATTTGTGCCCGATATGGCGAACAATGGCATACAAGGCGAAATGTGGGTGCCCTGGCACCTCTGCCTACCCCTTCTGGGAACAAGGCGTGAGTTTATGTATGTATGTATAATAATAACAACAAGACGAAAGATTTGATTGATTTTTTTTTCTTCCAATGAATGGCGAGACGTGCATGGCGTTCGCCTGATGGTAAGCGATAAGACCATTCATGAACAGTAGCGAAACCAAACAACACCTTGAATTGCAATACTTGGCATTCCACTGCGCTCGCCATCCTGAGACATAAGATGCTAAGTCTAAATATGTCCAGTAGTTACTCTGGATACAAAGTCCTTCAATCTGAAACGTTACAGTGCATTCACACTGATGTTTGGCGAGAGAAATAGACATTGCGGTCGTACCTATTTAGGCGACCTCTCACATATGAGGGACCTACCTCCAGTAAAATGCTTGAAATAGTCTCGAAAACTATTGCACTGATTTGAAAAAATTCGCGCACCATTAGAATCCTACATTATCCCCAAGAAACATAGGCAATATAATATTATCAATAAAGTGTATCTGCACCTGGGCGGAGCTGGGCCAGCCGAGAGTTTATTATTAAAGTTAGAGGTGAGTTCAGACTCGAACCTAAGATCCTCCGATTTGTCAGACTATTTCGACTAATAACTATGTTTTTGGTCACTTGTTACTAGGTACGAGTATAGCTAATACACCTAAGAAGTAGGTTCATAAGATGCAAATGTTTGCCTATCTTTGAAAATCACCCTGAATGTTGCAGTAATCAAGATCAAAATCAAAAACAAGTTTTTTACAAAACTTACGAATCTCCAAAAGAACATAAAAGAAATACAGAAAAATACGTAAATGCTGGTGAATTCCGCGGTAATCCTGCAGCAGTTGATAAATGCAAACTTCACATGTGTGCCCTGGGAAAAATGTGAAGTGGTTATAAGATGTTTTAAACTTCAACTGAAAACCAACCTTGAAAACTACATGTTAAAGTTCAAAATGTTAGAAGGGAGGAGGTATTCTGCTTATTCGTCAGGGTTTTGTTCTTGCTCCGAAATAAGCTGTGTTAAGTAAAATTGTTGTGGTTTAGACTTGTTGACATTAATTTTATATATTACGAGTATATGCATATGTTTAAACCTATAAGTACCTTACGTGGATTCAGTAGACTATTATCTTAAGGATTCTTGCAATGTGGACTTAGATATTTATAAAAAAATGAGACGAATAGGAGTTGAAAAGAAAAATAAATGATTTTCTGTGACTGTAATTTCAGATTTAATCCCAAGGAATATAGAAAACAAAAAAGGATATTGATATTCAGTTTCGTATATTGATTTAAAAACAAAGGCAGGTCCTTCAGTATTAAGATGTCTTGAAAATTGCGCCATTCAATGTCTTATGTATGTCATTTATGTATTTTTCTTGTCTCTATATGCCTCAGGATGGTGAACGCAGTGGAATGAAAAGTATAGCATTATAATTTAAGGTATGTTTGGTTTTGCTACTGTTCATGAGCAATCTTATCTCTAACCATCAGATAAACGGCGTGCACGTCACACCAATCATTGCAATAAAAAAAACAATGATTTCGTAAATGAAATCATTGTTTGCATAACTGTTTAAAACAAACTAATAATTCCCAGGATTAACGTCCTCATACATGATATAGAATCTGAATCAATTCTTCTCTTATTCTTCTCTTACGAGCCATTCTATGATTTATAGTTGCCTGGAAGACATCGCTCATAGCGATAAGACCGCCAATTGTTCACTTATTTGCAAGATTTCTATGTCTTATTTTTTTCTGTAATTTGTGGTGTTCAATAAGGTGTTGTGTATCTGTATCATGTGTGGATGGAAGAGTCGGTAGGGGTCGACCTCACCGAACATACACCATCCAAATCGGTGATACCCTCAACAAGGGTCAGGTTAAAAGTACCCTGAACCGACGAGAATGCATGAAGACGTTGATGAAAGTGGATGAAGCGAAAGTAGTATGCCAGGATCGAGCAAAGTGGCGGTCTATAGTCTCTGCCTACCCCTATGGGATACAGGCGTGACGATTATGTATGTATGTATGTATGTATCTGTATCAATCATCAAACTGTGGAGCATTCCGCTGGTTAATTCAAATGGCATTACTTATTCGTCTGACGTTAAGACTACATGGACAGCACTTTACTAACCACGAAATGTAGTCATTGTAGTGAAATATGAAGTAAAAATATTCTGAAACACATAATTTTATGAAGCGACATTAATACACCTTGACAGCCTCTGGGGTGCAGATGATTAGACGCTGGCTGTGAAACGAGAGGCCGTAGGGTCGATCCCCGCATCGGAACAAATAAACCAAAATTATTTGTTTCGGTTTGTTCGGTTCTGAATATTGTGAGACCGACACTCTTTGTGTCAGGCCTAGGTGTTACGAGACCATAAAGTCTCGTAGTTTCTGACACCCACGACGCAAGACTTGATCTTAATGTGGAATCAGGACTGTTTATGTGACTGTTGGTTATTCATTTGTTTTTACCTTGTTATTATATCCCCTACCACAGATATCCAAGCCACAACACTGATAGTAAAGTCATGTCGCACAGGTGTGACAATTGATGGAATCCATTTCGACATCGTTGTCAATGGCAAAATAATTGTCATGATGCTTCGGTCTTGACCTTTCACCGTACATCTTTCGTTAATCATGAAGGTCATGTAGCATGTTGATAAAAATATTCCACGATGAAAACATACACTAGTAAAGCCGGTATTAATCAGGCCGCGTCTGAGGATACTTTCGACGACACCACACTTTCAGTCAACTGCATCGTAGATCTGTCTCACCCCATATGCGTCCCACTGCAGGGCACGGGCCTCCTCTTCAATCGAGAGTACGATTGAGAGTGGTTAGGCCATATAGTCCTAAGTCGCTGGCCTAGTGCGGGTTGGCGGACTTACATACCATAGAAATTCTTATAAATCCCTATGGTATGTAGGCTTCCTCACGATGTTTTCTTTCACCGTTTTAGTGCGTGACTACCAATACATACATGACTCCGAAAAGTCAGAGGTATGCCCTGGGATTCGAACCAGCGACCACCGTGAACATGTTGGCAGCCGCGTTTAGTCCGTTTTCCAACAGGCCACCACACACGCGCGTCGTAGATACTGATAGTATAAAGGCTGTCTAGATTCTAGAAAGACTGCTTCCGTGGCATAGTTGGTTTGACGCCGGCTGTGAAACTTGAGCCCTTGAGTTCGATCCCCGCCCCGAAACAAATATTTGTTTCAGGTCTGGGTGTTTGCGAGACCGAAAGTCTCTGGTAGGTTTTGAAACGCACGAAACAAGATTAGATTTTAGTGTGGACTCAGAAGTAAGTTCCACTGCTAGGTGTATGTATTTATGTATTTTTAGATAAAATATTGAGTAACGATCGATAACTACATATCGCCGTACGCCATAACTATGTACTCTAACTAATCCTGAAACTCAACTTTATAGGATCTGTTTAAAGCTATCCTATCGACTGCCTCGGTGGCGTAGTTGTACTAAGGTACGGTTACAAAGCTGAGGTCTCGGGTTCGAGTCCCGGGTTGGGCAAAGTCATATTGGATTTTTCTATTCATTATCAGCCCAGAGTCAGGAATTTGTGCCCGATATGGCGATAGGCTCGCCACCTATCACATCTTGGGCCGGAACATACAAGGCGAAATGTGGGTGTCCTGGCACCTCTGCCTACCCCTTCTCGGAAGAAGGCGTGAGTTTATGTATGTATGTTGTGTTAAAGCTATCCATATTTCAGGTCATGTTTATATCTCTAACGATTGTTTAACTCTCAAGTACAAAAACCGAATCAGATCTTATCAGATTTAAGTTTTGTGACTTGAAAAGTAATCGTCCACTTTAACCAAACTGACATATAAGCAATGTGTTATGAAGTAAAAAGTCCACGGAGTTATAACCTTATTTACCAATCGTATTTACATATTATCCAGTTCTCCTGCAAAATAATATTGCATATTTGATTGTAGAATTGCATACACCAGTAAGATCGAACCAAATTTAAAAATAACTTAACAATAGCTATCACAATAGGTAAATATATATATTTGTTACCACATATTGAAAGTTATTTTATTTATTCATAAGTATTTTACCAGTAGAGTAACAAGCCTCCTTTTACACGAAACTGGTTATACAAAAATATTTGCTTATCCAGTTTTTTTCAAAAAGCATATTGCACATATCATAAATGCATATAACAGTAAGGTCAAAGTAATATAAAAATAACTAAATGGTAAACATTAGCATAAATTATATTGTTGTTGCCACACATCGAAAGTTATATTTTTTATTTATAAATTAGAGTTGATATATCAACTCGCGGTCGAAGGATCCGCGGCGGAAATCATTTCAACACAGTGAACGCATCTGGTTTCTATCGATATTTCATAAACCAAGATGTTTTGGAGAGTATTCTGTATCAGCCCATATACGTCCCACTGCAGGGCACGGGCCTACTCTAGAATCGAGAGTACGATTGAGAGTGGTTAGGCCATATAGTCTACCACGCTGGCCTAATGCGGGTTGGCGGCCTTACACACCATAGAAATTCTTATAAATCGCTACGGTATGCAGGTTTCCTCGCGATGTTTTCCTTCACCGTTTTAGTGCGTGGTGATTGACTATCAATACACACATGACTCCGAAAAGTCAGAGGTGTGCCCTGGGATTCGAACCCGCGACCACCGTGAACATATTGGCAGCCGCGTCTAGTCCGTTTGCCAACAGGCCACCACGCACTTGGAAAGACTTGGACGTTTTGGACAATGAACAACTAAAATAGTTAACAACTAAGTGAACAACTAACTGCCTTTCATAATGAAAAACTGAACTTAATTTATTTTAGGATACATTCACAAGTCAGTCGAAAACGGTGACCCAGCCAAAGTCTGGAAATTTCTAAAAACACTGGGAGTGGGAAAATCACCACAAGATTCTATTCCCCAATCTATAGATTTAAATTCCTTAAACCGTCACTTCTCTTCTCCATCCTTCTTTGATGGGATGACTAAAAATAAAACCATTAAGCATCTTTCTACCCTTAACACTCCCGCTTGTTCTACCTTTGTTTTCAAACAATTCGCCACTTGTGATGTTAAGAAGACGATTACTCTTTTGTCATCTAACGCTATGGGTAGCGATAATGTTAGTCGTAACATGATTCTCTATGTCTTAGACGAAACCCTACCTATAATTTCCCACATCTTAAACTACTCCATCTCCGCTGGGATCTTTCCAACTGCTTGGAAGGAAGCCCACATTATTCCTCTTCCCAAAAAATCCAATGTATCTCTGCCTTCCGAATTTCGTCCTATTTCCATACTTCCTTTCCTTTCCAAAGTCCTAGAACGTTTAATCCATTCCCAACTTAATGATTTCCTCTCCAAGAACAACCTCTTAAATTCTCTCCAATCTGGGTTTCGTCCAGGGCATAGTACGACCACCACTTTGACCCATATCACAGATGATATAAGATCCGGCATGGAGGACGGCAAGCTGACAGTCTTAGCTTTGCTAGACTTCGGTAATGCCTTTAATACCGTGGACTACGACGTATTACTTTCCATGCTACGTTCTCTTAACATATCTCCAATGGCTGTTGATTGGTTTCGTAGTTACCTGTATGGACGCCGGCAACGCATCCGTGTGGAGGATAGATTTTCCTCTTGGTGCCCCGTAGCTGCTGGCGTTCCTCAGGGCGGCGTGCTATCTCCTCTTCTCTTCGCTGTATTTATTAACTCAATAACCAACTTCTTACGCTCCTCCTACCACCTCTACGCAGATGATCTCCAAATATATACTCAGGCACCCGTGGACAAGATGGTCGATGCAATTGCTTATATCAATACAGACATTCAACACATCTGTGATTGGAGTAGAGCTCATGGTTTGAAGATCAATCCCTTGAAAACACAAGTCATTGTTGTCGGTAGCCCTAGGATGATCTCGATGCTGGATTGGAATCAACTCCCCAGTGTTTATTGTAATGGGATAACCATCCCTTACAGTGACACCGTCCGCAATTTGGGCTTACTTATTGATAAGTCATTTACTTGGGGTCCTCAGCTTCGTGAAATAAGCCGTAAGCTGTTCGTTTCAGCTAAGTCCCTGCAAAGGTTACGCAACTTTCTACCCGTTACCAGGAAAATTTCACTTGCGCAAACCCTCCTTCTTCCCATCCTTGATTATGCCGATGTCAGCTATCTAGATCTCACCGAAGACCAACTAAATAAACTTGTGCGTCTTCAAAATTTCTGCATAAGATTCGTATTTGGTCTACGCAAATATGACCATGTTTCTGAGTTTCGTGCTAAGCTCAAGTGGTTACCTATACGGTTTCGTCGGAATACTCACATTCTCTGTCTTCTTTACAATATTTTGTTCAATCCTCTCACCCCATCTTATCTTAAAGAACGATTTATTTTTCTTCATGACTCACCTTTGAGGTCCTTGAGGTCGTCTGAGAATCTTAGGCTGAGAATGCCTGTGCACACCACGACATTTATGGACAAGTCTTTTACTGTCAAAGCAGTTCGATTGTGGAACGCGCTTCCTGTTGTGGTGAGACAGGCGCAATCGCTGTCTTTATTCAAGAGGCAAATCAAAGAACACTACCTCTCTCTTTAAATAAACAGATTTTAGTAGGTAGATAATATTATTTGCTACTTCTAAATCATTTTAAATTTGTATATATTTATTATATATATATATATATATATATATATGTTTGTAGTATTATATATGTATGTATTTATGCTTTTTATTATGTATGTATGTATGTTATTTTGGTGTATTTTTATGTTTAGATAGTATGAGTATTATCTAGTTTCCTCACTTTTAATTATTTATTTTACACTGCCCTCTCTTTTTCCTTCTTTTAAATCCATCCCATGGTTGTCTGTAAGACATTGCTTTAAGCGATAAGACCGCCATTTGTACTTTTTATATTTATTTGGTTCTGTATGTTGTATTTTTTTTTATGTGTACAATAAAGATTTAAAATAAATAAATAAAATAAATAGGATCCACATAAACCTGAAAAAAAATGGATTTTTCTAGGGGAAATTTTCATCTGTGTACTTCCTGGGTCTGAATAAAGAGAGATTAAGACGATTTATTTTAGTAATAATGATAGCTTTCTCTCATCATCATGACCTCTTCTCACCAAATACTGACCATAATCCTTTCTCAAGAACTCCCTTTACAACTTCTGATGCTAGCTAGCATACTTTACTTTTTATCAGTCCTTTTAGGTGATTTATTTATTTACTAAAGTGATATCGGGAACCTGGCTCAACCCATATATCCCTATTACAACAGACATAATTGTATCAACTCTATCTAGCTCTTTGAATACCAACAACGCTGTAATTAGAGGGTATTATTATACCTACGTAGTATAATACCCTCTAATTTTTTCACAGATGCTTCCTCTAATTCCAACAAAGATATTTATCAATACAATCTCTGGTCACTAATCAACTACATAACCACAAAACGAGCCGAATCATCGAGCTATCAAACCTTCTGCTATTAATGAGTCATTTGTAAAGCGTTGCGTACGTGCCATCGCACAGGTCTTGTAGTCGTTGGAAAGACATTTAAACGCATCAAGGATTAACCCAAAGATGATGGTAAGGTACCAGGAAGTAAAGTTTCATCTTGTCATTTAAGACAGCAAAAAGATAATCTTATCGGTCCTTTTAAGTCCCGGATTACGCATATAACATATCGTAGAGCATAATTTATAAGAGTTCGCGCGCGATCACAAAGGCTCGCAGCCCGCTGGAGACTCAGTAACAACCAAACAGCAAGTCGGTTTCTTTTGGCTCGATTCAACCTATGCCAAATCCTACTAAACCTACTTAAGAAATGAACGCAAATCCTCCGGATTCCTAGTTCACGCTACTAGACCAACTAAGCGACTTGTAGTGAACTAGAATGTAAATGTCCATTAACACTTGCGTGTATATTCATTACAGTAAACCGTGACAAAAGAAGATCTCATGACCTAATCAAAGCAATGTTTCTTGGGATTCTCTTGCAACATATCGCTTAGTTAGGAATTTTGTAACTGCATTGTTGTCAAGACCTTCAAATTGAACCAAATATTATTTCCCATATTGATAAACATACGGAAAATTTTAATTAAGGTTGTATGAAGTAGCTAGATATAAGCTGCTTTTAATAGGTCGATTTGAAATTCTTGAAGGAGGCCTGTATCCAGTGGATTTCTTTTAGCTGATAACCCGAATGACAATGGTGATACAGACAGAATCCACCAAGAAAAGTCAGAGACATTTCTCAGAGGATTTGCACTTTGGTGTTCTGACTACTAGAAAAAAAATGCGGATAACAAACGGATGTATGCAGAATGTACAAGACCAGGATGGTTGGCGCTTGGGAGGCCTACGTCCAATGTTGGTGAGAGGCAAAGTACTATACATGGTATTGGGCAGTAATATAAAAATTTGGCTCCCAAATATTTTATATTCGATTTAAATGGAATTAAATAAAAATCGTACGTTAAAACTGCTGTATTCAAATGTATCTAAATATATCCTTCAAGCCTGCTGTATTTTGGGATAGGTCACAGCGCGTAAGAATATCAATACCACCATTATTCGGGACATATAGATTGTGTCACGTGTTATATACATGTTGTATAAAATATAGTCTAGTATTATTATTTTCAATTCATTTAAATTAGCACTGAGTTACAAATTAATCACTAATACGTTTAGTAGTCCCGACCTCATAGTAACATACTATTTTTAAGTCACGCAAACACCATGACCCGAAACAAATATTTGGTTATCACACAAATATTGTATCGATGTGCGAATCGATCCTTTGGCATTTATAATTAACTGATGGTTTGACGCTCCGCCATGAATATGAATAAAAAATGATGACCTTCAATAATATTTCGTCGCTTTTACTTCGCCTACATAATTCGACAATTCCTATTCATGGTAATATTAAGTTAGCTATAGAATATTTTATCTGTCACATGCTTTTCGTCTTTCCTGCGAAGTTGGAACGTTGTTCCTCTAAATATTGATCATACAATTGTCCATTCCGGCATAGACAGGCAAGTGAGAACAGTATATCGCCACATAAAAGTTTTTTTTTTATTCAATAGTTCTGACAAATGAGCATAAAGGTCAGTCACTTTATGATAAGAGATCACTGTCACCCATGAACAGCAAAGCTGAGATTATAGATGTATTCCCCGTCGATCGAGACTACAAAAACGGCTATTGGTGGTAGTTGTCTCATATGTGATAAGCCGCCTGGGTATGAACCACAGCAATATCCATTCCTCCTGACAAACATCAGTCTACATGCACTGTTGTATTCCGGTTCGAAGGGCATTGTAAACTACCGACATAATGGAACTTAGCATCTTATATCTCAGGATGTCAGTTCAGTGAAATGCCAAGCATTACTTGATAATTCATGGTGTTTGGTTTTACTACTGTCTACTATCCATGAGCAGTCGTATCGCTTACCATCAGGCAAACGGCATTCTCGTCTCGCCATACAGGGCAATAAAAAAGGCACTTCACTACCCATTAGGTAAAGTTGTTTTTGTGTCCTAGTAAAATACTTAGGAATATTTTTCATAAGTTTAATTACCACTAAAACTTTCACGACACGAACCTGAAACTACTTAAATGTATTTTTAATTTTATTTCGGAAACCTAAGTTTCCTACCACATTCCATTTTTAATTTTATTTTATGAGAGATTTTCTTTAACTTTACCCATTTCAATATGCGAATTTAGTTGAACTCTTGGCCTAATTAGCGCTTAGGAAATTCGGTTAAAGTAAAAAATAAAATACGTTTTAAATGTATATGACTTTACAATAATAAAAATACTAAATCGAGCATTAAAATCGACGACAGTATGAAGGCAGGATTGAGTATATATGCAATATTATTTTATAGAAAATTAATATCGTATTTAATATTATTCCACAGTTTTTGGTAATTCAAATAACATATTTTATAGCTGTTATGGAATCCACGGTAGTCGACATCAAAGCCGTCTTCTTAATAAACCATATGTTAAAAAAATACTTTTATCGTCGATCCTTTTATGTCTCTTTTTATTATAATGATAATTGGTATAGGCAATTTCAAACAGGTTGCCATAGAAATATTTGACGAAGTCTGTGTTAACCCGTAGCCTTACTAGTAGAGCACAAAAAGAGAGAGAGAGAGAGATAAGAAAAGCCTTATTTTCTCAGTTACATTTATCAAACCGCAAAACGTAGTTTAACTACGGACTATCACACTCACATACAACTGTGTATTCGATTTTGTTTATTGTTTATTTTAGTTGTTAGTACGTATTATATTTTGGGGTCGCGGCCGCCACACGTGATAAAATCAGCAGATTTTTTAATATTTACATATATGTTTATTTACTCCGTGGCTCAGTTGGTTAGAGGCCGGCTGTGAAACAAAAAGCCGCGGGTTCGATTCTCAAAAACCTGCATGAATTTCAGAACTAATATTTGTCTCGGCTCAGGGTATTTGAGAGACAGAGAGATTAGAGAGCTATTCTAAACATATAGTATAATATTTGAGTCAGGAATATGTAAATGACTATTAGTGGACTTATTGTTAATTTCACATGTATATCACTGCAAAATTTTTAAAAGATCTGCGCGAACATATTTTTAAATTCAGGTATAGCAAACTAAATGCAATGGTTGTAATGGAGTGCAGATTAATCCATTTTTATCACTAGTCGCCCAACTATGCGCGCCCTGTGGAATCCGGGGTATAAGATGAAGATAAAAGTTGAAACTCCACGCAATCTAACACTAGGACGATTCCATACATATATGTATATATTAATTTCCTAACAACGATTTTTAAGTCAATAAATACATATTGCAACTTATTTGTATTATTTTTATTAACTCAAAGATTAACGGTAACAAAAACTCCTCCAAACGGTAAAAACGAAATTCTTCCTCCAATATCGGAATAAATTGTAGCACAGATTGATAATCACATCATTCTATCCTTATCTATCAACATTAGCTAAGTACCTCACATTACTAGATATAAATAAATACAATCAGTCAGCACCACGCCTTAGAAAAAACAAGTCAAAACATTTAGAGAACCTATTAATTAATTACAGTCTGTTCAGTGAATAAACAAAAAAAAATATTCGTAAAAATAACATACTAATTCTAAAAACTAAATTCATTTGTAAAAGTATTTTAAATATCAAAACAAAATGTGTGTCTGGAAATTATATTATGTACGTGATTAATTAATTAACAAAATAGTGACAAAAAATAGTGAAAACAATTTGTTATTTTTTTTTAAATCACGCTGTTTAGATGATTGCGTGCAAAGGACAATAGTTAATTGTGATTAATTTCCTAACTCCATTGTCCGGGAGCGGATCAGTGCCGTAGGGTCACCGAGTGGCGTCGATACAAACTGTTTATACCCGCGAAATGTTGTGCCGGTATCATTGCGTTTAGTACGATGGCGGCAATCGCATGCGCCTTGCTTACTATACTGTGTGCGACCGCGGCGGCGCGTGACTGCATCGAACTGACTATACCAGACAATATCATCACTGAAAGTATACTCAACAGTACTATACTAAAACTATCGGCTAAAAATGAGAGTATTGAAGATAGTGTCTCCGTTAACGTGTTGGACGTGTGGGAGAGGTTCCCG
The DNA here is from genome assembly GCA_023078785.2 of Hyles euphorbiae. Classification (NCBI taxonomy): domain Eukaryota; kingdom Metazoa; phylum Arthropoda; class Insecta; order Lepidoptera; family Sphingidae; genus Hyles; species Hyles euphorbiae. Next base: position 4,041,365 of record CM041041.1, on the reverse strand, counting down.
AAGGTTGTGGTGCTCAGGAATGGAACTGGCGAGCAGTGTCGACGAGACAGCCAGCTGTATTTGGAAAGCCTGGAGAGACTCGAGCTATGGGCTTTGAAAAGTAAATATTTTTTTGTTTTTATTTACCCGCGTGTTTTGTTTTTGTTAAGGTAGGTTGTGGTGTGATTAATATTGTAGTTATTAATATTTTTCAAATTACCTTGCATTATAATTATCAAGGTTATAAAAACCCTGGATATTCAAAACATTTTAATTTTTAATTTCTTGTTCTATATTTTTCGGTTTTTAAGGCGTGAAAAAAATATTACCTAGTTCATTTTAATTACTTATTTATTTCAAACCAGGAACCCTCGTTAATAGTGGCTTAGTAGCGGTGTTACTGCTTTCGAACCAGACATGCTTCTAATAGAACTATAAACTAATATAACTAATTCCATATAAACGCTTAAAAATTAAGAATTTATATTATTTACATACTCCACTTATACCCGATTTAACCCTCTTAAACAGCGTATTTTCAATATTTTTATTAATGTCCTGCACCTTACATTAACAATAAACAGCTTCTTGAGTAATTTATATGATAAAAAAATCCACATCATATCACCAATAATATTCCCATTAAAACAAATAACATAATAAATAAATAATGAATATCTTCACTTAAATGTATTATAATAATTTAATGTGACAGAGCTAATCAACGGGGCATACATTAAGCAAAAAAAAATATCTACAAAAAAAGTATACGGTAACATTCATTTAACACTTTTGAATTTATTAATAAGAAAAATACATATTATTTAATAAAATAAATGGTTGAAACATTTAATTTCAATGTTTAATTTTTATAAAAATAAATGCAAATTAATTAATTATAAATGTTTCTAAATGCGGAGAAAGTATACGAGTAAGTTACACCTTAGCAAATAAAAACAAGTTTAAGTTTCTTCATAAAATTAATATACTCGCATTTAATTCAAATTTAAACAATTAATCCATTCGCGGGCTTTTTTACAATTTATTTCAATAATACGTACACCAGGAGACAACCTGGGATCTTGCGAATCAAAACCTATATGCCGCCCAGTCTTCAATATGTACAACTTAAAACGAAAAACTTTCAATTAAAATACAATGCAACAATTTCAAAATAATTAAAACATTACAAAAACAATAAACTTAAGTAATTGCCTCTCTTCATATTAACGGTACATCCAAGGCCAACAATAATTAAAAATGATAGTATTTCATAGTAATAATTTATTCGCAATTTCACAAGAAACTCAAGGTCAATTTGAGATGCAAAACCTTTTCGTAATCTTACCCCTCTGGCGCTTATGCGAACATTCACATTGGTTCATATTATAATGTTGAGATACTGATAATAAATCACATTTATCTATGTCTTAAATATGTAGGAATATTAATTAAGTCTATCGTAATAAATGAAACACGTGTTTGTTATTAGAAAAGGCATCTAGATTAATTCAAAATACCATTTTAATAAATAAATACACCTAACAATTACATAGTCCTGACCCCATAATATACAAGTCGTGGATGTCGGAAACTATCAGAGACTTTTTGGTCTCACAATACTCTGACCCAGAAAACTTGGGAATTACACAAACGATTATCTCTGGGCGGGGATCGAACTCGACTACTTACAATTTACAACCTGTTTCTTAACCAACTGTGTCACACAGGCAGAGGTACAACAGTTTATTTTAATTTCCTCTACCACCTCTTCATTTGCCTGCCTCTGGTTTTCTTTCTACCTAAGATATTTGTTTTGTGAGACTGAAAAGTCTCTCGTAGTTTATACCCACGACACAAGACTCAATCTCGGTGTGAGGTCAGGACTACGTATGAGAACGTTAGTTGTATTTATTGAAAAAGAAAATATAGCTATTTAGTGCTATTTGGTAATACAAAAAGGTTAGTATTCCTGGGACATCCCCAGCTACGCTTAAAAAACGCATATTTAATTTTTCTATTATTCTGGTCACGGTGCGCATTGCACTCAAATATAATGAAGGTCGCAGGACCGATCCTGACAATGAGACTAATGTTTGTGTGATCAGCATTTGTGTTATGTCTGGACCGAAAATCCGTTGAAGTTTCTGATATAAATGAAAGTAGACATCGATATTTATAGTGATTGAAGGTACACCTTCCTAATTCTATATATTAATTGGTTATGGAAGGATCATCATTGTAACACTATGTGTCATTTAGGCTTCAGCTTGCGTATATCTGGTTCCGATCTAGCCATCATAATGTTGCCCATGGTCCCTGGTAATGCTCTTGCCATGCCTCAATGGCACAGTTGCACTACGATATGCTTGCAAAGCTGAGGTCTCAGTTCGAATCCCGGGTCGGGCAAAGTGATATTTTATTTTTAAATCATTACCAGCCCGGAGTCAGGAATTTGTGCCCAATATGGCAATAGATTCGACCCTTATACACCGTCGCGTGCAAAATACGAAGTAAAAGTGGGTGTCTTTGTTACACTTCTGACTACCCCTTCCAGAAAAAAAACCGTGAGTTTATGTATGTATGAAGTCTATCACTGAACGTAGGTCTACCGCAAAGAATTCTAAAAATACTTGTTGAAAAAATAATTGTTATTGGAAAGAAACGAAACATTTTTTTTTTCAAATGGATGTATCAATGGATTTCTGATGCCCATTCTGTATTGTAAATTTTACCTAATAAAATGCCCCGGCTCATTATTTCCGAGACTTTTAACCATGACAATGAACCGTGGCTTGTCCATAATCTGATCCCTTTAAGGATTTCTTTATTGCGCATTTTCTCACGTATTTAAGAATAACTCGTTTCATATCCCACACGACACAATTGTATAAGATCGCAATCTCGGTACATTGTCATGGGCACGCATTATTCAGGCTTCAAATCACTTTGATAGGTTATTATAACAAATATATCGTGCCTGAATCTATGGAGTAACAGATAACAAATCGGCTGGGAATTGGGAAGCAATAGGTTCAATATAGGCATGGGGCCCTACTCTGAAAATGTTCGGATTCGTATAATCGTAATCATAAATCTATGGTAACGACCATAAGTCAATAACGACCATAAGGCTATGGAGGTACATTCGTATCGTCATTAACTTCGATCGTCCGAAGATTTGAACTTCGTTTCGGATTTTCCGAGTAGGGAACACAATATTTTCATCTCCTAAATCGTGTATGCAATCAAAAGTTGAGTGATTTTTCATTTGATTCGTGAAATAATTACTTTTATAACCCCGTAATGGTAAATGTAGAGCTATCCAAATAATTAGGAATCTATTGACAAATTATTGTTATTGTTAAGTGTGTCAGTGTCTAAGTTAGAACTCAGTGCTTTGAATAATCAAACACAAGGAAATATTTATATAGTATTAATGATATATTTAAAAAAGTTATCAAACACATACATGAAATGTTGAATATACGAATGACGATTTAAGTTTTTGTCTCGAATATTTTATTTTGAACTTCCTGATAATGTCCCACGCATGTTAAAACCTTTATTTAGAAGGATGACCAATTTGATGTATTGCCTTTAAATTTATATAATATGCTAATAACTGTGAAGTCATTTAAATATAGACATTTTTTAAATACGTAAAAAAAATCAAAGGACAAAGGAATAACATTTATGACATAACATTTTATAGCTTTTAACACGTGGGGATTTCCGCCTTCTACCAAGTTGCGTATAAGAATAGCCGTGGGTGAATATATAATATATCTGGAAAATATAATGACAGCCACTCATTTAAAATAAGGCGAAAATGATTTTTCTCCATTTTTCTCAACATCATCAGCCACCGGAATTCCATTACAGGAATTAGGCCCCTGAACAATATATTCGCATTATCAATTTTGTTTTAAATATATTTTATATCTGAGTATGAAATTAAACATTATATAACAACAATTCAAAATAACCCTACTTTGTTGACGTATATACATTTTTAAGCATTCGAAATTCAAACGTAGCAAAAACTATCGCAAAAAAATAACACCGTAGCTTTTAAAATCCTATAATTTATATTCAAGATACAATCTGGAGCGATATTTCAAATCGTTTTAAAAAACTACTTTCTTGTGACCTTGACCAAATAAAAATTCAAGTTGATACAGATTCAATGAAAGTTGATTTACTGCAAAGAATAATGCACTAATCGTCCTCTAAAAACAATATAAGTTGTCCATGATATAGTTCTCCATTTTAAGCAATACATGCCTCGTGTTTTTTTTATTTAAAAACGTTCCTTTTCTGGGCTTTTCTTAGCCTCTGACATCGGCCATTAAATACTGTGACAAACCAGTCCTTATGACTCACGCAAGAATGTTGCTTTTCGGGCTCACGCTGTGGTCCGGCATAAGGCATAATTGTATCGACTAACAAGAGACGACCATCTCTCGACGATAGATATTTGTATCACTCCATATACGTCCCACTACTGGGCCCGATCCTCCTATTATAATTAAGAGTACGGTTGAGAGGGGTTGAGCCGTATAGCCATCACGCGAGCTTTGTGCGGGTTGGCGGACTTCTGCATACCTTAGAATTTCTTCCGAATCGTATGGTATGCAGGTTTTCTCACGACATTTTCGTGCGTGTTGATTGAATACCAATACACGCATGACTCCGAAATGTCAAGGATTTGAACCCATGACCACCGTAAACGAGTCGAGTCGAGTCTTTACCACACACTTTTTGATAGTCGATCTGAATTTGTTTTAACATCAGATGCTTTACAGTCATTTTATCATATCAATATCAACACTGCCTCGATGGCGTAGTTGCCCTACGGTAGGTTAGAAAGCTGACGTCTCAGATTCGCAACCCAATAGCAAATTGATATTGTATTTTTCTAATCATTATCAGCCTGGAATCAGAAATTTGTTCCCGATATGCTCTTCCCCCATCACATCGTGGAACGGAACATACAAGGCGAAATGTGGGTCCTAGCACCTCTGCCTACCCCTTGTGGGCAAAAAGCATGAGTTTATGCATGTAGTATCAAAACTCGGTCACAAATTTTTACTTCAAAGCGATTTCAAAATGAAGGCGTGTTCACACATTCTCCTATTCTGTTGATGCAGCAAAAACCATTACTACATAGAGCTACTTCGCATTATTGCAATTATGACGTGACGTAACAAAGTGCAATGAACTCACACGTTATTTATTTCAAATTAGACCAGATCTTTTTACATACACGTGTTGATAAAAAAAACATCTATTTACTTTATTTACATAATTTGTTATTAGTTTAATAGTAAAGTATATGAGCTGTGAATCAAGCCATTTATTTATTCGAGTACTCAGTCGGTTAAATTCCTTCACAAATATGGATTACATGGCGTAGTTTGTTAAGAGTTTAAACCAGATTGTGATTCAAAAGAGAGCGCATACGATTCCGATAGATATTTCATTGTAAAATAAACTATATGTATTTATTTAATATTTTTCGCACTAAACAGATATACCTACTATTAAAAAATTACACAATAAATATAATAATAGTACAAGAGGCAGCCTTAACACACTAGGTAATTTCTTACAGGCAACCATGGGAGGGATAAATAAATAAGAGAAAGTAAGGGCAGTCTAAGGCATAAATGAAGTAAAAGAAATCTATAATCAGTAACTAATTATAAATATAATCACACCAAAAAAATATTATTATAATTTATATGAATATACACATACTCACAATACACACACAAAATATACATAAACATTCTAAATTATACCAAAACATGCGAATGGGCAATTTTTCTCGGTTACATTCTTGTTGTGAGAGGAAATGTTTTTGACCATTTTTAAGGTTCCGTTTCTTTTACCCAAAGGGTAAAAACGGGACCCTATTACTAAGCCTCCGCTGACTGTCTGTCCGTCTGTCTGTCTGTCACGAGGCTGTATCTCATAAGCTACGAGTATAAAAACAAAAACTAAAATTTAAAAAAATATTATGGGTACCCGTACAATAAACGTGTATTTTTTTCTTATTTCTATGCTCAATATTAATAACGGTAACTTAAGCCGGCCTCTAACCAACTGCGCTATGGAGACTGTCCTATAATAATAGATATAATAGGTACTAAAAATCCACAAGCACAAAACCTTGAACCTCACACACCTTCAGTTTAGCTGAACCAGTCCCATGTGGCCAGACCATGTCAATGACACAACGTGGTCTAATCTGTAGTCACGGCAGATGGCAACTCGCCTGCAGATTACCAAACAGTCTATGAGGTGAACCGAAAACCCTTTCAAAATGCACCGTTAACAAAATTCTAGAATGTCAAAGATCTTTTCCAAGGCGAAGTTTTTGTAATACTGCTAGGAAGGATAAAGGAGATTAAACACGTAATGGTAAAAACAGTGAAATCCCAATAACAGATTACACGGTCGAGAGATAATTAACTATTGAAACTATTATGCCACTTTATTGAAATATTATTTAAATATAATAGACGGAGCCAGGGAGGTTTCTCTATGATCCGAAAGGAAGTTAAGGAAGTTCGAATATTCGGACGTTCGAATTTTGAAGTAATTTATAAGTTTTCCATTTCTAAAATCAATACAAGTCTCTATGATACTTATCATTCACTCCGAACTACGAGTAAGCCTTTAGTTACGATGTACGATAGAGGATTCGAACATTTTGTGGAGTACCTAGGCACATTCAAACAGTTTTACGTACGCCATTCGAACACTCGAACTTCTTTTGGGATCATATAGTAACCCCCTCAAACGTGACAGACTACGTAGATCATTCTGACAGAGTTTCCATCGTCGTGTACGACCTTTAGGAGAATTAGTAATCACACTGCAGGCAATTATTTTCGCTAATATTGGTGTTCAATTCTAATCACGCATATTTGATACTTCTGGAAAGGTTCGGATTGCCTAACTTTTCAATGACCCGATTTATATCTATACTATAATATAATAAAGCTTAAGAGTTTGTTTGTTTGTTTGTTTGAACACGCTAATCTCAGGAACAGCTGCTCTGATTTGAAAAATTATTTCAGTGTTGTATAGTACATTTATCAAGGAATGCTATAGGCTATATATCATCACGTTATGACCTATAGGAGGGAAGCAGTAGTGATATTTCTGGCAAATACGAGGAAATTTTATTCGCTTTTGATGGTCGGATTGTTCAATACTCTAAATTGAAAGTAGGAATTGAGTATTTTGACCGCCATTTCGAAACATGTATCTGCACCCGGGCGGAGCCGGGATGGACCGCTAGTTATAATATAATTTGGTATTGATATAAAATTCACATTTATTATGATAATTTCCATAATATAATATTTGAACAATGGCCGCTCATGAAAATTACATCAATATACTTACTTTAGATTTTACGAAGTAAATCTATAGGTACTAAATAATTATTTATTTGGCATTAAATGTATCTGAGTTCGTTTGTCTGAATTATTATTAGTTACAATCAATATAATCGTATAGTCATAGATGCTTTTAAATAATATTAAAACATCTGCATCCGATACGTGATTTCACATTGTCAGTATAATCTAGAAATAATTAAATATATGCAAGCAAGTTAAGAAAGAATTAAATGTGATGAAGAAATATGACATTTGGAAAATAAAATGTACACATTTTAACACCCAAACGGAATTGCAGTTCCACATCAGATTACATCATCTTTAGTAAACGTCGATTAAACAATCAACGATTTTAAAAAGCATGTTACGCAACACTTACTGATTCTCTAGCAAAACTTTTAAGCCTTCAAAACTTTCGCACGATTTCTGCCCAAGTAATCTAGGTACAAAAAAATTCATAAAAATCGTTTAAACCCAAAACAAAATAGCATTTGAAAGTAAACGCAAGTACTTTTGTATTTTAACCTTCAATTATTATGACAACAACTTTTTACCAGACGTTACAAACAAAGAATGGGTCACGACCAAAAAACACGTTTATTTTAGAAAATAAATTGTTGTAAATAATATTAATAAAACAAGACATTACCTTTATTGCAAATTACATTACTTTTCAATCTCATTACTTAATTGTTTTTTTTTTTTAATATTGTCCTATACTAGGATTTAAACAGTTTCATAAACCACACTCCACTTTAGAAAAAATATATTTAAAAAAGTAGATTCATCGAATCATTCCAAATTCAAAACGCGACTCATGAATGGAACCTTTTTGGAACGTCACTACTCACTACGTACTAGTGCCCAAAGCGTGGTACGTGTGTGTCAACCTAGCGTAGCGTATTCAAATCTATGATGTCACCCTTGGAGAGACGCGTACGGGCTTACGGACCACGCCGCGCATTTCGTATGCACCACCTACCTTCACTTCACCAGTGACATTTGACATGACAAGGTTCACCGGCCAAAATTGGTATTCGAAAAACTTGGGCTACTTAGTCGTGATTGGGATTTGCTTAGGGGATTATCCTTTGTTCAATGACATATTAGCCAATGATAATAACGAGACACAGACTAAGACGTGTTTATAATAATAATAATAATAAAGGACCTGGACAGTTTCTGCCTAGTTACTTTTTATCATGTACAAAAACAAAGCAATAATTGAATGAATATAAAAAATCAACTATTAATTTAAGAATATGTCATATTTCTGTAGAAGTTTAGGGAGTAATATAAAGTTTAATAAGATTTTGCATTGATTGATGACTCATTTCCGCCATTGTTGGCCCCGCATAAACGTTTCGTTCGCAGTAAAGCAAGTGTAGGAAAAAAATAATAACTTTATCTTAAATATTCCTAAAAATAATTTATAAGTAGGTAATAGGTCATAATAACTAACAATACTAAATATATATAAAGCAATGTTTGTAGTATATACTTACACATATATTCTTCCCATTTTTACACACTTTCATTGCAACAACTAAACGCTGCAGTAAAATACTTGACACTTGACAGTAGCTTGACAGGAACCATGATTTGTCTATTTGTTTACATTGTGACACAATTAAAATACGTCTCGGTGTATATTTTGTGTAACTTATAAAATATAAGTTCCTTTAAATTCCAAATTCGATGATAAAGCATTTATGTAAACGTATTCTTATTAGATTCAATAAATTGACGGATAACCTACAAAACCTAACCTCAAAATAAGATATGTTTTTGTAAATATCTAAAAACCCTGAACTTCATAGGCTTTGTAACTTTTCTGTATTAATCTTGGAGCAAACCTTACCCCAACAATGCAAAACTAATTGATGTAGACGAGATTTGAAGTACTAGGCACAGCGCCATACAAAAACTGGCCATGTCCTTTCTTTATTCAGATAACAAAGATCCAAATATAATTGTGTTAGTACTTACAAAAGATTTATTTATACTATATTAGTAGAATACATTCACAAGCAATAAAAATTCCTCCTGATTAAGGTATGCATTGAATGTTTAACAAAAGGAGCATCAAAGCTGTCTGCTATCATTTTCAGGATGTCATTGTCACTCGTCCTTATTCTGCCTAATAGAGAGGCAGTTCTTTTGCGGATGATAGCGTAAAAGTCAAACATATTAGAGGCACTACAGAACCGAGACAAGCCCAATAACATCCTGAACCCGTTATTATATTGGACACGTATAACATCGAGCACCCTTTTTGTACAGTTACTCCACAGACTGCACGTGTAGAAGGATTGGCAAAAAGCTTTGAAAAGCGTTACCTTCACCTCTTCACTACAACGCGCAAACCTGCGAGCCAGCATGTTACATCTGACTGCCAATGCCCTACGTTCTCTTTCTACATCTATATTGTCCTTAAGGTCGTCGGTAACATAATGTCCCAAATATTTAAAATTGTGGACTCTTTTAAGAAGAGCTCCATTTAATTTTATCGGAGGGGTTTATACCCGGAGAAATTATTTATTTATTATTCATCGTCCTTATCAGCCTAAGCTGTTCCAATCAAGAAGGTTCCAATGCTACACATAGGCTTACGTCAAATTGCACCATTTCACAATTATTCCTATTGTGCTATGTCTATAACTTTGGTTCTTTGTCAGATGAGATCGTCACAGATCCTATCCTTCAGAGATAAACTTTAAGCTGGGGGATTAGTCGTACTGTAATTGGACCGTAATGAATGCAAGGTAGGACGCACTGGATTAAAATATTATTTTTGGCATTGTGGCGTTTAATTTTTACAAATACAAAGTATTATATATGTATATAAGTATGAAATGTAAATAAAGCGATTTATATTTTTTTGCAAAATGGCAAACTTGATACTACTTCAAGTTTGCCAGTTACTTTACATTTACCATTTATTTTTATTTGGCTACGAAGAAATTAAAAACACATAATATCCTAAAGTAATTGAACCAAATGCAAGCCACCTCATGACCTCTCCCGTCTCGAAAAAATTAAATGTAATAAAATATAAGCAATAAAACACAATTACGATCACATACTAAAAACTTAAAAAAACAATTACAAAATTTCATACCTAAATTTCTCAACAATGCCTACAATTAAACAAAACACAAAAACAAATAACAGTGACCTTTTCTTTTTACTATTACCAATCGAATGTATTCAAACGCCATTCACGTCCTTGAACCTCAATCGAAAGTTGAAGGACAAGGTTAAACAAGTTACACAATTCCAAATGTTTGTTCCAGTGTTTGACGCAACGGCCAAGCCTCCGTCGGGCATACTGAGCGGTAATGGCAACCAATATGGCGACTTTGACGAGTGTCTCAGCGTTGACGGAGCAGTGAGAGGGAAGTACTGCTTAGCTTCTCTGCTGCTGAGCTTCGAAGATCAGAAGTATGAGAAGTTGGACTACTTGGTGCACAGCGGACATTACATTAGAAGTAATATTACTGATGTAAGTATTTTATTATTTAAATTAAGAACCCTGAACGACCATGCATTAAGGCATTTATGAAAGTAGACTGCCTCGGTGGCGTAATTGTGCAGTACGTTTCTCTGTATTCTCAGGTTCGAATCTCGAGTCGGGCAAAGTAATATTGGATTTTTCTATTTATTATCAACCCGGAGTCAGAAATTTATGCTTAATACGGCGATAGGCTCGTCCCTATCATATGGTGGGACCTCCACCTACCCCTTTTGGAAAAAGGCGTGGGATAATGCATTTATGAAATTAGATGAAATTATTATGTCAGCATCAAATATATTTTTCTCGCATCTTTGGTCGACAAGACTAAAATATATTGTATGTAAGTTTTATGTATTTGTCTAAAAAAATAATTGTCATTCACAATCAGTACAAGCTCGAACAATGACAATGTCGTATAGAAGACGATGTTCGTCAATTCTAAATGTCAGTACGGAAGTTTAATTTAACAATTTGGATACAACTTAAATGTATTGTATGTGCAGCTGTCCCCACTGAATAAATATCACCACAAATTAGACAACTATAGCCGTCTATGCACTGTGCGTTTTTCTATCTATATTTTAGGTTAATAACTCATTATCTTCCATATTTATTACAAGCTTTATTTTGAGGACATTATATATCCTTCCAACCGTATTCTCGATTGCAGAGGAGGCTCGTGCCCTGCAGTGGGACGTATATGGGTTGATTTATTACAATAAAATATATTAGACGTAAATATTAGCTTCATACATGAGCTTTTTATACTTACCAATCGTACATATTATAGGTAATCCTGATACCATAATAATATACAATTCTTTTGCCATGCGTATCAGATACTAACAAACCCAAAACAGATCGCCACAGTTACTCAGAACATATAGCCTATAGGTAATCCTGATACCATAATAATATACAATTCTTTTGCCATGCGTATCAGATACTAACAAACCCAAAACAGATTGCCACAGTTACTCAGAAACTAAGATGTTTTTATAACATCATTGCTCAGAAACCTTTCCATATATTTTTCTCGATGTGCTCACTGTCCTCAGCCGGGGCACCGATATGTAGAGGAATTGAAACCACATGTTTGTACAAGGATATATAATATTTACAAATTAATGACTGATTCGGTGGCGTAGTTGTACGAGAGTACGGTTACCAAACTGATGTCTCGGGTTCGAATCCCGGGTTGGGCAAAGTGAAAATGGATTTTTCAATTCATTATCAGCCCAGAGTCAGGAATTTGTGCCCGATATGCTCGCCACCGCCACATTGTGGGACGGAACATACAAGGCGAAATGAGGGTGTCCTGGCACCTCTGCCTTCTCTGGAAAGAAGGCGTGAGTTTATGTATGTATACATGTACAAATTAATGAATCAATAAGAATAAGGAATATTTGACAGATTTTATAATGACGTGTGTTATGTGAAGTTATAAAATTCACTGGCTGTTAATGGATGAGACATTGAATGACTCTTTTGTCCAAGAGTAGTAAATAATAATTTAAGAGTCATTATATAAGTAGTGCTTCAAACAGATGCGATATTCTTCAAACTTATTGTTTACCAACAAATATAGCACTTTCTATATCATCATCATCATCATCATCATATCAGCCACAGGAAGTCCACTGCTGAACATTGGCCTCCCCCAAGGATCTCCACAATGACCTGTTGGAAGCGGCCTGCATCTTGATACTTTCGATATGTGATGTGTTAATTAGTTAATACAGCAATGGCCTGCCTAATCTAATATATTTCCAAGGTTGAATACACTCGCATGATACCATCTGTTAAAAATGCTTTTGAATTAACAGTGATTTTTCAATGGATAGCGATTACCTAGTGGATAAAGAATATCTGGTAGATAGATTACCCAATGAATAGTGACACCGTCGTGGCAATCGACTCCTTTAGGCTATAGAATAAACCAATTGTCTACGCAGTCACATTTATCTTATTCACTTAATTAAAATTTCTTATTCACTTAATTAAAATCGAATAACATTGTTTAGTATACTCTATTGAACTCGTTTTAAAGGAACGATACATGCAAAAAATATTGTTATTGTATTTTTTTTTGTTGCATATTGAGACTTGAAATGCCTTAAAAATGATTGCTTATAATCAAGGAACAGTTAACTCAGCGATTGACACGTGTGGGCCTTAATGATTTATAAAAAAAATAATTTAATTAAAAATTAAAAGACCGACTTCAATGTGCACTACAAAGTAATAAATAATATATATTTCATTGTGCTAGTACACATTGATTAATTTTCTTATTGACTAGACTAGCCAACAAATCTTAAATACGTAATATTTTGAAGGCGGGTCGCCAAGTGCCAAACTAGAACAAATTTAAGTAATGTAACACAGTTGAATATTACCTACTTGTAGATGCATCGTTGGCGCTCAGTTAGGTCCATATGCAAACTAGAAACAAACCAATTTAACTTATTGATCCTACGTGTACATTTGTTGAAATTTTAATAGAATTAATATGTGTCATATGTGTGATCTAATTTTAATGTATTGCATACGATCAAAGATACAGTGGTCAAGGGTTTCAACTCCAGGGTACACCATTGACTTATTGAAGTCACTTGCATATTTATATACAATTACTTTAACAGTGATAGGAATCATAGTGAGGAAAGTATAAGAAAGGGAAGGATTGTTAAGTTTGTATGTTTCCCTCGATTGTCGATAAGTCCGATGCTCCACAATGTTGATTAAGAGCTGTTATATTAAGGACGGGCGATTTTCCTATTAGTTATCAGGACAGGGACTGGAATTTGCACCCGATATGACTATAGACTCTCGCCCCCAATCACACCGAGGGACAAAACACGCAAGGTGTAACGTGGGTGTCCTGGTTGATACCAGGAGAATCTCTGCATGTCCCTTCTGGGAAAATGGCGTGAGTTTATATAGATTAAGACAAATTAATATTGCGTGTAAAATTGCGTGTTTTTCGCTAGGATTTTTTACACAAATTAAATTTAAGTGTAGGTCGTCGTGTTCGTCACTTGGCGACCCGCCTTCAAAATATTACGTATTTAAGATTTGTTGGCTAGTCTAGTCAATAAGAAAATTAATCAATGTGTACTAGCACAATGAAATATATATTATTTATTACTTTGTAGTGCACATTGAAGTCGGTCTTTTAATTTTTAATTAAATTATTTTATTTATTACTTTTTAGTTTTCATAAGCATTGTAATAATGCCAAAGGTAATCATATAATGAAAACTGGATTCAATGTATATAAAAAATGAACCATTGTGATCCTTTATAATTTCAAAAACGAAAATTAATATTTTATGATTTTTAAGGAAGCTACACTGTTCGTTTTTATTTTTTATTTCGTTTTATGATAAAGAAAATATTAAAATCGGTTCAACCTACTGGAGATATTGAGTACACTTATGCATGGTAATCATTCGATATCCCCTAACCTCAAAAGACATATACTTAACCTAATAGACGAAAAATCATTGCGTTTCTGCAAAGTTTTGAGGAGGTCTGCTCTCCAGATATGTGTTTCTGTAAAGTTTTGTGGAGGTCTGCTCTCCAGATCCTATTCATCAGATTGTCACCATATTTTATATGACCAACATTATGTATAATTCGTGGCGAAAAAAGTTATTTAAAATCATTTTTTACTGTCGCAGATATTTAGTTTTTTATATTGGTATATATCCCCCCCCCCTTCCCACGCTCCTTTCTACTTGCCCCTTTCCACCCCCCCCCCCCCTGTAGTAATAAACTTATACTGAAACTAATGTAAAAAGAATTATTTCTGTACTGTTCAATTTTGAGGAGTTCTGCCCTTCAGGTCTAAAGATATTCATCAGGTCTTCACAATACGTTTTTTGGTCTAACTTATCATACTAATACTTAAAAAGTTATTTTTAAGTCGGTTAAGAACGGCCGGATATATTGAGTATTAACATTTTTACCTATTTTCATCCCCCCACCCCCCACCCCACCCCTTACCAATTTTCACCCACCCTTTGTAATAATATACTTATTCTTAATCTTACGCAAAAAGAACTAATGCTGGATCGTTTAATTTTGAGGAGTTCTGGTCAGCAGATCCTAAGATATTCATCAGGTCTTCACCAATTTTATATGGGACCAACCTTGTATATCATGCTTTCCGACAAAAAAGAAATTTTTAAAATCGGTTCATAATTGCCGGCGTAATCGCGTAACAAACATACAAAAAAAAAAAATTCAGTCGAATTGATTACCTCCTCTTTTGAAGTCGGTCAAAAAAACCGGGTTTGTATGTACTACGACTTGTATTACGAATCGGCATGATCTGCCAATAGCAAAATGCAAAACTTCTATTGGAGGATGCAACAGCATAAATTCTATCAGAAAATATGCACTGAAATAGAGATTGAATTGAATATTAAAATGTATTTAATCACATTTGAGCTTTGGAACGGTTTGCCATCACACGTTGCTTCCTTCCTATAATCCTGGGTCCTTCCGTTTGGATACATTTTAGCAGGCCAGTATGATTGTATCCAATGGCATGAGACCGCCGCGCCATCTGATGCCATTCGATAATATATCTGGACGGCATTTGCATTTACTACCAGGTAGCAAAGCAGTTACTGTGCCGTGCCAGAATAAAAAATGCAGTTCATCTATTCGAATTTATTTGTCATAAGAAGAACAATGCATAAGGTGCAATATATTACTGAGTCACAACAAAAAACAATAATTTATACATTGTTATAGCTTTTAACTGTTTTATGGGGATCGTTATCGAGACAAACCTAGGCGTAATTTAACACTTTTTGTCTTTCATCAACCGTTTCTTAATTGATTTAATAACATACCTTAAAAAAATCTTTAATGATCTGAGTAACGATTTTTATTACCAAATGTATTGTTACCATGAATTTATAGGTTTAGTAATCAATTTTTAGCGTCTTTAAGCCTATTAAAATAACTTGTTCAATTCATACATGCGTGTTGCCTATAAATTACTTTACATTTCTTTTATTACTCAAATTATAAAAATAATCAAGTGGTCAAAATGTCGCTGAGATATGTTTTATGAACTTCAGGACTGATTGCCTAATAATGAAATATTGCCCACTTATAAAGTTAAAATGTCACGTGAAATCTTCAAAGTGTATACCGTATATGCTTCAGAAAATTATTTAAACCTGTCAAAACTCGTACCCAAATAAAAAATTGCTTAACCTCTACAGTTTAATAAAATCCACATATTTGTGTGCTTTAAAAATTACAACATTCAAAACAAATTGTATTCATTATACAACTCAAAATTGCACTGTTAGAATCACAAAAAATAATAGCATCCATAAAACAATTCATAGTAACCCTGACCAAAATAACATTCATGACATACCGACGTTCAGGCATTCAAATCCTTGCATCGCATGCACTACATAACATACATATCCAAATATTGATACAAATTCGGTCACTTTTTCCATTGGCGAATTTCGTAAAGTCTGATGCAATTTGAATGCAGTTGGACGACTGGCACCCATGACCTTCATAAAAGCCGTTTTTGTTGCAAGACCCAACCTTGGCTCTTACGCCATGTTCATGTTCTACTCCGCCTAAATGGGATACACTCGTCGACTCCACAACATCTGCAATTCTTGTATTTTGTGACGTTAAGAAATACGGTTTTAATCGAGGTTAAAGCACACCGCATCCTAGATACGAAAAAATGTAAACAAAGCATGCGTTCAGATTATAAGATACCATCTTAGACTTACCTTTTCTGTCCATTTGAAAATATTTAAAAAATATGTAAATATTTTCTTCAAATCAGTTGATTACACATACAACAGCAATGAAAATAAATATTCATAAAATATTAACTTTTTATTCTTTCATATCTTAGATTTGGTAATATGCATCTTCTAGATCCTTCTGAATCTTTAATATGCTTACATAAATTCATTGGTGGTGTCGTGGCTTAACAAAATTATATATAAACTGATAGGTAGTAAATCTTTTGCTTGTATTTGATTGCTTCAGTCGCGCAGTTGTTCTACAGTAAGGTTACAACTCTTAGGTCCCGGGTACGAATTCCAGGTCGGGCAAAGTGATATTGGGTTTTTCGATTCATTACCAGCCCGGAGCCAGAAATTTGTGCCCGAGATGGCGATATGCTCGCCACCTATGACATCGTGGAATAGAAGACACAAAACGAAGCGTAGATATCCTGGTTGTTTTCAGGAAAACGTAAGCCTACCCCTTCTGGGAAGAAGGAGTGAGTTTATGTATGTATGCTTATGTATCTCACTTTCGAATACGAACGAATTAAACAATATTCTTAAATCTATATACACGTGTCTACATAAATAAAATAAAATTCACTTAGCGATATAATTAGTTAACAACTTTAATTAATTGCTTAATTTGACGATTTCCTTGACGATTAACATTTTATCAAATAATTGATTTATACCCATTCTCAGTCTCATAAAATACACATAAATCTTGTTTGTTGTATTTTGGAATATATTTTATTGAAGCAATAGCACAAAAAAAATGTTTCGTTCCTGAACATTTTTTATTTCATCAAGTCTCTTTAGAATTGTTTGCGAGAGACCTATGTTCAGCAATATGAGTATACTTCATACATGAACTCAAGTCTTTATCGCAGAAGGGATAGGCAGACGTTCTCCTGGTTGCAATCAGGACACGCACGTTTTGCCTCATGTGATCCATCCCACTATTTGACCTATCCAACCTATATTGGGACAAATTTCTGACTCCGGGCTGATAATGAATCGAAAAATCCAATATCAGTTTGCCCGACCCAAAATTCGAACCTGAGACCGCAGCGTCGTAACCAGTCGTAACCGTACCATAGTATAACTATGTCAACATGGCAATCAGTCAATAGACTTCGTGTGGCTAAAAATGATGACGATTCTTTACCAATTTATAGTGTCCAAAAATCTATATCTACATTGAAAAAAAATTCGATGTATAACTTTCGCGCTAATCTAAAAAACCGTTATTAATATCTGTACAAATAAAGATAAGTCCATAAATATGTCAAATATAAATACCATGCCGTTTATTATGCAACTAATATGCATAAATGACGCAAACTGTTGGAAACTGAAGTTCAAGGTGCTAATTACAATTCCCATCAGTTTTCATAACAGCTTATAAAACAATCAATAATGTGATACGAGTAATTATAAGGAAAATACGATCTTTACAAACGGATATTTATTACGTGTCATTTTTAGTGTTTATTAAATTATGCAGAAATGTACTTCGGGAAAGACTATTTATATTTATGGTCTTTTGGGAAAAAATACCAACTTCCTCCAACTCTATCTTCTTTGTCATTACGTAAATACATACAGAGGTAATTTGGGGGTTACTCTATTCTCAGACATGAAGTTCGAACAATAAAAGTTTCCACTTCTAAAAATCAATACTATTCTCTATGAAACTTATCATTCACTTCGAACTTAATCTAAGGTTACGAGGTACGATAGAAGATTCGAAGAATTAAAGAAATATTTAGGCATATTCGTAAAGTATTATAAAATATTTAGGCATATTCGTATATCCGCAGTAGAGTTCATTCCCACCACCTGGAGGCGTACCGTTCCCGAACGGTAAGTTTCCAGCGTTCTTTTCTACCACGTACGTGCAAGCTCTGGAATGAACTCCCTGCATCGGTGTTTCCTCAGCGCTATGACCTGTCCTTCTTCAAACGAGGTTTAAGGAGAGTACTTTCCTCGAGGTAGGCAGCGACTTTGTTGTGCTGGTCCCCTGGCACTACGGAGGTCCATGAGCAGCGGTAGCCGCTTACCATCAGGCGGGCCGCTAGCTCGTCTGCCTACAAGGCAATAAAAAAAAAAAAAAAAAAAAAAACAAGTTTTACGTACGACGTTTGAACATTCGCCGTCGTACCGGAGTAAAGATCACCCCTCCCCTCAGACTTCTAAATCCTTGAAGGTAGATTTGAGTTTATTATCGTCCTAAATCTTACAAAGAATGATAAACAATGAGCCTAAACCAATTTACACATATTTCCTAGTTTATACTTATAATTAAGACTATGGCATTTTATGTAGCGCGTTTGTCTCAACATCTTTGTTGACAAATTGCAATTCTTCCATTCGTTTTTACAAAATTTCGTCAAAATCCAATTCATCAGGTAAATACTTCTGCTAGTTTATGTATCATCCCTTATTACCTGCGACTTCGACCATTTGATTAAACACTTTCCATTCAATTCCAAGCTAAATAGCAGTAGACGTCAACGCTCCACCGTAATAAATCATTGTTCTTAAGGGCCGATCACGTGCCACACGCATTATCGTTTATCGTCCATCAGCCATAGCTAAACTAACGACCCTCCAAAACAATGTGATAAAAATTAACCGACTAATATCAATGACGTCATTTAAAACGTATAACCAAACGGAACAATCAAGGACGTGCCATTAAAATTCACGTAACGAAATTAATGCTCTGCGAACAGATTAGACTTCAATGTGAACAACTGCCTTTATGATTCAATCTTAGAAAATATAAATGGGGTTAAATTAAACTATTATTTACGGATTTTATCGCGGATTTGGTTTAATTTTTACATTTTTGAATTCCCGACGTTTCGATTACTGTACAGCTTTCGTGGTCATAGACTCGGTGTCCGCCCCGTAAATAATAGTTTTGTTTCAATGTGTAACATTCACGTAAATCTAAGAAACCATTATAAATATGGTGATTCATTCAAATACAATATGCTTAAGTTTAGTTTGTTTTTTTCCTGGAATTCTTAAAGGTAAATTTTTACCAATTGTGACATCTGAATTGCGCAAGTGGCACATCTAATACAATAGTTGCCTTTGGCAATTGAGAATTTAAAGAGGAAAGGAGAATGATCAGAATTATAGAGTTTTGAGCCTCAAAAATCATCAGATGAAACGAGAAAACTCGAAGTTCCTTAAGAATCCGTAGTCTTCAGACTTTTATGAGCGGTATATATTACATGCTAACATGTCATGAGTTTTCATGATGAATTATTAAAAAGAAAATACGAATTAAGTCGTTCGCGAAACTTCAAAAATGGCACAATTCCGAAAACAAAAACGCAGACTCACACTTATTTTATTAGCAATTATGTTACTGGTACTCAAGTCACACATACTACAACGAAGTGTCAGACTAGTAAAATTAGGTCTAGAATGTTCACTAAAGTTGCAGGTATTTTATAATCTGCATGCCTGAGCTATTCTATTCCAGATTCTTCTCGGACATTGCGTGTCCATCTATTTAATCATATCTTGTCATACTTATTCAAAGGATTTTTTATCTCAAATCCATAAAATGTGTTAATCTGTTACACACTCCTCGCATGTCGTAACTATCAATCTCTAAAATCGAAATTATTTGTACAAACTAGACCTTCACACGTTTTATAAATATTTTACTTTGCGTATATTATTGGCTAGCAATTACCGAAATACCATAGCAACCAAGGGTCAACGAACTTGCTGATACTACGACACATTTTATCTATTAGCTTGCAATTTTTAAGAAGCATGCAAGTGTAAAAACCTGGTATGTAAATATTTAGTTCGAATGATGAGTCAATGATTTTCCTGAATGTTACAAAATCAACAATCTATATTATTTTAATAATGCATATTTATTATTTAATTGATTTGCAATGCAAATTTGTTATTATTGATTTAAGCCCACAACTCTGAATCACGTCGAATTTCAACAAAAATGCCAATCTTATCATTAATTAAATGTGACTATGTTCTATCTATAATCAAAAATAAATTATCGCAAAATCAGTGAGGCAAATTATTCACAGCAGAATCAAGAAGTGCTGCCTCATTCATTCTGTCTTCTATATTGAAAAATAAGATCCTAAACCCTTTGCGTTAATATGCATAGACCTCTTATAATCAAATACGTAGAAAAGCTACGGGTAGCTCTAATTAGTAAGCACGACATTAACTGCAGATAGACTCTAACTTATGCCATATGTGATAATATCCTAAACCTAGTCCTGTCGGCACACTAGACACTATTAAATCATTGCTCATCACAACGTATCAATTGTATCGCGGACACGCAAAACATTCCCAAGGTCCGCCGTCTTACTTAATATTCTAAAAGCACCCGTCGTTCTGTCAGCGTACAGCTTATTTGGACTCCGAACTGATTTTGAATCACAATAGTTATTGTGAAACAGGCCCTTGACAAAGCCCGGCAAAGTATCCAAATGCTGGATACAAAGAATTGTTTGGCGCAATGCACGTCCAATTTGGGTGCAGTATTATTACAATTGTAAATGATATGTGTAACAATTGTTTCAGCCCTATTGGTCGCTCTGATAAAAGGGTTTGTTATTGTTTTGAGTTAAGTTTGTTCAACTTTAATTAATTCGTTTTAAGAGTATGCACAATTGTTGAATGGAACAATAGGTGGGATAACCAAATCGGAAATACGATCGTAAACATCTCGAAATTACATATGCGTCGCTTTGATTTTGATGGAAAACATCGAAATTATACCTATATATCTAAGAATTCACCGCTAGAAAACATAATTTTAGTTAGATTCCCAAATCCACTTTAAATGAAAAAAAATTGAGTTCTATCTTCGAAAGTAGAAACACTTCTCTTTCTGTTGTTGATTTTAGTGTCTGTTTACCTGCGGATGTTTGCGAATTTTCTGTAAATCAATAAAATACTACATATAAGTTCTAATCAAAGTTCAACAAACAATAAATATGAGGTCTATTATATAATTGAAATATTAAATGATGTGTATTAAACGCATGAGACGATCTCAAGCGTCAACCATTACACGCCCATTACAATTCATTATACTTCGATGCAATAATTACATTGTTACTGTTTATGTACTGCCAAGGCCTGTATTCCTTGGAGAGGTGTCCGCTTGTACCATTGAATAGCATAATGTTGTCTCGATAGATTAATAAAAATGATTACAGAGCATCTATCTACTTATGTACAACATGACAAAAGCAATAGATTTATTCTTATTCTGCCTGCCCTTATTCTAAATACTCTGTAGCTACTCATATACGTCCCACTGCAGGACACGAGCCTCCTCCACAATCTAGATTACTATTGAGAGGGCCTAAGTCATAAAGCACACCACGCTGGCCGAGTGCGGGTTGGCAGACTTTACATATCATAGAAATTCTTACAAATCGCTATAGTATGTCGGTTTCCTCACGATGTTTTCTCCACCATTTTAATAAGTAGTGATTGACTATCAATACACACGTGACTGCTAGAGGTCAGAGATTTGCCCTAGGATTTGAACCTACGACAACCGTGAATATGTCGGCAACGGCATCTGGTACGTGACTTACAGGATACAATGCACTTACCAACTTACTCGCCCTTAACATATGAGGAGTCAAAATAATTTTTCAGTTATGTGTAGAATTACTATAGCAATTGTACGATCAGCTGCCTTTCTAATTTGAGCCTTTATGAGAGTAGGTCTTTCAGTATCGCGCTGACCTATTGCAGTTGTTACGCTTCACATGCCTTCGAAATTCTTGTGGAAAGCGTTAAGGTATGCAAATTTCCTCACGTTAAATTTCTTCGTTATTAAAGTAAACAGTAATTAATTAAGAATCTATAAGTGAAAGTTATTTGCCTTGTTTATACGCCAATTTTTTCTAGTCTTTTCTATGAAAGCTGATTATTATAGCTTCTATACTTACTGCAATCTCTAGGATTGGTGGCGAGAATAAATATATAACATCCGACATACTCTTACATAGTCCTGACTCCACACTAATATCGAGTCTTGTGTCGTGGGTTTCAGGGGCTACGAGAGACTTTTCGGTCTCACAAACACCCAGACCCGTAAGAAATATTTGTGCATCGCACATATATCGGTGCGGAGATCAAACCGGAATGGAATTTTAAGGTCACATCTCCCTCCGTCAGCCTTATGTATCCACACAACGTATTTATTAATACGAGCCAGGCTTTTCAATTCTACATCAAGAAAATTCATTACATTCCTGCTATCCCGATGTTATACACGTCTACCAATATTATTTGGCAAGCCTCAATTGAATTAATTCATACATACATAAACGTCACGCCTGTATAGGGGTAGGCAGAGAATATGGATCTCCACTTTGCCCGATCCTGACATACTACTTTCGTTTCATCCGCTAGAATTCGATTTTCAAAATATTCCTCATTGACGTAGTTATCAGCATTAATGAAATTAAATAAAAAAGTAAAGTTAATGTAAAGTCTAAACATCAAAATACGCAATATTTTATTGTCTAAAATTAATTAAGTAGAAAAAGTTTAAAAAATTACACATATTCGCACTAGGCAAGAGCTATTAACATTTATATAAAGAAATTGCCCAAGTGTGTGTAAAAAGTTAATGCCATACAAATTTCTCAACACCTATTTTGCATAAATAAATTGAAAATAATAAAATTCAATCAGCCTAACAGATTTATTAGTGGTTACTCAATTATTGATTTGCATAATCTGAAGAAATGTAAAATTAATAATCCAAGGCCTAAGTTCTAGATTGAGATTATTATTCATCTTTATTTTATTTTTTATTTTTATTCAGCATATGAAATTATCTGATGAGAAATAGAAACTATTTTGACTTTTGTCGACTACAACAAGTGCATTATATCAATAATAAGTTCGTTGAGCTTTTGTAATACTTAATACGCATGTCTGAATATATTTTTTATTGCAATTAAAGCCGAGACGAGCATGACGTTCGCCTGATGGTAAGCCATATGACTGCTTATAAACAGTAGCAAAACCAAGCAACATGTTGAATCACAAAGAAATGCTTGGCATTACACTGCGCTCACCATCCTAAGATATACGGTGTTACGTTTCAATATGTCCAGTCGTTACTCTGGCTACAATTTCCTTCAATCTGAAACACAACAGTGCATTTACACTTCTGTTTGAACTATTTCTGCATTGGTAACATAATATTTTGTTAACAGATGGGTCACCGGGTCCCCAGGTTCTCGAGTCTTCTGTGGGGCGTCTGCATACCAAGCTCTTGCAGCAGTTTCGATCTTGAAGAGGAGCTGTCCCAAAGACTCGCGGATCTTGGAGTATCCGTCAGAGTTCACAACACCATGTGCACGGTGAAGGATGTCAAACGCCCTTACTCGTTTGGAAAGGCACTCTCTATGTAAGTTTTATTAAATCTTCTCTTAAAATATACTATAATACATTGAGGAAAAGTGTAAGTATCATGATCGTCATCATCATCATCATTCATCAGCC
Source organism: Hyles euphorbiae (assembly GCA_023078785.2). Taxonomy (NCBI): domain Eukaryota; kingdom Metazoa; phylum Arthropoda; class Insecta; order Lepidoptera; family Sphingidae; genus Hyles; species Hyles euphorbiae. Next base: position 4,017,111 of record CM041041.1, on the reverse strand, counting down.
AGAGGAAGTCTACTGCTGAACATAAGCCTGCCCAATGATTTCCACAGACCATAGTGACCTGTTAGAGGCAGCGTGAGGAAAAATATTCCTATAGAATATTTTAGAGGGATAATATTTATACGTAAATTAAAACAAGCTTTCGTCTACTCCCGGTGATTTTGAAAGCCAATGAAATATTGCCTTTTGCTTAGATTCCAAGTAAAGCAAAAACAATATAAGCTATTAAGTAGGTAATCATTTCACGACATGAAGATAAAATAGTAAATACCTAGTTGTGTAAAATTTGGCTATTTAGCCCTAATGACGTGTAAAATATAATTCCATGATACAAACAAAACGTAACGGATGAAAAAGTTCATTAGAAAATGACGCCCATGGTAAGTAGCTAAAATGTATTTCAAAATATAAAAAAATCATCAACCGCGTAGTTTACACCGTTGTTACTTATTTGAATTATACTAAAATACTTAATTCAAATAAATAATTTAGTTATTATTAAAAAAAAACAATTTTTTTTTTTACTGTGTGTATACTCGTAATTTTGAAACTCAACCGGATACTGTTTCTACATAAATGATTTATTACATTGGCATTAAGTGTAACATGCTTAAAACTGTAACACATATACGTCGGCCTTTAGAATTGGCAAGCGGTTCTCGAAAAATTTCTTCACCTTTGAATGTCGTGGGGGATTAAAATTAAACCGGAGTGTCGCGTGGAATAAACAAACTGACAGATGCCAATTATCTCTTTTATAATAAACTAAGTTTAGCAGTTGACTGCGTGTGGGTGGAATTACGAGAAGGTGTATTTCATGTTCAAAGAAACACGAGAAACATCATGTTTTTTTTTTTAATTCTTGCCCGGCATAGTGGCCGCATTGCGCCTGATGATGAGCGCAAATGCCGCCCAGGCAGAGTATTTATTGGCATCGGACGGCAGTCCCATGCCAATAGATACAATTATGCCGGCCTGCTATGATGTATGTAAATACATACATAAATATCACGCCTTTTTTCTAGAAAGGGTAGGGTATGGAAGTGCAACCATGGCACCCATGTTTCACCTTATATGCTCCGTTCCCCGATGTGATAAGGGGCGAGCCTCTCACCAAATCGGACACAAATTCCTGACTCCGGTCTAGTAAAATAGAAAAATCCTATATCACTTTGCACGGCCCGAGAATCGAACCCGAGACCTCGGCCTGTATGTACATAACTAGGCTTCCATGAGGCGTATTAAAAACAAAATATTTACCAGTTTTTAAGTTAGACCTACAAAAATATAACTGTGAAAATAGCATCACATTCGATACGGTACTTTCTTGATGCCAAAGCAAAAATACAGATAGACAAAAAAATATTATCAATAAATCATACACACTACGAGAAACTTTTTGGTCTTACAAACACCCAGACTCGAAAAAAAATACATGTGGATTACACAAATATTTGTCTCGTTGCTGGGATCGAACCCGCGGCCTCACCTTCAATGCTGGCGTCTAAACGAACTGTTTTTGCAAATACCCTTAATATTAAAAAGTCTTAAATATTTTCCATGTCCACACATCGACCATTTACAATATTAACATGAATATCATATTTGATATAATTATGGTGAAACTGATCCTGTCAGGCAAAGTTTAAGGCTACGTTCATAATCAAATTACTTAAAGTAGAGCGATAACAAATTACTGACAGCAATATCATTAAATCATGCAATCAGCAACTGGCATTGTAGGTTGATTTATAAATCAATTTCCTTACTTTACAAGAAATTGATCTTTTTCAAATGTAGCTTTTTTTTAATAACGCAAAATCCAAATATTTCTGATTACTAATTATGCTGGATCGAGTAACTCAAGCTATGAACTTAAACATAATAATATAGTTTGAATATGTCATATACTTTTTTTACTAACTCACAATTGAGCATCGACCATTAAATTTGAGGATTTTACAACGTAATATTATAAACACATCCAAAGGGAGGAAGAAATCGCTCAATGCGATATGGCCCTCAAATTTACCATACTTTTATTAGTTATATTTTATTATTTCATGTAAGATGTAAAATAAAGAGTTCATAAATAAATAAATAAATATAAATAAATAAATAACAAGCTGGCATAATGGTCTCATTCAGAAAGACCTTTTTCTCCATCAAGAGCCAATATTCTTGATCGTAAGGTATTATTAGGCCATCATTTACATGTAGACAATTGCAACACGATGCATTTAGTGTGTTGCATGCAAATTCCATCAATTTGAACTGGCCCTATAGAACAATGCCTTGAGCAATAAAGTATTTATCATACAGAACCATATGTAAATATAAGTATTTAGTTAGGTATATCCTCTCTATATATTTAAGTTAACAGGCATGTAATTACGCAATCAACACTATAATTATTTTCCCATAATATTGAATATGCAGAAGTAATTGTTATTATATAAGTTGCATGTTTTATAGCTACAATTATAATAAACTACATTTATTGAATGAACTAATATAGTAAAATGTTATTTTAATATGAGTATTTATTATATTCCTACTTCTAATTCATTACCACACAAACATACATTTTACGACCATCTATTTTATCAGTACCTGCTCAATATTAACCCTTCTGTAAATATTTATAGTGCCTGTCAAATTGAATTCGATTTATACAGGATGCACCTAACAATTCAATTTCCTTTACAGAACATTTTTCCTTGCAATATTACTACTGCTGAGCCTCGGGACAATATTTGACGACGGCAAGGAAGGAATGACGAATTTCGAGAAATTACTAAACGCATTCTCTTTGAAACGGAATTTGAGGAAAGTGTTTGATTTGTCGGACGCACCGACAAGGGTGAAAGGGGTGGACGCGTTCAGAGGGTTGAATGCTTTTGCCCTGCTTATAGCACACAAATCCATGGCAATGGCTCACAGCCCCTACGTCAACAAAGTCAGCTTTTCTGAGGTACGTTTTTGGTACAAAACTAGACCCTTTGAATCAACAAAACCAAAGCTAGGTTACGCTAAGGTAAGTCTTGTAAACTAGGTTTTATCTAAAATGGATCTGAAATCTGATATTTTGGCCAGACCAAAACTGGTGCCTTTGGTGTAACAAATTTCTGGGTAGCTCATTTTCCTTTTAAAATTTGTATCTTGTCAATACTGATTTTCAAACTTACTAATTAAATAGGTGAACAACAGAGATACCTCTGCAAGAATTCGGAAATGTTATGTAGTTGCCATTTATTTCCTCAATGGAATTAATCCTATTAGATCTCAATTTGGAGTTTTGAAGTTTTAATAAATTGTCAATTGACGCGTCAAAGTGTTTTACGGTATCTAAATTGATGAAGGTGAGTTATCGGATTCCATTCGGTGTTAATACTCTATTGGCGAGTACTTTTAGGGGATTATCTTTGATCGTCCGTCTCGTACCCGGCCCGCCGGATTGTTTTAAAACAGGGAAATTTATCCCACACTCTTCATTGGAGTTTTTAAGCTTTAATTGAATTACTGGGTAAGTATTTTGAGATACTGGTATAGCTGACCCAATATTGTGTAACTCATATAGCTATTTCTATATTGTAATCATCAGAAATATTGATTGACATAGTAGCGAGTAATTACCACACTTATTAAGCCTTAACATCGTATGTATCGGGATGGCGAGTGCAGTGGAATGCCAAGCATTGCTTTGTGCTTTGTGATTTATGTAGTTTCTTGGTTTTGTTATTATCCATTAGACGTCTTATCTCTTACTATTAGGCGAATGGCATGCTTTCTCGCCATTCATAGCAATAAAAAAAGCAATAAAGTTCATACTAGAGATTTATTTTTACCTCAATGGGGTTTGTCAATTATATTGCTACTGTCGCCCAAAACTCCTATTTCCATGACTACTAAATATTTCTGTTTTTAGTCACACACTTCAGTAAAAATATAAAAATCGTCTAATCCGACTACTAGTTCTCGAATTATGAGCATACTAAATCACAAAAATTTAAAGTCTTTGTTAACAACATAAGGATTATTTTACATGTATTCCTAGTTTGTAACTTCATTTCAGGAATAAGCAAAATATAACTAATACATCTTTGCAGGTGTTTGGAATGCCATGGGCTGTGATAGGTCGTTCAGCGATACTATACACAGACAGCTTCTTGTATCTCAGTGGATTCTTAAACGCACACAATCTACTGCAAGAACTTGAGAAAAAAGGCACTATCGATTTGAAGAACAGACTTGTTGGTCGGTGGTTCAGGTAAGAATTTTTTAAATCTAGATCAGTTTTAATACGTCCGAATGGAGAACATGTGTCTTCTCTTACAAATATCAGGAGACTAAAGAAAACCAGCTAAATGGAATGTTATATATATGAAATAAATTATAACCTCCAGGGAAAGATCTGGAAGACACTAGCGCAAGATCGAGCAAAGTGATAAAAATGACCTGAAAAAGTCTTTTTGGTTTTCCCTATTCATATTATACTTTTGATTTGTTGTTACTCATCTAATGCGAAACTTGGACGTCATAAATAATAACGGCGTGGTCGGTTTTTGCTTTTGATTGCAAACATTCATTATAAATTAGTGACACCTCAAATTCCGGGTTTAAGGGTTTCCCAACAAATCTTGACGTAAGTCCGGTACGTTAATGGAATAATTAAATTGTCATCTATGAAACAATTAACATTGATTGCCTTTTAATTTTATTGATTATCAATTTATTTTACGTGCACGTGGTTTTACGAAACATCCGCTTGTGAAGAAACTAACGAAAAATATATGCAATTTATTATTAACAAATGATTGGTTAGTTCCTCAAATGATACAACCTTTTTCATCTCCGTCAGCCCTTTGATCAATTCAGGATTTAAAATATTTTGGATATAAATCTAATATTGATAAAATATTATAACGAAACGAACTCTATAACGAAACTTATCATTAAAATGCCGATTTCAATATCACCAAACTCAAACAATTACTGTTCTATATTTTGTTTCATTACATTTTTTTATGATGATGATAATGTAAATGATATCTAAATAGATTATCCATAAGCATGTAACAATATCTCATTTCATCATCTGCTCCTAAACGGTTACTGTTTATTGTAAAACGCAAGCCTTTCAATGACCGTTCCGTCATATCTCTCTTTATGTGCAATTGGATAAAACTGTTCATAAAAGTTAATTTTAAAAAAAACACGGCTATTTAAAAAAAATAGGATAGTCACAGCTACTATTACTTCCACCCATAATTCGTTGAGTTAAGTTCCCAGGATTTGATAAATGGAAACACTTGTAACTCACAACATCCATCACTCAGTCTGGGTATCCAGAACCTCATGACTGCAGCTCAATTAGAATTTAAAATAGAATTTAAAATTAAAAGATCAATTAGAAGTTGTGTGTGTAAAAGTGCGTGGTGGCCTGTTGGTAAACGGACTAGACGCGACTGCCAACATGTTCACGGTGGTCGCGGGTTCGAATCCCAGGGCACACCTCTGACTTTTCGGAGTCATGTGTGTATTGATAGTCAATCACCACGCACTAAAACGGTGAAGGAAAACATCGTGAGGAAACCTGCATACCATAGCGATTTATAAAATTCTATGGTATGTAAGTCCACCAACCCGCACTAGGCCAGCGTGGTGGACTATATGGCCTAACCACTCTCAATCGGTAGTCGATTGTAGAGGAGGCCCGTGCCCTGCAGTGGGACGTATATGGGCTGATACAGATACATACAATTAGAAGTTAATCCATTACTTTTCTCTCTCTCTCGTCAATCACAGGAAGGCCACTGCTAAATAGGCCTCCCTCAAGAATCCCCATATCAGCATATTGGAAGCGGTGTGCATCCAGTGACTGCTTGCCCCTTTAACCTTTCCATTGTTTCTAGACTGTTCCCCCTATTCGTGAGCCTGATGCTGTTCTGCACGTACATCCTGCCGGACATAAGCAGCGGCCCGCAGTGGAACCTAGTGGTTGAGGAGCACAGCCGCGTCTGCGAGAAGAACATGTGGAAGAGCTTCCTGTTTATACACAATTACTTCGGATTTGAGGAGATGGTAAGAATTTTTAACACAATTACAGTTTTTTGTATATGTATGCATGTGTAGCAAAATAAGGTTAAAGGCTGGCTGTGAATGGAAACACCACATCAATTAAGGGCCGACACATTTAGTTATACAGGAGTACGTGACGGTAAAGTAATGATTGTAAATTCACTAGTAGTCTCGTTTGCCTCAAGAAATTTAGTTGGAAATTCGATGACTTCATCCTAATATGCTTTGAGACGTATGATTATGTTTTAATTAAAATGAGTTAACAATCATAAAATTGACGGAAAAGTGCACACGATATACTATATATTTTTCCTGTCCAAATATTTGGCAAATTTCAACACACTGTCACGATTCTAGGACGTCGCATGTATAGTTTTTATAATATGTAGCGGAAATAGCTAGAATACCACATTGACACACGGTTTATACTTTTAACCGACAGAACTAAGACGTATGGGAGACCATTAATATCATAATAATTATACCTACGATGGATTGAAACCTGTGTAATCGAAGGCTTAGACAGGAATATTAAAAATGCTTTTGCTCCGAACTCTTATAACATATTTTTTTAGTTTTTAAAATGAAATATGTGGCTAAAATTATCAAAATACCGTACATACTGTAGCAATCCCATATTTTTCAACAGCCAATGAGGATAATATGAAACTCTTCATAGTCATGCATGCTGATATGTCCCGTTTTCCCGCCAATGTATATCCGGGATTAAGGCCGGATTAATTGTGTCGATTGGGAAGAGATAACCTCTCATTACTTCTACTCGATTTGGCTTGCATTGTATGTACTCTTACTATGAAGTTTAATACACTCTTCAACCCATTTTTAAACTTTACTTATAAGCATACGTCTTCTCTATTCAGAAACTAATTTAAAGCACGCATGTACATATTTATGTCACGCTCCAGTTCATAGTTCACATGGCACTTATGTAACGCGCATTTGATTACTATGTCACCTACATTTCTAGCCATGAGATAATGCCTCGCCATTTTTGCATTGTTAATTGTTCTGTAATGCGCATACTAACTATGTAAGAATGATCTTATGTCGAAGGTATGTTAATACAATTAGCGATTAATCCTTGAGTTTTTGAACGCACTCCGTTCTATTAGGTGAAAGGACCCTCGAATGCATTGGGCTGTCTTTATATGTAAATTACCGTCTGACCTTTGTCTGCCACCAAGCAACAGTGTAAGCATCGTTATGCTTGGATATCAAAGACATTAAATCCAGCGATCAATAGGCTCTAAGAGACCACCAAATATATTAAGATTTCGAACTCAGCACAATGCCATAGAAAGCTAAATAATAAATACCGATAAGCGTAGCTCTTGTTTATCAGCACGAGTGAGGCTAGCGAATATTTTCACAGATAAAAAACCTCGAACATGAAATTCGAAGAAATCTTTTGTGTAGTGCCCATATCTAAAGTATGCTACTTAGTTGCTTCATAAGCTGTTGTCAGTCACTTTATAAGACGGCATTGAGATTCACATCAAACGTGCACTTCTTTTGATGAGCGTCTAGGGAAAGATTTTTAGCGTATTTTACTCCCACAAACCGACATTATTACCAATGTCTCATTATAATCAAAGAACATTATATTATCTTCACAACAAATTCGTAAAGCAAAGTTAGCAATGATATGTATTAAAATATTATTAGTCTTCCAGAAATAAAATATTATTTTATCATCACAATTATCTCCAATAATTAACTTCTTTATTAAAAATAAGTCTCCACAAGGATATCCGCAGTTGCCTATTAAAATCCATAAACCCAACCGAACATTCAGCAATTTCTAAGATATATCGAGGCTACTGCTGCTATGGGCCTCTTCTTGATCACGACATTCTTTCCAGCCCTACGGTGCTCAGTTCTTAAATAACCATAATTAATTCTCCCAGTGCCTCACACACACGCATCAGATCGGCATGGACATGCAGCTGTATGTGGCCACACTGCCGCTGATGCTGGTGATCTGGAAGGCGAGGAAGCTGGGCTGGACCCTGCTGGTGGGCATCGCCGCCGCCTCCACCGTGCTCCGGTACCTGGCCATACACTGGTACGACATCAGCATGTTCGTCTACTACGGGATCTCGTAAGTATATTGATTGTGATAGACTTGGTGGTTGTTTTAGCGTTACTAGAACCTGTTGATTGATAGATTTAACAAATATAAACAAAATATCTTTATAGTGTAGAAAAAAACAAGGAACGACTGCTCGTCCTTTAATTAGCTAATTACAGGAGTCATGCTATCATGACTCAGGTACAAAAACAAATAAACTTTCCGTAAAAAGGACAAATGCGTATTGAAATTTTGCTAATGACTTACGGCCTCTGTTTAATATCAGGGATTATTAATCATTCTAGGAGAATCCATATTGTTATATGTATAAGTTCTAAGTTGAATTTATCAACAAACAAAAAAAAGTTGAATTATGAAAAGCTGGCCACGTATTGTTTACACTCTGATGTTTTGTTTCGCAAAACTCTCTTCTATTATTTACCGTTTAGTAAAATCTTACGAATAAAACTTTAGTTAGTTTATTAAATTAATATTTGACATGTAAATAAACTAAAATGAAATAATAATGACAAAATATATTGCCGAATTCCAATTAAAACACCAAAAATGTAAAAAAATATGCCGATCCGTTATTTCACTTCGACACAGTGGAAATTTTAGAAGTTGTATTTCGTGGAAATTTATTGACATTACGTATCTATTGAAATATTGCGTCAATTCACCGAATGACTACATATCTAAAATTTCAACCAATTAACTAAAAGATTTCTATGGTATGTAAGTCCGCCAACCCGCACTAGGCCAGCGTGATGGACTATATGGCCTAACCACTCTCAATCGTACTGTCGATTGTAGAGGAAGCCCGTGCCCTGCAGTGGGACGTATATGGGCTGATACAGATACAGAACTAAAAGATTGACGCACAGCAAACAAAAACCAGCGTTGATGAAAGATATCTTACTAATCAAATTTGCAAAAATTCAATGTGAAACTTCATATCCTTCATTATACCTTTGCAGTTTTTACTAAAATTTTAACAATCATCTGTGTTTTTATAGAACATAATATATTTGTTTAGGATTGCAGTTACATTTTATACAAAGAATAAAAAATAATACTGTTTTTAATGAAAAGAACTTAGGTTTTTCCCAATGTTGTGACTGCCAATGAATCATTTCATCTCTATTACAGTACAACGTCCTCTGGCGTATGACATTGCATAATAATTTGATAGATTTTTAACCGACTATAAAAAGGAGGTTCTAAATTTGTTTAAATCATTTAAATGTACTAATCGATTAGGGTGTATACAAGATGTTTAACTTCTATTTAGCACTCCATCACGTAATAATATATAGTTCGTATCTAGGTGCTAAATAGATTCATAATACAAATGTTATTTCACGAATTAAAATTGGTACTTGAAAATTTATTTAAAATCACGATATTGTCAGGGGGTTACTCCATACACCGACACAAAGTCCGAATGTTCGGTTGTGGAACGTCAACATATGAAATGAAATGAAATGAAAATATTTATTGAATCCATAAAATGTCATACACTATTTAGATTCAGTCATTTTTTTTCCACTACCACCCAGTTCACAAGGCTGTTTTCGCCAGAGAAGAACGGGCAAGAAACTCTAGCGTTGCTCTTTTCAAAATAACTTTACAATACAGTGATCATACAGGAATTGAAATTCAGAGCAGTTCATAAATTATTCATAATAATAATAATATTGTACGGCTGAGTTAAGTGTGGTCGCCCTGACCGCGGAACCGGTATACACTGTTCAGCAAAAGCAATGAAAGGCAATAAAATAATAAAAAAACAAAGTAATTAATATTATCATTATAAGCAAATTGATCAGACCAGTCTACACAAGCAGCACCCGTTCACGAGTATGACCCATGTGCCAGCCATCGGTCTCCTCAACCGTGTTATAGGGAAGTGACCGACCCGGCACACGACGCCATATAAAGTAAACGTTTTCTACTTCTAAAAATCAATGTTACTCTCTATGACACTTATCATTCACTTCAAACTTAGTCTTAGATTACGACGTACGATACAAAATTCGAACATTTTGTAAAGTATTTAGGCATATTCGTACAATTTTACGTGCGATGTTCGAACATTCGTAGTCGTGTCGGACTACAGAGTAACCCCTCAGCCAATACATTTTTGTGGACTTTTGCATGCATGATTTTCTTTTGGGATAAGTTTTTCGCCGCGGATTGTTCGACCATTTTAAAAAGATACTTTAAATATCAGCAATGCTTAACACATAATAAATGTGACATAAGAATGTAATGAAAATTAAGAATGATATAATATAGTAGTTGTGTGTCAAATTTTTCGTGTTCTGTCACTTCTTCTTCGCCGACCAATAGTTTTCTTGTCAATCTGTATAGTATCGAAATAGTAAAGCATAGTCACAGCACAACATAGTCAAATCCAACTAAAGAATTCAAATGGTATTTACCTTAACACTTTAGGATCGAAGTGCAAAAATATGTAGTTTACACATGCAGAAAATTCCTTACTCAAATAAACGAATGAATGATAAAGAAGAGACTATGTTCAGATTTACATTAGACTTCAGTCCGGAAGCAACCACTACCATTAATATAAAAAGCTCAACATCAAAGAAATTATATCTACCATTCCTTCATGCCCGGAGATAGAGTTAGAGAATTTTACAGATCGAGAATAATACATTAATGAAATTGTTTCACTGTCAAACAAATGACACCATGCTATGGCATATAAAAACCGATATCCTACATCAATTATACTGAAAATGAAATATATTGTTTCTGATGAGCACAGGCGTAATTGACTCAAATCGTAGGCAAAATAACGAGATTTAAAACATTAAAATGTTTCGCACGTGATAATACAACATAATTTTCTGAAAATGACTAGTAACAAAAAACGTACCTCGTTGATATTGTTCAAGCATTAAGTGGGAAACTGTACACTGACCATACTCTCTATGAAACATTAGCAAATGTACTTGCAAGGCTAAAACAAGACATCCATTAGAAACAACATCCTTGCGTTGTAACTATTTTACCACCCAATGGTCTATTATAGACGACAGTAATTTAGAAACAAAAGCAGGTAAAATAACATGGGTTTTCCAAAACACTTACGAATCATGAGATCCATTTTTCTAATTATTCTGCCTACCCTTATCCTACACGTTTACTCTGTGCATATAGTCAACCATTTCACCTACTAATACAATGAAGTGATCACTTTATATTGTATTCATAAAGCAGGTGATATTAGTTGCAATCTATTTCTGATATAACAGCTACTCACTCCTTCTATCTTTCTAAAATACAGCCATCGCCAAAAGGCAATGATAATAGATGTCGCTACACGCTTACACGACCCGCTGGCGAATCCGAGAAAATTTCTCGTGACACCCTCTCAATAACATGCCGAGGCGTTACCCTACTTCACATATTCCAACGTCATAGCCTTTGAGCTATTTGCTTCGAAATCGAACACAAATTCAACTTCGGTTTAAAGTGTTGATTTCGCTCGTTAGTTTGCATACAAAGTTGTAAAAGCCACTGGAACGCTAATGGCAAAATCGAAAAACAGCTAATTACTCCATCGGTTTGTAATTAGATGAAAAATCTTTGCTAATCGTTAAATGGTTAAGTTGGCGCTTACCCGTAAAACAAACAAACTAATTAGCAAATAGCCAACCATTGGTATCGTAATTACTTTTAAAACATCATTATATAAAGATAATGTAATTTATAATGTTCATATTAGATCTTCAACAAATTTTAATAGTCAATTGTGGTTTTAGCACTTGATAAAATGATTAAGATTACTGGTGGTAGGTCTCTCATATGTGAGAGGCTGCCTGGGTGGGTACCACCGCAATTTCTATTTCTCCCATCAAACAGCAGTTTAAATGCACTGGTATGTTTCGGATTGAAGGACATTGTAGCCAGAGTAACTACTGGACATATTGAGACTTAACATCTTGTGTCTCAGGATGGCGAGCGCAGTGGAGTGCCAAGCATTGCTTTGTGATTCGAGGTGTTGTTTGGTTCTGCTACTGTTCATGAGCGGTCGCATCGCTTACCATCAGGCGAACGGCATGCTCGTCTCGCCATTCACTGTAATAAAATATATATATATATATATATATATTAAGTACTTTACTGAATGTAATGCCAATCAACATTACATACATTATCCATGAAACTCTTTTTAATGCCTTATATTGCAGATAATTTTCAAATGCCTACTTGTAACAATATCATGGAATTGTCAAAACGTAATATACAGTGATAATTGGTACAGTTCTTTTTAAGAATCATAAGAAAGGATACAAAAACCATATGGATAAATATTGAGCTTCATTATTTTACCACATTACCGTGTTACATATCTTACTATCTGCTAATTAAATCATAAGTGACCACTAAAGGCCTTACACTTAGCCAGTTTAATAAACCTATTTTAGGTATCGAATGTTTTGTCTTTTTCGCTCAAACTGAATTCTTTCGAATAGTCTAGAAATAAGGCCGAGAATATTGAAAATTGATAAGTAATATCTTAATAATAACGACTACCGCTAATGAAGCCTAATACTTGGAAATGTGCCGAGTTCAAAACACAGTTACTGCACATTTTGTACAGCTAAGCTGATATTTATAGTGTCAAGTGATGATAGAAATTATCTGACACCAGAAGATATTTTATGAAAGGCACTGAATGTATTTTTATGATCCACAAGCAATTGCTTCGGGTCTGGGTGTTTGACGTAGTTCCTGATACCCACGATACAAGACTTGATCTTAATGTGGGATCAGGACTATTTATGTGACTGTTGGGTGTATTTATTTATTAATTATTTAGATACATACATAAATTACCCATCTTCCCACTGCAGGGCAATGGCCTTTCTATCCTCCTTCCAATCGTCCCGATTCAGAGCTCGATTGTGTTAGTCACGGCGATACGAATTTAGCTCGTCTGGCCATCTTTTTGTTGGCGTACCACGACGTTTAAGGGTTTTTTTTATTCAATAGGTCCGACAGACGAACAAACAGCTCACCTGATGGTAAGTGATCACTGCCGCCCATGAACATCCATATCGCTTGTATAATGGATGTGTAGCCGGACTATTAAATTAGGGGAGGAGCAGGAACGAAAATGGATGAGAAGAGGAAGGGGAAATTTGGAATTGGACAGGGTTTTAAGTTATGTGTCTTTTATTAAATCAACACAAGCCAAAATATAACAGGATACACCCATAACGAAAACTGACGCACCATCAACTATTATAATACTGTGTTTTTTTAACAACCCCCAAGATGAATAACATATTTTTAACAAGCCTTTAATAGTAACCCTATGAGCTTCCGATAACTCATTATAAATACGATCAAGAGGCGTATGAACCTTCCAGGTAAAAAAAACAGTTCTTTGAATGAATTACTACGGAAAATTGCTGACGTCTAATGATTCGAAGGAAGTTTTTTTTTGCTTAATACGTTTATACTTCATAGCATCGTCATGGCATGCTACGGTGCAGAGAGCTGAGACAAAAAACATAAAAACAAAACACGTCATTTTTTTTATTTCAATGAATGGCGAGACGTACATACATGCCGTTCGCCTGGTAAGCGATACAACTACTCATGAGCAGTAGCAAAACCAAACAATACTTTAAAATACAAATTAATACCTACTTGAGATACCACTGCGTTCGCCATCCTGAGACGTAAGCTTTTAAGTCTCTATAGTTACTCTGGCTACAATTTCCTTCAAACCGAAATACAACAGTGCATTTACACTACTGTTTGGCGGGAGGAATAGACACTACGGTGGTACCTACCCATATTGTATTATCTTTTGCATGGAATGTAGATGTGTGAATCAAAGCCCATATTAATAATTGTTTTGTTTTATTCTAGAGTCCAGAAACTTCTAGACGCAGCGAGATATTCATACATCCTTCCGACACACAGAGCAACCATCTACCTAATAGGAGTCGTTATGGCTTACTTCATGAAGTCTAAGAAATTCCACATATCGCTGTCCAGTGTGAGTATATAGTATTATTTCCAAAATTATTTAATAGAAAAAAATCACGTGCTCGCGTGATGTTAAGTCATAAAACAAACATTGTAGCAGTTTGTAAGAAACTAATTAGTAGTTTATCCAAACTGCAGTGTAATTATGAACTTAATTTAACATAGACAATTCCATTAACAATCCTTTAAATATCCACATACAGGGTATATATCAAGACGGCTACCGAAAACGAAGCTGGATAGTAGTTTTACGGCCGTTCTCTATATCCTATCTATCTTTAACAAGGGTTTAATATAGCTACCATGACTATGTCTGTAGAATTCTACGCTTCATTAAACAAAAATTGACATACATATTTATCTAACCTATCCATCTATAAATATGTACACCATATCTATACCTCTTTATCTTTGTTAAATTAAACATAAAATGCATCGAAATATCTAATGAAATCTCTAGTTAAAGATAGATGGATTATAGAGAACGGCTGTTAGTGACATCAGACACAAAGCACCTAATTTATTGGAAAACGCGAATTAAATATTATAGAGTAAGATCCCAGAGCGTTCTGACATAACTTATTTTCACATGGATGAAACCTTCACGACTTGGTAGCGTATAGTATACTTTTAAATACCTGCCTACTTGTGTAACTTGCACTGTGACAGCTGGGCAGGTACCAGGTGAGAAAGATAGCTAAAAATATGAGTTATCTAACTTAAATTTGAATGGCTGATTTTTATATATATTTTGTAGAATATTATTCTTAACTAGAATTATAAAGTTTCAGACACTTTTCATGTGCCAAATCTTTTGTCAGACGCTTTAAAGCTTGACAAAAAATGAATGAACTTTACTTATTTTTTCATGTCTGACTTTTAAGTATGTTATTCAAGTAACTATAACAAAGTTATATTTCATCAGTCAGACAAATTCGAGTGACCAAACATCCCCTAAACACCAAATTATTCAGCCGGGAGTGCGAGGGCAAGAGCACTTTCCGCATGCATTTCAGAGCGAGTGAAACGTTCACAACAACTTGGTTCCCCTTCTTAAACTCACCATCTGCTCCACTCCACAGAAAAATCAAAGTGTATATTTTGTAAACAACATAATGATAAATTAAAATTATTTACTGAAGAAACATTTAAAAAATTAAGTTGTGAATTAATAAATATTAAAGTGAATTTATTTATTGCATGTATTTGGGGTAGTGAATATATGAGGAGCCATTTTTTATTATAAGGAATTATCTTTAATTTATTTTAAAAAAGATAACAGTAAGAAAAATTTTAAGAAAAAAATATTGTACTAAAAAATATATAACTATGATTAACTACAGCAAATATTTGTTTAAATTTTCATCGTTCATCCAATCACGATATTATTCATTCAAGGCATCCTCATCGTCATCAGTGATGTTGTCATTGCTGGCAGTGGTCTGCAGAAAACAGTTTTAAGAATTCAAAAACACGAATTTAAAACTTAAGTCAAAGTATAGTACCTGAATTTTTAAGGAATTCGCTAATGTCTCCGGGTAATTGGTCACCATCAAACCAATGGAAGTGATATTGATTTTCTTCTAGCCTCCACCCATTGTGTTCAGGAGTTAAAATGGTTGGTAGTTTTTAATTTGCGTTATTCCTTAAACTAGAAATGTAATTCGCTCGGAGAAATTGTTATATATTCTCGTCAGTACACGACTCTCCAAACTGCATAAAAGCTTGCTGTTATTCATGTTTTTTCATTAATAAATTGAATATTTATTTTCCCTTTCTTAAAAAAGGCGGGATGGAAGTTAGGTCCAGTCAATGCATGAAATCCTGGCAAACTTCTATACAAAAATGGTCCTAAATGCTCGTAAACTTTTGTCAAATTAATGTCTTTGGTTATTTCCGGTGCCTGCATTTAACCATACATTCGAGTCATCATTTTTCAAGTTATGCACATATTATATGTCCTAGCATAATTATCGCGATTTCAGTATCAGAGCATCTGATAACGAAATTTGGTTCAACGTCAGTATTACATTTTTAAATGTTTCTTCAGTAAATAATTTTAATTTATCATTATGTTGTTGACAAAATATACACTTTGATTTTTCTGTGGAGTGGAGCAGATGGTGAGTTTAAGAAGGGGAACCAAGTTGTTGTGAACGTTTCGCTCTGAAATGCATGCGCAAAGTGCTCTTGCTCTCGCACTCCCGGCTGAATAATTTTGTGTTTAGGGTATGTCTGGTCACTCGAATTTGTCTGACTGATGAAATATAACTTTGTTATAGTTACTTGAATAACATACTTAAAAGTCAGACATGAAAAAATAAGTAAAGTTCATTAATTTTTTGTCAAGCTTTAAAGCGTCTGACAAAAGATTTGGCCCATGAAAAGTGTCTGAAACTTTATTATTCTAGTTTAGAATAATTTTCTACAAAATATATATAAAAATCAGGCATTCAAATTTAAGTTAGATAACTCATACTTTTAGCTACCTTACTCACCTGGTACCTGCCCAGCTGTCACAGTGCAAGTTACACAAGTAGGCAGGTATTTAAAAGTATACTATACGCTACCAAGTCGTGAAGGTTTCATCCATGTGAAAATAAGTTATGTCAGAACGCTCTGGGATCTTGGTCTATTACAAAAACACGGTGATATTTAATATATTATAACAAAAAAAATTGTCGCGTTTCTTTACGAACATTTTTATTGCATTATGTTTGTAATTCCTCAAACCCGGCCGGCAACCCGGCTTCGTTTTCAGTAGCAGTATTGATAAACATATATACACAATGTATAAAAAATTTAGTACTTCAAATATTTTATGTAACTCCCAATATGCAACACAAGAATTCCAATTAATACAACTATCAGCAACAGTACTGTAAAGCCATCGCATACATCATTTAACTTATAAGCCCCCGAGATACTTTATTAAAACATCGCACAACTTACTACTCAGTCGAAAACCAAGTTTTAAACTCCGAGTTATTTCGTAAGATTGATGATATATTATCAATATACATAACTTTCAGGCGCAAGTGAAACTCCTTTGGGCATCATGCTTCGGTCTGGCCGCCTTCACAATTGTAAGCCCGTATAGAATGGGTCTGGAGGGGTATACATACGAACATGGTCCTGCGGCGCTGTTCGCAGCCTTCTCGCCTATTTTGTGGGGAATTTTCATGTCCATGATGCATTGGGCTATATGCAATGATTATGCAGGTATGTAGATTTATAAAATAATTGAATTGTTATAGAAAATCTTCACATCATCATCATCATCAGCCTATTCGCGTCCACTGCTGGACATAGGCCTCTCCTATGGCACGCCACTGGGCTCGATCTTCAGCCCATCGTCTCCAACCGATACCAGCCATCTTTCGGATACGTAAAGAACACCTACAAAGATGAAATACCTAAATAAATAGTAGTACCTATATTAGTCGTACCTATAGAAGTCGCTGGAAACAGGCTGTTTTAACAGGATAGAAATGTTTGTGCGACGTCTACGTGCAACAATAGAGTTATGGTTGAGGATAATGATGATATAACGCAAAATAAATTACAAATTCATGTTTCTCTCAGATTAAGTTTAATTAAAAGGGTCTATGGAAAATTTCACAGTTGTTGGTAGACTTAAAAAAATCATGTATAACGAGCTATATTATTAACAAAAAAGTTTGATTTAAATATTAACAAAAAAGTGGCAAAATTATTTTATAAATAATTAGCAAAAGCCACAAAAGGTTATAAATATTCAGAATTCATATATAAAGAATATTTTATGTACATGCCAAGGATTAGGGTCCAATCAATTTATAATCATCTTGTGAAATTCCCAGTGACTTTTATATGAAAATCTGATATGCCCGTAATAAGTACAATCTTGGCATAAGCACCTGAAGGTATCTTATCGCCTATTTTTGGTTAAAAGGATATATGATTCGCGAAAACGTCATATTAGTTAACCAACTTAGGTCACAATAATAAAACAAAATTACAAATAAAATGAATTACAAATTATAAAATAAAATTCAATAAGTTCACTTCATCAAAATACTACTTTTATAGTAGTTAGTAACTATTGTAGTAATGCCCATGTAAGTTGATATTCAAATGTGTTTTAAGAAGAGAATCCTTCGGCAGAATTAGTCTCCCGCTGGTTGGCAATATTACGCCAGCCTTGTCAAAATCGGAAATAAATTGGCTAAAACCGGAACTTGTAAGGATTTGCACGGAGGAAAATGGACAATAAATTATTTCCAATTCCTCCTATTAATTTAACTTTCTGATTGATTTCGTTGCGGGTTAAAGACAAGTTAGACATTCCCGGAGACTCGCCGAACTTCAATTTTTGGTGTCATTACAATGCGTGCCACTGTTGATCCTGGCTTATAGGAGTTACATTGGTGGGAGCGAGGGCAGGACAATCTCCAAGCTTGTAGGGGTCAATATGACCAGTTTGTCATCATCGCGTACGCTGATCGCTATACAGGCGGATTCAAATATCATATTAAATATAATATTTTTACATTTACAGGTGCTGGCACCGCATTTCTGGAGTCGAGACTGTTCAAATTCTTCAACAAGATAGCATACAGCGTCTACTTGACACAGTTCCCAATATTCTTCTACAATGTCGGAGTGCAGAGACATGCAGAATTCTACACGCCTTTATTACTCGTGAGTATATAAATCCAACATACTATATAGTATTCTCAGAATGGCGAGCGCAGTGGAATGCCAGGCATTGCTTTGTAATTCAAGGTGTTGTTTGGTTTTGCAACTGTTCATGAGCGTTCGTATCGTTTAACATCAGGCGAACGGCATACTCGTCTCGCCAATAAAAATAACTCACATAGATCTTAAATAAATACAGCCCCTAATAGTCACAAACATAAGACTGACTCCACTGTAAGATGAAGAGGCATCTTATCGGGCCGGCATGATTGTATCGAATGGCATGTAACCACCGTCTGATGACATTCGATACTCTATCTGGCCGGTATTTGCACTTACCCCCAGGTGTAATGAAGTCACTGAGTTATATCGTGTATTTCAGAAACTACGAAATGCTTTTTGGTCTAAGTACACCCAGACCCCAAAAAATATGTTTTGCTGTCACAAGCATTTATCTTAGATCGGATAATCTTAATCAAACTCATCCCAAAAATGGTCTGTAAGAATCGCCAGTAGTTAGTGGACTACAAAACAATAACCTTCAAGTCAAAACATAACAGTATTGACAGACTGCTGTTTACAGAGACAAATGATGGGAAATTGGTTACTATTGCTACGAATCCCAATTAAAATAAATTAAATTTCGCAAATGTGTCGAAAACTCAATCAAACTATTGCCAAGCAATTAATTAATGGAGCCTAGTGATTCGCGGTTCAAAGTCTAGTCGTTGGACCAATCAAGCGATCACTGATTGACCTGCGAGCAATATTCGGCTTGTATTTAGATATTCAAACATTACTTAATACTAGTATTGGGAATTATTGCTATTTCAAATTAAAATCACCATCTTATTATTTTTGAAGCCTTAGCATGCTATATTTCTGCTATTGCTAATTGCCCCTTTACAGAATTTGTGAAGAAAAAACTGACCAAAAAACTGACCATATTTAATCAACTTAGAAAAACAGGATATTATTCACATCTAAAGTTACACACACAAAATTAACTGTTCAGTTTCTCCTTTAAATAGGTTCGTAAAAACGTACTCCTTAATAAATTACACTAGATCGTATAAAAATATTATCCAATCGGTTTTGTGAATCACAATCACAAGTGGCAAAATTTAGCTTATTTGTATAATTTGTGAAATGTTATTATAGACTTCACTTGCTATCTGTGTTTACTATTGCTATTTATTCCAACACTACTTAATACCGTCAGAAGGTGGAAATAGATGTAAAATTCACATCGTATTTTATTTCTTTGTATTTCTTATTTTTATACAGCAAATATTTTTTTCCTTTTTTTCCGCTTTTAGCCTCGCTTGAAACAACATAAATTATGCATAGATTAAGTTTCTACTCAAGGTTTTGTTTAACAACAATTGTGTTAAAAATACATTTTAATATTCTAAAAAAGTAATTATGGTGTTAATTACTTACGCTTTCAAATTTTCTTGCAGCAATTTAAGAAAAATAACATACGTAACATCAACGTGTCGTAACAACAAGTAACGTCATAATCTTGCGTAGTGTCTACTAACGGGAACAAAAAACGTGCTATTTACACAAGTAGCAATATCAGACGCACAAAAACGGAATCATTAGGATGTAAAGTGATATATTGATTACTTTCGTAAGAAGATATTATATGATACAGAAGTTTCGTAAAACTCATGCCCATGTATCTTAGAAATAGGTGAGGAAAATAAATTTAACCTCGTACCTACATCTGTACTACTCATAGTACATAAGAAAACAAAAATTCTGCCGCTTTATTTTTTAATGAATATGCTAATTTTACTTAACAGTGACATCAATTAGATATTTGGGTGTATGAAAAAAAATTGAAATGACACTTAACATTTTTAATTTTATTTGAAAATAGCAGCGGGGTGTTTAAAAGTAGCTTTGCGTTCACACATGTGTAAGTTAATACATTAAAATTGTATCAAGCTCTTAATAGTTTCTAGATTTTCAGTTATTTTTGACTAATTAATACCTTGTGACATAAATATACAGTGTTATTTTTGCGTAAAAATAAATAATTTTCGAGTAACTTCGCATTGTTTATCTATGTCCTATACAAAGAACAAATGTAGGTAGTTATAGTTTGATACTTTCATTACTACTGTACTTTGTGTAGTACATTGGAAGATATTTTCAATTATATTTATATTTTCCAGTTAAAACAGATGATAGCAAAGTTGAAACGTTAAATGATTCTGAATTAGACTGTTTGGGGGATTACTGCGACGATAATTTAGAGTTTCTGCCCCCAGAATTGACCCAAAAAGCGAGTTACCACGAGACTAGTGACTCCAGTAGTTCAGACGAAGATTATTTATTTATTATTATCTACCTGCTTCTTTAGCGCTGTTTGACAGTTCTACATCGCGTCTTGTTTGAGAGCACGGAACAGAAGAAGACGAGGACGTGGACTTGGTCGTATACGTGGCTCAAATATTAGCAAAGAATCCAACCCACCCAACCTTCATCTTTATCTATTCGACTGAGTGCGATCAGAAATCACAAAACATATGATTGCATGCAAGACTCATGGACAAAATATACCTTAGAACCCGAAATCAATGATTTTATGCTTATGTATGTAAGCATAAAATGATAGTTTCGTTATGTATATAGAGAAACTGAATATTGAGAGTGGAATAAGTTCTAGGATCAATATATCGACGAGGAGACTTTGGTATTTTTAGTTGACTGTTCGAATAGAAGATATATTTTAGAGACAGGCAGATCAATGGGTCTAACTTTGAGAGAACTAAATAATATATTATACATAATATATTGTACATATTAGGTATTACTATTACAATGTCCGCATTAAATTGATATCGACGCAGGAAAGCGATTTTGTCGTATCTCAAAAAATACGTATGTGCGTTTTGTATTTTATTTAATTCATAAAAAAACATACCGCATTGTATTTCCATCTGAAAATGCAAGGGTTGATTTTAAAATGTTATTATTAAACAAATGATATTCCAAAGTTTTCTGGTTTAGAGGTTATTCATTTTTTATTTTTATTTTTTGATCCTGGTGTAAAATTGCTTGTTTCGAGATAGGGTACGACAAAATCGCTTTCCTGCGTCGATATGTACTGGTCTTAAAAATGGAAGGTTCCTATTGTTGCTATGGCTATAATGAGAAACAGATTTTATTTTATGAGATCGCGCCTAAAGGGTGTTTTTAATAGTGAAGTAAATACAGAACAAAAAAGACAAAAAAGGATTACATAACAACGGTTTGATAGAGTTCAGCACAGTTTTTTTTTTTTTTTAAAGTGTTATTTACCTTTTTTTACGCAAAATAGAAATTGTTATTCCCATTATTAGTATATAAATTTTATTTATATTTGTTAAATCTCTATTTATGTTCTTAATTTACGACTTATTAGTAAATAATGTTGACTACGAATTAATTTCTGTTTGTTTTTGGAGAATTGTGCTTAATTTTGTTCTAGAACACGTTGGATTACTTTAATTTTAAATATTTTCGAATAAAATAACATAATATATAAGATTGTTGCTTTTTTTAGATTATAATCCTATTTTTATTACAATTTTTCTTCCAATTCTTTTTTATGTCCTATGTAAATGACATGGTAGTATCGTCACATTGTCCTTTATAAAGGACATAGTGAAAAACTATTTTCCGAAAGGTGAGATTTTTTTTGTTATTTTTCTGATCCATTTTAAACGGTTAGGAATACAATGATAAAGTTTCACAAACATACTAAACAAAAAGTACCTCTGGTAGGCAGGAGGTTAAATCAAAAAGCTGTTACTTTATATACGTATTTTATTTTTTTACTTCATTCTACCGTGTATATCCCGTCTGCGACTGAAAACGAAGCCAGGAGGTAGTTTTAGTGACTCCAGAAGTCCAGACACAAAGCATGTAAATTAATTAGCGTTTATTTTTAAAGTATCATCGTGTTTGGGTAGTTAATCATAGTATTTGCTAAATTAATCATTTAAACCATTGCGTTGATACACAATAGTTCAAATGATGGCTAAAACCACTGCGTTTTCAACGTTTTTAAAAATAAATCAGTTTACATTATTATTTAAGGAAAAACTACATATTTAACCCAAAATACGGCGATAGTTAAAAATTATAAAAAATATCACAATTTTTTTGGGAAAATTTACTTGTATTTTTTCTGAATTCACTAAATTACCAGCGTAATTAGGCGTTTTCTCGATTCGTCATTTTTGATGGCAATCTGGATATAACAGGTCTAATAAAGTACAGTATAACGGTGGAACAAAACATAGTGGGGAATTCTGCATGACAAATATAACACTCTCAATCGTCATCCCGATTGCACAGGAGGCCCGTGCCCTGCAGTGGGACGTATATGGGTTGTTACAGAAATAAAACTTTGTATTTTAATTGACATGTGACGCCCACTAACTCGCAATAAGCCAGAAGAATGGACAATAGTATAAAACCTCTCAATAGTAAGGTAAATAAAAGAGAATCATACTTAGAAGCTTAATCTGAGTGACTAATCAATTATAATTTTCAATGAACACAATTATTCACACTCATCATAAAATAATTTGAACAGTAAATTGAATGAATGAAAAAAACGTAAAGTTCATACTTATCGCAATAAAACGTGTAACGTAAGCGAGTGACGAAGTATGACGCGGTCAGGTCAGTTGTATACTCTTGCGCAAAGTCAAGGAAAGGCCAGGTAAAAATCCAACGTGGATAGTTCCATTATTTGGTGGCGGCATATGCTACAGTAATATGAGTTTTAAACACTGACCAATTATGTATTTGAAAAAACAAATGTATGGGAATAGTTTTGTCTTTTTTTATTTCATTTCCATGAATGACGAGACGAGCATGCCGTTCGTCTGATGGTAAGCGATACGATGCAATGCTTGGCAATCCACTGCGCACGCCATCCTGATACATGAGATGTTAAGTCTCAATATGTCCAGTAGTTCCTCTGGCTAAATTGCCCTTCAATTCGAAACACAACAGTGTATTCAACCTTTTGTTTGGTTGGGGTTCTTCTCGGTTCAAATCAAACAAAGATTGCTTGGACTATCTTCAATAGGAGTGAAAATCGAATGATTACCAAATGTTAATTCAAAAGTGTAGACCAATTCCAAGCTTGCCTTTTAAATTTACATTTATAAGGTCATTCTGGCCAGTAATTAGTCCTCATTTGCCAGTGCAACAAGATCTCTGCAATGCCATACATTGGTTCATAAAATCCATAAGTTTTAAGTTTTAGGTGTCATTGCTCCTAAAAATAGACAGGCGTAATGCTTGCGATTAGGCGAACGAATTGCTTCATATTCATTCTGCATAACGAAACATACTTCCACAGGTAATTATTTCGAACCTTTATGAGACCGTAAAGAGTCTCGTAGTTTCTGATACCCAAGACACTCGTTCCTAGTACGTGGTCAGGTCTATTCATGTGACTGTTGGGTGCATTTATAATTAAACTATATTATTACATCCTAATTGATGTTCTTCACAAATCTTTACTATATATGCACTAATCTGTCTTCTTCACAGCTTCACGCGCCCGAGATGCTAGCAGTCCTAGTGATATCAATAATGGCGACGGTCGCCATCGAGATGCCTTTCAACCAAGTTTACAGGATATATTTCGGTAAGACAATAATACTTTATATTGATTTACAAATACTAGAAATATTCCTTGATTTTTTAAGGCTATCGACTAACCGTTTCCTTTTAATTGGTTCAGTCATTCGTATTCCATACATATCAACATTTTTTAAATTCGAGCGTATAATTTAGTCTCTGGTTCAGAGAACCACAAAAGTCACTCAAAATATTAAGAAAGAAAATTAATTATTACCATTAATATTCCCAATAGACAGTTTAATAGTACAGAATATGCCTTCCATATTTAACCCGCTTGTTTATGCTAATAGGCCACGGAAGAAGAGGGAACCTATTTTCAGCCGAGAATCGTATACTTTTATCATACGATAATCTCTATATGATAGCCATCATACTCTTACTTTTTTATATCCATACGATAATCGTATCTTCGAGGCGGGAATCTCTTCCCCTGTAAATGTGCTGTACGCGATGGCCATATATTACTATTATGACGAATCCACCGACCATTTAGCGTCCTCATAATGAAGTATTTTTGTAATTTTTCAGGAAAATCACAGACCAAATTAAAGGACAAGTAGATAAGAAGACAATTTAGGTTAATGAGTGCTGTGTTATTATAATTAACGTTTAGTAATAGCCAAAAACATCACCTAGACATTTAATGTGTATTTTGACTATTTTTATATTTTGAATACATAGACTTAACTTATGATATAATCGACAAATAAAATAAAACTTTTCTATTTATATTCTTTATTTTTTTATTTCTTTTTTATATTTCCTTAATTCGAAACAAAAATAATATTTTATACACACTGTATAATTTATATTTTTCTTTAAAATTAAATTAAATGACATAAGTTCGAAATATTAAAGTTTGCTGCCGCACAATTATAACAATAAAAAAATCCTATTGGACTTTAATTGATATCATTATAAATAAGGTGTACAAACTTGATGACAATAAACTAAATTATTGTTAAGGAGTCCAGTTCCCCATATTAAGACACCAAGGTAATGCCAAACAAAACTAATTTTTTGTCACAAAAGTCGATTTTATGCCATACAACGCAAAATCAATGAAAATTTTAACTCGTTTGACTTCAGCTTATAGCCTTCCATAGACAAAGAAAACCTTTACAACAAAACAATTATCTGAATGAGGATGGAATTTCATAAAGTATAGAATTTATCGGATGGCCTGGCTAAAACTGGGTCGACCAACTTATTACAATTAATAATCCCTTTGCAAATACAGAATGTCCAATAAATCATTGTTCATGTCTGCAATATTATTGATATATTATTCATATTAAAACTATTTAACCTAAATGATACTTAATACATTTGTTCCTAAGATATCTACAATCAATAAATGCTCAAATTGGCCAGATACTGAATCAGTAGCATTTTATGCATTGACCAAGAAACTAAACTTAATAAACTCATATTAAATATTACTGGGATTTTTCTATTAAATAGTACAATTTGATACCATAATAGTTCTTCTATACTCAACGTACCCAAAATTTTAAACAAGTATAAAGAAATTAAATAATTTTAATTAAGTTGACACTTAAATGAAACAGTAGTATTAGAAACTAAATTAATACTTAAATTTTCTATAAATAAGTATTATAATTTATTTACCTATTGATTGTCGTTATACAAACTCTATACATCGATTAAAATTAACCAAGTGTTGTCAGTCGGTTAAAGTTAATCAATAATGGGGGAGGCCTATGTTCAGCAGTGGACTTCTTTTGGCTGAGATAATGATTCACCAGTTAAAATTATCTGCTAAACATACCGATATAACAAATAGACTTACTCGGAAATAGGTTAAAATTAATTGATGTTATTATGGGACCAACGGTAAAATAAGTATAGGCTTTTAAAAAAATATCAATTCGATCCCGGCGCCTTCGAGTAATTGGTGAACATACGTAAAAAAAAGATCCTCCTCCTTTTTTTGAAGTCGGATAAATACCTAGCAATTAATCCAACGATTGATCGCTATCTCAAAAGAATCAATGCTAATTCTTATGGTAATTGATAGATCTTCAATAATTTATTTTAATCGTTCAAAATATGACATATTTATATATTTAATACGGCAGTGTGCAAATAGGCCTAAATTGGCTCTAGATTTTACCTTTATTAGTTGAGCAAGAACTTTACACATTTTTATAAAACCGATTTTATAATCGATTGTAGTCACAAAACAGCGATTACACATTCGATTAAAAATATATATTTTTATCGTACTCTAAAAATAACCTCTCGAGATCACATAGGAAAGTCTACTGGGTCTGCTGTCAACTCTTGACTTCCACCAAGGCAGTTTCTTCCGTACATTCTGGAGGGGTTCGACCTGGTCTGCACTGGCACATGATCTTCCCGGTAGATTCCTTCACGAGCCAGGATCCTTCGGGACACGGACCCTGGGTGTTCAGGATATGGCAAGCTCCACCGTACGCTGCTGTTCCTTTTCGCGATGTGCAAGTTTCCGACTGGAAAACGGATTAGATTTTAAGTTACACGATAATTATCTCGCATGATGATGCCATAATTTATGTAGCCATAGTTGATGATTTACATTCAAAATAATAGAGCATAGTTATGAATTTTGCTACAATTTTGCAGTTTTAATATATCAACTAGTCATCTGCATATCATCAATGTTAAAAAACCATGTTATTTCGCTCTTTTTACGAGAATTTTTACGAAATAATTAGTTTGATATACTTATACTTAATAATACTAGTAACAAAGCAAAATTAGGTAGAGATTTTTCAACTAAAGAACCGACTAAATGATGGTTAACAACAGCATTTTCATCTGCTAGCTTAATAATGTTTAAGAACGAAGGTAGCAGTATCATAGTACCTGTGCATGTGAACACCTGCCAGCAGCACAAACACACACTCCATTATGGCTGAGTCCGTCGAGCGCTGGTCTTGCGTCCAGGTCGAAGGCCACCACCTCGCCCGCGGGACAAGGCTCGTTGGCTCCGGGCCGGTAACAGCGCCGCCGGGACGGCACGTACAGACGACCACGACCACACGGCACCTTGGAAATGACGACGTTATTAATAGTTCGATAAAGTTCTTTTTCTGCCCCTGATGATCAGGGTGGTAGGGTTAAGATCGACGAGCTATATACTTTAATGGTGAAGGAAAACATGGTGAGGAAACCTGCATACTATAGCGAATTAGAAACAATTTCTATGCTATCCGACAACCGTCGCCGCAAGCTTGGTGAACTATATGCCCTAACTTCTTTCAATCATACTCTCGATTGTAGAGGAGGTCCATGGCCTACCTCGGGACGTATATGAGCTGATACAGAGATACAAGCGATTGCCTTATTCTTAATGCTCTAATTCAACAATGAATTCCTTAATCATAATTATACTTAATCGCGATTCCAATTTCAACTTAAAAGCCAAGAGTTAGAGGGTAGAAGAAAAAATAAGATATTTAACCCCATTGAGATAATATACTAGAGAGGACACTGCAAACAAAATGTTTGTAACAAAATGAAGGGTATATTCTATTTCTGTCTCTGTCACGCCTACGAAGTAACATTATCTTCCCTCTCGCTTCACTGTGTACCCTTGTGCACGCACCCTACACAGAGATTTTGTTCCCGATGTCCGCTCTAATAAAATACCTCAATAATTAACCCTTTGTTTTTTTCTCGCGTTTTTTAGCTTGATAGTAAGCGAGCGATACAAATTAGTAAACTCTTGATTTCGGCTAAGGCCACCCAAAATCGCGATAGCATCATATAGCATGTTTTCATAGCAATTATTCATATCTCATTTAAGATAAAGTATAATACCTTAGTACAGCGTCCTCCCCTAGCGATCATCTCGTCCTGCGCGCAAGGCCCCCTTGTATAGAGTCTGTAACAAGCGCCATCTATCGCACGCGCGTGGAACGACTTGCACTTGCATTCCGCGCGCGAGCCTTGCGGCGTCACTTCCGTGATCGAAAACGTGTGGCCGCGCGGACACGGGCCTATAGAGTCTGCAATAAAAATAAAATATACAATGTATTTAATAGTAATTTGTAAATTAAGGTAGACTATTGAGAATCAACAAGGTAGAAAATATCGCTGTTACTGAATATAAACAATACATTTCATATTAACAATACATTAGTATTCACTCTATTATTATTGCTCAGCACTAATTCTAAGGTGCAATAAGTCCTGATATTATCTAGACACGACTAACTATCGCTTGATCTTCCCAAATGGGCATAATGCAATTAAAGCAGCACTCATTTTGCTCTTAACGACAAACTAATAATATTCCAGAATATGTCTCACCAAGTTCAAAACACCCTCTACTTTCATTATGGTAATGCGGCATATGCGTCTCGCAGCCACACCTCGGCCCCGGTAGGAACAACTGGCCTCTCTCACATGGACCTCGAGTGAAGTGCGCGTAGCACCCGCCGTCTATCGACCAGAAGTTCGGACTGTCAGGGTCGCACTGGAAATCAACCGCATCATATTATTAACATAGTATGTGTGGTTACAGCACTGGTTAATGCTGGTCATTTAAATTTAGTGATGATAGCTATATCTTGGATAAAGGATACATTGAGTAAAGAACAGCAGACATAACGAACTTAGGCCTTAGGTGTTACGCTAACCAACCATGAGCGGACTACCTACCTACCATAGAAATACAGATAAGATTTCAACAATGTTTGTGTGGTCTAAAAGTATTATTGTGTGTTCTGAGGCCAACTTCTTTCAACATACAGGCAGGCGCAGTGTCGAACGCTCGTCTAGAAGCTAGACGGACGCCCTGGTTAAGGTTGCAGGAAATCGCTGGGTGCAGGCCACTTCTAAAAGTGTGGAGATCCTTGGGGAGGCCGTCTCTGAGGCCGTAAAATCACATAATTCCTTATATTCTTGACATTCATTCATTTCAATTAGAGGTCAGGAATAAGATAGTAATTTTTAGGTGTATTTATTTTTAGTAAGTAGTGGTAAGTAGTAGTTTACTCACCGTACAATTAGCGAGTCCATCATCCCCAACGTCAAGTATAGAGCCAGGGTAGCAGGGTCCCTGGCTGAGTCGGTAATAGCACCGGCCGTCTGCAGGCCAGTACAAAAGCGTCTCATCTGCGCATTGTTGAGGCCTTACGCACATTCCTTGACGCTCACTGTAATGAAAAAACTTTGCAATTAATAGGAATAAAAGACCTGATGCATTTCTACGTGAACTAAATAATGGTGAAAATCACGTGTGAAGCTAAATGTTTGTAAAAATGGTTATAAGATTGTGTAAGAGAGTCATCTTGATACCATATCTAATATATAAAAAGTACTTCGAAAAACTCCATGGGAAAAAATCAGATGTAAAAAAACCCATACAAATTTTGTCGATCAAAGACACAGTTATTATTTACTGCTAGTAGGTCTATTATTTATGAGTGGCCGCCTGGGTAGTTGTCTATATCTCCCGCCAAACAGCAGCGTAAACGCATTGTTGTGTTTTGGTTTGAAGGACATTGTAGCCAGAGTAACTTTTTTTTTATAATGGCCGGGCATAGTGGCGGCATTGCACCTGATGGTAAGTGCCAATGCCGCCCAGGCAGAGTATCCATTGGCTACTCCAACTACTGGACATTGAGACTTAACATCTCATATCTCAGGATGACGAGCGCAGTGGAGTGCCAAGCATTATTACGAATCTGAGATTATACTTTTCACATACCATATCCACTTTCAAGTAACCAAGTAAGGAATTAAACAAATTGTGAATGAAGAAATAAATGTTCATAATTGTCTCTTTGGTACTAATTTTCTAATAACTCAACAGGCACGTGACAACCTATACCATTAAATCCGTGAAAGCATACACGTATGAGATATTATACTCGTTATTAGGGTCGAAGAAATCTTGCTTCCGTTTGTACTGTACGAATGTCCTTGACTTTCAATGACGATGGAAGTGAAACTTTTATTTGGATACTGACCACATATTTTTTTCCTTAGTTTTATTTTTTGTTTACTAATAATATGCATACATAAAAAACACGCATTACTGTTAGTGGATTAGATCGTAGGGCATATTATTGTTAGCGTTTTTGTCCGAGACATAAAAAAAATATAATAAAAAATATATTGCATCAAAAATTTCAATATTATTAACTATGACTAGAACGCGAACACTTTCTAAGAAATCCAAAATATAACCCATAAAAATAAATCGCTTCTAAGAACTCAAAATCACGTCAATCACACATTCCCAAGAAAAGCAAAAGCCACGCATATTCTACAATAAAATCCATTTTTTTTTGTTCCCCAGCCTTTTCATAAAAACCAAATATGCACAACACATACTGACCACGCATGACCACGTATAATAGTGTAAATTGCCCGCTATTGACACAAATACTTGTGTATCGTGGATGGTGACGTCACACCGGCTATCAATTTGACACATCACGTCACGCAACACGGAATATTCAATTAAACGGCTCACATTTTTTATTACAACTGCGTTTTGTACAGTATCATATTTATTCGATATGCATTGAACCCTGCGATTGCTATAAAGCTGTTTTGTAGTTTGTTATTCAATATTTTTTTATTGTGGAGACTGATCTGTGGTTTCAATGAATGTTTTATTATGTAAACAGCATAATATGGTATTATACAGATTTACTTTACCCAATTTTGCCACTAATGTGGAATTTGGATATAAGATGTTTTCTGGATTAAAGGACCTTAAATCCAATGATCAGCAGCCTATACAAACCGACAGACGAACTGCCTTATCATACTGGCTTAGAAAAATAGTAATAGCATCAATGCGGTAGTCAAGAATATTTTTTAAATCAAATAAATTTCCAAAATGGCGGGATGCTTACCTACCCTCGCTTGTTGAATGACTCTTCTACCGGCGCGAAGTACTCTCCCGCGCGACATGGGCCGCGTTCGAACAGCTTGTGGCATGTCGTTGTGTGTGGTAGTTGTGCCGTGCCTGGAGGGCATTTGCACTCGGCTACTGTCCTCCCGCCCCACCTGCCGGGACTCAGCTCTTGAGTCTCTGGGCATGGGTGGCCTTTCTGGAAACAAGGAAATAGAGAAATTTAAACCGAATCCGCGATTAAAATCCGTAAACAGAATAGTCTAATTTCATCGGAAGACGAATTAGAAAATACTTTTGAATCGACAGTGTCAACTACACGATATACTAAGCTAAAAATACTTAAAAAATGCTATATTACACTAGTCACAGAAAATCAATAAAACAATTCAATTCTAAAATGTCACTTTGAGGATGATACTCTTATTATAACGTTCAAGTACTTACTCCGCGTCTTAGTATACAAAAATGTATGCTATAAATTATACAATTAAAACTAATGATAAATAAATATGAATAAGGTAAATATTTAAGTCCACGGGTATTATATCCCAGCTTCAAATTTTAAAGTTATTTTTTTCTGTAAAGGAAATTCTATAAATCTAATTAAAAATGCAGTTTATTAATTAATAATAACTGGCTTCCAAATACATATAAAGTATTATGCATGTAGATGTAACCGGGATAAAGTAAATTTATATGGGAACAAACAGTAGGCGCTTGGTATTTCAAATTAACTAATTACCACTAATTACTCAAGTATTTAACGACGCATTGTTTGGACTCCATGTGATAAACTAACTATTCTCATTGTGTACATAACAATAAGTACCTTGTTAATTATTGAATTTTATTTTTAATTTAATAATTTCCTTCCTTAAATTTAAAAGACGTCCAAAGGGACAAAATAAATAAATAAATAAACACCCAACAGTCACATACATTATCCTGACCCCACACTAAGATCGAGTCTTATGTCGTGGGTATCAGGAACTACGAGAAACTTTTCGGTCTCACAAACACTCAGACCCGAAAGAAATATTTGTGGGCCGCACAAACATTTCTCTCGGTGCGAGAATCGAACTTACGGCCTCTCGTTTGAACGACATTGTAACCAGAGTAATTACTGGACATATTGAGACTTAACATCTTATGTCTCAAGATGGCGAGCGCAGTGAAATCACAAGCATTCATTATGTATGGTGTTGTTTGGTTTTGCTACTATCCATGAGCGACCGTATCGCTTACTATCAGGCAAATGGCATGTTCGTCTCACCGGTCATGATAACAAAGAAAAAAAGAAAAAGATAATAGTCGGCATTGGCGTTCACGTGACAATAACAGTGGTCCGTTATATTTGGTTCTGTATCTTATTTCTTAGGAGCACTACATATTATGAATCCTTGCTTTATCTTTGCTTGCTTGCTTTTACCATCTCTTTGTTCATATTAACTGGAATTATTAGGCTTAAAACCCATCAAATCCTAATCCAGCCTTCAGAACAATTGGGTGTAAACTGGTTGATCCTGACACGTGACATGCAAAAGCGGGTCACTGTGACGGAATAGCACTTGGTTCGTAATACTACAACTATCAGAGTTGGTAATAAGAATCTACAGTGTAGATTCTACACGGATTGTTAAAACTTCATTTCTGTTTACTTATATTAGGTTCAACAACAAACCTGTAAACACAATAGTACAGTAAGAAACAATTTAAAATATGTTGTGTGTAGCTATGAGTAGACCAAATAATAAAATTATATTAAATAGTAATTATCGTACCCAAAATATTGACTATAATACTCTAGAATCTAGATAATCATAATCTATTAAAGTTTAATTCTTCACAGACTATTAAAGTATGCTGCTGCTATAAACCAAAAAATAAAAATAATGAAATAACTTAGTACAAGGACCAAATTAAGATGCAAAATTTAAACCGCAGCATTTTTACAGTAATTAGTCAATTATATTTTTTGCGCAAAAACAATATTTATAAAAACAATATTATTTTGGTTACCGAGTCTCATAATTATATCAATTAACATATATTTTAGCAATAACCATTTTTGCAAAACTATCGATATTAATTTGATTTAAAATTACAATAAAATTACGTATATTGTGTTTTTACTCGTCCCTGAATCTAGTCGCGTATAAAACTGGGCCGTGGGAAAAGTTTCGAAACTAAAACATTATAACATTGATGCAAATAAAAAAGACAAAAGAGAAATATATGCGCCTTGTAATTGGATTGTGACATTCATCTGCAAATTACTTATATAAGTCTATTTAAATCGTATTGTCAAAGATTCTATAACAAACGAAGAGAAACCAGCTAAATGAAGGAAAACAGAATCGGGAGAATAGGGAATATGCACCAGACTTCAAAATAAGTCAAAATATTTTTTTTGTAATCTTTATTAATATAGAAATATACCTTAAAGATATTTTTAAAATTTATCAACTCTAAACCGGTAAAATAAATTCTTAAAAAATGACATTTCAAATTTGCCGCGCATTTTTTCCGAAACGCGATCTATTGCTTGAAAAGGAAAGTGACGTCAGAGGGCACGTTCTTATGAAGTTTTGGCTTTTTAAGTGTATTGTTTTACGTTTGTTTATGAGTTATTTTGTACTTTCTTTATGCTATTAAATAAAATGGATTATTTTGTCACGAAATACAGTTCTGTAGCAATTCATGAAAGAAACTTAATCCAAATACTAGGTTGTTCATATCGTGCCCTATGACGTCACAGCGAGTTCGCGCCAATATGGCGTTTAAATGCTTCGAAACTGATAGCAGTTTTGATTATTTTTTTGTACTTTTTTGATTGATATTTTCAAAGACTTATATTTTTTTCCGATAATGTAATAATATACAGAATTGATTAAAAATATAAAAAAATGGCATGCATATTCCCTATTATTGGAGAACTTATAACAGACGAACTTGTATATTAAAAATCACAAAAAAGAAAAACCATCTTGTTAGTTGTGAGGTAGATACCGTAACGCATAATGCCGAAACTACGGTAGTTCGTAGGATGCCCAGGCACAGAATGCAGGCTCTAGGAAGCTCTAGATATGACTAGACCAAGATTTAGTTATTATTTGGTGCAGTTATAGAAGCCCACACCTGGGTTTAAATATGTGATACGACCTTGACTTCTAGCCAAATATGTTCTTAATAAGATCATTGCACTACAGCCCATTTACGCCAGGAGAATTTCTCGCCTCCAGCATACGATTATCGTAAGTATATAAAAAAATTGCATTGTGTAAACATTTGTCAAACAAGAAAATGAATAAATGGCACTCATAGTCTAGTCGACAAGTTGAAAATGGTACAAAATAGAGATACTGCTCTTAAAATTATGTGCGATAGCTCATTGGATCCGGAATGACGTCTAGAAAAATGTGCCAAAAGCGTGTATTAACACATAAAAAATTGCAAAAGTTATAAACTATAATTAAAGATGAAAAAAAAAATGGCATTTCATTTTTTGCTAATATTTAATAAACTATTAATATTTAAGAAATTTCAAAACAAGATTCTGAAAGAGGAGGAAATTTCCAATAAAAAACTCCTAACTCCCGGAACTCTATTTCCATTATTTATAATTTTAATTTAACGCTGAAAATAGGTCTGCGCGTGACATTTTTAGGATGCGTGCGTGGCGTCAAAAGCGAGTACGGCACATTAATTTATTTATTTAAGGTATTGATTTTTTTTTAATTTAAAAAATTATGGTGTGTTCTGAACACTATAATTAATTTATTCCCGTTGGAAATTTTACTTAAAGTTAATTTTTCAACAAGTTAAACAATTGTTAACTAACGAAATTTTCTCGAACTACCGTCTTAATTGTAAGAGAAAAAAAATGTTTAAATAATGGTCTTAAAAAAATTTCGCTTCATAGAGCCTTTCTTAAACAAATTATAAATATTGTTTTAACTTTTATGGCACGATCTTGTTAAGTATGTATGTAAAAAAGGTAGTATAATACCTCACTGGGTGATACACAGATATTTGTTTCGGGTCTGGGTGATTGTGGGAGCCAAATTCTCTCGTAGTTTCTGATCCCCACGACACCAGACTCGATCATAATGTGGGGTGAGGGCTAAGAATGTGACTGTAGGGTGTATTTATATATATTATTACTAAATATCGATGTGCATCAGTGGGCTTCTTGCAGATAAAAGTAATGAAATGAATGTCGAAGGGCTCTCGCACGTTTTTCTTACAAAAAGCATTTCTGCTCACTCACAACAACTCACACATAACGCCTGGGGAATCCTGGAGAAAAATAACTAACAGAATATGGTGCATGTAGGATAGAATAAGTAGAACAATAAAATTCTTGTTGTTAATGCTGCAAAGATAAATGTTCTGGTAAGAAGTAGACATGGTAGAGCCCCCTCTACCAAATATCTATAACAATATTCTGTATCTGTATCATTTAAGTATTGATGCAACGCTGCATTGAACTAAGGAACTGCTTAATAAAATGTACATCAAGGAACTATACTCATAAGCATACGTATAAACAAATCCCAATGAAATTGATGTTAATGTGAGGTCAGGACTATGTTTGTGACTGTTAAGTTTATTTATCTATTTCGCACCCTCAACCCTTTAATAACTCTGATTGTGTAAAATAATTGTAATTTCCTATATAATTACTTCCTTATTCACAGACAGTTTTAAAACCTATTTAGTTATCGAATATTCTGTATTTTTCGTTCAAACAGAATTCGTTACAAAGACACAAAACATTTGATAACTAAAATGAGTTCTAAAACTACCTATAGGTGTATATAAGACCATAAATCTCAAATATCGTGTCAAAACCAATAAACCTTAAGTAGAACATTATTGCAACTTGTGCAATACTTCAACCGTGCGCACGTGCGGTCAGCTTCGACATGCGTTCCAGGAAATCTTACTCAAATCAAACTATTAGATTCACTTTTCCAAGTATATTTTCCAATCGGTGTTATCCTCAACATAAGCATGGTTTGACTCCCTATTCAATTTCGCTTCGCTAGGTCATTAATGTTAAGACCATTAATTCTCACATCTTCCTTATGTAAAACAAGTCAGTGGTTTTTAGTCGACCTCGAAACATTGGCCTCGTTATATTGAAGCCCAAGTACACGTTGCTGACGTATCTAGGTGTAACTACAAAAATAGTTTCGAGACATTATTTTTTTTTTTCAATATCAGTCACCTGAAATATAGAATTATTTCGTAGTAAAAAAATAGTTTAACTATTTAGAAATCAACATTTCTTGAATTATCAAAGTTTGCTGTCATTTTAATTATGGTGCAACAATTAAACAAATTATCAATTTCCTTAGACACGACCACTAATAATATTTGTACAATCAGCATATACTTATACAATTTATGGGAGAATGTTGTGTTAGTCGACCTTTGAACTAGGTAACCTCTGCAAATGTTCCGGGAACTCACCTCAACTTCAACATTATAGGTGGATATTATATCTGAATATGATATCTGTACAATTATTTGTAGCTTTTGTTTTCATAAGATAAATGTAAACAAAATAAATCTTGAAATGATTTAGTTTTAAAAATCGAAGACCCTTTTCGTCACAGAACGAATTTAATGTTACTAATTCTTAAAAAATATCATTGCACGTCTATTCGGTATTTCGTAACTTCTACAACTAGAGAAACTGAGGTATGGTTCAAATATTCTAATTTAATAATGTATCAGCCCATATACGTCCCACTGCAGGGCACGGGCCTCCTCTACAATCGAGAGTACGATTGAGAGTGGTTAGGCCATATAATCCACCACGCTGGCCTAGTGCGGGTTGGTAAATTAAGTAAATTAAATTTAATAATAATAATTATAATTTAATTATAATGAATGGCGAGACGAGCATGCCGTTCGCCTGATGGTAAGCGATGCAACCGATCATGAACATTAGCAAATCCAAATAACACCTTGAATTACAAAGCAATGCATGGCAGTCCACAGCGCTCGCTATCCTGAGACATAAGATATTAAGTCTCAATATGTACAGTAGTTACTCTGGCTACAATATCCTTCAATATGAAACACAAGAGTACATTTACACTGCTGTTTGGCGAGACATAGACATTGCGGTTATACCTTCCCAGGCGGCCTCTCACATATGAGAGGCCTACCACCAGTGAATACCACCATCTTATAGCTTTCCACTACGGTGGTTTTATAGTCATGATGTTACATACGGAAAACACACATTACCGAGTAAACAAGAGATATTTCGAATTATTCGCGCTAAAACGCACAGTAGATATTATCGTGACAGATTAAATAATCATTACACAGAGTTATGCGATATGCTTCTTCCTTTCTCTTTTAAATTGTATTATTTCATCACGGCTCGTGGCGAAAAATAAAACGGAACGTCGACGAACATCTGTGGATTGCAAAAACCACAAAAACACTGCTATTATGTTTAGAATCGCTCGTACTGACATTTAGAAAATATTTCATGAAGATGACAATTTAACAGCTGTCTTTTAATAGTTTATTGTCCGGCCCGACAAGTGACTCCATAGTACATAGCAACTTATAGTATGTATGATAATGCCATCAAGAAAGGGCAAAAAATATTCACCTCCAATAGTTTACAATTAGTCCAGCTTGCTCAATGATTTTTTCCTTAAATATACGTAATCTTTAACCGCCGTTAAATCCAATATACTCTTGTATGGCTCCTAATACCTACGTGCGTGGTGGCCTGTTGGTAAACGGACTAGACGCGACTGTCAACATGTTCACGGTGGTCGCGGGTTCGAATCCCAGGGCACACCTCTGACTTTTCGGAGTCATGTGTGTATTGATAGTCAATCACCACGCACTAAAACGGTGAAGGAAAACATCGTGAGAAAACCTGCATACCATAGCGATTTCTAAAATTTCTATGGTATGTAAGTCCGCCAACCCGCACTAGGCCAGCGTGGTGGACTATATGGCCTAACCACTCTCAATCGTACTCTCGATTGTAGAGGAGGCCCGTGCCCTGCAGTGGGACGTATATGGGCTGATACAGATGGCTCCTAATACCACCACTCAGATAGAGATTGGATCAGGTATTACCCAACCACAATGTGAAACCTCTCAAAGAAAAAATAAAGAACCCTCGCATTTGACTGTGCTCTAAGCGCCAGTCTATAGGTAGATTAATCTCTTCAAACATCAAATGCACTAACAGGATCAAACGTGGATTATGTATCAAATATTTGGCTATGCTTATAAAATATACCAATTAATATCTATTCAATAACAATTTACCGATTTTATTTGCATTATTTTTAACATTTGGTGCTCAATAGTAACGCTCATTTAAAAAAATTGTAAAGGGGAATCAAAGCGGCCCAGCTAGCAAATATTTCAAAGATAAGTAAAAGAAAAAGAGAGAGACGTGAGTAAGTTTTTGCTATATCTTCATTTCCTATATCTTCTGACGCCCGCGTCCGTATGGCAGTTACGCCAATTTAAAGAATACCCAGGTACATCGGAAAGAAATTGAGAAATTAGAATCTAATTTTGCAACACAAGAATGAATTGACAATTGTATCCTGGTGACAACCCATCGATGACACCTCCAGTAGCACAAATTGTAACTTAACTAAACCACAGATGGATAAACCCAAGGACAAACCATCTTCGGTAACGCAAGGTTGAATTGAGATAACCATAGTGATAACTTACGTGTATTCATAAAACGAATTCGGATCATTGAGCTATCAAAGTTTCCAGCAAGTAACAAATACAATACAAATAATGGTATCTTAGATTTACGCGGATGTTACACACATGTCGCGAATTCGCGATAAAATACGTAAAACAATTATTTCAATTAATAAAAATAGTTATTACAAACAGAAAACCCGTAGTCCAACACCATTACAACGGCCATAACCTAAAAGATCAGACTGACGCATATCAATCAGGCCTAATCTAGCTCCACGTAAACAGGACATGGAAACCACGTACAGAATGACTAATGTCATTGAACTTTTAAAATTCCAGCGGGCTGTACAAAAGCGTAGTGTGAATGTTAACCATAAGCCACTGAGGTCAGAGTCAGGTTGCGCAATACGAAGTACAGAGTTCCCACAATACACTGATGCATCTATGAGTAACAGTGTAGCGGATCTGATAGATTTTAATCGGTGTTGTCATTGGAAAATTTAGTGACAGTTGAGAAATAAGTATTGGGTAAAGTTGACGAAGAATTTAACGAGTGTTATGGGTTATTTACTTTGACCGATGTACATAGTTCATACTCGTATAGGATGCAAGCATTTAAACCATTTATTTCTTCCACACATACAACTAAATTACAATATAAGTTTAAGGTAACAATGAACAGGGCCATATTAATATTTGCTGTAATATGTGTGTAATGGATACCAGCTTTACAACAGCTCTAATTTTTAGCTAAGTCGACAGCCATCATGTTCAACAATTCCACTTACTTCATTAATTCTTGCACTCCGTATATTTAAAACAATTCCTATATGTAGTCTATGTGATATGGACTTGAAGTCATTATGCATACAAACGATAATGCGTTTTATGAATCAAAAAACCTCAGTTATTGAGGGGCTGTTGCAGTTCAGTACAGTTTCACTAACAATCAAATGAATACAGACAATGATAACCTGAATTCCAACGGAAAGTAGTAGCCCATAAACATTAACAAAGCATTTCAAAATGGTAATGTTATAAAACATGAATCAAAAGATTCTGATGAATAGAGAACCTTCTCCGTTTTTGAAATCGCTTGAAACAACCGACGTACAAAGTCCATGCTTTATCAAAAACTTACTCTATCTTATAAGATCATCCTGGTCAAAGACACTGCCTCTTAACTTTAACTTGAAAACCCATTTGAGCTATGTACGCTTATCTTTGGCAAGTCAATTTTGACAACCCTATTGATCTCAATATCTATTATTTTAAAGCACAGTTTTAACAATTATAAAGCTTAAAATAGATTGCCTAAGATATAGTATTGCATGCATACCTTGTATATAGTATAACATTTTCCATCAGCAGGCCAGTACAGCATCAGCCATCCTCTTGGGTGCGCGGCGCACGGGTTTCTCCTCACGTCCGCCCACGGCGGTGGCAGCACTGCAGCGTGGGTACCGCACAGCAGCGCCGTCAACCATATCCAAGTGGCCATTTTGTTACAAATTCCAAATTCAAAAATGTTCACACATTCGTCATATTCACTTTTCACTTGTCACTGGTAGTCACTATGAGAAAATGTTCAGAACTTGCCAAAATTTTATGATAGTTTATGCTTTTAAATAAAAAAATATGTATCGTAGTCTTCGTCTTCTCTTAGAGGTTAATGCTAAACATAAGTTACAAATATATTCAATATCCCGTATATAACGCGCTTTAATTATTTTGTCAGTATACTACGCGATAGTCTTTGTCATCACCTTACTATCTCATGGAAAGGAGGATTTTTTTACAAAAGCAGAATAGATGATGGTCCTTTGCGTGAACTAGTCCCAAAAAATACAATAAAAGGCTTTCTTTTTAAACAAAGTAGAAAAGGAAGCGTAAGGAAATCCTACGCGCCAGTTTTAGCATTCATTCGAACCCATCAATAGAACCTTACGATCAGGCCACCCAATTCAATGGAAAGTACATAAGCCGGCAGTTCGTCCCACTGCTTTGGATGGCACATATACATTTCCGCAAATCGCTATACATTCGATGTTAGGTCACAAGCGCTCTCTGCATTCCACTTCCTATTCGTATCAACATTAATATTGTTGCTAAGACCATTTCAAATGTTATGAAATGGACTGCACGTTTTGTTTGTTTGTGTAGAAAACTGTAATGGTGTAGAAAATAAAATAAATTACAAAATTCGACCAAATGTGAAGACCAAAGAGGAAGTGGAGAAATTCGGGTAATGTCTGTGATGATGATGTCATGAAAAATAAAATTAAAGTTACAAAATGTGTCTAATATTGATTGAATTTGGACCACGGCTTAGGAAACGGAATTAGACATACTTAAAAAACTGGAAAAGCATTAACTTTCACAAGGTAGTTGACAGAGGATGATATTAGAATTGCGAAAAGCGTGATCTCTCAATAAAATTAAACGACACGTATCACACTTTTGGATCACCAATCACATAGCAAAAGTCATAGAAAAGAACTAGTATACAAAGCTATTAGTAATTCCACTTTATGATACTATCAATAAATACACGCTCACGAATCCATGCCAATGAAACACGATCACGTTCGATTATGAATATTTAAATCCGGAAAAATTACAAAATAGCTAATATAATATCAAATTCAAGTGTACAGTTTCTTTTAAACCGGTTAGTGTCACGCAATATCAAGATGTTTGTAGTTTTCTTTGAACTTATTCTAAGAATTTAGGAACTTGTGAATCACATTTTTAATGAATATAAAAGCCATGGGAAATATGCTCAAGACTAAGTAAAGAGACACAACAAAATTCAATTACGACTGACTGGCATATTCTGATCTACTTTAAAAATACAACTAATGAGCCTTACCGATAAAATATAGTCAAAAGAGATCTAAGTTAATGAAGCGAAAAAGTGACTACAGGGCGAATTAGAATTTCTGTGCCTCCTACAATATCTAACGGAAAACAAAAACTTACCCATAACGCATATAATTCTCTCCGAAATAGAAAAATAGTCAAAAAGATAAAATCAAATTACCAACCAAATCAACCTTAACCACAGGCGACCTACATTTGATTTAACGACCTTCTATAAAAAGATCATTCTAAACCAAAATTAGAATACAAAACCGCATACCATTACATAAGCAGCACCCGAATACGCATAAACATGATATAACCAGAAGTATTGTTAACAAAACAAACGAAACAACATCATTCTTAGCTAATATTTTTTGCTGTTCCGCAAGCCAATTATAATTTTTCATCGCTTGTAACTTGTAAAGCAAAATGGTTAGCTGTAAGGCGCATTATCTGCCACGATGAGCCATTACAACGTAAGATAACGGGGCTGGTTACCGTTTGGTATTGGCACTCGGCCGCCTCTGTCGAAACAAACTACAATTATATTTTAACCTAGTTTCCTCTGTGATTACGTGTGAGCTTCGTGACACGAGCGACTAAGATAGATACACTTTTTATTTAAAATAATAAAAATCAATAACAATGTATTTATTAACAACTAAAAAAAGAGGCTTTAATGTCTAAGGAAAGCGTCTTGGGCGAATCTAAGCATTCTCTCAAAAAAAAAAGGTGTGTGACCTCTACCAAACCGCAGTAGGCCAACATGGTGAACTAAGATCAAAATCACAGATGAGACTAGTCCCTAGAGCCTTAAAATAATATTTTATGGGCTAATATTTCTGTTCCCAAAAACATAAATTTTAGAACCACGCATGGCAAAGTGAATGCATTGCAATTTGCACCTCATAGTAAATGCAGTGCCGTTCGACAGTGATGTTCGACTACGCGGAGAAACAATCGCCAATCAGTAAAATTATGCTGATTTGATCTTCATTTATTATCATTTGTTTAGCGTAGTATTTTATTGTTTTGAATGTTTCACATATTTATAACAGAAGTAATTGCACATCATTGTTTCTTCTGGTATTGTACATGTTTGTTTATATTACTTACGTCGATTGTAGACAATTATCACAGAAATACCAATTAAGCTCATCATAGTCAAACATCTTAGCATTCAGGCGTATAATGGATATGTTATGGGCCAAGTGATTAATCGGCCATTATTCATAATGCCCGGGTAATATGAATAATGCCCAATAAGAGCGAGCAATGTGATTATAACCAATCAATTTATCACATTGCCCGGGCATTATGAATAATGCCAAGTGCCTTTTGGGCAGAGTGATGTAAAGCGAATCAAAATCAAAACAATGAGCCGAAGTGGTAGAATTTAGAATAGGGCAGCACGAGGGGGTGGGTTGGGAGGAGTGGAGGGGGGGGGGGAGTGTCGCACCTCCCCTGGTACTACTCCCATGAAAAGGTAACGCACAAAATATATATTATAGCAACCTAACCCTTAAAACACTTGTTGGCAATACAAATTAGCTTCTGCATCGTCTCCGGCGCTACGGGAAGTTCAGCCCCTTTGCCCTTGCGTAGCAAAACATAGGCACCCATGCTCACCTCCGCAGCTTCGACTTGCTGCTGCAGCCTCAGCCACTACGGCTCGCACGGTTGCCTATCCTTTGTTACAGCGGGCGGGGGCTGCTCTCCCTCCGCGCCTCCGGCTTTTTATATACACTCTAGGGTCGGTAGCCAAAAGACTACGTGAAGTCGGGATGTTCCAAGTCGGTTTTGGGGCACAGTCGACCTAACTGATCCATAAAGTGGGTACACTAATTTTGTTCTGACGATAATGTTTCGGACGTTAAAAAACAACTAAACATAAGCAGATCAATTCAACCTTTCTTATGTATGTGTCTATCGCAAATGCGACAATGCGGCAGCGCACCACGTAAGAAATCACCTATTAATCACATTGCCCGATCACCGTGTAGCCATATTTATAATGCCCGGGCAATGTGATAAATAGGTGAGTTTAGATTGTAATTAATCACTTGGCCCGATATGGCTCGGCAATATTCATAATGCCCGGGCATTATGAATACTGCCCGCATTAATCACTTGGCCCATAACAGATACAAGGGTATTTAATGCGAGACTCCGAACTGGACATTAACTATAATATGTTGAAGGCTCGCAATGATAATGATTATAATGAACTTCACTTCAGAATGTGTTTATCTAAAATGATTTCGACTTGATAAAATGTATAGTTTATAAAAAAAAACAGACCATTTTAAACACGCAAGTTTCTTTTTAAATAGACACTCGTTTATCAAAAGCTTTTAATCTGTTTCCTTCATTTCACACCCGCCTCTACCATGTTGATGGTAAATTGATTGCTGTAATTAAATGGAGGAGATTGAACTAGTTAAATGTAGTTTATATAGTTCTGAACGAGTTTTAGAATAATTAGACAAAACGGTTTACAAAAGAATTTTTCTATTACTATTTTCGTAAACATCAACGCTTCCCTAATTCAAAGCTGTTTGAATGTATCCCAATTTCATTATCGTTCTTAGACACACACTTCACTGCTCCATATAAGT
Source organism: Hyles euphorbiae (assembly GCA_023078785.2). NCBI lineage: Eukaryota > Metazoa > Arthropoda > Insecta > Lepidoptera > Sphingidae > Hyles > Hyles euphorbiae. The sequence goes on along the minus strand of CM041041.1, from coordinate 3,972,479 downwards.
GTCCTTTAAATAATATAATGTACATATATCAAAAGACTAATACACACAATGGTAGATAACCTTTTTTCCACAAATATTTTTTTAAATCTTGTTTAAGCTCTACTGTAAAATCATGATTTTCAACTTGATCTCTAGAGCCCCAGAAATATTTATAACAATTGCTGGGAACGACCCAGTCCCTTCCGCGAATTTACCTGACATCTACCAAGTAGCTGGGCGCCTAATCTTGCCCATTCACGGTTTCGAGTAAGGTATTTTAAATCGTAACATCCTAAAGACCCAAAAGCAAAAATTAAATCAATGAAAAATGCAACAAGTGCGCAAGTTTGTAGGTATAACGTGAAATAAGAACATGAATGAAAAGTTGTAAAGAATTAACAAAACAAAATACGCTGTCGCTTTTAACTTAACTTTGTGGTTAGATTTCTGTCAGTAGCTCTTTAGTGCTGATTAGATCGTATAAAAAGTGTATATATTACATGAAGTGTAGTGTTGTCGACACTTGTTCGAATTAACACGATAATAACCACAGTTTAGCGCTAATATGTTATGTTTTAAGTAGGTACTTAAGTTCGACTTTTATTTTATTGGTAGATGAAATATAATTATTTTATCCACGCTTTTTATACATAAGAAGTTCATTTTCTTGTGCCAATGCATTTTTAGGATTCAATTCTTTTCTTCACACGTGTCCAATTCTAAAAAAGCACATAATATGCGCATCAATTTTGCACTCTTGGACATTCGCACAAAAATAAACAAATAATGCGATAATATAATTATTTATTACTTAAACCATCATATCGGTCTTTTAACATACACAGTTTTGTACCTGAAGAGAGGAAGCGAGTATAGAAACAAAAGTTCCATCCTCCAAATCTGCCTTTCATTCATTCCCTGCCAATACAATGTTTTTATCCTCAGTCTCTCAAATTCAAGATTTCAAACACGATCTTTGAACTGTCGTGACCACGTCTACACAATAAAACATCAGAAGTAGATCAACCTGCTATCATTGCAAGACAAAATGCTGTTACGTACACCGTTACACGATGGTAAAAAAGGCGCCGGCAAAAAACTCCAATTTCCCATAACTCAATGTTACTTACATTGTTACGATTGGTATATGAATATTGATGATATTACTGGATTGATAGATGGAAATGTACACTGAATAAAATTAATTGCGGTTTTATTAAAACTAATTTAAATATAAATAAGATTGAAACACCGCTAGCTGTTGACACACAAAACTATAATTGATTTCTTAGAATTTAGACGCCGCCATACAATTGTTTCGAAAATTACGAATGACACAATTTAATATTATTTTAATGTCTTAACTCTTATAGAGTTCTTAAATAAATAATAATAATAAATAAGTAGGTACCTACTCAATATCGAAAATATTATGTAAATTATAGGATGTTTTTTCTAGTGAAAATTATTTTACTTTGAATCGAATACGTCATGTTGTAATTTGCTTTCACTCTAAGTTTAATTCAGACCGAAAAGGTGATAATTAACAGTTATTTAATCTAATACATAAATAATAAATAAAATGTATTACATTTTAATCGATATAATGATTAAGACCAAAACACCCAAATTTAATTGCAATTATATTAAGTACCTACATATTTAATTCATCAAAAATGGAAAACAACTACATTGTACGCAGTTCGTTGTCACTAAAACTATTTAGTTTTTCGAACTACATAACTGAGAAAAGCAAGTTTCATAACGAAATTTACTGCAAAAAACCTCAAAAGCACACTGAAGCCACTTTGAAAAATATTGTCGTATTTTTTCCTAGATTAAATAACAGTTTCGCGGTTACAGCATAGTTTCATATTACATTGTTTTTTTTAAATGAACCGAATAGGGACGGATTTATCGATAGAAATTTAAATTGCATGGTAACAAAAACGTAGGAAATAGCTCGCAACAATTTCCGATATTTTCTGTATAGTTGTAAAAAAAATACTAAACTAAAATACTGTATGTTTGATTTTTGTTATACAAAAATAATTATCTACACTAGTTGTTTTAATGCCGGTATTCTGGATGAAATCATTTTCATAAGTTTGCTACTCGTAAAAATGTTTGTATTTTTTCGAATAAACGTGTTATGGGCCGTAATTACAGCATATAATGCCATTTCGTTGTTTAAATTTTTATTCAATATCGAATGTATTATCGTTGATATTAATTCTTCTCCTTACTACCTTGCTTCGTTAACGCTCAATAGGGTAAATTTGAAAAACCTATATTAAGGGACTTACAGGAGATGGATCTAGGTTTAAGCATGGGTGAATTGATTTACAGCCAAAACGATTCTACGGTTCACATTCTCGGAACCCTGGTAACTACGGATCTTATCGACTCCAAAGAACATACTTTATCAATATCAGAGCTAGTATACTTACAGAACCAAATGAGGTAACGTGTATTGTAATTTTGTGTTAATGACATTTCGGTGTGGTGCCGCGGCCGGCATTATTCATTGTGTACAAAGGAGCATTATCTAACAATCTGGGTAAGTAGGACGATACCATTTAAATTCGATATTTGTGTCGGCAACACGCGTGATTTAAAAAACTTTCCATTTGAACTAAAGAGTAACTGGGCACTGCATTTGCCAAAGCTTTTGATAAATGCAACGATAAAATCAGCACGACGCTATATTAGGTCAGCAAGATTTTAAATTTAGCAAAAATAATGTGTATAATAATTATTACGAGTTTTAATGATTCTAGTGAAATCTGATTCAGGAGTAAAACAAACTCCTTATACCCCGAAACGTGACAACTCTTAACCCACTAGGCTATCGACAGACGATAACATTGTTCATGTTTGACACTTCCTTTTTTTCTGGGCCATTTATTTAAAAGATAACATTGAGTTACAACATTAAATGAAAAACCGTAGTTTATCATTTCAATACACTATACTGAGCTCAGACTTTCTCTACGATTGGGAAGATTTTAGGTTAGTCCATCAAGCTGGCTTGATGAACAATGTAATCATTTATACGCAATTCGTATGATTTTAGCCCTATATCTCAGTAGCGTTTTCAGAGTGGTGTTTCACCAACCTCCTGTTGACATCGCCGTTATCTACGATAATTCCGACAGAAAACACTATTGCTTACTTTGTTCCTTTGGCAAAAATTACGTAAATAAAAAATAAAACATCATACAGGGTATACCAGGACTGCTACGGGAAACGAAACCGGGTAGTAATTTTAGTGACTACAAAGTACAAATACAATGCAACTAAAAAATTTACGAAGAAACACATCAATTTTTTGTGTGATTTTTATACCGGGTATATCAAGAGTGCTACCGAAAACGAAACCGGGTGGTAGTTTTACTGACTACAAACACAATGTAACTAGAAATTTCGCAAAGAAACGCGACATTCTTTTTTTTTATTCTTTTTTACCACCCAAATACAACAAAAGGAAAAAAATTACAAAAGACTGCACTATTTTACCAAAATATTTTGTTTTATTGTGTCTGAATTCACTAAATTACCACCCAGCTTCGCTTTCGGTAGCAGGCTTGATATACCCTGCATATTACATATTCTCGTATTGACATATCCCATAACAAAGTCGCAGATTCACATCGCGTCGCGTTTGCATAGCATCGACGGTACACCGACGTTGGGGAAACGCCAACAATCGTAAAACGCCAGTGATATAGAGCCTTAATTAACACTTCACTTGTCTGACAATTTTCGTAGCGCAACAAGAATGCGGCAACAAAAGAAAGACGGCTGGTTCGATTCCGGCACCGAAATTAATTACTAAATATATTTTATTAATGTTCAAATCTAGCGCATGTTTGGTACTAAAATATGGTACCAAATAATCAAGACAATAAAATATTCCAAATGGAATTACTATCATAAATCTTAAATTTAATTTTATTAGTAATTTAAGTATAACCGGTAATTACTTTAGATAATGACCCATACAACTTACAACAGTATGAAATAATAACACCTGAGAAGTTCGTTTTAGTTTTGTACACATTAACCATAATCAGTAGCAACTATTCGACACATCCAAAAGCTTTTATGGTCTTAACAATTAAAAATGATGTATAAAAACCTATGTTAAAAATTTAGTTAGAAGTCTCTACCTTTTTAAACCTCCATAACTTATGAAGATTAAAAATGTAACATGGGAATAAAGTCCAGACACTAACAGTGTGTTCATAAGATGTTTCATTCAATATCCATAAAATATTATGTAGATCAATAACTAATATTTCTCGAGAAATTTTATTATATTTTAATTTCCAAAATTACCTAATTAATCAAAAGAAACAAACCATGAATTTCAAAAAATACTGAATCCGTCCCTGCTAATCCCTTTGCACGTAAATAAGTCACGTTTTAATTTTTATTTATAAAATAAATTATTAATGTATCCACTATTTACGTTTTATGTTATAAATCACTAATACGTATTATTCCGCGGAGTGCCGCGCTGTGGCGCTCTCACTGTCTCGCGAGGTACTGAATGAGCCTTGCACGACTCAACGGAGGCTCAACGTGGGGATAGATAGGGGTGCAGTATAAAGACACATATTAACCGGTAATCAAGCTTTGGATTGTAATGATTATGGTTAGATTAGTGTCGCTTATGAAGGAATGAGTATTGATATGTTAGGCTTTATGTCCGGAAATGTGGAAAGATCTTTATGGATTTTCTTGAGGTTAAATGTCGTAGATTGTTCTAAATAAAGTACTGGTAAAGTTTCGTAAATATAAACAACTAATCAAGCTTTAATAAGCTTCATAATTAAAATGGCATGAGAAATCTACCTAAATATATGAGAGCTTTTGAAGTTAAAGGAAGTGGACAAGGAATCATTCCCAACCCTTAGGTATTGATTTTACTATTTCATAGATTTCGTTGTGGGTCAAAGACATGTAGCACATTTCCAAAAACTTAATTTCTTACTTGATCACATTAAAATGCATATCATTTGAATCTAACAGTATAAGAAATAGTTATACAGCTTGACGAAAAAATGTAGAGTTGCCACTGAGCTGTTTATATATATTTTTTTTATTGCAGGGAATGGCGAGACGAGCATGCCGTTCGCCTGATGGTAAGCGATGCAACCGCTCATGAACAGTAGCAGAACCAAACAACACCTTGATTACAAAGCAATGCTTAGCATTCCACTGTGCTCGCCATCCTGAGACATAAGATGTTAAGTCTCAATATGTCCAATAGTTACTCTAGCTACAATGTCCTTCAATCCGAAACACAACAGTGCGTTTAAACTGCTGTTTGACGGGAGAAATAGATATTGCGGTGGTACCTACCCAGGCGGCCTCACACATATGAAAGACCTACCACAAGTAAATTATATGGCGCTCCTTTGAAGTTGGGATTTAAATTGTAATTCTTATTACTATAAATTAATAACAAAATAATAAAAAAATAAACAAATAAATAATAAACATTCTCATTGAAAATACTTAAATAAATACGAAAACTTCAATAATAGACACAATGAAAATTCACAAAGAATACACTTTTAGGCCAATTTTTAGTTGTAGTGGCATGTAAAAGGGCAAGACAATCAAAAAAATACAAAAAAGTAGCTAACAAAAATGAATTTATTCAGGGCAGGTGATCTCTACAATCATTTAACCACTTATATCGACCCTTTTCTTTTTTATGACATTAACACCCGATCAAGGATAAATCAGTCCTATTCTTGAGAACCAGCGCAAATTACTTCCTACATAAAATGGAAACAGGTAAACGGCATAAAGTTAATTTAATTCGACTGATCTCGATCGTCGATCGTTATTGCCGATAATTACACCAATGTTTTTTAATTAAAATCTTTATTCATTCGTTTCATTATTTACCTCATAACAGCTATTTTGTCCGAGTCAAAGTTCTTTAGCTGACTTTTCCGACACGTCTTAATAAATTAAATAAGTAAGTTCTCCTTTCACCTACATCAACGTAATAAATTAATTAGATATATCAACATGTGAAGTACGCTATTGTAGAGGTTTAAGGACAGGAGCGAATCTAGGGCGCCTGAGGTTGATACCCACTTAACCTAAAACACAGAATACTAAACTATCTGTGCCTAAAACTTGTGTTGAGTATACAGTGTTTTACGTACAACGTAATAAAGGCAAGTTTGATAACTTTCTATTTAAATAATGACGTACCCAGAATTGAAGTTTTGAGTAATATTTAGAAAATGTTATGATCCGATTTGAAGCATCACGTATCCAGTGTTGGTATCCCATATGAGAGAGGCCGCATGGATAGATACCACCACAATGTCTATTTCTCCGGCAAACAGCAGTGTAAATGCACTGTTGTATTTCGATTTGAAGGATATAGCCAGAGTAACTACTGAACACATTGAGTCCTAAATTTTTCTGTTTTCGGATGGCGAGCGCAGTTGAGTGCCAAGCATTGCTTTGTAATCCATGGTACTGTTTCTTTTTACTACTGTTCATCAGCGGTCTTATCACTTACTATCAGGCGAACTGCGAATGGCATGCTCGTCTCAATCCATTCATAACAATAAAAAAAGTATTGATGTTCACATTATTTATTTTACAACTATACTAATAGACGTTACCTATGTTCAGCAGTTGACATAACCATAAATCTTATCTTAAGAAGAAGGAAATTTAATTGACACTTTATCAGTTTCCTTTTCCAGACTGATGGGTACGTTTTAAGTGAACGCTTGACCCTACAAACTATCTTGATGCAGCCCTAATAGTATTTATGATACTTGAATAGCATTTTATCTAGCAAGCTAGTGTGAAGGCATCGGGTCTAACCTTTACCTCAAGTGTAAATTGTGGTATTGTGCCTTTTATACCTTGATGTCTTATCTAATAGCCTATAATTGCTTTACTTGCAGTTAATGTAGTAAGTATCTATTTTTATTTAATTTATTTTAAAACTTTGTTGTACATCAGATACATAAAAGTAGACCGCATTAAATGGAAAAAATGCAGAAGTGGTGGTCTTATTGCTTCAACCAATTTCTGCCAGACAATTACAAGATTAATAAACGAAAACGAAGAAAAGTATCTTCGTAAGTGCTTAAGACATTTCGTGGTTGAATAAAACTTAAAACTTTGTTATAAAAAAAAAATATCGCAGCTAAACTCAATTTATTTTAGTGAAATAGGCTTAAGTAGCTTTTTCTTAATTTAATAAACAAAATACAAAATTATAATGAAATATATAACTGCCTTATTTTTTTACGGTCCGTGCCCCCCAGTCAAGTTATATCTGAATTGGTCCCCGTCTTACTATGCGGGCAGGACTCGGTGTATTTTATCCATTAGCGTGTATAAAACATTTCCCCGCCGCGTTTGTATAACGAGCTTTATGTAAACGCTTGCGTTCTCAGTTTTTATGTAGGTTAGCCAATATAACCTCTGGGTCACGTCGACTTCAATGTTTTAACAAAAGGTTTATAGAAAAATGTTCCGTTATTATAGCAGTGTCAAAAGCCACAGTACGCTTGGTTCAATTATTGAACAGTCATCCAAGATTTTTTTTATCTCGACTTTTTGTATAATTTTTCCTTGGTTTGAGTAAGTACCAAAGAAATAACAGTATTTTCGTATTTACATTTTTCACAAATAAATTATAGCTGTATAAACAAATATAGAATGTTTCGCAAAAAATACGGACAAAATCATTTTTAAAACTCGAGCACAATTAATGTGCATTCAAATACATTGCTTCCATGTTTAAAAGGAAAATACTTTATCAAATCGAATAATACTTACAACGCAATATGCAAAGCCCCCGCAAAGAACTTACAAAACCTAGTCCTCATACAAATGTCAAGTTACAACACAACTTGCGAACATTGTATGACGGTACAAATAAAGTGCATTAGCAAATATAGTATTACTTCATGCCATCAGACTCACAATACATTGTCCGGTATTGAATGTTTAAACGTACGGTCCTAGCGAACGGTCGAGTTATGTCTGTGACTTGATTTAGCTATTCAGATGATTATGGCATGACATGGCTACCATAAATTAAAAATGTAAGTGTATTTCTTAAGTTGTTTGTCCATTATAATACTATGCCTGTATTTGAATGACGTAACAGCACTTTTGTACGTGTAGTATGTTGTAAATATATCACTTATTTTGTGTATATTTTTGTTGAAAATTATTTGTTTCCGTTCTCTTCTATAACACCTGTTCTCTTGATACGAGATAATTGTGACTTATATCTTTTAAAAGCGTCAACTCTATCAGGCATCATAACTATGAGAAAGTTCCACCTATCCTCCACCAATAGCAGCAAAAAATACCTGTTAGTCCCACCCTACCTCACAAACCAAACGCAAAAGGTAACAAAAAATTGTTTACCTGGTCGAAATAGCATCGAAAAAGAAGTAAAAAATAAAACTGTACTCCAACTAATTCAAATATAACGGCGAACAAATCTAATGAAGCAGGAACGTCGGCATGACAGCTCTCAATTAAATCAGAGTCGATAAGCCGTTACGTTTGACGAGTTCCGCAGGTAGGGGCAGCTCGGTTATCAGTGATGTAAGGCCCATGGTGGCCCTGACTCAGTTTACCGTTAAACGAGGTTGATCGACCGTAGCACATCACATAAAAACTGCATTTCAACTAGACACTACTAGCGGTTGTCGATCTGAAACCGATAACGCGTTTTTTACTCACAAACCGGTTTCAAACGAAATTAACATGTACAACGTATTCCATTTTTTAATTATGTTGATTGTTCGCGGGTTTACTTGCTTTAAAAAACTCTATCTATTTTAGAAATTATATGCCTTTATTACCATAAATTTGATAAGGAAATTAAAGATGTTGTAAGTAAAGTAGTTAAAAGTAATTATAGAGTCATACTGTAGATCGTTAAAGCTACCGTACAAATGGGCTGGTTCAATCACGGAGGTACCACGGTCTCCTAGAAAATCGACTCAATTAACGGCCATACTATTGCATTTCTGTTGGTGACTGATATTGTCGAAGAGCCTTAAACTCGTGGTAGGATTTCCAAAATATTCTTACGCCTTATTATCTACAAATCTGTTTAGCAATTAGCTGTAGTAATCTTTCTCACATTATGAAACATTTCTTTTGCTGTTACATTACAAAGCTCGTATATCACTCTTGGAGTATGAGCAACAGACAGACAGGTTCTTACAACATATTATTTATGTTCAAATTATCCATTATTAAAGTGACGAGTGATATTGACGTCTGTATACATGTTCGATGTACGCATTTTTTATACTCAATACAGTTAGGCTTCTAAGTGTCGACACAGTAAAATTATAGCGTAGTTTTTTATTTTATTTTTTACGAACTGATTTTTATGCAAAGTCATCACTAATATTTATGAGTTCATGAAATCAAATAAGTACTTGAAACTTTACAATAGTAATAGAATTAGATACTTTTATCGAGTTTGCTTGTAAGTTCAACTTGACAATGAACTACGAGTATATTAGGATACTTTCTGGCAGGAAATGTATCATTCCTTATACAATGTATTTACGGCTCAAACAAATTCAGAAGAATGGATAGGATTTTATTTGATTAGTCTCATTGCAAAGGATGAGGTTTATGTTTAGAATTGGACTTTCTATGTTTGAACACGATTATCATACCAATTTTAATATAAGAATTGTATCATCACCAATTATTCAGATGTGACATACCAGCTGTAATTGCTGAAAAGCTATAACCATAATAATTAATTGGCGTACGTACACTATTTAGCACATGGATAACTTTATAATCATAAGAACTATGAGCTGACTTTATTAAAATACATATATTTTTATTTATATTTATCTTTAGTATACTCAAACTTAACCATTATGAAGAAACTTTAATTTTAAAAACGTCAAAAAGGGGTCTTAATATCGAAAGGTGTAAAGTATGTTTTCTACAGCAGAAAATTTTATTGGCTTCGTATGGCTGTTACTTAATGTATTACGTTAGTGTTAAACAGAATTGTCGATACTGTGAGAATAACGCTATGTGTACTGGAATTGTTACCTACATCTATTACATCAACTGAAAAAAACTGTTATGATGTTGACACTATTGTTACCGTATGATCATTTTATCTGTCAGTCTCCGTGGTGCAGTTAGTTAAAAAGAAAATTTCTAAGAAGGAAAATACTAGGCGGTTCGACCCGTCTTCCCCTAGGTGCAAATCGTTTTTGAGTCCAGTCCAGTTCAGTAACATAGGAACTATTTTACTTGATAACGGTTTTAAACTTTGAGTTTGAAAGAATATCGAATATATTTAAATTCCTTGTACGTCCCACGGGATCATGTCTTATTCATAAGTTGATACTTAAAACATAACAATCGAGAAACAATGGTACCAACCATTTGCATCCTCAAGCAAGAACGAATTTACGATCGTCCACCAAGAGGCATTTACGGCAATTTATTGCTATTACATAATTGCAGTGAACTATATCTGATATCTTATGGCCATATTACGTAAAGGAAGCGATGTGGGAGTCGCATTTAATCGAAAATAGCATCTAAAGATTCAGTGTCGGATTAAACTCGAATGGGGAAAGAATCGCGGGGCCCTTGGTATGGTATAGGCATTTGGTACTCAACTTTTAGCATCAAAATTAAGAAAGTGAGCGAAGTGGCCTAACGAAGCTTTTCTTAGAACACATTATAATACGGAATTAAGCCAGATAATTGGGGCTTGTAGTAGGTGTTAACGACTTGTGTTAAATGAGTTGTCCACGATTGTAAATAATTATAAGTTGATGCACGGCATCTTATGAAGAAAGAGGCAATAGATATGTTTAACATGCCTTATATTTCACAACAGAAATAAGGGAGGAGCAAAATAATGATAATGATAGGCAAAAATTAAGATAACATTTCTGTCCAGTTTTAAAAATATTAGTAGTAGTTTATTTAGGTAGTTATAGTTTTGAACATTATTGAGATACAATCGTCTTCCATCTTGGAGATGGGCGCTAATGACTGCGACACAGTTCTCCCGAACTAATGTTGTTGTTAACTTACACATACATTATCTGTACCTAAGCTTGTTTATGTATCAATAAAATATTTGAATTTGATAAGATTACTTTTTTTATTGTGAATAAATATTAATTCATATTTTAAACGCTCTCCAATATCCAAACGTTCCACATTTCGCGGAAGGATTCAAAACCAACTAGTGAGTGTATAAATAAAGACTTAAAAGGAAAAATGTGGTAAGCAAATGACTTAATGACCGGTAAAAATGTATTAGAAAACTATAATTTTCTGTTACCTATTTGTGCCAAAGCTTACAAAACCGTAACTGGTAAGTATTAAGTAAAAATGTAGAAATGTAATTTTAAGTTAGAAAAACTGGTGTAAGTTGAAGCGGTAGATTGTTTACACAAACGACAAATTAAGCTCCAGGATTTAACGTCAACAATTAATTATAATTAGAGTGTATTAGTATTATATATTGAGAATATTAGTATTTATATTACCTAATAGGCACACATTTGTATACCTTAAGTAATATTAATGTTACTCTTACCTAGTAAACCCCATGTCATTAATATGACTGATACTGTGGTAACTACATCGTATTAAAGTACAGGCAGGAAATTTATTTATTTATAACATAAGTACGTTCATACTAATTACATAATTTACAAGATACTTTTATATAAAAAATTAAATAAGAACAAAAGAGAAATATTTGACTTGAACTAGAACTAACAAATAAATTATAGAATTAAAATATCAACAATATAAATTAAGCAAGCATACATACAACACGCATTCAACTCACAGAAATTCAGACATTCCAAAAATATTACTTTCCATTCATCTTTACATTAACCAATGTGTGGTAAGTTGTTCAGGAGAGCATTGGTTTAGTAATAGTTCGCGGTATTAGGAACCTACAGCAGAAAATATAAGAATTATCAGGAATCCTAATGCAGCTAAGAGAATATGTTTTTTTTTAGGTAGGATAGACGAAAAACGAGCAAACGGTTCATCTGATAGTAAGTGATCACCGCCGCCCATGATCATCTGCAACTCCAGAGGGTGAAGAGATTCATTGCCGACCTTTTACGAATATACCTTATTTTTAGCCACAGGAAATCCATTGTAAAAATGCTTCGGGCATTTGTATCTAAACGTACTGAATCCATTGCTGGAGAGAAGTTATCACAGAAGATTATTTTATCTACGCCTTTTGACTATTACATACTTTATGGCATAATTAATATTGAAATTTATACAAAAATATATCCAAGAAATCCTAAAAATATAATCTGTATAATGAATTAGTAGCTAAAAGATGGCAAGAATATAGTAATACTATACTTCCTAAACAGGAAACATATTTAATATGCAGTTACGCCATGAAAGTTACAAAATATCAATGTAAACAGAAAAATTATGTGTAACTTATATGATAATATATTCGTAAACCAATAACACACAAACCGAATGAACATTATAATATAAAACACAAATTATATAATGACAACGACCTTCTTTCAGCCATATTTAAAATTCTCGCCACTAAAATTTCTTTCGCTTTTGTATTCGTTCACACGGAACCAGAAGTTGAAGTTTCGATTTCATTGCTAATTTAATTACCTAATTAGGTACCCAGAGACAATAACCTAGACTTACATAAAACAATAATTTACATACATAACATATTCACCCTCTCAATCGTACTCTCGGTTTTAGACGATAACGATAACTTCCGGAAGCATCACGCATCCAGTACTGGTGATAGGTCTCTCATATGTGAGAGGCCGCTTGGATAAGTACAACCACAATGTCTATTTGTCCAACAAACAGCAGTGTAAATGCACTGTTGTGTTTTGGTTTGAAAGATATTGTAACCAAAGTAACTATTGGACAATTTGAGGCTTAATATCTTATATCTCATGAACGCGAGCGCAGTACCAAGCAACGCAATACCATGCATTGCTTTATAATTCAAAGTGTTTGGTTTTGCTGCAGGACAATCTTATAGGTATAGCTTACCATCAGGCGAACCGCATACTCATCTCGACATTCTTTGCAATAAAGAAAAAACCGTAACTTCCTGCAACCTTTATTGGTTCTTATAACCTTGTGCGTGGAGTTATCGGTACTCGCCACTTAGACTAAATTTTAAAAGTTTTCGTCCCCATTAGTTATCTGTACGTGTACTATCTAAAGTCACTTTCATTTAATACTCGACTTTCTTATGGCGCTAAGTTTAGTTCACCTAGGGTCTTAGTTTTTTTTTTATTTCTCCCTTAATCTAGGTCTAGGTAAGGAATATATCCAGTCCAGGGGAGTTACTCTATGATCCAAAATGAAGTTCAAATGAATGTTCGGATGTTCAACGTCCGAAGTAAAATAAATATTCCACTTCTAAAATACAAAAATTATATCTATGTAAATTATCATTTTCTCCGAACTTAGTTTGTCATTATGACATACGATAGACTATTCGGACATCTTGAGTATCTAGGCACATTCATACAGTTTTACGTAAGACGTCCGAACATTCTAACCTCATATCGAATAGATTAACCCCCCAGCTAGATGCTGCTTTCCTTTGCTCGTTGAGCAAACTAGGCTCCTTTTGAAATGTAATATTCACCTGTGAAATGGGTACTTATTTAAATCTGATAATCTTTGTAGATATCAGTCCTTCGTATAGCTCGATATTAATAGCGAAAATCTCGCCACAGTGACCCCCGAAAGTGTATGGAGTTAGGGTCATCGTTTGTAGCGGTACCCCCACCCAAAAAGGCCTACTTGTAGACAGGTGAGATCTATGGTCAATAGAATCTGTATCTGTATCAGCCCATGTACGTCCCACTGCAGGGCACGGGCCTCTTCAACTATCGAGAGTACGATTGAGAGTGGTTAGGCCATAGAGTCCACCACGCTGGCCTAGTGCGAGTTGGCGGACTTACACACCATAGGAATTTTGTAAATCGCTATGGTATGCAGGTTTCCTCACGAATTGCCAATGGAATCTATAGGTACTAATATATAAAGCTAATGAGTTTGTTTGTTACCTCAAATCTCTGGAACTACTGGTCGAATTAAAAAAAACATGTGTTGGATATTCATTTCTTGAGGAATACATATCATAATCTGTATGTCGAAATAGAATACTTTGCCATTTTGAAAAGTGTCTGCACCCGGGTGGAGCCTAGGTGGAGGTTAGTTTAATATATTTTGACTGTGCTGCAGTTATGATGAGGGGTATTGTTGCAACTTTATCATGAGAATATACGAAATAAGATACAAATCTTTCACTTGGCGCTTTGTTGCAATCTTTCAAAAAGCTTACTAATGGATATAAATACAGTTGACATCATTTGCAAAAAACGACCCTTTTCAATCTGTAATTTCACAACATTTGCAATAAATAATATTAAAATTCCTTTCAAACTGGAAATACCTAATCCCTTCATTTAAGTGACTAGTGGGCTAGTCGAGACATTGCCTCACGCCGATGCCATATGCGTGGCATATAAAGTGATCAAATCTATCGCAGATCGGTGAAGCAACGCCATGGCTCGTGCACTATTACATAAAACCATATTGTCCTCAACATTACCATTCTAAACGTTCACGAATACGATATATGCCAACAATTATGTCACGGATTTTAGTTTATTTGCCACTCGTAGGGACTGTAGGAAGATTAAATAAATATAGATCTATTCAGTTAAATCTAGGCAAAAACAAATGAACGAAATTAAAACTTTAATTTAATTTAGGATGCATTGTAGATACAATGGAATTATTGTATTGCTGACTCTGTACCACTGTTGTACTACGGTATAACGCTGAAATCTGGGCTTCAAATTCCATAAATATTGAACATTCCTTTTCATTAACAGCCCTGAATTAGGAATTTATGCCCGATATGGCGATAGGCTCGTCCCCTATCACATCGTGGGACAGAGCACGTAGGGCGAAACGTGGTAGAGATGTTAGCACCTCTACCTACCCCTTCTGGGAAAAAAGAAAAATCTATAATTTTTCGGTATGAATCATTCTATGAAAATGAGAAAATAATCAATTGTGATTCAACACTCTATTCTGGACTATACTTACCACACGTGAATTGAAGATTTTTCCGACCTATACTTAAATACAAAGAACTATACATTGATCCCCAGGCGGCAGTTTGAGAGTTCTCCACAGTATATCATCAGCACTTAAGCTCGGAGGTACGGCCAAAGGGATGGTAGTATGGACTATTTGTTTCATGCGGCTATAGATATAGAAGGCATCTTTCAATCAGTGATATCTTCTAGATGTACAATCGGAACTAAACGCACCCCAATACATGAGTGCTATGGAGATGGACTGCTCTAGAGCGTTATTCAAGAACAACTCTAAAAGGCATTTCATAATCCCGGATCCGTTTCAAAGAGCCACTGAGCACATCCAATAATTAATTCATGTGATTTTTCCACCTTAAAATGCACAGTATGACTAAGAAGAAAACGAATTGGAGATCTTATGCTTCACGTTATGAGACTAATCAAAAACAATAAGTTTCCACCGCTTCTTGATAATAAATCTATTCCAGCATTTGTTTTAATATAACCTATATTTCTGCGTCCAGCATATTGTTATTTTTTTAACATAACTTAATTATGATGTCAATATGTATTAAAATAGCATATTTACAAAACGTTTCATAACGGTACTCGATTGGAGTGTGATGAAAGATAAGAATCTGATCGGTGCGCCGCGAGCCATCGATCCTATCTCGCATTAGCATACAATGTAATCGTTAGACCCACCAAGTATTAGAGAAATAACGGAACCCCTCAATATATTGGTAATAGTTCGTGATATGTTTCTGCATTGTAACTAGACGTCATGTTTCGTAAATTATGATGTTATTGCCTGAATAAATGTAAAAAAGATAATAGGTATTTGATCTTTTGGCCTAGCAAGTAGTATGCGGTTTTTTGTTTTATTGCTATGAATAGCACGAAAGGCATGCCATTCGCCTGATGACAAGCGATACAACCCCTCAAGGGATGGCATAGCGATGCTTGGCATTATAGTGCGCTCGCCATCCTGTGACATAAGATATGTAGTTACTCTGGGTACATTTGTTATTTGTAACGAATTTGTGGGTTTACCTTTCTTCGAAATTCTCTTAGGAGTTAGGCATACAGAATTTAAAACTCCCTTCAACCCCAAAACCCTCAACATAATTCCCGTTATCAGCTTAGAAATAATTAACTAAATATTTACACATGGGAAGAAAAGTGAAAATATATCCTGGAATTTCGAAGCCGCGATCTAGGTTTCGAACATTCGCCTCCACCTTTGGGCTATGTTTTAACTAAGTAATATTATTTCCATTCGCATTCCTACAAAATTTAGTTTCTTTAAAAAAAAATTAACATTTAATAATGAAAATGACAAACTTACATTGCAAATTAATGCGTTACATATTCTATTCCTAAGATTGCGGATAATGTTCTGTCGAACACACAGACATTGTCTATTGGCGTTTTTTTATTTGTAGCATTTTATTTCATTGTGAAGCCTATTTCGTTCTTCGCCTGATTTATTGAGTCTAGTATTATTAATGTACTAGGTGGTATTAGTTAAACTGGTCAACACTAAGTTTGCCACGAAGTCCCGTACAACTAGTACAAAGGCGATAAACCAATACAGCCGCTCGCTAATTTTCGTCGTAAAATTAATTGTTTGGCACTCAAAATTTCGACTCATTTTTTACTGGAATATTTCCTGCGAAATTGGGAGCTGTGAGCAAGGAGAACGGAAATAGGTTCTTTTAGAACATTTCACAGGAGGAAATCCGCTACTAATGCAATTATAGCTATAAGAGGTTTGCTTTTGCTGGTATATAATGAAAAAAGATCTTTAAGTATGATGGATACATCAAGATCACCAGAAAATCTGAATCGTAAATTGTAATACCTACATAAAGTTGAGTACTTGTTACGACTGTCTAGCGGCCAAGTACCAGTTGCGGAAGTCAAGATTCCCGTATCGATAAAGTCAAAACATGTTTAGAATTACTTAGAGCGCTGTCGATCTGTCATCATCAAAGAAACCGTAGGTGTTAAATAAACCGGTTTCTCTTGTTCTACATGTATGTTACAAATAAAATAAACATTAAAAAACCTACATAAAAGTCTACAATATACAATGTCGCTACTTTGAACTAACTGCTCTGGACCAACTAGGCTGGGTAACACATTACCACTCTCCACTATCTAACAATAAAACGACATGAAACTACCTACGGTTTTGCTGTTCAATTACTTAAGCGAATGATATGCAGGTTTCCTCACGATGTTTTCCTTCACCGTTTTAGAGCGTGGTGGCCTATTGGTAAAACGGACTAGACGCGGCTGCCAACATATTCACGATGGTCGCGGGTTCGAATCCCAGGACACACCTCTGACTTTTCGGAGTCATGTGTGTATTGATAGTCAATCACCACACACTAAAACGGTGAAGGAAAACATCGTGAGGAAACCTGCATACCATAGCGATTTATAAGAGTTTCTATTGTATGTAAGTCCGCCAACCCGCATTAGGCCAGCGTGGTGGACTATATGGCCTAATCACTCTCAATCGTACTCTCGATTGTAGAGTAGGCTCGTGCCCTGCAGCGGGACGTATATGGGCTGATACAGAATGATATAATATCTTCACCTAGAGCCAAAAATATTAAATCAACCTTCAACATTCAAGAAAATATTTGATTATGGGAAACCAAATCGTTGATTCTGTTAGAAAACGAGTGGTCCGGTGCTTCAGTATTTTCTGTAAAGAGGTTTTTTATTACTTTCCTATGGCGACGTCCATACTAATATAAACACGATACGAAGCCATTGAAGTTGTTAAAGGAACAGATGCCTCATCCTAAAAGACCCGCGAAGTTTTCCAACACTATTTTAAACAGTAATCGTTTGCATTCGGCATTATATGGATAAAGAAGCGGTGTTTATAAACCTGATAAGTCAATATGAATATAAAATATAACAAAAAATTAAGTGTTTCAGTCATGTTAATGAAAAGCCAGATCCAAAGAACTTACAGTATAATAAATTCATTGACCTCACACATTGTAATAATATAAATCACAGACTATTAAACAAGAATATAAATGTCTTCATAAACAGAACATCTTTGTTTTATCTGTAATGTTTACGTCACTAAAGTCATGTGTCATTCTAGTCAAACGTCAGTGTCATTTGCATTTTGTTTTGGCGATACTTTTTATTTTTGGAAAAATTAAAGTTATAGAAAGTTTTAACATAAAAGTAGTTAATATTGTTTTATTTTAAGGTAATGGACCGGAGTAGAACAAAAGATGCCTCAGAAGGAATTGCGGTTAGTACCTACCAATTTTACACAAAAATAGAACCAAAAACGTTCTCAATTCAAAATTGTCATCAAGATATATATTTTTATAAAACTTGTTTTCACGTATTTATTCAAGTATACTCTATGGTTGATACGTTTACTTCCAACATATTTACGAAAAATATGTATTTACGTAATTCAGGAGGATGCGATACGCCGCGCTTGGTAATTATTTGTGATTTGACACGCCATTCATTTATTCTTCAACCTTCATTATTATTTTAAAAGCATTCTCTCTCTATTTGATTCCTTTAAACATTTTAGGACCATAAACATTTTATACTATATAATATTTCTTAAATTTCTATAATGTCAAAAAAATAATACAAATAAGAAAAGAGGTTTTAATTCTTAATAATGTGATTTCAGCCCATGGGTATAACAGCTCTAAATGAGACTGTATTGAGCAACCAACCAGAATCTCGCTATGAATGCCCAGTTTGCTTGAACTGGCTTCGTGACCCTGTGATTACAACATGCGGTCACAAGTTTTGCAAAAGCTGCATCACCTCATGGCTACAGTAAGTGGTACTAGAATAGTTTATAACATAAAAATTATGTTACGAATGCCTCGGTAGCGTAGTTGTACTACGATACGGCTACAAAGCTGAGGTCTCTAGTTCGAATCCCGGGTTGGGCAAAGTGATATTGGATTTTTCTATTCATTATCAGCCCAGAGTCAGGAATTTGTGCCCGATATGGCGATAGGCTCGCCACCTATCACATCGTGGGACGGAACATACAAGGCGAAATGTGTGTGTCCTGGCACCTCTGCCTACCCCTTCTGGGAAAAAGGCGTGAGTTTATGTATAAAAAATATAAAATGTTTCTATTGTTTATACAAACAATTTACTGTTTGGCCCTAGACTAAAGATTACAATATTAATTGGATGCAAAAACAATTTACTATTCACCTTTGGTAACAAGACGAACAGTATACTTAAAACACGATAAACAGAATAATTATGCCTGAATACTGAAATGTAACTTAAATATAAGTTGTGCTTAACTGCGTTAATCCCGCTAAAATGTACTGGCTAAGTGGGCTGTGCGCTGTTAAGAGCAACTTATTATTTGAATAGTGTTCCAGTATTCGGGTGTTGGTAAATAGTATGCACATTGCGCTTAAAATAATACATGTGTTATCACACATTCTGTATATGTGACATTAAATGTGTTGAAAATTTACTATTTGTTACTTCAATAAATCGTATTTTCAAACATTTTAAATATGCTTATAATATTTGTATGTTTATAACATCTGCAATTATCGGAGACAGTAGAAACTTATAAGGTTTCCCTGTACAAATAATGACTAACCTGATTGATTACATTAAAAGACAGTAATTTAAAAATCAAACTAAGATGATTCATTAGATTAGTAAACATGTCAGGTAACTACCGTATACATCATTTGCATGTACACATCATAGTCATTAAAACAACCTTCCTAAACTGATACTTTGACCATATTCAAAACTGTGACAAAATAAAATGTTATCAAAACCATTCAGAAATATTTAGTCTAATATAATTGATTATAAATTTTGCTACAAGAGACTATTTAAACTGACAAACTCTATGAAGCTATTGATTAAAACAAAGAACAAAAGGTGACTGTACCATGCATTCATAAGATTTGAGACTGAGTGTCATAACTTTCTAAATCTCTTGCTACTTTTAATGCCAGCAACTTAAGATGTTTCATGTCATGATCTTAATGCAAAATATAGGTCTGTCTAATTTATCTAAAATATTTCATAAAACCATATTTGTTAAAGTTTAGACAATCATGTGATCTTAAAATATATAATGTAATGTCTAAAACTAAAATTGATTTTCAGGAACAGTGGACACTGTCCTATAGACAACATTAACCTCAGCATGAAAGTGGATATTTTTCCTGATAATTACACTAAAAGAGAAATACAAGAACAGAGAATGAATTGTCCGTTTTCAGCTAAAGGTATCTATACATTTAGATATATATATAATTTTAAAAAGATAATATGCACTGTTAGCAATACTTTATAAATTCATAGTATCCTTCATATTCATAGGAAATGGCCACTGGCACACAATATATTAAATATAGCCTATATGTTTAAATTGCTAACGAACGCCAGTAACTTCCGTCAACATGTCGAAGACGACAAGAAGAAGCAATATCTGGGCTCTTTTTGATCTGAAACTTTAAAACCCTGAAGCTTCGTATTTATCGGTCAGAATATGCCCAAAGTTTTCGAAAATATTCTCTTTAAACATAACCCTGTATGCATATTTTGTAATTCCAGGTTGCGCTGTGAAGGTAACCCCTCTAGATTTAGACGCGCACATCGCGGCTTGTGAGTATAACCAGCCTGAGACATCAACGCAACCCGAGATCCGTATTCCTTGCTCCTTTACAGCTGTGGGATGTAAGGAGAAGTTTGATAGTCAAGATGAGATGAACCAGCATTTGCATAAAGATACACAAAGCCATATGAGTGTGAGTGATGTTTTCTTTTTTATATTTTTTCCATTTAGTTGTACTCTTAACGCAGTGGGCACAAAATTATGTTAGGTTTTGGTTAAAGTTGTTTGAATATAATGATGTTTCTGACTGGCAACCTCTAGCATGAACCTTTTTGGAAAATCGACCAATTTCAAGAAGACCATATTTTTCTTATTGAAAAACTTATAAGAATGGGACTGCATTATTTGATATTCAAATTATGAGGAGACTAATTTCCAATGTTAATTTGTATTTCTGTAATGTTACCAGTTGCTCATGAATGCTTATTCAGAGATGAAGATAAACAATGACATGTCTAACGCGAGCATAGACGCCAAGGAACAAGAGGCAATGACACTGTGGGAGGCGCCTGACAAGGATGGAAACCAGACCTCCACCCCGCCTATAAGCAACACCAGTGCGCTTATAAGGTATTTTTTTAGAAAAAAGTAGTCATTCCTACAAATTAAATAATATAATAAAAAGTAGTAAATAAAAGGCTTAAAAAGTTAATTCAAAACCTAACTTGAACAAACAACTGTTAAATCATTAAGAATAAAATGATGATATATTAAATATAGCATATTCTTTTTAATTTCTAACGTTCCATAAGCAATCGTATGATTTTTTATTTTATTCCCAAAGAGCGCTGTACGAAAGAGTAGTGGTGCTAGAACAGAGGAATCGCGAGCAGGACATAGTGATAGCGAACATTTCGAAGCAACTCTCCGCCTTCGCCGTCGCGAAGATGAAGCAAAACAATGAGATGCTGCTGCGATACTGTATGGGAAACTACGTTTGGAAGATCGATAACTTCAAAGCCAGGTTAGAGGCTATGGTCAAGGACCACTGCAAGATGTTGTACAGCCCTGGGTTTTACACCTCGCCGAATGGATATCGGTAGGTTTATACTTTCAGACTAAAATACTAAAAGAAAATAAATTGAAGTTGTTGGTAATAGTCAAAATCACTGTACAATAAAGTCTATTCTGATTCTGCTCTATTGCTTGACAGAAACAACAGGAAAATAAAATACTCACTAAAGTTTAGATTTAGTGTTTAGTTTTAAATATTATGTGTACTAAAAAATTTGCTGAGTTATCAAATGTACCTACATCCCAGTATAATCCACAGAGAATAGACTGATTAAAAAAATAAATGAAATAGACTTCTACAATTTTTCAAATTGGTTTGATCGAACTAGCTTTAATTTATAAAATGTTTATATTTCAGATTCTGCGTCCGCCTCAACATATCGCCGCAAAACGACCGCTGTTTCGCCCTGCACGTGCATCTAATGAAGACGGAAAACGACAACTGCTTGGAGTGGCCTTTCAACGGTAGGATATCCTTTGCTATGATCAACCAGTATGACCCAGATTTAACCCAGAAAGACACTATGATGTCCAACTCAAACCTCATCGCTTTCAACCGTCCCACTACCGAGATATGCGTGAGGGGGTTCGGGTATACTGAGTACGCGACCGTTGGTGACGTCATTAGGAACGGGTTTGTGAAGGATGATGTTCTCATCATTAGAGTGAACATCAAATGTGTATGACATGAGGAGTAATTTTTTGTTTGTATTTTTTAATTGGTGGTTATTTTGAATTGACTATGTCAATTGAAAAATAATGTACTTAAAACATTATTTTGTATATGGATTTATTTTAATTTTATACCAAATGCAATATTTTGATTTTTGACAGTGGTTAACATAGAATTTGAACAACAAAAAGTTTTTAATCAACCTTTTTATTTCATACCATTCATGCATCTAAAGACAATATACATGGCATTTGAACATAAATATAATCATTTGCAATTTTCTCATAATAAGAAATGAGACTAATAATCTTGTAAGTGTATACAATCAAAAAAAACAATGGGTATTCCATTTATGATAATGATGAATATTATAGTAGCCATTTTTATACGTTCTCCAGAAATTATACCTGAAAAGCTTCATATTACATTCCTTGCAGCTGACAACTATGTTATTTTTTAATATCTTTAGAAATAATAATATATCATAATTAGTCCTGTCCTCTCTGCCGTCCTCAATCTAAAATGTCGTTAAGTATTTTTTGCCGCTTTTTTAGTTATGCACAAAAATGCGATTAATTTTTTTTAAAATGTGCTACTTACTTAATAACAAGTGGTCATCTTTAGACCTTGGAGTACTGAATAATAGATCGCAGGAGGCACTTTCAAATAGCGAAACTTTCAATTTAGAACTGCGAAATATCGCTTTTTTGTGCATAACTCAAAAAGCGGTTTTTGCACTTAACGGCATTTTAGCTTGAGGACGGCAGCTCTGTACTGTGTAAAAATTTAAAAAAATTGTATCCTATGAGTTATTATGTATAGAATCTAGACGTAAACAATATCTTTGAAATATGCTCCATTGAATATTTGTCTTATTGATATGTACATGAACATACTGTACATAGTCGACTCATGAATTTTTCGAATGTTACTTCATATATTGTAACATAAAAGGATAATATGTATAAATTTAAAAAAAATAGTACTATTATTGTTACCTTTCAAATATTCAGTATTATAAAAGTATTCCGTCCACCTTGTTAATTAAGCTTAAATGAAAAATATAATTTTTATAATGCAATGAAAATTAGTCACTTCATAGTAATGTATAAAAGTTGCCTGTTTTCAGGTAATATGAATTTTATGTAAAAATATTATAAATATACATACTATATTATTTAGAAAAGTATAGGAAAGGTGCTAAATGCATTTTTATAGATCAGTGTAATGTGCAATCTCAGCATAGTTGAAAGATTCTCACATATAATGTTAAATACACTTTTTGATATAAATAGGTATAGAAGTTTGTTATTATATTACTTATTAAAAAAACTGTACTTTTGTTACAAAAATACTTATTTTTATTGACCGGGAAAAGGTAATATTAGAAATGTAAGTCCGTCCATATTGTTTTAAAAATGTAGTTTAAATTTTATTTAATAGTATTATGCAATTAAATATAACACATTCCTTTATATCTGTGTTGAGACTGGTACTTTGAAATTTGTACTTAAATATAAGTTTATGTTATGAAAATATACAATTTATAAAAACTTATGCATTGTTTTATCAGTCCTTCAGCATTGCCCTCCGTAATATTACACATACTTAATTCTAAATTATTTCAAAGTTTCAAATGTTCCAAAAGAAATTAAACATCACTCTGAATGTATATCCTTTATTGGTATCCATGTCTTACAAAATAACTACACACTATTGTCTTATTAAAATATAGGACTTTAGCTTAAACTAGCATATAAATATATAACTGTATTCTAACCACCATAGCCCTATCACATCCAACCATCACATGTCTCTTGCATATAGTCAATAAATTAATTTCCAAACAAACTACTGCGTTACTGGTAACATTTATTTTAAACTCTAATTTTAATATCAGTATTACCAGCACAAAAATTGTAAATTATTAATGGAATGAAATTGGTCAAGGACCAGGGAATAAATACAAGTAAATAAATTGTCTGTGGCATATACAAACAACAAACAAATCACTAATTTTATGTAAATGTTGATCAGAACTCGCATAGAGTTCTAATATTACAGGCCAAATATATTCATGCCTTAGCCTTAAACATGAATCCTAGGCCTATAGTCAACCAATAAAAAATGTCTGACAATACTGTTTTTGTTTTTAGTAATTGCTTCCTATTAATAAAAACAAAAACAATACCAAAATGTAGTTTAAAACTTTACCAGTAACACAATATAACAATCTAAATCTGACTACATTTTATGGCTTGCAAACAAACGCACTCATAATCTAATTTACAACTAAATTTACACGAAAACCAAAATTAAATAAAAAAAACGGAACTTATACGAGCTGTGCACTCAAATTAAAGCTCTAGTCGAAACATCTGATCAATTGAACCGAATAAGGTGAAAAAACGAATTGAGTGACACACTTGAGAGTCAATCACACTTGTATTTGCAAACTGCCATATTTATCAAAACTTATACAGTTTTATTCATAAATAATTAAAAAAAAAAAACTATTTTAGTTACCAAATGTTTATCCCTTTCGAAAGACTTTTAAATTCAGTTTGAGTGAATAAGACAAAACACTCTTTACCTAAAAATAGGTTTAAAAACTGTTTATGATAAGGTTGTATAAGTTTTGTAAGCCAAAGAAACAATCAATAGGTGATCTCACCAGTATAGAAAGTAGGAATGGTATTTTTACCATCAAAAGTAATCACAAGATGTAGATAAGGCCTCTTCTACCAACCATATGCACTATCAAAAACATAACTTGATTAGTGCCTAAAATTATATTTTTATGTGAATGCTTGAAAAACGCTTCTGTACATATCCTCATTAATATCTAGTATAAAAAGATTTTCACAGTCTAAACATACAATTAAAAGCCTCAGAAAAGATAGCTCAAAGTGATGGTAACTACTCTTAAGTCAAGTGCTATAAAAGATTCAAAATATATGAAAACTAAAGATATAATTAAGTATTCAAGTCATATTATTATAAATAAATGAGATATAGCAAACACAAAACGAATCTATGAAAGACATATTTTTTTACAATTCTAAACTTTCGATACCACGCACGCCTTCTATTATTTTCGTATAAAACTATGTTTTTCTTCTAAACATCTTAGATCTAAAATGTCTTACATTTAGTAAGCATTTAATATAAAAAAACGAAGAAATAAATTATATTACCACTCGCATCATCAACAAACTATCCAAACGCACATACTTCAGTGCAAATTTTTGCCTAAATTTTAATTGGCTCTTCAATTTCAAACAAAAATTAAGATTCAAACTTTTTTTTAATCATATCTGTATTTATTAAATAGTGAAACATTGTTATTAATAAAATGACATTCAAAGTTTATAAAATAATGGCAATTTAACATAAGCCAACTTTATAAGCAGTATAATAATTTCGATTGTCATGAAAATTTTGCGAAACATAAACAAATGACGATATCATGGTGATATGTCATCATACGTGACGACAGTGCAATTAAAATAAATACATAAATAATAAAAGCATATTGCAAAAATACCCAATTAGGAAGACACTCAACGGAAGCTATTCAAGTCATACGTTTTTAACAACGATTTTGACACCTTTTTAATTAGCGTGAACCCAATTGAACTTATTACAGATTTGAGTGAATGAATCGTTCCCCCTTTTTTCTAGATTAATGGAATGTACGGCGTTAAGCAATCGAATAATTTAGATTATCTGTGCACCTAACATATTTTAATCTGTTCCATGCTAATGTTCATAGGACTATAATTTCTACAACATATCACAGTTACGGTAAACAAATGCATAAAACTCATATTCGATCCCAATAACGATGCTTATTTTATAATTAATGTATTTTGATGAATTGTAATTAAACAACAATGCAATTTTCACTGGTACAGTAGTCAGTATGACAAAAAAAATCCCTGTCCGATAAAAGACGCGCATTTAGGTGTCTCAATTGGGGTGTATTTTAAAAAAATGGGACAGAGTTTTTTGTCACCCTGTATATTTCAAATCATACCAGACTTTATTTAACCCATTCTGTTAATAACTACACAGGTGCTAACATTACTTAGAAATTATCGAAAGAAAACATTACATTTTAACACTATTCTAATTTACAACTCTTAATAAAACCAATAGATATTTAAAAAAAACATATATACCGGGTATCTCAAGACTGCTACCGAAAACGAAGCCGGGTGGTAGTTTTAGTGACTACAAACACAATGCAACTAAAAATTTCGCATAGAAACGCGACAGTTATTTTTTATGATTTTTTAAACATCGTCATTTTTGGGTGGTAAATCCATAGTTTTTGCTAAAATAATAATTTAATCACTTTTATACCTTAGATTATTTATAAATAAAAGGGTATATACTATTATTTTAGGAAAAAATGTATTTACAACCCAAATATGGCCATAGGATCAAAAAAAAATTGTAGCTTTTTTTGCAACTTTTTCTTTTGCATTGTGTCTGAAGTAGCTTAATCTACCACCCGGCTTCGTTTTCGGTAGCAGTCTTGATATACCCTGTATATGTTGAACGCTTCATTATTGGGAGCGACTACTTATGTACATTACCAACAGATAGTGAAAAAGCAATGTGGTAGGAATATATGCCGTGGGATATACAAAATAAGCACGATAATCGAATATCAATACTAATTGTAAATCTACTGAGAAATAACTACACACTGACATAGTAAAGTTATAATAGTTTCACTTAAATAGATTAAGTATGTTGAAAACCTAACAAGCGTTACAATTGTGTAATCCATGTTCATAGGATAAAATTATTTATAAAAAAATCAATATCCAATAATATAATTTCAAAATATTCTCTTAATATGTCAATTTTTTAGTCTTGTAAGACTATTCATAAATATGTCTGCACCAATCGATAATTTGAATTAAGTACCGGCCAATATTTTTTTTATAATAAAATTTCGTATTTTATTCCACCTTCCACACCAGTACTTGTACGTATCTTTGTAATAATTTTTGTTATCTTATAAATACGTTAAACGCCACAAATCACAAACACGTTTTGGTACGCAGGTCCGTAATCGGATTTTAGTTTTGGGGATCGAACTTCTATAAAAGAAGGACAAATTATTAAACCATATCCACGTATATCAGGGACCATGTTTTTGAACTGTAATAGCAAATTCCATAACTAACGAACCTGATTGCATATTCTTCACCTCCAAGTACATTCCCTCCCCACTACAATCCCGAAGTCACCCTACCTGACATAATTACATATGCGAATCTTCAGTTCTAAGTAACTACATTCCCCTACTTGTGGTTTATACGGAGCTGCTGGAGTCCCCCGGGAAGTGCAGCTGGTTGTCCCCCCCGCAGCTGGGCGTGGGCGAGGAGGGGGGATCGAGGGACGCGCGGGACGCCGAGCTGAAGCTGCTCGAACTCAACTCCTCGGTCTCCGCTTCGTAGCGACTGCTGGATGTTATGCCTGGAATGTTCATGTTTATAGTTAGTATGTAACTTTGAAAATGGAAATACTATCTAATTATTGACGGTGTTGAACATATTTTATTTTTGTATATGGTACAGCCACATTTTGAACATACATATTTTTCGAAATCTTAAAAAAAAAAGGAAAAATACTGAATTTGAGATAATTAAAAAAAATTATTACTGTGAACATTATTACATTTCAATGGATCTAATATGAATGATACATTTTTCTTAAAAATATGTTTTTGGGTAAAAATAAAACTCTCAAGGTTCGGTTTTTGAATTCTCATTTTTTTATTATTATTATTATGCAGATTTTATTATATTATGATTTTTTAAACACTCCATAACATTATCAACAAAATAAGACAGCCAAAAATAGTATACAATAGTCATCCAAAACAAGCAAAAACTTCGTCAGAACATGGATAATAATGTACTGAAACTTTGGTATAATTTTGCAGGTGAATAATATTTAACTGGCTCTACACCATTACAATTTAGCCAATACGTAAAACGGTTTAAATTATATAGCAAAAAACATACTTTTCTCCTGTTCAATATTCGCTAAAACTTGTTATTAATGTTAATTTTCAGTATATTTTACTATGATCATTTATTAATATTTGAAGTTTAATAATTAACCTGTGCAGTCCACCAACTTAGCTTATCAGCACGAAGGCAAATAAAAACTGCCAATACCGTCATGTCAATTTAATAAACTTGCAAATGAATACAGGCTGGAATTTGGGCAGAGGCTTTGATAACAATAGGCATATTTGCTATTAAAGTAATATGCAAGGGTAAGGGGACCAACCCACGCAATTTTCACTCAATCCACGCCTGTTTATTGCATTGACATATCGAAATAATAAATTATATTTTATGGAATTTAACTACTTAAAAATAAAGACAAAATGTACAAGTGGATTTATATCAATAATCTATTTCGATGCACCTAATACATTAAAATGTATTTGAGTACCGTAGAGAAAACAATTTCTAATATAAGAGGACGTATTCGATCGAGACTGATTTAGATAATAATAGTGTTAAATACTGAAGTCTACAAACGTGACACTAAAACACTATCTTTAGGTGAAAATATATTGTTAATATTGTCTATAGTGCAAGCAATTTATGAATCACATTGACTTATTTACTTATTGTTATCTCTACGACACATTACCACAAACGTTGATAAAAATATAAGACATTTAGTCCAGTTGTGGTGCCTCAAATCAAGACATTTAAACATATAACACTTTCTATGCAAGACATGGTTAATAGCTGGAAAGCCATCTCACAATTAGCAATAAAGAATCGAAGAAGTATCTATGAAAATGAGTAACAATCGCTCATCCCAAAGCTTTAATTTGCCATTGGTAATAAACGAATTGTTCAGTAGAAAAAATGGAGAGTATTAATTTATTTATAGAAGAGATAATATATGTATTTACTGCTCCTTGGCTTTAAGACTGTTGTTTGACTCAATGCTAATTTTAGGACTATCGCTATCCAGAACCAGACAGTTATTGGGCCCTGAGTCATCGTTCCAATACTTCGGACAACATTTTCCTGAGCATGTTTGTTAACAATAATCACACAGAAAGTGTTACATTATTTTTTCATTGTTTGTATTCACATCAAACTGATTAATGTCCCTATCAATATACCTTCTCCATAAATACTAACTTAATCATAATAATATCCTGTATATTTGCCGGAAAGACATTATCTGTATACTATTACCAGTTCTTTATCAAGATCAATTAGAATACAAACAATAAAAATTATTACATACTTATTAAGTTAAATTATTGCTATGGTCAATGGTCGACATTTAAAAATAGCACATTAGTATGCATTATATCTATACATTATCCGTTCACATACACATATTTTAGAGTAAGCAAAATTTCTGGAGAGCTGCTGGTAAAAATAGCAAACTCAATTATTTTATGCTAAAAAAAAATGACTGAGTATGAAGCAGTTTCAATCAAATGTCTACATTTTTATCTAAATAAACCTTTTTGATAAAGAAAAACCACAATTTATAAGTCATATTGAATCTCTCGTTTTACTTTTATGATATTAATTTTATACATTAAATAATTAAACTAAATTATATACTAGCAGCTACGCGTGTCTTACAAATTAAAAGGTGCAATAATTACAAATAAACTAATTTACAAAACTTCAATATGAAAATAATAAACATTTGTCATGATTCAACATGTATATCTAAATAAATTAAAATAAAAAAAATGATTTAATAATACTTTTTAACCAATAACATATACTAAGCGGTGATCGTCAAAAATTCTCAAAAAATATTATTTGTTATTTATATCCAATTAACAAAGAAACAAAATATCAAACTATCCTAAACATAACTCGCCGTTTTTTAGATTCCTAAAATAATTCCCTTTTAATTATGAGCAGTATAAAATTTTGTCTTTTTCATTTTTGTAATAAAAAAAATCAGGTACTAAATGTAAAAAATGTTAGATTTTCAAATCAAACTAATAAACCTAATCATAGCATTATTAATACATATCAAGTATTATATTATTTTCGTTTTTTTTTTCGTTTCAAATTTCTGAATTAAAATATTCGATAGCCGAATACATAAAAATATTCATGAAAACGTGATGTCATTATATTCATCAAATATACCACCCTCTATTTTACTTTGATCAAGATCTTGTTGCTTAATATCCAATGTTAAGATCAATGTAGTTTATCAACTACGGACAACCTTAATATAGGTTAAATTTAAAACGACTAATGAACAGCCCCTATTTCCTGGTTCTAGCATTCAAAATTATCTAACTGAAGCCGAAAAAATAATTTATAAATATCTACAATTAAAACTATAAAATCAAAATAGATACAGACGACCACCGCAACACAAATATTTGTACAAAAGACAGCCGTAAACGAGAGAAAGGTATTACATACCGGTTTGACTTAGTCACCAAGCACATGAGTAATCTGTTATAGCAGATAATAAATAATACTGAGGTATTGCCAAGTATTCTTTAATACATAGTCGTAGATCATTTTCACATAGTACAGATGAACCCAGGCGGCATTTTAAAAGATTCTTTAAAAACCCACAAAATGTGAAATATTTTTCTTTTATTAAACATATTTTTGTCAGGCAATTTTTATTTTTTTGTGTAATCACTAAAATATTAAATTATTTTAGTAATTTATAAAACATAAGTCGACACCTTGAGTTATTTCTGTTCATTTTGATGGATTCAACAAATTACTATTTGCAAATGAACCACATGTCATTACATAAAAAGCCTCAATCAGATTAAGGTAATAAACTTATGGATACAGGAAAGAATCTTAATACAAAATAATATACACAATGAAAATAGATAGTCTATAGACACCATTCGAATTTGATAACAAAAATATTTACCTAGGATACAGTAAAAAAATTGGATCCCATTTTAAAGACATAAAAATATTAAACCCAGTAGCATTGTGTTTGTATAATTTTATACATGATTTGAGTAATGATTTGTTTTTGTGTTAATCATTTTCCTAACCATTACTAAATTTTATATTGCCAAGTCAGTATATACTGCATAAATGATTGCAAAGTTTTTAGCAGTATATCCGATTTCATATTTTTATTTTTATGGTCAAGTATTCACAAGTTAGTGCATTCTTTTAATATCCAACCTGGTATGTAATGGGATAAAATAAAGTATTTAAAATTGCATTTATCAATTTCAAGTGAATTTTGATAATCTCCAAATATAAAATATGAACTTGTATAGACCTTCTGTTTTAACAATATGATGTTATATTTTAAAATGGGATATTGTTTTTAAAATGCTTCCAAAATGGATCTTATTATTCATAAACAAGACAATGTATAGCAAGCAATAGTGAAATCATATTTCAGAATTCTTACTGGCCTTTAACTAAGTCGCACATCGCGGATACGAGTATGTTGAAAGATCTAGCTGTTTAGCGCACTGTGCTAATTAAATATAACCTAAAAAGAAATAAGTACTATTAAGAGAAGCGATTCATCAAAGTTTTTATGAAGATAGCAAAACTAATTAAAAACATAGAGTTGCGAATCATCTTCATAAAAAGGTCGATGGAAAATATTTTTGGTAATTTTTTTTGTAAAATTTTTACATTTTTATGTTTATTTTTTAGATATGACATCAAATACCGCTACCTTCTCGAAAAAGAATGAAGTATCATCACGTTACATTAGGCATCAGTAGCAAATATTTTAATCACATTCTTGTAACTATTTAAATGTTTTTTTTTTTGTCTTTTATTAACCTGTACTTAACGATTTTAATTTGCATTATAACTAACATTAATAATCAGCAACAACCGTTGAACACTACTTATGTATATATTGCAATAAATGATTCCAAGCTAATTTAATGAACACATTGTGATATTACTTCTTCTTTTTGCGTGATTTTTTCGATTTAGACGATTGCTTCGAAGAAGGCATTGTCACGTTGGGAGCACCAGAAGATTTTTTATCCTCTTTATCACTGTCAGCGGACAAGCCTGGCGATGCGTTATCATCATCAGATGACTTTTCCATCGCCTCGACTTCTTTGTCCCCTGACTTCACATCATCATCAACCTTTACTTCTTGCGTTGTTATTTTGTCGTTTTCAACAACACTGAAACCTCTCTCTTGTTTTGTGGGAACTTTTTCTAGATCGATCAAATTGAACATACATGAATCCGCGGGTTTGCTAGATGTCTCCTTGATTGTAGTAAGAATACTGTCAATATTTATTTTACAAATTGGGCCTGTCATTTTCGCATCGTTAACGTCGAGGAGGCTGTCTCTCATAACTTCCAGTTTGAAGTCGTCCAATCCAAAGTCTAAACCTTCTAGAGGAGGTAAATCGTCCATAACCGAATGATGTTCTTCCACAAAGTTCAATTCTGATGGGGCATCGCATTCGGCAACCATTATATCGGTTCTCTTGCAGAGTTCTATCAGTTTTTCCTGCAGGGATACATTTGTACTAACAGACGTATCTTCCTCAGATTTTTTGGATTCTACTTTTTTAACAATGTCAATTTTCTGGTCCACAAATTCAGTGTCCTTCACCTCTTTGTCATCTGGTTTTTTAATACTTTTAGATGCCGCTATAGAACTCCAAGACTTAATAGGTTTTTCAACAACAACTTCTTTTTCTGGTGCTTTTCTTTCAACCGGCTGAGGAGATTTCTTGCGCGATTTAGTAGCCTTAGTTATTTGTATTTCTGGGAATTCTTCTTTAGTTGAATCAATTACGTATACATCTTTTATTTCTGTTTCATGAGGTTTCTCGACTGATTTACGCCGTTCGGTATATGGAGATACTGATTTACTTTTCTTAGGTTTTAGAGTTTCTTTTGTCGTAGTAGAAGCACTTTCATTATCATCATGGACTTTAAGATTATCGCTGAATTTTTGTTT
Source organism: Hyles euphorbiae (assembly GCA_023078785.2). Lineage (NCBI taxonomy): Eukaryota > Metazoa > Arthropoda > Insecta > Lepidoptera > Sphingidae > Hyles > Hyles euphorbiae. Next base: position 3,938,983 of record CM041041.1, on the reverse strand, counting down.
CCAAGGTTCTTTGCTTGACTTCCTCTTTGGATCTATGTCAATCAACGGTTCGACAAGTGTCTCGACATTCGTTTTATTGCTTATTTTTTTTATACTAGTCGGTTCTAACTCCTCCGCGGGAAGTTGTACTTTTGGCTCACATATTTCAGCTTTTTCAGGAGTTTTAGAAGATCTAGATTTCTTAGTTTTCCCAGAATAAGAAGTAGTAACCTCAATGTCCTCGTACGGAGTTGAAATAGACACCAGTTCACCGCTAGACGGCTGGTTTTCTTCTATAGCGTGGATTTCAACAAAGCTATCATCTTCTGATTTCGATTGTGATTCATCGAGTGTCTTTTTACCTTTGCTTTTCTTTTTCGACTTCGGCTTTGAATCATCAGCGGGTTTGTCGAGAACCGCTGGTTGATTAAATGTTAGTATCGGCCTATCAGGCTCGTTCAAAAGCAAATCCCAAGCTTGGTCTTCAGTTCTGATCTCTTCCTCATGAGTCACATGTGTTTTTGATTCGGATTCCTTTTTCGTAGAAATATTTAACGACGCTATGGCAACAGGTTCATCATTTGTACACATTTCATTTATAGATACATCTATTTTTTTATCACATTTCTTCTTTTCGGCATCTAATTTCAGAGGCAATGCTTCTTTAACAAATCTTTTCCCTGCACTTGGAATCGATGTAGTTACGAGCTCCTCGTTGTCCGAACAGACCGATTTTTTAGGTGCTTCTATCTCTTCAAACGATTCCGTTTCCCTGCGTATTGGCACTTCCTTCGATTCAGTTTTCTTCTCCTTTTTCGTTTTAGATGATTTTTCTTTCAAAGACGAAGAATCTTTCGAAACTTTCACCTCTGTAGACATGAGCGGTTTCATTCTCTCATCGTCTACTTTACTTTCTACGCCGACTTCCTTCGTGGGCAATTTAGGCTGATCTAAAGAAGTAACTTTTTCAGCCTTCACATTTTCACTTTTCTCGACGGCATAGTGCTCCTCGATTTTTGGACGCGGTTTGGACTCTTCACCGATTAAATCTTCCCCATATTTGTCAGGGGAGTTGCAAATTCGCTCGGATCTCTTAATTTTACTAGATTTCTTACTTCTAGAAGCGACAACACTAATTCTATCCTCGGGGGTGGGAGATCTCTTAACTCTAGTCCCGGCCGGTTGGATATCATCCGGGCGGGGGCATTTTGGCAGTGATGGAGCGGTGTCGGACGCAGCGTCGCAGTGCGGCGGCGACCAGGGCCGCACGTGCGTGAGCGTGGCGGGGATGAGCACGCCCGAGGCGAGCGGCAGCGGGTCGGGCTGCGGCGGCGGCGGGTCGCGCTGCGGCAGGGTCTGCACGGGGATGGTGGTGGTGCGCGGCAGCGGGCGCAGCGGCAGGTCGGCGCGCGGCGGCAGCGCGGCGGGCGCGCGCACCACGGGCCGGAAGGTGGCCTCGTCGCGGTTGGGCGCCGTGTGCGCGTCGGGGTCGGGCGCGTCGGGCGCGGCGGGCGCGGCCAGGCCGGCGCGCACCACGCAGCCGGCGGGGCCCACGGCCAGCTCCACGCCCGCGCCGCGCCTCACCGCGCTGCCCGGCCTCTCCGACCGCACCCACCCTATTCGAAACCGAAGGCAACCTTGTTATTCGAGTTCGGACTGAGGGTCGCGATCGCGGTTAGTGGGAGCGTCTCTCGCCGCGGACCGCCCGATTCTATTCGGGTTTAAGGATCCGTCGGTGACGGACTGTGCGAGTGTGACTGGCGATTTCTGGAGTCACATGGTCGTCACCGAGGGATCCGCAGGCAGTTATCGTGAAGTGTTTGAGCACCGTACCGTGGCGAGAGAAGCTCGTTACGATTCTAAGCCAGGGAAGATGTTAATCGGTGCGATGGATGCCTTTGGCTTCGGTATAGGGCCGGCGGCGAGCGACACACTTTACGTGACGTTCGTACGTGACTCCGCTTGATATTCAAGTCATCTTGATTTACGCAGACGACGACACACTCACTTATTAACCATATGCTTGGATGAAGCAGATCGCATTTTTCACAGTAAACACTGCACAAAAATAGTGCTCGCATTGTACGTACGCCTTATTAGTACAAATGCGCAAATTCAACTGTCGAAAAGCTTTTACGCTCTAAATTACCAGCTAACATGCCATGCACAACATCCATCCAGATTTAGTAACATTAAAAAAATTAAAACTCTCAATCGTATTATTTTACTTCGTCAATTTTATAGCACCAACATGGATAACTCTATGGTTAGATTTCTTTAGACGAAACAAAAACCTCTAAATAAATATTTTAATGAATACACGCAATCGATCTTTTTTTTCTCAAATATATTTTAACGCATATCCCAGTGTAGTATTATTCCGAATTGCATTCTTATAAAAATATCTTATATACATTTCTTATTAAAACTATAAACAAATCTATTTACAAGCCAAATAATATAATTACGTGCACTGCTTTTCAATTTTTTAAAAAGTGATTTTAAAAGTAACATTATGAAACCCTCTCAAAATAATAAAAACTTTCTGACCCAATAATTCCAAAGTAAGTATATATGTGCGGGGTCAGGGGTGCTCCTATCTAGTGGTTATGGCCTGTCCTAGAATAGGTGCTACGAGTACGCGACCTCGGCCCCCCGAGCTACTGCAGTCACTACAAACATTCCCTTCCATGACTGCAGTATCCACTCCTACAGTTCATACTCTCCTTTCCCATTATATCCTCTACTCACAAACCCTATTTCCTTTCCCCCGCTGATGATGGGCAGCAGCGTCGTCAGCGCGAGTCCCCTCCTGCGCTCGCCAACCCGCCTGCCAAGCGTGGCGAGTATTGGCAAATACCCCTCAAATGGCAACACAAAAATTGACCAGGCCCCCAGTCCCCGGCAGCCCCACTATTCCTGGCGATGGTAGCAGCCATGGTTACGGTGGGGCAGGGGGTGCTAAGAATCCCCGGGTTGGCCCCGGCTACCACCCCCGACGACGACTGGCCCTGGTAACACACAACATACGCACTTTGAGGACAGACGAGAAGATTGTCGAACTGGAAGAAGAATTGAGCGGGTTACACTGGGATATTCTGGGGTTATCGGAAGTCCGAAGAATCGGGGAGGATACGATAACCCTGAAGTCTGGTAACCTGCTCTTCTACCGGGGGGACGACCAACAGTCCCGAGGTGGTGTCGGATTTCTCGTCCACAGGTCTCTCATCAACAACATCGTATCCATCGAAAGTGTGTCGAGCAGGGTAGTATACCTTATACTCAGAATATCTAAAAGATATTCGTTGAAGGTCATACAGGTATACGCGCCGACCTCGACACACCCAGATGAAGAAGTAGAGGAGATGTATGAGGACATAAGTCGGGCCATACATACTTCCAAAACCTACTTCAATGTTGTTATGGGGGACTTCAACGCAAAGTTGGGCAAGAGAAGCGATGCAGAGTTGAAAGTGGGGCAATTTGGACATGGGCAACGGAACCTCAGGGGTCAGAGGCTGGCCGACTTTCTGGAAAAAGAGGGACTCTTCGCGATGAACTCTTTTTTCCAAAAGCCGCCTCACAGGAAATGGACCTGGTTGAGCCCTGACGGTTCTACGAGAAATGAGATAGACTTCATCTTGACGACGAATAGACGGATGTTCAGTGATGTCTCTGTGATCAACAGGGTGAAAACCGGTAGTGATCACCGAATGGTTAGGGGCACATTGAATATCAACGTCCAATTAGAAAGGCGCCGCTTGATGAAGTCTACGCTCCGACCTACTCGCGCCCATATCCAAAACCCCGAGAGCTTTCAACTCGAGTTGACAAATCGCTTTGATTGTCTAAAAGAAAACCTTGCAGTGGACGAGTTAAACAGCGGTTTGGTAGAAGCTGTCCATACGGTGGGATCTAAGTATTTTAGACCTCGCCGTAGAGATAGACCACAAAAACTCTCGATCCAGACTCTTGACCTCATGGCCGAACGTCGATCTTTGACGCTGCAGTCATCCGTTGACGCCGAAGCATATCGGCGGCTCAATAGACGGATCTGGAAGTCCTTGCGACACGATGTCCGTGCTCACAATATTGTGAGCATTAAGGAGACAATTGAGCGGAACGGAGGCGCCAAAGTGTTTGCAAGAGACTTGTCTATTGGGCAAAGCCAGTTGTCTAGGCTGAAAACGGATGATGGCCGCGTGGTATCGACTAGGGCAGAGGTATTAAGAGAGATCGAGAGGTTCTACGGACAGCTTTACACCTCGGTTGCCGAACCTACTGTTAGCTCGGCCGAAGACCCGAGAGCCGAGTTAATCCGACACTTTAGCGATGATATCCCGGACATCAGCCTGTTTGAGATTGAGATGGCCCTCAAACAACTTAAAAACAACAAGGCGCCGGGTGAAGACGGAATCACTTCAGAGCTTCTGAAAGCGGGCGGAACGCCGGTACTGAAAGTCCTTCAGAGGCTCTTTAATTCCGTTCTACTCGAGGGCTCAACGCCGGAGGCATGGAGCAGGAGCGTGGTGGTACTGTTCTTCAAAAAAGGTGATAACACTTTGCTGAAGAACTACAGGCCCATCTCGCTCCTGAGCCATGTCTATAAGTTGTTTTCAAGGGTCATCACAAATCGTCTCGAACGCAGGTTTGATGACTTCCAGCCTCCCGAACAAGCCGGTTTCCGAAAAGGCTTTAGTACCATAGACCACATCCATACGCTTCGGCAAGTTATACAAAAAACCGAGGAGTATAACTTGCCGCTTTGTTTAGCGTTTGTGGACTATGAGAAAGCCTTTGATTCGATCGAGACCTGGGCTGTGCTACAGTCTCTTCAGCGGTGCCACATAGACTATCGGTACATCGAAGTGTTGAGGTGTATATACAACAACGCCACCATGTCGGTCCGAGTACAGGATCAGAGCACGAAGGCTATTCCACTACAGAGAGGCGTGAGACAGGGAGATGTCATATCTCCGAAACTGTTCACTGCCGCGCTGGAAAATGCCTTCAAGCTCTTGCAGTGGAAAGGATTCGGCATCAACATCAACGGCGAGTATATTACTCACCTTCGATTTGCCGACGATATTGTAGTCTTGGCAGAATCGCTGGAAGACCTTAGCACTATGCTCGAAGACCTTGATCGAGTTTCCCAACAGGTGGGTCTTAAAATGAACATGGATAAAACGAAGATCATGTCGAATATCCATGTTGTGCCCACCCCCATTGGAGTTGGGGGCTCGACTCTCGAAGTTGTAGACGAATATGTCTATTTAGGACAAGTGGTCCGGTTAGGCAGGTCCAACTTCGAGAGAGAGGTCAATCGGCGAATCCAACTCGGTTGGGCAGCGTTCGGGAAACTTCGCGACGTCTTCTCGTCCAAAATACCTCAGTGCTTAAAATCGAAAGTCTTCGATAGTTGTGTGTTACCAGTGATGACATACGGCACCGAGACGTGGCCTCTCACTGTGGGCCTCATTAAAAGGCTCAAAGTCACTCAACGAGCCATGGAGCGGGCTATGCTCGGTGTTTCCCTACGAGATCGAATCAGAAATGAGGAGATCCGTAGGAGAACCAAGGTTACCGACATAGCCCATAGGATTGGCAAGTTGAAGTGGCAATGGGCCGGGCACATAGCTCGTAGAACCGATGGCCGTTGGGGCCGAAAGGTTCTCGAGTGGAGGCCACGTACAGGCAAGCGAAGTGTCGGACGCCCGCCCACAAGGTGGACGGACGATCTGACTAAGGTCGCAGGAAGTCGCTGGATGCAGGCCGCTTCCAACAGGTCATTGTGGAGATCATTGGGGGAGGCCTATGTTCAGCAGTGGACTTCCTGTGGCTGATATGATGATGATGATGAAGTATATATGTAAATTAATAATTGAAATCTCAATCAAACCATTATCAATTGTTTCACATATATTTTAGTTTCGAGGTAACATATCCTCCTACTCTTTTATCATCGATCACTACATGTTTACATAATCGATTATTGATCCTACGGCCTGTCGATAAAAATATCGATATATCGAAGCAAAGCAAGCGGATTAATACGAATATACAGGTGAGTTAGTACGTACCGTGGTCTTCTTTCATGGCCTCTGCCAGGTCTTCTCGAAGCTGTACGTCACATACGGAAGCGGCGCGCCCGCTCTCCGCCAACAATGACTTGCGACGACAACTGTCCGACGGAGAGTGCTCTAGTGAGCCTGGAACAATATGTCATTTTAATACAATTTTAAAGTAGTAGGTCCAAAAATTGATTTTAATGTATCCAAAAACTGATTTTCGGGACCTTTGACCTTCGATATCTAGCCCAGCGGCGGTGCTAATATTTTATGAGATTTCTGAGACACTGTTTAGAATAGCAAAGTAAAGATTTAGAGTATATACCAAGTTTCCCGCTTATTATCTGGACTGGGCTAATATAAATAACATCATCATCATCATCGTTATCTCAGCAACAGGAAGTCATCTACTGAACAAAGGCCATCCCCAAAATATAACAACAAAATATAAATATAAATAGCAGTATATCAGTAAGTACATACTGGCAGATCCGGAGTCGACTAGCACGGGCACGAGGGGCCGCGCGCCCGGCATGTTCACGGGGTTGGAGCGCGCCACGCCCCCCGCCTCCACCTCTACTGTCTCTGCCTCCGACAACGACGAGTTCGACCTGCTCACAATTATATAAATACACATCTACGTTCGACGAGCCTACAGTTCTGTGGAGTTTATCGATATCAAACATTTATATAAAACATCTACGTTCGACGAGGCTATAGTTTTGCCTTAATTCTATCGATACCAAACGGTACTACTACAATCACATTAACTGCCGTCAGTATTAAATTAATCGAAAAATATATAAATAAAATCATGTTTATCGAGAAAATAATTATCGATACAGTGTGTCGATATATTTTTGTTGGCAATATTTTCTAAACTACATTATTTTAATCTTATGCAGAATATGTTCTACTTCATTTCTAGGAGTAAATAATTAGCTTACCCAGTTAGATTGTATGTTTTGAAGACGAACTGCGGTCCCATCCAGAGTCTGCGGTGCGGGCCGGCGTGCGTCACTATTTCGACTTGAGACAGCCATCTCTCTTCCTCGCTCATGCATATATCCGCACATCTCTGTTAATCATATAAATAATAATTAAATTCTATTTACCCTTGAAGAGAAGGCGTCCATTATGCCATCAAAAATGGTGTATAGAAATCCGAATGTTCGAACATCGTCTTAAAATTGTAGGAATGTGCCTAGTTACTCCACCAAATGTTCGAATCCTCTGTTGTAGGTCGTGATCGGAGTGAATGGTAAGTATCATGACCAATAGTAGTGATTTTAAGAAGTGGGAAAATTACGACGTTAAAATAGGTTCTAAAACTGTGTATGAATAAGGCAATATAGTTTTGTAGCATGTATGTGTATGTGTGTATGTATGTACGTGTGTAGTTGCGTACCCGGCACGTGAGCGGCTGCAGCAGCGGGTTGGAGGGCGGCAGCGGCGCGAGCAGGTCGGCGGCGGCGGCGGGGCGCTGCAGCGGCCACTGCGACACCGCCTCCACCTCCACCTCGATGCCGGACTCGTCACAGATCTTCTCCTTTGGGATGCCTGGTGGAACACCACATCATTACTCAACCAATATCGTTGAGATAATACACTAGAGATAATATACTACCCGCCTTAGGCCAGCGAGGTGGACTATATGGTTTACGATTTCTTTTTCTTCATATTCACTTCACTTCACATACGAGGTCCTTGAGGTCGTCTCAAAACCTAAAGCTGAGAATGCCCGTCCACACCACGACATTTATGGATAAATATATGCCTGGGGTAACACGTCGACGTGTTACCCCAGGCATTACTGAACCAATATCGACTATTTAAAATAGCTATTTACAACGACAATATCGATAGAGTATTTAGTGATATTTTATTTATGTATTGTACATAGTAAAGAATAACAGTTTATAAGACAGTACAAAACAATAAAGTACAAATGGCAGTCTTATCGCTCTAGGGCACAATATCTGCTAATCAAGCATGGGATGGATATCAGTATAAAAGAAAAAGGAAGAAAGATGCGTATGCTGCTGACATTGATATTAGATAAAACTTCAGTTTAATAACATGAAAAATAGTTATCGAATGGTTTGTCCCTTTCGATCGACTTTTGAATTCAATTTTTGCGAGGAAGACAAAAAAACATTTGATAACTAAAGTATGTTTTAAAACTGTCTATGAATAAGGCCAAATATGTATGCACATAGCAATCGTGTAAATCGCCTAATCGCAATCGTCACTCTTAATCGTGTTCTCGATTTTAGAGGAGACCCGTGCTCTGCAATGTGATACAGTACACCTAATTAAAGTACATTAAAGTTTAAACACAGTCATATAGGAGAATAGTATATAGTCTTACTGCTCAGTGGTCTGGGGTGTAACAACAGATGCAGCAACGACCCATCAGCCGCCATGAGGTACAACGCGGCGACGGGCGCGGAGGGGGCGGGGCGCCGTGGGGCCGCACCCCCGCCCGCCACCACACCCGACACCACCCCGGAGACCACGCCCACTGGACCGAAACGTGCACGCGCCAGTAATGGGGCACTACTGCCCTCTTCAGAACCGGATGATAAGCGCTGCCGACCTGCACATATACAATACAATCATATTAATCGATATATATAACACAATGGCATAGAATGTGACATGTTGACAATTTTTGTTATTGTAATTAATGGCCAGACAAGCATGTCATTCACCTGATGATTAAAGATACGACCGTTAATGGACAGTAGCAAATCCAAAAATTACCTACGCAGGCGGCCTTAACATATGAAAGACAGTTATAGCAAACCCAAATCGATGTTTTTTTTCTATATATTGTTGTTATTAGGCTCTTCATGTATTTTAAATCACAAAACAAACAAAAACCGTCCGATAATGTATTTATATACATAAAATTATTCAACGAACACAATGAAATTTATAATAGTGTTGCCATAATTGTGTTTAATGCCAATTGTCACCGCATGATACTCTTTTTTGCCAAGTTATAAATGTCAGCACAATACTTCATACTTATAATAGCGACTTACCCGAACTATTTCTAGTGATTGTGTGCGTGGGCAAGTTGGCCGTCGGGCGTATTTGCGCCAACGGAGTGCACGTAGTGGGCAGCGGGTAGGGTGGTAGGCGCGGGTTAGGGAACCATGAGCCTTGAGACATGCCGTCACCAACCTGCGAAGAAAATCACAAATTACTACACTTCTTACAGTTATTGATAATGATAATGGTATTCTTTTCGGGAACGTTATTTTTTCCATGTATATTTTTTCGACCGTTTTGTAATGTACAATGGTACTTTATGTGGTGTGTAGTGTGTAGTGGTAATGGGAATTATTGCAATTTCAAATTAACATCACCACATTGTTATTTTTTAAGCTTTAGCATGTTATATCTCTGCTAATACTAAATGACCCTGAGAGAATTTTTACACAAAAAAAAACTGACCAATAACCATTTTTCAAAATTAAACACACAAAATTGATTGTTCAGTTTCTTTTTAATGGGTTCATAAAAAAAACTCACTGCTTCATAGATTACACAAGATCGTATAAAAATATTTGCCGACCGGCTTTGTAAATCACAGTCGCAAATCGCAATATTTATCTTATTTATAAAACTTGTGAAATGTTATCGAATTCACTAGCTATAACACTAGTGTGTAGTATGTAGTGTGTAGTATGTAGTGTGTAGTATGTAGTGTGTAGTATGTAGTGTGTAGTATGTAGTGTGTAGTATGTAGTGTATAGTATGTAGTGTGTAGTATGCAGTGTGTAGTGTGTACAGGTATGTATACTGACCGGGCTGGCGGAGGGTCGCTTGTGCGCGTGCGCGTGTATGGGCAGGCCGGCGGAGCGGTGGAAGCGCGACAGGCGGTTGACGACGCGCGGCTGCGTGTGCGTGCGCAGTGTGCAGTGTGTAGTGTGTACAGGTATGTATACTGACCGGGCTGGCGGAGGGTCGCTTGTGCGCGTGCGCGTGTATGGGCAGGCCGGCGGAGCGGTGGAAGCGCGACAGGCGGTTGACGACGCGCGGCTGCGTGTGCGTGCGCAGTGTGCAGTGTGTAGTGTGTACAGGTATGTATACTGACCGGGCTGGCGGAGGGTCGCTTGTGCGCGTGCGCGTGTATGGGCAGGCCGGCGGAGCGGTGGAAGCGCGACAGGCGGTTGACGACGCGCGGCTGCGTGTGCGTGCGCAGTGTGCAGTGTGTAGTGTGTACAGGTATGTATACTGACCGGGCTGGCGGAGGGTCGCTTGTGCGCGTGCGCGTGTATGGGCAGGCCGGCGGAGCGGTGGAAGCGCGACAGGCGGTTGACGACGCGCGGCTGCGTGTGCGTGCGCAGTGTGCAGTGTGTAGTGTGTACAGGTATGTATACTGACCGGGCTGGCGGAGGGTCGCTTGTGCGCGTGCGCGTGTATGGGCAGGCCGGCGGAGCGGTGGAAGCGCGACAGGCGGTTGACGACGCGCGGCTGCGTGTGCGTGCGCAGTGTGCAGTGTGTAGTGTGTACAGGTATGTATACTGACCGGGCTGGCGGAGGGTCGCTTGTGCGCGTGCGCGTGTATGGGCAGGCCGGCGGAGCGGTGGAAGCGCGACAGGCGGTTGACGACGCGCGGCTGCGTGTGCGTGCGCAGTGTGCAGTGTGTAGTGTGTACAGGTATGTATACTGACCGGGCTGGCGGAGGGTCGCTTGTGCGCGTGCGCGTGTATGGGCAGGCCGGCGGAGCGGTGGAAGCGCGACAGGCGGTTGACGACGCGCGGCTGCGTGTGCGTGCGCAGTGTGCAGTGTGTAGTGTGTACAGGTATGTATACTGACCGGGCTGGCGGAGGGTCGCTTGTGCGCGTGCGCGTGTATGGGCAGGCCGGCGGAGCGGTGGAAGCGCGACAGGCGGTTGACGACGCGCGGCTGCGTGTGCGTGCGCAGTGTGCAGTGTGTAGTGTGTACAGGTATGTATACTGACCGGGCTGGCGGAGGGTCGCTTGTGCGCGTGGGCGTGTATGGGCAGGCCGGCGGAGCGGTGGAAGCGCGACAGGCGGTTGACGACGCGCGGCTGCGTGTGCGTGCGCACGCCGGGCGCGCCGCCGTACGGGCTGATGGCGAACACGTGCGTGGTGCCGCGCAGCGTGCTCACCGCCGCCCAGCGAGCGTCGCCGGAGATCGCGATGTCCTGCACACAAAAACATTATTATATTATACTCTACATGTAGAAATAGTCGCAATATGCGTGTTAGTAGCACTAGGCGGGTATAGAGGCAAGCCAGACGGAAAATATACTCAATATCGGTTTGCTTGCGCTTAAGGTGTATGCATGCGAATAATACCTACCAATGAAGGATAAATTTCTTTTTCAATGATACAATAATTAACTTAAGAATTATTATAATGAATACACCCAACAGTCACATACATAGTCCTGCCCCACACTAAGATCGAGTCTTGTGTCGTGGGTATCAGGAACTACGAGAGACGGTTCAATCTCACCTGTGTTTCACACAAATATTGTTTCGGTGCGGGGATCGAACCCGCGGGCTCTCGTTTCACAGCTCGCGTCTAACTAATTATACCACAGAAGAAGTCGATTTTGTTTTCTTCCGAGCGGTTCATAGTTTCTTTTATTAAAAACAATATAATAATATAGCTTTTTAAAAAACCGAATTATATGCTGATTTCACTCATAGCTCACCTGAACCTTGGCTGTAGTGTCACCCCTGTGCAATATATAAAGGTGGTGCACGGATGCGAGGCTGGGCCCGCAGGGGTGCGGGTTGATGCGGAACACGTGGAAGTCGTGTCCGCGGCGGTCGGCGGTCACCAGCAGCATGCCGCTCGCGTCGAACTTCAGAGCGATGATCGCCTCAGAGTGCGCCACGAAGTGAGCCACGATCGGGTCGCACTGCTCTTCGCTGTCTTGGCCGTCTTCGTCGTCCAGACCCTGGAAATATCATATTAGTAGTGTTATTTGCCTGGACACCTGCAATCGCCACCGATATATTAGTAGTCTCGGTGGCGATTGCCGGTGACGTAGTTGTACTAGAGTACAATTACAAAGCTGAGGTCTCGGGTTCATATCTCGGGTGGGGTAAAGTGATATTGATGTTTTCATTATGAACCCAGAGTCAAAGTGCCAGCTATGGCAATAGGCACGTCACCTATCACATCGTGGGACGAAACATACGAGGCGAAATGTGGGTGTCCTGGCACCTCTGGCTACACCTTCCCCAGGAATAAGGCGTGAGTCTATGATTGAATTAATGAATAGTCTCGCTGTAGCCAGGTTTAGTAAAAATTCAGTAAAAATGAGCCGAGTAGATCAGAGTGGCTGCAGGACCAATCAAAACCAAACATGAACCAGAATGAACAATGTGATTGCCAGGTTTCGTTGGGTGACTGAGGTTACCCGAATCCTGACTATTCTTACGTCTTCCTTTCTTAATGACTCTTGAGTTATGAATATTTAAAAACGACAGCAATTACTTAACATTACGTGGATGTAAACCCCTACTTTATCTGAAGTTAGAAAGTGTAATAGCATTATCATACCTCAATATCAAGTACAGTGACAATCCCGGGCTGCTGTATGTCGGCATTGGGCGGAGAGGGTGACTGGGAGGTGCTCCGCCCTCCGGAGAGGCTGTGCGCGACGCTCTCGCCCAGCCCACGCAGACCCTTGCTCAGGGACTTTGCTGCGTGGAGGACAGTCGCTGTGTAGCTGGTCACACCTTCGGCTAGAAGTAAAAAAAAAACAATAAAATTTATGCGAGATTGTTTCTGATGATATTTTCATGGAGGTATAAGTCCTAACAATCGTGCTTTCGATTGTAGAGGCTAGTGTTCTGCAGTGGGACGTTTATGAGCTGATACGGTAAAGCAAAGTTTCTGATGTTACAGATTAAAATGATTAATTATTATTAGAACTAATTGAAGTCGGGTGCCCGCCTACTAGGTGGCGACTGACGATCTAAGGTTGCAGTAAGTCGCTGAACGCTGGCTGCTTAGAACAGGTCGAATTGGAGATCCTTGGGGAAAGCTTATGTTAAGCAGTAGACTTCCTGTAGCTGAAATGATGAAGTGGAAGGATGCGAAAAAGGCCAATCCCACTTAGTACTAATCCACCACATTGAATAAATAGTACTTAGATATTTATTTTAATAATTCATTGTACACCATTAAAAAAAAGACAAGTTAATAATACCCTATATTTCTGAATACCATAGGTTGACTCAATACGCTACGAATTAAATATGACCCGTAAATTGTTGTTTTTAATTATTTTATCAATTTACGCAATATAGATAGCAACATTATAATTTGAACAAACAAACACATCATTATCAACTACACCCATTTAATAAATAACAAACTCAAACAAGTATTGTTATTCGGTGTTAATCTTTATCATTTCCTTTAATTAATTCAACAACGAGTTTTAAACTCAGTTTATATACAAACATTTTGTAATTGCGTCTGAACTTTATAAACCGTCGAATAAGCCGAAAGAAATTGAATAAAAAAAGACGGGTTGCACTCCGGGAGTGCGGGCAGAAGTGAAAACTTGATTATTAACGTTGAGCATGTTTGATATTTTGGAATGGTTAGGGAATAATTTTGCACCAATTGCTTTATCAGTATAAAAGTACTATCATTTATGTGGTAGAATACAATATTCATTTATTGCGCTATCGTACACAAACATGACAATTTATATTACATTAAAAATTTAACACTTTAAAACTATTACAATTATTTTACATTAAAAAGTTTATCTCTCCGAAAAATCAACTTTCATCCATAATTTCAACGACTTTTTCACCATCATCATTACCAGAACTATCATCGCCAATCTCTAAAACTGATACGATAGGTTTATGGTAGCTGAAGTAAGAAACGAACAGTTTTGATTCGAACCTATTTAAATGTCTAATAAAGACCGCATCAATAGTAGTTTTGTATTTCGTTGTGCTAAGATTGCGATCATTCGACATAGTTAAACCAAATTCATTATTTAAAAATTCAATTAATAGTTGATTTTTATCGTCTGCGAAGTTTATGTTGAAATCTCCACCCAAAATCATTGGCAATTCATCAAAGCTTTATAAACTGACAGCTAACTGACAGCTGTCTACTCTCCATCCGTCTTACGCTTTTCGTCTTACGATCAGGTCACGTGTCCTGACGCGAGTTTAAGATTTTATACCCATTACAGAAAAAGTGCTCAACGCCGCTAAAGAAGTTTTCACTTCAAAATTAAATAATAGTTAAAAAAAAACTAAAATACACGCTTTAATAAGATATACAACTAAAAAAGTAAAAATAATTGATACTGAATTTAAGATAAGAAAATGGAGTAAAATACATATATTTTATTGTTACAAAGCGTGGGGTGTTTACAACAATTACTTATCCTCCTGCACCCCACGCTTTGTAACAATAAAATATATGTATTTTACTCCATTTTCTTATCTTAAATTCAGTATCAATTATTTTTACTTTTTTAGTTGTATATCTTATTAAAGCGTGTATTTTAGTTTTTTTTAACTATTATTTAATTGTTTTGACTAAAAACATCCGTCTACGGCTGTATTTCCAATCAATAACGCCATCTGTTGGTCAGTAGTTAGACGGCTGTATTTCCAATCAATAACGCCATCTGTTGGTCAGTAGTAACATTTGACACTTGAAGAATACAATGTTAACGCCATCTAGCGAGGAATAGTGCAAAAGAATATCATGAAAATTATATAAATTAACAAAAATCATATTTTGCAAATTGAAAAATGGAATAATTTTATCAAATTAGTGTATTGTCATCGGTCCTCAATAAATCTACAAAGTTTGAACGAAATCTGGCCGTTTAAAGTGGGTCAAAATCGCGCCCAAAGAAGTCGGTTACAAACAAACATACAAACATACAAACAAACATACAAACATACCGGTGAAGCTAATAAAAAGCGTGTAAAAACTTTTTTTTTTTCAAAAGTGTCCGTAATTAAACATACAGAATGACTCCAAGTAGTAACATTTAATTTTATGATTTTAATTTTCATCAAACTAATGCTCAAACATCTTCAACAACGGCCAGCACACGTACAGATTACAAATACAAAACAAATTAAATCATGCACGAGTGGTTTTGCAACACAACGATATGCAGCGACCATAAGGTCATCGTGTACGCGAGTCAATAACCGTTGTTTAACAAAGGGAGATCAACCAATGTTTATGTATCGGCTGCAATGGAGATATTGAACAACTTCCTTGAGCAGATTATAGTCTTAAAATGTTGTGTGATCCTACAATATATACGTTTTAAAGCTTATCAAAAAAACAATTCAGTGAGTGGAAAAGTGCAGGCTACACTCCGTGGTCAAAATTATGAAATAATTTAATGAAAATATACTCTAATTATTTGATATCTATGGAAGGTGAATACCGCATTAGTAACAATATTTGAATTTGGAGTAACATAAAGGAGCCATTAGAATATAAAATTCGTGCTGAAAACGCATAGTAATATATATTTTTTTAGATTACTTTCACTCAAGAAGTCTAACTTATTTTCCAAAATAATACGGTCTTAAGTATTATCGATTTAAACATAGAAAATACTTGAGGTAATATTCAACCAGTTTTTCTATTATAATAGCAGCTGACCAGTATGCATTTAACATTCGCATTCACCTGCCACCCGCTCATGACCTCTAAGCCGTGCCTCCAAGCCGAACGGTAAACGGTCTAACAGAAATATTCACACATTTTCCCTCACCAGACGACGTAACGTAATGTAGGTCAATAGAAAAACGCTATTGGCATGACTAATCCGTACTCTGATAAAACAATAGTACGCAATAAAATCTTTGTATTAAATAAATGCAGGCCGCTTCCAACAGGTCATTGTGGAGATCCTTGGGGGAGGCCTATGTTCAGCAGTGGACTTCCTGTGGCTGATATGATGATGATGATGATGATTAAATAAATACTGTATCTGTATTAAGTTAACGATAACCGTGTTGGATGAAGACACGACTACCAAAGCACTGTCGATTCAAAGTTAAGAGTTTGGTGTTATTTAACAGCGAAGAAAATATACTCATGAATTAGAAAGGTATTTGAAGTGTAACAACCGCATACAACCAACGTGATGGATTAAGAGGACCATCGAATTAAAAATAATAAGCTAAACCGTCCCGTAACAAGGGTAAAAAATTGTGTTGCATTGAACCTATTTACGTACATAGGCGGTACAAAAAAACAAGTCCTATTATTTAAACGAGATTTTTTATAATACAGGGGCAAACGAGCATACGGTTTGTTTTACAGTTTATTCAACAATCATCATCATAATCATTATCAGTCAGTTGCAGTCCACAGTTGGATATACCGGCCTCTCTCAAGATACGCCATAGAGCCCGGTTTGCCTTTGTCTGCTATTTCAACAATTTGTATACGTAAGCCATGTGTGACTGCGCAGCATGTGTAAATAAAGTTTTATTCCTATTATTAAACTCGACACTAATGTTCTACGCAGATGGAATCGCGTGAGTTGCTGACATGAAATCCATTATTTCAACAAATTAATTGTTCTAATTGCAACGTCAAACAAAGCGGTTGTTTTCAACGAGTTTTTATTCGATGTTTTTTTTTGTTTATCTACGCAATAAAATTGTAATATATAAGTTTTTCGGTACTGTGTAAACGTGTTATGACATGCTTCTTTCGTGCAAAGTGTAGTATTTTTCCCTTTGACATAAATATAAAATGTTAGGGATTTTGTGCATAATTTTAGGGAATGATTCAGACGTACCAAATGCTTGCATTGTTTTAATTTTTAAACACAAAGACTGACTATATCTAAAGATTCGAGCTTTTTAAATTACTAGTTATCTATCCATTGCTTTATCATGAAAAAGAGATATCACGGGTTTTTTTTAACACAGTAAAAGTATATCCGGTATCTGTATTTATAAAGACGATGTGATAAACTAAGGCCAAATTTTTGCAATGGGACAGTATAATTACGAGGCCAATATTACTATTACTATAATATTGTAAGCAATGTACTAATAATGTACTGTTCAATCTACATAATTCCTTACCTTCACACCCCCCGCTGCTTCGTTTAGACTGGTTGAGTTTCTTATCAGCGTATGCCAGCCAGCGGTCGCCCAAGGTCAAGGGGTTGATGGGGGCGTTACCCCCCAGGGGACAGGGGCAGGGGTAGCAAGTGGTCACCGCCATCCTATCCTCTAAAGTAGCCGCGTCGAATACAGCGAACCTCTCAGAGAATGAAACCACCACGGAGCGTTTGTTAGCCAAGACATCTAATATGGGGTTCTTGAATTTTATACTTTTGACCTGAGAATAAAAAATAAGTTTGTAGTGGTTAAGGTAGAAAGTATACTATGAAGAAATTTAGCTGCCATTGCGATATGCTCGCTAAAACCTATGATAGAAATTTGGATAGGAATACAAGCGAAATGTGTGCGAACGGAGATACAATAGTCAATTATTGCATGTTAACAGTATAAATTAAAGTAGTCAATAAAAACACAAAAATTCCTTTACATTGGCTATACATAAAACGCCTCTATTCTCAGAAGTCAGAAATACAAGAAAAGGAAACAAAAAATAATATAATGGACATTATCTGTCCAAGACTACATTTCTCATTCCTTTTATAAGTGTACATAAATGTGTTATGACTATAAAACCTCGTTCCATTCTAAATGACCTATATGATTAACTGGTTTTAGTTGTAAACAAAAAAGATAAAGACATGTCCTGCGACATTATATCTTACGACGAAACTTTTTTATTCATCATGTTACAAACTTTTTTGAATCTTGCTATACTGAGGGTTTTTACGTTTCATTAGGTATTTTGTATATTAGAGTACAATAAAGCAACCAACCATTCCATTTGATGACTGTGGCTTGGCTTTGTGGCCCTGGCTTTTCTAAAACCACCATTTTTGCCCATACACGCAATTTCAACGTCGCGTCGTGTCAACAAATTATAAATGATTCCTGTATTATTAGAGTACAATGTTAATAATACTTTATCGACGAAGAAGGAAGAACATACCTATATTACGAATTAAATAATATTATTCTAAACCCAAAAATGTTGATCGATAACATTGAGAAAGTTAAGGCATAATGATCAACGTCCACCATTGTTTTCATTCGTTTTTTAGGTAGAAAATAATTTATTTCTCATACTGCATCAGCAAAGCTTTACAATAATCGTGAGATATAGTTACTTTGCCATACCCGTAGCATAATACTATCAATAAGGTTGTCAAGGCCTAAAAGCTTCTGCAGATTGCGAGACTTTCTATTGGTCGTTAGTCCCGCAGGGGCTCTCAATCATTCCGCAGATAAAACATATGTTTATTATAACTATTATATCTTAATAATTTATACTTTTATCAATTTGTCGAAAAATGCTTGTGGAGAACTCTAAAGTCTAAATATACTTGGACGAAATTGTAAACAAAATATTATAAACATTTTATTTTTCTGATATTATTTTAATGAAAGTTATCAAACAGTGAATTGGGTTAGGACGGGTTAGACGTCGCGTGTCAGCGAGCACGCGCGGGTCACACGGCTGAATCACCACGTCCACTTCCATACACGTGCCAACTACAGTTTACGCAAATTGATAACCAGGCGACATAATACACTTTCAGCGGACACAAATAAATCCTACACAAATGAATACAGATCTAAACAAACCTAAATCAATTAATATTTGCCTGTTGGCTATTTTAGTTGCTATGATTATACGAGTCCTCGGCATTTTTTTGTAAATGTATAATGTCGTTGGAATACGATTCGTTTAATCTATTAAAATCAAAAAAAATCCATTGTTATAAAATCCTTCCCTTCATGTCACACATAGACAATGTAGGTAAGCCTTTTGTTACGTTACGAATTTATCATCAATCTTAATCACTGCTAAATGCCAGAGATTTCCGAGTCACGCGACCAAGCGTCTAAATCAGAAAAAAATCTTAATGTATAACAAATGATATGGATGTCAGTAACCAATACCCAGCAGCGAGTTGACGATGATAGATAGATATATAATATAGATATAGATAGGGATATATAGATATAAAGATAGAGGGATAGATAGATATAATGATAGGAGGATAGATAGATAGACAGAGAGATAGATAGATAGATATAAATTCTCACCTGTTCACCACCTCTGATAGATATAAAACTAAGCGCGCAGAACGTCGGGCCGGGTCCGGCTGAGTCGCACAAGGCGATGAGGGGCCTCTTCGATGCAAAGCAGTCGCCGTGCTGCGGAGTAGGCAGTATACGGAGCACCCTCACTGTGCCTTGTCGCCAGGACAACACCTCCTGCGCCTCGCCCGAGGGCGGGATCAGCCACACCTGCACCCCTGAGCCGTAGCCCAGGATGAGCAGGAGCGGTGATATGTCGGTGTCACTGTCTCCTTCTGGCGTGGGCTCGTTTATGTCGGCGGTTTCGAACCTGGTTGGAATTATTTATGTGTAATGCACGGTAGTTCTAATGTGTTATACAAAGAAACTGACATCAATACGATTGTCTCTTTGTACTATTTCTATCTAAAACTTGGGAAGAAATATGTGGAATTAATATGCTGGTTTCTTACCAAAACTATGGTAATGCCATGATTGTCAATTCAATTTACTTATAGCTTATCACTGTTTACGATACTGTAATTATTAGACATTTAAAAAAAAAACAATAATATATGTATACTAGAAAATTTCATACGGATATTAAAGATCTTCAACATTGCAACCTAATGAGATTCGCAAAAGACATACTAATTAAGGTTTATAAGTCTTTATTTACATCAAACCGTACACAATCCTATGCACCCAAATATGACAAAAAATATAGCAACTCACCGCGCCCACTGTATGACATCCTTAGGGTCTACCGAAGAGGAGGAGGAGAGAGTGACGTCGTTGATGAAGCCGGACACCGCGTCGATGATGCTGCGGTCACTCGGCGGCCGCGACGGCACCGTCAGCGGCCCGCCCGACCGCACGTGCCGCGGTGACTCCGCCGACATTGCGACTTGTACTTGTCTGTGTATTACACTAACATTTAGTTATATTATACTGGCAAAATTTCAGCAGTCGTAAAAATAATTAATACTGGACTAATTGGAGTTCTGGTCGGCAGATCAAAAAAAAGGTTTTCTAAATCGGCTTCCAATTGCCGATAGTACGATTGAGAGTGGTTAGGCTATATAGCCTACCACACTGGCCTAGTACAGGTTGGCAGACTTTACATACCATCGAAATTTATACAAATCGCTATGGTATTCAGATTTTCTTACGATGTTTTCATTCGCCGTTTTAGTGCGTTATGATTCACTAACAATACACACATAGCTTCGAAAAGTCAGAGGTGTGCCCTGGGATTTGATCCCGCGACCACCATGAAAACGTTCGTCCTTTACTGACAGTTAGACAACATACGGCCGGTTTCTACAATCTCGATTATAGAGGAGGCCCGTGCCCTGCAATGGCACGTATATGGCCTGATACAGATCTCACACCTATCGAATTGTGCTAGCTTAAGTAAATCGGATTGGATATAATATTTACACATACACTTGCATGTCCCACTGTGACGGATATTCCACTATCCAGATTAATAGGCTTTTTGGATGGATATGAACAATCCACACACAGCTTTCGAGTCTCCGAAAATCTCGATTGTGCACCAAAACAAATATTTGTTGATATGAATAACAAAACAGGCATTGTGTGTGGGATATTGTTATAGCTACTACCATATAAAACGCTTATAAGTCAAAGCCAGTGTTTTTTTTTTTTTATACTGGCCTGGCATAGTGGCGGCATTGCACCTGATGGAAAGTGCCAACGCCGCCCAGGCAGAGTATCCATTGGCATCGGACGACAGTCCCATGCCAATGGAAACAATTATGCCGGCCTGCTAAGGTGCCTCTTCACACCGCGGCGGAAGGACCCAGGATTGTAGGAAGGAGGGAACACGTGCGCCGGCAAACAATTCCACAGCCTGACGGTGCGGCACAAAAACGAATTTGAGAACCGTTTGGTTCGCGCCGGGATGGTGTGGACCGTCAAGCTATGGCTTCGCAAGCCAGCACGCGTGGTTCTGGTTAGGAATGGAGAGGAGGGGAGCCAGTTGAACAATTCAAGTGTTATGATATTTTTATACTCCCAGATTGAGACCACATACAATGCACAAAAATCCGTCGCCATGACTATCGTATGTCTTGTTCCGAGTGTATCAGTTTATATGAGGACTCAAATAAGCTAGAATAAGTTGAGAGGCCCCAGTAAACACAAAAAAGAGGTAAATTACAATGGACGAAGCGAAAGTAATGTCAGGGGTTTACTCTATACTTGGACACGAAGTTCGAATGTTCGGAAGATGAACGTCAACATATAAGATAAAAGTTTTCCACTTCAAAAATCAATACTATTCTCTATGGACCTTATCATTTACTTCGAAGTTCGAACTTAGTCCAAGATTACGATGTACGATTCAGGATTCAAAAATTTTTAATGTATTTAGGCATATTCGTAGTTTTCTGTGCGATGTTCGAACACTCGTCGTGGTGTCGGAGTACAGAGTAACCCCCGTGGATCGACCTAAGTGGCGATCTACAGAATCTGCCCACCCCTATGGGATACAGGCGTGGCGATAAATATACAAAAATAAGTGTTCTGGGAAGTTGGCACCAAATTCCGTGCAGTTTAATAGCATTCCATTTACTTTAGATGCATTATTGATATGCTTTATGGTCACTTAAGTGCAGGTACAAAACATGATGCAATATTAATACTAGTTGCAACATGCATAGGTAATTGCAGTGTGTACCTATTTACTATTTTATGAATACTTTGAGAATAACACCAATTACAAAGTTATTTTATTATTATTAGACTACTTGCCTTAAGAGCGTTTATACCCTGCACGCGCTTTTTGGCTTAAAAACAGGACTTTTCAAATGAGTTAATAGCCACCAATAAACAATTTAAAGGAAAAATAATTTTTACTAATTTTAAAAAAGGTTGTCATCTAGGGATTTTGGTGGAAAACATTATAGATTGATGGATAATTTGTGAGTACTATACGGATTACTAAACACAAGTTTCGTTTTTTAGGCTTTAAATGGCAATTTAAAAGCTTAAGATATCCTTAACCACTAAATATAAGATGAAAATAAAAATATTATCAGACTAATAAGACCCTTATGGAGGGATTTTGCTGAGAAAAATAATCTTTTTGTGTTTAGTTCCTGAAAAATAAAAATTTAAACAATGCGAAATTATTCAGAAACTCTCGTCAAGAACATATTTTTTTTCACCAACTTATCGTACATAATTTTTTATAACAATTGCATATTATAATAGAAGAACATCTTATCAATAAATTACCATTTTTATATTTCAACAAAATTAGTTTTCATGTTTTCTACAAATATTTAAAAAACCACTATAAAACACGCTGTCCGACGTGGATCAAATCAGACCGCCGCAAGGCCTTCTAGAGGGAGGACGTATCGCTCGTCGCTCCGGCCTGGCTGCAGTCGATTATGCCGCAAGTAGTAAAAATAGCCACGCGCGGAATGCGATTACCACATCTTAGTACTTTGGTAGTAAAATATTTAATTATTTTTATTACCTACAATGATTTTGTAGTGAGTATAAATTATGTTTCAGGTAATATAATGGGACGTAATTCCGAGGCTAAATTATGTTATGTATTGTAATATAAAATTAAATATATTTCGTAATTGTAAGAGGTTGTAAGGCCCCTAACACTATTTATGTGTTCGAACACGAAATGATTAATAAAACGTCCGTAGTGTCTACTGATTGAACACTGATTTGAATGCAACTTAACAATGTAATAATAACGAAAATATGATTAGTATCCAAATTTTGTATTATTCTATGCTTGCACAGTAATATTTGTCTACTTATAATGCAAATAAAATATTTTTATGATATTATATTACAGTTACATTTCAATTGAATATTTGAAGCGCACGGATCAAAGTTGTTTAAGCCGATTGTATAGCGAGCCTACGCGGCAGCTCTACGCACACAGCTTTGGTCGCGTATGTGTTCGTGAAATTAACGAAGAAATACCTATAGTTGACTTTGCGCGCAAGGTGTATACGCTCTTAACATATTATTTAATTACCATTACAACATTGCATCAGGCCTACCCCTGCGCCAAATATTTTATGTTTAGAATAAGAAATCAATCTGGGTATAGATAATAGTTCCACAGAAAAAATGGAACTACATTAATACCTGGCCAAATAACATATTTCGGAAAACTGTTAAATACTGTAAAGTCCTCTACAATCGAGAGTACAATTGAGTGGCTAGGGTATATAGTTCACCACACTGACCTAGTGCAGATTGGCGATCTTTCCATGAAATCCTTACAAATTGTTATGGTATGCAGGATTCCCCACCATGTTTTCCTTCACCATTATAGTGCGTGGTGACTGACTATTAATACACACATGACTCTGAAAAATCGGGAGGTGTGCCCTGGAATTCCAAACCAGTGTGAACATTTGGGCAGCTACGTCTGGTATGGACCAGATGGTAAATGGTCACCAACAGGCCACACACTTATATGTCTAATATATTTTATATATATGTATGTACACTATGCACAATCCGATTTCAAGCAGGCAACATCATTTTCTTGGCCAATTATAATAAGCTTTTCTTGGTGGTAGATACTCTATGTGTACTGCACTTCAGTTACTGTCAATGACTTGTTGATGAATTGAATACCAGATAAAATCTTACAGTGTTTATTTCTAGTTTTGGCTTACTTAGGCAAAATTATTTCATGTGTTTGTGAGTAATGTTTGCACCAGAAAATAAATAAAACAAGATACTGCTAAATTGGGTTTGCATTGCAATATTGATAACATAGCCTTCATAAAAATTACATTAAGTAAAAAGCGTAGACACTGCAGCAAACAGTAAAAATCAAAGATAATGTCAAACAAAGTAACTAACAAAAAATGAGTCATTTATAAAATAAAATACAATGAAATCGAGAAATATATTAAATATGTCTCTAATACTATGAATTCTAGAAATACAATGAAATTCTCATCTGTAATGCTTAAATGTCTCAATTGTCTAAATCTCCAATACCATAGGGATGCAGTTTAGTAAAAACAATAAGAAGATAAATTACTTAGCATGCATTATAAAGGTTTAATTAAGTTGCAATTTAATTTTGTTAGTGGAACAATACAAACTTAAGGAAAAATACCTTCTACTTGACAAATACTACTGAATTTCATGGCAACAATTCAACCACAGATGTAGTTTAGATGACGTAGAAATGATTGATGCATCTTGATGATATTATATTGAATGTAAGTCACAAAAAAAATATTTTAAGACAATTGATAATATATAGCCAAGGCAAGAAACACTACATTCTAAATACTTGAAGATAAATGATACCATTAAAATTTTGTAACAGATGTTTATTATTTTCTATTTATGATTCAGATTTTTAAACTACTTACTGACAATTACACGTTTTTTTGTGTAGGGCTATAAAATTAAAATCACAATGTTATTGAACTTATTGCTATTTGTATTTATGTTACTTTGGAACCTAATTTTTCTGTACCTACTTCGAAAATAGTATTAATTATGTAAAATTAGTGACTTATGCCAGAACTCATAATAAATATTTTGCGAAAGATTCTCGAAATCACCTTATTTTATACCAAAAGCAATTTCATTTGATAATTTCGTATTGCAACTCAATTTATTAAACTTAATAACGGTACATTAACCTTTTCACTACAAAAAGTAAAAACAAAAGCAATTTGAAAATAGAGTTCGTAAAAACTTACATCAATATTATGTTATTGGCAAACGTACAGATTACATAATTTACACACAAAATATTGTCAACCTTATGAATATTCAATAGTTGCACTAGAAGCTAGAAAATTATATGTTTATATTTTAGGAAACAGCTGGTTATACAGCACTAATATATAACTAACTATACAAAGCAAACATGAAAAGGGACCGAGGACAAAGGAAATCGATGCAACTTCACCTCACCGCGATATATTAATATATATCTACTGAGTGCGTTTTTAAAACTAAGCAAATTACGCATTAATATAACGACTTACCTTGTTTACGAAAACAATTCTCATTTTAAATCCATTTTCGAGTAAAATGCAATTGCGTCGTTTACTGGCAGTCGAAAACAATGACGTCACACAAATAAAAAACAAAACCTACACAGACATAGCTCACTCGCTTTCTCAATCGATTGTTACAATCACGCAAATACACAATAAATAAATAAATCACAAATAAATTAATTTTATGTACAAAATATACAACGATTTGCGAGAACAGATGATTTGAATGACAATACTCGAACGCCCACTTGTTAGTTTTGTTTTTGTGTGCGTGTGTCAATCAAATACGAACAGATGTTCGTATTCGTACAGTGTTCACATACATAAATGTCATTGTGTGGAAAAATACGCCATATAATAAAAAAATATCTTACAGACGGGATGGTTAGTCAATAATAAATAGAAATAACCAATCTTTTCTTATTTGCTTCACCTTCCATACTAAATATACTTTACGATTACAAGTAATTATTACTTTCATTATAAAATATTTGGTATCATAGATAACATCATTTTAAAATTATAAATTATAACACTAACGATGTAACCTACCTATAATGTTGAATTGAAAAAGCAGATCTGTTTTTTTTATTAATCTTTGCAACTTAGATACTAGGTTGACGTTCCAATACACGCAAATGAATTGTATTTGAAACTACATTAAAATAATTTATAATTTCTACAAAATAATGTGCAAAGTATTCTGATGCTTTGCAAATTAAATGCATTAAAATTAATATTTTCTACAAAATATACCTTTAGATAATTTGCTTAAATTGAGAAAAGAACATTATCATACCCGTCATAATAAAATACAGAAAAACACAGTGTACGGTGCGCACTGGTGCGCACGGACGTAATATTTTGGGCTGAAGGCAAATTCGTGATTTTGCAATAAAATGTATAATAAATGCGTGAACCATCTGCTAGGTATAATTATTCTTGTCATAGTAATTAGGAGCATCACGATGAAGAAAAATATAAGATACAATATTTTATTGATTTTCATTGATGATATGCGCCATATTTTGGACGAAAGTATATATTTACCCAATTTATGCAATATGGCTTTTAGAGGTGTTACATTTAAACACGCTTACGCGCAGGTAAGAAATATCATATAGTATCAATGTTGTTATCTACTTTCCATGGGTATCGAACCCGCAGTATTATGTCTATAAGCGGTTTTCTATCCCACTGCATGCGAGAACTCTATCACTATTTACTTTAGCCCCTTTATTTTGAATAATAAAATAGGTATAATATTTAACTCCTATTACAATATTGTAACCAGTCTACATTTTAATGGACTTCAAAAAAAGGAGCTTATGTATTCGTTGTGTAATTATGTATGTAATGTTGTCAGAATTGCAGTTTTTGGATATGTTAGTCTATACGTTGGTACTTATTTGTAATCATGTTTTTCTTCTAGCAAGCTCTTTGTGCTCCAAGTAGAAATTCCGTACTGACTGGCCGCCGCCCCGACAGCATTCGATTATACGATTTCTATTCGTATTGGCGTGACACAATCGGTAATTTCACCACGATGCCACAATTCTTCAAAGAAAATAATTATGATACATTCTCTGTTGGCAAAATCTTCCATCCTGGACTAAGTTCTAATTTCACGGACGATTTCCCGTACAGCTGGTCTCATATTCCTTACCATCCACCTACGGAAAAATACAAAGATGCGCCAGTATGCAAAGACAAGAAAACTAAAAATCTGTATAGGAACTTGATATGCCCGGTAAAAGTTTTGAGTCAGCCTGGAAAGTCGTTACCGGACCTACAAAGCCTTAATCACGCTGTGAACATACTTAAATCAAGAAACAGCAGGAAACCTTTTCTATTAGCCGTTGGATTTCACAAACCTCACATTCCTTTGAAGTTTCCAAAGGAATATCTAGGTATGAAATATATATTTTTACACGCTTTATATTAGCTTCACTTGTATGTTTGTATATTTGTATGTTTGTATATTTGTATGTTTGTTTGTAACCGACTTCTTTGGGCGCGATTTTGACCCACTTTAAACGGCCAGATTTCGTTCAAATTTTGCACACCTGTCAAAGACCGATGACAATACAATAATTCGATTAAATTATATAATTATCCTGATTAGATTCGCCAGGATTAATTATTCTTATAATTGATGACCATTGCTACATTCATCGCTAGATGGCGTTAACATTGTATTCTTCCAAGAAGCTTATACCCAAATGGAGATTGCATTCCGTATAAAACACTAAAGCACAAAAATTTGACCTTGAATGCAATCGCTGTTGCCTGCTATCCTTTTCTTTAGAGTGACAATGAATGAAGTTCACGTGAAGTTCATTCATTGTTACGCTAAAGAAAAGGATAGCAGGCATCAGCGACGTCATTCAAGGTAAAATTTTTGTGCTTCACTTTTATATACGGAATGCAATCTCCATTTGGGTATAAGCTTCTTGTATTCTTCAAGTGTCAAATGTTACTACTGACCAACAGATGGCGTTATTGATTGGAAATACAGCCGTAGATGGATGTTTTTAGTCAAAACAATTATATAATAGTTAAAAAAAACTAAAATACACGCTTTAATAAGATATACAACTAAAAAAGTAAAAATAATTGATACTGAATTTAAGATAAGAAAATGGAGTAAAATACATATATTTTATTGTTACAAAGCGTGGGGTGCAGGAGGATAAGTAATTGTTGTAAACACCCCACGCTTTGTAACAATAAAATATATGTATTTTACTCCATTTTCTTATCTTAAATTCAGTATCAATTATTTTTACTTTTTTAGTTGTATATCTTATTAAAGCGTGTATTTTAGTTTTTTTTAACTATTATATTTACTAAGTCAGATATTTCCTAGGTCCCAAGCGGTAATAAGAATTACAAACTTGACATCAACAGAGAAGACTAATTTTTCTCCCAATGTGATTGGAACTGAAGTGTTAAGCGTACCGTGCTACACAATACGTAACTGCTACACCCAAGAAGCTTATACCCAAATGGAGATTGCATTCCGTATAAAACACTGAAGCACAAAAATTTGACCTTCAATGCAGTCGCTGATGCCTGCTATCCTTTTCTTTAGAGTGTCAATGAATGAAGTTCACGTGAAGTTCATTCATTGCTACCCTAAAGAAAAGGATAGCAGGCAACAGTAACGTCATTCAAGGTCAAATTTTTGTGCTTCACTTTTATATACGGAATGCAATCTCCATTTGGGTATAAGCTTCTTGGCTACACCAGATGGTTTTTTGTTTTATACAATATCAAGACCTCAATAGTCCTTGTAATATTTTGCGTACAATCGGAAATACTATTAAAATAAAACATTTGTCAAAATAGTATTAAAGTAGGTAGTAGCTTGTAACCAATGATTAAATTATAATTCTTTTATCATTGCTTGTAACATGATCCAAATATTACCTAGTATTTTAAATTAAAGAGTGGGAGTGGGAGTGTATATTTTGTAGTGTAGTGGGAGTTTAGGAAGTTGTATCATATATTTTCGTCGGATATACCACAGAGCCTGAAGATTAAAATGTTCAAACAGTGCGCAACGGCGGATCCAGGGGGCAGGTCATGGGGGACATGACCGCCCACCCCTGGGCTGGCTCCAAATTGACAGAATTTATTTATTATCTTGTTGATAAAGTTTATAAGTACAGATAAATTCTTTGTATGTCGATAAATAAATAAAAAGTGTACACGTTCACAAATCACGGCTGTAAAAAAACATTAGAAAATCATTATTACCAATTTGGGTACTGAAATCGTACCCAGTGTCCTGGCAAGATCTATATGACCCCCCTGGCTTGGAAGCTGGATCCGCCCTTGCTGTAATGACGTACGAAGCAGAGACGTGGACACTGACGGTGGGACTAATCCATAAGTTAAAAGTCGCTCAACGTGCTATGGAAAGAGCTATGCTCGGAGCCACTCTGAAGGACAAAATTCGAAACGAAGTGATCCGTCAGAGAACCAAGGTGACCAACATAGCTCTGAAAGTGAGTTGGTTGAAGTGGAAGAGGGCCGGTAGCGACTGGATGCATAAAGCAGCAGACCGGGCTCTGTGGGGTACCTTGGAAGAGGCCTATGTCCAGCAGTGGACTGCAACGGGCTGATGATGATAGTAGTGGGGACATCTTACCGTCTCTTTCACATGCGCAAACTGTAAGGCGTGGTAAGCTTAGTGACGTCACTAGTTTTGTTTTGTATCCATTGTAATTACTCCCATTACAAGATTATAAATATTTCAATATTTTTTAATTCTGAGTGGATTAACAAAATTATTGTTAGATTTTGGATAAGGATACCTTAAATACAATAAAAAAATGGAGTCAAATAGCCTATATAAATAAATAAATAACACCCAACAGTCACATACATAGTCCTGACCCCACATTAAGATCGAGTTTTGTGTCGTGGGTATCAGGAACTACGAGAGACTTTTCGGTCTCACAAACACCCAGACCCGAGAGAAATATTTGTGGGCCGCACAAACATTTCTCTCGATGCGGGGATCGAACCTGCGGCCTCTCGTTTCACAGGCGGCGTCTTACCGCCTGCGCCACGGAGGCTGTCGAGAATAATTATTATATCAAATATTTGATATATAAATAATTATATCAAATATTTTGTAAATGGAGTATACTTGTTATAGTATATATTGGCTTGTCGTAAGACATATTTAATTGCCTACGCGACCAATAAATTAATTTCATTTCAATTTGTCATTTCCTTATGATTTGGGATCTCAATACTGGGACTTTAATTAATACATATTTATGAAATGATTTAGGTACCTACGTACAAGCATTGCGGATACCTACCTATGTATAAAACTAGAAAAGGGACCTCAGTACCTGGCATGGGCGTAGCCACGGTGGGGCAGACTGGGGCGCTTGCCCCACCCTAGATATCGTCGGTGATATTCTAAAACCGCGGAACTAACAGTGTTTAAAACCGCGTATTATAAAACTAGCAAAATCGAGATTTCGCGGGCTTAGTCGATTTACTAATTAATTAATACATATTTAACATAACTAATGCCTACAATACCAAGAAGAATATTATAATTTGACAATTTAAAAGTTTAAACAATAGAAAGTCATGTAGTTTAGTAAATATTATGTGTGTTTCCTCGTTCCTGTAAAATTCACTGCACCTGCCTTACGCGGTTTTAAACACTGTTAGTTCCGCGGTTTCATAATATCACCGACGATATGACCTATAAGGTACCTAACCAAACCTAAAAAAATAATTATCTAGGTAAAATACTAGATAGGTGAGCAATAAGAAAGCGTTGAGGATAATTCGAATTATTAATACAGACACAGGGTGCTATAGGGTGAAACCTTTTTGAATGAAAATATAACCGGGGTAAGACCGTGGATACAGTTTGCTAATTACATATTATTTTAGACTGCTGCCCCACCCTGAGCCCATGGCTGGCTACGCTCATGGTACCTGGGTATTAAATCAGTCTCAATCAAGTGTAAATATCAGTAAAACCATATCTTAATTAACAAATCTAATTTTATTGTAAATAATGTCGTTGATTACCTTTTGATTGTATCTGAAATCTAGATTCCGGTTATCAGGTTACAAAATTGTATACTTACCTTGAAAAAAATATATTATGTCGGTGCATTGTAATTTATAGATATCAAATGAAGTATAAAAAATTCTGCAATCTACTCCATAATGTTATTCTATGGGACTTTCACATTTATATAATTTATCCGTTTACTATAACCGTTGCTCACCATGTCAATTATGAAAATATTTCCAACTTGTCCGATGCACCACAGTGTCATTAACATTGGTTTGTTTTCTAGATAGAGTACCATTGAGCAAAGTCAAGCCACCGAAAGTACCATATATGCCAAAGAACATGCCGCTTGTCTCCTGGCATCCGTGGACTGATGTTCGTCAAAGGCATGACATCAAGCGCCTCAATATATCGTTTCCCTTAGGCCTGATGCCACCAGACTGGACAATAAAGATCAGACAAAGTTATTATGCGGCGGCGATGTACATAGACGATTTGATTGGTGTGCTAATGCAACATGTAGATACGAGGAAAACGGTAGTTGTTCTAACGAGTGACCATGGTGAGTTTCCTACATTGATACTGCGTTAGTCAAAACAATTTGCATGTTATGTAGGTGGTATATAATAAAGGACCTTGGCTTATAATTTCGGAAATGTGAGACAGGTATGTAATACTAAATGATAATTGTACTTATTTTAGTCTTTATGGCCCTGCGCAGACGACAGACTATCCGTGACGCACTTTTTAGTCTGTGAAAATAGAACCTATGCAATTAGATGCAATAACGCACACGACGCGCAAAAAGTCCGGCGCACAAAAAATCCGTGTAATTCGGGCAGACCGCACCGCGCCGCGGCGCGCCGCACCGCACAAAAAGTGTGTGAAAAAAATTGAACGTTTGCTTCAATGCGCGCTAACGCAGACGGCGCACTCTTTAGTCGGCAATCTGCATTTGCTAGGGGTGGGTGGACGTAACGCACGCGATCTATTATCATGGCGCCAGAGGTCGATGTAACTATGTTAATTCAAGAAATACAAAACAGACCAGCAATTTATGATACTTCTAAGGCAGAATATGATGATAAAAAATAACCATGATTAATTAACCTAACCAAAATCATGATAAAATAAATAGCAACTCATCAAATGTAGGAACAGACATTTTATAAATTTTGAAAAAAATTGCCGGATGTTGTTTCAGAATTGAATGTTTAGTATGGAACTGTCCCTTCAGTAATCTTTCCGAAAGTATAGGATGTACCCAAAATTCTCTATTTCTTCTTCTTTCTCTGTACTTCATGTACAAAATAATACTTCGCGATCTCTGCACGGTTTCCATAGCGTCTACGTCCCTACAGCTCTGCCGACAAAATGATCGAAGATGTGCGTTGTGTGCGTTGAGTCTGTGAAAAATCCGCGACCGACTTTTTGCGCGCCATGCAGACTTTTTGTGCGCCGCAGACTCGATCGCACAAAAAGTGTGCCGTCTGCGCAGGGCCTATTGGTTACTAGGGGCGGTAAACTCATATTTTTTACAGGTTGGTCACTAGGCGAAAATGGACTCTGGGCTAAATACAGTAATTTTGATGTGGCTTTAAAAGTACCTTTAATATTCATGGCTCCTGGATTAGAACAAAATGAAGTTAATGTTCCAGTGGAACTGATCGATATATTTCCAACCTTGGTAGAACTTTCTGGAATATCAAAAAACGTTCCTAAATGCACCAGCCAGAAAGATAAGACATTATTATGTTTCGAAGGAAAAAGTTTGGTGTCTTTGATGAAAACAAATACAAATATAAACGAGGAATTATTTGCAATCAGTCAATATCCTAGGCCAGGCGTCTACCCGCACAGAAACTCTGACAAACCTCGCCTGAAAGATATAAAAATAATGGGATATAGTATAAGAACAAGAAGATACCGATACACAGAATGGGTAGAGTTTAATAGCACTTCATACATAATTAACTGGAACAAATTATATGGCTTAGAATTGTATGATCACACAACCGACCCGGACGAATCCAATAACCTAATATCATTTAAATATGATATCATAAAACGTTATCTATCAAAGTTATTAAGATCGAATGTAGATCCAAACTACATAAATTATACTAATCTTTAGTAGTTACTTATGAATAAGATATACCTACTATAGTAAGTGTTGACTGGTGTACAGAATGATAGGTATTAGCACTACGTCAACCATCGGTGATATCGGGAACCATCAAGATTGGAGCGGCGCGCTAAAAAGAATCTCTAACCCATAGCAAAAAACAGAAAAAGTGGCCTGTAGTGTCTCTTTATTTCCGAAACCCTGGGTGATCAGTTGTTACCGGTAGTGTAGCCAAGATACTTCTAATGCTTTGACTATGTC
The DNA here is from genome assembly GCA_023078785.2 of Hyles euphorbiae. NCBI lineage: Eukaryota > Metazoa > Arthropoda > Insecta > Lepidoptera > Sphingidae > Hyles > Hyles euphorbiae. The sequence continues at coordinate 3,905,750 of CM041041.1, read as the reverse complement.
TGCATCGTCGAAATACAATAATTACATAAACAATTAGACGGGTTTAATAAGAACAGGATCGAATGGAAACAAAACTTTTCAAGTGTTTTAATAGGCCGATTCATTTGAAAAGCCTTTACTTTGTATTTGTTGAATATTTTTATATATGAATTATATAATATCTTACATTAATAAAAACAAAAGTAAAATGAAGAATTTCAAGTGGAATAGCCACTGCGTTTTTATTTATTCTAAAATTTGTTGGTGGTTCATGATTTATAAATTAGTCAAACATAATATTTTTTACAAATAATAATATATCTGTATATTTTAATGTGTATTTTATCTAATTGAAAATATTCAAATGTAGATAATAACATTCCAACATCGTGTCGCATTATGAACTTTTTACAAATATACAAAATGGTTTCTTAGATTTACGCGAATGTTAAACATTGAAATAAAACTATTATTTACGGATTTTATTGCGGATTTGGTTTAATTTTTACATTTTTGACTTCCCGACGTTTCGATTACTTTACAGCTTTCGCGATCACGGGACGGACTGAAGTAAACGAAACGTCGGGAAGTCAAAAAGTAGTTCAAAATTAAAAAAAAATTAAAACCGGAATATAATTTATACAAAATGTAACTGGCGCCTCAAATTGCATGGAACAAACAAAGGCCTATAAGGCTATTGTTTAAAAGTTTGAATAAAATATGCAAACAATATATAGGGTATATCAAGACTGCTACCGAAAACGAAGCCGGGTGGCAGTTTAAGCGACTTCAGACACAATGCAACAGAAAAAGTTGAAAAAAAAACCGACAATTTTTTTTTTGTAAATTTTTTCCTATGGCCATATTTGGGTGGTAAATACATTTTTTCCTAAAATAATAGTGTATACCCTTTTATTTATAAATACTTTAAGGTATAAAAGAGTTTAAATTATTATTTTAGCAAAAACTATGGATTTACCACCCAAAAATGTTGATATTTAAAAAATCATAAAATATAATTGTCGCGTTTCTTTGCGAAATTTTTAATTGCATTGTGTTTGTAGTCACTAAAACTACCACCCGGCTTCGTTTTCGGTAGCAGTCTTGAGATACCCGGTATATTATATAAACAAAAAGGCATATACGGCCTAAGCCCTGCAGTGAGACATATACGAGTTGATACACAAACACAATATATATTTCATTATCACATATTATTTAAAATATAGATATATCTTTTAAAAAATGCATATATTATAAAATGACAATTTCTTAATATTGCATATAAACAGTTTCAGAGCTCTATATTATGGAGATATTATATTTGAAGAAACAAAATGTTTGTAACAAAATAATGCGATTGCTGGTTGCCTTATCTTTCCTTCCTATTAATATTTCCCCATCATATTTCCTTTCCGCTCCTGTCATAATTAAATGGGCCGGCAACACATCTATCATCCAAGCATTGCGGATATTCATGGGCGGCAGTGATGATTTACTATTGAGTGACTTGTTTATTCGTTTGCTGGACTTATTGAATAAAAAAAACAGCACCGATTCACAATCTGTATTTCTATCTCTGTCATTCCTAAGTACTCACTCAGTCACACTATCTTCCCTCTCGCTTCAGTGATTTTCACATGTCTGATATGTGTGCATAGATTTTATTCGTTCCTCTTTAATATAATACCTCAACTCAGTCATATAGAATATTACAATATAACTTATTTATGTTCTCCCTTAGGGGAGGCCTATGTTTAGCAGTGGACTGTAGCTGAAGAGAGGGAGAGAGTTAATTGTGTTGTTAGTTGTGTCAGTGATTTTTTATTACTATCAATGATCAATACAAATATATTCTAAACATATAAAATATGTATATAAATTAAACCTCCTTTAATAACTAGAATATCTATAAATGCCGTTGCGAAACTCAGATTAAATAGATTCATGTGGGAATGTCGATTTTTAGTGTAAAAAGGTTGGCGAATACTACGATTTTTTTTATCACGCTGATATATTATATCTGCAACCTTTTAAATATGATATAATATTCGCTTCACATTTGTAGCCGCTGCTTAGATTTCAAAACTCGATATAATATTGCGGTGCGGGCCATTTATCTAAAAAGGAAGGACTTTAAGAATTGACAGTCAATTTATTTGCCCCTACAAACTAGTATCTATTACAGCCTCCATGGCGCAGTTGAAATGCCGTATGTAAATTGAGAGGCTGCGGGTTCGATGCCCGCACTGAGATAAAGGGTTGTGTGGCCCACAAATAAATACATATATAAACACTCAATTTGTACGGCATATTTTGCACAAAACCGCAACGCTTTTTCTGTAGAACTGGTAATGTTCGCTGAGCCTATTCCGAACTATAATTAAATATATAAATTGTATTGCACATGTCATAAAAATTGGTATTTCAAATATAAGTCTTATTGAAAAAAGCAACATACAGTCGAATTGAGAACCTCCTCCTTTTTTGAAGTCGGTTAAAAAGGACATAGGTTTGATAAATTCACTCTGAGACTAGCTTAAATGTACTGTGTAAGTGGGACATTTGTAGTTAAGTTTAACATAACACTTAATAGGTGTTTCAGTATTCGGGCGTAGGGAGAACATATTAAGTTGCCATTTCAAATTAAGAATAAAAGTATAAATAGATTTTGTGAAACCATCTTACTCGTACATTATAATATAAAGCAATACCAATAATACATTGAAATAAATTGACTAAATTGGTTTTGAAGAAACTCTTTTGAATAATGTCAAATATTGCTACATTTGTGTCAAAATATATTTTTGGTCATACAACATAATAGGAACAAAACATTTACGGCCTTATTCATAAACTGTTTAAATCATTTTAGCTACCGAGTGTTTTGTGTTCGTCGCTTCCACTAAATTCAAAAGTCGTTCGAAAGGGACAAAACATTCGTTAACTAAAACAGGTTTATAAACTCTCTACATTAGTAATCAAGGTACATTATTAATCAAACAGAAATACCATAAGCTTTTTTTTACAAAGGCAAACCTACCTTTTTACCTTTATCTTGATTCTCAATCATCTTTATGGTTATTCTATTTTTAATATTACAAAACTCTTGGACAAGCAACATTACTTCAATGTTACATCTTGATAATCACATCAATAGATTATTTTAACCTGACGATAATTACTATCTACCAGTACATTTTCATACGGAGCACACAGCCAATAATAATAATTTTCACTTACACATTCAAAACTTAAAAGTTACACTAAGCTTTGCTTTTCTTCTGAAACAGGTTTTCTGGATTTCTCTTCCATCTCAACCTGTTTGAACCTGGCGTAGAATGCTGAACTGGCTAGCACTATCAGGTTTGAGGTCCACCATAGTATGTTTTTGGATTCATTATACCACTGTGTCGCTATTACTGTCTGTGTGCACGCTTTTGCTGTACCGGATATGTTGTGTGTCAGAGGTGATGTAACCTGAAAGACAAGTAATAAATAAATATAATAAATAACACCCAACAGTCACATACACAGTCCTAACACCACCCTAAGATCGAGTCCTGTGTAGCGGGTTTCAGAAACTACGTGAGACGAAAGAAATATTTGTAGGCCGCAAAAATATTTCTCTCGGTGCGGGGATCGAACCCGCGATCGTTTCACAGGCGGCGTCTAACCGCCTGTGCCACGGAGCCTGTCAAAAATAAGTATTGATAATATGCTATTTGGTTACAGTACGTGTATTGTTCTTTAATCTAATCTATTAAACTTTTCGAGCATAATTCATAATTTTTTATTAATAAACTTTTAAAAAAAAAACTTTAAACTAGATTTCTACAGCACCCTATACCTAGGATTCTACGGTGCACCCCAATAGCCATCTAAATTCAAGGAGAAAACAGTAAAACTAGACCAGTTGTGCCCAGTATATCTTTAGCGCGTTTGGTATTCGCTAACCGTGCCCCATTCTTGCGCTACTATTGACTAATGATATAGCCAATAACAATAAAGATAAATAGTACAGTAACACATAAATTATAAAGGCCTACCTGTATTTGCAATGATGTAAAATAACCAATGGCAAACCCGCAAACACCACCGACAACCATTTGTATCCAGAAACTTGTTTGGTCAAATTTATCATAGTTCCATAAAACAGTCATTTCACCATTTAACATTATCAACGGCAGGAACAGAATGATAGAATAAGCGTTATTGTAGTACGACAACAGCCAAACTTCATGGTTCACACTGGGAAGTACTTTTTTGGTGTATATTGAGTATAATGATAACATTAACGACCCAATTACACCATATATGGTGCCAATCAGTGAAAATGATCCTGAAAAAAAAAATAGTTAAATATACAAACATGAAAAACAACATATTATTTATTATTTAGGTTTTCAGAATTGGTTATAAATTATATTGATTTTTTTATACTTATATATTTTTTTACAATGGAAAGATATTTGTATTTGCCATAATGACAACCCCCCCAATATAAATTTAATAATCGATTTTTAGATTGGATTCTCAAATTATGGCCATAATTATGTGGATTATTTAATATTGCGATCGAAAATCAAGTAATCTGAGCAGAAAATACCACAAAAAAATTATTCACTATTACTATGCCAGTATAAAAATATGTACCTAACAAACTTTCCTGATCTACACCAAGGTAGAATCCAAATATAATAAATGCACAGCACATAATGCATTTGAAGGAGGTTGTTTGAGCCAGCAGCACATAACTGAATACCACATTGAATACCGTGGTTAATGACCTCCCAACATAATAGAATGGTACGCCAACATATTTCAAACATAAATTGTTTGTTGCTATCATTAATGTAAACATTATAGATAACGGGATCACCTGTAAAAAAATATTGCCATTAGTAAATTCAAGTGTTTGTGCATTATAAGTTATAACATAATAATGGTATTTGTGAATTTAAAGGGATGTCAAGAAGTTTTTTTTTTAATAGCATCTATGTATTTTATGATCAGAAATGTAATTAACATTTTTATGATTTGTATTTCAAGTTTATAGCAAAAAAGTAACACATATTGGAATAAGCACATTTTTAAAATTTTCCTTCTAAGATAAAATATATGGCCAAAAATGGTGGCAGTCAGATATTTATTTATGGCAACCAATGTATGATTAATTATGCCAAAGGACACCTAGTTCCATATTTTATAACAAAATAGAATGTGAGTGTCTTAATGAACATAAGGATTGTAATGTTAAATACTAAAACAGTAAACAGATACGGCACAATTGCTTATTCAATAACTTGGGGCATAAGTTTAACCCTCATTTCATTGTTGTATTTGCATTACAATTATAATAATCAGGCCTATTTATTACCTAATTGTACTATACAATAACAGATGTATATTATTTTAGATGAGATTATTGAAAGATAATTAATGGAACACATACTTGTACAAAAAATATTTTCCACTAAAATGACTAACACTTATGACATGGCTGGTATAGCACTAAAAGACTTATCTTTCAAACTTAACAATATTGTTTACTCTATTCAATTATATTCTGTATACATTGCAAAAATCTATTATAAAAGAGGAACCTGACTGACTGACTAACTGACTGACTGAAGTATCAACGCACAGCCGAAACTACTGGAGCTAGGAACGTGAAATTTTGCACAGAGATTCCTATTGTGATGTAGGGTAGCACTAAGAAGGGATTTTTGGAAATTCAACCCCTAAGGGGGTGAAAAGTGTAAAAAACTGTTGTATGGAAAATCGAAACCGTTAGAGTTACAATTGTCAAACTTTGCAGTTTGGTTAGCCAATCAAAGACAAATATAACTGCATACTTAGTTTTTCTAAAATTAACCCTAAAGGGGTTAAAATAAGGGTTGAAGTGTTGCGAGACTAGGGTGATTTACTGACTGTCTAATCAACGCACAGCCGAAACTATTGGAGCTAGAAACGTGAAATTTTACACAAGGATTTCAATGGGGCCTAGGGGTAGCACTAAGAAGGGATTTTTGGAAATTCAACCCCTAAGACGGTGAAAAAGGTAAAAAACTGTTGTATGGAAAATCGAAACCGTTAAAGCTACAATTCTCAAACTTTGCGGTTTAGTTAGCCAATCAAAAGCAAATATAGCTGCATACTTAATTTTTCTAAAATTAACCCTAAACGGGTAAAAATAAGGGTTGAAATTTTGCAGAACTGAACTATCGGATCAACGCACAGCCGGAACTACTCGAGCTAGAATCGTGAAATTTTGCACAAGGGTTCCTATTATGATGTAGAGTAGCACTAAGAAAGATTTTTTGGAAATTCAACCCCTATGGGAGTGAAAAGGGTTAAAAACTGTTGTATGGAAAATTGTAACCATTGAAATTGCAAATATTAAACTTGACACTTAGGTTATTCATCTAGGAACAAGAGTAACTGCATTTTTTTTCCTATAATTAACCCTAAATGAGTTAAAATAGGGGTTGAAGTGTTGTATGCAAAATCGAAACACTGAAGTTATTGATATCAAAATTCGTATTTCACGACTTATTTTAAACGAAAAATAATGGCGTGAACTACTTTTAGAAAAATAGCACTAAGGGTGAAATAAGGGATGACATTTTCATATAATGTATTTCTTTTACGTCCGTATTATGATAACATAAACACGCAGACGAAGTCGCGGGGAAAAGCTAGTATTATATAAAGTAACAACCTACCTGAATCCTAACAGTACTTGCTCATTTATTGATAAAATAATAATTTAAAAGCCATAATATATTGTACACATAAAATTTCCTAACTTTCCACTGTACTAACATTAGTTACGCAATCAGAATCAGTGGCTTATTAGCCATTAGCATTAAATAAATTGACATAAAAACATCAAAATTATTTATACAGTTATCAAAATCAATTATATATGTATGTATATATATATATATTTTTATGGATATGTATATTAGTAGTTATCTTTAATTAGTATTATTTAGCTTTAATTCTTTATTTGTTACACTGCCCTCTCTCCCTCTCCTTCATTTAAATCCATCCCATGGTTGTCTGTAAGATATTGCTGTTGAGCGATAAGATCGCCATTTGTACTCTTTGTTATTATTATTTCTGTTTGTTTGTATTGTTAAGTTTGTGTACAATAAAGATTTAAATAAATAAATAAATAATGAAATGTTAACAAAGTTAGTTTTAGTAAATTTAATTATGAAAATAGTCAACAATTACATTCTGTTAGGATATGGACTTTTTGACAGAGTTGGAGTAAAGTAAAAACACAATGAAATTGAAATATAGTTTATATTTCTGTCTACATATTACCTCTTTACCTAAACATACATTTAAACTATGTTAGTAATGAACAGTTATAATGAAAACCATACTTTTATCTTATCACAAAAAGGACACCAATTATGGCTTATCAAGTGAATTACAACTTTGGTAATCATTAATGTGGACATTAGTTTGCAAGTGTAAGTCTATCTTATTTTACCTACTATATATTGACAGCATGACATATATTTGAAAAAAAAAAGGAAACATATATTTCTAAATTACCTTTCTCACAGCTTCAAGATTCCATGGAGTGCCATTAGGAAATGTAAATATCTTTGGTATGCCACCTGTCCTGCTCAAACTGAAGCATATAGCAAAGGACACAATACACTGGAACCAAGTGATGAAGAGAGGGGCCTCCAGGGCAATATTCTGACTACTTAGCAGAGTTTTATTTACAAACACTGTCGCTATTGATACTACCCTGCAGAACAATAACATATACTTCAACAAATGTTTTTAAACATTGTATAGTCTTATTGCTATAATAAAAATGTATCTTGAAATTGCTAAGAGATGTTCAATGTGAAAACATTATTTGCCTGGAATTAGATAGTTACTTCTAGATAGATAGGCATATAGAAGATATGCCTCATGAAATTAAAACCAAATATTTAAATCATCATCATCAGTCCACTGCTAGACATAGGCCTCTCCCAAGGTACACCACAGAGCAATATTTAAATAGTATGCATTAATGGAATCATATTTTAATATACTTATCTAAAGATAGATCATAGCATAGGTGTTTTTATACATTGCATTTCACATGATTTTTTAATCCTTTCATAAATTAATTTGCGCCTGTTTCTCCGAATGGGTGAAAGATGGATGGCAGGAACAAGTTACAGTCCCATTAACAATTTGCCAAGCTTATTTTCCCTATAAGATGTGATAGGAGGCGAGCCTATGTTCAAGTTCATTATGTTTTATAAGCAATCAAACTTCCTATCCATGAGATATTACAATAGCACATATCAGTAATCTTAAACTTGATAAAAACACATAAATATAATGCTGTCAAATTTGTATGTTTCAGTAATATTAATTAAAGATTAAAATATGATAAGATAGTTATTACCAGTACGCCAAAACAACCAAAAATATTTTAATATATCTCGAACACAGATCTTGTTGACGTCCCTTCATTTTGAACTTTAGGTATAACAAATTTATTCACACGTACAAAAATATACTGAAAGCTATTTTACAATCACTTAATTACAAATAAATGGCCACTATATTGACATAGTGTAAATAAAATTGTTATTGCCGGATAAACACTTATGACAAGTGGACAAACTTCAAGCAAGGGCCAATTTTACGAAATGGATTGGAATTTGGATAAAATTTGACATAAAATTTTTGACAACCCTTATCAAGTGTTATCAGCATTAACAGGCAAATGTCACTCTATGCGTTCCACTTGACAATCACAACGCCGACGCTCACGACCGCGATTTTTCCTGAGCCACTTGCTCCTGAGCGCTACGTTCACCAATCCAAGTGGAATAGGTTATTGAGGCGTTTTGATGGCGAATGCTGAATTGCGAATGCCGAATTTAGAATAAAAGAACAGAACAAGGGAGGATAAACTTAATAAAGTATAAAATACGTCAATAATTATTGGTTGAAATATTTAAAATTAATACACACATATATATACAGGGTTACAGGTTAAGTCGACCTAGATCCTTTAAGAGTTTAAGCATGGATGTAATATAAAAACAGGATTGCGCACGAAGAAAATGGTGTCATCCTGAAATAACCCATGTGCATGTAGCATAAGGTTTAATTTACTATGGTAAATGACATGGAGGAAGGCCGAAACCAAATGAGACAGTATGAGAGGTTTCTATCCCTTTTTATTTGCTAGCGTGACCATAATAAAACCCGCCTTAGAACTTTTTTGATCGACAATTCAAAGTTCAGATGAATTATTGAATAACTTTTAATCTGCTTGAATATTAAAAGCAGTTCTTTTTTCGTTAAAATTTTATTATTAAAGTAATGTTTAATTTATAAACATTAATTTGCATCTACTACATACTTTGTTTTAAGTGAAAATAAACACGTTAAAAGTTTTTCTAATACAATTGATCATGAATTAAGTATAATTAAAAAATATTTATTTCTTGCGATAGTTTTTATTTACTGAGTGATGTAAAATTTCGGCACGGACGTATTATACTAACTGCTATATTTTCACGCCTAAGCCACTGAACCAATTTTGATAGAATTTGATACAGAGATAAATTAGACCTTGGGTAAGGGCAAAAGGTTCCCGCTTGTTATGTAGACAACGCTTGAAGGGGTTGAACAAGGGGATACGCAGTACGCATGGAAAAATCTAAACTGTTGAAGTTACAGATGTCAAACTTTTTTACTTATTTTGTAACAAAAATAACTGCACACTTCGTTTTCTTAAAGTTAAACCATAAAGGGGTTATAATAAGGGTTGAAAGGTAGTGAAAATAATGGCGTGAATAATATTAGAAAAATAGCATTATGGGATTTCATTTTATTTCTTTATTGATCCGGTGGTCTAAAAATTGATATCTGAACGGGTGGTTCACACATTTACACGAAAAATTGAAATTTAGAGTCAGAATTGATAATTATCGCCGCAATTTTGAACTTTATTGTTAATGATTCGATTAAAATAGGGATATTCGTAAGGGATGAGATAGACGGTACGTTGATTTTAGTTATTACAAGAGTTGGTATGAATAATAACATGTATCTGGTACGAAGTAGGCCAGGGAAGCTCCTATCTAGTGGTCATTGCGGGGTATGCGATCTCGGCCCCCTGAGCTACTGCTATTACTACCAACTTTCCCCTTCGTGGCTGTAGTATCCATCTCTACATTCCATACTTTCCTATCCAATAACATCTTCTAGCCGCAAACTTTCCCCGGTTGAAGACGGACAGCAGCGTCAACAACGCGAGTACCCTCCTGCGCTCTCAAATCCGTCTGCCAAGCGTGGTGAGTATTGGCATAAAAAATAAAAAAGCCTAATAGTTGCTAAAACCAGGATCAGGACTCCAGTCCCCGGCAGCCCCGCTATTCCTGGTTATGGAAGCGGCCACGGTAATGGCGGGACAGATGGTGGTAAGAATCTCTGTGTTGACCCCGGCTACCACACCCTGACGAATTGCACTGATAATACACAACATACGCACTTTGTGAACAGACGAGAAGATTGTTAACTGTATTTTGCTGTTAATAAAGGCTTATTATTATTATTTTCATTTTTCATTTCACCTATAAAAAGTATACGTATAAAACTATGATTTTGAAGTTTTTTGCTAGGTCCTAATGGTGGACCATATTTTGGTGGTCAAATATTTTTTAAACGGTTAGACAATATCACGTTTGTTACCTCAAAAACAAAATGCTTCATTCGACGTATTACAACTGAAATATTTACCATATTAGCCAATTTGACTAAAATTCCTGTATTTCCCAAAACATATGGTCACCCTATAGGAACGGGACACAACCCTACCATCCTACACCTCTCGCTCGGCTCGTTTTTCCGATGACAGTGCGCAGTCCTGTTTATATACTACGTCCATGAGTTTAAGCGACGATAGCCAATTAAACGTAGATATTATTAAACGTATCTGCAGCATAACTGTCATAGATTTTTTTGTAATATTTAGGAAAGAAAAAATATTTTTAACGAATTTATTTTAAGTTACAACTTCAACAGTCTTCCACGACCTAGCCGGTTCAGTTAAGTGTAATTTTAGTGTTGAATAAAATAAAGTAACTTATACACTACACAACAATTGCAAATACAAATAAATTTATGGCAAGAAAACAAAAAAAAAATGGACCAATAGACAAAAAAACGATATTTAAAAAAAAAAAACTTCAAAGTCAAATTACGTGGAAACGGCTAAGTTAAGGGGTTTTTTTTTTATTGCATTGAATGACGAGACGAGCAAGCCGTTCGCCTGATGGTAAGCGATACGACCGCTCATAAACAGTAGCAACATTCCACTGCGCTCGCCATCCTGAGACATAAGATGTTAAGTCTCAATATGTCCAGTAGTTACTCTGGCTACAATGTCCTTCAATCCGAAACAAAACAGTGCATTTACGCAGTGTTGTTTCACGGGAGAAATAGACATTGCGGTGGTACCTACCCAGATGGCCTCTCACATATGAGAGACCTACCACCAGTTAAACAGGGTACAGGGTCTCATAATCAAATCAGTCAAGAATGATGGAAACTACAACCTCTTAAAGGATCTAGGTCGACTTAACCTGTAACCCTGTATATACTGGGTATCTCAAGACTGCTACCGAAAACGAAGCCGGGTGGTAGTTTTAGTGACTATAAACACAATGCAACTAAAAATTTCGCAAAGAAACGCGACAATTATGTTTTATGATTTTCTAAATATCGTCATTTTTGGATGGTAAATCCATAGGTTTTGCTAAAATAATTATTTAAACTCTTTTATACCTTAGAGTATTTATAAATAAACAGGTATACACTATTATTTTAGGGAAAAATGTATTTACCACCCAAATATGGTCATAGGAAAAAAATATTTAAAAAAATGTCGCTTTTTTTTTTGCAACTCTTTCTGTTGCATTGTGTCTGAAGTCGCTTAAACTACCACCCGGCTTCGTTTTCGGTAGCAGTCTTGATATACCCTGTATATATTTAGGTTATATTTATGTTCCGTTTTAGTGGATCATTTAATAATCATTGAATTTAATTTACGTTAGAAGTTAGAATGTAGAAAAAACTGATGATGCGTCGCAATAATGCACAGTCCAAGAAGTACTACAATAATGCCACAAAAAGTAGTAATCACTCAGTTCTTATGAAAAATGGATGAACGTTGAGAATCCACTGTAAAAACATTCACTTCTACTAAAATATTCCTCCAAATATATACTTGTATAATTATGCACGTACTATAAAGACGTCCATGATTATACAAGACAAAAATAAAACATTGATGATAAAACCATTAGGGGGAGACGAGGCAAATTGATACAAGGGGCACATAGATACACCCACTGTAAATCATAATCAAATAACTGTATTTGAATTGTGACTTCACTAAATCGTGTATAAATGTATATGAGCGCATTCGCTGCGTTTGCGCTTATAGACACTAAACCACTGAAAACAAAATGTAAAAATGTTTCATTAGGTTTTTAGTAATTTTTTTGGTATCAAATTTATACCATAGGTAAGTTTGTTTATGTGTTTTTATAGATTTCATGTTTGTTTTCATTATTGCTTTTTCCTTATTGTTTTTTCAAAGGTTGAAATTTTTTTTTTCAATGAATGGCTGGACGAGCTTGCCGTTCGCCTGATCTTATGAAACGACCGCTCATAAACAGTAGCAAAACCAAACAACACCTTGAATTAAAAAGTAATAATTGGCATTCCACTGCGCTCATCACCCTGAGACACAAGATGTTAAGTCTCAATATGTTCAGTAGTTATAGCTGGTAGGTCTCTCATATGTGAGAGACCACCACAATGTCTATTTCTGACGCCAAACAGCCGTTTAAATGTACTGTTGTGTTTCGGATTGAAGGACATTGTAGCCAGAGTAACTACTGGACATATTGAGACTTAACATCTTATATCTCAGGATGGCGAGCGCAGTGGAATGCCTACCATTGCTTTGTAATTCAAGGTGTTGTTGGTTTTACTACTGTTCATGAGCGTTTGTATCGCTTACCATCAGGCGAACAGCCTGCTCGTCTCGCCATTCTGAAATAAAAAAAATATATAATAAAGTTAATCTATATAAAGACGTTTTTTAATTCTAACAAGAGTTTTATGATTCTTTTAGTTTTTAAGTGTTTTTGTGATTTTAATTAATGACAAGTATTTGGAAGGAATTTGTTGTAAGGCTGATTTTGATCATCCCATAATAAAACGTCTATATTGTGTACGAAAGTGTTATAATTATAACCTATTTCACGCAAATTTAACTCTGCATTAAACTGCCCCAAGTGCTGTATCCAAGTGCCCCGTTGGTGGGGTAGATTGATTCAAAGCCCACTTCTCAAAAATACCTCAATACCTTTGGTGTCTTATATTTTTAATGATCTATTTGCTAGATGTTTAAATAATAATAGATTTATGAATACATTTTCGTAAAAAAAAATGAAATAATAAATCATGTGACCCTGATCTTTGACTGTAAACTTTTCTGCATCAATCTGCCCCGCTTCCCCCTCTATATACATACAGACTTGCTCAAAGTTGCCCCAGTTGACTTTTTTAATGTTCCACCAATATGTATTATAACCTCAGTACTTCATTGATGAACATTCCAACTTTACGTATGAATTTGAGGTAACACTGATAGTGAATGTCACTGCCTCCCTGCGCTGATTGAACGCTGACGTCAGTGATTTTAGTATTTTTCATCGGCGAATGGCGATACTTTTCTAAAATTTATACAATAACAAAATCCCCGTGTAGCAAGCGAGACGTGCGAGATAAATATGGCATCAGCAACCGAGATGAAGACGCCCGAGGTGGAAAGTGCCGGCACTTTGAGTACCTTATACGAGATCATATTTAGTCCTCTAAACTTGATACTGACTTTGATCGTTGTGTTGGTGTATAAAATATTCAAGAAGTTCACAAAGCCGCCGGCGGACGCACCGGCGTTGAATCTTCCGAAGATACGCAAGGACATGACCGTGGCGGAACTCCGGCACTACGACGGCACGCAGCCGGACGGAAGAGTGTTGGTGGCTGTTAACGGATGGATATTCGATGTAACACGGGCACGCCGCTTTTACGGGCCCGGTAAGTGCAGTTGCGTCGCTGTTTATAAATAGAGTTGACACTAGTGACTCATTTAATTATTTATTCACACTGCATTCTATGTATTGCAGCTGTAGTTCGCTCGTTGTATTTAATTCCTTATTTTATATGTAGTGTTTAATATTTAGACTTTGATTTAGTGTACAGACATGGCAAACAAATGAATTGCATTCTAAACAGCCCTGATACCATCTGGTAATTTACTAAATCAATCTTTAATTAATAAATTTGTAGTATGTTTTTACTACTAATCAGTTCTTAATGCTTTCAGTTGTATTTAAATATTCATCTGTTATGACACTTTAAAGTAAACTTGTCATAGAAATGTCTTGAACCACATATATACCACAATAGAGGCATTAACTGCCTAGGAGGCATAGTTGTACTAGAGTATGGTTACAAAACTGAGGTCTCGGGTTCGAATCCCGGGTTGGGCAAAGCCATATTGGATTTTTCTATTCACTATCAGCTCAGAGTCAGGAATTTGTGCCCAATATGGCGATAGGCTTGCCACCTATCACATTGTGGGACGGAACATATAAGGCGAAATGTGGTTGTCCTGGCACCTCTGCCTACCCCTTCTGGGAAAAAGGCGTGAGTTTTTGTATATATGTATATGGAATTAAAAAAGTTAGCATAAAATTAAAGCCATAATAACTAGTTGTATGTAGTATGATATTGTACATCTTATTAAGGCAAATAAAATTGACTGAGCTATTTTTATTCTCTCAGCAAAATTCATGTTGGATAAAAAATCAACTAAAACAATAGGCTATATTATACTCAATACTTTTTTAGACATTGACCTCTAAACCAGTTTCTAAAATTTAATTATGTTGTATGATGATTTACTTGTAAGCTAAGACACAGCTGACAGCAGCTATCACATGCAAAGCATATTTTCCAAACATAATAAGTGTAAACCATAGCCAACTGAATAAAAACTAAAGAAAAAAAATCTTAACCTAGGTGGGCCATATGCAGCTTTTGGAGGTAAAGATGCATCAAGAGGACTAGCAACATTCTCAGTTACATCATCAGACAAAGAATATGATGACCTTAGCGACCTGAACTCTATGGAAATGGAGTCAGTGAAGGAGTGGGAGGCACAGTTCAGAGGTAATTTGTTTTAGCCGAGGTCAACTGGCCGTGTAACTACTTTGTTCACTTTTATACACCTCTTTAATGAGTACTGTGCCCTTGTGTTACTTTTATGTGACAAATAACAAAAGCTTTTTATTATTGTGCATTGCCATTGTATGACTTTTCAAAGTAGACAAACAATTTGTTCAAAATAATATTCAGAGGAAATAAATAGTAAGAAGTTCAGATCCTCAAGATAGATAATTTGATTTCCAATCAAACTCATTACAAATTACATTCCACCTGAAAACTCACATTAAACCCTTGTGACTGGTGGTAGGTTTGACATACTGCCTGGGTATGTACCACTGCAATATCTATTTTTCCCACCAAGCAGCGGTGTAAATGCACTGTTGTGTTCCAGTTTAAAGGACAATGTAGACAGAGTAACTACTGGACATATTGAGATTTAACATTTAATATATCAGGATAATTACAGTAGAATGCTGAGAATTACTTTGTAATTCATGGTGTGGTTTGGTTTCGCTACTGACTAAGAGCAATTGTATCAGTTACCATCAGGCAGAAGGCATGATCTTTTTGCCATTCATCGAAAAAAATAATAATTCAGTATGAATATAATATGAGGAAGAGTTTATTTTAATGTAGGACTTTCCCAATATCAGAAACTTGTATTATTTAAAAGTCCAGTACTCTTATTATCCTCTTTGCAAATTTTGCAATATTCCTTTACCACAGTGCAATAATAAGGATAAATACAATTCATGTGCTGCATGTTTATCGGTCGATGTGTAGCCAGGAATAAATTGTTATCAAGTAGCACACACCCACCTGTAAACACTGATACATGATAATAACATGCTAATACTGTGCGGCGGGTCGGTGGGACGGCGGCCGTAGTTAGAAATCATTGCGAGGGATATAGGACCCCTGACCCCCTTCTGCTACCACCTATGGCGGCGGATTATTATTCTTATACATGTGCCAAGAAAAAATATTAATTTACGAAAAGATCAGTGAATCGTACTTACGACATATTTACCGATTCGTACTATACGTTAATATTCATACGATATCGAAAATCATATCGTACGTATGCCCAATTGTAGACACTGTTTTTTGAAGATGGTATATACATATTACAGTCAGGTAGGCCGCTTGGTAGTTTTGAGATCCTATACCATTTAAACAAATTAAATGTCTAAGCATAATATGTTGACAAGGTCAAGCACTAATATCTGTATCAGCCCATATATGTCCCTTTGCAGAGGCCCGTCTTCACTATAATTGCGAGGGGTAACGCCTAATAATATGGTAGACGTAAAATTAAATAATAAATTGTTGAGTTCACGGTGCAGCGGATCGTATTGCGCCTATGAACAACTGCAATGCCGTCCAAAAGTAGTAAGGGTTGGCAAGAGAAGATGATGTCTTGCTATTCCACACAGTTATTCGTAGCAATTTAGAAACTTCTTTACCCATTAATTATGATCATAGGAAGGCGAAAACATGTGGGCCAGCAAAACATTCCTCAGCTTAATGTTGCGGAAAAAATATGAAACGAAAGAAATTAATAATACGACATAGATGAGAAAATGTGTCAGCAGTTGAAACTATTTTTATGATTGCATCATTGGCCACTGCCGTTTATTATGGCGGCTGATTGGACATCTTTATAAACTTGTGTTAGCTGTCGACAATCGACTATCATCTTTCCTAGCACATACTAAGATCCCGCATTTCCTGTATGACTCAAAATAATTATGCCATAAAACATACAATATACTTCAGGTGTTTTAGTACATTTAATTCATGCGCTTAACAAGTACTCTTAATTAGCTTTCGTACTACAACGGTGGCATTTATATTCACTTTACGAATGCCTGGGTCATCTGCATCTAAAGCCGGCTCTGCATCCAATCCAAAAGAGCGCGACCACGCTTCAATGGCTATCAATAATTATGCGACGGTTCAACCAAGAATCCAATAGATTTATATCTCGAGAGGAGTCTCGCATTTCGCGAGTATCCTGTGTACATCAGGTTTCGAGAAGGATATCATTATTGTGTTAATAAGTGAGAGATAAATATCTCTTACCGGTGAATAGTCTATCTACAATGCATTCTCTTTACTATCATGTGTATTGTAGTCATTCTTCTTGCCACTACAAAATAATACTCACACATTATCAGTAACTGTTTATTAAATCATCACTTCCAAGCTAAAACTTAGCCTGTTCTTATCGATAGTCAGTTTTTTCCAGTCCTAAATAAATTCATACAGTTGTTATCAAAAACTGTGATATGTATAAGGTAACATAGCTTTTGATTTTGTTTGTCTACGCTTCAAATTTATCTGTGTAACGCATTGCAAATAATATTTTGTTTTATCTACTACATGTAATTTCTTCTTTAGGTGGGGTCGTTACATAAACCGATTGAGATGTAAGATATAATTGTTATAAATTTCACAGACTCATGCTCAAATAATGGGTCTTTGTTACGTCGGACACAGGTGTTAAGTAAAAGGCGAGTTCCACTGCTTTTGCCAAAGTGAGGTCGTCCAGGTCTCTCGCGAACAACTTCTCCCGTTCGGGTCCCGGTAACATGCCCATTAGAAAGCGATCACGTAACGCCTCCTCGATGTCCCGGAACCGACAATGTTGAGTCAGTCCGCGTAGTCGCGCGGCCCACTGCGTGTACGATTCACCCACATTTTGCGTAGCCGCGTAAAAGGTAAATCGGTCGCCAAACCCTTTTCTTGCTGGAGTAAAATGGTCGTCCAACAGTTTCACAATGTCTTCATACGGTACCTTTTGGATGTCCTTTGGCAATGCAAGGTCCGATGCCAACTTATATGTACCGTCACTGAGTGCGCTTAATAATATCGCCCTTTTTTTTATTTCATCCTTGATGTCGTTTGCAATAAACCATTGCGCTAAACGGTGTTTATATGTTTCCCAGGACTGATTATCGTGATTGAAACTCGATAAAATTCCAAATTGCACGTGAGACATTTTTTTTTTACGGTAGACTCGTCGCCACTGTTACGTCGGACACAGGTGTTAAGTAAAAGGCGGTTTATAGCACACTGACGTTTATTTCAAACTGTCAACCTTAAATACCTACACAACAGTCTTCATTAGTTTATCCACAAGAAAACTGAAATAAAATGTTTTCTGTGAGACTGAGGAACTGTACCTTTAAGCCGACGTACTCATGTCTGCTGCATGGTTTTCCTTTAAACTATCCCACTCGACTCAAAAATCCCCTATGAAATATTTAGAAGAAATATGTGAAGCCTTTGTTTTTGGACGTAGTAGAGCTAAGCTGTTGTCATTCATGACTCAGCATGAATGAGCAGGCTCATCCACCACTCATTATCTCACATGAAATCGATGTGAAGCGACACCTTTGCTGTCGCGGTTCGTTCGGTGAGTGAGATTGCCGAATGTCCTATACCTTTCTTCTTCCTATCTTTTTTGTTCCGCGCTCTTCTCCTGATTTTATGATCCAAGCGTTGTGGATGTTCATGGGCGACAGTGATCACTAACCATCAGGGGACCTGTTTGCTCAGTTGCTATTGGGCAAGTGTTGTAAACGAAGTCCTAAGCCCCTTGAAAGCTTAGAGTAGGCGTGTGTTGAACAGTGAGTGGTACATACCTAGTATATGGACTGATATATATAAGTCTTTAACAACAAGCAACCCGAATGAAAATTTATTACAGCCGTATTTCACCGGGTTTACATTGAAGTATTGCCATAGCGTCTTTACAAAGTATGGAACGTATTCTAAAGGCCTCGTATGTTGCAAGTATTCGAAGACAATAACCGCAAGCGGCGCGGCGCGGCGTGTGGCGCATGTTATCCGCAATCACTTACGTAAGAAAACTATAACTACATCAAAATCATTTCCTTCAATAAATACTTAGACATAAATAGGGCATGTTAATGTTATTAATATGAGTTATGTGGAACCTTGCAAAGACTACGTAACAAAAGTTAGAGATTCGCTTGAGTACATAGTTTTATTCCTACTTCGTTCAAACTTTGACGTCTGGTATTCTTTAATATTTGATGTTGATGTTTTCCAATGGTATGCTTTATGCGTCAGCAGTCAGTCAGCCAGCAATGTTACTCTCAGTTAATTTAATATAGCAAGCTGTGGAACTATTTACTTTAATTATGGTTAGCTACATGTTTAGTATAAAATTTTATAGCTACCACAGAATTCCTAATAGACCCAAAATATTATTAGAACGTCAAATATTCATGTCATAAAGATGATATCATCAACTCCTCCACGCGTGACCGCGATAGCCATTATAGGCAATTACAGTTATTGATTTGCCGTTGCAAGTAATCTTTAACAATTTTCGGCTCTCATTTTTATATTTTATTGCCTTGAGTGTCGAGACGAGCATGCTGTTCGCCTAATGGTAAGCGATTCGACCGCTCATGAACAGTAGCAAAACCACACAACACCTTGAATTACAAAGCAATGCTTGGCATTCCACTGCGCTCGCCATCCTGAGACATAAGATGTTAAGTCTCAATATGTCCTGTAGTTACTCTGGCTACAATGTCCTTCAATCCGAAACACAAAAGTGCATTCAAACTGCTGTTTGGGGGAGAAATAGACATTGCGGCGGTACCCACCCAGATTGCCTCTCAGTTCTCACCTAGACCTACCACCAGTAAAGGATGATTGCAACATGTGGAAGTGTTTGCTATACTTATTTATTTACACTTTATTGCAAACACATAACAAAACAAATCGTTTGCTTACGGGTAAAAAGTAATAAATGCAGTCAGTGCCAATTCGAGTAAATGAGTTTTTAAAGTTTGAGTTGTAATTTGATCTATTTCAAATTCATTAATTAAAAAACTGTTAAAGCAAAAAGTAGGGCTAACTAACTCTCTTTTGAGATTTACTTTTATTTAATATTTGGTTTTAATAAAAATTGAATAAAATTAAATTTAGGTCAAAGGAGGGCTTGCATTTAACATGTTTTACCAGAACTTATCAAAGGTGTTATATCTTCTAAATTCAATGATTTCAAAAGCTTATTTTACCTTTGTGTGAAGACTTATTGTACTTTACACCAATTCTTTAAGTGGAAAGATTTTTTTTGACCAAATTCGCTGAAATAATGATATTTTTGATACATTTAACCTGTTTTACTTGTATACTTTTAGTGTAAGCGTGTCACTTATTAAGTATTACATCACACAAATAAAGGTGATTAATTAAATAAAAAGAAATTAACTTTACATAGGTAACCTATAAAAACGATAAAATAAGAAACGATTTTTAATAATCAGTTATTTGTATTTCATCATCATCATCATCATCATCATCTCAGCTACAGGAAGTCTATTGCGGAACATAGGCCTCCCCCAAGGGTCTCCACATGGACCTGTTGGAAGCGGCTTGCATCCAGCGACTTCCTGCAACTTTAGCCAGGTCGTCCGTCGAGCTTGTAGGCGGGCGTCCGACATTTCGCTTGCCTGTACGTGGCCTCCACTATGGAACCTTTCGGTCCCAACGGCCATCGGTTTTTTGCGCCATGTGTCCGGCCCACTGCGACTACAACTTACAACCGGACAACTTGTCCCAAATAGACGTATTCGTCCACAACTCCGAGCTTAGAGTTTCCAACCGCAATCCAGGTGGACACGACATAATCTTCGGCTTGTCCATGTTCATTTTAAGACCCACCTGTTGAGCAACTCCATTGATGTCCTTGAGCATATGGCACAGGATTCCAGCGATTTCGCCAAGACTACGATGTCGTCGACAAATCGAAGGTGACTGATATACTCGCCATTGATGTTGATGCCGAATCCGAATGCCGAATAGCGCAGCAGTCAACATTTTCGGAGATATTATATCTCCATGTCTCATGACCCTCTGTAGTAGGGAATAGCATTCGTACTCTGATTTTGTACTGACATGTGGACTGACATGGTGGCGTTTTCGTACAAACACTTCAACACTTCGATATACCTATAATCAATGTGGCACCGTTGAAGAGACTGCAGCACATCCCAAATCTCTATCAAATCGAAGGCTTTCTCATAGTCCACAAACGCTAAGCAAAGTGGCAAATTATACTCCTCGGATTTTTATGTAACTTGCCGGAGCGAATGAATGTGGTGTATGGTACTGTAGCCTTTTCAGAAACCAGCTTGTTCGGGAGGCTGGAAGTTATCAAATCTGTATTCCAAATGAATTGTGATAACCCTTGAAAACACCTTATAGATATGGCTCAGGAGTGAGATGGGCCTGTAATTCTTCAAGAAGCTATTATCACCCTTTTTGAAGCACAGTACCACCTCACCTCTGCTCCATGCCTCTGACGTTGTGCCCTCAAGCGGGACGTAATCAAAGAGCCTCCGAAGGCCTTGCAGTATCAGCGTTCCACCCGCTTTCGGAAGCTCTGCTGTAATTCCTTCCTCGCCCGGCGCTTTGTTATTTTTAAGTCGATCAAAGGCCATCCGAATCTCATACCGACTGATGTCCGGGATGTCTTCGCTGTAGTGTCGGATCAACTCGGCTCTCGGACAGCAGTTTTGTATTTCTTATCACGTAATTATGGCAATCAAACATCGATCCTTAATAAACAAAAATCAATAAATACAATGGAATAAATAACTTTAATATAGTGATGGTGTTTAAATTGTAAGATTTATAATAATAAATGCGTTTAAGACCTTGTCACAACACAAAGTAAAAAACTTTAACCGTATTTATTGTTTTTTACCTGTTAAAATTGAAATGCATTTAAGCTATAAGAATATTTATAATGTTTTACTTGTATATTTTTTCCAAAATGTAAGAAGTTATCACTTTTACAAACTTAGTATCTCAGAAGATATTGGACTTTGCTTTTATTGGGTTTTACCAGTAGATACAGAATAAAAAAATCCATATAACTGCATTTTTAACTCGATTTTGTAAAAAAAATGCATTTATCTTGTTTTACCAGCAAGCAGACGAAATACATATGTAAACAGTACAATTGGCGGTCTTATCGCTCAATTTTTTTTGTTGTTCATAAGATTGCGATATTCAACTTTGTTTCATCATTACCAGGGAGTTCACTTCGTAATATAACGACTTAGAAGAATCTTGTGAGAACTTTATTTTGTGAGAAAATATTTTATGGCGTTATTCGGGACCGGCAGTATTAAAAGTGACACAAATAGATGTTGATACACTTTCGTGATACAGTACTGTTTTTAAGATCTTTATTTTATTGACGTATTTACCAAACCCGGATTACAGGAATTATTATTGGTAATTGCCCTTCCTTGTTCACACGTCAGGTGCTTAGGGCTATCATGAAAATTCGTTCTATTACGTGAATTCTAAGGTCCTGGGTTAATCTTCGAGCGTTCGACTTCCGAAGTAAGTTACACCCTTACCAATTTCTGAAAATCAAAACTATTCTTTTTGATACTTCTTCAAACTTATTAGACGTAGTTAGTCTTACGATCGAGATTTCGAACATTTTGTGGAGTTCCTAGGCACTTTCATACAGTCCGAACAATCTCCATATAGTCCATAGAGTCTCCCTAGGTCTCATATATTTTGAATTTACATTATTTTCTCTTAGTTTTCTGCTTGAGATCTTAATACCACATAAATGATAATTTCAAAAGTAATTTTAATCATTTCAGTTTACATTCATTTACTGCTGGGCACAAGCCCCCTCTTTATTGCACAAAATTTTATTATTTTTAAAATATATGTTATATTTCGCTCTAATTGTAGCTGCAACGGATGTTTCAAGTTACAAGCGTCCGTGTTACAAGTTAATCTAGATACTTATGTAACTTCTCATAGATTAATACATATCGACATTGGACTTTGTTGTGTTTATAACATTACAGATATCGATCGACACGGTGAAGTTATTTTTAATCCCAAGGTTACAAATGCATTGAAAAAAGTGCGTCCTTATCTAGTTTTTTTTTATCTGAAGAATGGTTTTTCTTCTTTTAACTTGCTAAGTATTTCCGTCTGAAATAAAAAATTTACTCAGTTTTATAAAAGAAGCAAAAGTTTTGCAAACCAAGTTATATTGCAACAATACAATTATCTTTAATAATAATGTATCAATAATAATAATTCACATAAAACTAGAGTTTTATTTTTTGGTAGTCCAAATAATGAAAATCCATTTAAAAAATATACAGTATTTTGTAATATATACTATACCTACTAAGATATGGATTATGAACGTAACATTGTCAAACGTGCTTTGTTTTACATTATGCATGGTAAATGGTGAAGGTTGGTTGATAACTACATTGTCCTCAATTTGAAAGTTACCAATAAAAATGAGTTTTTGGTGCGCGTGAAAATCATGTTTTACTGTCATGAATTTAAATTGTGCAGCAGGATTGAATTATTAATTCTAGTATTCTAGAAAATTGATACCGTCATTGTATTATTTTTCACTCTATATACCTATTTATGGCCTGGACCCGAGTCTCGATAAAATGCTCTCAAAATACTCATCTTCTATTAAAAAAATACAGTTGAAGATCCAGTCCTTACCGGCTTAAAGATTTTAATTCGCATTGCTTTTCTGAGGACAGTGATATTACTCTAACTATTGGGTTGGCTGACGAGTTATCCAAGCCATTCAAAACTCAGTCTAAACAAAGGGTTTAGCAGGATACGTATGACGAGTCGGCCCCCAAATGGGAATCGATATCGAAACTTATGTTTTGATATGGACTTGATGTTCTAACACGATTTATGTACTTTTCGCGACCGACTTCTGCTTTGACCTTGAGATAGAGAGCAAAATATCTGTATTCTTGACTTTTACTAAATGTGATATATCTCTGAAGCTAATTAAGATAAAGAAATGAAACCAACGCGAGGTATTAGGTTACATTACAGAGTACATCACATATATTTTTTTATAATTTTTAGAATAAAAAATTACATTAAAAAAATAAAAATTAAAAAAATCTTATTTTTTTTTCTGAGTTCTCTGTGACTTACAATCACGAAATTAATATATGTGATGCTCCTTTGTGTGCTCTATTACCCATAAAAATTGCGTGAAAAAAAAGTTGGTGCAACACAACGAAAAAAAATTATATGTGATTCGCGCCTTGCAGTGTGACTGTATAAACATGACTCTATTTAACACGCGCGGACAAACAAACAAGTTCGAACTTGTTACATATCGCGCTGTTTATTGCATCGTTTGTTTAGCTACAATCGCAGTCATTTGTCTTACACAAGGAGGCAGTTTATAACTTAAATTCTGTCATCGGTATTTTGTATCAGCATTTTGAAATTATTAACTATCGAAGCAAATTATTATTAAGTCATAATGTCGAAAAAGTGTAAAAATTGTAACAAGTACCTGTGTAAGATTCCAGGTTATAAAAAAATTATAAAGAATGAAGAAGAAGCTAAAGTGTTTAGTGACTGTTTCAATAAAACCATAACAGTTAATGATATTTTTTGTAAGAAGTGTCGACTTATCCCATATGTTTACAAAAAAGCTTCTACTTCTAAATGTGCAGCATTTAACGAGGTATCTTTAAGCATAAAAGAATCTGTTGAAGAATTAGCGACTAGAGAAGTGCCGGAAGAAACTTACGTTTACTCTGAAGATTCTGATAACAGTAGTGACAGTGATTTTACATATAAATACCATCTGAGTGATGATTTTATTGAAGTTCCACTTCAACGTGTTGCATCTACTCACAAGTATTGCATTATATGTCAAAAAACAACTGATCTTATGACAATATGTTTGGAGATTTAAAAGTAGTTTGCACATTTAGAAGTAGAAGCTTTTTTGTAAACATATGGGATAAGTCGACACTTCTTACAAAAAATATCATTAACTGTTATGGTTTTATTGAAACAGTCACTAAACACTTTAGCTTCTTCTTCATTCTTTATAATTTTTTTATAACCTGGAATCTTACACAGGTACTTGTTACAATTTTTACACTTTTTCGACATTATGACTTAA
Source organism: Hyles euphorbiae (assembly GCA_023078785.2). NCBI lineage: Eukaryota > Metazoa > Arthropoda > Insecta > Lepidoptera > Sphingidae > Hyles > Hyles euphorbiae. Next base: position 3,880,474 of record CM041041.1, on the reverse strand, counting down.
TAATAATTTGCTTCGATAGTTAATAATTTCAAAATGCTGATACAAAATACCGATGACAGAATTTAAGTTATAAACTGCCTCCTTGTGTAAGACAAATGACTGCGATTGTAGCTAAACAAACGATGCAATAAACAGCGCGATATGTAACAAGTTCGAACTTGTTTGTTTGTCCGCGCGTGTTAAATAGAGTCATGTTTATACAGTCACACTGCAAGGCGCGAATCACATATAATTTTTTTTCGTTGTGTTGCACCAACTTTTTTTTCACGCAATTTTTATGGGTAATAGAGCACACAAAGGAGCATCACATATATTAATTTCGTGATTGTAAGTCACAGAGAACTCAGAAAAAAAAATAAGATTTTTTTAATTTTTATTTTTTTAATGTAATTTTTTATTCTAAAAATTATAAAAAAATATATGTGATGTACTCTGTAATGTAACCTAATACCTCGCGTTGGTTTCATTTCTTTATCTTAATTAGCTTCAGAGATATATCACATTTAGTAAAAGTCAAGAATACAGATATTTTGCTCTCTATCTCAAGGTCAAAGCAGAAGTCGGTCGCGAAAAGTACATAAATCGTGTTAGAACATCAAGTCCATATCAAAACATAAGTTTCGATATCGATTCCCATTTGGGGGCCGACTCGTCATACGTATCCTGCTAAACCCTTTATTAAGATCGATGTAGGGAGGTCTTGTAAGTAGGAGGCCTTACGGTGGTTTAAGTACTTTCGGAATGACGATTAAATAATATTTGATCTGAGAAGTATGTTAAACCAACTGCAGCAAATATGGCGAATTATAATATTAATGAACACTACCTACAGCTTGCCGAAACTGGTTTTAGATCTAAATAGATAAGTGAATAGAATAACAAGTGCAAAAACGCATAATGATACCGCTTTTGCAGTTCGATATTTAGATTTTTATTGGCACGGGAAGGGGAAAATAGATTGTTTTTCTCGGCCTTCAGATGGAATTTAGGCGTTAGGTATGTAGCCTTGTTGGTAAACCATTCAAAAGAAATTAAGGAATCCGAAATACCATATTTTTTTAACTTACCCTAATGTTTTTCTTCATCATGTAGCTTCTATTTGTATAAAAAATAAAACCTCATGCGCCAATCATAGGACTCATAAAAAGAGGTCCAACTCAGATAATTTTGTAGCATATAGCAACGAAGGTTTATAAATTCATATTGAAAAAACATTCATAAAATTAGAAGTGTCTGCCTATATGGCCTAACACCTCTCAGTCGTATTCTCGATTGTCGATTGAGTCTCGATTGAGGTCGTGGGCTGCAAATACAATGTCTATCACTGAAACGTGCGATGACCGGCTTGTTTTGCTCCAATTTGATACTACAGTTCCAACACTTCCAACAGTTACTTACATAGTCCTCACCCCATGTATGGTATGAGAAACTACGAAAGACTTCTGTCTCACGAACACCCAAACCCGAAACGAAAATGAATTGTGTGAGTCACACAAATATTTGTCTAAATGCGGCGATCAAGCCCACGGCATCACGTTTCCTAGTCGCCGTCTAACCAACTGCGCACCAGAGCTGTCAATTAATTAATATTTTTTGTGTATAATAAATCACCACATCAAGGGTTAGGTAGATGTATTACTAATGAGTAATGTGTGTATTGATAGTCAATCACCACGCACTAAAACGGTGACGGAAAACATCGTGAGGAAGCCTGCATACCATAGCGATTCATAAGAATTTATATGGTAGGTAAGTCCACCAACCCCCATTAGGCCAGCGTGGCGGACTATATGGCCTAACCACTTTCAATCGTACTCTCGATTGTGGAGGAGGTCCGTGCCCTGCAGTGGGACATATATGGGCTGATAAAGATAAAGAATGACTAATGCCTTCTAAAATTCACCAAACATCGACCTTAAATGTGATGGGATTCCGAGACTAGCATGACAGGCACATAATGTGAACTCAAAAGCAACAATCTAATTTTCATTGTTTTGGTAATTCCAGAGAAGTATGAACTGGTTGGGAGGCTGCTGCGGCCAGGCGAGGAGCCGAGGAACTACTCTGATGAGGAGCCAGAGGAGACGGATACATCCACCGGACACACGGACGACAAGAAGGACGACTAAACCACTGCCACATCACCATAGATTTTTCTACTGATACGTTTCAAATTGTGGTTAATTGAGACACGCTTTGGTTTGGTAAAAATATGGGTTATAAATATAAATATATGGGAATTGCTTGTGAGCTTATAGTGTTGTTAGAAATGGGTTTGGTTCCATGGAATTTTTGTAAAGAAAAATATTTGTTTTTGGGTTTTGTGGCATAAAACTATAGTAGAGCTATCTATTACCACTTTATCACAAGTGGTATTTTTTTTATTAAAATTCCATAAAACTCATTTTATCTTGAGAAATTAGTGTATAAAATGATTATTAATAGAATAAAAGAGTATGGTTGTATCTAAAAAGAACTATAAAAATTGTTGAACATTTCTCTAACGATATTTCCGTCCTCTAATAAAAGACATTCATTAGATAACTCATTTTAGGCCTAAATTGATTCTCGAGGAAATGACATTTTTCACACATATTATTCTATGGAATCGAACTCAGAAGCTCAAAGCAAAAAATGTAAAAAACAATAATATAACAATAGAGTTATTTGAATTTAAAAAAAAAGAAACAAAATGTATTCAGAGTGGTATGAAGCGAGGCGTGTCTCAAGCGATCTCCATTGAATGCGGAGCGTAAGTAATGCAAATTGTATGAGTCGATGTTTTAATGTAGCGGTGGCGCCGCCGCCCGACCTGTCTGCCGACATCGCAACCCGGCGCTAACTTATTTTGTGTTGGCAGGTAACGCTTTACAATACCGGCAGATTGTTTAGTGCGAGTTATTGGAGTTTAAACATGTATCCACCCATCAAAAATAGGCTATCATAGATTATTGTCAAAAACCTTTGAATCGAACTGTTGATTGGAAAGATTTGTAATTTGGATGTTTCATGTTACAGTATGCCTTATCAATTATCATTCAACTGATGAGATTTACTAATATGTTTCCATTGGGCTAATTGTGCCTAGTTGTTGGATTCAGAGCTAGTCTGGTGGTTACCCAAATCTACGACAAAAATGTGTTTCATACTCTGTTTATAAATATAAATATTTATGAAATTATTCTAAATAAATGTTCCTTGCAAATAAAACCAGAGAATATTAAATTATATAATTATGTAGAGTGGAGTTATAGTTTTTGTTTTTATTTTGTAACATATGGAAAAAAACAGTACATAAGTTATACTAAACTCCAGTAACAAAGCGTTACACATCTGCCAGTGAGTTTCCAGCGAGATTTTATTGTATATACGAGAACTATTGTATCATTGTCAATATAAACTGTTGCTTATTGCAGAAATTTTGGATATATTATATATAGTATATATACAGTACGATGAAATGAAAGACTGAGTGATGGCATATTAAGTTATTGAGGGGTGTAATCATGCACATTCCTTGTTGCGGACAGATGTTGCATCCTACGGGGATGTTGAGAGGTTTTACTAAGAGACAGTAATATATGAACGGTGTGTTGACTTGTTCATTCATTGTACGCTACTTGCATTTGAAATTATTGGACCAGTGTTTAAATAGGTTTTATTTGTTGGTTTGAAGCAATCTTACATGAAAACTTAGGTGAAATACATATAAATAAAAATAAAGTGCTGTTAATGACGTAAAATGTTACAAAAAGTGTTTATATTCACTATAAATATATTTTGAATTTATTTAAAAATCGGCACCACAGACCATAAAGCACAACTTCAATATAAACAAATATTTCCTATTATATAACAGCAATAAAACGGGTTTATTGTGCCTCGATACAATAAACACAGCAAACAAAACCTAATTGAGCGTGTAAGATTGCATTTAACCATGTTTCTAACTTATTCATTATTTACCTTACCACAAATTAACATACATCTCTCATTATTATGGATGTTTCACGTTCAATACTCGGGGTTGCCAACTACTGCCGTCGTATTCCAACCCCAGCAATTATTGGTACTTACTCTAATAAAATGTAATATGTGTTGCAAGTTGAAAAAATATATAGATAAAAATGTGCATAATAAAGTAAGAATCTAAATGGAATATATGTGTTTGTTGGTAGTGTGTCTGATTATTTTTTAATTTATTCGTGGTTGATGCGATAACAAAATTTATTTTCTGGTATAGATCCTTTGAAAACTACTAAAGTACAAATTAGTGTCACGTCATCGCATATTATGTTGTGAGGATTATTTGCTTGTTAATAAAAATTTTATGCGTTATTATTCTTATGCACGTTCATTCTAGTCTTTGTAACAATTTTATGCTTAAAACGCCAGATAAGAAATATACATGGAAAATAATCAGTTGGTAATGTTAACTATATGAAAACATAGTAATCTATAAAACTTTGTATAAAATTGGTGATTGGAATAACTCTAAATGAACAGTCAATTTTCTTGAGGTTTTTTTTTCTTCTATGAATTGGTTGTTTGAGAAATAATGTACTTATTCCCAAGTCATATTGATGTCCACAAAAGTGTATAATCTTTGTACGAATATGTAATAGAAAGGTTCAGAAGCGAAATAAATTGTGTTACATTTTGGTTATTATTAATTTATGAACTGAACAACAACTCTTTCCGGGCGTAGTTACTTTATTGTAATGAGATGCAAGTCTGAAATGTTTCAACGTCTCTTCGAAGTTCTTTGAAATTGTCTGGAACTGATTCTGAAGTAGGGTAAATGTACCAGTCGTAAGTAATGTGTGATTTATTTAAAGACCTGAACATACCACTAATAGTAATTACCAAGACTATTTAATTAGTCTTACACAGTTCCCGAATCAATGCTCATACTCGTATTTATGAATTATATAATCTATTTGATATTTAATAAATGTTAGTAAATATTACTGTTTGCCATTGGTTCACTTATCCTACTTTTCGTGACGATTGGCTAGATGTTAATATTTTTTCATTGATCTGGGAAGAGCCAAAATTATTGTTAACATTTTCCTATCAATAAAATTATGTTATAGTACTTGTTGTTTCCTCCTATTTCATGTTAGTTGTAGTTCGGTGTATTCTGCAGGCTTATGTCGTTCCTGCCCTCATGCGAGCATTCTATGGAATAATGTTGAAGTTTTAAACTATTAATTCTCGTTATTTTTATTACTAAAACTTATTTTGCCAAATTTTGATGAGGCTTGTACTGTTTTACCAAAGTGATACTATAAAAGTTCTCAAGTAAATTAAAATAAAAAATAAAAAAATGGTATGTGGTTGCGACTCGTGTGTAAGATCTCGTAAATTTGACTAAACAATTGAGTGCAATAAAAATATAAATGATATAAGCAAAATTGAAAACTAAAATTAAATTAATACATGTTTATTTTAAACCTTATACATCACAACTTAGAAAGTCAATTTACGAACTGCATTTGTTATTTTATTAATAATTCCAGTAGTACCATTTTCAGACAGAAGCAGTTGTTGATAGTAAAAAGCGCAATTGGTTTTTGAATATATTAATATTGTTATATTAAAAAATCAATCCGTCCAATATCCAACTGCTACAAAGTGGCCTAGAACCCTTTCTTTAGTGTAGCGTGATTTAGCTAGAAACCAGATTGAGAGTTACAAAAATATATATTTACCGAAAAAAATCTTTTACGTTGTCTGCGGCCCACACACATGGTATGTTATTTTTATACTTACATAATAACAGTTCTTTGTTGACTCGGTTAACGTGTGACGTAGAAATGGTGTCGACATGAACCTTGCTCTTACAGACAAGGAAGTAGAATCTATAATCAGATCCATTATTTGTGTTAAATAGGAGAATTATAAAAAAAATACAAATATTAAAAATCATGTTCAGATAATAATTATTGGAACTTTAACATTGTTCTGGGATTGCAAAGGACGTAGTGCGTTTTGTGTTCAAACTAACTACTCGTGTTGTTGACTTGTACGTTATTTACTTTTTGTAGGGCGTTGGTTATTTTAGTGTAGAATACTGAATTTGTGCTGTTTGCTGTTCATAAAAGTTCTATACAACTTATCGATAACATGAAAATGCATTATACATGTTTGAAGAATTTTTTGTATAGATATATTTATGTTGTTACTTCAATTCGCTTCGTATTCGAAAAAACGAATACGAGGTAAGCTTTTAAATCACTGAGTATCATAAATCCTGCATGGCTGTAAAATTTTCTTCAACATGCATGTCCATGTCGATTTTTGGACCAGGCCAATGTAAGGTTTAAATGAGATTTATAGAACTTTTTTGGATATATGCGTTTACAGCCTTCCTATCACAATAAATTGTACCTGTATTGTTCTTGCTTCAGTTGCGTGTCTTCAGATAACATAAGAACATGTCAAAACAAACTTATTTTCATAGATATAATCGTGGTGTAAATGTGCGACACAACAAAATGTTACTAATACTAAACCTAAATGTTTATTTTAACATTGTCACATGAATTTAAATAAAGTGTTTTACATAATTTGTTTGATTTATTTTACTAATTTTGTGTCATCGTTAATTTGAAAATTTCGGGCCAAACTTCGGTACGCAACAATTGCTAAAGATCCAAAACCTGATGGTAAAATATTGGTATCGGCCCAAAAAGCAATCACCGTATTTAGTGGGTGAAAACTCGTAACATGTATGTTTAAAAATATAAATTCTTAACTTCTTAAATTATTTAGCTCCCTACAACTACAAATATCTTTTTTTTGGTCATCTTTAAATTTCTGGATTATTGTTTATTTTATAATAAAATTGTGAAATAGCCTAGAAGTACTTTTCTGAGTTAGATCTTGAAACCAAGTATATTCGTTTACTGCAGTGCGTCATTATTATTCCTTGCAGTGAGGGTAGTCTGTTCGGAGGTGCTGTGTGCATCAGACCAAGCGCGTTATTTAACTTGCGGAAATCTGTTTAGAAGCATAATACCGTAAGAATATTCATGTAAAAATCAGGATGCCATATTGCGAAAGAGTGGTTGGAGGTCAGAATTAATTGACGGTATCAACCATTAAATCTATGGTATCAACGATTTGATACAATTTTGCGTTCGGCAACTTTAATTAGACCTCTGAGAAACGCATGGACGTAGTATATGTTGTTGTCCTCCACGACGTGTCCGTCGACGGCGACACCTGGCTATACTCTGGAGTGCGCTCGAATGTGACTGGCGAACCCGAATTTGGTGGTAAAAGTGCGGTTACATAATAAGCAGTATAGTTGGCCCACTGCATTATATGTATAGTTATAAGTCCGCTTGGGTTGGGTCTTTCTTAATTGGCGTTTGGTATCAAGACTCAAGACGCAGTGCTTCAAAATTGCGTACACCATCAGCGACAGATCTACGCCAGCCTGGACGTTCCCGCGAGATTTGTTCCCAGCTGTTAGTCGGGATGTTGCATGCTACCAAATTTCTCTTGAGGACATCTTTATAGCGGAGATATTGACCGCCAGAATTACGTTTTCCGGTTTGTAATTCTGCATAGAATACAGATTTAGGCATTCTGTTTTCTTCCATGCGCACTAAATGTAGTATATAAACAGGACTGCGCACTGTCATCGGAAAAACGAGCCGAGCGAGAGGTGTAGGACGGTAGGGTTGTGTCCCGTTCCTATAGGGTGACTATGTATATGTTTTGGGAAATACAGGAATTTTAATCAAATTGGCTAATATGGTAAATATTTCAGTTGTCGAATGAAGCATTTTGTTTTTGAGGTAACAAACGTGATATTGTCTAACCGTTTAAAAAATATTTGACCACCAAAATATGGTCCACCATTAGGACCTAGCAAAAAAGTTCAAAATCATAGTTTTATACTATACTTTTTATAGGTGAAATGAAAATAATAATAATAAGCCTTTATTAACAGCAAAATACAGTTAACAATCTTCTCGTCTGTTCACAAAGTGCGTATGTTGTGTATTATCAATGCCATTCGTCAGGGTGTGGTAGCCGGGGTCAACACAGAGATTCTGTAGCAGTAGCTCAGGGGGCCGAGATCGCATACCCCGCAATGACCACTAGATAGGAGCTTCCCTGGCCTACTTCGTACCAGATACATGTTATTATTCATACCAACTCTTGTAATAACTAAAATCAACGTACCGTCTATCTCATCCCTAACGAATATCCCTATTTTAATCGAATCATTAACAATAAAGTTCAAAATTGCGGCGATAATTATCAATTCTGACTCTAAATTTCAATTTTTCGTGTAAATGTGTGAACCACCCGTTCAGATATCAATTTTTAGACCACCGGATCAATAAAGAAATGAAATGAAATCCCATAATGCTATTTTTCTAATATTATTCACGCCATTATTTTCACTACCTTTCAACCCTTATTATAACCCCTTTATGGTTTAACTTTAAGAAAACGAAGTGTGCAGTTATTTTTGTTACAAAATAAGTAAAAAAGTTTGACATCTGTAACTTCAACAGTTCAGATTTTTCCATGCGTACTGCGTATCCCCTTGTTCAACCCCTTCAAGCGTTGTCTACATAACAAGCGGGAACCTTTTGCCCTTACCCAAGGTCTAATTTATCTCTGTATCAAATTCTATCAAAATTGGTTCAGTGGCTTAGGCGTGAAAATATAGCAGTTAGTGTAATACGTCCGTGCCGAAATTTTACATCACTCAGTAAATAAAAACTATCGCAAGAAATAAATAATTTTTAATTATACTTAATTCATGATCAATTGTATTAGAAAAACTTTTAACGTGTTTATTTTCACTTAAAACATAGTATGTAGTAGATGCAAATTAATGTGTATAAATTAAACATTAATAATAAAATTTTAACGAAAAAAGAACTGCTTTTAATATTCAAGCAGATTAAAAGTTATTCAATAATTCATCTGAACTTTGAATTGTCGATCAAAAAAGTTCTAAGGCGGGTTTTATTATGGTCACATAAGAAGGGATAGAAACCTCTCATACTGTCTCATTTGGTATCGGCCTTCCTCCATGTCATTTACCATAGTAAATTAAACCTTATGCTACATGCACATGTCTTATTTCAGGATGACACCATTTTCTTCGTGCGCAATCCTGTTTTTATATTACATCCATGGAGAAACGCAATAAGCAATATCTTGCTATCTTTATTCCACTCGATACTCGATAGCTAAGTAGGGACGCCAATAGTTCACTACAATTACTTTTATATAAGACATACAATCACAATGTTACGTAGTTTTGTCTCAGCCATAAAGTGAAAGCGATCTTTCCGTTTATTCTATTCTTGTTTCATGAGGTACTAGTAGTAAAGACAATTTATTGTTCTGAAGTTAAAAATAACTTTTTTTTTTTTTTTTATTGCCTTATAGGCAGACGAGCTCGCGGCCCGCCTGATGGTAAGCGGCTACCGCTGCTCATGGACCTCTGTAGTGCCAGGGGACCAGCACAACAAAGTCGCTGCCTACCTCGAGGAAAGTACTCTCCTTAAACCTCGTTTGAAGAAGGACAGGTCATAGCGCTGAGGAAACACCGATGCAGGGAGTTCATTCCAGAGCTTGCACGTACGTGGTAGAAAAGAACGCTGGAAACGTACCGTTCGGGAACGGTACGCCTCCAGGTGGTGGGAATGAACTCTACTGCGGAAACGTGTGGTGCGATGGTACATAGGCGACGGTGGTACCAACTCAAACAACTCCTCGGAGCACTCCCCATGGAACAAACGATAGAACACACAGAGAGATCCGAAGTCTCTCCGCAGTCCTAACGGTTCCAATTTGTCCGTGAGATCGGGATCATTGACTATTCGACAAGCTCGTCGCTGCAAGGAGTCAAGTGGGTCGAGCTGGTATTTTGGGGCACCTGCCCAGAGGTGGGAGCAGTACTCCACGTGGGGCCGGATTTGCGCTTTGTAAAGCGTCAATCTATGACCCGACGTAAAGTACCGCTTGGCTCTGTTCAGGATTCCCAACTTCTTGCTCGCCAGTTTGGCTTTGTCCTCCAAATGACTCCTAAACTCGACCTTGCTTGAGATTTCGATGCCAAGGATTCCAATACTCTCGGATCCTTGGAGAGTAACTCCTTGGAATTGCGGCGCCATGACAAAGGGGTCCTTCTTCGCAGTGAACACGCAAACTTGTGTCTTCGAAGGGTTAAATTGAACTAGGTTCAATTCACCCCATTCGGAGGCCCGCCCCAGAGAGCTCTCGACTTCAGACACAAGTTGACTCCGTCTTTCCATAATGGAATCCCGAGAGTGGCTCCGTTGGCCGATGTACCGCGCGTCACTCGTACTATCATCTGCATAACAATGCATGCTATCAATGGACAACATGTCATTGATATGCAGGATAAAGAGTGTCGGCGATAGCACCGATCCTTGTGGAACACCAGCATTAATGGTCTTGGTCTCGGAGCAACAGCCGTCCACTACGACTCTTATACTCCGACCATCCAAAAAGCTGGCGATCCATTTGCAGAGCCCCTCAGGAATTCCATACGCAGGTAGCTTCGCCAGAAGGGCGCGATGCCACACTCGGTCGAACGCCTTCGCAATGTCAAGGCCGACCGCAATCGCCTCACCCCCACTCTCCAAAGCCTCCGCCCAACGGTGCGTGAGGTACACAAGAAGATCACCAGCCGAGCGACCGTGACGGAAACCGTACTGGCGGTCACTAATTAACTGGCGATCCTCAAGATACCTCAGGAGCTGAGTGTTTATAACTCGCTCCAAGACCTTGGAGAGTAGGGATGTGACAGCAATCGGCCTGTAACTCGAAGGGTCCGAACGGTCACCCTTTTTGGGGACAGGGTGTACATTGGCGACCTTCCACGAAGCGAACTATAACAATAAATGGTTGATTTACACATTGAGATAATATACTAGAGGGGACACTGCAAACAAAATGAAGGGTAAGGTAATATTAAGGTATTATTAAGTTTGGAAACCTTTTTTCATTTAATCTAATCTTCGATTCTCTTGGACCTTCGAAAGTACTTAAGTGTTTTGCATGATCCTTTGGGCTGTTGGTATAACCAATAATATGTAATGCCGAATGCACGCCATATGGAATCAATCAATTATTCGCTAAATATTTGAAGGGGGGGATATGGGTGTTTGAAAATGTGAAAAACTAAAACAACAGTTTATAATGATCACATAATTATATTATAAAATGATTTAATTACAATAAACAGAATAAGTATCATAATGTACCTACACTACGAACAACTTACAATTATTACGCAAAGCGGACAGGACGTACTCCTCTCATATTTACATTTTGTACATTGAGCGCTCGATTCGGTCATCGTAATACTTAATTAACGTCCCTCGCGTCGCCAACGACAACTTATTGACAATAAATAGGGCGAGGGAAGGGAGCGGGACGCGAGCGAGGGCCACGCGGGAGCGACGGGGAGGGAGGGAGGGAGTGAGGGAGGGGGGCGGGGCGGGTCGAGCGCGGCCGCCGCCATTACGTTATATATTACAGGGCGGAGCGGCGCGCCTCGGCTATGTACACTACAACTGCTCCACGAACTTGGTGAGCTGGTCCTGCGGCGTCATGGGCGGCAGCTGGTCCTCGGGCGGCGCGTGCGGCGCGGGCGGCGCGGGCGACTGCCGCAGCAGCAGCAGCTCCGACGGCGTGGGCGGCCGCGGTGACGGCGTGGCGGGCGGCGACCGCTGCACCACGCCGCCCACCGCGCCCACGCCGCCACCCACGCCGCCGCCGAACCCGTAGCGCGCGCCCGCGCCGCCCAGCCGCGCCGCGCCGCCGCCCACCCCGCCCACGCCACCCACGCCGCCCACGCCTCCCACGCCGCCCACTCCGCCGTATGCGCCGCGCATGCCCATCATGCCCACTGTGGGTCCTGCGACCCCGCCGGCGGTTTGCTTGAACCACGCGCCGCCGCCGGCGCCGTGGCCCATGCCACCGACGCCGCCGACTCCTCCGACGCCGCCGCCACCGGGGCCTCCCATGCCTACGTTTGAGACTCCGCCGGGGCCTCCTACGCCTGATACGCCACCGACCTGCAATTGACCAAAGACGAAAAAATCTTTAATAAAAAGTCACCTACACCAATTTCTCTTGGACTCAACTCTCGTCAAGAACTTTTTTTTTTCACCAACTTATTGTACATATTTTTTTATAGCAATTGCATATTTTAATAGAAGAACATCTTATCAATAAATTACCATTTTTATATTTTAACAAAATTAGTTTTCATGTTTTCTACAAATATTTTAAAAACCACTATAAAACACGCTGTCCGACGTGGCTCAAATCAGACCGCCGCGAGGCCTTCTAGAGGGAGGACGTATCGCTCGTCGCTCCGGCCTGGCTGCAGTCGATTTTTGCCGTGCGTAGTAAAAATAGCCACGCGGGGACTGCGATTGCCACATCTTAGTACTTTGGTGGTAAAACATATTTTTTCTTTTTATTACCTACAATGATTTTGTAGTGAGTATAAATTATGTTTCAGATAATATAATGGGATGAAATTACGAGGCTAAATTATGTAATGTATTGTAATATAAAATTAAATATATTTCGTAATTGTAAGGGGTTTTAAGGCCCCTAACTCTTTTCATGTGTTCGAACACGAAATGATTAATAAACGTCCGTAGTGTCTACTGATTGAACACTAATTTGAATGCAACTTAACAATGTAATAATAACGAAAATATGATTAGTATCTAAATTTGTATTGTTCATTGCTTGCACAGTAATATTTGTCCACTTATAATGCAAATAAAATATTTTTATGATATAATATTACCAATATATAAATCATAAGTTACATTTCAATTCAATATTAGAATTTTGAAGCGCACGGATCAAAGTTGGTTGCGCTGACTGTATAGCGAGCCGACGCGGCAGCTCTACGCACACAGCTTTGGTCGCTTACGTGTGCGTGAAATTAACGAAGAAATACCTATAGTTGACTTTGCGCGCAAGGTGTATACGCTCTTAAGCCGAATATCGATATGTGTTAATAAATATAGATTAGAAACAAAATTTGAAAAATCATGAGTGTTATTGGTACATTTTAGTTTTATGTTATAAAACCATGACTTATAATAGATACATTTTGCTTTTGAAAAGTAGCTTTAGCAAGTGTGTACTTGCAAAGGGAGCAAAAAAATCGACTCGGAGCGCATCTTTGCACTAAAATGTCTCTAGGACGAAAACTTTAACATAAAATAAATTTTTGGGTTCCACACCTTACAGTTCTGAGTCTTACCTATAAGGTCATACCAAAATTTGCAGTCTCATCTTTTCTGCTACTCAATAGGCCGCTGTGATAGGTCAAGAGAAGATATTACACTCGTCAGCCCTGCATTCACTGTGAGTTTATGAGTCCCATAAAAGCCCATCTGTTAGCCTAATCTCTATCAGGTGCCCTTTAAACGCCACCCGGTACACATCTGCTTAATTACGAGTAAACAATATTACCTGGAAATGGACACAACAAGTGAACTTGCGGCCCAAGTGGTTGCATTATTGGAAGAAGGAAAGACACAACGCGAAGTTGCTCGAGTGCTGCACATAAGTCAGTCTGCCGTTTCAAGAGTATACAGAAGATACCAGGACACTGGAAGCTTTAGTCGGAGAAGAGGTTCTGGCAGACAGCGGTCCACATCAGAGAGAGATGACCGATTCATTGTCAGCACTTCACTGAGAAATCGGGCTCTATCAGGCGTCCAAGTTCAACAACAACTCAGAGAAACGCGGGGTTTATCTGTCAATAGGTGGACAGTAAGAAGACGACTCAAGGCAGCCAACCTTACACCAAAACGACAAGTGAGAGGCCCCAAACTAACCACAGCCCACCGTGCAGCTCGTCTTCGTTTCGCTAGAGAACACTTTGATTGGACATACGATCAATGGCGCACCGTATTATTCTCTGATGAGAGCAGAGTCTATCTGCATGGCAGCGATAGAAGAGGACGAGTGTATAGAAGGCCAGGAGAGAGATTTGCACAATGCTGCATAGCTGAAAATGTTGCTTTTGGAGGAGGGTCTTGTATGGTGTGGGGTGGCATTTCAATCGAAGGGAAAACCGAGTTGGTTTTTGTAGAAACTGGGGGACGGCAAAGAGGTCTGACTGCAGAACGATATATTGAAGAAATTTTGGGAGAACACGTTATTCCTTACGCAGGATTTATAGGCGAAAACTTTGTTCTGATGCACGACAATGCGCGTCCACACACAGCAACCTGCGTACGACAATACCTACATGAAGTGCAAATAAAAATTATGGACTGGCCAGCGCGTAGCCCGGACTTAAATCCTATTGAACATTTGTGGGTTCAACTCAAAAGGAAAGTTCGAGCAAGAAATCCTATCCCAGCAACCAAAGACGAGCTTAAAGCTGCACTTTCGGAGGAGTGGGAAGCTATACCGCAGAATAACGTGGTCAAGCTTATTAAAACAATGAAAAGCCGATTGCAAGCTGTAATGGCAAGGGGGGGTAACACTAAATATTGATAATGTTTCATTTGTAATTAATTTAAAAAAAAACTGACATCAACTTGTTTTATTTTTTATTTTTCGCTTGTCATTTTAGTATTTTTCCGCTACTTAACACTAAAGCTGATGTTTAGTAGTGAACCAAACCATTAATTTTATTAAACCTAGGCTCATTTAAAAGCTAAGACCTAGAATTTAAAGAATTTAGGATAAACAATGATATTTAGGTTTTATTTTTTTTGTCAGAGATGTTACAACGGCAGTTTAAAGTTTGAGTCGATTTTTTTGCTCCCGTATGTAGTTCACAATTAATTGTGTTAGAGAGTGGCAAATTTGCTTCAAATTGCATGGTCTCCAATATTTACATGTTGCAAATATTCATTAATTTGGCGATTTGTCTTCGATCAAGTGACCTTGTGTCAGACAAGCCATAGTGAATGAAACAAAAACTATTTCAAAGTTATCTCACATTTCTAGAAGCGGCATAACCACCCCATATCATCGACAATGCTGCTAGACGACGCACGCGAATAACAGAGTGGCAGTTTGCAATAACGCACGCGCAAAACATGCAGTAGCAAGAACACAAGAAAAAGCACAAATTGCGACAGTTAAAATACTCAGCGCGCTGATGGTACAACTACAATAGATTTCTTTTGCAATTTATAATTAATACATTCATTCACAAACTATACTTGTATTTTTTTAATTGACATACTAATTCCTATCATTTGCAAAAACTACCTACTATAGTTTCAGTTATATCCAGCATTAATATGAACTGATTATCGTCAATATCCAGACTCACATATCAAACAGAAGGTAAATTCATATAAATTATTTTAGTTTTTATTTTCTCATACACATTAGACTCCACCTATGCTGAACACAACAACATTCAGACTTTCCATTGCTTCAATCACAACATGATACAAGTGAATTAATTGCAAATGATTTTTAGTGACAAGGCCCCACATACAAGCACAAGGCACAACTGATGTTATTACCATTACTCATGTATTAACAAGGTAGATTCATTTTCTTCATAATTTTATAGAGGCTTGAAGATTTCGTTATTCAATATTCAAGAGAAAGAAAATTGATATATTTAACCGGGGAAGTCAAATGTTACGTTTATATTTTTGTACGAATCGTCGCCACTAATGCAGTGAGGGCGTACGAGTAAGATACTGTTACTCAGTTCTACTTTTACTTATTTTAAAAACAGCTATTAACGATTAATTTTACAATAAGCATCCATTTATTTTCTGACTTAAATATTTCATGTACTTAGTATATAAAATCATTTAGAAATTAAAGGATGAAAATCAATATATTCTATTAAATATGACTAGAAAGTACTATATACATACATGACTATGAAGAAAGTATGATGACACTGACATGACACTCAACAGTCACATGCATAGTCCTAACCCCACATTAAGATCGAGTCTTGTGTTGTGGATATCACTACGAGAGACTTTTCTGTCTCACAAACACCCAGACCCCAAACAAATACCTGAGGTTCACACAAATATTTGTTTCGGTGCGGAGATCGAACCCGTGGCCTTTCGTTTCACAGGCGGCGTCTAACTGCGCCACGGAGGCTGTATTTTTGTTTTGTATAGAAATTCATGTGGAAATTCAAAGTTGAAATTCAATGTACAGTCAGCAACATAAGTCGCTACACAGTCCCGAGATTTGGAATTTTATATCATCCAAAATAATAATTATTTTCAATATCTTATGGCACTTCTCAGCATAGATGACTTAACTTGGTTATATTTTACGACTACAGAGTAATACATACAAATTTTAATTCATAAAAATGTTATCAAAAATGTGAATGTTCAGCGATTTGTGTTGCTGACTGTATCCTGTTAAATACGACTAGTGCGTTAACAGTCTTTGTGTTAGTATGAAGTATGTTGTATGAAGAGCATGTTGTAGTTAAGGAGTGAAGTGTGTAGTGACCTGCGGCTGCTGCGGCAGCATCTGGTGCATCTGCTGCAGGCGCTGCTGCTGCGGCTGCTGCATCATGTGCGCCAGCTGCGGCTGCTGCTGCACGCCGCCGCCCAGCCCCACGCCGCACACGCCGCCCACACCGCCCACACCGCCCACGCCGCCCACGCCCGCTTGCTGGCTCTGGGCATTCTGCAATGCATTCACCCGTTTCATAGACTATTCCACTAATGTTCTTTGCAACAACCAATTGGCGGAGAGGTTAACAGTTTGAATATTTGTATGACCCCAAATACAGACAAATATAAATCCACTGTTGTGTTTCGGATTTAAGGACATTGTAGCCAGAGTAACTTCTGGACATATTGAGACTTAACATCTTATCTCTTAGGATGGCGAGCGCAGTGGAATTTTGCTACTGTTTAAGAACGGTCGTACCGTTTACCATCATGCGAACGCCTTGCTCGTCTCGCCGTTCAAACTTTCAATATTCAAAACAGCATTATTTGGTTTTATTTTATTTCATAAATGTAACAATAAAATGTTGCAAAAAAGGTGCAATCAAAAGCAACACTGACTTGTCTCTGTTTGATGAAGGCTGCCATGAGTGGTGGGTTGCTCTTGAGTATGTGCAGGATCTCCTGCTGCTGGTTGTGGCTGGTGGGCGAGCGCAGCGTGGCCATGAGCTGCTGCAGCGCCTTCTGGTGCACCTGCGGCTGCGTCTGCTGCTGCTGAGGCGCTTGCGCTCGCTGCTGTACCATTACCACATTGTTGTTTAACGCATTCTATTGACAACGTTACCATGTTCAGTTAGTGTTAGTTCAACATGAGTTATGGTCACTAATGAAAATTTAATTTAGCAATTTTAAACAATACCAAATTAAAATTTAATATTTGCCTAGTGTTTTGATTTTAAATATTACAACTGCAGATTTCATAGTATTTCGACAGTAATACATACATGACGTTGATTCAAATAATAGCATAAATTGATCATTTTATATCTGACCAAAATTGGTAATAAATAAAAATAAAATAAAAAATGTTTATTTACACCAAAACTAGACAAACATATAGAACATAAAGAAGATACATTTTAAGGGAGCAAGGATAATAATTCAGCCTAAATCAGTTACATTTGTCTCAACAAAAAAGTGATCTGCTGATACCTATGCTAGGAGAACCTGTGTTATAGGTATCAGTGAAACCTCCAAGACAACATTCTTAGGTATGTAAATCAATTTGAGTTTGACTTTTATACTATCATATTAAAATCAGTTAGGTGAATGAACATCCGCTATTCACATATTATATACATTGTCCAGTATTACGGTTTTTAATTATTATAATTTTTAATTAATATTTCATTCGTGTGTAGAGTGTGTAGGTGTGTGTATAGGTGTGATGATTGTTATGCTCTGTGTGATGTAGGTATATGAGAGAACAAGAGAGTTTACAGGGTGCATGAATGTGAGTATGATACAGTGATGTAGTGGTGGTGTTTGTTTACCTGCAGCTGCTGCGCGGGGTGCGGGTGCGGGTGCGGGTGCTGCTGCTGCGGCGCGTGGTGGTGCGCGAGGCGCGGGTGGTGCTGCGGGTGGTGCAGCGGCGGCGGCGTGCGGTACCGCGCCGTCCACTCGCCGCGCGCGCCCACCACGCCGCCCACCCCGCCCACGCCGCCCACACCACCCACACCACCCACCCCGCCGCCCGGGGGACCCATCGCCGCTTGCTTGCCGTAAGACGGCGCTTGTTGTCGCGCTGCCTCCTCTTGTACCTGTTCATCATACATATTATTATGGAATCTGACGTTCAAATATCATCAATATAAATTGCATCGCGTTTTGGGTTCAGCTGTGTATATTCGGATATAATTAGGTTGAGATAGCTGTTGACTGATGAAAACTAATATTCTCACGTTGGTGATACTCTATATGGATTTCACTGCATTAAACTTTAGGTGCATTATAGCCGTAACAGTAAAATGAAATACGGCAATGTATAGAATGGTATGAATGTTCGCATGCATTACCTGCTGCAGCGCCTTCTGCACGTTGTGCGGCACGTGCGAGGCGGCGTGCGGCTTGGAGGGCGGCGGCGACGCGAGCGCGGGCTGCGGCGGCGGCGAGGCGGCTCCGGGCGCGGCGCGCGTGTTCATGGCGGCCATGCGGCGCCGCAGCAGCTTGGCCTGCTGCACGCGCTGCTGCACCTGCTGCTGCTTCAGCTTCTGCTTGATGCTGCTGCAGAACGGCACCGAGCACTTGGTCTCGGTGCAGTGCTTGGCGTGGTAGCAGCACAGCGCGATGAGCTGCTTGCAGATGGGGCAGTCGCCCTTGGTCTTGCGCTTGCAGATCTTGGTGTGCGTGACGACGCGCTTCATCTTCTGGCACGAGGGCAGGCGGCAGTTGGCGTCGCGGCACTGGCACGCGTGCACGAGCGACTGGATGCAGCGCTGGATGGACAGCTTGCGCGCCTCCTGCGGGTTGGCCTGCTTCATGTCGCCCGGGGACGAGCCCACGTCGATGTCGAGACCCAGTTTCTCCATCTTGTGCGGATGGCCGTCCTTCTCGTGGCACTGCACGCACAGGTCGAAGTCGTCGCACACGGTGCAGTGGTACCTAGTCTCCACGTGCGCCTTGCAGTTGTTGCACGTGTACACGAACTTGTCCTGCCCCTGGTTGTGCAGCTCGTACAACATGCATAACGTAGAAAACCTCGCTCTTCTCGTCGATGAGAACTCGTAATGGCGGTCGCGCGCCATCGTTAGGAACGCGTCACGTCCGTCCATGAGGTCACAGTTAATTAACGTGTCCGGGTCGTTGATGGGCTGCGAAGAAAATGTATCGTTAATAATGATACCAATCAATTAGTGTTTATGTACTTCGTGAGAGTACATAGTGCTATAACTTACCGTTAAGCTGGCAGCGGACTGTGCGGAATGTAGCCTGATGACGAAGAACACTTCCTTGTGTTTCTCCATCGTCGCAAATATCTTTGCGCTGAGATCACTTCCCTGCTGCTGATCGCTTTGTTTTTTGCTGTTCTTTCTCTGGGCAGCTTTGGACTTATTCGACTTCTTCGCCTTTTTCTGACCCTTCTTTTTGCCATCGGGACCTTGTTCATTTTCCTCCGACGACTGGAAAATCTAAAAGCCATGTTAGACATTGTTGTTGCATGCCAAAATGTATATCACACACAGAATGATACCATATCTATAAAAAAAATTGCTTCAATGAAGTAAATACTAAAAGCAATGTTTTGTTTATAGATACAGAGCAAGTGCAATCGATACTGACCACTGCCTCGGCGGCCTCCGCTTGCTTCCTCTTCTCCTCCTCCTCCTGATCCAGCTCCTTGATGGACTCTTCGAGGACGTTGGGCCAGAAGTCACCCTCGAAGTACGGCAGCTCCGCCGCTGAAGAGATATTGTCCTCCATCGCTTGTTTGAGAATGTCTTTATAATCTAATATAATTCTTTCTATGATACCCTTATCTAGCATTTTCTTGTACCACTCTTGTAGCCTTTTAGGCTTGGGGATCTTTTGCTCTGGCGGGTGGCAGTGGAAGATATAGTCGTCACCTTCGGAAGGTGGACACGCCCATATATGGGCCATTGTGTATCCTAGTTGTTTTGCGTAATCTAAATATCCCAATAGGATTTCGTGGTACACCGCCGTCCTGTACTGGCGCGGTTGGAAGAAATGTACAGAATCTAGATATGCTATGTAAACGCGCCTCGTATTCGGCTTCGGACTCTCGCTACCGTATTCCTGTAACAAAAAATAAATTATTTATTCTTGCACATTTGGGGTTAGCAATATCAGAGTTAGTGAAGAGAGTATCACGCGATAGATTATTTTAGGGAGAAAAAAGAACGTGATAATACTTTTGTTCATTTTAAAATAATTTTAATGCCTAATTTGAAGTGATTCACATTGAATAAAAAAGAAGTTGAAATATTGAACCCCTTATAATGAGTTTCTTATCCTACAGTTTAGTAATAATAATAATAATAATAATAATAATAAACGTTTATTTGGTTTAGAGAAAATAACACAAGCTAAAATAAAAAGTCAAATCATAACAAAAAAAAAATTTACATAAAATAACAACTAATACAATATATGCTCCCTAAACCAAAAAGGTTCCAGCTCAGCTTATTGCCGCAGCCTGAACTACGGCGCTGGTTTTCAGCTGGACCTAAATATATACGAAACAAGAAAAAAACAACATAAAAACTTAAACTTTTGCTTAAAAACATATTGTCCACATTTTTGAAAAACAATTGCAACAATAAATATGTACGAGGTAAAAAAATAAAACATAAAAAACAAACTTTTTAACTTTTGCTTAATAACGAATTGTCCACATTATGAGAAAAACAAAAACATTGACACATTAAAAATAAAACCCTTAAACAAGCAAAATAAAATCGTTACATAGGTTATAAAATCGTTAAATAGGTTAATAGGTATCATTAAATAATAGTACAAAATTTAACACACAAAATATTCAATGAACTATAACTAATCGGTTTATGTGAACTCACATAGACTACAGACAGACAACAGTGAGGAAGAAAACGCAACAAGCAAAATCACATTTTGATTTATAATTACAGTGAGGGGCTCGTTATATCTGTATACCCTCTATCTGCTGTTTAAGGAAGTATTCTTTAATTTTATACCTAAATGTGCTAAGGGATACGGACAGATTTCTAAGTGGAGGGGGAATAATATTCCAAATTTTGGTAGCGGTATACTTATAACTACCTTTGAAGGCGCTGGTTTTGTGATTAGGACAAATCAGAAATGCTAGACGAGCTCGTGAAGACATCTCGATTTTTTCGAATAAATAAACAGGTTTACGTGTTTTTAAGATGCCAAATAATAGGGTTGCAAAATGAGTGCATCGTCTGAAGCCCATATTCATTATCTGCGCCTGATTTAAATAAGGTGAAACATGACTTCTCGGCGGTATGTCAAAACAAAATCTAGCACAAGCATTCTGAACACGCTGAATTAAGTTTTTAGATTTAGAAAGAAGTCTTGGTCCGTACACGGTATCAGCATAATTAAATTTTGATAAAATTACTGAATCAATAAGGTTTATACGGAGTTTTAAACTTAAATAGCGACGAGCATTGTATAAAACTTTTAAACGATAGAAACAATTACGTGCTAATTCATTAATATGATTTTCGAATCTTAATTCTGAGTCCATAATCAAACCCAAATTTCGTGCTTCTTGACATTCAGGGATAGGCTTACCATCAATGTTTATCGTTGGTTGAAGAAGTCTAGTTTTTGTAACTTGTTGCCTCGAACCTAAAATCATGAACTTTGACTTGACTGGATTTAAAACTAAACAATTCTTCGTAGACCAATGATTTAACCTGTTCAAGTCATCGTTAATTTTATCCACGGCTGAAAGCATTTTCTTCGGTTGAAACGATAAATATAACTGCAAATCATCCGCATATATATGATATTTGCAATGTTTTATAGAATTTATGATATCAGCACAATAAAGGATGAAAAGTAAAGGCCCCAGAATAGAACCTTGCGGCACTCCTCTTGTAACCCGAGCTAGAGAAGATGTAGAAACGGATCCATTACTATTACGAACCTCGACTTTTTGTGAACGATCAGATAAATAGCTGTTGAACCATTTAATTGTATTAATGTCAAATCCATAGAAACATAATTTAGAAAGTAATAAATCTACATTTATCGTCTCAAAAGCACGAGAAAAGTCTAATAAAACAAGAATCGTGCTCATACCAGAGTCTTGCGCTTCTAATATATTATTGGTAACCTCGAGTAAAGCTGTTGTGGTACTACAATGTTTGCGAAAACCAGATTGGACATGAGGCAGAATGTCATTTTGCTCCAGGTACTTAATTAACTGTAGATATACTACTTTTTCCATAATTTTGGATAAACATGGTAAAATGCTTATTGGACGAAGATCTTTAGGTGATGAGGGATTCGTGTTTTTAGGTAAAGGTCTGATAATAGCCGTTTTCCATAATTCAGGATACGTACAGGTACTGATTGAAGCATTGATAATTGATGTAATTGCTGCCAATGAATGAGGGAGAGTTAGTAAAAGCATTTCTAAAGAAATGTTATCGACACCTTGTGCATTAGACTTAAGCGAGTGAATAATTCGAGAAACATCACGTTGGTCAACACATTTTATGGTAAACGTTGAAGAATTGAATGTATGAAATTGAAAATAAGTTAAGTCTGATAAAGTAACAACATCGGAGCCGGGGATCTCAAGAAAGTGTTTATTTAAATTCTCAGTATTGGTGAGATGAACCGGAAGTTCTATATCTGGTTTAGGTGGAAGTACATTTAATTTAAGATGTTTCCATAAAGCCTTTGGATCTTTTGTGTGATTAATATATTGTCCAAAGTATGCTTTTTTCTCGTAATAAATACTTGAATTGACTAGTTTTTTTAACTGTCTGTAATAATCTTGATGTGCCTCACTTTTTGTACGAAGATATTTCATATGTGCTTCATTTCTTAGTCTCATCATCAACATAATATTGTCAGTAATCCAAGGATAAGTATGATTTTTAATTTTTATAGTTTTATGAGGTGCATGGAAATCAAATAAGTTTAAAACCAAAGTGTTAAAAAAAATGTAACTTGCAATTCACATCGAGTTCATTTGTAATGTTGTGCCAGGGAATTAATTGGATATCATTGTCAAATTTTTTACCATCAATATTTTTAAGTGGTCTATAAGAAATGAGTTTGGGCTGAATTTTTACTTTTTTAAAGTTAAATTCCGCTACAACAAGAGCATGATTCGACAATTTGCTACCTATAATGTCAGTCGTCACGTTTCGGACATTTGTGTCGGTACATATAACGTCTATAAGCGTTTCGCTATGGCTTGTATAATGTGTAGGTGATGAAACTTGTTGCTTTAAGTTAGTTAGTAGTTAGTAATGGTTTTGCAACAGACTACAGAAAATACAGAATGCAGTCAACAAAAACGTACCATCTTTCCAGTCCAGAAATGGTTCTCTGCACTAACGGAAGCAGAACAATGCGCAATTATATTGTGTTGCTCGGCCTAAAAGCCAGTAATATGAAACAATGGTGCTCACCTGTACATGCATGCCAAAGAAACATATGTCGGTCCCGTCGACCTCTTCAAATGCAAACAACGCCTTGGCTCGGTACGGAAACTCGCCGGGCAGTTCGCCCGCCTCCACGAACCGCGACCTCATGCCCGGCTTCACTTCCACCATCTGAAAGGAATCGCTTCTAAGTATATTTGTTGAAATTACTATTTTAATGGTGGTAGGTCTCTCATATACGAGAGTCCGCCTGGGTAGGTACAACCGCATTACCTTAAACACTTCAAAACAACAGTGTAAATGCACTGTTGTATTTCGGTTTGAAGGTCAAATCGACAATTCACATATTGGCTCATTTTTAATCTACTACTCTAGAGTATATTATCTTCTCATAATTTAAACCATTAAATTGAATACATAATATGTTATATGGACACACCAAACTAAACTACACGATAATAATTTGACAATAGTATACAATGTTTAAATGTACTCACCTTATCAGACGACGCGACTACCCTGATATGCACTTCGCCAGCACCCGCCTCCTTCTTCTTAAGGAAGTTGTTGACTCTAGTCTCAATGTAAATGCCGAGTTTGGACGTGGGCAGTTTCTTTGCGCAGAACTTATTTTCTTTCCGCTTGGCCCCCTTCTTCTTCAAACAATTATCACAGCAGAAGCCTTGGGGCCATATTTGGTCGTGGTGCAGCACGCATATTTGATGCTGTTTCCTGCCACAGTCCATGCACACCACAAACGGTTCTTGCTCTAGGTGATCATTCTTCATCTCCTTGAACTGGTCCTTCTTGATGGCACTAAAATTATTCAAGTGAGTTAATATTTGTAGAACACTATGTTTTTATGCAATTCATCGGTGAATGCGGTCTAATGGTAGAACGGAACTTAATCCTTCAAATTATTAAGAAAGAATACACATTGAATATTTGACGTTGGATATAGAAAATCAGACTTAAATCAGGAATATAAAATAGAAAGACAAACCCGTGGAAGAAGGAAGACAAAAGTCTTTTTAGTGTTCAATTTCAAAACCTAACTGAATGATTAGAGTATTGAGAATTCATAATTCATTATCGTTTTAGACATCATTTAAATATTTTTTGAATTCTCTATTTGTAATATTATTTTACAGCCAGTACCAAGTACACAATCAACTGTTCTTTTGTCTTGGTTTGATATAATTGATTAATTCCAAGGCTGAATAAAAACAAAAAAAAACAATATTTTAAGCAGATAAAATATGTGATTCATAGATATATACTCACGTTTGCGGCTGCAGCGGGTCGTCGCCGAGCGTGACGGTGTCGCCCTGGATCTCATTGAAGCATTTCTGGCAGAAGGTGTATCTATCGGACACAACCCCATATGCTTTTAGACTGTTTATCACAACCGGCCGGGTGTAGCAGATGTGATGTGAAGCGAGCGTGTACAGGAACGTTTTGTGTGCAGGCAAGGACGTGCGTGGAGAGGGCGAAAAAAAATTAGTAAGCAATGATAACATAAAAGGGGTTAATAGTTAGACAGTGGAACACTTTGCGAGTAGACGGAAAAGAAATTGCAGTGGATCATACACATACAGTATGCACAATTTTCATTTTTGCTAACAATTATTTTTAATATCATCCAACATGTTAATAGTAAACCAGAACATATCACGTATTTGTCGCAAACTAAAATATGATCAGGGACTAGTCTTGTGAATTGTTTCATTTATGCTTAATATTGAATATGTCTATTAATAAAATACATAATTATGTGCCATAAAATGTCCCAAATTACGACTGTTCACAGCAGTTTGAAGGAAAACTAAGCCACGAAAATAATAAATGACCGATTATCAAAAAGGAAAATCCAATAACTACTGTTTGGTTTACTATTACATATTAACAAATAATAATAGATAAAACATAAGAGCAGAATTTATATTTCATAAACAATAATTTTGACAAAGACAACGACAAAGACAAATGTGGAACTTATTTTTGTAACATGGTATTTAATTTAGAAACATTTAATATTAGAAAGCCAATACTTAGTTTTACATTATAACACAAAAAGCACCCCAAACCTTACATAAAATAATTTTGGTATTAATACATACAGCAGTATTTCATTCAGACAATTTTACCGAACATGAATATTTGAAATGTGTGGAGTTTCGCGAGAAATGGAGTGAGATTTTAATTTCTTTTTTGTATTTCATTAGACTGCTAAACAGGCAAAGAGTTCACCTGATTGTGATTATAGCCGCCCATGAAAATCTACAACGTTTTTTGGATCATATGTGGTTGGCGGCCCATTATTGCATAACATATTTTTAATTTGTTATATAATTCATGAATATATATTTTAATTTCCAATGAACAATGCTAATCTAATGAAGGTAAATGGTATCCTATATGAAAATGTATGCATATATTGTTTCTAACCATGATTAATCACAATAATTAATTGAACTGTTCTAACAGTAATGTCAAAATTACTATGAGAATGATCTATATATTAATACGTGATGCAAAAACTTTGGATCCCTTTTTACGAAAATTGCGCGGACGCAGAAGCATAAAATTTGGCACACTTATAGTTTATGTGTAGGAGAAGTGGAGAATGCTAATATTTTTCAATAATAATGCTTATAAAGTACATTAAATCAAAAAATAAAACATTACACACACTGCCATGCATTTCACGCACACATCCATATACAAGTATACATACTCTGGTGTCAAATTGTTTCTTTTCTTTTTCATTTTGTTCTTCTGACATAGACATATCAAAAAAAAGGTTTTATTTGCCTAATGAGGTAATAATATTAATATTAAAAGAGAATATTAATTTTAAATGAGGCAATAATATTAATATTAAGCCTAATATTAAATGTAATATAAAACAAGATTTTAATAATAATGCATAAAAAGTACATTAAATCAATAAATAAACCAGCATGCATTTGACACACGCATACACAAGTATTTGTACACGTATACATACTCTTTGGTCAAATTGTTTATTTGCTTTATTATAGACATATGTAGTTGAATGTCAATCAGAAAAAAATGTTTACTGTGGTTTTGTTGAATATCAAACAGAAAAGATTTATTTGACGAATACTACGTGAAATACTGAGCGCTATCATTCATTATATGCATAAAGAAAGTTCTGTAGCAGCAATCTGCAATAACAACATTCAGGTACAAAAAAATATATAATTTACTATTGCTGGTTCAAAGCAATTATTGTAGTTTACGATTTTAGTAATTGCATATACTTCAGGGGAAATAAGCGATTTTGAGAGATACGGACATTTAAATGTGCACGAATTATCAGAATAACAACATCATCATACAGGTAAAAACATTTTCTCTTCTTGATTTGGTCGAATTTCGACCACTAGGCGACCACTAGTTTATTTAAAATGCTGTATTTATTCATATTAAGTTTGCATAAAAGACTAATGAAAACGGTGTCAATTTACTAATACGTTCGCATCTCAGATTCCAAGTTTAACACCGACTCGTAACCATAACAAATGGAAACCGCATTGACCGAACATTTACAACGCAATTAATCACGAGTCTCTATAGGAATGCTCAAAAATTAGCTGTACATTCGTTTGTTGAAAAATTCTTTGAAACTAGCAGATCAGTGATGCATTGAATAATTTAGAATTTAGAAGAATATTTATATACTTGACGGCTTTTAAATCTATACTAATTTTATTATATTAAAGATACGTAAATATTTACAAATTTGTAAGAATAATTGCGCTTATATTTATTTATTTATTTATAATGTATACGTGAATTATTGTAACCAATTTCGTAGCATTTTTTGAAAAACATACTATGAAATAAATATTGACAATATATTTTATACTTGTCATCATTATGAAGTTTTATTGTTAATTAGTAATTTAATTAAAATGTAAATGTTTTCTGATTTAAACCTAACTAAGTAAAATTGCTAACTTACTGTTAATATGTTTTAAAAGTTGTTTTTAAAATATACAAAAACATGAATAAGCTTATATTTGGGTGTCGAGTGTCATTTGTATACAATTTGTATGGTGGTGATAGTAATTTTAATCTGTTATTATTTTATAAACACAAAGTAGAATATTTAACTTCAAAAGTAAAATTTTAAGACGAATTTAATAAGAACATTATTTAGGAAAATTGATTAATTTTTTTTTTATATCTGCTATCCGTTGCCAAAGATATTAAACAAAGCAGAATGAAAATGATCAGTATCGACTATAAAGCAAATCAACATGAAGTATTCCTAAAATGTGTAAATACATTAGTGACAATGAAATAGTAAAAAACACAACAATGAGGACAAAGCTTACGAGAAGCGTTAGGGACATATTTAAGGATATAAGCTATCTTAATGTATAAACATACAATGTGTAAAAAAACTAGTGGTCATATTACTCGCTTATCAAAATCAATAGTAATGGATGCATCAGCATAAGGAACAATTATTAAATTAATTACACAAGTCCCTGTTATTTCTTGTTTCGTCATGCAGAGATGCTGAGCTGGCAATTTTACATTGCCAAATAGAATCGTACCAATTTTAATGAAAATTGCAATGGAGATAGCTAATGCCCTAGATTAGCTCATAAGCTACTTATTGAAAATGTAGTATTCCAAGGTAATGAGCAACGAAATCAAATATGTGTATTTGATATTTTAAATTCAAAGAGTATAGTCATAGTTTGAGATAGAAAATGGGGCGGATGAAATGAGCTATAAGACGACAGTTTTGCATGCCTTGAGCCATGGAATAGATTGTGACGGGACAAGACGGGATGAACGGGGGCAGGACGGGAAAAAGCAATATAATGGACGGTAGTCACTTGAATTTAAATATAAAACAGTAAGTACGCGAAATCTAAATTAATATTATAAAAAGGGAAGATTTGATTGCATTGAATACGCTCTGAAACGACTGGATCGATTTTAAAAATTCTTACACCATTAGAATCCTACCATCATCCCTCAATAACATAGGCGACATAAAATTTTCAAAAAACTGTATTTGCACGCCGGATGAAACGGTCCGGACCGCTAATAATACATAGGTACGTCTTATGTCCACAGTACTCAAAAAGTGTGCATACGGGCAAAGCCGGGTCGGGCCGCTACTAGTTTCATATATTTATGTCTTTGCAAAGGGACCACTAGTTTTTTACACATGTCGCAATAACATCAATACAATTATCTAAGTCTTATAATACAACTGAATTATAATGATAAATATGTATTTAAAAAAAAGAAAGTCTATCTTTAAACCCCTAGCTAAATCTTTATTTACTTCGCCAAAAATATACAATACACCAGAAAAGAAGTCTGGGCTTTTGTGTTGTGTTATTATTATGAAAGACAAAGTAATATTTCTCATAAAATCCCAATCAAATTATAAATTCAGTTGCATTATTCAGTGTTGCTTCAAAACATACATGATTAATTAATCATTTTACTGATCACCTATCACCACATATTCAATTTATCATTTCGTTTAAATTATATATATTTTTTTAAAACAACTAAAGAAAATGATAGTTGTAAAGGCTGATTTTAATCATGTACGTATTGGAAACAAGATCAATTAAAACATTATATTGTGTTTTATAATTGGAATAGATAAACAAAAATGATTTACAAATAATATTTAATTAATGAAAATAGACACAAAAATGTAATTACTGGATCCTTAAATATTTTGGACACACAGTAAGAGTAGTTTTGAATAAGAGCAAGAAATGTATTAAGCAATTAAAATTATTTTAATTATATGGTTATTATTGGGTGCTTTAAATTTACTTTGATTAATCACTGCAAGTAAAATAAGATTGTTACATTTTTAATGGTTAAAATAAAATTAAAACTTGATAACTTTTTTACAAGTAATAGTTTGCGTACTAAAAGTCTAAAGCAATAAATATTTATAGGCCTGCTCCAGAGACGTAAATTTTTGGCGGAGGCTAATGCTCAAGAGTGGATGTTCTGTGGTTGATGATAACAAGTTTTATGCCATATACCGGTGTTTCCAAATGATAGTTAATAGTCACTACAAAACATTTTCCGATATCTTTGGGCTCAAATAATTTGTTGACCCCCCCCCCCCCCGCCCCTTTGGTGATATGTGGTGAGATTTAAGACTACCCCCCCCCCCTCCCCACCCAATATCATGTGTATTTATGTAATTTTTTTCGAATATTATCGTTAAACACGGATATAAAGTATTACTTAAAATTAATTTTTTTTTTTTTTTTTTTTATAATTTCTTTATCTGCAATCAGTCCTAGAACTATAAGCGGATTTTTTGAGTGGTTCAAATTTTGCAAGGGGTCTCCCCAGCAGGAGGCACTCCTATTTCACCATCGAGCGTCTAGTCTCTGGATGTCATGGCGTTTAAGGCGTTTACTGTAGTTGATACTAGTTAATTTGGTAGCCAAGTCATTCGGGTGGTTATCGAGACGATTTTTGTAGGTAGTGGAAGACTGCTGGATTTCTTCCTTTACTGTTTTGATTTCCAGAGCTTCATGGATTTCGGAGTTAGTGAGGAACCATGGAGCATTCGTTAAGGTACGCAATATGCCATTTTGAAGTCTCTGTATGATGGATATATTGGAGTTACAAGCGCTTCCCCAGAGTTGGATCCCGTACATCCACACAGGTTTGAGTATCATTTTGTAGATTAGAAGCTTGTTGTCCACCGAAAGTTTAGAGTTACGAGCCAACAGCCAGTACATGGTCCGGAACCGTATGTTTGTTTCATCACGTTTCATTTTTATATGCTTTTTCCATGTCAGCCTCCTGTCCAGGTGTAGGCCAAGATATCTGACTGAGTCACTTTGAGGAAGAGTGTTGTTTCCCAAATGCACAGGTGGACAGTTTCCTTTCCTAAGCATGAAAGTTATGTGGATTGATTTAGAGGCACTTGCTTTGATACGCCACTTGTGTAGCCAGTCATCTACTTTATCGAGGCTTTCTTGTAAGATCTTTGAAGCAGTATTTAAAATTAAATAACTTCACAATTTTGAACTCAAATATATTAAAGCCAAACCAATTCATTTTAACGGAGTTGGTTTATTTATATTTTTAAATTTAGTTTTTGTTTTGTTTTGTAAATTTAATATTTATAAGAGACCCATGTGCCCCGTTTAAATTAAAACCTTTAAATTTAAATTAAAATGTACCATATCTAATCCATAGTATCTTTTGGAGAATTGCAAACACCAGTAACAGAAAATCCACAGCATGATACACAACCATTCCTCCATTAACAAAGTACCCTATTTTGTGTTATCAAATACTATTAGTTTCATACAAGTAGTAAAACATAAATTTGGAGGATTTATTGTGTTGCAATAGTTGTCATAAATTTTATCACTACATGGGATTAAAATATGTTACAATACCAGCAAAGTATACAAACTGATATATTTTTTAACACACAATATCGATTTTGTTTTTATTCTTTGCGAGTACTCACATTAAAATATAGTAAAAAACTCACCTGTTTTGGTAACTGAAGTACTTGGCGTCGCGCGGGATGGTGCAGAGCTGTTTGCCGTAACAGCACAACACTTGAGGGTTGAATGTGTACTTTCTGCCGCAGCAGTAGCCCAGACTCTGCATCACCGGGTCTATCTCTTGTTCAAACACTTCCGACAACTACAAATGTAGAGAAAGAGAATGTCAATACTGTATCGTGTGAATCAATTTTGGGAAATGTATATTATTACGTTCTTAACGCCCTCGTCACTAGTTTTTCATTATCTTAGAATTTGTAATACTTTTTATCCAGAACAAAATTAGTGTTCCCGTTGTATGAGCAACGAATTCAAATATGTATATTTGTTACTTTTTTGAACTCGAAAGGGATGTGATTGAACAGGATTGCATGCCCTGAATGAGAATTAGATGGGATAGGGCGGGATAAAACGGGACAGGACAGTATTATAATACAATATATTTACTCACCTTAGTACAATATCTATAGACCCTTGAATTTTTCCTATTGTAAAGCCATGCGTTCTCGAACATGAGCCACACGTCGTCCACATACTCCCACGGCTCCTTGTACCTCCCTTGGTCGAGCTTCATCCTTATCGTGGACAAGTCGATGGGCTTAGTAACTATATCGAAGTAGTCCGGAATGCCGAGCGCCTGTGCGTCCACGGGCTGTCGGAACGGCAAAGACTCGGGGTCTTGACGAAACAAATTTTCTAAAGTGGGCATGAGGGCTTGACGCAGATCTTCGGGTTTGAACACGAAGATCCTCCTCGCATTGCAGTCTCCGCTGGTGTCGGCGCCCACGCTCGTCTCGCCTGGTTCTTCCTTTATTTCCGGCTTGATTTCTGGTTTAATCTCCTGCTTAATTTCCTGCTTGACGACGAAGTCCCCCCGGTCGGTGGTGTCCTTGTCACCGGAAGGTTCGTCCCTCATACCTTTTCCACCGCAGTCATCGTCCGGCTCTTCTTTAATACGCGTTTCGTCCGGTTCTTGCTTTATTCTCACTTCGTCTTGTTGTGGACTGTTAGCGAATTTTTTTTTTTAAATTACTATGATCAATAATGAACTAACAACATACCAATAATAACATGGTCAAGAGTTCTAATAGTTTTTTTTAGATTAAATGGTAAAATTTAATAAAACCATAAATAGGATTTAGTCTATGAGAGTAAACAATGCTTCCTATAATAATCATCTCCATTTGTTCTATTTTTTTAAAGATTTTTTCAAGATTGAGAACAATCGTCTTTATAACTAAAAAGATTAATATTACGACACTTATCAATTCTATTAATTTAGAATATCTGAAAAATATCCCAGATTTCGAATTTGAAGCCAATCGGAATAATCATGAAAAGTTCAAAATGGCGGTCACAAATTTAAATTCTGACTTCCAATTTAATATTAAAAGTTATCGAATTGAGGACAAAAGTATTACTGAATATTCCATTTCATATGAACTTCTTTCTTTTTGCCCTTTTCGTTTCATACATTTTAAAACCAAAAAAAAATCACAAAAAGTTGAAGTTAACAAATGTTAGTGACCTTTGATCAGTAGGCATGGCTGTGGGCGGCTGGTGCGCGGCGTGCGGCTGCGGCGGCGCCAGCGGCTGCGGCGGCGCGGCCAGCGGCGGCAGCTGCGAGGGCAGCGCGGCGCGGTGCGCCAGGTGCAGCGGCGCCGGCGACGCGCGCGCGTGCGGCGTGCCCGGCGTGCCCGGCGACCCGTCGCGACAGCTGCCGTGGTTCACGAACGGACTCGCCACCGCACCGCTCAACCGCGCCTGTACACACACACACACACCTCAATACCTCAACATCATCACAGAAACTACCAGACATTTTTAGTCTCATCACATTAATAATAATAATAATCATCATCATCATCATCATCATCTCAGCCACAGGATTCATTTGCTATCATCATCTCAGCCACAGGATTCATTTGCTACTTTTTTCATGGAAATAAAGTCCGGATTTGAATTTAAATTAATGTGATCATGATCGTCGATGGTATGCATCATGTTGTTTATAATTAAAGCAGCATTCATCATCCTCATCTCAGCCACAGGAAGTCCACTGCTGAATATAGGCA
Source organism: Hyles euphorbiae (assembly GCA_023078785.2). NCBI lineage: Eukaryota > Metazoa > Arthropoda > Insecta > Lepidoptera > Sphingidae > Hyles > Hyles euphorbiae. Next base: position 3,847,238 of record CM041041.1, on the reverse strand, counting down.
TCCCCCAAGGATATCCACATCGACCTGTTGAAAGCGGCCTGCATCTAGCGACTTCCAGGTCATCCTTCCACATTAATAATATTTAAAACAAATTCTTGTGGACCATAAACTTGTTCCAGGAATCATATCCACAACTGGCATCATAACCGGCAATGCTACAGAGGCTCTCAAACATTTTTCCACAATCCTCCTTTCCTTATTCATTATTTGTTTCATCCTTTAACCTATCTACAATTTATTATCTATATCTTTTCATGTTTCCAACCTCCTTGTTTGTTAAATTTAAATTTAATTGGAAGTTAACATGTGTGAGCTGGTACTCACTTTTGTGTTATCCGTCTGATGGTTGGGCGAGGCGAGAGGTGCAGGCCCGTTGGTGTGCACGGGCGGGTACTGCGGTGCAGGCGATGTGAGGGGCTGACCAAACGGAGACATGCCGGGGTTGCTCACGCTGCCGGCCCCAACGCTGCCGCCGTTTGGTGTTTGTGGCATCTGATACAAACATAACGTCTGCATAATTCTGAACTTTCGCTAATTCATAAATATGTAGACAGTGACGTAAAAAAAAATCAAAACCGCCTGATTTTTAAGTAAAATGATATTTCAAAAATAGTTTAATAAAGGTCATACCTGGTTGGGACTCGGTCCTGGTGGTCCGACTAGGTTGGACTGGAAAGGCAAGCGCGCTGGAGTGACAGCGAGCGCGATGCCTGGTGAAGGGATACGCATGCCGGCCATGGGCGCCGAACCGGCCAGCGCGGCGCGGGGCATGGGCGCGCGCACGCCCGCCGCCGCGGCGCCCACTGCGCCCGCCGCCGCGCCCACCCCGCCCACGCCCACACCGCCCACTGCCCCGACACCGCCCACACCTACGCCGCCGACACCGCCGACGCCTCCGACGCCACCTTGCCCGAGCTGCGCCTGTGCATACACCGTCATATCATGTAGTATACTCTCAAAGCGTTTATTTTTATACTTATACCTTCGTATAAAGTCATATATTCTACAACTAGAAGAAATATTTACCTGCGATTGGACTTGTTGTTGCGCTTGTTGTTGTGCGGCTTGCGCCGCTAACTGTTGCTGTTCCTTTCTCTTTTGTCTCTTCTCTTCTAATTCTTTCTGAATCTTGTATATTTTCTCGGCAAGCAAATGGTAATATTCAGAGCGCGTGCTAGCCATTTCGTACATATCGCCCTCGACTTTCCTCGCATACGCAACTAAATTATGCATACGTTTGTCTAACATAGCTGTAGGGTCTGGTGTTGGAAATATTGCTTGAACCCTAGAGGACAAAGAAAGTGGCCATTTAAAAAATAAATTATCAATATTATTTACAAAATATGCATTAAGGATAATTTTATGATAACAAATGAGTGAAAACTTACAGTTTATGGACAAGGTGGTTTCTGAGATCAGCCGTAATAGAGTGATGCCATTCCTTAGTGCCTGAGACAGGATTGGCAGTTACGGCTCCACCTGGAAGCTGAAGGCTACCGGCGCCCATCTGCAACAAGTCCTGTTGTGAAGGATAAAGATATTTAGTTCAGAAATGTCACAGTGCTAAATACTAAATACGACATTTGAGTAAAATTAAAAAGGATGTGTTGTTAGTTGATGTATAGTGATGCTAGAATGCCTCACCAACTGTTGTTGTTGTTGCTGCTGCTGTTGCTGCTGCTGCTGCGGCTGCTGCTGCTGCAGGTCGGGCTGCGCCTGGTGCTGGAAGATGGACTGCACCAGCTGCGGCTGCTGCTGCGCTTGCACGCCGTCCGCCAGCCCGGGCGGCCGCGGCGCCGGCATGCGCACGGCGGCGCGCGCGAACCCGGAGCTCATGTTGGGCACCGACGTGGGGCACGCGATGCCCAGCGCCTCGTACGCGCGCTTCATGTCGGCGCCGGGCGCGGAGCCCGTGCTGTTGCCCACGGCGCTGGCGCCGCCTCCCGCACCGCCCATGCCCGCGCCCTGCACGCCACCCACGCCCACGCCGGCCACGTTGCCCACGCCCGTCACTCCGCCGCTCACGCCGGTTACACCGGTTACACCGCTCGGCGCGTGCGACGCTGCCGCCGCTGTACATCGAAAATATCTTGTCAACTCGTGTTCATGGAGCCGGGGGTGTTAGCACTCATTTTAATAAACATTATTTCTATATTGATCTATATAAATTTTGCTAACTTACCATTCATGTTTCTAGTTCGGTCTGCTTGTTTGAGGGGTAAGCAAACCGGACAGTCATTTTTGTCACAATGTTTCCAATGATTAATAATTTGTCTTGATGAGGAACAGTGAGGTACCGAACAATTTTTGCCAGCCTGTAAATAACATGAACCGTTAACTCGAATGTCCTATTCAACAACTTAAATAAAGACGGAAACAAATGCAATAAAATTATTCTATTCAACTGACCTGACACGACATCATGTGATTGAGAACTCCCTTCATAGTTTTGCAGTGAGGCAATGCACATTGCCACGTCTCGCCATTGGACGCAGTCTCGCGTCGCTGGCACTTGTGGGCGTGCAGCAACAATACCAGTTGCTGCTGGATAAGTTTGCGCTTCTGCGGGTCATACGCGATAGAGCTGGCCGGCGCCTGTTGTGGCGCCGCCGGCTGCTGGGGAGCGGGCGCTTGCGTGGCGGCCTGCGGCTGCGACTGGCCGCCCGCCGGCGCGCCCGGCGTCTGTGGCGAGGGCGCGGGGGGGACGGCGGCCGCGGCGCCCCCGCCGCCCGCGCCCGCCTCACCCGCGGGCCCGAAGCGCACGCCCGCCGGCCGCTGCGGCAGCGGAGCGCCCGCGGCACCACCCGCACCCGCGCCCGTCGCCGACTGTCCGTACGTGGGATGATACGGAGCCAGGGGATGTCCGCCTCCGCCCGGCGCCTGCATGCGTTGATGGTGTTGCAACGTATTGCTCCGCATGTTTGGCGCTCCCATGCCCACGGCGCCGACCCGACCTCCCAACGGACCGTTTTGCATCGCCTGTAAATCGAGTACTTATTCTGACGCATTCGGAAAAAATATATACTCAATATATTAAATACATTTTCATGTTAGCATTTAATTAATAAAAGAATTAGAAAACAATAATTGTATAGACAAATTACCTGAGCATGCGGGTGGTGCGGTGGATTGCCGTGGTGACTGTTGCCCATCAGCGTGGGCAACTGCTTGTTGACGTTATTGATAATGCTACCGCCGAGCATACTGGCGCCCGTCATGTTGCTGTTAGTCACTATCATGTTACCCATGTTCATGCTGCCCTGTATCGAACTCATTGGCATCGTCGAGTGCAGCTGATTTGGATGACTTGTATTTGGCATTAGTTGTGGGTGCATGCCACCCATTAGGTCCTTTGATACGGACACATTTGGAGGTGATTGTAAGCTTGGACTCTTACTTCCTAAACTACTCAATCCCAAAGGATTGTTGTGGCTAACTAAGCCGGTTTTGTTGCCCTGTGAAAAGACCAGCAAACGAAATAAACAAGATTAGTAAATCTGTTCAAATAATACATTGATATAAATATATTTATAATTAATTATTACGCCAAGCCTTAGACCATCATCAAAAAATCCTCTTTTTAGAACACCATCAATTAAAAAATTACCAATAACTTAAGTATATTGTAAATTATGTACATACCTGGCATCAGAAATTTTAATTAGCAAAAATCATTAGTTAAGTCTAAAATAATATTATTTATAAAAAAAGATTTGATTGTATGTTTGCATTGAAAACACTCTGAAACTACTGGAACTTTCATCATAAAATTCTACATTATTTGTGATGAACAAAAGAATATTATTAAAAAAAAGTGTATCTGCACCTGAGCAGAGCCAGGCCGGGCTGCTAGTTATAGATAAAATTAATTTACTGTAATAGGAATTATAGCTTGTGGCCTGCATGTTTAGTCTAAGATTGATGTGTGTAGTATATTTTACCTAATAATCATACAGAATCATTATATCATAATTTCAAACTGTCATCTATCTCAGATACTTACTTGTATAAGGTGATTGTTCATTTGTCTGTGCATACCAGCAGTTGGATCATCTCCATTGAGCTGATTTTGCGGGGCCATTTGCCCCCCTGGTCCTGGTCCCTGTGCAGGGGGCTTGGGACCTGTGATCCCTGGTTGTTCACCCCATGAACCTCCCATCAATTCATCAGGGAGATCCTTTTCGAGGTCAAACATGTCAAGGTTTGAGAACCCATCTGCTGCAAACAAAAACATATGTTAATATCAAATTTGCCTACAGAAAATGAGTCCATTTCAGAGATGAAGTTCCCGCAAAGATGATACAGATTACTACAACTTGTGTGCTTAGTCAAGAAAGTATTCACAAGGAAATATTTGTTTTATTTCCGCAAATGATGGTTTCTAAGCCACACAGAGGTTTTCAGTTATTTTTATATTGAATTCCAAAATCCCTCCAAAGCTGTGCAAATAAAGACAAATGGGATTTTAGGTGATAGCAATTTGGTGAAAACCTCTACCACTATAGTTGTATAGTGTTCATAACAAAAATTCCCATTTTATAATGTATAATGTAAAATTTTAACTTAAAATCTGAATATGATAAGAAGTTTTAGTTATTTTTTTTTAAAAATATCTATTTACCACAATTTAGATCATGTATAATTAAATGAATATTTATATTAAATATTATTTATTTGCATGTCTGAGTGACACAAAAAAATATCTTATGTGGATATACACTATACATACTTACTCGAATCATGGTATATTTGTCAATCATAAAATAAGTTAAAAAAGAGGAATGATATAAGGAAAAAAATTGCTTCAATACTATTACTTTTATTGAAAATATTTTGTATTAGACATTTAAAATAACATTCAAATACATAATTTCAGATCACATTAAAAATTACAATGGTGTATTACAATAATTATGTTTACTTTAATCCTAATATAATATGTAAGGCTTTGTTTATTTCAACTTATCTATAAAACTAAAATATTAATTGTATTGATTTGAAGGTATCATTACTAGATAATATGTCATTACTAATGCATTTTTTTTATTTAATAAATAAAATAAATGCACCCAACAGTCACGTGTACAGTGCTGACCCCACACTAAAATTGAGTCCTATGTTGTGAGTATTAGGAACGACGAGAGACTTTTCGGTCTTATAGACACCCAGACCCGAAACAAAACTTGTAGTTCACACATATATTTGCTTCAGTGCAGGAATCGAACCCGCAACCTCTCATTTCACAGCCGGTGTCTAACCAACTGTTGCGGTGCAGGTATTGTGTTATTTATGAACAAAACAGTAAAATTGGTAAATATTTTCTGATGAAGAAACAGAATTTTAATGGGAAACTTATATAGGCAATTTCATACTTAAATTATTTACCTTTAAATTTTGCTCAGGTTTGTTAAAAATGAAAAATATTAAACTAAATAATGCCACCAGTGTAAATTTAAATAATAAGTAATTTTTACAATCATTAGTTTTGATAAATTTTTAAATGGGAAATTATACACTAATTTAGAAAAATATTTTTTGATAAGCCTATGGAAATACTTAGTTTTAATAAATAGAATTGGTTCATGGTATTATTGGTAAGTGGATTCTTATTTTCACATTTTTTCTTCAAAGAAAGTAATCGTGTTTTATAATCATATATTTCCATAAAATTTAATTAATAACAATGCAATGACCTAGCTTTACGATTTTCATGATTAGCCAATAGTTATTCTTAATGAATTTTAATATTTAATTATGTTAAACCCACTATATTTATTACATTAGAATAACTTACTATTGACACTTAAAAATACAATTTGTGTGTATTGCATAAGTCAGTGGCATTGTAAAAGTTTTGTTTATCACATCTCAAACATTTTTCCTGTATATATTTGTTAATTTTATGAACTAAATATAAGGGTTTAAAATTATTTAATTGAACAAGAAACTATTGCCACTTCCCAAAATTACCATTCTTCAGTTTCTTCGTTTTATTGTGAATAAAGTTATAAACTAAATTAGCAGTTTAGTATAATTGTATTAACAAAATGTATTCAATATATTTTATTGAATAAAACATACAAACATGTGCATGATTTAACAAATTATGTTTTAAGAATATATTACGTTAATATTTATAGATGAATTCTATTAATTTATTGAAAACATAGCATTCACATTATTTTAGTAAATACTAGAGTCAAAATAGTAAACTGAGAATGTGACTTTGAGAATGTCATGCCATAAAAAAATAATATCCAATTGGAATCCATAAATTGTATTTATTGTGATATTTGGAAGAAAATTACCAAACAATAGTATATTAAAACATGAAATATTGAGTAAAATTATTATGGTTACTAAACAATAACAAAATGTTGTGAAATTTATGACTTTTCTCTTTGGTCCCTATTCCACAATAATATAGGATCAGCACTAAATGACTTAAATCTTAAATCTGTGTAGATAATTTGGCTTATTTTATGACTGATGATCATCTACCTACTAAAAATTAACTCACTAGTCTTAAATGATTTTTTTCACTATCATCAGTAAGTTTAAAAAATTATATAAACATAATATTTAATTGTTAGTAAGACTAGAGACTATCCCCCTTATGCAAAAGAAGTTAGCGCAGTGTTTAGTTGCCGTTAATATGAACTGTCACTTAAAATTTATTCATAACCGTCAAAAATCACTAATCAGCTATATTAAAGCGCACTAACTTTAAAATGGCCGGGACCCATGTTTAAGCAAATTTTAAGCAGAAAGATGGCGGATTTTTACTGTCAAATTAGCGTTGTCAATTGTCATCACTGGTTATTTATTTAAAGTTATAAATAATAAATTATTTTAATTATAATGTGTTGTGCAAAAAGTTCTCTAAGTTGGCCGTCGAAATATCCGTCGGCATAAAAATATATAAAGTAGTGAATATTGAATAATGATGTTGATGTAGTTCGAGTGTTCGATGTGGCTGCGGAACTATCAGTAAATACACAGGTAAGCCGAACTGATACTATACTATATCAGCCTATATTTGGGTGCCGGATTACTTTACGTAGCATAGAAATGTATACAAATCGCTATGGTGTGCAGGTTTCCTCACGATGTTTTAATGCATGCCATGAGGATTCCCTATCAATAAAAACATGATTCCGAGAAATCAGGTTTGCCCTGGGACTAGAAAGCGCGACCACCGTGTCCATGTTGGCAGCCGCGTCTGGCCCGTTTACCAACAGGCCACAGTGCATTCGAAATGGTCTTATTTACGATTAATTAGAGAAACAAAGTTACTGTAATGTTTCAAGTTTCTGCATTAAAACAACCACACAGCTTGTTTGAACTAACCTAATCAAAACCTTTTTACTCATAATTTCAAATTTATCTTATTGAATGGCTACATTCTGATCTCAATGTTAAAATCAATTGTTTCAGGAGTTGAACAACAACACAAATATTTGGAGAGAGGTGCTGTACCATCTATATATCCATGGAACATAAAAACAATTTTTGAAGAGGTTAAAGCAAGAAATGAAAGCAAGTAGAAGAAGATAAATAAGAAGACATATTTTTGATCAGTCATCAACATTGAAGTGCATTGAGGACTTAGTACCAATTACCAAAGATATAACGTCCCAACAAGTTTGTTTGTTCATTTTAGCCACAGAAGTCCACTGTTGGTCTCTTAATTATGTTCACATCAACCTTTTGGAACTTGCCCACATCATGTGGTTAAAAACAAATCATTATTTTGGTCTATAATAATGCAAGCATCAAATTCTTTTTCAATTTGAGTCATGATGTAGATAGATTTAGAGGTTTTGTAAATAAAAATTTTGCACTACATGTACTACATTTTATTTCTTAAGTTTTCATAGTTACATTTATATCAAATATATTTTTCAAATAATGCACCTTTAAAGTAATTATAGACAATTAAATATTATTTCAAAATTATAATATTTATTACACAATTATTTTTCCTTATATACCTTAGTATCTATAAAAGTATGTTGCAAATAATCATATTGCTGTGTATTTTGCCCGGACAATATCCTTGAATATAGGGTAATAAAATATGGTCAGGTATTTTAGTAACAATATGTATTTATTTATTGAAAAATTACATTTATTTAACTATATAATATTTGGGTCCCAAAGTAACAAGCCCCTGTCTTGGGCACTCAACCCTGCAACAATGGGTGTGTGTGGAAGGTTAACAATTTATGAAAACAACATTTAAAAAATAAAAAAAAAACAAACTTAATGTAACTCCAACACTATTTATGTAACATTATTAATAATAATAGGAAATATGTATGTTAGGATGTGTGTGTGTATGCATGTGAGAGAAAATGTGTATATTAATTCATTTGTCAATGTAAGACATATATATTATACACTACTTGGTTGAAGGATTATTTAATAGCATAATTTTCTTCCTTACAGCAGTTCTTTATATCACATTTTTAATAATTGTAGTAGTATAAATTCGGGATTGGAGGTAATGGGAATGTTGGCAAAAATAGATCTGACAGCACTTATTGGTATTTTTATATTATGCTTATTTTGTCCGGCAGCTAATGCAGTGGGATTATTTTGTATAAAATTCTATATTAGTAAACAAATAATTCTATATTATATTAGTAATAAAATATATGTCTCATAAGAAAAATTGGAATATCTTATAACTTAATGTTGTGTGAAGATTATAAGAAAAATATGTGTATTTAGGTATAAATGTCAAATGTTGTTTAGTAGTGACTAATATGAGTTGATGTTCCGAATTCAAATTAAATATAAACACACTCTTCTGATAATCATTACACAACGTTCAACTTGCAAGGTGTTTCAATTTTTCTGATGAGAAGTATAGTAAAGTTTAATATAATATGTAATTGAGTTCTACCAATAATGGTATATTTTCAGGAGTAATTTCTTGAAATCTATTTGCTTAAGTACACTTTGTTTCTTGAATAGTTTCTGAGCCAACTAATATATCGGGTGATCCGGCAAGATATAACCTCTCTTCTTATCCTTGTATCAAAATATTGTTACCGACAACCTTGCTGTCAGTAAATTATGTTTCTAATATAGCCAAATCCATTATTTTCTGAGTGCTGAAAAAGAAACAAATGTTAATACCAATATGTAGCCTTAGGGAAATACAATATGAAGATGTTTAAAATACTTACTACAACAAATAATCATACTTTTGTCCAGTTCGCATTTTAGGCGTAAATATCACAATAACGCCGTCAACAAAGATCACTACATTAGCTCTCAAAAGCACTCCGATTTCAACATTTTAAGATAAATTTATATGTTCAAAAACAAACAAAACAAACAACATAGACAAATACGTTGTCTTTTTTGGATTCCATAGACAAAATCTGTTTGAAATTACAGAGTATAGCACTGAACAGTGAATGATGAGGGAATGAAATCAATTTTTTTCCATATAGTGGCAACATTCACGGCCTAATTTGCCGTATTAGATACTAAACGTCAAAAGGAATCTTATGAATAATTATGCGTGGCTGACCGTAATCAACGTTTTATCTCCTCTTAAAAATATTTAACTAATTTACGTTATTATGGTTGATTAGCGATTTCTTATGAATAAGGGGGTATAGGTATATAATATATTGTAAAAAGACTACAGTTCAAACAACATTTTTTAAAAAATAAGGCAAGGTTAGAAGAAATATAATTTTTATTTCATTATATGAATGAATATTCATTTTTATTGTAAAACTAAAAATTACTAGCCACATTACTCATTGATTTGTTTAACATGGTATGTTAATCAGTGCAAGTTAATCAACTTCTAATAATATTTTATTTATAATTTCCCATGTTCTTAACCTCAAATTATATTATGAAATTTTGTGTAATAAACAAATTAATTTCATGAAATATAAAGCACACAATTTAATGCATAGTGTGAAAAGAAACATAATAATGTAAAATTTATGTGAAAACTTTTGAATTAATTGAATATAGAGTTGGACATATTATATGGCCTTCATCAATATGGCCTAGGATGTTTATTGTCAGGAAATTATATGACTTGTTGTTCACACTGCTCATATAATAAGATATCCATGTATAATAACAGATTTAAAAATATGTAGCATAGAATTTAATAAAGTTTTAATCCACAATTGCATAGAATGTATATGGCCAGTGATATGTCACACTGGCTATTGATAGTGGAATGAAATTTGATAAATCTTAGCTAAGCAGTAAAATTTATGTTTTAAAACATAAACAATAAGTACAATCCATATAAACTAACTGGTCTATGGTCTGGTAAACTGATCTATCTGAATACATCAAGCTTTGATATTCCTACATTTATTGCTATATTTTAAATGCATTGTAAAACTAAATATGTTCAAAATTTAATGATACTAAGGTTTGATCAACCTTCAGAATTCAGGTAAAAAATTATAAGGCAGATTGATCCAGGCACCTAAGAAAACAGCTTGGGCACACCCTTCCAATGTTAATATTAAGGTAAACTCAATGATCATTGATGATAAGTGATGTATGATTGTAAAATTAAAATTCCTGCAACTTCTTGACCATGCCAAAGCACTGTGATGATTTAGTTATAGTGATGCTTTTTATTTACTAACAGTGACATAGATGCTTTGTACTACTACATTTATATGAAATTGTTTGAAATACCTCCTACAAATTTGCCAAGCACAACTGACCAACACTTCAATGTTAAATTTAATCATTATTCATTCAAGGTAACCTCATGTAGATAAAATATCAGAAGACAATTTCATACATTAACAACAAAATAAATTATACATTGTTGTATTATGAATTTAATTAGAATATTTGATTTTGTGTGTGTAGATATTGATCCAACTAATATGTACATGTATGAGAGGTTAGGTATTATCACAACTGTCAAACTAACATGATATAAACAATCTCATGTGGTCACAAATGTAAATGTGTAATTAAATTATTGTTTTTTGTCATTTACTTAGTTTTTCGTTATGGGGCACTTTATGTAGGTCACACTAGTTATGGTGCTTGTGCTGTGATAAAAAATAAAAACTAGATATCCATGGCTAAATATAGGTTAGAAAAAATCGTAATACATTTAATTTAATTTTTCTCGCTAGTTACTTTACGAATTTACATGTTCTGGAATACTTTCATCTACATTGACCCGATTTTTTTAAGACTAGCCTAGGTTAGTTCGTGTTTCACGAGAAATTTAGAGTAATATTCACTTGCTCCGAGATTTTTCGGGAATTCTCTGATTAAAAATCTCATTATTTCGTATATTCAGTTCAAAAAACAATAAATAGCAACTTTACAACACTGTGCGAAAACATGTAATTCAATCATAATAATAAATGAAATAATGTAGAATAACTCATATTTCGTTACAAAATATATTAAAAGACGTATAAATAGGCAAGTTTTCCTAATTCAAGAGCTACAAGACAATAAATACGACGCAAAACTTCCGAGGCGCTAACAAGAACGAAGGCAAAATGTCAAAAACCAAGAAAGATAATATGACAGAACACTAGTCCAACACTTTGCAAACTCCATCAAAACAATAAAATACTCACCCGCAGACTCAGAGGGACCCTGGAAAGGGTCCCTGATCATCTTCGGCCGCTTGTTAGGCGGCTCATCGGCCATGGCTCTGTTTACTAAACGTAAGCCGTCTTGAATATTTCGGCCCGCCGAGTCAAATAACACTTTTATGTCTTATATCTTCAAGAAATAACATTTTATAGAGATTTGTCATTCATCATAATATAATTCACCCACATCACGATCGTTCGATGTCCTTCGCACCGTAGAAGGCACATATTAAAATTTCTCACTCAAGTATTCGCCATTACAAAGCTCCGAATCGAAGAGCTACACAGAACCTCTCACCATCTTCCGTCGGAACTAGCACAATAAATGAAAACAATATCACCAGATTTTAGCTACTTTATTGAACTTATTTATCCGATCGAACTACACGATTTCACTTAACACTTTAAAATACACGGAATGGTACAGTTTATGATAAAATGATGTAAGAAAAAACAGAAAATTTACACGACAAATTCCGAAATTCTTCTCAGTCTCTCCAGCGCAAAATGGCGGCTGTTGATGAAAACTTTTTCTACGCTTGTCAGAAAATGTCGGCCTATAAAGAGACCCAGCCATCTGATTGGTCTGCGCACACCACGTGACTGCCGGAAGTACGAACTTGACGCAGGATCGGTCGGTATAATGTGACGTCAAGGTGTACAAATCCGACAATAGCCGAACGTTACCGAACGAAGTCGAACATCTTATGATCATGTAAAAGCGATTTTTGAGGATTTAAGATAACTTTTTATATTTTGAACATTAGTTAAAATGATCTTTAGCCAAAATAATGCGCTATTCATATTTGATAATTTTTAGATACATGTAAAAACGTGTATAAAAGTGAAGGCAAAATATAAATTCAAATTTTCCCTCCAAATCGGGAGTGGCCATCATCAATACGACGTGTCTGTAAATTGTCTATGGTTTATTATATTCATTGTCTATTCAAATGTTCCTAATCTAAAAGCAATGACACGTTATATATTCAGCCAAAGCTATAAAATTGATCAAAAATTGTATTCAAAGTTAAACAATTTAAAATATTTGAGAGAAAACAATTTTAAAAACGTGTTTATGTTTATTTGTCATAAGATCGGCGAATTTATTTAAAATATAAATATGTTTAATAAAAATACCATATAATGTTATTTTTAGAAAAATAATCAAAATGAATCTATAACCGACAAACTATAATCTATATATACAGTATTTTGTAAAAATACTCTAATTATGAATTTATTAATTTGGTTTAAAAAGTGTATCGGTATAATTTTCTTGAAACTATATTTATTTCATAATATTAACATCAAAACTTAGCAAACTTTATAAAATACATTGCAATTGCAATACAATGTATAAACAAAATAATAATTTGTAAATCCATTAAGTTACTCCCACAAAGGTAATTTTAAATAGCGACGCTTTTTAATCGAGAGTTGTCGGATATTCGACGTGGATCGTTTAATGTTAAATTTTTATGTGATGAAATATGAATAATGAACATAAATATTGGGAACGATAAAAAATCCGTGAAACTCGACTTTTTGTAAACGCCTATGTGAATTGGGACATAGGGTACTAATTTATTATATTTTGTTCTTCATAATATGTTTTGAGACTGCCTATTTCTTTAAATAGTAATAGACATAGCTATTAAATCCTATGAGAGCTCTTGACAGTAAATATTTTATAAAAACCCCGAATTAAATTGTAAAAAATGAAAACAAACTAAAATCGTTTATACGATTAAGTGGTGAACAATTATAACATTTTTAACAAGATAATCATTTGCACGAAGTATATCGCAGCTATGAAAATATTTCTAGAGAAACTTTCAATTTAACGCCCGAATATGAGTAGGTATTCAAATATTAAGTTGTTCTTAACTGCGCATGGCCCACTTAGCCAGTACCTTTAAGCAGGAGTTGCGTTGTTAAGTGCATCATAATATTTAAGTAGCGTTTGAGTATTCGGACTTAAAACAATTAGAGCACTGGGGAAACCAAAATAAAGTTAAATTTATGCCGTATCAAATTGTATTTTTTCCAATTATCTTACTAAATTACAAGATGAGTACAGTGAGATATAAATAATTGCTAATATAAACATTAAAATAGTTTTAAAAGAATGTTAAGTTTCCCGCCATCAATACCCACCATTTCTTTTGACCAATGTCTCGTCAGTAGAGGATTTCCCGCCTTTCAAAATTATTAGTTCTGAAATGATTGTAAAATGTATTTCTTTACAGGAAATTACCTATTTATTATCTAGGTGAGTTTTTATTTTTGTATTTATATTACCTATAAGAATACAAAATGTATTTTTAATCAAATTAAAAATACATTGTGTATTTGATTGCGTTTTGACAATATTTTAAGATATACCTACCTATAATAATTATAAAATTCACCTTTTATGTTTTAAGGGCATCTATTTTATATTTGTTAAAGAATTATTAAATAGATATCCTGCAAACTTAAACGGATTATGTTTGTTTTGTTACCAGCAAAGTAAATATTTACTTCTCTTGTCTCTTCCATGACTGGTTTACCAATTTAATAGAAGAGTTTACCCTAAGATACCTACGTAATTTTCAATCGCCTCGAATAAAATTTCAAAACTAATGTGATATGATGTAAAGTCATTATTAATGCTGAAGATTACATAATTTAATGAGGATTTGGTTTACACCTGCAACCATATTGATACTTAAATCAAATGAATCTTTATCATGATCAAAGTATATTATTGTTATTTATTATTATATTCCACCGTCCTGTGGACTGGGGGCAATTTTTAGAATTCTACGACGGTATCCTCCTGCCTATCGAAAGAGTTCGTTCGTTCGTTCGATGAATATAGTAGGGCCCCAAATGCGTGAGGCATGATGCGAATGTTCCACGCAAAACCAATAAAATATATAATCAATCCTCATGATCTTGGAGTACTCAGAAAAAAATGGTCAAATATTCTTTCAAAATTTTTTGTAGAACCATAATATTCAAAAAGTAGATGTGATTCCGTAAATAGGCTGAAGGTATTATAATAAAACTATATAATAAGGTACTTATAATATGTCAATCAAACACATTTACAGCCGCTGCCAATAAGCAAACCCAATCCAAAATTTGCCGTTTTAGATTGACAGCTCAATCGTTTTTCTGATACTATATTGCCAATAATCAATCTCAGTAGTGAATAAACTATGGCAACATGACAGGAGACCAATCGAAAAGTAGAAAACAATTGACAACAAAACAGATTGAGTTCAATCTAATTTTTTCGATTGATTATTGGCATCGGCCGTTAGTATAGTTACAATTTATTTACATTTCATACAATGGTCTAACACCTAAAATTTCCAAACTAGACTTTACCACTAGTCTAGCTGTGTGGAAAACAAGAAGTCTTTGTGCAGCCAATTCGGTTTCAACATCCTTGACTCTCAATTCTTTAAACATTCTGTTTATATGCTTCGAAAGCCGGAATAAATAATTTACTAGTATACAAGCCTCATATTCATTTAAAGATTTTTCTAATATATACTCAAATTTTGCTAATTCTCCTACAACATCTCCAATGACCTCTTCAGTTAAATAGTTTACTATGCATTCATCTGGAACTGCAACATTACAGTTTTGTTCTAAACTCCAAAGCCTGCAGTGTAAATATTGCAGTTTTATGCCACTGTCTCCCTCACTTTGAAGAACTCTATTCCAGTCAAAGTCATAGTCTTTTTGCCGTCTCTGTTTTAGATCATTTACAATGACAGCAGATGTTCCAAGAATATCACATGTCTCTTCATTCATTGCAGAATTTCTTGTATCTGTAAGAGAATATATTTTTTTAAGTGATGATGTAACTTGATTTCAGCATATACATTAGTTATGTGTTTTTATATAAACTCTCAGACAGATAACTCAAATACAATTTTTACATATTACAGTTGGTTCAGGTAAATCTGAATGCTAGGGTATCCAGATGATTACAATTTTTTTCTGAATATGGCATTAATTTTGCTACAAAAACATTCACCTAATGGCCATGCCAATTTGCTTGCCCCCTTCATTTGACTGATTCCTTTAAAGAAATTAGCAAATAACAATTTCCTAAGTCTCAACATTCAGATTTACCTGAATATACCATATATTATTTTTGATAGAAATGAAGTCGTGTCGTATAATTTATAATTTTAAAATATATAAACCCAGTAAAGGATTTTAAAAATAAAGTAAAAAAATAATTACTTTTTGATTGCATTTGCTTTTCATGCATTTTCTGCTTGGCTTCATCCAATATATCATTAAGAAAAACAACATTACCAGTTCTGGTACTCATTCCTCTTATTCTACCAAATTTTACATGCTCACAGCCATCAGTGCATTTTCTATTAACTTGTTTAACTATGTCAAATACTGCAGCAAAATGATCAGTCTGTGAATTGTCAACTACATAAAGCATTTTATCAAATTCATACTTCTTATATCTATCTAATAGAGCTGCAATATCCCTAGTTATATATAATGTTGATTCGTCACTCTTTAATATAGTTACATTCTTGTCTTTTATTTTTGTTATCTTCTTTCCAGACTCATCAGTCTGAATTATGTTTTGTTTTTCTAATAGATCAATTATATCTTTAATTGCTCCACCATTATAGTCCGATTCCCAATGATAGGCATCAAAAGTTATGCCTAATCTTCTATAAATCTCTCCCAATTCTTGAACAGTTACTTTTCTGATATCCTTCCAGTTCTCCAGGCTTGTTCGACCCTGTTCTATATCAGAAAAAAACTTTCTTGCTTGTAGTTTAACATCTTCGTTTTTAGAAGCCAGCTTATTGGCATAAACATACACATCATACAAGGTTTTTATTGGATTATTTTTAAGTTCATTTGGATTAATGTTTTTGGACGTTAGCCCATAGTGTAATAGCCCAAACTGTGTACCCCAGTCACCTAAATAGTTAATTCTTGTAACCTTGTTATTGTAATATTCATTTATATTGCCTATAAAGTTTCCTATAATTGTGGATCTTAAATGCCCTGCATGGAATGGCTTAGCAATGTTTGGTGAACTGTAATCAATCACTATCTTTTTTGGTGTTATTTTTGGTGGTTTTGAAGTCTTCAAACCCGTTAATACATTCTCAATAAAAATATTTCTTTCTACATCAAATGAATAATCTGAAGTATCCAGTATTTTCTCTGAAGATACATTTTTGGGTGAAATTCCACTCTGTAAATTTACAATGAATCGATTTTCATTGTGCTTGTATGCAACGTTTAAGTTCTTGATATTCCTTAAAGTTTCGTTATTGCTTATTGTGCGAGGAAATATCTGGAATAAAAATGGAATAAATTTGGTCGCCTATAGGATGTGACTGTGAGGTTATATTTATATTACCTTATCAATGAAACTTATATTTGGTTTAATACCCATTGTTCAAACTTCAAAATTACTAAAAATAAATACCATTTGGTCAAAGTTTGTATTTTTTTCATTTATTAGAATATATTTTAACACTTTGATATTACGTATAGTGTTGTGACGTATAATACTGTATTCATCAAGTCGATTATTAAATGTTTAAACCAATAAAAACTTATTTAATAGTTATCGAACCGCAAATAAGCTATAAGCATAGCTTATTTCAATATTTTGTAATAGAGTATATTTACTCAGAATCACAAGAATAATATGAGGAAATTTCGTGATAATTTATCTCTGAATTAGTAATTAAAGATGACGTGTCTAAATTAACGAAAAGTGACTCAAATTAATTGATGTATCTAAAAATTATACCAATTAAAATCGTAGACAGATGATTGCTCACTATTAAAATTCGGAGTCGATATAGTTTAAGAACAGCCCTAAAATTGTCATTGTCATAATTGTCGTTGCTTAGCAACAGATCAACAGATTTAGCAGGGTTGAATAAACAATGAATATTTAGCAAATGCATCAAGTGTTTTCATTTGATCTATATGTATTTTAATAGGAATACGTAATAATTAGGTATGACTTAGTATCTCGTGCAAAAAAATACAAACTCATTTTAAGTCAAGAATTGTATAAAATACGACAAAAGATGGCTACGCCTAAAGTAAGTTAATTTTAAATGAGTGGCAGTTTTAATATTTACAATTATGACTTGTCTGAATCATTTTGTCGATTGTAGAGGAGCCCCATGCTAAGCTTTAGCGATTTTGAACTGGTACAGAGAATGATTATTCTCTTTAGCAACTTTTAGCAGACCTGCATTGTGCAACTTCAATTAGTATAAATAAATTCTAATAATAATGTTTGCGGCTATTCAATCATGTAAAAGTGCATGTAAGTGTGCATGGTGGCCTGTTGGCATCGGACCAGATGGGGTTGCCAACATATTCAATGTGGGCTCAGGAAAAATATAGTGAGGATACCTGCGCACAACCTGCCCCATTCCGGAATTAAATTAGTTTTTAAAATATTTCTTTCCCTCCTTAGTTGCTGTATACAATAGAACAGCCCCATGGCTTGGGTGAGCTGTATTTTGTGTGGCAGAAAGGTGAATCACATTCATTACTTGCCACAACTGGCACTGATGCAACAGTGGCCATACATGACAGGAACGGGCAAATGCTGGAAAGAATCAAATTGCAAGGGTAAAAGACAATGTTTATTTTTAGCATAGTACACCTACTTATGTAGGGAAATTAAAAAAAAAACTGCAATCTACTAAGTGTAGACTTTTCCAGTTAGATTCATGGCGAGAGATAATTAAGTTGTAATGGTCTCAAAACAAAAAGTCCACTATGTCCACCCAAAGTTCAATGATGTACATGTTAGACAAGTTATAATGACTGCAAATTTTAAACTAATCCCTTTACATAAGGAATTTTGAAGTATGTACGAGATAATGTATTTGAAAACAGTATTAATCATTTTCAAATTTAGCAATAATTTATTTTGTTTTGTAGTTCTTTGATGATGGTCCAAGTTTACCATCAAGGCAGAAGCATATTCATTTACATCACCCTTTGCAAAATTAAGAGCAGACATAGACTAGTTTGTCTATGTCTGCTCTAAGGAGATCTTTGGTGTTTTAATAGTTTTTATTATGTGTCCCATAGCTGTAAAATGGAAATGATTAAATAATTTTAGATTATGTGCTGGCATGGAATGGGACAATGATGGCGATTACCTAGCGATTATAACACCGAACAGTAACACAATTCTACTGTGGGAATGTCATGTGAAT
Source organism: Hyles euphorbiae (assembly GCA_023078785.2). Classification (NCBI taxonomy): domain Eukaryota; kingdom Metazoa; phylum Arthropoda; class Insecta; order Lepidoptera; family Sphingidae; genus Hyles; species Hyles euphorbiae. The sequence continues at coordinate 3,828,361 of CM041041.1, read as the reverse complement.
AAGCGTATTAACATAGAGACAGGGCTGAGGGAACCACCTTCTTGCCTCGCCTGGGCATATGGTGAACCATTGTTAGCTGTGGGCACGCAGAAAGGAAACTTGGTTTTGTACAATCACCACACTACTAAGTAAGTATATTTGATTTATACAAAGGGACGGTGCCACAAGACTATAAAATGCATTATCTGAATTTTATTGTCCATTGCATATTTACAGCATTTAAGGTGAATTAAAGCTATGATGTAAAGGTGTAGTATCTACCACCTTGGTATAATACTGTGTTAATCCTTTTCAGGAGAATAAATCATATGAAGCAAAATTATAAGCAAATAATAGCAAATAAAGTTTAAAATTCAACAACACTGCAAAAAAAATGTAGTTTGACTATCTTTGTTCCTATAGCGCATTCTTCATCAATTGTTGAATTATTTTTTTAATAATGTTTTGTATAACTCTTTGCATGTAACTCTGTTTCAAGTGAAAGTACCTATTGAAAACATATTACTGGTTTCTCAATATAAATATTCTACACTAGCGATTGACGAATGTTTATAATACTAGTTATTATTTATGGAGGTTATAGGTATGTAGTAATAACAAATATATTTCAGTCGCTATACTGTTGAAGTGTATAACAAAAGTTTAACTGAAAGTTTTTAAAACAAAAACAGTTGGTGCGATACCCCATTTGTATGGTTTCATAGAATGGCGTCATGGTATTCATAAAGATTTCTTTTGTAAAAATTATTATTGTGTAATAATATGCTGAATCATTATTTTCGAAACATCCCACAACCTGAATGCAGGTGATATTTACAGACCCTTATCTAATGAAGGAATATTATCAATTTTCTAGGAGAATACCAATAATAGGCAAGCACACGAAGAAGATAACGTGTGCAGCGTGGAATAAGGACAGTATTCTGGTGCTCGCGTCAGAAGACAAAAGCCTCTCCATAAACAATTCTGATGGGGACACGCTCAGGATCATATCTCTGAGAGATACGCCAAACGATCTACAGTTTTCTGAGATGAAGACTGATGAAAGAGTTGCTGGGGAGAACACTGTGAGTTGTTTTAATGCTGTTTTGAAAGCTCTTTTTCCAGTGTTACATAGGCTCCATGCAGCATTACTCTACCGAATTGTACCTAGAATTACGACCTGGTTGGTAGAGACCGACGTTGGTAGAGCTCTCGCCCACACTCGCTTTTCAGCCACAGGAAGTTCTCCGCTGAACACAGGCCTCCCCAAAGAATTTCCACATCGACCTGTTGGAAGCAGCTTGCGTCCAGCGCCTTCCTGCAACCTTATTCAGTTTGTCCGTCCACCTTGTATGCGGGCCTTTGATACTTCACTTGCCTGTACGTGGCCTACATTCCAAAAGCTTTCGGCCCCAATTGCCATCAGTTTTTCTCGCAATGTGCCCTGTCCATTGACAATTTAACTTGATAATCCTTTGGACTACCTCGGTAACTGTTGTTTCTCCTACAGCTGATTTTAGGGAGATCTACAGAGCTCTCGTGTCTTAAAAGAAACTCTAGTAAAGGAAATATGCGATGTTTCTAAATGTCGTGATATCAAATAATATTAATTTCTGTCGATACAATAATTGTAGGAACTAAATAAATTACAATGTACTAAACCCACAAGTTCATCATACACAAGTTCATATTCCGTAAAAGAATAGACGCTTTATCTATTCAATATAACTCTGTCCACTCCGCATCGGGGAAGGTGAAGTGAAAGTGTAACTGTTTTTTGTGACCCACATAAGTGAACGCGCCGTGTTCTGCAGTTTTTTTGCTTCGATTTTTTTAACTTTATGAATTATTAGTTATGGCTACTGACCTCGTTTGCTATGACGAAAAAATAAAATTTAATTACCATGAAATACACTTGGAATTAACGGCATGATGGTATAATTTGAAACTATATTATTTTTTCTAAATACGCTAGATCTTGTTATTACAACACATTAGTGGCATTCCTATATTCATTTAAAAAAATATGAAATTATATTATGATGAATAAAATAAAATGTGCTATGTATTTTATTGAATAAACGTTTGACTATTAGATTAATAAATGTACGTACTAACTTCAGCAATACTCTATCATATTCTTTACGTAAAAAATATGCATAGATTTTTTTAAATTACGTCGTATTATTTATAAAATACCATGCATATAACGGTTTAGAAGTAATATTGAATATGAATAAGTATAATCTTATTCAAAATTCCGGCACTGTAGGTATAAGTGCTTTAATTTATCAAGGTTTACGTGACCATAGTCACGTTGCGTTAGTATTTATGTTCCAAATTTGCTGAACGAGTTGCATGAATTGAGAATTTAAATGAACATAAAATATATTGAAATTCAGCAGTTCGATCTTCAGAGAAAGTTAAATTATACAGTATTAGAAAAATGTTCTGTAAGATTGAGTGGGATTGTCATATGCAGTTCTTACCTAATTACACCACTCATTTTACTACAAAAATAATTAAAGATATGGAATATTTCGACATCTTTTGTTGAATGTTACACTATGTTTATTATTTATGTATGGAACCAGGGTATTTAAAAGTCAGTGTTGTCGATGTTGTCAGTCATGATTCTGCATGAATGCGCAAGCTCATCAGGGGCGGTACCACTGTCTCACAGGAAATGGTCGAGTTGCGACAGCTTTGCTGTCTCGGATCTCGGTTAATTTTCCATCATTTTTTGGCAACTTACCTGAATGATCCAAACGTGTGCTATTACAATGAAAATAAAAAATAAAGATAGTGCTGTAATATGTTTTCTTCTACACACAAGTATAATACATTTATTTTGTATACCTCACATTGTATCTACCTAAATTGCTCAATAGTTAGTAAGATACGTAGAAAGGCTGCGCAGGGGCCTTCCCCATTATTGTTGATGACTGTGTCAAGGAAAATCGGAGTAACTATTTTGCTGCCTTTCTCGCATAGTAAGATTAGAAGAGGAGCCCAATATATTATTCCTCACCTTTCTCATTCCTTCGGTCTTAATAGATCAGTAAAGCATATAGGTTCTCCATGTTTTTGTGGATATTCATGGGTGGTGATGATCTAATTTACTATGTGAACCGTTTGCGGGTGCGTTTCCATATATCTTCTATCCTCAATGTCTCGTAATCCGCCTATTTTATTCTTATCTATCCAATAGCGATTGAGATTTTAAAATATACTAAATTTTTGGTGTATCGACATTATGTTACAAAAAGCCAGGTACTTTTTGGCCAATATTTAGAAGCTTGGGATTGTATAGTAAATAAATAATTCAAATTGTTCCAGATAAGTCTAGTCGTGGGTAAGAGAACACTGTACTTATACAATCTACTCAACCCCGAGAACCCTATTGAATTGGCGTTCCAACAGCGATACGGCTCCATAGTGTCTTACAAGTGGTACGGCGACGGATACATCCTGATTGGGTTCAGTGCCGGCTTCATCATAGCCATCTCCACGCACATCAAGGAGGTCGGCGAAGAGCTGTTCCAAGTCAAGAATCATAAAGATAATTTAACTGATATTGCTGTGTTTAACGGACAAGCTGCTTCGTGTGGTGATGGCCAGTTAGTATATTTTGATATATATTTTTGAGCTTCAACAGATATTTTAATTGTAATCTTGTATCAACAAACGCGTACTTAAAATATTAATATTTAGTAAAATTATATTTGAGTATAAGCTCGATTTTTTTCTGAGTTCTAAATTATAATCATGAGGACCTAGCTTCGACAATATTTTTTGTTGAATTCCTTACTTACAACATTAAACGAGTAGGTACCTTCCTTCAGATGGTCTTACCGTTGTAAAATTCGGTCACTAAGGACTAGAGGCCGACCGTTTTACTCGCGTATCGCCTGCGCGGTAAGAAGGGAGCGGGGGCGGGTAACGCTACACACGGAGTCAATAATCCAAAGATTTGTCTCGAGATAGACATTGTTGGTAAAGAATAAAATAATAGGTATCTTTTTTTAAAGTTTTGCAAATATTATTTCTGTTTATTTATTTTTGGTGATTTAAAATTTACATTATTTTGTTCATCTTTTAGTTCATTTCCTTCTTTTATTATTTTACATATGGTAGTCACCGAGAGTCCTGTAGCTTTAGCAACAAGTTTGTTTAGGTTTACGTCTTCAAGATACTCTGTAGAATAAGATCTTGTTTTCTGGCTTTAAAAAAGGAATATACATTGTATGCTATTTGTTTAGCTTGCTTGTTAATTTTGTTCGCAAAACTGCAAGAGCGATTCATCTTGAGATTTATCTTGGCAAGTCGTATACCTTGTGCGTTTATGTCCAAGTGTCCGTAACAAAATTACCAACCGCGCGCTGCAAGCACAGCCAGCTAGTGTTGAGTAGGACATACAAGAAACAGTACATTTGTCCCGTACATGACGTCAAAATGTAAGAGCGGCTCAACTTTTTAACGTGTACTACTTCATATTTGGTGTCCCGGTACTCGTCACTCTACGTAATTAACTATAGGATGAGAGCGAGAGGGAGTGACGCACATGCTAACAATACTATCTTAGTATGGCCAAGCGTCAGTACGCCTCACCTCAATTGAAGTGGGACATTGTACTGGCTTAGTACAAAAATGAGGCTACTCTTACAAACTCTTTTTCAAGTCATGTCCTACTCAACACTACAGCCAGCGCACTGTCGCACTTGACGTAAGCTCTCTGCCTCGCGCACCCCTTTCACCCACCCGCTAACATCTCCCCTCGCTCCCTTCTTACCGCGCAGGCGATACGCGAGTAAAACGGTCGGCCTATAGGCTATGTTCAGAGGGGTTAATCTATACTTCAACAAATTCTGTGGGGGGTAATTAGCGATAGCAGAGACATAGAGCAGAGCATGATAAGGCTAAAAAATAGCAAAGTGGTTGTTAATTTTGAAATAGCAATAATTCCCATTACTAGTATAACTATAAACAGGCAAGCGAAATGTCGGACGCCCGCCTACAACGTGTACGGACGACCTAGCTAAAGTTGCAGGAAGTCGCTGGATTCAGGCTTTCAATAGGTCTATCTTACTGTGGCTGAGATGATGATTTATTTTTATTTTATTTTGTCAACTTTATATACCAAACAGTATTACAGGTGGATATTAATGCCAGAGCCCAGAGGCCTGTTGAGTTCGAATTAATGCAAATCGATTTTTTTTTGTGGCAGTTGTTGAAAACATTATGCCAATGTCAAGTTTGGGTTTTCTAATTTTGCAATGATTTTTGCGTTTAAATTAGCAAGTGCATTTTTTTTAAATGTAGTTGGTAATATAATTAGATTTTGTAGGTAACTCGTGATAGCTTTGGATTATAGAGGTTCGAATTATTGCAGGTTTGAATCAGCGAGAGTCGACTGTATGTGACTGTTGGTGTTATTTATTTATTTATTTAGATGATGATAATGGTGATGATGATGATGATGATGATGATGATGATGATGGTGATGATGATGATGGTGATGATGGTGATGAACTGATGAAACTGTCGGTGTAATCCCAGGTTGAAATTGATATCGGTGTGGAACAACGGTAGTGTGGTGGGCAGCGTGTCCCCGGCGGGTGGCGCGGAGCGGTGCGCGTGGAGCGGCGACGGGCGGCTGGTGGCGGCGGCGGGGCGCGCGCGGCTCAGCGTGCTGCTGGCCGCGCTGCCGCCGCTGCACGCCGCCGCCGCCACGCGCGCGCTCGCGCTCACCAGCCTCGCCGAGGTCACCGTGTACCAGTGCATCGCGCTGTCTGATGATAATGATCCGCTTGGAAATTGTGAGTGCTAGCTTTACAGGACATGCATATTCAATAAAATTTTGAGTATTTTTTCATGATGATTTTTGATTTCACCTATAATTAATTTTTTGAATAATTTAAAAATTGTTATACTATACAACTAAGTTACCTATTTGCTCGTTTGCCAGATATATGCAAAAAAATGTCTAGGCTTGGTAAGACGGTCAATATCAGATATATCAAAATAGTCGTCTATTTATCCTGTATAAACTACAGAAAAAATCGAAAAAAAAATATTTATATTCCCTGTCAATTTACAACACTATGTACAGCGGAAGGTGTAGCAGTAGCAACATTCGCGCTCCCAACCGAGCCGCACGTGATATCTCTGGGTCTGCGGCACGTGGCGTGCGCGCGCGGCGACGTGGCGTGGTTCCAGCCGCTGGCGGGCGGCGCGGCGCGGCGGCGCCAGTACCCCGCGCCCGTGCACGCGCTGCGACTCGCCGCCGACTACGCCGCAGTTATGTTCCAGGGACGGGCTATGTTGCATATGGTTAGTGATGTACTGCTGGTTGGAAACCGTCGTTGATAAAGATACCATACATACATGACTTGTAGTTGTGGTTAGTTAGATATACTGCTTGGACACCCACCGTCCATCGTTGATAAGGATACTATCCATACATAACTAGTGGTCAGTCAGATATACTGCTGGTTCGACACCATCGTTGATGAAGATACCATCCATACATGACTTGTGGTTAGTCAGATATACTGCTGGTTGGACACCAACCATCGGTGATAAAGATACCATCCATACATGAGTTGTGAAAATCATATGAAATCCACATAGTAGAAATTATTTTATCACCAATCACATGTATTGAGGTAATGAGGTCCTTCGAGCCAGATGTTTCATATTCAGTGTTGAAGAACTCCAAATATTTTACCTTCTATTTATATTCATCATATATGCGGAAAAGTCTACTATATTTTTTATGCTAATTATACTTTTAAATTGCCATGATTGAGCTTAATCTTTTTCAATGGAGCTCTTGATTGTAGAGAAGGCTCATGCCTAGCGGAAGGACGTATATGAATAATTATTATTATTATATTTTTTAACAGATCGACCCAGCCGAACCGTCTCAAGCGGATAGAGAATCGATGATGTTCCCGGAGCCGCACATGCAGGGCGCCAAGATTACAGACATACAGCTCACAAACGACTTCTTCATTTACGTCACTGATGTGAGAATCGTTCTTTTCATTTTCTTACACATAGAAATAAGTTGTTTGTCTTTTATTGACTATTATTAGAAGAAAATATTTTTGTATCTATTTATTCTCTCGTAGGTAAAAAAAAAGCTGGTGACAGGAACATTTTATAAACCTTTTCATATGTGACATATCGCCTGGGTAGCAGTGTAAATGCACTATTGTGTTTCAGATTGAAATACGTAGCCAGAGTAATTACTGGACATATTGAGATTTAACATCATAATTATGTCTTAGTATGGCGAGTGCAGTGGAATGCCAAGCATTGCTTTGTAATTTAAGAGGTTGTTTGGCTTTGCTACTGTTCATGGCCGATCTTATCGCTTACTATCAAATGAACGGTACGCTCGTCCCGCAATTCTGTCCAATTTTATGGTCTTATTTAAAACTGACATAGTCAACAATAATATGAGAACAGTATACTCAATAATGAGTCTTATAATTAAAAAAAAATTGTTGTACATTCCATTGCACTTACACAGTATAGTTCAATTTTGAGCCATTCATTGTAATAAAAAAATCTTTTATATTAAATTGCACTTACTATACAGTAAAAACATACAGTATAGGTATGGCAAAAGAAGCAAGAAAGTAAAATTAGGGCAGTAGAGATGAGATCGTTAAGGGGAATGTGTGGTGTAAGCTTGTGTGACAGAGTGCGAAATAGCGTGGTGATGAAAACTTGTGGAGTGAAAGAGGATGTAGTGACGAGAATCGAGAAAGGAATGTTACGATGGTTTGGTCATGTAGAGAGGATGGATGAAAGAAGAATTACGAAACAAATACATAATGCGAGTGTGGATGGAAGAGTTGGTAGGGGTCGACCTCATCGAACATACACCATCCAAATCGGTGATACCCTCAACAAGGGTCAGATTAAAAGTACCCTGAACCGACGAGAATGTATGAAGACGTTGATGAAAGTGGATGAAGCGAAAGTAGTATGTCAGTATCGAGCAAAGTGGCGGTCTATAGTCTCTGCCTACCCCTATGGTATACAGGCGTGACGATTATTTATGTATGTATGAAAAACATACAGTACAACACTATGCTCATGCAGCAAGGCGCGGTGGAGTACTTCGGCGTGGAGGAGTGGCGCGTGTCGTGGCGCGCGCGTGTGAGTGCGGGCGCGGCGTGGGCGCGCTGCGACGCGGCGGGCGCGCGCGTGGCGCTGCTGGACGCGGCGCGCCGTCTCACGCTGCACGCGCCCGCGCTGCCAGACCTCAGCGCCGTAGTGCCGCCGCCGCCGCCGCCGCACGTGCCGCTCATCGGGTAACCGTCAAATTTAAATTCAAAATATTTACAGACATGAGACAAACCTGCTTTAATGGACAAAGTGATGTCAACTACAATGTGAATATGTAAGAAATAAAAATCTTACTTCGTTGATATAGAGAAAATAAGAAAATGAATTGAATACTTTTGAATATTTTAAACTGTTAAAGCTTGTGCAAAAACACGATACAGTAGATTCTTAATTATGCAAACCTTCGATAATTCAAACTCTATAATTCGAAATAGCTGAAAATGTTGAAACTTATATGTATACACACAAACGGTTATGTAGGCGTATACACCTCTACCATACAAACTCACTATATAACTATTAATAATTCGGAGTATTAAAAAGCTCCCTTCAATTTCGAACTATCGAGTATTGATTGTAATTTAATTTCTTAACCGTATCCACGAAATATCTATTCATAATACTTACTTTAGCAGCTCTTTCACATTATTCGTATTAAAAATACAATACCCGGGGAAAACATCATTTAAATCAAATATCATATCGTCACAGCGGTGTGCTCTGGGACATCTGCCTATCGGAGCGTAACGTGCTGATAACACATGGGGAGGAGCGCGTGGACACGTACTACTTCGCCGCCAACTCGATAGAGGGCGCGCGCGTGCACTACGTGGCCTCCACCAACCTGCCGCCCGGACACCACCCGCTCATACTCTTCTCGGGGGATGTGTTCTGCTACGCGCCGGGCGGGACGTGAGTACCGAATTATATGATCTATATTGTTTAGTAATGTTAACAGGTTTCTTCTTTCGTTTGGTCCCATATGTTGCTGGAAGTATATAATGTTTTTATGTGTTGTATGTATGTGTTTGGCGGTGATAATACTCGATTACCATTAAGATGGATAGCTTAGTCGATAAGAAAATTAGATCTGTAGATTCGATACAATTATCGATATCCGTATTACAAACCATTTGGTACTCCTCTTTTTTTTTCATGATATAATATTTTATGTTCGCGCTTGGATATTATTTTTACATTTTTCCAATACACTTAACAATCCCCTCTTCCGAATTTTAATATCACATATCGATTTGTTTCAGTGTAGTAAAAATCCCTCTAGAGTCGCACAATACGGCTGGGCTGGCGGATGCAGACACAGAGAAGCGACTAGCCAATCAGAGAAAGCATATCGAGAAGTTAATACTCCTGCGAAGATTCAGCGAGGCGTGGCTGTTCTGCGACGCGGTGGACGAGCCTCAAATGTGGCGAAAGCTGGGTGAAGCTGCTATTGCTGACCTCAATGTTGAGTTTGGTAAAATAGATCGATTGTTGATTTATTGGAAATCGATTGTGTAGAGACCGTTATCGATATCGATAAGTTTGAAATTGGAAGTGTGGGTTGCGAATATATTTCTAGTTCGAAGGTTGCGATTTACTTTTGATTACATTTATGTTTAAAATTAAGCATGTCCAAGTGTTTTTTTTGTGTTAGATTAAGATGATATTGGATTGTATTTGTTTTGCAGCTATTCGCGTATACACTCGGTTGAGTGATGTCGCCATGGTTTGGGCATTAGAAGACGCTGCGCATATCGAAGATATTGCCTTGCTTTGGTGAGTTAGAAAATATGTTTTGCTGATGTATTGGAATACGTTTTCACTGAATTGATATTATTTAAAAATATATATTATATTAAATGACCGCCGGGCCGCATATGTCTAATTTTGAAAATTTACCCTGTTTAAAAATTGATAGGGCTGTTATTACATAGACATTGAGTATTAAAATATACCATAATCTTAAAAGGTTAAAAGTACCCTGAACAGGGTCAGGTTAAAAGTACCCTGAACCGACGAGAATGCATGAAGACTTTGATGAAAGTGGATGAAGCGAAAGTAGTATGTCAGGATCGAGCAAAGTGGCGGTCTATAGTCTCTGCCTACCCCTATGGGATACAGGCGTGACGATTATGTATGTATGTATGTATAATCCAACTGTCATTACACTGACAAGCCTTTAAAGAGGTCGAGGCGTTAGAGTAGGTAGGTAGAGGTGTTTTTACGCTGTGACGTTCTATTGAGTGTCGATGTGGTGTCCGCAGTGGCGCGCTGTGTGCGTGCGTGAACAAGGGCTCGGCGGCGGCGCGGTGGGTGGAGGGTGCTGGTGGCGCGGCGGGGGGCGCGTCGCTGGCGCTGCAGCTGCAGTGCGCGCGCGGCGAGTGGGCGCGCGCGGCGGCGCTGGCCGAGCGCACGTGTCCGCCGCGCGCGCCGCACGTGCGCCTGCATCACGCGCAACACCTGGAACTCACGTACGCAATACGCTAACTGTATTATCTGAATCAGCCCGTATAAGTCCCACTGCAGGCCACGGCCTCCGACACAATCGGCAGTACAATTGAGAATGGCCATATAGTAGTACGGGTTGGCGGACTTACTACACTACTCTATGCTAAGCATTATTGCTAACTTTTACACTATACAATAAAGCATGTTAAATCATCATCATCATCGTCGTCTCAGCAACAGGAAGTCCACTGCGGAAATAGGCCCCCCAAAGATCTCCACAACGTCCTGTTGATAACGGCCTGCATACATCGATTTCCTGCAACTTTAGCCAGGTCGTCCGTTCACCTTGTAAATTTATTTTTACAATCACTGAAATAGGAAGGTGTTTTCTTCATCTTATTACTCTTGATAATTAAATTTTTAACAACATGTTAAGTCAGATTACAATGTCGGGCGTATTGCCCAAGACAGTTGCTTACCGACTACCATGGGATGAAGATATTCATCATCATCATCATATCAGCCACAGGAAGTCCACTGCTGAACATAGGCCACCCCCAAGGATCTCCACAATGACCTGTTGGAAGCGGCCTGCATGAAGATATTATGAAAGATAAAATATTTATCTGTTCTGATTAAGATATTTACGGTATTTTTTTATATTATTTTTGAACAAATTCTTGTTCATGTATTTAATATAAAACATAACCCTACAGCATCTGTATTTAACGAACAAAAAAATGGAGAGCTTAAATTTATTTTTCCTTACAGAGCCGACTATCACGAAGCACTAGCCAACTACGAGAAAAGCCTCATCACGGAGAACACCGACAATATCAAAGTGAAAGAACACAACAAGAAATGCGACGCAGGCATCGCTCGCACGTCCATTCGCTGCGGTGACGTCATGCGTGGCGTCACAACCGCCATGAAGCACGCCGAAGACCACGCCCTCGTCAAAGATTGCGCGCAACTTCTAGAAGAAGAGAAGCAATTGAGCCACGCGGCGGCACTCTACGACCACATCGGAAACACAGAAAAAGCAGCATCGCTATACATTAAACTCAAATCGTGGTTGAAAGTCGAAGCGTTGCTACCAAAAATAAATTCTCCCAGCATTCATATACAGTATGCGAAGGCTAAAGAAGCAGAAGGAAGGTATCACGATGCTCTAAAATCGTACTTAAAAGCTCAAGATTACGAAGCGGCGATACGATTGAATTTGGACAAACTCGACGATATCGATGAAGCGGTTAACCTAGTTCAAGAGACGAAGTCAGTTCATGGAGCGAAAATGGTTGCTAATTACTTCCAAAATAGCGACGATCCGACGTCAGCGATAAAATTCTTAGTAATGTCTTTGTGTTATGACGAGGCCTTTCAACTAGCAAGAAAAAATGGAAAACTTCACCTGTATGGTGAAATATTAATACAAACGTCGCAAGCAAGGCCGGAGGATTTTAAGAGTCTAGCGTTGCATTTCGAAGGGGAGAAGAATCATTTATTAGCTGGCAAGTTTTACTTCCACGCTGGGGAGTATAGTAAGGCGATGTCGCATTTGTTGAAGACAGGTGGTTCTGAAGAGGATGAAAATGAGGCGATTAGCGTTGCTATAGATGCAGCGGCTGCTAGTGATGATGAGAGATTGACAAGGAGGTAGGTTTTTTAATTCTACTGTATCTGTATCTGTATCAGCCCATATACGTCCCACTGCAGGGCACGGGCCTACTCTACAATCGAGAATACGATTGAGAGTGGTTAGGCCATATAGTCCACCACGCTGGCCTAGTGCGGGTTGGCGGACTTACATACCATAGAAATTCTTATGAATCGCTATGGTATGCAGGTTTCCTCACGATGTTTTCCTTCACCGTTTTAGTGTGTGGTGATTGATTATCAATACACACATGACTCCGATTCTCTGTACTCTGATTCTCGAATTCTACTGTAGAATGACATGATTATTTCAGTGATTCTTTTTTACGCTCTCTCGGTTCTTAGAAGCCTTTGGCTAAAAATTTATGACATTAAGATAATATATAATTTAGGATTACGAAGCAGAGTTTAGCGTATTCCAAAGAGACTAAAATTACTTTTTTTTTCTATGTTATAGGTTGATAGAGTTTCTATTGGGTGAAGCGGACGGTACGCCACGTGAGCCACGTCATCTGTTCAGACTATATATGGCCAAGAAGCAGTTCGCTGAGGCGGCCAAGACTGCGGTAAGTTGTTTGACTATGCTTAGATTGTTTGGTAGCCCAATAATTCATTCTCTCATGTACACATAAACTTAAAATCTTTGATTTTCTTTTGGTAAATCTAAATTAGCAGCCGTGTCTAGTTTGTTCTGTTCCCCCAACTAGTGTTCTTAGTTTCTCTTTTCACTTAGTAGTTAAAAGCATTACAATTACTATGTCACTAGCCGTGTCTCATTTATTCTGTTTTCTCCTCCCTGTTCTGTCAGTGTCGTTCATTTCACGCAGTACTTATTGGTTTGACTATTTTTTGACACTATATAACCTAGTAATAAATAAATATTGTGTAGTTATCGTTAGTGTATAGTATATAGTTGTTCGTGTGTATGTCGCCCGCAGGTGATAATATCTGGCGCGGAGTGTCGTGCTGGTCGGTACCGCGAGGCGCGTGACGTGGCGCGCGGCATGCTGGCGGCGCTGCGAGCCCGCGCCGCGCCCGCGCCCCGCGACCTGCGCCGCGCCGCCGCGCTGCTGCACTCGTACATACTGGTATACTACGCACTACGCACTACACACTGCACGCTACACGCTACGCACTACGCACTGCACGCTACACGCTACGCACTACGCACTACGCACTACGCACTACGCACTACGCACTACGCACTACGCACTACGCACTACGCACTACGCACTACGCACTACGCACTACGCACTACGCACTACGCACTACGCACTACGCACTACGCACTACGCACTACGCACTACGCACTACGCACTACGCACTACGCACTACGCACTACGCACTACGCACTACGCACTACGCACTGCACGCTACACGCTACGCACTACGCACTACGCACTACGCACTACGCACTACACACTGCACACTGCACGCTACACGCTACGCACTACGCACTACGCACTACGCACTACGCACTACGCACTACGCACTACGCACTACGCACTACGCACTACGCACTACGCACTGGATGTAGTCCTCCCCCAGATTTCCATAGATATATATTCAATAATACTCTACCACCGAAGATATAAAACAATACTGTGAGTTTTACTGGTGCTAATTCTCTCATATGTGAGAGGCCGCATGGGTAGGTATCACCGTAGTATTTATTTATCCCGCCAAAGAGCAGCGTAAATGCATTTATGTACGTTATGTATTATTATTATTGTTGGTTATGTTTTAGTTAGAAGGATATTATAACCAGAGTAATTACTGGACATATTGAGACTTAACATCTTATGTCTTTGGATGGCAAGCACAGTAAAACTCACTTGTGCAATATCATTTTCAATTATTTTCTGTCTCCGTGCTTTGGATTCACAATGGATAAAATAATGAACCTTATTCGATTGAATATTTTGTTACATAGGTCCGTACTCACGTGAAGCGCGGTCGACACGACCTCGCCGCCATGCTGTTGATGCGTACAGCGGCGGAAGTCAGCTTCTTCCCCACACCGCAACGTAAGGACTTTCTATCTTCAGACGTACTAATTAAAATACTGCTCTCTCATTCCCTCTTTCCAGAAAAATATATCTTCTATTCTTATTCATTTATATGAATAAGAATGATAGTAAGAAGGTATTTATTATTAGCATAAAACATCACAGAATTGTATGGGACAATTAAGGTACAATAAAAGTAATACAGAATATACCAATAAAACCGTAAAGATAAATGTTACGCCAACAAAGGTATCTCTCATTTAGCTACCGTGCTGCTTCACCACTTGAGAGTACAGTAATCCCAATTTTCGATGAGAGGCCTTAGTGGTATTATTACACGTACTAACTAAGGCTTAACAGACAATATGATAGCATAAAAGCGAACTAAACAAGAATGATCAATTAATTAAATAATAATTTGATTTAAACATGATATTAACCTATGATTATCGCTGTAATTCGAAAATACTGCTTCTAATAATGGTATATAATTTTTTTTTAACTTTGGTGTTGTGCTTCAATTTCTAAATGATATTGTACTGTAAATGTATTTCTAACAGTAGTATAGTTATCCGATAAGTGACTCATCTGTTATTCCATGTCATCAGATCAGGTGTCGATCCTGACGTCGACGGTGATCGAGTGCAGTCGCGCGGGACTCAAGCACGACGCGCACCACTGGGCCAAGGTGCTCATGCAGCCCGAGTATAGATCGCAGGTAATATTTGTACAATCATTAAAATAATTTATATTTTACTTTCTTTATTTCTACGTACGCTACGTACGATGTACTTAGTGTGATGGCTACAATGCTCTCTAGTTGTCATACAAAATCATGAAAAATATGAAAAGCTTAAGGTTGTATATGCCCTCTAGTTTCTGATTCAATCGTGCTCTAAACGTCATGGTTTTTGCGTATGATCTGATACGAAGTTTGAATATTCGGACGTCGTATATAAAACTTCACAAATGTTCCTAAATACATACTTCATAAAATGTTGGAATCTCCCTATCGTACGTCGCAACAAAAGACTTATTTCAGAAAAACTATGAGTATAATATTGATCGAACATCCAAACGAATCGAATTTCATGTCGGATCATAGGGTGACCCAGGTCGGAGTTTTTTCTCCAAACCTTACCATAAGTTCCTTAACCGAACTGAAGTTCATCTAAGCGGTAAAAATACTCTTATCTACATGGGAAGTCCAAATATCGTGAAAACGAAAATCACGATTTATGACAAAAATCTTATATTGCTTTCAAATTATATACAATGTCACCTGGGTGATGAGAAACATGTGGGTTAATTTAAGTAACATGTGTCAATATTACCCTGTATATTTGGTATAGATCGATCCAAAATACGCGAAGAAGATAGAGTCTGTAGTGCGCCACGGCGCTCGCGGTCCGCCGCCCGTGCCGGAGTGCAGCGCGTGTCCGCAGTGCGGCGCCGACGTGCCGCGCGCGCTGCTCACATGCACGCACTGCCAGGCTGACATACCGTTCTGTATCGCTACGGTATGTGAGCATTCACTGCCTTTCATTTAGATGTTAGGTCCTAGTGTTGGAGTAAGGCTGATTTTAGACCGCACACTGACTGTCGGCGCTGACAGCTCAGCGCGTAGCTTAGGCTGGTTTTAGAGTCACGCTGACTGCGCGCTGACTGTCAGCGCTGACAGCTCAGCGCGTAGCTTTCGGTCGGGGGTCAGCGCTGACAACTACGCGTTATTCTAAAACGCTCCTTAGAAGCTCATACATTTCAACTGTCAACGCTGAAGGTCAGCGCGCGGTCAGCGTGACTCTAAAATCAACCTAAATAGCAATAGCAACATTGAGATAGTATACTAGAGGGGACACGGCAAACAAAATGTTTGTAACAATATGAAGGGTACCGTACCGCGACTTCTATTTCTGTCTCTGTCACTCCTGCCTAAAAGTCGTAGATCTTGCTTCACTGTGTACCCGTGTGCATACACCATACGCAGAGATTTTCTTCCCGATGTCCTCTCCAGTATAATATCTCAATGAATATCAGTCACAAATAGCAATAGCAAGCGAAGTCAATAATAACATTTTACAATTCATATAAATATACTAAAAGAGAATGCCCATTTTCTATGAAACCTAGTGTTGGTGCGATTTTTTTTGTAAAATTTTAGATGTTGCAAATAGTTTTATTAAAATATATGGAGATATCTGTGGGGGGCAATGAGCAATAGCAAAAATATAGAGCATGCTAAGGTTTCAACAAAAATAAGGTGGCGATATTAATTTGAAATAGCAATAATTCGAATTAATACTATGTCGCCTGGATGAGACAAACGACACCCACAGAGACTTTTCGACACGACTTTACGGCCTTTAGACAGTTTTAAAACTTATATTAGCTATCAAATGTTTTGTTCCATTACGAACGCTTACAATTTATTCTACAAAAATATCTGAAAATTGTCATTATATTTGTTTTTCACAGGGTCTCCACATCGTTAAAGACGACTTGACCGCATGTCCTGAATGTGATTTTCCAGCAATTATGTCGGAATTTATTGAGTAAGCATTGGCTTTAAATAAAATTGTTTATTTATTAACAATACACACTCTTTTAAATATAAAAACAAGTATATTAATTTGGAATATCCGGCCCCGAATGATAACGTCAATGATGATGTCAAGTTAAAAATTAATTTTCATAATACGTTTCCCGCAGGATACTGAAAGAAGAAGGAAAATGTCCGATGTGCAATGAAAATGTTGACTACAGGCGTCTCGTGAAGATCGAAGATGTGTCACTATATCTCGACCTTAACACCAGTGAATAAAGTTTAATATTGCGTTTTATTGTGAAGACCACCAGCATTCACGAAAATATTTCCGACTTGACTTGATTATTCAGAATTATTTACATTGGAAAATATAAAAAAGAAATATTGGTAAACGAAATTACCCAATTTGCAACTACATTTATAATTAGGAACTACAAATAAAACAAAAAAATATATTTTGCGACGCTTTGTTTAACATAATTTTCATAATGTAAAAAACGAACATTTTATAATCTTAAAAATCGAATACTAATATGCCCAATGTAGTTAAAATAGATGAAAACAATTTTTTTATAACTTTGCACAACACCACTTCCGTGCGACAAAAGATCGTAGACAATTTTTGCACTTATATTTTTGTCATAAATATAATCCAGCGGAGGGTAGTTTGTTTTCTTGAAGCGGTTCTCTGGAGCGACAGTTTAGTCTCGTTTAAGATTCCGAGCGCACCGGACGTGCTTGATCTGCTTCGTTAGTTTTCTTATCTCCGCCTCATTTTGCTCGATTCTTGGACAAGCTGGTGCGTGGTGCTCCAATTTTCAAAGTGGGAATCTGGTGAGTCTATACTTACTATTTTGCTACATTGACTTTTATTGAATTGTATTATTTTATTCTTTTGTCTGTTTAATTTGATTCGAGGAAAACGGAAAATATATGCTCTTTTCTCTTTAGCTAAGCAAATTGTAAACAACGCAAATGTATCCGTCCATATGTTTTAAAACTATTGTGTAAGGTAGATAATAATGAATGTGTTAAATATTAAATATGTATAGTTGGCGAGTAAGAAATATGGATTTGATTGAAACCACCGAATTTATTGTTTAATTTATCGAGCTGATAGTAAATAATCGTTCGAGTGTCGATTTCCATGTATTATAGATATTTTTTTTCTATGAAATAGATTTTGAACTGATGAGACAGTAAGACATAAATGGTAATTTAAAGGTATGTATCTATGTCAGGATTGTAAAGCGGAAAACCCTAAAGGTGAGATGTAATACATATGTACATACATACATAAACTCGCGCCTTTTTCCCAGAAGGGGTAGGTAGAGGTGCCAGGGCACCCACATTCCGCCTTGTATGTTCCGTCCCACGATGTGATAATGATGTGAGATGTAATAATGTAATGTATTCGTTGGAGAAGGTTTTTGATTCAAAATTTGTACAGCATTTTATATACTCGGGCGTCTTACCGTACCTTGAGTACCTTCGAAATGTTTTTGCCAACAAAAGTAGTTTACTATGTTGTATACATTTTTCAAACCTTACTGACGGTGACGTATATTGAGTGGTTTTCCGTATTCATTCACGCAAATTGTTTTTTTTTTACACCGAAACCACCATATTTTGGTTATATGGATATGGTGTAATATGTATGAGCTTGCGTATTATGAAATGTATTAGCCTGCGCCGCATTGAGTTAGAGCGTGTTTCACGAGTATTTGTGTGATCTATTCTTTGGTATTTGTGGTTCAAGAGCGATACTTACGCGGTACAGACGTGACTGTTTCGTATATTATCGATAGTTGCGGTTATAGAGGGTGTCTCACGGCGATGCCACGTGGACGAGATGTATCTTAAATATTGTAGATGGACAATTTTACTGAAAGAAGACATTATTTTAATTAAAAACAAAATTGCATTTTTTTTAATAATTGCATGTCTGGAACTGGAATCCTATCCATCATTTAATAAAAAAAAACATTTTACGATACCAATCAAAGGGCTCGGGATCATAAGGATTATATCCATAAAACATAATTTAACAAAGCATCACAAATAAAAGGACGTCCATGAATTTTAAATCTATGAAGACTACCAATTGTTTTCAAAATCAAAATGAGGTCTTCATTAAAATTGTGTATCAATTTAAGGTACTTACCCTCTACTTGGCATACCGTGTATAGCTCTCTAACACCCTTGTCGCTTCACATGTAGGAAATAGATTGAGAAATTAACGGATTATCATCAGGCGACAAAACAATAATAATTAGAATTGACATATCTATTTTCTAAATATCCCTAACTCCTGAATTCATTTTGCATTTCTAAGCGCATTAGCTATTTTAATAACAGGATTTAACAGTGCAATATTATTATTTGTCGTTTTGTATAATATTCACATATAAAACGTATAGCAAAAGAAGTATTAGCTTGTTTCTTTAATTTGGTCAATACAATAAATGTTTAAAATTTAATCAATTAATCCGTATAAAACGAATAGGAATAGTAGTATTCGGTTCCTTTAATATGTTTAATACTATAAATGTTGCGAAGGTAATCTTGAATTTAATCAATTAATCCTTTTTCTATTAATTGTGTCCACTAATACAATTCTTACACATATCTGTGTAAACATAATTCCCTTATTTGTAGACAGTTTTATAACTTTTTTTTTTTAATTGAATGTTTTGTCTTTGCCCAAACTGATTGCAAAAGTAGTCAGTTAGAAATTAAAATTCTTGATATCGGCGCAACATCTTACACTAATAAATAACACGTATGTATGAATATATTACTGAATAGTATAGTCGTAAAAACATGTCCGCCCGTTCAAAAAGCGTACATGTAATCAGTTGACTTTGTGATTAACGTCCGTCCTTAGAGATAAGTAAGTTAAGCTATATCGATGTCCTAGTTGTTTATCTACAAGGTATGTGGGCCCTTTGAGTTCACAGAATTCCTCGATAAGAGTGATAAGTTCTGGATTATAGTAATCATATAGGAAGAGTTAATTTTGTATTATATGTAGTTCTGTGGTTGTTACTTTCATGCCTTAGGATTATAAGTCACATTTTTTGTCTTTGTTAATGTAAATTTGCCGGTGTTCAATGCTAATTTTCGTATCGGTATATCGAATTATTGTTCCCGTCCATGTTATTTTGGTTGGATTACATATTTAAGATAATACATAATATTTAGTCAATCGAAATTAAAATTTCTTATATTATGTATGATTTATGAAACATGTGGTTTAAAACAATGTCAAAATAATTGTAAACAAAATAAAATAAAACAGTTGCTAAGTGATGAAACATTTAATTTTTCATTTGAAAGTATACCAATTTGTAGAGTTACACGTTCGATACTGAGATTCCAAATGAAACGCAAAACACAAATGTTATTATACAAAATTGAAGAGTATGGCCACGACCAGTCGCTCACTCGATTCCGACTGTTCACGTTAGCAGCCACCGGAAACTCATCTTTGGACGTCACAGAGCCAAAATGAAGTGAGCGAGGGTCGATACTAACTCATGACGCTCCTCTGTCGATACTTCTACGATCAATTATCGCCTAATAATTACCACTACCTAGCTATGCCTTAAGTAGACAAATACACTTTTATACAACTTAAAATAATGACAAGACGATTATAACAAATAATACATTTGGAATATAATAGAAATTAACTGATTGTGCTAATAATAATACGTCAAGGCTAGCCACTATTATCGACTCTATAATTCGCTAGAATTTAGCTAAAATTACGCACGAAAACTCTTTTATGATTCTGATAAAATACGATTACACTTACATATTTTCGTGAAATTAAAGTTATTTAATATGCGTAAATAAAACTTTATCGATAATTGTTAAGGCTGTGTGTTCATATGGCCTTTGACGTCGAAACGAAAATTTTTATTTTTTTATTTTAGTTAGGTATATCAAAAATCGATTCACACGGCAAGAGTAATGCCGTACGCAGAGATTATTTTTCATATAATTTCTATAATATTTTACATGTAACGCTGCGTCTACAGATAAAAACACGCAGCACACTATAATGCAGGCAATTTGTACTTTTGAATCTTAATAAAAGGTACATTTAGCGTTTTGTAGCGCTAGAATTCTCATATATTTTTTAAAATCTATTTTTAATAAAAATAGATTCAAATCATATACACATTAGAACTCTGCACGAGATACCCAAGCCCTTTGTTTTGATTATTCAATTCTAAGACTAATAAAAAGTAGAATGCCGTAAGCATTTTCCTCAAAATTGAAGTATTGTGATCAATTTTAAAACAAACATTTGTTAATATTGCCAGAAAAGGGCAATATGTCTATTCGTATATCCAAGAAGTACAAATTACCTGCAAGAAATAGAACATATCAAATCGAAAAGTTTTAAAAAGTAAAAAATTCAATATTGGTGTTGCATAAAGTTTGCGTATATATCTATTTATATCTTAAATGTTCGCACGGATGCCTTCGATTAGTATAAAACTTTACATTACAACGGACGAAATACTAATGAGTTGTGATAAGCGCTACTCTTGTACGAGAACACGCGTCAAAATGGGCGTTATTTAGCCCTCTAAAGTCGACGCCACACCGACTGACCCACTAAGTTAATATACTGCTGCTTTTAGGCCTTCCTTTTTTATTATGAAATCAAAAGTATTGAAGAAAATACTAATTGAATGGTTGATAGTCAAGTCTCGTGTGACGACAATTATTGGATATCTATATGCAATACAGTTTCGATTCGCAATTGCTATAGCGTAAAAGTGGAGATTAGTTTTATAGGGATAAATAAAGGAAGGCAAAAATATTTCATAGATAAAGACTAATTATAGAAGTCAAATTGACTCTGTATTGCACTTTTATATTCAATTTATATTAAATTTATGCGTTGAGATAAGAGTGGGTCGGCTGTACGTTTTTGGACGAAGCAAATTAATTCAAAAATAATTACATTATTTTGAACACAGCGCGAGTTAAACCTCGTAAAATATAAATATATTTGATAAATAATTTATATGTAAAATACGATATAATATGTTGGCCGGAAGTTCGGTGCATCGTGCCCGTCCCACTCTCCTCACATATAAATAGCTCTTGTGAAAATATTTACACGCACACACACACATATATATAAAAATATATTAAAATCATAGACACGATGGCACTTGGTTGCGTTGTGAAAAGGTCAAATTACCACCAATAAATAATATCCTATTTTGCAACTTTAATCAGTTTCGTTGTTGAAATTACACCATTAGTAATTCTAATTTTTTGTTTATTTTACACCAATATAAGCTGATAGTTGGCTTCATATAGGCAGTTAATATCGCCTACGAAACTTTTTTTTACAAGTTTTATAATAGGTATTATTTGCTGGTGGTGTTGAATTGTGTAGCTTTTAATAATTATAAAATATGGATATACGTTTTTATCGAAGACTTCTGAGTGCATTCTTGTCCAGGCTGGATTTAGTAATGTAAGAACTAGCCACTATGTCAGAATTTTACCGCGATGATTTATCATTACGTAGCCGGAACACGAATGACCTGGAAGTCATCGTTTGATGTTCAATAATATGAAATGAAACCAATACTAGTGTTATAATGAAACGCATTAATAACTAGTCAATAAGGGAATGTATAAAAATTAGTTTCAACTATATCAATGTTAACTCCTCAACAATAAATACTATAAATCTTTGGTTTCATTTAGTCGTTCGATTACAAAATGATTTTACTCGTTTTCCATCTGCATAATGTCGCGTCGCAAACGCACGCGCGGTCAGTTACAATTCAACGGGTTCGCGTCCGCCACGAGCGGCCACGCCCTCGCGCCGCCGCTCGTCGCCGCCGCGGGGCACTAAGAGTAAGTGAAAAAACGTGGAAAATACAATAAGAGCGTGCTACTGCAGCGGCGCCAGCTGCTTGGGCAGCGCCGCCACGACGCGCACGCGGTCGCTGAACTGCGGCGGCGGCGCCAGCACCGGCGCGCCCGCCTCGCCCGCGCCCGCCGGCTCCTCGGGCGGCGGCGGCAGCGACGCCAGCAGCACCGCCGCGCGCGCGCGCCGCCCCGGCGCCTTGTCCACGTCCACGCCCAGCCGCTCCGCCGCCGAGCGCGCGCGCACCCCGCCCGCACCCCCGCCCGCGCCGCCCGCCGCGCCCCGCAGCAGCGCCGCCGTGGCGCGCTTGCGCGTGAGCGAGTTGTGTCGCTGCATGGGCGGCGGCGCGAGGCTCTCGGACGAGCTGTGCACGGGCTCGGTGCTGATGACGTCGTTGGAGGACTTGACGGTGACGGAGCTGCAGAAGGAGACCTTGTCGCGGCGCGGCTTGGCCTGCGCCTCCTGGTCGGAGGACACGCCCGAGGAGGAGTTGTCTCCGTCGTCGCGCTCGGCGCCGAGCTCGTCGCCGCACGACTTGGACGACTTGAGGCGCGTGCGGATCTTCTGGATCTCGTCTACGGAGAACGAGTGCTGCATCGAACTCGACCCGGAGCTGCTGCCGCTGCACATGTATGTTTATATTTACTCGTGCGATATCAGTCGTATAATAGAATATTCCCGTTTTTAAAATGAACCGATATTTGGTAATTTTCGTCAGAGTTACAATCGTTACCCCACAAGTATAAAATAATTACAAAAACATGAAAAAATATGCAAATCCTGCAATGCTTCCAACATGATTTATGAAACCCCTTTTCCTGATATTTTAATAACGGAGTTACTCATTGTCTGTGTCAATTTAGACTAGTTTGAAACATAACATAGATATGAAATAGAAAACCAAAACGCGGACTTTTCACAAAAAGCCAAAAAATGTGTTTGATGTACAATTTTTTTATATAGCATGTGATATACAAATGTTACATGAAGTTAATTACATTTGTGCATTTTTGTGTTAAATCATTAAATAAGGTGTTTTGTTGTTGATGATACACATGTACACAAAGCTTGACCCACATGATTTTAAAAGGATCTTTTTGTAAACTGTACCTTAACGACAAGATCATACGTTATAGTTTAGGTTGTCAATATTTATTCCCCATCGATCTCATATATTGTCGCATATATGGAATTCCTGAAAATGTTATATGTGTTAGTTCGCATACTATTGTAGTTTTCTTCACATTCAAATTATGGTGTATTTTATGTTTCTTTAGTAATACAGACTTCAATATTTAAGTTCTACATCCATCTAACTTTTTATCACTAAATGATTATGTGGTCTTATTGCTTTTCACAGGCTGACGATATACTACTGGTGGCCAACAAGAGTTGAAGACTGCTGTCAGGATGTCTATAGAATCTGGACTAAATCTGACTGTAGGCCCCAGAGGTAACCACTTGCCAACACGACTTGAGCTGGGCAATGTGGCTATCAAGAAAATTTTCTACTGTTATCGGCACGTTGGGACACGTTGTTGGCATCGTATATCTCTCGGAAGTATATTTCGAAGGATACCAATATTTAGACGTTTTGCCCGAAGAATTTAAGGTAAGACTTGCAGCAGTACATAATTCATATAAGATTTCATTGAGTATTAGTGTCATTTACTGGTTCAGGTTCGAAAAGACTGGTCAGTTTACTTTGTGGATTTTGCGGCTGCGAGGCCCTTAACGAATCTGTATACCGGTTTAAAATCCCATTGATAGTCTGGTAAACTATATGACAAATAAATATCCTTAGACGTGCAAGTCGACACTGTCTTTAGTGTTCTCACCGTCCTATCTATTGGACGTGACTTAAAAACAGCATAACGTCACGTGGTCCCACATATTATGTTCTAAAGTACTGAATTCTTTAAGTTTTATCCGAGTAAGTGAAAAAGACCGAACCGAATAATAAATCAATACACATATGACTCCGAAAAGTCAGGTGTGCTTCTTGGGTTTGAACCCGCGACTGCCGTAATCGCTGCGTCTGGTCCGTTATCAACAGGTCACTATGCACAACCATTACAAGTTTTTTTTATGTGATGTTTGAACAATTTCTTTCACAAGCATTACCAGAGGCTCTCAAAGTCGCCACAGCCTGTATCTTGTACTTCCAAGTTCAAAATGGCGGTTTGATTTATCAACATGTCGTGAGTTACCTGGCGTTGCTGTTGGCGCTGGTCTCTGCGACGACGCCGGGCTCTCCCTTGGGCTTGGCGTCGGCTTCCTCGTCCGACTCGGACATGCTGTAGTCCGGCTCAGGGATGGGCGGCGCTGGAGTCGAGTTCTGTAAGGTGAACTCTTTGGGTTTGGACATAGTTTGAACTGTAGTGACAAGTTAAAGAAATAAAAATGGGACGGTTATGTAAGGAACGCATTTTTTGGTGTGGAACTAAAAGGAAAATCTAATTTTTGTTTTCTTTTAATGTTATATGTATGTCTTCGAATTTTCATTGTTTTTTTTACACGGCTCTTTCTTTTTCTGCTCATATATCCATCCCATGGTTGTTTGGCAGCTATTGCTTTAGAGCGATAATATTGGTATTTGTACTTATTCTATCGTCTTTAAAAACTGTAATTCTCTCTTACTGTGTACATTATTTGATTTATAGCCCTGGGCACAATAATCGATGTTTGTATATTTTTGAGCCTCTTCCCCCCATCCGTGTTCCTTCAAGCGGATAAATAATTTAATCATGAAATATTACCAACTTGTATTATTTTATTGTACTGTGTGTGGAAGAAATAAATGGTTTAAATGGTAAATGTGTGTGAACTATGAAGGGCACGATAGATGGGGCGTGTGTAGTGTTCATACCTGTCTGTGGAATGGCTTGTTGAAGGGCTGCGCGTACTGGTTGGCGGGCTCGTCGGCGGACTGCGCGCGCGCCACGCCGCACCACGAGCGCAGAGATGACGACGCGCGACTCTGTACGCGCAGGTTAGTAGATGTAATGAGATTGTTATATTATGCTGAATATTATGTTTTACTTATGATGATTACGAATATATTTTCCTTTTGATTTTTTAAAGATGTCTTAATGATTAAATGTTTTTTTTTTGAAAAAGTGATTATAGAAATGTAGATTCATTTTTTGAATAGAAGCTATATTAAGACTGCGACCGAAAATGAACCCAGGTGGTAGTTGTAATGACTTGAGACACTAAGCAAGATGGTAAGTTTTAGTAACTTAGACAGGATTTATTTTTGTAATTTATTTCCCATTATCATATTTAGGGGGTAAAAATATAGTTATTTCCTTTGACCCTGGATTTACCACTTAAACACGATGATACTCAAAAATTCCATTGCGTTTGTTGTCACTAAAACTATAAACCGGCTTCGTTTTCAGTCACAGTCCCTGTATAAAATACATCCCTATAGATTCTCTATAAAGTATTGACACACTGAATGCGTACTTGGTAACCTGTCTGGGCGTTATAGTTTTTGCGATGTTAATACAATTTAAAAAAATCTTAGAGCCTTTTGAGCGCTAGAGCATGGTATAGTACTTTAGTGCCTTGATGTGGCCTTTGTAGTATGCGTTCAGTGTAACAAAGCCTTAAAGCCGTATATCGACATTGTGAGATTTGCTCGAGTCATGGTCCACCAGCCTCGCTGTGTGGAGAAGCGGTTGCTTCGTGAGCCAATCTACTTAATGCTCAACAAATCCACGAGTAGATTCGCGAGCGGCCTCGAAATGACGATATGCGGCATAATACCCCGCTAGAAACTGGGTAAAACGGGACAGCGAATCGATGCAATTGCGGCGTTGACGGGTCATTTGGAGTTGTAAAGTTTAGGTTGTTTATCGATACATTACAACATCATACGATCCGTCAGAGTTGCACTTGCATTATATCGCCGGTGCCGTCCGCTGGTGGGGAAGCATTGTGTGTGGTACATACATTATCGTCGTCGGTGTTGTGTCGGTAGTGCAGTGCGCGTAGCTCTGCGGGCGCGGCGTACAGCTTGGCGGCAGCTTGCGGGCGGAATGAGGAGGGCACCCCCGCACCCACCCCCGCACCCGCACCCACCCCCGCGCCCACCGGCACTGGCGGCGGCGGCTCACACGGCGGCGGCACGCGACCCGCTGCCGACACCACTGCACACAACAAGTTCCAAATGTTGTATAATAAAACTAAGGCTAGGTTTAGATGACCGTGCGGTGCCGCGCGGAACTCTTAATTGTACGGCACAGGATCTATCTAAACGATGTGTACTGGTCAGCGCGACTCTAAAATCAGACTAAGGCTGGTTTTAGAGTCACGCTGATTGCGCGCTGACCGTCAGCGCTGACAGTTGAAATGTATGAGCTTCTAAGGAGCGTTTTAGATCAACTCGTAGTTGTCAGCGCTGACCCCCGACCGAAAGCTACGCGCTGAGCTGTCAGCGCGCAGTCAGCGTGACTCTAAAACCAGCCTAAGGGTTTGGTTATAGCTCCGCTCGACACTGCGCGGTCTTCTCAACCTAGCTTAATATTCCATTTGTTTATGCAATAAATTATATTACCATAAATTGATTGGTTTTATTATACCAGGAAATAATTTCCACTCGTCATAACTTGTTTCTTGTGTCAATACTCAGCACCGAGGCAACAAATACTTTTGGGCATTACACATATTGCGAGGAAACCCACATCCGCTGGTTCCACAGCGGAGTAAATCTCAACTGCGCCACAGAAGTTGTCGTTATAGTGTATATGTGTAAGCATAGTTACCGTGCACGTCCTCAGTGGATCGCGTGCGCAGTGGATGCGCGGCGTGCTCGGCGGCCAGGTCGGGCGTGGAGTGGAACTCGCGACGCAGCGTGCCCGCGCCACCGCATGACACGCTCTTGCTCCATAGCTGTACATACACACATACATGTGTATTATTACTGTGTATAGCAATAACAACGAATACGGGGCTACTGTAACTGAATGTTTGAGAGGGCTTAGGCCATAGTCTAGGTCAGGGATGGCGAACCAATAGCATGCCAATGACTAACGGCACGCGACATTATATTTTGGGCACGTAACCGATAACAAAGTGCATGTAGCATTTAGAAAAAAAAAAATTGAAGGCTCGGCACGTCGATAGATAAAGGTTCGCCATCCCTGGTCGAAGTCAATGCTCTAGTTCAGACTTCAGAGTGACGAACTTCACGTACCATAGAAAATCTTACAAGGTTTTTATGGGATCGCTCAATAATTATGGAGTTATAATACTACAAGGCAATGCAGGTATATCTCGGCCATCATCACCAAAATATACAATGTAGTTTTATTTAGTTATACAATTCAATTGTATGTGAAAGAAAATATCGCACCAAAACTTAAGATACATAAAGAACTTAGCAAGATATTCTATGATATATGAAGTCCTCCAACTCGACAAATACTACGGCCTAGGCCGTCTCAATGAAACTTGATTGTAAAAGAGCCCGTGTTTAACGTCATCCCAAAATGGCTTTAAATTATAGGCTTTAAAATATAAATTATTATTTCAAAATTAAATTGAAATCTAGATATGTAAATACAGGCTATACCAAGACTGCAACCGGAAACGAAGCCGAGTGGTAGTTTTAGTGACTTCAGATACAATGCAACCAAATTTTTTGCAAAACCCACGTTTTTTTTTGTAATTTATTTCCTATTCTTCCTTCCCTGTCGTATTGCCGTATTTGCACACATCTTTTTATTTGTAAGGACGCTGTTGTACGTTAGGGTTTGAATTATTACTGGCAACACTTATGTATTTACCACCCAAAGACGACGCTATTAATAAAATAAACACAATTTTTTTATGCGTAATTATTAGTTGCGTTGTGTTTGTCATCTAAACTATCGTGCGACTTCGTTTTTGGCACTATTGATATACGATGTATGTATGCGTATAAATGTGCACGTACCTTTCCCCTGGATCGTTTCATCTCAGCGACGGAGGCGTACACCCTGGTGGGCACCCTGGCGGGCGAGTATGGCGGCGAGTTGGCGCCGCCCTGGAACGCAGACCGCGTCATCATCGCGTTGTTGCCGCCGCTGCAAACACACATGCCGGTTAGGTAGTGTAGTTATGTATTATAGAATAAGGGGTAGCAATAGGGGTGGAACACTTAATAGTGCTAGGTGCTATTGCGTCACATATTAAGTATAGGCTGAATGCGATTTAATATTTTGGAATAAATTTCCAAGACAGTTCATTTTGCGAGTCTTTGCAAAATAAAAATTGACCGAGGTTGGGTACTCTCTGAACAAATAGCTGAATATAAAACTATAGATTAACCACCATAATAGAAACGGGGGCAATTATTTTTAGCTCACTGAAGAATAACCTTAAAGGATGAAAATTAAAAGGTTACCCAGGAGAGAAGATTTAAAACCCTCGCAAATATTCTAGCCGGAGATTTCCAACCAAGTCCCAAAGCCCAGTTTGTTAAACATAACAAAAATATGCCAGTACCTGGTGTCGGCGTCGGCCTGCCTCTGGAACAGTTCCTCTAGCTCTGCGGCGGTGATGCGCGAGGAGGCGGGGCGCTGCCGGATGGACGCCGTGCGCGGCGCCACCGGCGTGCCCGACGACGGCGTGCCGTCTGCAACAACATTACTTATTGCAACTACTACTCACTAATAGCTGTTCTCTATAACCTACATGTCTTTTATCACCTTTAGAATTAGAGTGTGTCAGCCATTGAGGTATTTATACTAGAGCGGACATCGGGAACAAAACCTCTGCGTATGATGCGTGCACATGGGTACACAATGAAGCGAGAAGAAAGATTATGCTATTTCGTACGCGTGACAAAGACAGAAATAGAATGTACCCTTCATTTTGTTACAAACATTTTGTTTGCAGTGGCCCCTCTAGTATATTATCTCAATGCATATTACAAACCATTACTTACTAAACAACCTATACGGCCTAACCCCTTTTAATCGTTGAAATAAAAATATTATTCACGGATTGGATTTAATTTTTACATGTTTAACTTTCCGACCGATGCAACGTTTCGATTACTTTATACTTTATAGTATTCGTGGTCACGGGACTGACTGAAATCCGCGATAAAATACTTAAATAATAGTTTTATTTTAATGTATAACATTCGCTTAAATCTAAGAAATCACTAAGCTCTTTATATCGCACTCGATTGTAGGGTGCCGTGCCCTGCAGTGGAATATATGCGGACTAATAAAGATGATAAAAATAGGACATCCATAATTTCCACTAAAGTAAGTATGTTTTTTTGAGATTTTTGGTTATTATAGATTTTATCATATGTTTCGAGGTATTAAATCAAAATTACCATATGATTGTTGTTTCTATAAAACTGCACAAGCCAGCTTTTTTACATTATTATATTCTCGAAGAATTCTTACCTCTTAGTATTTAATGGAGGTTCGACAACAACTTTCCTCAGCGAAGTCTAGAAAGCGACTGTTTAACATTCCATAACCGACGGCTTTTATACTCAAGAACTAATCATATCACAAATACCCACAAAATCCTGAATATTGACAAACAACTATTATATTCCGCAAGATATATTAATTGATTATTTTAACTTACTATTGCTTCCTCCGTGTAACTGCACCGATTCAGCCGATGAAGATTTCCCAGCAACGCTCAGAGGTTCGCAGCTTTCTTCTTTTTCGCCGCCATTTTCTGAAAGTATTGCAAAATTTAGTATACGGAGTTTTGCAACAAGTATTGTTCAGTAACAAAAAAATATTAAATATAAGTGTAAAGTTATTATATATAAGTGGCAGGTTCCGTAGATTCATAGGGACCTATATATTTATTTACTTACTACTCAGCAAGTAGTATGTAAGTAAGTATACTATTTGAATTTTATAATAAACATATACAGGGTATCTCTACTGCGAATGAAAATGAAACCAGGTCTAGAGACTTCAATCACATACAACTAAAAATTTCTCAAGACATAACCCTCCTTCGCAGTCGGGTAAAAAAGGGTAATTTTTTAATTTTGGTTGTGTTTAGGTGGTAAAATGTAGATTTCCTAAACGACTAACTTTTACTCTTTTATTTTTAAAGACGCAATGGTATGCGAGCATTTAAAATATTATTTTAGCAAACACTACGACATAGTTTAAACCTTTACTTAAATTACTTAAAAAATGCAAATATCGTCACTTTTCTCAGCGAATTTTTTATTTGCGTTATGTCTGAATGCACTAAAACTATCACTGGTTTTCTTTTTCGCTCGCAGTCTAGATATACCCGGTATAAATATTTTAGAAGTGAATAAATAAGTTTGCTCACCAAGTCCGGCGACCATAGATTTGGCCCGGGCTCGTCCCACGCTGAGGGTAGTGCGCGGGTCGCGGCGGGGAGGCGCGGGCGCGGGGCTGCGACCTGATACATCAACACAATTCTAATATACAACTTGTTTTTGGAGTATAGCAAAATACTGCGAGTAAATCTGTACATCTATCTATCTGGACATTGTAGCCAGATTAACTACGGGACATATTGAGACTTAATATCTTAAGTCTCAGGATGGCGAGCGCAGTGGTGTGCCAAGCTATGCTTTGTATTCAAAGGTCTTGTTTGGCTTTGCTACAGTTCATGAGCAATCGTGACGCTTACCATCAGTCGATTGGCAAGCTCTTCTCGCCATTCACAGCAATAAAAAACAAAAACTGATTGTGGAGGATAGTGATATCTATCTATGCACCAACCATATAAACAAAGGGCCATGCTAAACATGGTTATATCAAGCAGGAAGCCAATCAAATCAATGAAATAAAACAAATAATTCTGAACACCGCTGAATAGTTTTGTAGCGCCTAGCCTATTTATTTAGGCGTGGGACAATCATAGGTAAAGGATTAATCAAATGTTTGGCAATTAAAGTATAGCAAATTATTAATCGAGTGGTATGACAATGCGTACCTCCAGCAGCTTTCCTGGGCAGTGTGGCAGCATAAGGTCTTCCTGAACTCGACAGCTGATTCTGGGACTTGCTTGTGGGCACCGTACACGTATTGTTCTCGTTGTTGCCTACACAAATGAATGTATTAAATTATAGATTTAAAAAAATAAAAAATATTTCGGAGTTCGGAACGTATATTGAAAAATCAGCTATTTCAAAAACGCTGCCTCTTTGTGAAAACAGTTTTAAAACACGACGATTGCTGGAATCGTCGTGTTAACCCAGCCAAACATAACATAGCGTGCTAAAATTTTATTAATTTCATTTTGTAACTATGTCATCACTATCTGTTGCATTGGTATTCGATTCATAATTAATGATCCTATTAGATCTTTTATGTTTACTACAAAATAAATCGTAGTTTTCCTTAATATATCCACCATACTAATATTCTTTCTAATTGTTATGACGTAATTATATTGACAGAGACGTGGCTAATACCGGAAATAGCAGATACTGAGTTTATTGACTATCGATATACTACGTTTAGATGCGACCGTGATCGATTGAGTACAAATAAACAGGATGGAGGTGGTGTCCTTGTCGCCATACTTAAAGAATTTGCACCTAGTGTTCCTCAATTACCCTTAATAATAAGTCCCTCAATTGAGTGTGTTCTGGTTATGTTACCCAGCTCCCAATTTAGTCTTTACCATATAATATGTGCGTGCATATAAGTGCGTGGTGGCCTGTTGGTAAACGGACTAGACGCGACTGCCAACAAGTTGACGGTGGTCGCGGGTTCGAATCCCAGGGCACACCTCTGACTTTTCGGAGTCATGTGTGTATTGATAGTCAATCACCACGCACTAAAACGGTGAAGGAAAACATCGTGAGGAAACCTGCATACCATAGCGATTTATATAAA
The DNA here is from genome assembly GCA_023078785.2 of Hyles euphorbiae. Lineage (NCBI taxonomy): Eukaryota > Metazoa > Arthropoda > Insecta > Lepidoptera > Sphingidae > Hyles > Hyles euphorbiae. The sequence continues at coordinate 3,795,805 of CM041041.1, read as the reverse complement.
TTTCTATGGTATGTAAGTCCGCCAACCCGCACTAGGCCAGCGTGGTGGACTATATGGCCTAACCACTCTCAATCGTACTTACGATTGTAGAGTAGGCCCGTGCCCTGCAGTGGGACGTATATGGGCTGATACAATACAATATAATATGTGCTGTGTATATGCCACCTAAACTCAAAGATGTGGAATATAATAATTTTTTTGACTCTTTTAATGATTGCCTAAATAGAATTCATACGGACAAGATTTTCTTAGTCGGTGACTTTAATCTTCCAAATTTGGTTTGGTCAGACAGACTCGCAAACACCAGCGGATTGATATGTTCAACAGTTACAAATACAGGTATTATGCTGTCTAACTTCATGTCGCTTAATGATGCATTACAATATAATACATTAAAAAATGTCAATGGAAAAATATTGGATTTGTTTATCTCTAATACAGAATGTCTTGTCCCAGATCTAAGCATATCTTTATCACCCTTATTACCCATAGACAATCATCATCCTCCTTTCTGTATTAATGCCGCCCTTAATATGTCTACACCAATGAAATTGCAACCACATATTAAATTCAGCTTTAATAAAGCTGACTATAAATCAATTAACGATAAAATTACTAATTATGACTGGGAAGCAAACTTGACCACATCAAACGTAGATCAATCAATTGAAACCTTTTATAATACTATTTACAAAATAATTAAAGAACACACACCACAAACATCAGTTAAAACCTCTAACTATCCATCCTGGTTTTCCCCATCACTTATACGTATTTTTAAATCTAAAACTAAATTTTGGAAAAAATGGAAGAGATACGGTGACATCTCCGACTATGAAATATTTTCTGTTTTCCGAAGTAGGTTTAAGAAAATGTGTCATACGGTTTACTTAAACTGCATAGAAACCACTGAGGATAGTATTTGTTCCAATCCTAAAAAATTCTGGACCTACGTTTCTAATATAAAACCAAAATCAAAAATCCCCACAAACATTCACTTCCATCAAAGTGCAACTAGTGATCCAGTGGAAATTTGTAACCTATTCTCCTATTTTTTTAAATCTGTATATGAGCCGTCTACGGTCCAACAACCTCTGATGAAATGGAACCTTAATGATTCTGATGGCAGTGTTGTCGTGTCTGATCTGTATTTTTCCCTTACTGAAATAACCAAAGAATTGAAGGCTTTAAATCCATCAAAAGGACCTGGACCAGATAAAATACCACCTACATTTTTAATAAGAACGGCGGAAACTATTAATAAACCCCTGTACATATTATTTAATAAATGTCTAAAAGAGGGTTATTTTCCCGATGCTTGGAAACAGGCCTATATAACACCTGTACATAAAGGTGGTTCAAGACACAGTGTCGAGAATTACCGCCCAATTTCAATACTATCCACATTGTCAAAGCTTTTTGAGAGGCTAGTACACAACAAAATATATCCAATTTTTCATAATCAACTCATACCGGAACAACATGGATTTATGAAACGCAGGTCAACTACGACCAACTTAATGATTTTTACGAATTCGTTATTCCACAACATGGATAATCGCCTTCAAACAGATGTTGTATATACGGATTTTTGCAAAGCTTTTGATAAGGTGGATCACAGAATACTTCTGCAAAAAATTGAATATAATGGAATTCGTGGTAATCTGTTTCGATGGTTTGTTTCCTACGTCACTAACAGAACCCAAAAAGTTGTCATTAATGGTTATGAGTCTGAAACGGTACAGGTCACGTCAGGGGTGCCCCAAGGTTCAATCTTAGGACCGTTTCTATTCATTTTATTTATAAATGACATAAATAAATGCTTTAAGAACTCAGATTTCCTTTTATACGCAGATGACCTAAAACTTTACAAAGCAATAAAATCATTTAGTGACTGCGAATTATTTCAACAAGACCTAAATAGTTTGTCAGAATACTGTGAAAATAATAAACTTAAATTAAATATTAATAAATGCAACGCCATTACTTTTTCTAAAAATAAAATAAATTTAAATTCTACATACTACCTTGGTGGTACTCCTTTAAAGAAAGTAACATCTTTGCGTGACCTTGGGGTTATTCTGGACTCGAATCTACATCTTGATTCACACGTTACTTCTATTGTTAATAAGGCCTATAGTATGTATGGTTTCATTATGAGAAACTCGAAAAACTTCCGTCGTGTCTCTACCCTTCGATATTTGTATACATCTATTGTAAGACCACAATTAGAATACGCAACTTCAATATGGAATCCCATATACCAAAAATACTGTAAATCCATCGAAACTGTCCAGCACAAATTTCTGCGCACTATACACTTTAAATATAAGCATAATTACCTGTCCTACGACCAGCTTCTTAAAGAATACAATTTAATATCATTGAATAATAGAAGACTATTACTTGGAGCAAAATTTATTTATTGTTTATGTCACAACATGTTAGATGCGACTGCTTTAACTAATCAATTGTTATACGTAGTACCTAGAACTGTTAACCGACGTGGGGCCCGTTCCTATAAGTTTTTTGCGACCCTAATGTGTCGCACCAATGCTGTTGTGCGTTCTCCGCTTCGGCAGTTGGTTCAAAACTATAATGCATACTTTGATGATATAGACATATTCAAGTTAAATCAATCTCAATTTATAAAGAATATTTTAATAAATATTTCTAATATGGTTAATCATTAACTTTTGATGTGTACACATTACTTTTTTTTTTTTTTTCTCTCATTCTTCAATATTTGTAATACTTTTCACATTGATAACTTGTGTAAGACCTTAGGACCTCTTCTGCTATTTTGTCACTTGTATACCTTTTTTTTTTAATTAAGGCAGTACCACCCTATTCTTTCTTGTAATCTGTGAATAGCGTTTATGATTATACATATATTATTTTTCTTATGTTCTATGTGTATACATCTTATTTAGTTGTATAATTGTTTGTTATTCCAATAAATTAAAAAAAAAAAAAAAAAAATCTACCTGCATTCTTTCAGTTTTGAAGAGAGGTCAACGAGGGTTTACATTTTCAAACACAAGCAGTCTTAATCCACAAAATGACTCACTTGGTTCTTATTAAAGTAAGCAGATACACGTACCATTGGCGTTGTTCAACGAGACAACAGTCATGGAGACGAGTGCGCCCGAGCTGCGGATGAGCTCCACCACGTGCTCGTGCGACGCTGCGGACACGTCCTCGCCGTTTATCTGCAACACAGAAACATACATGATACATCCAATTTTATGTAACAGATTTTTAAACAAAAACCCTCAAAATCGGTCCATTCTTTTAGGAATCACAATGACGAAGACGCAGAGACACGTTAATATCCCTCTTTTTGTGTCAAGATAAAAAAAAACACATGCATAATATCTAAATATAGTATGGATCTAACTGTTGGACGGTTTGATTTCGATAACCCAAGGTAGTTCACAGTCTAGTAGATATAAGAACAATAGGTAAATATTAATAATATATTGCCATAGGTGTCACTTACTCCAATATGATAAAGGTATATCCGAAGGAATATATAAAAGTAGTAGTTACTCCAGTGATATTTTAAACCAAGCCAATACAAAAGATAGGGTGAACGTCGTCTTGATTGCGTATAATAAATACTGATTTATCCACCTATTCATACATTCATAGTTTCCGAGCAGTACTGCACTTACCTAGAGGAATGTACTTATCCTGCCAGGATAAATTACTATTTTACAAACATAAATATAAATTAATTTTCATGTACACCGAACCTTTTTATAATTCACGAGAACAGCCATTATTTCAGTATAACATCGTCACTTGGTTAATTTACGAATGCATCAAGTAAACTGCGCTAAAGAAAGGGTAATGTTTGTAAAACAACGTCGTGTTTTTGGGATTCAGTAAACATCAATAAACAAACAAAGACATGTTTTCGGCAATATTGATGATTTACTGATGGAATCTAGAGTTTACTAGACATTGAAATGTAGCGTTTTGTTTATCTAGTTTGAATGATTCGCGAAAGAACTTTTGGATTTTATTTTTTTCGTTTATTTTAAGAGCGTTTATACCTTCCGCGCATTTTTTGGCTTAAAAACAGCACTTTTCAAACGAGTTAATAGCCACCAATAAACAATTTAAAGGACAAATAATTAGTACTAATTTTAGAAAAGGTTGTCATCTAGGGATTTTGGTGTAAAACATTATAGATTGATGGATAATTTGTAAGTACTATAAGGATTACTGAACACAAGTTTCGTTATTTAGTCTTTAAATGGCAATTTAGAAGCTTAAGATATCCGAAATCACTAAATATAAGATGAAAATAAAAATATTATCAGACTAATAAGACCCTCACGGAGGGATTTTGCTGAGAAAATAATCTTTTTGTGTTTAGTTCCTGAAAAATAATAAGTACCAGTGCAAAGCAAAAAAATAATATTTATTTCATGGAACTTGTGCTTGTTGAATAATTTGCTTAATGACTTGACTAGCCAACAAATCAAAATATATGCATAACACATTGAAGGCGGGCCGCCAAGTACCAAACATGTAGGACCTATGCCTTATATAAATTTAAATATCTATACGTTTGGTACTGGGCGACCCGCCTTCAATATGTTATGCATATATTTTGATTTGTTGGCTAGTCAAGTCATTAAGCAAATTATTCAACAAGCACAAGTTCCATGAAAGAAATATTATTTTTTTGCTTTGCAGTGGTACTTATTATTTTTGTTATTTTTTGGTTTTTAGTGGTTTTTTGTTTTGAAGTCGGTTTTTATTTTTTTTATTAAAAATTTTAGTTATTTTTATCTTTTTACTGTTGATAGGCATTTAAATGAAGAAGATTTGGTCCCCACAAGGAATATGTTCTTTCCGATGACAATGAAATCGCTAAAATCAGCTAAAAGCTGCCAAAGATAATGGAATATTCACATGTTTATTATTTTTTCTCCCCCCCCCTTCCCTCTCCCTTCGCCCCTAACCCTTTTCCCTCAACTACTGTAGCCTAGCTTTTATACTGAACCCAATGCAAAAAGAACCGTTGAAATCCTATTAAATATTGAGGAATTCTACTCTCCAGGTCCGAACATGATAATCAGATCTTAATGTTGTGTTCCTGGGATCAACCTGTCAATACGTTCTTTCCAATGAAAAAGAAATCACTAAAATCGGTTATAAGCTGCTGAAGATATTAGAATTTACGTGTATTTTAATTTTATCACCCACCCCCCCTCGCCCCCACCCCTTTTTCCCTCTCTCACTGTAACTTAAATTTTCTAATGAACGTAATGCAAAAAGAACCATTGCAATTCTCCTTAATTTTAAGGAGTTCTCTCTCCAGGTCCGAAGATATTCATCAGATCTTCACCATATTTTAATGGGACCAAACGACAAGCACCAGCTTTCAATTAAAGAAAGAATGATCGAAATCGGTTCACGCAGTACAGAGAAACGAGGTAACAAACATAAAAAAAAGCAACATACAGCCGAATTGAGAACCTCCTCCTTTTTTTGAAGTCAGTTAAAAAATTAAACAATGCGAAATTTCAATTATTCAGAAACTCGTCAAGAACATATTTTTTTTTCACCAACTTAACGTACATAATTTTTATAACAATTGCATATTATAATAGAAGAAAATCTTATCAATAAATAACCATTTTTATATTTCAACAAAATTAGTTTTCATGTTTTCTACAAATATTTTAAAAACCACTATAAAACACGCTGTCCGACCTGCATCAAATCAGACGGCCGCAAGGCCTTCTAGAGGGAGGACGTATCGCACGTCGCTCCGGCCTGGCTGCAGTCGATTTTTGCCGTGCGTAGTAAAAATAGCTACGCGCGGACTGCAATTGCCACATCTTAGTAGTTTGGTTTTATATTACCTACAATGATTTTGTAGTGAGTATAAATTATGTTTCAGATAATATAATGGTATGTAATTCCGAGGCTAAATTATGTTATGTATTGTAACATAAAATTAAATATATTTCGTAATTGTAAGGGGTTGTAAGGCCCCTAACTCTATTCATGTGTTCCAACACGAAATGAATAAAACGTCCGTAGTGTCTACTGATTGAACACTTATTTGAATGCAACTTAACAATGTAATAATAACGAAAATATGATTAGTATCTAAATTTGTATTGTTCATTGCTAGCACAGTAATATTTTTTTTTATTTATACTTATAATGCAAATAAAATATTTTTATGATATTATATTACCAATATATAAATCATAAATTACATTTCAATTGAATATTAGTATTTTGAAGCGCACAGATCAAAGTTGATTGAGCTGACTGTAAAGCGAGCCGACGCGGCAGCTCTACGCACACAGCTTTGGTCGCTTATGTGTGCGTGAAATTAACGAAGAAATACCTATAGTTGACTTTGCGCGCAAGGTGTAAACGCTCTTAACGTTTATATTTTCTCTCTCTGATGGAACACCAGCGATAAAAAAGAGAATGCCCATTTTACTATGAACCTTAATATCGGTGCGAAGATTTTTATTCCTAGATGAAACATACTTTTTTTGTGTAGGGCAAAATATATATTTTCAATAAATATAAACACAATTGAGAACTAGGCCCTGAGTTCTTAGAGAAATTAACTTGGACTTCAAATATACTTTTTACCTTTGCCTCTGTGAATAAAATGTAGAATGTGACGATAATGGCTATATTTTATAAAAATCTGTGGCTCCAGATAAAACAAGAAAACGTTTAAGGACAAATCATAAAAATGCTATAATTCATTTTAAGCAGTATAGTTAGTTATACTAAGAATGGGCATGCTTCTTTGCAAGTAAATCATTTCTAATAGCTAGCGATAGTCTTCATTTGTAAGTCCGTACGCGTAGTAAAATAATCCTCACCGCCACAAGAAAGTCCCCCTTCTTGAGTCCGGCGCGGTCCGCCACGCCGCCGGCGTCCACGTCGTCCAGGTACTGCAGCGCGGGGCAGCGCTCGGAGGGGCGCAGCTCCATGAGCGGCGACGACGCCTTGGCGCCGCGCAGCACGAACCCGAACCCGCGCCGCGCCCGGTGCAGCACCACCGTGCGCGTCTCCATGTTGCCGAACCTGCAGTATACACCGTCACTACACTATACTATACTACACGGCACACCAAGGACTTTTCGGAGTCATGTCATCATCATCTCAGCCACAGGAAGTCCACTGCTGAACATAGGCCTCCCCCAAGGATCTCCACACTTACCTGTTGGGTGGTTTGGTGGGAAGTCAATCACACACACATAAACCCATCCATTTTTTTTCAGAATGGGTAGGCAGAGGTGCTAGCAGAACATCTATATTTCTGATTGTGTGTTTCGCCCCACGATGTGATAGGGCGAGTCTATTGCCAAATAGGGTATACATTGCTGACTTCGAGCTGATAATGTATAGAAAAATTTAATATCACTACCCGATCCGGTATTCGAAACCGAAACGTTAGCTTTCTAACCGTGCCGTAGTACAAATTTGCCACCGAGGCAGTCAATTACCACACTAATAACGATAAAGGAAAACATCGAGAGGAAACCTGCACAACAAAGCTATTTGTATGAATTCATATGGTATGTAACGTCTGCCAATCTACACTAGTCCAGCGTGCAGACTATATGGCCTAACCCCTCTTATGCCCTCTTAGATATGTAGTGTGAACGAGGACCGACAGCCTTGTGAGGGAAACATTGAATTACGCAATACTTGCAGTTTTTTATAACACCATTTTCGCTTTTAAAACCAGACTCATCCAAAAACTACAAAATATTAACCTGTCCATCAACAAATTGAATAATATCCTGACAGCACATGATGTCCTTTTTGCTGCACAGTATAATGACACTAGTTTATCCCACGGCTTCAGCGTAATGCACATTGGAAACTACCCACTCTCACTTCCGTGCCTATTGTGACACGTTTTGACACTGAACTATTGTCCATTGTTTGATCAAATTATTGTTTTAATAGATTTCTCTCGTAGGTCTCGAAGGGAGATGGTTATGCATTATGGTTCGAATTTAAGTATTATTTTTTACTATTAAACTATTAGTGGTAAAGAGGCACGGCGTCTAAGAGGTACACCACCAGCCAGATTGTTGGATGGCATAGGACAGAAAAACGGCGTGCAAATGAGGAGGCCTATACCCAGCAATGTGTTGACGTGGGCTGATATAGATATTACCATTAGACGTTTTAAGGATCTTACTTATGAATATTCTATAATATTATATTTTATAGCTGTGAAAAAATATGTGAAAGAAATGTTCTAGCATTATGCCGCCCTGGACTAGACTATGACGGCGATCTCTATCTAAACCAAAGTGATCATAAACATAACTCAACCTTCAGCATATTTATATTTAAACCATTAATGTCTCCTACTGTAACTTTGCATTCATCAGCGGTAAATTTAATTTATACCGTAAGGCAAAATGGCCTACCCGCACTAGGCCAGCGTGGTGAAATATGGGGTCTAACCAATCTCAAAAGTGCTCTCGATAATAGAGGAGGCCCGTGCCCTGCAGTGGGACGTATATGGGCTGATAGACAACTTAAAATGAATACATGTAACCCAGAATATATATAACCTATGAAAAATATAAATTGGATTCAGTTCAAATATTCTCCTTAAATATAAAACCTATTTGTTCATTATTGAATACAACCGTCCTATCAAAATTGATGATGATAACATGACCTCATGTCTATTGCCCCTTTCGACGACGCAGCGTTTATACTTCTTGGTACTAGAAGTACGGTTAGTATGATGAACTTACGATTTCTTTATCCTGGGAGCCGTGGCGCTGTACGTCTTGCTGAGGGTCATCTCTCGTCTGCCAGTCACTCGGGAGTGGTGGATTGGACCCGATGCTAGCACCTGTAGTGCATTAATGTTTATTGTTAGTTTATTTATTGTACAGAACACTCTTAGATGTTTTCCAACACAAACAGAATTATGTCATGATAATTGATAAGGAGTCGAAAAAGGTTTGAACTGCTTCGAGAAAAGGATGTTACGGCCGTGCCGCCTCATGTCTAAAGTGATATTTTTCCTAAATTTCACTTTTTCGTAGTTTCTGTGTATTCTCTAAAGATAATGTCATAATGTGCAACGATTCTAATAAAACTTAAGAGAAATTACGCTTTCCGTGCACTCTTGGCTTAAAAACAGTTCTTTTCGAACCAATTTCTGAGCAAATGCACATGATATTTACAAATAACAAAAATCCCACTCATATTTTCCAAATCTTCAAATAATTTAATAGACCACATTTATCGCGACAATCTCTGTCAATATTTCCATTTCATGATATTACCTGATGCAAGTGCGCGTTGTTCTGCCGCAGCCGCACTTCTTGCACGGCGTGCGCGGGGAACAGCCCCGTGGCGCCCGAGCCGCGCACCGTGCCCTCCAAGAACCCGTCGTCTGTCGCTCCCGTCACTGAAATATAACCATACCTTACATTATTACTTGATATATGTGATGGCGTTTACGGCGAGGAAAAATGTGTGAAAAGTACATGAAATAAGTCTTTGGTATTAATTTACCTCAATAAACTACTTCTGTACTCCTTATAAATATGTATATAGAGATATTGAATAAAAAATAATATGTACATGGTTTAGCATAGGTGTTGGTGTTATCCTACATTATCTATATGTAACTGTGCTGTATCAGCCCATATTTCCACTGCAGTCTGCAGGGTACGGGCCTCCTCTACAATCGAGAGTACGATTGAGAGTGATTAGTTAAGCCTAGTTATATCTAAATTATTCTTTTTTTCGTGCACTTTTCACACATTTTTTCCAATACTAAAGATGACTGTTTTGTAGCTTTTTTTATTAGTTATTTCGTATGTAGTTTTAATCATATTCATGTCAATGAGTGTGTGATGGGCAGCCAACACAATCGTGAGCGTCCACGCAGTTAGTTACAAGAGTTATTGACTACACGGCACTGCTTACCACTAGACCTTGACCTTTGTGCTGTTTCTGCTTCAAATAAGATATTTTAGTATATTGTTAAAAATAATTTATTTCAATATAAGAAAAACGTTTTGATGTTCACCAAATAGCTGTAAATATTATTTCGAGTATTCCCGAAACCTTATTAAAATTATCAAATTAACATTAATAATAAACAAAAAGACAGAATTTAAGCTGAAAGGGATATAAATATAAAATGCTATAACCCAAAATCTTCTTAAAGTATATTTGAGAATCGACCCTTACATAAGGAAAGTGAAAGAATAAATAGAGTCCACCAATTGTGTACATTGTAGCTGATAAGAAGTGACCTATAAAAATATCGAATGGCGACTATCATGTCGCACCATTCATCTATGACATTCTTTTTTCGAGTAGTTTTCCACGTACCTTCGATAATATCGCCCTGGTTAAGGCGCAGGTGTCCGTGCGCGGCGGGCTCCACGCACTGCAGACACACGACGGTGGCGCCGCCCGCCTGCAGCGAGCACGTGGTCGTGTCCGACGTGCTCGTGCCCACGCCGCTCGAGTCAGAGATGATGTCGCTAGTCTCCCCAGCGCTCTTATCTGTTAACACCAGTCGCCTCTGACGGATGAACACAGCCGTACGCACAACTTCACCAAAATCACTCGACATCTTCAGTTCATTTGTGGTACCAACAATGGAAGGGATCTTGAAGGCAACTTAGATGGGCTCGGTGTTTGGTACTAAGAGTTCGGGTAGATTAGGTTTAATACATCCTAAAGATCTAAAATCTAATAGGGGAGAGTCAAATTCAAACACTCGTCAACAGAAGGAAGCGAAGAAGCGGATTGAGGTAAAGACTGGACACAACGAGCACGATCACACATGCGACTGGTGACGTGCGAATGCTGTGCTCTATGCGGCCAGGTCCGATCTACAATGTACAATAAAGGCACACATACACATGCAGACGGTATGATCGTTGATGGAGACGGCGAGGTGTGTGCATGGTGATGGTTGTTCACATGGTCCGTGTCACTGTTAGTGCTCTCAGTTACCTTTCAGATGGGTGAAATAACGCGCTTTATGCGTAGAGATCACATCTTTAGACTTAGCTAAATCCTAAGTACAAGTATAAAAATCCAAATTCCGGTCACAAAAATAACGACAAGATGTAACATCCACAACAAAGCGGTTATTTATGAATCTCCTTTCGTCGCAGCAGTTACCTGTGAGTATACTGGCGTCGTCCTCGTGGCTGGGGTGGCTGGCGTCGCTAATGCTGGAGGAGGCGGAGGAGAAGGGCCTCTCGAGGCGGTCGAGGCGGTCGAGGCTGCAGGGCGAGGCGGCGGGCGCGGGCGCGCGGCGCAGCAGGGCGTCCAGCTCGGCGGGGATGCGCGTGGACGACGCTAGAGACGACCTGTCCCCCGCCGACCACCAACCCCCCCACACCGCACTCCGCCGCTTCGGATTGTACCTCGGCGGGCATCGGAATGGTACTGCGAATGCGTCGTTAACAAACCGAACAAAACGATAATGAATCGTGCGAGAAAATAACATAAAACAAATCATATAAAACCAAAATATACGGAAATCAATGTGCTCCAAATAAATACTTAAACTGCTCATAAATAAATAAATGTATAAAGTTATGTGTGGACACTGTCTACCTAGATATCGGTTAGTGTGCTACAAACCTCACAATAACTCCATACACAACCATCACCATATGATAATAAGCAATGGATTAAAATACATAAATGGATGACGGCATGCAGTTCCATAATATCAAAGATTAGTCATAGTTTGTCGTTGCTTTTAAATATAAATTATAAAAACACACACTTTTGTGCTAATGCATATACATTGATATAGTATAAATATTCGCAAAGAGGATTCTTATATCATGTATAATCCAGATGAAAAGTTCCCTAACAAAATGACAAATTATTTTAAAACAAATTCCATGAATGCGTACCGATAATGATCTAAGAATCCCATACATGTGTATAATACTTAAAAACATATCGATAAAAAGCGCCATCGAAAGCCATGCAGTAACATATTGAAATAGGATTGGACTCACCGACTTCGTCAGATTTGTAGTTCTTTATCACTTCCGCCAGCTCTAAATTTCCGGCAATAACAGCCACCTGGAATTCATTATTACGTTTTTTTAATACTTAGCGTCATTAACAGTACAATCAACAAACCAGTTTCATAAACAGTCAACTGACCATAAATTTAGTCATGTAATCCATGTATGGTAAACTTGAGTCGTCGTAAACAGAGTTATGAGGGAAACGAGTTATCTTAAATTATAAAGAAAAATTGGGTGTGTTAAAAGTTTTTAACATGTTGTTTAATGTAACATTGTTATATGCAGACGGGCATTCCATTCGCCTGATGGTAAGCGATACGAGCGATGATGAACAATAGCAAAATCAAACATCATCAATTAAAAAACAATGCTTGGCATTCAACTGCACTAGAATTGGTAGAATCCAGCGTAGTAGATCCTAACGAATAAAATGGTTTAATAGAATATTAAGCCCCCAATGCGTTATATCTTCATATTTTGCATCTTAATCTCAAACTGACAGACACCTTTTCAACATTTTCATAAGCATCAACGACTTTAGCTTCTATTAATGTGCTAGTTAACTGCTAGATTAAAAAACCGAATCCTACCTGGTACGGCGTCTGATTGGCGAAGTTGAGAGCCTCCTTGTCGCAGCCCCTGAAGAGCAGCTGTCGTGCGCAAGAGTCCTGCGCGTTGACAGCGCATACGTGAAGCGGCGTGTTGCCTGAAGCGTTGCGAGCGTTCATGTCAGCGCCATAGAAAAGCAGGTGATCCAGGTGCTGCACCAGGCCGTTGCGACAAGCCTGCAAGAATAAAGACGATTGCTGATACATCATTTTTGAAGTAGACGCGGATGGGCTGATGATGATAATCATCTTTAAAAATCTTGTTATTTTTATGGTCTATTGGTGAATCCAATCACGCTATTATACAAATCTTACCTGATGCACTTCCTGCCATCCTTGCAGATCTGTAGCGCCAATAGTCGCATGATCATGCAGCAACGTCTCACACAACAGCGGGTCGGTCTTGTTCGTCACAGACAAGTACAGAGGAGTCAGTCCCTTCCCGTCTTTGTAGTTGGGCGAGGCTCCGAGCTCCAGCAGGGTCTTCACGGCTTCCAGCGAGTTCTTCTCAACCGCCCTGTGCATGGCGGTACTGCCATCTTTCGTTCTGTAGTCTAGGAGAGCACCGCCGTTGACCAGGGCTATCAGCAGCTTTCCGGGAGATTTTTGGCCGGCTGCTATTGTCAGGGGTGTTTCTGTAAATTGAGAAAGACTTTGAGTAGATTTTATCTTAAAAGACTAGTAATGCTAATTAAGTAAATTTAACGTAATAATAAAAAAAATAACAACCCATGAGGATCGGTGTCCTCTATTATCAAGAGGCAGCCTTAGTGCAAGTTGATGAATAATAATAGGTGCTAAACTTTAGTATCAAAGATCTGAATTAATTATTTTATTTTGCCTGATGTTTAATAATGTTCAGCAAATTCAATAATGAATCACGAGTTCCTTGTTTATGTGAGTTATTGCCACAAAACAATGCGTAACAATATTTGTATAAATCAGTTGAAATAAGGACGCATAAATCGCAAAAGAAATAAACGGTGAATGAGTTTCAAGGTCCATTCGACATTTATCACAGATTATCCACGGCTGGATTGATACAGTTCTTGTACAATGGTCGGCAGCGAGTGCCGGCACACGTGGAACAATGCGTGATAAGGATCTATATGCAAATACACTGTTTTATAACATCAGTTTGGTATTAGGAAACTAATTCTGTAAGATCTGTTTCCGTTTGTGATTTATATGCCTGTGCGTTTGTATGTTTCTTCTTTAATTTAGAGGCTGATACTACTCTTGCTTAGTAGGTACTACCTACAAAACCCTCTAGATACAATTGATGGGATTACACTACGTTCCATCTTTTTAATTTAATTTTATTTATTTGGAAACTCAACAGCTTATACAAAAACAGCTATTTCTAATCTTATATTTATATAAATGTCTAAAGCCAATAACAGAGTTTCACGACATTATAACAAACAAATACGAGGTGAACTATGTTACAATATTGTAGATTATCTTATTTCCTACCTTTCTTTTATCTTTGCTATCTTAATAAAGTGACTAACAAAGTCACTTTATTTTATCACATACAACTTTTCCGCACAGGTGTGAAAATTAGACTGTTTATTCAACGGCTCGCAACAGTTTTTATATAACATTACTCACAATCGATGTTAAAACTACCCTCTGTTTTATGTACAATATTACAGTGATTTGAATTCTGGATTTGTGATATTTGAATCACGACCATACTACTTAAATTATGCCTGTGATTTATTCTGCGCCTTTCACATATTACCTATTAGTATTAATAGGTAAGAGAGCTTACATCTTTTACTTGTAATCGTGATTATGTCCATTTCTTGAGCAATAACCGATTTGCTTTGACCATTTGAGACATATCTATTTTAAGAAAATAAATAATACATCCCATATGGAAGTTGATTCATAAGGCGTGATAGAAGCCGTGGACGAGAACTAGTTAATAATAAAAGAGAATGTGCGAGCCGTGGAATGGGATGTTTGAATAGATTTGTAATACAAACAATTAGAAGATAGTGCGCTGCCGGATGTTTGATTTTAAAACAAAATGTCTTTCACACTTGACTTAATTACTGGTTTAATGATCTTCAATTGAATTACAACTTACAAGGCTATTTGTAATAAGTACTTTGGTTAAATTTCCATACTCAATGTCTGAATCATTATTTAGTATTTTTGGTACAGTAGGTATTGTACATGGGCTTCCAAATGTTGAATTGATGAGAAAAAATTGATTGGATTTGGTAAGCAATTCCAATAGGCTTGATGTAGCAGGCGATCGCTCATAAAATCGTAAGCGAAATTTTTAGTAATTTCATGAGTATAATTCCTCTTGATAGTGTGAAAGAAAGACCGTTATTTGTTAGTGATTATGGTAAGTGGTAGTTAGGCATTCTTGTAAATATATGTTTAATAACAACAGTAAAATGTTATACAACATAATACAAAGCTATACATTAGAAGTCGTTAAAGTAATTCATTTAATATGAGAAGAATGGCCAAACAGCAATAACTCATCGAGGTAGACTGTTGCCTCATTCTTCTCAATCGAACTTTCGAGCAGTGAGCGCTTGAGGACCTATACAAATGATCAAAGATTTTGATTTCTCTCACCCCCTGTCTCCTGGCAGTGGAAGTTAGGGTCGAGACCCTTGGAGCAGGCCTTGCTGATCTTGTCGATTTGTCCGTGAGTGACGTGCTCCAGGAATCGGCGCAGGTTGGCGCGCGAGTGCAGCGCCTTCAGCGTCTTCTCGTCCAGCTTCAGCATCTTGTACACACGCCGTTTGTATTTTAACTGGAATTATATGAATACAATAAATAAATACACCTAACAGTCACATACATAGTTCTGACACCATACTAAGATCGAGTCTTGTGTCGTGGATATCAGAAGCTCCTAGAGACTTTTCGGTCTCACAAACACCCAGATCCGAAACACATATATGTTGATCACACAAATATTTATTTCGATGCGGGGATCGAACCCGCGGTCTCAAGTTTCACAATCAGCGTCTAAACAACTGCGCCACGGAGGTTATCAAAAATATGTTGTGATTGAGTGTTTGAGAGATGTATGATTGCTTAATTTAATGTTCAATAGTTAATTATATAGTTATCTTAATAGGTTTGTTTTAAAGCAGACATGGTTATTCTATTATTTATTTGGGTTGTATAAACTAAAGATACATAAAAGTTATCCCAGCATGAAACATAAAGAACATCGGCGAAAATGGACCATGAACGGGACCAGTTATGAATGGTACATCAAAAATTTTCATAATTTATTAGAGTCAAGATGCATATTTCAATTTATTTTATAAAACCCGGATAAAAAAGAAAAACTTAAAGTGTTTTTAATAATATTGAACGCATATGAGTGCGTTCCATCAGTCATACTTTGTTTTAAAATAAGGTTTTAACTACAACGTTGAAGGTAGTACTAAATAAAAAAAAAGTGTAGGTATTTTCTACGACACATGACTTTTCTTTGCGCTGTCATTTTGCTTTCTTTTGATTTCCGATTTACGACTACTGTTAATTTTCTGTTTATATTTGTGACTTGGCTTTAATCACGGACTCCGATATACCCTTGTATTTCTGACCACTTTGTAAGATTAACCATTGTATAACGATAACGCTTTGTGATTTGGTTTAAAGTGTGAAGTATTACCATATTACCAACATGAACTTGGAGCAACAGTGCGCTCCTCAACAATTTGTGCATTGTGTTCAATGCAATACTACGTCTTATTATACTCATTTCTGTAATCAGTGAGTGGGTCTATCCACTAATCGAAGTTTTTTTTAGCCATGAATCTACAAGGTATCCTATTTACCATTTAGTCAATATGGTTTAGTATCCTGGAGTTCCCATAGGAAAAGTGTGTGTGTTTTGATGAAAAACAATGATGCCAAACTTCCAAATCAAGGAGCGACGGAATAACTAAGTATTGTTGTAACTGTGTAGTAGTACGTCGCACAGTACTGTTGCTGTGTCCATGTCATGACTTTGATCTTGCTGCCCCTGCAGAGTTCTTAGATTCTATTGTAATAAGAGAAGATGAGAAATAATACATTTAAAAAATGTTTTCTGTGTTTTATTTTATTTTGTGTTTTATTTTTGTGACCACTGCGTATTATATTCCTATACTAACATATAGGGGGATTTTTCAAGTGTGTGTGGATGGCCAAATACGAAACTATGAAGAATAGCGAAAAATACTCAAAACAGTCTAGTAAATTCTGATAAAATTCTGCGAAATAATGACAGCAAAATACTACATTTTCTCTCATTATCTTAAGGTAACACAGGTAGGGTGTACACAATATTCAACGGCTAATTAGTAGTTTTATGACAAGGGAAATTATAGAGCATAGTAATTACTAAGCCATCATAATGATTTAGTACACTTTTCTTCCTAGGTACCTGATAACCATAAGACCACCCTACATTAGGTATATTTGACAATGACAATGACATTATAATGTGCTATTTTTTATTAGTATAATCGTAACCTAAAAAGTTACAAATATATGAGTAATTCTAAAATCTCCGGCTTTTTAGAAATCTTTTTGTAACTGGACATCACTCCTCATGCACTATACAACACAATAAACTATATCCCAGCTGTGTACAATATATTTCTTTGTCAGGTCGCAAAATGTATGGACGTGACCGATGTTCTTTATAATATGATAAATATTTCTCAATGTTAATTATGACATTAGTGTAGTAAATTACTTATAACAACCTCTAACAATGCATCAGATATCGTAACTCCAAGTAAAAAGCTTATAACAAAGTCAAAATTCTATGCTTACTTCGAGGTAGCCGACGGGTCCGTTGAATGGGTAGTCGCCGAGTCGACGCTCCTCGTCGAGGAATTTCCCAGCTTTGCCGTTGATCGGTGGGCAGAACAATCCATAGTTAAAGCTCTCTTTTAGCTCCTGGAAACAATAGAAAAATCAACCATTAATATAAAAATAATTATTTTAAAAACATGGTCTGTACAAATTGTTTCTCCATTCATAAAGTGATTTGTCAACTAACTTAGTATCCTACAATGCCAACTAAAGGCAAACGCTGGATGCGTTTGCCTTTCGTTGTGTTTCGCTTTTTATTGGAGTACTCTACAAAAAACCATCAGTAAATTGTAATACAAAAATATAAAATTTATATACTATTGTTTGACTCTATACGGCCATTTATCAATCCCATAAACGGCCAGGGCAATATCGACGACATATCGTTTATTGAATGAGCGAATAAAAATATCCTCAATACGTCGACATCCAAGCAGCTCAAAGCAATTTAAAGTCCATTTAAATCTCCTTGGAGTGAGTTTACTGTGACGTGTGCTGTTTTATAAACGCCCCGGTGGTATCGTGCTCCGTTAAAGTGCCGATCGCTGTAATACTCTTACAAAATAAAAACGAAACTCGCTATTTTGCACACAATCTGCTAGAGACGTGCTCTTGCTAGAAATATCGAGAATCGGCGAATCGATTTAATTAAAGCATTAGTTTATAATTGTTTGAAAATATAATTAAGTTTGGTTATTTTAGGTGTTTGAGCACAAATTATATCTAAATCTTGATCATTGATCCAAAATTATAACTCAACATTAACTGATCTAACTGAATTTATGATTACATATTATTATATTCTGTATATAGTTAGGTCTCAATTTTAGATTAACGTAATCGATGTAGTAGGCATAGTGTTAATAATAAATAGATTCCCGATTCACATGCCTAAAGTGTTTGCTAACAGTTTCATACATTGTTGCTGCAGTGGAGATGCATTTTACCCTCCCAGCTAATAGTTATCGGGTCGATGCATTATCAATCACTTAATTACAATGTTAACAAGTCAACATTACTTAACTCCCGACTGTACGTCGTTAATCTTCTTTGGTAATCGAACCAATTAATTGTACTGTTGTGAGCAGAAGTGAGTTCAATTAAAACCAGGTTAGGACTATCGCCGATAATAGTGTAGCTAATAGTAATACCATGTACTATTAGCTGCATTTTCACTGTTTCATTAATTATTTAGTTCATGATTTAAATGATTAGGACATGCAATCTCATTAAAACTTCAGTTAATGGTTTATTCTTGTTTTATCGCTTTAGAATATGATTTAAATAAGACTTTATGTCTATCTTCTGTTAGACAATGCTTTTCATGGGTTTTAGAAAAATACTTGTACCTAATTCTTCTTTGATCATGTATTCAGGAACATTGTATACAGTTGAGGACCTCTAAGCCTGCGTATTTCAAGTAGCGTGTATATACCGAGACACAGCACACATGAGCAAATCCTCGTTAGGTGACGCCTTGGGAAAATTAATTAATCGCTTGTGAACTTTGTATGTAGGTCGTGTAACTAATTCCCACGCTACCTGGCTATAACTACTATAAACTAAGTTTAAACTTAGTTTCGGCTTGGTTCCTTTGGAAGGTTATTCGGCATTAGGATTTAGATGCTCCTTTAGCTGCTACAAATTTCGCAAAACCCTGCCATTTGGAGTGCAATTTGGATTAGAAGGATATTCATGTGTGAATTAATGGTGTTTGAAATACTATTCTAGCTTTCCCGTTAATCTATTATTTCTTTAGTCTTTCCAATAGTTTTGGAATCAGTAAACTGTCTAAAAAATTACTGTCATCTGAATAAAGCAAAGTACACAAATCTTTCAGCCGTTTACTAAGTTGGATATTATCTACATTATTCATTACATTTTTATGACTGCTGCTTGTACCGAAATAAGTATAATATAACGTTCTCATTTAGGCTTCTACGAAGTGCCGTGAAAACAGTAGTTAATTATGGCCGGAGACTTAATGCTAGAGTCATGTGTCTTGAGGTTATTAATGATGTCATATTTCGCTGATAAGCGACGGCCGAGTGCTTAAGGCTTCACATAAACAAAGGCGATTGTGGGAATATTCTGTCGCTTACGGATTACAAGACTTTTATAAAGTATCGTCACCGCGGACCGTACTTGGATAAGGTTTAAGTGCGGGCGTCCTTGTTAATGGACGATTAATGTCAGATTACCTTGTCATTCATAATGCGATTAAAATATCGATTGAGGAAAATACAGGACACTGAAAAATTGCTATGAAAAGTTATTTCGCAGTTATTTCCTTAGCTGGAGTCAACTTAGATTTGTTTTCAATGGAAATTTTATTTAGTATAATATAATAATAGATTGAATATATTACTTAAAAATAACCATAGTAAAATGCAATATCTGTTTCAGAATTGAGACGGCAAAATGTGAGTATGAAACAATATTTTCCATGAACATGGTAGTAACCAGAACGACCTTTTCAATTATACAAACGAATTAGAAACACAAACAACTGCGGAAACACCTAATACATTTAAATTTGCAGCGATCAAACACAGGCATGGCATGTGAAAGCTTTTAAATCACAAACTAAGCTTTAACGAAGTAAGATGGATACACGACGTGGCAACGATTGATGAACCGAGAGTTGCAGAACGTATTGCAGTTACATTTGAGCAAGATCTGGCACGGGCTGGCTACGAACGTTTACAAATGACTGCAACATTTGTTATTTATTATCGAAGCCATCGCGATGATAATGTTAGCTCCAATTGTGATGTTATTTAAGCTTCGTTAGCTCGATTGATACGTATTGTAATTGAAAAGTTGGCACTGATTGGAGAATTGCAAACAATATTGATATTTGTGATCTGTGGTGGTTATTGGAGGTACAAATTGACAGATAAGTGTTGTATGTGTTCCGTCATAACAAATATGAAATATTTTACGATAATGTAATATTCAAACCTTGAAGTATGGTATGTCTGTTCATTAAGAAATACGGCCTTACCACTTCCTTTTGAAAAATGTGGTCTAGAACAGTATTGACATTTAATGAGATCATTGCAGTATAGTGCATGAGAGTTATGTTTTGCCAAGGAAATCAATATAGAACTATACAAAATATTCATAACGGTTAGCTATCAGTTTGGATCAGTTGATGAAGATGTGACAGTTCTAAAAGTAAAACTTTGTGGTTTTGTGGTAGAGAAGTGCAGTATAGTTCCGTTTAATAGAAATAAAATACACAAATAAACAAAAAAAAAAGTCATATTAAACAATGAGATAGTCACCGAAGAATTTAATATAGAAACAGCAAGCGCTTTTGCAGTCGCCCGTACTGATGTGACATCACAACGCGTGGACAACGAGTCTGCAGCCACTGTTCCCGACGGAGCAACAGTGCAGATTAACAAGCATGATATATTGTGGAAGCAACTAACGACTATGTTCAACCAACTTATACTAGGAAGTTGAACGTGCTAGGAATTTTGCTCAACATCAACATGTTAAAATGATAAATACGCTGGCCACGGTAAATAATGGCTTGATCGTAGCCCTTTAGAAACATCCTAGGTGTTATTTATCGATGGATTTTGTAAAAAGGGCTAATAAAATTTCAGCCTAACTCTCAAAATAAGTTTTACTAGAGACAAAACAAAAAAATATGTATACAACAATAACTTGCACCTAAATAAGGAAAGATTCCATAATTTTGTTTGTAAACATACATTGAATCATCACTCTATTTGTTGTGGAAGTAGAATCATTTTCAAAACATAATTAAGATATAGAGGTTGACAAAGTTATCTATGTAATTACGTAATGAATAAATTTAGGTCAAAGGTCTGCAAAGGAATGCGAAATATTTTCCACTACTGATTAAAATATCTTATGATAAACTTTCTGAGGTTAGGATTACATATGCTTTCTGTTGGATACCTGTCTATCATCATATCTCCTTATATATTTATTCGTTTCTTCTCGCATTCATACTTTATCACCTTGGAAAGATAAATAAACCCAGTTACAGATTTCCACAATTTTCAATATTTTTATATTACGTCAGAAGTCGATCTGTCTGAAATGCGAATGACGCTGCAAGATTTCAATTGCAATAACTATAAACCCTCTCTACTAACTTGAAGCGCAGTTCGGCGACATCATAAGCCGGCCCGAAATTAATTCATAAAACATTTCCCTGGGAATTTTTCCATTTTGTGAAGAATTTGAAAAGCAAATTCAAGATATTGGCAGCTCAGGCTTGTTCACCGGCGTAATATTAGCAGAGCTCCCTTGGAGATATAGGAAATATGGCGAGGAAATATCGGGACCTCGGGATATTCGGCGTTTAGATTACAAGGCATCCCGCGGGAGCCCACGTAATATCATGAGATTAAATACGACCTTCCCGTTTTATGCAGGTCACACAGGTAGATGGATCGCAAACGTAATACTGCAAAATGGGAAACATTGGGTGGAATGAGGCGGAAGAGGGTATTTTAAGGTTTTTAGGTCAACGATGGAAAATTCCCGCCTGTAAATTTATATTTTTACTAGCTGTCGGGCCCGGCTTCGCCCGGGTGCAGATAGTTTTTGAGTCCAATCCACATCAAGAACATATTATTTCGCGTGTCTACTAACTATATTTCCCGCGTGCCGTCGACTATATTTCCCTTCCGTAGGAGAGGACATCCCGTGCCAACAATTTGAATTTGAAAGAGTAGAAAATATGTATATTTGGTTTCCTGACTCATCCCACGGGAACACTACATTTTTCGGGATAAAAAGTAGCCTATGTGTTAATCCAGGGTGTCAGCTATCACTATACCAAATTTCATCAAAATCTGTTGAGCCGTTTTTTCATGAAAGAGTAACAAACATCCATACAAACTTTCACCTTTATAATATTAGTAAGGATTCCCTTTGGTCTACAGATAGACGTTTGTAAATAATTTTATCTAATGGTAATGGTATCTTTTCTTTAATATCTATATGTATCTATCTTATATCTATCTTATATCTCATATATCTTTTTAATGGTATTCGTTTTGAATTTTATTTGCACATCTAAAATGTTTATATTTTTATGTAATGTCGCGTCAAAATATACATACCAGAAATCGCATATGTGTCAAAACATTTATATTTACATAAATTATTAGGTAGGAATGTATACATTTTGAAATCGGGGTCGGTCAAGCACTGAAGCCGCGACACGCTGCGGTTAATGCCAAGCCATCAACGTAAAATGACAGCTTCCACAGCTTGTTTATGGAGACTTAACTACTAAGTACAGCCGGTTCAAATTACTATGCGTTTCAAATAAGAATAGGAACGTCAATGACCTCTAGTTGTCAAATATCACACGAAAAGTATGGTTAGCAACAAAAAAAATTTTACGCATCAATTATATTTTTTTTTCACATAGTCAAATTCTTGAACATAAAGTAACTAAATAAATTAAAACAATTACAAAATGTTATATGGACACATAAACAAGAATGTTTAGTCATAAATAGCTTAAAAAAGTATATTTTTAATTTTTTTTATTTACTTCATATGCAATTATTCGCCAGAGAGTAACTATAACACGACATTATTCATTCATTAATTTTTTTACGAATTATTAAGTATTAAAAATATTATTTTTATTCAACAAAAATATTATTTTAAGAAATCTTGTTTTGCTCACCCTACCTAAATTGTGCGATTTGACAGCTACTACGAACCAATATGGCGCAGGGTCAGTCCTATTCTTAGTTGAACCGCATAGTACAACAATTCAAGTGTGCATTGTGGTGTACGGACTCAGAAACTAGTAGTATGTAGATTAAATATGTTAATTAAATTAAAGTGCGAGATACCGTTACCATTATTATACTGACGGGTGTCAGATGGAGTAGACGGGTCTTAGACACTGGAAATACAAGCACTGTATTTCATTTTTAACTATCAATACATAAACACCTGGAAATAACATGGACATAATAATGGCATGCTTGTTTGGCAAGTTTTTGATGTAGATAATTACATAGATGTTTTTGTTTAAATTTCGAAATTGTTAGTTCGATCTATATAATGGAGTTGATATTTGTATATGTTCCAGACCATATATATCTTACTGTAGGCCACGGGCCTCCTGCACAATTGAGAGTACAATTGAGAGGGGTTAGGAATAGTCCACCATGCTGGCCTAGTGCAGGTGCCAAATAATATACATTTTAATTAATATCAAAATATTTTTCAGTGTTAAAAGTTCACCTTCACAATCAGCTACATCAAATATTACTAAGAAACAGCACAAAACAGATTATCCCACAGCAAAGAAGTGTTATCTTATTTGATTTGTGCGAGCACGTCGGTAGATAACGTTAAGCTCTGTTTGGTTACTTGTGTCATTCGAACTGTCCACACCGGCGATAAAAAACCAAGTCAAACATTTGCACATATGAAACGAGGCTACGTGATAATTACTGGTAATTTATTTAATTTTATAGCGATATAAATATAACTGTACGACATAGGACTACATCCGCCGACCACCATCTGAGTCATAGCTACTCGGGTTGTTTAAAAGTTCTTACATGATCAGCTTAGATCTTTATGCTTGCCTATCTACACATTTGTCAATTTAAAAGATCACAAGTCTTACTTACAAATTTTTTTTTGGACGATAACGTGTCATGATCATTTTATTATTCATTTAGATACCTTGGACGAAGTGGAGCAACTGTGTTGTCGCTCTTAATTTACTCTTGGGAAAAATCGTAAGAATAAATAATAATCACTAGAAGATGAAAATGAAAATGAATTTAATCAGGTTTTTTAGCAGGGCATCTAACTATTGAAAAGGGAAGCTAGCTTAAAAGATTCTGTTAGCGCGTTCAATTATTTTATGCTAATACTTAAACTTGAACCGTTAGTCTGCAAGTATGAGCTACATACATTAAAAACAATCACATCCAGTTCTGTCAGTCCAGCATTCAATAACAGTACACGCCACGGTACAAAATCATTTTACATGAGCCGGTTTGGTGTGGGTGTTCCTGTTCGAGAGGAACAATTAAAACTGTTTGCACACAATGGATCGTGGCGTCGCTTTGTAGGTCAGTTCGGTTGATGACAGCTGGGATTACTCCAGCTTTTCACTTGGATGACGCAGCGCTATCAGCGCACACTTCATTCAGAATGGTTTAGCTTGTGAATCGAACGTCCTTTTCGTAATCACTATCAAGTAATTTTAATTCTCGGTCGCAGGCATTCCGTTGCCTTTTGTTCTTGTGCGGAGATTGTCAAAGTAATTTATTCGGAGAGACCAGCATCCAGCGTCTCTCTTCAACCTTCATTAGGTACTTAATTGAACCAAAACTATATAACTGTCATAAGAATCGTCGTCATAATATAGCAGGAAAAAAATAATATGTACCTACACATTTGTAAAAAATACCCGGACGGATTCTCAGAAAATCAATTCTCAGTGCCAAAAAAAATCCCATAAAGTATATCTAACTTCATGGAAAATTAACAAAGAACGGCCAAATAGAACCGGATAGCATATCAGACCACATCATTTCACACATTTCTCGGATTATCCTGCGCGAAGTTTATCTTAATTGAAAATCAACATCCGCGGATGATAATTGCGATCTCGCGTGATACACTGAGAGCTCGCTTTTCGAGAACTGCAGCGTTTAATAAAGATCATGCCTTGATTAGGACTTGCTGTATTGTATTCTGTAATTATGTAACTTTGAAGACGTTGGCCATGTGATATTCATTTAAGAGTCCTTAAAGTCGTCTTGACCCCAATATATGCGACAGATTAGGATGCAATTTCGGACGTGGAATTATAAGGACTTTTTAGTTTCCACGAGAAGACGAAATTCTTATGAATGACACAAAAGTATTTCTCAGAGGGGGAATCGAAAGTGTACGTAGTTTTTCTTTCTTTGTTGACTTCTCTACGGAGGAAATCTAGGATAATTACTGGTAAAAAGATTTCCAACGATCAAGATGATTGATTTTTCCTTCCAATCTTAAAGTATAGAAGAATTCTTGTATTCACAAAGCACGTGGTCGTCAAAAGCACACAAAAGTCCAAACACGCGCAAGATGTAGTACAAAAAGATTGTAAGTGAATGGGGCCATTTGGTGCGAGGGGAAGCAATCAATTTATAGCGGTCCGCACTCCGCGTGGCTGTGTAATTGATGTGCGGCTTCAACTGAGTTGACGGCCGCTCCACTCGCCCAGCGTGTTCTGACACACTGGCGAGTTGACTTGCGCGAGTGACTGGGCGAGTCAGTTGGGCAATCGAGGTATAAGGGGATCAAAGTATTTGCATGCTTGATTAGTATGAATTTATTTCGTATGGACAGGCTAGTTGCGAGTGAAAATTTTAATTGTTGTTAGATATAACTTAGATAAGCAGACTGACGATATTATAGGAGAGTACCCATGAATAGTAGAAATTAAATTTCCAGCTTGACATTACTCCTAGGAATTCAATAGTCCCTCGAAGGGGGACGAACGATGATCAATGCCAATTATTAAAAATCTCATTTCTTGACAATTCTGTTATTGAGTACCCTGGATATAGGAACGATTACATCATGAATGAAATAAAGCTTCTAAAACCTATTTAAAGCTTGATAATTGTATTTGTAACACTAACCACAAATCAGCAAGTATCTGGCACGCTGTATTGCAAACGAGGCACCGACACCACCTAAGTGGATCAGTGGTCAAATGACAGATGTGTTTTGTCACATCGGCCACCATTCCGCGTGTGCGTTGCTCAAGCCTATCGCCAGATTATGGGTCAATTTGCTGGCTGTGGCTACAGGTTCTATTCGTTGCCTCACCGCGCCGGTAATGGGCTGTCCGTCTCTTTGCCGCGTGTTTTTGTCTTTTATGAATTGCTTTTTTAGCAAAGGTCGTTGGATGGGCAGCCTTGTTTTTGTATGAGGTGCTAGTAATGGACAATGGATACGTAAATGCAACTACATATATAAATACTTTTATTAAAGTTTATTGATATGTGAGTAATAAATGAATAATAAAAAAAATTGGAGGTCGATGGATGAAGGCAGTTTCCAGAAGATTTTTTTAAAAACCTTCGGAGAACTATTTTAACCGATTTACTTAAAATTATGATGTCAATAAGTTAATTATTTATAGTGTTTGATATTTAACATTTAGGAATAATAATGTCGAAATAAAATATACCGCAGTAACTTGATTATTGCAAAACTAATTCCACATTAGTCTCGCAAACATATCGAGGATATGTTTTGCTCATAGCTTTTCGCAACATCTGACAGATGATATAGTTCTATTTATTAGTACATATTTCAAAATCAAATAACACGTAATCTACTTTAATTGAAAGACATGAAACAAAACAAACGTAATGCAGTAGCATTGACCTATATTTCGTAATATCACAAAGCAAATAAAAGGCGACGTGTAAGTTTATCAACTGTACAAATGTTAGATATGATATCACTGATGAATGAACTACTAAGAAGAAAGGTGCTTCGTAATGCTTAAGCATTACACTAGAGCAGACATTGCTAACAAAATCTATTAGTGGTTGCCTGCACTCGAGAGATCAATAGAAAGAGATAAAAGATAGTGAAGCTATGTTAGAGTTACAGAGGCAGAAAAATAAGTTGCGGTATTGTACCTTCATTGAGGTATTATTCTTCATATCAGTGCATTGCAGTGGCAGTTGGCACAGACCACCAAGGACCGCGGGAAGCAAATAAAACGAAATGGAAGATAGTATTACTGCCTTGGAGTGATAGAGACACAAATAGTAATACTACACCGCACTTTTTTACAAATATTTTGTTCGCCGTGTCTTCTCGATGATTACTACGGAGAAAGTCGCTTTGTAATGCATAGGTATTGATTCACGATTCGTCAAAGTATCGAATTGGAACTTGGGACCGGTCTGCTGTGAATGAGGTCTCGGCGGTAATTATTTTTCCGAATGAGTACTTGTGTGTTATTAATTATAAATCATTATAATTGATACGATGGTGACGGGACATATAGACAGTCTGCTGTGAACTGTGCCCTTTTGCATTTTGAAAGACAAATTCGTGGATGTTGTTTTGGTTATTAAAATATTCAGTTAATTTGGTATGTTACATGTTGTCACGTGTCTTGAATGGATGTTACATTATTGAATTAAGGGATAACATAATTTAGGATATTTCACTAGTGGTAGGTCTCTCATATGTGAGAGGCCATCTGGGTAGGTACCACCGCAATGTTTTTTTCTCCCGTGGAACAACACTGCTTAACATCTTATGTCTCAGGATGGCGAGCGCAGTGGAATGTTGCTACTGTTCATGAGCGTTCGTATCGCTTACCATCAGGCGAACGGCTTGCTCGTCTCGCCATTCAATGCAATAAAAAAAAAGGATATTAATGTCGTGGGGTATTATGTTGTAATTACTTTACTGCTATATAAATTACTTCACAATATTTGAAATATTTTCATTAATAATAACACTGGCCTACACTCATTTTGGTGCCTAAGATTTTATACCTGATTTTGGATGTATTTTGTGAGCTGATACGAGAAAACTAGTCACATTTTCCATATCAGCTCTTGTTCATAAGAAAGAAGAAAAAAACAAATTAAAAAACACATGTTAATTTATTTGAAAATTATACATCCAGAAAATTTTTTTTGAGTGATATTCTTGAATGAGATTGTCCTGGACAATCACGCATAATTCCCCAGCAATAATCAGCCATCATATGAATATCCCATCTAACTTGGTACCTGTGTTCCATTGTTTTTATATCCTGGTGGAAACGTTCACCTTGTTCTTCGCTAAAATCTCCAAAATTATGTTCAAAATGATCCATGTGACTGCTTAGGTAGTGCACCTTCAAACTCATATTACATCCTAAATTTTTGAAGTTCAGAAGCATTTCTTCGACTAACTGTTTAGAGTTATCAGCTTTAAAGTTACCAAGAAAGTTTTGTATAACTGTCACATAAGATTTATTGGTTTCCGTTGATCTTTTATTATATACTCACCGCATATATAACAAAACATATCAGGATTGTTAATGCAACATCTCGAATTACTTGCCATAATAAATTTATACGATTAATGCCATAAAACTTGTTATAACATGGACTAATTTTGAATAAAACCGTAAAAAAATTAAAATAAGAATTGTAGGTAAAGTAGAGCTGTCAGCTGACATCTAGTAGCAGGAATGTGGTTCATCGTACCTACTATACCGACTACTGATGCGTACAGAGCTGCACCAAACCAAAAATTTTTTTTTTAGGCCAGTGTAATGTTTATTTTTGAAGTATAAAATGTTATCTCTCTTTTTTGTGTACGGAAAAGGTTTAAATTTTTAATTATGATGGATGTATGCAAAGGAATATTTAAGAATATCTTCATATGTCTTACGGAGAATGGTTTGTTAATAATCTATAGTAATTACAAGGGTCTGTAATTGATATTGAAGCCGGATGAAATAATTTAAGAACATTAAAATTATCTTTATACGTGTAGATAGATTAAAGTGGAGTTACAGTTTTAATAGTCAACAGTGGCTGTATAGTACAGTCGGGTTTACAATGGACAATATTAGTTTTATTTCTATGTGTAATTGGCGTTTACATAAGGACACAGTGAGGTAGAAACGGTTAAAAATATATAGCCTGAAAACAGCTATAAGTATTTTCATAGGTAAAATAGTTATTAATAATAGTAAGTAGTAAGTAAAATTGTTATGATATATATTTTCAATAAATATGAACATAATGTAGATCCAAGTCCGGAGTTCTTCGTGAAAATGAATTGAAAT
This sequence comes from Hyles euphorbiae, assembly GCA_023078785.2. Taxonomy (NCBI): domain Eukaryota; kingdom Metazoa; phylum Arthropoda; class Insecta; order Lepidoptera; family Sphingidae; genus Hyles; species Hyles euphorbiae. Next base: position 3,766,436 of record CM041041.1, on the reverse strand, counting down.
ATATTTTTTGTATGGGGTTCTGCGAACAAAATGTAAAATTTGTCATTTCCCCAAGAACTCCGGACTTGGATCTAAATTGTGTTTATATTTATTGAAAATATATGTTTTTCCTACTCAAAAAGTAGTTTTCATCGAGGGACAACAACCATCGCACCGATACTAAGTTTCATAGTAAAATGGGCAGTCGCCTTTAAAGACAAAGGCAAATTTTTGACGAGCTTTAAATACTTAGGATAAGATATTTTTTGACATAGGTCAAAGCCGACTAATTGTCTCTGTACAGTACGTTATAATAAAATATGTTTCACCTTAGATGTATAAAAGGAAAAGAACGCTAATGTTATAATTTTCTTAATTACTTACATAAAAGAAAAATGCACTACAACGATGCATATTTGTTTTCCGATAGGATGGATAAGAAGAAATGTTTTAAAATTAATTTAAATAGTAAAAATATCTGTTTTCGAGCACAACTGTACGTAGGTAGTGTCAAAGTACTGAGAGCTCCATGCCGGGTCGTAAGCGCGAAAGCTAATAATAACAATAACGGTAGTCTGATTTAGAATTGCTCTCGATACGTTATCTGACAGATAAGACTCGTGAGCTCCGACTTATAAGTGTGCCAGGCCGGTGGAAACGCCTCTGAGACTGAGTTTTTTATTACTTTAAAAGGAAATATAGAAGTTAAGGCTAGCCAGATTGATAAGATTAGTATGTGATTTGTTAATATTTCTTTGTAAATAGGAAATGATGTATGATGAGGGAATTTAAGAGTTTATTATAAACAATGATTGAGACGATTCATTACGAGTCCGCTTTGTCTGTACCTCAGAATCTGAACGTAGGACAAATAAATATGATATTAGATAAGTCAAAAGCCTATCGCTCTGGTTGGATCCACGTTAAGTTTCGTTTCTGACTCTTTTTTTTTTCAAACTTTTTCGTGCTAATTTCGCTGAATTGAATATTTTAATTTTAATATAATTTCCACAATTGCCAGTTACATTTTGTATTCAACGGACACGAGGATTTTAAACTAAACTATAAAAATATGTTTTTGTTTAGAAACAAAACGACTATCCAATTAGCAGAATGATCGTGCAGTCCTTACAACATTGTTAGTAAAAAAATAATGTCGCGCGAGAGAATCCTTATGAGGGTTGTCCTTATGTAGGTCAAAACGTGTACGACATATTTATTTTTGTTACATATTTTATTTTGCCAAGTAGGTAAAGAGCGACGCTATGGCCTAGGATTAAACAAAGAATACTTCAGCATAAAAGGAATATAGTTTCTTTAAACACATAACGCAGCCTAGTTTTCTTAGATACTAAGATATTTTGCAGCTCATGTAATTATGGGTCTATTTCGTATCTTATAAGGAACAAATTCCCAGTATAAGTACTAAGTTATCTACAGTTTCAAATCTAAATACTTTCAACTAGTGGCTCGCACGCACACGGGTGCCGATACAATTTTTTTGAAAATGTTTTATACTTAATGGCGTACCATTATAACTGGTCAAGGAATTTAAATATTTGGGGCACATCCTTGCTGCTGATCTCAGAGACAATGATGATATTGACAGCCCGCCCGCAGGCCCGCAGGTTTGCGAGGTGCTCAACACAAGCTAAAATTACACTTTTCCGAGCATATTGCACCTCATTCTATACATGCAGCTTGTGGGCTGATTATACGCAAAAAGCTTATAGCACCCTTCGCGTGCAATATAATAACGCATTCAGGGTGCTGTTGGGGCTGCCTCGATATTGTAGTGCATCAGGAATGTTTGCAGTGACGCGTGTTGACTGTTTTTTCGCAACGATGCGCAAACGTTATGCGTCCCTGGTGCGTCGGGTTAGGGCCAGCAGCAACAGCATACTGAACATGATTGCAAACAGGCTAGACTGTATTTATGTAAACCACTGCTGCAGGATGCATGCTCCGCCATGATTGTGCAACAGTGGTCGTGTTATTTGTGATGTATCTTTACTAACATTATATTATAAGTTTTTTTTATTTGTTATACTAACACTACTGAGTCTCTGTAACTTGAATTTTCAATAAATAATAATAATAGCCTATGTTCATCCAGGATGGTGTCGGATGGTGAAAGAATTTTCCAAAACCGCCCAGTATTTTCAGGGCTGTCAGTGTTGAATTTTCCATATCGGCCTAGTAGATTCAGAGCCTATTCAATGCAAACACTGATACAAACAATCAAATCTTTCCTCTTTTTATAGTATTAATATAGATAAGCAGACGTTCCAAGAATTCAATACTTTTGAAATTAATATTTTTCTAATGAATCCGTCAAAGGCTGTGGAAGTAATTAATCGAGTTGAGTCGCAATTTGCCGTCCATCGATGGATCGGCTAATAGTTTGCGTGGTGGCACATCCTTATTTGCCGACTTGTCACCGACCAGAAGCGCCGCTGATGTTTGGTGTTGACTGCCGGATGGGCGGCGTGGTATAAGTGATGGGCGTAGCGGGTCGGTATTTATTATACGAGTCGGTATACTATTGAGTTATCTTTTTGGGTTTATCTGTTAACAAATCAATAGATTAAGGAGAATAAAAAATTGGTGAGATTACTTTGGTAGTTTACACAGTGCATTTACACTGCTGATTCACGGGAGAAATAGACATTACGGTGGTACCTACCCAGATGATCTCTCACATATGAGAGACCTACCACCAGTATATTAGTTATCAGTGAGAATAATTGGCTGTCATAGTTTTTTATTCCTTTAAATGAAAGACTTGCGCCTCAAATTCTTTACAACCGACCGCGCATGGACAGTAGCAAAACCAATACGACACCATGAACAAAGCAATGCTTGGCATTCCACTGCCACTTCCACATTCCACATTTCCACTTGGCGTTCGCCATCCTGAGACATAAGATGTTAACTCTTAATATGTCCAGTAGTTTCTCTGGCTTCAACGTCCATCAAACCGGTGTAACACAATACTGCATTTAATATTTACATTGCTGTTGAGATTGATTAAGGGTGAGAGATACTTTAACAAGCCGGAATAAGTTAGAATCTATCTAGCATAGATTTTCGCTAATCGCCTGGAGCTTGGACCGTCAATGTCCTAGCTAAGCTAATTAACTCCGTCCGTAGTTAGTGAGGTCCCGAGGGCCGCGCCGCGCCGGAAACTTCAACTAGTTGCGCGCACGTTTACACAAACATACGTACGTACCAACCATCCTGCTAGTAATGAGTAGGAACTGCATTTTTATATACGTATATAGATAAATCTTACTCTATGGGATGCGTTGGCAGTCTAGATGTGGCTGCATTTTTTGTAATTAGATCACTGCGAGTATTAACGGGATGTTTTTTTGCTACATATGCTGTTGGATTGAATTGATTTGAAAGACGAATGTTATAACAATTTTTTTGTATCGTTTCGAGTGGTCAAGTCGGTTTTCGTTGTTATAATAATAAGGTGTCGACAAATTATAAACCACCAAAAAAATTCAAATAGTTTAGGTTCCAAAATCACCTAAACCTTATCTTCATCTAATTAAAATCGTGGTTGTATCCAAACTGTAACTTATCATTACACATCACCAATTCTAATCGATTGTAATCCAACACTGACGTCATTGCATAAATCGCCATCATCAGGTTAGTAGGAAAATGTAGCACAATTTGTCATTGCGATTAGTACATCTGTATTCGTGTAGGAGAGTGGAACTGGATTACCATATCCACCTACAGCTGGAGCCGCCGGTTTCAACAGCGTTGATTTGTGGCGTATTGTTTGTTGATTTATGTTAAAAATTGACGACATAGTGTAGATGCGTTTTGTTTATGCAGAAACAAAGCGCCACTCTAGAGCTGTAGGAATCTTGCACACAACTGTAGAGTTTCTGATGAAAAGAAATTGTACTTACATTGTAAATTGTCAATCTATACTTAAGCCAGAGGTGTTGGGTGACTAATATTAATGTTAAAGGTATGTGTACAGTTTTAGCATTCATTAAAAATAATTGGAAGTATTGTGGCACGCAATTTAATATATATTCATTTAAAAAAAATCTCTATGACCTCAATCTAGGAATTAGTTTGCAAAAATCAGAACAAAGAATTTTATCCGGATATTTTTGCATTGCTGTTACCGTCACAGATTAGAATCTGCTATAGTGTCTTTGGTTACGACCCATTTAGTAAAAACTCATTAAGCCAGGAATTTGTTCTTCACGTACCATAAACATTAAGCGTCACTTTATATAGATTAAATTTTCTAGAACGAATTAAGGTTAATCGCGAACTGTCGCGTGACCATTGGGCATGTATAAAATGTACGAAATCCTATGAAATTACCATAAAACCGTGAAGTATTGAGAAGGAAGCATGGACATATCGTTAATAGTCAGAAAGTTTGTATAGTTTGGTACAGGGCCCTAGTATCAAGGTCTTTAGAATTGTTTTAATAATTCCATGTAAAACTGCAATGTTAGATATGCGGCCCTATAACTGTTTTTTTATCCCGATATTTTAGGTCATTGACTCTAACTAAACTCTTAGAGGAAATATGTGGGGATTTCAAGTAATCCACTTGTTAGAAAAGGGCGCCTCATATATACTACTCTTCAGCTTGATGATAATTATAGTCTCCCTCTCTCTTCAGCCACAAGAAGTCCACTGCTGAACATAGACCTCCCTAAGGATCTCCACACCGAGCATTTGGAAGCGGCCTGCATCCAGCGACTTATAATACTTAATAATTATTACTTGAGTATAACACCGAAAAATTAGTTATTGCTCTGTTCATGAAGTAATTACCCATTTCTCAGCTTTATTACATTTTCAAACTTTTAAACAATTTGTCAGACACTTATTACTGTTTAGAAGTGTTAAAATACTTCATTTATGAACTCGGAAAAGGTTTAATTGACTGTTAATCATGTTTATTATGTTATTAAAGTTTGAAACGATGCTATTACTTCCTGACCTTTGTAGCTGACATTTCACTAGGTTTTTTCATTTTATTTTATGCAAACTATGCTGGCCCCGATATATGCAGAAATGTTGAAGCTGCTTAATAATACACTCGTCCGTATAATTAAATAAGTTGGCAAGTTAATCAAACTTTAGAGGTAAAATTATTTTAAATAGAGATCGTTGTATAAATCTGAAAAATACTCATGTGACTCAAATTGTGGGTCTGTTGGTTATAAATTTCATGTAATTAGTAAGTTATTGCTTGTATTCAATGGCTACATATCCTTCGATATTTATACGATAATGTATAGTTGCAATTTTCTTTCAATATTATTATTTAAAAATAAAAATGCTTTGCTATATTACTGAAAGTCCCATTCATTAATAAAATTACCTTTTTGCATAAAATATCGAAGTATCCGAACGCAAAAGAGCAAATTAAAAATTACACGCCATAAAGCAATGATCATTAATGTTTTTTGTATTTATTTACCGAACGTAATAACATCAATCTACATAGGGCCATACTCAGATAATGTAGAGCGAAATGTAACGTACACGAAATATCAATTACAAGTCAGTACACTAAATATCAATTACACATCATTTGCTAGTGATGTCACAAATACTTAGGAAAACGAATATTCGATTTTACTGTCGCGATACTTATTGTCAGAGATCAGTAGATTTTCACCGATCAATCATGCTTAGCAATATAAATATTTCCAGGTAATTTAATCATGAAAATTAATTGGAAATACACGAATTAAGCCGTTGGATATAGGATTTTAGATCGTTGAGAATTACCTTAAGGGAAAACCTAAATTAAGGAATAGATTTTCTTCACTTGGTGGACTGCCTTGGTGGCGTAGTTGTACTACGGTACGGTAACAAAGCTGAGGTCTCGGGTTCGAATTCCGAGTCGGGCAAAGTGATATTGGATTTTTCTATTCATTATCAGCCCGGAGTCAGGAATTTGTGCCCAAATGGCGATAGGCTTGCCCATGTCACATCGCGGGACGAAACATACAAGGCGATGTGGGTGTCCTGGCACGATAACAATAGCGATATAATGACTCGGCATTTTGCCATTTTTCGAGCATGAATATCAGTATTACATCACTTTTACCGGCGAGATGGGAACGGAGGGAAAAGAATAAAGCTTCGGCCATCGGCACGAGCTGTAATGGCATGATGCATGGTAATAAACGATAATCAAGCCTCGGGGACACGGCGAGCCTTCGTGCGCAATGTCGATGCGGGTGTGCTGGATGCGACACTCATACATACATTTTTAACTGCAACTGTAAAGCAGGTAAATGTAGTACTTGTTATTGTAAACAATGAAAATTAAGTATAATTGATTTTTAGTTAGCCACAAGGGTAATTATGAATATAAAGCGTACCTTCTTTATAAAACGTATTATATTTAAGCGTTTTATTGAACATGAGTTGGGTTTTCTCAATCTGGTCAACATGCAAGCGGGTAGCGTTACTCAGAAAAAAGTATAATCCAACTGGATCACAATGTCGTTAGTACTTCGGGACAACCTATATTCATGTAGGATATATTCCAACCTAATAACATTGTCCTACACTAAAAGTGTTTTGACATAAAATATTCCCTTGTACCATATCCATAATCGATAATATTCTGCCGGTTGCATCACGTTCAGCGCATCCCAGCTCCGTGCGGTTGAGACGACATTCATCTGCGCACCTCGGGGTACAATTCCAGCCATTACACCATTACCGAGCTCCATTTCACATGTGCCTGCCCGGGGAATCGGCCGTCGTGTCTTTGACAATTATTTCCAATATCGATGTTCTGTTGGAAGTTGGTAATTAAATGATAAATGCTTGTAAAGGTGGATTTAAGTTGGAGTAATTGATGTTAAAAATTGATAGGACGAATTTATTAAATAATAAAGCGTGCTTTAATATACTTTTTAATTAAATGAAATAATATTTAACGCAGTAAATAAAATATTTAAATAATTTTATATCTGTATATTTCACCCAATACTATATTATGAAAGCGTGTATTGGATGAATTTCATTTCAGGTTTTTGTAATAATCCTTCGAGGACACTTATTCAGAGAGTCTTAATGTGATTGAAAATCCTGGTGGAAATTCCGACTGTGTTTATAATTGATTAACGTTTTATCTATAGGAAATGCTGTATAGACCTAAACCTTTCCCACTACAAGTTAAATGGTATGATTCAATCACGAACACTGGTTGTCTCAGCACTGGCGTGATGAATGATTTCAATTGCCATTGCACCCAGATACCATTATTGCGTTATTAGTCTCGTGTCAGCGTGTGACTTGTGTTCTAAGAGACCTTACTTCGATACCAGATCAGGCAACATATTAGTTCAGCTTGTCGATTACTTAGTCTAGTTTATCTAGACTTCTTTTGTGAGTTGTTTGGTTGAAAATACATCTAATTTAATTTAGTAAAATTCCTGATCTGAACTTGATAAAATAATGTAGAAAATTCGTAGATAGATAGAAATATATTCACTAGTTCTCTTTATCTACCTCTTTAGAATCCAGGTACGTATTCATTATCATAATCCTCAGCCACAAGACCTCTACTGGTAGATACAGTCCAACTGTTTCCACAGCAATCTGTTGGAAGCTGCCTACATCCAGTGACTTTGTACCACGTTCATTAGGTCATATGTCCACTTAGTGGGACGATCGAGACGCTGCGCCAAAACGTGGCTGATATTTGAGAAAAAGAGAATGCCCATTTTACTATAAAAGTTAGTATCGGTGCGAAGATTTTTGTTTTTTAATAAGTCTAATTTTTTGTGTAGGGTAAAATATATATTTTCAATAAACACAAACATAATTGCGACCCAGGCGCGGAGTTATTGGAGAAATTAGCTTGAAATCCAATAAAACTATTTTTTGCCTTCGGCTCTGTGAAGTCATTGTAAAATGTGATGATAACTGTATTTTATAAAAATCTGTCGCCTGGAATAAGACAGGAAAGCGTGTAAGGAGAAACTATAAAAAAGCTATACATATATATAATAAATTTTAAGCAGTGTCGGTATCGGAATTTACGATATTTTTCATCGATACCTTGAATGGGCATTCTCCTTTCTAGATATATTAAACAGGCACTAATTTTATCTATCTATAAGTCTATTTACAATACATCAATGAACGGCTACGTAAGAGTCGGTCGTGTTCGGTGAAGGGCACCAGATAATTCTTTGTCCGGTGAATCTATTAGCGATCAGACCTTTTACGGACCACCTTGACACTTCACATCCGTCGAGACATTCATTCAGCATTCGTAGAAAATCAACGCGTTTTTTTACTAATTAATTACTATTTGAGGAAAATCCGGCGTGATTGACCCAGTAGGTGGTATTTGATATGAATCGATTAATATGCTTGAGATTTTGATGGTGTAAAAAACGACGGGTTGCAGAAATATGTGTGCGTATACTTCGTAGATATTTAGGTGTTAATAAAAGTCAAAGAACACTATCATCAGGTTCTATGAAGACATTGGAGTTAATGTTATTTATTTATATCGTGTTTATGTTTATTTGTATATTTACAGGATTATATTTATGTATATTGTGGATAAATATGTTTATTGGATATGTATATAGGACTTTATTATTCGTACCCCTGAAGCTGTCCCAACTTTCGTTCTTTCTTATGGTTGTCTGGCAGACTTCGTCCGAGACAGACAAAACATTCGATATCTAAAATAGGTTTATGAACTGTTTATGAATCAGTCTGTAAATGTAGATGAGATAGATAGAAGTATTCTTTTGTTTACCCTTTTAAAAAAATATGTATATACACCTAAACGGTGTAAGTAATATATATACCAAAGCCACGAGATGTTATTTGGAGTTTTTAGTACATTAAATATTATTTTAAAAACACGTTTGTGTTTTATTAGCTTGCGACACGCTGTCTGTTATTCGTTGGCAGCATTCCGGATAGGAGAGGAATTTGGTTTGTAAATAAGTGTGGGATGTTATTTTTTAACAACGGTATTAACGAATATTGGTATAGTGCAAATAGAGACTGGTAAAAGATAAAGAATATGATTTGTATTAAAACTGATTGATTTTATAGCTTCTATTACAAACGACGCCATTGATGCAGGCAAGTTAATAAAAAATCAAGCACAATAAGACGTCGTCAAATTATTTTTTTATTTATTCTAATATAGCTAAGGAATTGGTTTCTAAATCTCAGTTGATTGAGAGTCATTCATATGAATTACAAGCGTGGTATGTAATCTACAAATCCATATTAAGCAAGCGCTTTGGAATTATTCCTTACGCACCTTTGTCGTAGAGAAAGACCGTGCCCAGCTGTAGGTAGCTTTAATACAGGGCTGATTTAACATAATTAAGGTGTCACTTCCTCTTCCAATGTATCTCTCCATAACTAACATTGAAGTTACAATCAATAGATCCGAAACAAATGTCCATTATTACATTTGACGTCCGACAACCCTACTTTATAGTCATAATTCGCGGACGATCGCAACTAATATAATATAAGGCATTACACACCCACAATATATTGCGCAGGTGCACTTAACACAACGGGCGACGGTATAAATCAATCTGGGTTTAGCAACGCAACGGGTTTGTACATTGTTTGCCGTCGATATCGGCCGGCCAGTCCGGTGGCTTTGACAAATGATCGCTAATACATGCGGACGCGCCGGAGAAGTGCGCCTTGTTCATTATAAATTGCATGGGCCTAATGGACGTAGGTGAACATTTTAGGGTTGGCACGAGTGGTATAAATGCACATAGGAGAGCAATTTGTTGTGAAGGACGAAGGTAGGGTTATGTTTTGGCTAATTGTATGTAAGGTTGTGAAGTGGTCAATGAGGTAGTATATTACTGTAAGAGCCGAGTTTTAAATTAGAAATATTGTCAAACGCATAACAAGGGTTTCCATGCAGTGATCAATGTTGTATTGGGGATGGAACAAATATGATTAAATAATTGTAGGATTACGAAATTTTGAAAGACATATTTCTAATACAACATTTATTTCATAGAAGGAGCAAATCAATGTTGGCTATTAGAAAATTTTCCCTTGTTTAAATAATACTCTTACGCTTACAATTAGGGTTTGCCACATTTAGAATGAACGATTTAGTTCTCCAACCCAGCACAAAATTAACCATCTCAGACGTATCTCGTAACACAAATCGCTTTGGGAATCCGGCGTCCATATCATAACTCCCTATCTGTAATTCTAGACTTCAATACGCTATCTGAAGATAGTTAATACCTTAAAGGAATCGTATATCCCTTTGTGAAATAGAATCTGCTCCTGTTACAGCCCGTTCATTACTAAGAGGGGAATATTGAGACTGAAATATCTACGCGGTGTGTTTCTCGTATTTGATTAATTAAGATATAGCTTTGCGTACCTTGGTATTCGCAGACATGTTTGCGGCCTGAATACTTGTCATTTACAATGTTAATACGGATATTAATCAGCAAGTTATTTAACATATCAGAGGTACGGTCCTTACATATCGGCATGTATGTGCCCATTTGCATTACATCTACTCGCTTGGGTATTTGATGTGACAAATTTAGTTCTTAGTATTAACATTTTAGAATCATGGGCTAAGTAATTGAATACATTTGTATAATTAAAATAAAACAAATTAATTATACCTAAAAAACTATTGCTATGAATAATAAATATGTGTTACCGTCAGTTTTGGTATGACTTCGGTTTATTTTCATCAAATTAAATGGGAAAAAAATCCACAAGCCGCAATCAAACGTATGATCATATTATATCGCCCATAATATTTAAACTGAGTCATTTTTTTGAAAAATATTTATTAGTCTACAGATTAAATAAACTATTCCTTGATTTTTCTCAGTAAAGCCGCATCGACCTCATTTCAGCGCCATCTAGCGTTACATTGCGGAACTTCTATTACCTCCAAGTTGCATACAAGATACTAAATACAGCGTGCATACTTCAAGGTAATATTCTTGGCGCGCTCTGTGCATATTTCCTACACTATAATAAAATTAAATCACGGCACGTTAAGTTATGCATATGCAATTAAACAACAATGACAAGTTGTTCTTGTATATCGCTTGCGACACAACTAGTAATTGTAAGTTGTGTAGTATATTTGTAGGCAATAGTAAAGTAATTCAACATTGTTATGTGTCTATAATAACATAATATGTTAGAGTGGACACCGAGAACATCTCTAAGAATTGTGCTGGAACCCAGTAAAGCGAGAGCGAAGATGGTATTACTGCATAGGCGTGACAGAGATGGAAACACAAGGAGCAGTACGCGTTCATTTTTGTTACAAACATTCTGTTTGCAGTGTCCCTTCTAGTATAATATCTCAATGGTTCTATTTCAATATTTGTGTAAATATCATTGTATAGTAATAAATACTTTTCTAAAAGAGACCATGGTTGTCTGAGAACATAGATTACCGAGGAATCGAATATCGAGGGTTTCTGAAGACTTAATGTTAGTATCAGCTACATCAGTAATACCTCTCTTCCCTACACAGTACCCATTACATCCTATTGAGGTTCCCTATATTCTTGTGTTCATTGTCCGTCTGTTAGGGCTGCCAATTACGTTAGTTTATTTACGCCTAAGCATTACCGCTAGCATTAACATAATGAGATGGTCTTAGCAAAAGGCACTGCCTGGGGTCGCCATGTAGGGACGCCGAAGACGTCGCTTAAATTCCTCGAATTATTTGCTAGCGCCATCTTTGATTTAGGGTGAATCACATATGGTTAGATGAATGGATGAAAATTTTGTATCACGACTTGTAGACTGTTTGAAGTATTTTATACAAAAAAGTATAACAAATATTTATGCGTCATTAGTTTAGACAAAATGAACTAAAAGTATAGCCTGGCTAATTTATGTCAATGCCCGGCCATCTTTCGCACGTTTTGCATGAGCACTTATAAACTTCAACACTTTTAACTATGGTGTAAAAATGTACACCCATAAACTACGTTTACTATCTAACTTTGACACCATTACCCTAATGTTTTCTTAGAATAACGCGAATGTTACACATTGAATTAAAAAAAAAAAATATATCGCTGATTTGGTTTGATTATTACACCATTATCGTAGTTGGTTCCTAAGGATTTTCATATAGTCATTCGCGTAATACACCGAAGTTAAATATAATAAGACGTATCCAGACTTATTAACCGAAGACTTATTCAGCAAAGACCATAAATTGTGATTGCAAGTAATGTTTCATTGGGTTCTGATTAACTCGGTTAATTTGTTTTATTGCCGTTACTTATAGCTGAGAGCTGGCAAATTCAAATAAATGTCTTTGGAGTTGCTAACTTAAATTAGCAACTCAAGTTAATCAACTAATTTTGAAATTATCGCTGTCTGAAAAGTAAGTTATGCTTTATATTCTGTGACTTATTTATGCGTGCTCATGTTTTTAGAAAACATTACATTATATATTTATGCGTGTATCCAAAAAGCAATAGTCAGAAATGTACATAACGCAAATTTAGACGCAATTACGGCAGTATTTTCTTTTAATGTTGTGACACAGTCAATTTAATTTTCATTTAATGGTTCCAATCTTAACAAATCCACATATAGATTAAATTACTTACCACAGATTTCAACACGAACGATACATGACCTAAATGAACTATTTCTATACCTATACTTTTTCAATTCTAAACCTTTATAAGTATCTAGTAATTTAATTACAGTTTCACATCCATATATTAATCTTAAAAAAATCTAAAATCTTGCTATAATTTCCAGCTGTATCGAACACCCGCATACCAAAGACAATCAGATGAAATTTCTAAATATAGAAATAGTTCCATGTAGAATATTTAGTTGGGAATAGTCCAGTACTCGAGTTAAGTCGAGATGGATATGAGATACCGTTTGTAACAGCAACTAGGCGGAACCAATAGCATAGATAAGGAGTAGGCGCCACACAGTGGGCGAATCATTTGACTTACTAGTTCGTATTGTTGCCTAAAAATCACGATCAAGTTCTGGAATTTCTTAAATAACATTTGTCTCTATTGTGATATTGAAATTTAACTCTGAAAGTGAACTATGTCAAATCTTGTATACTCAACTTCTGTACAAAAATTTTAAAAGTTATGTTAAATCAGTTGCCCCTATCAAGCCAGCCTGGTAGATCACGACCTAAACAAAAACATTTGTATTTTAATTAGTGACATTTATAATTGTTTTAAGCCATTCAGTTTAAATATAATATATTAATATCACAGTTTCGCCCCACTGTGCGCCGCGCAGACAAAATAGGCACTAAGCATTCCTACAAGTCTCTAGCAGGAAATATTTCAGTGACAGTGCGAGTATTTGTCAGGATTGCGCATCGCTAAAACAACGCAGACGACTGCATGTTGTGTTGCTATTTATTTTTAAAGATTACCTATATCTACATAATATGTTATAAGCATAAAAATGAATCTTAGTAATTAAAAGTGGCATCCGTTTCTCATTCTCATAGTTTAAAAAAGTTACTGAATAATAAAAAAATAAAACTAGAGCAATAAGAAAGAATTTGTTTAGAGAGACCACCATTGTACTTTATATTAGCGATACATTAATTTATTACGGTCTTTAGAGTACAATTAAAAAATTGCAGTTTCTACGAAATACAGACAAAACCAGGCATGTACAAATCAAGCAGGAAATATTTCAGCCACAATGCGAGTATTTGCCGGGAATATCGCTAAAATAACGCAGTCGTCAGAGGCGTTTGTACTTTATCCGCTGGAATGCTATCTTTGATGTTTTGTGTACTCGTTTGTTTGTATGTGGTATGATCAACTATGCTGTTTGTTCGTCATAATTGTGTTAAAATAACTAAATGTTATAGAACAGTTAGTATCTCTTTAGCTTTAAATATATAATACCGAAGTGATTGTATAACTAAGGCAAAATACCGTTAATTAAATAACCCCGAAAAACTGTACGGGTGTGTTAAAGATAAATAAGGAAATAAAACATTATCCTTGATTATAATTATTTGAATAATATTGCAATGTATTGTGAGTGACTTGCAATAGATATTATGCAAATAATTATCATAAGGCTTATCGGTTTGATTGTACCTTGTATTATCGTCTATGAGCGTCAAATTAATCAAATAAATAAAAACAAACTTAACCTAACTATACTAACTATACGAATTTTCAATTTATTTTAAAAAAAAAATACTACATTATGTAAAAAATCAGCTATCACAAAATAAACTCCGCAATTACGTAATAACATCACATTATGATTTGCGATATAACAGAACTCATGTTTTTCATTCACTGATTATTTTTATCACGCGTAATAAAGATTTTGAAATGGATTAAAAAGGATAGTAACATTAATACAAACGCATATAAATGCCTGATACTGGTTTGTTATCAACATGCTATCGTAATCCGTTTCATAATACTGCATGAAGTGAAAAAATGCATAATGCAACATATTTATGTTTTATGTATTAATTATAAGTTATGTGACAAGAAATAGTGTTTATTGAAACATAACGTATTGTAATTAATTTTATAGCGGTTTTAATTTCTTATGTTTCATAAATTTTCGAATTTGGTCCCTCCGTATATGTATATGACATCTCTTACATCGGCATAACTTTTTCAAGATATTGTATACTCAACCGAAATATAACAACAACAATAATTAATTGTAGCAATTACATTAATAAGAAAAACTGCATGCCTGAGAGCTCCATAATTTCAAAAATTTTCCAAGTCCACAAAACTTATTAAAAATGTAACATCAAATACAGATAAAATAATATAACACGTCGAGTAATGAACTGAACCAATTGCCCAACTTGGATATCAATATAAATTGTTAACTTGTTTCCAGTCTCATTAATCTATCCCCAATTAAAATCCCCTTTATCTCAGACATAATCACAGTATTAGTTGAGATGACAGTGGATGAGTCGATCCAACAATTACCAAGTTTAATCACGGATCTGAGTTTCGGAAGCGAGGCGACGGGATGTCACAGCCCAATATTTTAGCGAACTCATGCGGGCTACGGAAGTTAACAATTAATTCATTAATATTCATTGTCGTGTTTTGTTTTAATGTTTTCAATTGTTGGAATTGGTGTGTTGAATTATATCGTAGGTGTGTTAATGCTTGAGTAATATGACCGTTATATGAATTTCGCAGATACAAATAATTGAGAATAAAAAAAGTATTGAATAAGATAGGGCAGTTAGGTGAAAGGACTATTGTGCATTTTTTAAATTGCGTTGAATAGTGAGAAAAGTCGGTCATTCGCCTGGTGGTAGGCGATATGACCTCTAAAGGCCATTAGCATACAACACCATGAATTTGAAAACAATGCTTGGCATCCCACTGCGCTCGCCATATTGAGATGGAAGATGTTAAATCTCAATATATCCAGTAGTTATTCTGTCTACAAGTCTTTTAAACCGGAATAAAACAGTGAATTTCCACTGCTGTTTGATGGGGGATATAAACATTACGGTGATGCGCACCCAGACTGCGTTTCGAGAACTACCAAAACATTTCCGTTGCCGTCAGGTAATGTTTTTAATGCTTGTTTTTCAATATGTTTGTATGTTTATCTTTTATCTTCATAAAGAAGAAAATAGTCATAACGCTTTGTAAACGTACATACATATTTAGATTAGCAAATATTTTTTAAACTGATTCTATTTGGCTAGAATGTTAAAGGGATATTTTAATACTTTTATATTAGGTAATCTTTCATTTTTCTCATCCATAAAGTCAATAAGAGGAGAGAGAAAGTCAATAACTCGGCCGTTTCCGACTCGGAGCGTGGTTATTGTTTCCAAAGTAATCTTCGCTAAGACGGCCTTTCATCCTGCCAGGGACGTCTCAAAGGTACGGTAATTAAAAGGGAGAAAAAAAAACTTGTGTGATTCTTACCCAGTTCTGTTTTTTGAAATTATACTGTTGGTGCATTTTTCTTAGTGTTTAATAAGGGTTGTGAAAATTGTAGTACGAAAATATTATAAAAGGTTGAGTGTATTGAATATGGATATTTGTAGCTGCTTTGGGAATAAGGTTAAGAGACTTTTAGTTAAATATCATTCAACCGTGGTTGGAGTTTATAAAAAGTACTAAGATTTTATTATTATTCTATAATATTTTGGATTGACTCATGGGAAGGATTTTCAATTAATTATATTCTTCATTGAACATAGTACCTTTTCAAGAACCTCGGGGATATTTTAACAACATTCAATTCATAAGGATGAAACCACATACCAAGCTCTGAACAGTCGTTGTTGTCCACAAAACATATACTTTACGATATGAGTATTGCTAAAAGGAGACCGGACTACACAACGTCCAGTAAGTAATGTAAGTGGGATAAAAAAGCAAATAAAGGATCCCGCGGGAGCTGTTTGGATTCCGTCCAACGAACACCGCTGACAGTGCAACTAATAAATATAAACGCCAGATATGTACTGTGTACACAATATATTTGGTGTGTATGCAAAAAGTTAAGTAATTATTGTGGTATATTGGAAAAAATGTATGGCGGCGGTAGGTCTCTCATATTATGTGAGAGGCCGCCTGAGTAGGTTACCCCATGTCTATATATCCCACCAAACAGCAGTGTAAATGCACTATTGTAAATATTCTGGTTGGTTGGTAGCCAGAGTAACTACAGGACACATTGAGACTTAACATCTTAGGTCTCAGGATGGCGACTGCGGTAAAATACCAAGCATTGATTTGTTATTGCCATGGTATTGTTTGGTTTTGCTACTGTTTATGATCGGTCGTGTCGCTTACCATCAAGGGGAAGGGCACGCTTACCATACATTGCAAAAAATGATGCAGATGGGTTAGGACAATTATTAATTTGTTTGCAACTCCATCTATTTGCTTTTTTTTTTCATATTAATTTCGATTCGATAAGCTCGGTGTCATACTTGTGTGCCACTGCTGATCCAGGTTGACGGGAGTAGTAGTGGTGGCTATTTGGGCGGGAAAGTATCAAGATACGGAGTGCTTGGAAGTCAGTTATGACAAAAATATTACAAGCAGACAGTCTCAATGGGACAGACATACATGTCTTGTATCGTAGATCCTTTTATGTTTCACAACAGCCAGGGCTACATTATATGTATTTGTTGGTGATATCGTCGTGTGTATTTTGGCATCTGGCACACTACGTTACGCAAGCGGGAATAACTATTGAAGGAATTTATTTAGACGTCTAAGTACTGGATCAACTTTCCTATGGTTAGCTAGAATAATCACTACAGTAATTCGATGGGATCTATTCAATAAACGCTAATAATTGAGTAAAATCTGTTAAAAATATGGTATATAAAAGCTAATATGTAAATCGATAAATATGAAACATTTGATATCTCCCGTCAATATAATCTTCTTTCCCAATATTACAAAGTCTCCCGATTAATTCTACGCACATATTTTCACGTCCACAAGGTCGTCCGAAGTTCTCGCAATAAAACTTAATAACCTAAGCGCCGCGACTAGTTCCAGACGTAGTAAATCTACGAATTGTCTAGGCATTGGAGGCTTTTTGTAAACACGCGAGAAATATTGCCGTGACGCTGAGTGGGTTTGTTGTGTTCTGCTTATTTTATGTGTCTTGTTTATTCTATTATATTTGGCAAATTGTGTAGTTCTGTTGCTACATATTTGTGTTATTAAGGTTGATACAACGGCTAATGGTTAGCGTATGGGCTGTGTTGAAATTCTATAAGCCTTGAAGTTCTCATAGCGCGTCCTCACTATCGCCGATGATGGGCTACGATGCGTTCAGACACCTTCGATATTGCATCTCTTAAGAGAGAATAGGCCTAGGAAACCATTTTTACACGTAAGTTTGTTTAACCATTCGAATATGTATTCTTTGGCCAGCTTGGTGAGATAGGCAACCAGATTAAGTATTGTAATTTCCTCAAGTGAGAATTTAAAACCAATCGGGTTTGAGTCACCGCAGTGAACTCAGTCTCTGAACGTTGCACATAATGTACGGTATAATTTATACACAGCTGTTGGAAATATTATTTAAATTATCATAAACGCACTCTGATTTGTGTCATCAATAAGTTCATTCAACCAGTTCAAAAATATAACATACAATTCTAACAAATCACAATGTTCACTGAGTTTGACATCAACATTGGAGCCCAATATTTGACCTGGCTCTAATTGCAATTGAGCCAATATAACATATGAATTGATACATAACGCCGTATGTGTTGGTACAAATTGACGTCAATTATTATGTGGTACGCAAGTACGGGTAATGGTGCCGTCAGCGGTCGCAGATTTATGCGTTTGTATAACAATAAATAACTGTTGGTTACCACATTTAATAGAACGTAAATCATATGTGATTGCTTTTGGGTTTGTGAAGATGTTACGTAATTACGGATGAGCGTAATGGACTTTTGTAGGAGTTATTGCGGTTCCGGATTCGCGAGAATTGTCATTTATTTGTATGGAAATATAAATTAAACATCAAGAGGAAATGGCACAAAAGGATCGTAGACGGCTATGAGTGTAGTTTGGTTCCTATGTGGGAAACAACGTGTTTTGTCAATTTGATTATTCGTTAAGTCGTGATTTTTAAATATTAATTCGAATAAAAAATATTTTTCTAATCTGAATATTTTAGGTAGGTCTTTCAAATAATATTTATTAATAATTCTGTGTATGCATATTTTTTTCCAAGTTAATTTTTTTCCGATATTTTTTTATGTCCTCAAATCATACCCTGTTTATTGCCCATTAACTATGACAAAACAACAAAGACCTCCTATTAAAAATTCAAAAAAAGAACGCGTCTAAAACTAAGTGGACTAGTTCCGCGCGGCTCCTATTAAAAATCTTGCCGGCCGTTCCGTTTCACTCAACAATGCTCGACAAAAGCATTTTTAACCGCGTTGCAAACAGCGCTTTTCAACTTCAACGTATTAAATCCAAACACACAAAGCCCGCCGGGGGAAATATTAAAAAAAAACTGCCCACCTGACCCACTTGGTTGGCAAAAGTTTTATTTTGCAAGCCGCGACCGCCGAGTTTAATTTGCTCTCGTAATGTGCGAAACGGAACGTGTGACGGAACTAACGCCCCTGCGGAAGGAGGTAATGAACTCCCCTCTATTTGACTCCCTTGGGTTCTGTGATGGCCGGCCAAATACGATAAGCTCGATAACGCATTGCGTTTGAGTGTTTTTCTGTTGGCGAAAAGTCCTTGAAAAATGTATACCTATTCATATTTCATTGACCGGGCTTGCACCATAAGTGAATAAATAACAGGGAGTAGAGACATAGTACTGACCCCATGTTTGATTGTAGTGTTAGGAGTATCAGGAATAACGAACGATTTTGCGATTCAACCAAACAAACATTTGCCCTGTTGTTGATTTTTTTACTTCACTACGTAGGCTGCAATAATAAAACTGCAAATATGGATATCTTTCAGGATAACGAGTAGCAATATACAAGCCGATAAATTACAGTTTTTAATATTTATTTTATTTTATTTATAATTCTTTATTGTACACAAAATTTAATAAAATAATTTTACAACTAAGGAACTTATAACATAAGTACGTACAAACGGCGGCCTTATCGCTAACGGCGATCTCTTCCAGACAACCTTTGAATGGATTGGAATGAATAGGAGAAGGAAAATCGAAGATAGTCATTAAAAAGGAAAGGAAGAAAATCATGTACAACTAAAAGCTTTATAAATAGGCATCATACATATATACATACATACACACATACATACATATATACATATACACACATATAATACAAGTATACACTTACATAAACTACACAAACTAAAATGTGACTTTACTACATATATTATACTATAAACGTAACGAAAAAAAAAAAAAATATATATATATGAGAGAAAATATATTTGTACATAATATATTACTGTTGTGACAAATAGTGCGTTCTGACTAATCTCTTAAAAATAGGCAGAGATTTAGCAAGTCTTATTGTCAGGGGTAGCTCATTCCATAAGCGAGCAGCATGGACAGTAAAAGATTTATCTAGGAATGATGTGCTGTGCTTAGGAATTTCTAGAATCAAATTTTCTGAAGACCTAAGAGATCGTACATGGGTATTGCTTAAGAAATGAAAGCGACGTTTTAAATAATTTGGAGTCGTGGGATGAAATAATATGGTATAGAGAAGTGAAAGGATGCGAGTATTCCGGCGAAAGCGTATTGATAGCCACTTGAGTTTAGTTCGATATTCAGAGACGTGGTCATATTTTTTAAGTCCAAATACAAACCGAATGCAGAAATTTTGAAGTCGCTCAAGCTTTTCAAACTGGGCTTCGGTGAGATCTAGGTAGCTAGCATCAGCATAATCAAGGAGAGGAAAAAGAAGAGACTGGACAAGCGCAATTTTCGTGGGAATAGGTAGAAAATTTCGTAATCTTCGCAAGGACCCCGCTGCAGCAAACAATTTACGACTAAGTTGTTGCAATTGGGGACCCCAGGATAAGTTTTTGTCGATTAAAACGCCCAAGTTTTTTACGACATCACAAAAAGGAATCAGGCAGCCATTGAATGAAACCTGGGGTAATTGATTTAAATTCAGTTGCGAAACCATCCTGGAGCTGCCAACAACAATGACCTGAGTTTTAGAAGGGTTTACTGTGAGACCATGCATCCCACTCCACTCATTGATCCGAGTGAGATCTTTATTTATTCCGCCATTCTGTCCACCGGGGCATGGTAGTAAATCTGTAAATCGTCTGCATACAAGTGGTAGGAAGAAATAAGTTTATAGGATATTGAATTAATAAATAGTGCGAAGAGTAAAGGAGATAAAACGCCGCCCTGAGGAACGCCAGCAAAGGTATCACACCAAGCAGACACTGCAGCTTCAATGCGTATGCGCTGCCGGCGCCCAGTCAGGTAACTACGAAACCAGTCAATTACCGCTGGAGATATGTTAATAGAGCGAAGCATACTTAACAGAACACCGTGGTCTACAGTGTTAAACGCATTGCTAAAGTCTAGCAAGGCTAGCACCGTTAGCTTTCCGCTCTCCATTGCAGATCTGATGTCGTCTGTAATATTAACCAATGCAGTGGTTGTACTATGACCAGGACGAAATCCGGATTGAAATGGATTAAGGAGATTGTTGTCAGTAAGAAAGGAACTTAATTGATGATGGATAAGGATTTCGAGGACCTTTGAAAGGAACGGTAAAATTGAAATAGGCCGATATTCAGAAAAGGATACAGGATTAGGTTTTTTGGGAAGAGGAATAACTTCTGCATCCTTCCATAAAGATGGGAAGACGAAGTTCGAGATAGAAAAATTAAGGATGTGACATATGATAGGAAGAATTTGGTCAAGGATAGGTAATATCATACTTCGGCTGATACAGTCATTCCCAGCTGCATTGGAGGAAATTGATAAAATGCTCTTTTTAACATCACAATCGGAGAATTGACTAAAGACAAATTGAGAATAATTAGGGGTTGGAATAGATGAAAGATCATTAATGGTTTTATCTTTTGTAGCCCTGTCAAAAAAGGGAGATGCTGTGAAGTGTGAATTTAATAAATCAATATTTATGTTATGAAAACTTAAATCAGGACGTGACTTTCCAACTCCCATAGATCGAAGAAATTTCCAAACTTTAGCTGGATCACCGTTTTCAACAGATTCATGGACATATCGGCGTTGAGCATTTCTACACAACTTGTTGCAGAGATTACGGATAGCTACAAATTTTTCCCAGTTCAAGGAATTAGGTCTACGCTTAAACCTAGACTTAGCTGCAGCTTTCCTTGATAACATCGACTTAATTTCATCCGTGAGCCACGGGGAGGGAAGGTGTTTTAATTTAACTGTGCGTAATGGAGCATGTACATCATACAGTTTTGTAATGTTGGTGGAAAAAATGTTAACCTTATCATCGATTGTACTCGAGGTAAGCAGAGGGACCCAGTCAATGTTGCTGGCATCCTCACGAAGTCTTACGGAATCTACCCCACGAAAGCAGCGCCGCATCACAACCTTACATCTATCTTTAGGGGGACGAATTTTAAAAGACAAGTAAATAAGGTCGTGATATGAGAAGGCATCTGCTGCGCATTGTCCATGCTTCACGACAAGATGAGGAGAAGAAACGAAGATGAGATCAAGGAGTGAAGGAGTGGAATTAGGGAAGTGATGTGTGGCATGGAGCGGTAAGATAGAAAGGTTACAGGAATTTAAAACAGAAGATAGCAAAGAAGAGCGGTGATCCTTCTTCAGAAGGCATGTGTTGAAATCTCCCATGATTATACTATGACTGTACGATGGAGTGAGATTAATAAGAATGGTTTCTAAAGAAGAGAAATAGTCAATGCGAAGAGAGGGGCAATAATAAACACCGAGAAGAATTTTAGTGTGAAGGAGTTCAACCTCCAGGAACAGATGCTCACCACCATTTGGGGGTGGCGGCTGGGGTGACGTATGTATAATGGAAAATGAAATACCGGTACGTATATATATGGCCACCCCACCACCACCGCCAACGGTACGATCGTTCCTGATAAGTTGAAAACCGGGAAGAGAGTAGGAACTAGAAGGAAGGCATGGCTTCAGCCAAGATTCTGAAACAAGAATAGCATGGAGATTCGCACAGTCAAAGCTAGCTAACATATCAGTGAAATGGGCCGGAATACTCTGTGCATTGATATGCACGACATTGAAATTCTTAGGAACATCAGAAAATTGAGATGAAAGTGTATCACATAATGATGGTATACTAGTGAAACTGCTATTTTCACTCTCTGCCGAGAAAAACTCGTCAGAGTCACTGTCATTTTCACTCATGATAATTTAGTATAAAGATATATGTATACTTATACAAAATAAAGTAAAATATATATGTTATAAATAAATAATATGATATAATAGGTAACAAAATATCAACCAAAAATTTGTTACAATATGTATGGCCTGCTTTTAGGCATCATTTGTTATACCTGCCGGTTGTGTCAAGTGATAGCAAAATAAAATTTGACAACAAATTAAAAAAAAAGAATAAAAAAATAACACAACAACAAAAACAAAAATGATAACGGCCGGGTAAAAACAATAATAATACAGCATTAAAACTATGAAACCATAAAAAGTATAGAAAAAAAAAAAAGAACCTTGAAATATATAAAAACTATGAAAAAATAAAATCATTGACATCAAACAACAATATAAAAATATATATAAATCATCATTAAAGACAAAAAAAAACATTATTATGCTAATAAAAACTTACTGGTTTACAAAAAACAAAGAAAATAATATTATTTAGGTATAATCTATAATAAATGAATAAAAATCAAGCTGTCTATACAAAACAAGACTTCAAATATAACAAGTATAGTGTTAGGTATATTAAATAACATGACATGGAACGCAACAAAGTAAACAATCAAAATGACAGCACAAAAAAAAAAAGTAAAGTGGGTAGGTAGCAAAAATGTAACACAACAGTAAACATTACAACAAACAGTTTTACCCGGCCAGTATGCGAAAACAGTTGTATAAAATTATCACTTCTTGTTAATGCCTGTGCGCTTGGATCTCGTAATCTTGGCTCGAGTACCAGCTTTGCCATCGTCAGCACTTCCGATGTGGGACAGGTCATGAAGACAGTGAACGTGATTCCTCACACCATCCGTACCAACAACATAGATGTTGCCCTCTTGAGTCCAACACTTTGTAATGCCGAATTTCGCCCGCGCAGCCATAAATAAGTCGTGACGCGCTTTTGTCAAAAATTCGGACATAGTGATTCCGGAACCCTTAAGCTTGGTTTTGGAGTACCACAGCCCATCTCGAACCGCTGTGTCATGGAGCTTAAAAAGAATGGGACGGGGTTTTTCAGGCTCGGAGATACGACCCATTCTGTGACATCTTTTTATGTTGAGCGGCGAGAAGTCCTTCAGCTTAAAGTGGTCCCTTATCACATTTGCCACCAGAAGTGTAGTGTCCTCCTTACTCACTTCCTTCACACCGTGCAACAGCAAGATCTTCCTACGACCTCTCATTTCAATGTTGTCGATGTTGCGTGCAAGAAGCTCGACCTGCTGCTGAAGACATGTAAGGGCCTTGGTGACGAACGCGCGGAAGGAACCAAAATCAGCTGCCAAACTGGGTGCGGAGCTTGGTGATTTTTGCAACTCAGTCTCGAAGTCAGCCATCCTCTTATGGAACATCTCCATCATGTCAGCCAGTGTATCCTTGATGGAGTCCATTGCGAACAAGTGTTGTGCAAAAGTGTTGATGTAAGGACTGATTATAGGAAATAACACTACACCGGCAAGTAACAGTAATTAACCGATTATAGTATTCATTAAAGCTTATTTGGAACAATAACAATGAGTTTTATATTTTTTTAATTCGAGAGCAAAATTTAACCGTGTATATAGGAAGACTACCCTCCAAAAAAAAAAGAAAAAAAAAAATATAATAATAATAATAAATAATACCCCTACCGATCAGATTATTACTTCATCTGGATAAATATATGACAGGTAAAATAATTTTATAAGCTTAGTGACTGCTCTAGTAAATAGCAAAAACAATTTTCTTTATAAGAAATATGAAATAAAACAAAAATATGAGTGTCTAAGGAGATAGTTAAGTGGTTATCATCGGGTACGTTTGAAATGTATATTTAGCTTATAAAATCAATATCCCAAGTGTATCGGAACGAAAAATAAATTTGATGGCGCAAATAAAGTTTATTTGGCGCCGTCGTATCTAGTCTGCAGAATCTTTCAGACAGGAGCGGATTCAGAAGGTTTTTATATTTACTAGGCTATTGGGACTGCATTGGCCCTTGTGTTAAGTTTAGAAAGACGGTTATTTCTACGATTTTTTTTGTTAGTGACTGATTTAGGAAAGCGACGTATTTGCGTGGATTACAATGGAAAGTTTTATGCCCCGAGGTGTATTTTAATGTAAGGTGGCCACTGGTACCATTATAATGAAAGGTATAAATTTAAAGGAAAATCCAAACAAGAGAACCTGCCGTGTGTTTACGCACGTAAAATTGGATCCAAACCCAACAATTATTTAAACAAAGATAAAGCAGCATTATAATTTTGAATAACGCCTTTTAACTCACGAGCTTATAAGATCTTGCGTCAATTTAAGGTCAGGCAGTTACAAATTTATTGAAACTTGTTAGAATGGCAGGTGCGGGAGGTCGTGCCCCCTCGTGGCTGCTTATTACTGCTTACGTGCCTGTTATCGAGCATCAGATTCAGTATCGTAGTTTGGCATCGGAACGAGCGGCATCTAGTGGCCAAAGACATGAATCAGTTTGAGTGCGTCTCTCCATTACTGGACAATCGTAGGAGATAAATAACTGACTGTATGGGATTTCGTATTCTCTAGACTTTTTATTGTCTACATTTTTCACGTTAGTGGATAGTGGGCGAATTTATAGGCAATTTTTAGCGTAGTGACCATGTTTTGTGGTCTAAGTATGGTTGAGATGTGAATCAATGGTTTATAGGATACCCTATATTGGACTGGATAAATTAATAGGTGTGCCTGTACGGTATTGTTGATAGATCTAGAGGTACGGGGCTTGTTGCGCTTATTGCAGTAAATACAGTCACATACAATGTACATTTTGAAGCTAAAGCTAGTAAATGCAGATATTTTATGGAATAAAAACAGTACCTTTAAAATTATGTAAAAGTAAGTATACGCTTCATTTTTCGTTCTTATTTTTGATATTTTGTCTCTTTGTGTTATATCTGCTCCATATTAGATGTTAATCTACCTACGTATAACCTCTTTAAAATCATAGTAAAGTGGAATAGTATTGCACAAGACGTGCTGTGTAACAAATGACTCATTATGAAACTCAGTATGCGGTATCATCGATTTATGTGCATTAGTTCCGAATGTCATTCCGGTAATAAATGATGAGACGGACAATTTGTAAATGCCTGTACGGAGTAGTTATTTTCGCGTTATTTTGCACTATGTGAAATAATTTGTTAGGACATCGCGTGGTTGCTAAATGTCATATCATGTTAAGAGTTGATCGCAAACGATTAGTGACTACTGGGTAAAAAACGCAACATTATAGGTAAATTATGCTTTTGTTTCTGAGCCGTGAATACCTAAGCAATCTACCAATTATTATAAAAAAATATTGACTTCCAAACTACTGATAAAAAAGAATTAAAAAGGTTCAAAATCATGTAGTGCGTGTAGGTGTGGTAGGTAACACTGTTATGTCTGTTTCTCCAAACAGCAGTGTACATGCACAGTTGTGTTCCGGTTTTAGCGACGTTCTAGCCAGAGTAACAACTGGACATACTGACACTTAGCATTTTATGTCTCAGGATGGCGATCGCAGTGGAATGTGAAGCATTGCTTAGTTATTCATTGTGTTGTTTGGATTTGCTACTATCCATGAGCGGTCGTATCGCTTACCATTAGGTAAATGGTACGCTCGTCTCGCCATTCATTATAAAAAAAAATGTTATAGTTGTCCAATGTCCAGTGTCCTCTTGCAAAAAGAATATAAGTTAATTTTATTAATCATTATTTGATTAAAATTATTAATTATCTACAATAATGTAGAACTAAATAAACACAGAAGAATGTTGTTTGAACTAATAATTACAAATGTTATTAAATGTAAGTGATTTGCTTAGTGTCGATATTTTGTCGAATGCGATAATTTATTGTGTCCAATTTAAGTAGAATCAATATTTTAGTCAATTCACTATCGATATACACGACACAAAAATGTTCTAACAAATGATTATAATTAAAATATATGTTCAACTGAAGTTGTATCATTAGTCTTCGCTGACTATATTTCCGACTATATTCGGGATACGATTTTTCATTCGAATGTCCTAGAATATATGAACTGACTGTCTGACTGTGGAATCAAAAACCCAGAATGTCTTTGTTCGTGGTATGGTTGCTCTACTTGTTAATTAATGAGACTTGGTACAATGATTTCTTAGATTCATGCGAATATTACACTTTGAATTAAAACTATTTTTTACAGATTTTGTCGCGGATTTAGTTTAAACTCACACAACCCATACAATACTACTCGTTACAAAAAAACAAAGATTTATTGGAACATTGAACCTTTTAATTTCAATTAAACACAATTTTTCGCAACACCATAAAAGCGTCAAAAATCTCGAATCAAAGAGTTATACGCACATAATCGCGATGCGAACACGAAACTCAGTTTGCGAATATTTTTTCTGATAAATCTTTATTGAGTTACCAGTTTTATGAGTATTGCGTAGAAAGCCTTGAACCCTCTATATTTATATCGAGACTTAATTTCATGCATTTCGACATGGTTATGATGTCGCGTTTGTACATCCGTGAATGCTAATCGGTTATTTGAGCTCTTGTGGAGCAAAATTTGAAATTTTAATTTATATTGCACTAGTTAACCTATCTGCCGTTGCGAATTTTTTTAAAAATCTATACAATTATGTCGACTTGTAACCGGATATACTGATGCTGGAAAGCAATGAATTAAGTAGGTTCAGTACGTGTAGGATAACTGCGTTTTATGACACGAAAATAATGGATTTTTCCAGAATAAAATTAACTTGTGCTACTCTCCGAACAATAAACTACAAGTATACTAATAATGAGACAAAACAGAGGCCCATAGGCTCGAAAGCGATTCTGATTTGATTGATTGATTTTTATTTCGGTCAAAATATTGTCAATCTACGTAAAGTAAATTGCTTTCAGTAATTAGTTCGGTTCACATTAATTAGTTACTGGTTTAGAAATTTATAGCAGTGTACATATTCAGTTGTATTCCGGTTTGAAGGACATTGTAGCCAGAGTAACTACTGAACATGAGTTTAACATGATATGTCTGAGGAATGCGAGCGCAGTAGACTGCCAAGCATTGTGTTTTCTAATTCAAGGTGTTGTTTGGTTTTGCTACAGTCCATGAGCGGTCTTATCATTAGGCGAATGGCAAGGTTGTCTCGCCATTCATTGCTTTTAAAAAATATATATCACTTAAGAGCGTTTATACCCTGTGCGCGCTTTTTGGCTTAAAAACAGGACTTTTCAAATGAGTTAATAGCCACCAATAAACAATTTAAAGGAAAAATAATTATTATTAATTTTAGAAAAGGTTGTCATCTAGGGATTTTGGTGGAAAACATTATAGATTGATGGATAATTTGTGAGTACTATAAGGATTACTGAACACAAGTTTCGTTATTTAGGCTTTAAATGGCAATTTAGAAGCTTAAGATATCCGAAACCACTAAATATAAGATGAAAATAAAAATATTATCAGACTAATAAGACCCTTATGGAGGGATTTTGCTGAGAAAAATAATCTTTTTGTGTTTAGTTCCTGAAAAATAAAAATTTTAACAATGCGAAATTATTCAGAAACTCTCGTCAAGAACATTTTTTTTTTCACTAACTTATCGCACATAATTTTTTATAGCAATTGCATATTATAATAGAAGAACATCTTATCAATAAATTACCATTTTTATATTTCAACAAAATTAGTTTTCATGTTTTCTACAAATATTTTAAAAACCACTATAAAACACGCTGTCCGACGTGGCTCAAATCAGACCGCCGCAAGGCCTTCTAGAGGGAGGACGTATCGCTCGTCGCTCCAGCCTAGCTGCAGTCGATTTTTGCCGTGCGTAGTAAAAATAGCCACGCGGGGACTGCTATTACCACATCTTAGTACTTTGGTAGTAAAATATTTAATTATTTTTATTACTTACAGTGATTTTGTAGTGAGTATAAATTATGTTTCAGGTAATATAATGGGATGTAATTCCGAGGCTAAATTATATTATGTATTGTAAAATAAAATTAAATATATTTCGTAATTGTAAGGGGTTGTAAGGCCCCTAACACTATTTATGTGTTCGAACACGAAATGATTAATAAAACTTCCATAGTGTCTACTGATTGAACACTGATTTGAATGCAACTTAACAATGTGATAATAACGGAAATATGATTAGTATCTAAATTTGTATTATTCTTTGCTTGCACAGTAATATTTGTCTACTTATAATGCAAATAAAATATTTTTATGATATTATATTACAGTTACATTTCAATTGAATATTTGAAGCGCACGGATCAAAGTTGTTTGAGCCGATTGTATAGCGAGCCGACCCGGCAGCTCTACGCACACAGCTTTGGTCGCTTATGTGTGCGTGAAATTAACGAAGAAATACCTATAGTTGACTTTGCGCGCAAGGTGTATACGCTCTTAAGTTCGCTCCTTAACCATTTCTGATAATTGCCACTGGTGGAACAGGCAATAGTCGAAAGACTGTTAATCATATCGAGCAACCGATATTCATGAACTCTACAAAAAAGACATTACGTCCACAAACATAACTAATGTTACAAAACATAATTCATGTGTTTACAAAATCCCAGAGCGAACTGCTTAATATCACCACTGTAGTTTCTAGTTTCATCATTACTTATTACTAACTGACCAATCACATGTTGCCAATGCGATAATCATACAGATATTAAGGCCAACTACGCCAATGTTTGTAAACTGTCTGATTTTTTATAGGTGCAATTCGAGATCAAAGTTCAATAAATTGGCTGTAATGAAATATGGAGGTTTAATTTTTGATATGTTGCAACTAAGAAATGGGTGTTGCGAAATTATGTTTGAATGTCAGAAATGCCGAGATATACCTGACCATACGGCCTACATATTATGCTAGTGGCCCGGCGTGGTTTGGCTTGAGTACGGATAGTTTTTTGAAAATATTTTGTCACCTATGTTAATCAGCGATAATGTACAGCATAAATAAATCTTTCCTCTTTTTATTATAAGTTGAGACAATAAATCAGTTCTGTCTCTAGCTAGGTTATTTCATCAAAAATTACAAAAAGTGGATTTCCATATTTTAGAAACCTAAAGTCTCACCGGTCACACTTCACATCATCTACCACATTATTAAAAAAATATTTTCAAGGTTCTAAAACCAACGAAGACTTTGACTTCGAAAATCCAAGCAACTACGGAAACGCACCAACATTTGCTCCAAATCCCGCAAGTACAAAACGAGCAAGATTTGTCCCAGCACAATGGGCGCAAATCCCACACAGTTGCATAACCCGCGCTGGGTGAGTCGTTACAGAAACTTCTTGGGCAACCGACGACGGCAACCTGTTTAATCATGCTCGTAATCTTCTCGTCAGATGTTGGGCGCGGATTTGGACCATATATATGAGGGACAGGGAACACATGCGATTTTACTCAAACATAAAGTAGGCAACGTTGGAATATTTGAACAGGAATAGATTTGTCATTAGCTGTGGTGTATTAACATCCTCGCAGTAGTAAAAAAAAATAAGCTAAAGGACTACATTTTATGAATGTGAATGAAACACATATAAAATAAAACCATTACGCGTTACAACTTCCATGCTATTCCATGTATAGAGTCAAAAGAATATGATATCATATAGAGCATATATGAGCGATCGTAAGGATTTGCAAAGTCATGTGATTAAAATAAGTTATACTTCTATTAGGTGAAAGGTTTATTAACAAAATTCAATATCTATAACTATTATTGTAAGAATATCGCCAGAATAACTACTGGACTTATTGAGACTTAACATCTTATGGATGGCGAGTTTGGTGGAATGCCAAGCTTTGCTTTGTATTTCAAGTTGTTTGATTTTGCTACTGTTGATGAGCTTGTGACCAGGCGAACGGCATATTCGTCTCGCCATTCAATGCAATAAAAAAACTCTGGATTTAAAAGATTGCGTGGGTCAGGACTATATGACAAGCAATAGATCCGCCTCTGACAACATTAGATGAAATCATGTATTCGCACCCGTCGCTTTTTTGCGCCATTCATATCACTTTACATTTGGCATGGACTAGTCCGCAATTTGTTTTACTGATTAATTGTATCTAGCAGTCTTCAGGTTTTTATTTAATAGTCAGTATATACGCTAGAAGAAATAAATCATTCTACGTAGGCGATGAAAGGTAAGCGTGTTGCGAATGTTAACCAGCAAAAAACAAACTAGTTTTATAAATTTTAATTTTTGTATAAATAATTGCTTAATGTGGGAAACGAATACGCAATCTCAAATATTTATGAAATCATTTTTAACTTGTTGTAGGAGGCGATTTGTTAACAAATTTTATTAATTGTTAGTCTATAATAAATATGACTTTATTTATTAAGAACTGTGTGTCACAAAAAACCATTGATTCTATGAAAACTCCTTCAATATCCTTTGATATTTCTTCGGACTAAAATTTCTTGGGACATTGTGTCCAAATAAATCAAGCTCTTCTTAATAGGCCACCTATCTTCGATCAACATTGATAGAAATAACCAGGAACATATTACACAAAACTAGATTCTCAGTATAATTAATTTCTATCGATATCTTTGTCTCGTTACACCGAAATTACAACCAGCTGCCGTATCACTAAATAAACATTTTGCTATTAACTCGCTTATTCTAATAATTCTGTAGTTACAATTCCTTTATCTTTGAAAGTATTAAATTATTAAAGCAAATTTGTGTCGAAAATTAACGGTATACGGTTTAAATTTGCATAAATTTTCGCTACTGTCGTAATTACGAAACTCGATTAGGTTTCAGTATTTGCGTTTGGCGCCATACAGTAGAGCCTGGGTTATCTTGCCGCGTATGCCAATAGACGGTTATCACTTATTAGTTTCACTCGAATGTCTATCAAATTGGGTTAATAGGATTATTACATGGTTGCTTGTATTTTTTGTATAATACAAATAAATAAATACACCTAAAAAAGTCATACATAGTCTTGACCCCACACTAAGATCGAGTCTTGCGTCGTGGGTATCAGGAACTATGAGAGACTTTTCGGTCTCACAAGCACCAAAACCCGAAACAAATGGTTTGGGGATCGAATCCGCATCCTCACGTCACTGAGGCTGCCAGTAATAATATGATGATTAAATGCAACAAGGTACAATCCTGGATCCGTACGCCGTAGTGTGAAGAGGCATCTTAGCAGGCTGGGATAATTGTATCTATTGGCATGGAACTGCCGTCTGATGCCAATGGATACTCTGCCTGGGCGGCAATTGCGCTCACCACCAGGTGCAACGTGGCTAGAAAAAAAAACTAAAATGCGGTTTATTTTGTTCATGTTAGATTCACTGTGATGGGTTTTTAAAAGTGTAGAGGAAACTTACTCTTACTCTTTCACTGATATGTAATGGGCCGTCTAAGTAGGTATCAACGCAATGTCTATTTCTCCCGCCAAACAGCAATGTAAATTAATGGACATTGTAGACAGTAAATGTCATGTCTCAGGATGACGAGCACAGTGGAATGCCAAGCATTGCTTTGTAATTCATGGTGTTATTTGGTTTTATTACTGTCATGAGCTTTTGTATCGCTTACCATCAGGCAAATGGCATGCCATTCAAATTCATAAAAATACTTAAAATAAGCAATGTTATTACTTGTTAAATAACAAACATAATCTCATTTCACGCGACAAATATGGATGCACAACTTTATCGATTATTCCAATTAAAAGTTGGGTTATTTAACTGTAAATTAATTGCATACGTGATACAGTTAAACCGTGATAAGCGATCGGTATGTGAAACATGCAGTCTGTCAGCACATGAGTATGTTATGGTCTGATTTTATCGAAATTTGTTCTGATTGGTATCGTCGAGATCGGAGAGCGAGCTCGTAATGTGAGTAATTGGTGATAATTATGTTTTTTATCTGTTTTACCTTGAGCAGACATCTGGTCGGTCTTAGTAATAAGGGGAATTTATAAGCCGGGTATATCTTAGTACATGGCCAAGTGATGTTATAATGAAATGTTTGCGGGATAATGTCTTTTATAAAATGGATATTAAAATGCGAAATCGTTGCATGCATGTATATTAATATTCGATTTATTGTGATAATGTCAGTTTGAAAAGGTTAGGAACTGTAAAATCTCGCGACTTTTGCGACAGTTTGGATATGCAAAAAACAATTAAATAGTTATTAAAAAAAATAGAAAAGTTTTGGCTGTCCGCGTGAACAATAACACTCCAATGAATTAATTTACATTAGCATAACTTCAAAATTATATGATCTAGTAATTGTTTAAAGCATAACCTACATATTTCTACCAAACTGTCTCCGCGGTAATCTAGAGTGACATAGGTTCAAAGGCCCATGCAGTGCGTGTGATATAAAGGTGTGCCTTACAAGATAACCGTTGTACAGGCCCTTTCGCTTTCACCACACTCCATTAGCAACACGATAATGCCTTATTATCATTCAGTGTATCTACAGTACCCCAAGCAGGAACATTTGGCTCTATAGTATAGTAATCGTAATAGTAAAATTTTGTATGGGAATTTGAACAGCGCCATCGTGAGCGTATTTGGAACTAAATTATGGCAGCAGGAAACGTTTACGATACTATAGTATGGCATTGACTTATATTCTACCGATAGACGAGGCGCGTCATAGAAAATAATTGTCCCGTATTTGTCAAAAGCTCAGTAGCGACATCTAGTACGTTTACTTGAATATCACAAATTATGATCAAAGATTATTAGACAGACAAGACAGTTCATGTCAATAATAGCTTTGCCTAAGATACTGCCTAAGTATAAATACCGTCATAGCAATAATATATTTGTAATGTTTTTTTTTTTTATTTACGTGAATAATTCATGAAAATGATGTAAATGAAATTAAATACTCTTACAAGTGTACAAGTCTGTCAAGCACTCAATCAGTGTACAATCAGTCTGACATTTATTATAATAAAATTTTTGATTTTTTAACAAGATGATAAGCTTTTTTCGTGACTAATAGACAAAAGGAATGGTACACCAGAAGTTTTCAAAAATGAGTACCGCATTTGGAATATCTGAAATCTTCGTGTCGAAAATGAATTGAACAAATATAGGTATGTTCTCATGGTAGCCACTTATATCCATTCCAATAATTCTGGACAAATATTATAGAGATCTCCTTTTTTCGTAACCGATGCGGAAGAATATAAAACAATTTTAAATGATATTAGTCTTCAATAACAATGGGTTCGAATAGTCCATTAAGTAAGTAATTCATATTAAGAAATAGGGTCTAAATACTATCCACTGTTTCAAAACATACATACAACACACATATTTTGAGTTATTAATTAACAATATATGATTAAAATAAAATACTGAAATCAATTTGCAACTACATTCTTCCTAATTATTTGTATTTGTAATGTATTCGAATAGTTTATACCTATTTGGTCCACTGATATGAATGTCCCTTGAATAATCTATATCTTATATAGTTCGTCTCTCTCACTCGACGGGCAATTTTTATGCGCGGAAATGAGATATACGATTAAGGAGCTCACCTTGTATTTTAACGAGCTCTAAAATATATTTAATCCATTAATAAATAAAAGATCTATATTATCGGCATAATTCTGCAATATTATATCATTTACGTTGTATTCTTTAATAATATTGTAACTTCAGAAAAATTCGCTGTCGGTTTGACGGAGAAAAGTCAAAATAAATTACTTATAAATATAAACAAAGAGGCGTACTATTGCGCGGCCGTCACGCGGCAGACTGATTCGTGTGCGGTGCATGCACCGCACTTGGGTGGGACACGTTTTTTACAAAGAACGTCTTATCTAGTGTAACATTGATATCGATGTAGTATGGTAATCGTATAGTTTAACGATATTTTTACTATACAAATGTATGAAAAGTGGTAGCAGGAATAATTTTTGACGTATAGTATCGCCAATTTACCATCGAGAAACACGATTGTATTGTCACCGACATTTTGACAGGGAGATAACTATCGTTAACTTTATTTTTACGATTAATTTTATTAAAATTGGCGAAATATGTCTTTATTACGCCAATACGAAGTGCCCTCGACGTCTTACTTTTATTTTGCCTGGCGTTTAGCCAGAGAAACAAGACAACGACGAGAGTTACGGTTTGTATAATTATTCCGTATTTCACTTTGCGAATAACTTACTACTGTGTCATTCAAATAATTATAAATGTTACTAACAGCGGAATTACCAAAAGAAGAATACTTCGCAAAGCCGAAGATCCAATGGACATATCGGAATCCGAATTCAAAAATAGGTACCGGCTCAATAAGCTAGCATTTAAATTTTTGTGCCAGGAATTACGCACAAAAACAAATTTGGCAGCTAGTAAAAGGATAAGCCTGGAGCTTAAGGTAATTTTAAATATACATTCCTAACTAAAATAACTTATAACTAGAATATTATTATAAGCATTTCATAATAAATTCAACTTGTATGGACCTTTGTTTTAGGTTTTATGCGCGTTATCTTTTTACGCAACAGGCTCATACCAACGAATAGTAGGTATGAGCAAGCACTTAGGGCAGACCAGTGTGAGCCGTTTTGTTAATCAAGTGACCGATGCGCTTAACGATCCTGTTATAGCTGAAAAATTTATCAAGTTCCCAACCTCCAGACTAGAAAGGGACCTTATAAAACAAAAGTTTGTATCTTTGATTACCAAATATATGAGTTATTTCTTTTGCACAAAGTCTGTTAATAGTCGATGAGTGAGAAACCTTCAATGATTAAATTTAATTTTAAATATTGGTTACAGATTTTACAGAAAGTTTAATATACCCGGTGTTTGCGGCTGTATAGACGCATCACAATTTCACATACACACACCAAAAAAAGAGATCGAACATTTATTTTACTGCCGGAAACATTTTCATTCGATAAATGTACAAATTGTAAGTTTTACAATCCCAGCATATACCCAATATATAATCTGGGAATAAATATATAAGGCCGACATCACAAAACTAAATACTAATATATTTTATGATTTTTGTAGGTTTGTGATAGCGATTGCCGCATCTTAAATGTAAATGCGAAGTATGGAGGAGCCACCCATGACGCTTTTATATGGGAGAATAGTAGGGTTAACCATTACATGCAACTATTGTATCGCAATAATGAGCAAGGATGGTTATTAGGTATGTATTATTAAAAGGCAATAAAACAAAGTTAATGTACAATCCTTACTAATATTATAAAGGTGAAAGTTTGTAAGTATGGATGTATGGATGTATGGATGTATGGATGTTTGTTACTCTTTCATGAAAAAACGGCTCATCAGATTTTGATGAAATTTGGTATAGTGATAGCTGACACCCTGGATTAACACATAGGCTACTTTTTATCCCGAAAAATGTAGTGTTCCCGTGGGATGAGTCAGGAAACCAAATATACATATTTTCTACTCTTTCAAATTCAAATTGTTGGCACGGGATGTCCTCTCCTACGGAAGGGAAATATAGTCGACGGCACGCGGGAAATATAGTTAGTAGACACGCGAAATAATATGTTCTTGATGTGGATTGGACTCAAAAACTATCTGCACCCGGGCGAAGCCGGGCCGGGCCGCTAGTACAAAATATTTATAAAATAACTATATTTTAACAGGAGATTCTGGATATCCTCAAAGACCCTGGTTAATGACACCCATACTAGGTGCACCTGAAGGAAGCGCTGAAGCACATTACACGTTTGTCCACGCAAAGGCTAGAGTGGCGATCGAAAACACGTTTGGGCGATTGAAAAACAGGTGGAGATGTTTGAGCAAAGATCGCACTCTTCACTATGAACCGGACAAATGTGCTAAAATAATCATAGCTTGTTGTGTACTTCACAATTTAGCCCTTCAGTTCGGCGTAGTTGATCCAGAAGCCCTACCCGAAGAAATAGTGGAACATGGTACTCCATTAATAGAGGAAAATGAATCTTTCGAGGGCGATCTCTTACGTGGCCGTGCTTTGCGAGCACTGCTTGTAAATCGATTTGCTACTTAATTATTATTACTTTATTTTTACAATATATTTATGCATATAATAATACATTGGTTCCAATTATTTTTTGATACAATCCTAGTCCTCAGCAATTA
The DNA here is from genome assembly GCA_023078785.2 of Hyles euphorbiae. Classification (NCBI taxonomy): domain Eukaryota; kingdom Metazoa; phylum Arthropoda; class Insecta; order Lepidoptera; family Sphingidae; genus Hyles; species Hyles euphorbiae. Next base: position 3,729,366 of record CM041041.1, on the reverse strand, counting down.
CGAACTCATACAAATCTAAAAAATTAGAACACGTGGTATATATTAGTTTTCAATACACTTTTTTTATTAATAAGTATAGAAATACGGTAGGGAGAAACGAAACAAAAAAGTATAAAATTAGTCTTTATTAAATTTTGTGTTACATCCAACACTGGTCATTCTCACAATAAACAATGCCTAACTCGCGGCTCTCTAGATTATGAAGTCGTAATGTTTATTGTATAAACAATACGAAAATGGCAATTAAACATATTATTAATTAAACTTATATAAATAAAAAACAGATTATCTAGTCTCTCATATGTGAAAGTGCAGTCAAAACAATATATTTGACTGAAGGTCTATAAATAAATAACAAATAATAATAATCTTTATTATACTTTACCAGAATTACAATAAGAAATATCAGTGATATCTACACTAGGCAATGCCTGTCTTGTGGCCATCATGAACAAGTAGTCACATGATATAGAATATAATGGACTCTTGTACACTTTAGTAATTAAAGTGTAAAACAATCTTAAAATTAAGTTATAACTAATACAAGGTATCACAAGCATTGTGGAAACAAAAAATAATAACATTACAAAACAGTGAGTCATATAAATGTAGTGATAGTGAGATCCGTAAGCATAAAACCTAAAGGAAAAATTACATATAAAAAATATCATATTATGTTTAACTTACACATCTAGATAAAATATTAAAACTTAATAAGAATCATTGAGATCAAAGAAATTAAATTTATAGCTAAAAAAAACTGTGTGTGTGTGTAATCCGTAAGCATAATAATACTAAATAAAAAATATCATATTATGTTTAACTTACATATCTAGATAAAATATTAAAACTTAATAAAAATCATTGAGATCAAAGAAATTAAATTTAGAAAAGCTAATAAAAACTGTGTGTGTGTGTGATCCGTAAGCATAAAACTAAAGGAAAATAATACTAAATAAAAATTATCATATTAAAATTAAAAGTCATTAAGATCAAAGAAATTAAATGTGTGTGTGTGTGTGTGTGTGTGTGTGTGTGCGTGTGTGCGTGTGCGTGTGCGTGTGCGTGTGCGTGTGCGTGTGTGTGTGTGTGTGTGTGTGTGTATGTGAATGATGTCTGGCTCTATTTATTTATTTCTAAATGTTTCTATTAAATCTAAGGCTTTTTTCATTATCTCTTGCCACTGTGCTTGTAATTGCAACTCTGTATCTCGTTGGCGCAGTTCTATATCCCTTATACGGATCTTCTCCTTTTCCAATTCAAATATCATATTTTCTCTTTCTCTTGCGTCTTTTCTGGCATTTTCTTCACACGCCATGAAATAATCCTCGATTTTTTTTCCACTTTCTGGTTTCTTTTTCTTTTTCATTTTTAATGTGTCGTGTGGGGCTGTAGAAGTTGAGGGGGTGGGTGATTTCCGAGGTGCGGCCATAGGGGAGGTGATCGTTGGTTCACAATTACTTGTGCTTGGGGTATTCCAATATTCTTCACCTGTAAGAATATATGTAAAATGAAACAAAATAAATATCTTGAAAGTACCTAATCAAAACCTACCACATTATTTGCCACAATACTTGCAATCTCTTTTTGTTTACATCTAATGTCCTAGGTGAAAGAAACACAAATATTTGTCAATTATTTAAAACAATTGTATAAAAAATTTAGATTTAAAAATATTTATTGTGAGTTAACTTTTAGACATTGGCAGTTGATGTTGATGTTTTAGATAATTTCTTGGACTCTTACAAAAACCAGTAACTTTTGAAACTGCATATTATACCAGAAAAAATCTTAAGACACAGCGTTTCCCAAGTTATATGACATAAATTTACACACATAACTCAGAAAAGTCAGAGATGTGCCCTGGGATTCCAACCCACAACCACTGTTAACATCTTGGCAGTCAAGTCTAGTTTGTTTACAAACAGGCCAGGATAATCAAAACACATACACTATAACAGTGAAAGAAAACATAGTGAAAACAACAACAAACACACAACACAACAACCACCATACCATAGCAATTTCTATGGTGTGTAGAGTCTGCCAACCCACACAAAGCCAGCATAGTTGACTATATGGTCTAACCAGTCTCAGTCTTACTCTCAATTGTAGAGGAAGCCTCTGCCCTGCAGTGGGATGTATATGGTCTGATGATATAGTATTATGTTTATTTTTAATGATATACCTTTCATACGTTAAAAGTTTTTTTTTTTTCAAATCATTACTAACTTTCAATTTATATCAACTGATAAAGATTATCTTTTTATATTATTAAACAGATTTGAAATTAAGTAACATTCAAATTACTTACACACATTTTCAGACACAGATTCAATTGTTGGCACTTCTATTGATTGTTCCACCTGAACAAAAATTGAATTATTTAACTAAGATTAATGGTAATCTACTAAAACTCACTGAATAGAAATATTATGTAAATATTTATAAGGTTGGGAGAACAAATTAGGTAATCTATATCCATATTTCAAATATTATATGCAGTAACAACAAAGAATGTAAACTAAAATGCTGTATAAATTATACATATATATATTTTTTGATGATTTAAAAGAGCATAATTCACAATTATAGGATGCTTGCAGCATATTACTGTAGAAATTACTTTGGGGATGTCTTTGTTCTATAATTAACTTTATATGGCATTTGATGATGGTTCAGATTATTTCAAATTACAATTTATATAAAGATACAAACCGTGCCAAAACCAACTTCTGCCACACTCATCCCAACAGCAGCCTGTACACCTATGATCCCAAGCACTCTGTTCTCAATATCGGTGAGGCACATTTTTAGAGGTGGGCCACCTCCTGTTCCCTGGAGAGACCTCTGCAGTTTTGCCCACTTTCTTTTGGTATTATTTTTTAAATCTGTCCATACCTGGCACAAAAAGTAAAAAAATAATTAAATAATGTTAAAGTCAATGATTTCTTAGGTTTACGCAAATGTTACTCATTGAAATAAAACTATTATTTGCGCGGACAATCCGCCCCACCACGGAAGCTATAAAGTAATCAAAACGTTGCGTCGGGAAGACTAAAATGTAAAAATTAAACCAAATCCGCGATAAAATCCGTATATAATAGTTTTATTTCAATGTTAAAGTTACTGTCAAAAACTTCCTGAATTTAATTATAAAAGCATAAACAAAATACATTAGCAAACTTCACTCACTTTTCTCCACTTTTCTTCACTTCTTATCTCTCCAACACCTTGGCTATTCAGAATTTCTGTGAGTTTTTTCCACATTTGTATAGCCCACTGGCGCCCATTGGGTAGACTAGTCGGCTTTGATAAATCTCCATGTCTTGGCAAAACAAACACCCAGAATAATAAATTATAAAGTAAATAGAAGAGAAAAGCAAATAGTATAATATGTTTCGTTCGCCTAAACCGACATTAATGTAGACCGTAAACAATTCAACATTGTGGATCATGTAGGTGTTATAAAGTTACGGCTTCCTCAATCGTAATTATTGTTTTGAGTACTTACTTTTCCATGAAGTCAACCATCAAAGAAAACTGAGTTAAAGTTGTTCTTGAGGACATGTTATAAATTTATTACAACTTCGAGCAACAATTCAAACACCGCGCGGCGCGAAAGTAAAAAGTCCAAAGTGATGGCAATTTTCAAACAAAAAATGGCTACGTTCGGAAATCTAAAAACATAACTGCCTCGATAATTGTATTGTAATTAAAATACAAATAATAAATATATTTTTTACTTTATTATTAATTGTCACAACTTTCTACACCAATATAATGCATGATAATATTTTTTGTTATTTTAAAATAATTATTGATTGTTTAACAAATACGATGAATGACAATTCCGCACGAATCATTCAATTGCATTCATTCCTAGCCTAAAATTATCTATATTTTTGTGTTACTATAGTATCGTAATAGTATCGAGTTCACGAGAGTATGGTTAAACGATTCATGCTACCGATATGGAGTAGTAATAGTATAGTAATCGTTGTCACGATACTATTACTATACGATACTTCAAATTATTCCTGCTTGGGGTACAGAACAATGATTCAAGCAAAGAATTCGCGGGCGAATGTGTAAGGCGAGTCTTGACACCTTTGGTTTGCGGTATGAAAGGAATGTTGAATGTAGATTGTAGGTACATTACGTTTTTTTTTATTTTGTTTTGTTTATATAACAAGGAGATTGGGTTGTTATACGAATGCAAAGAAAAATGCGTTTATAAAAATAAAAAAAACTCTGAAATATATCTAGGGCAGACACATCTTTTTCTAGTCGTTGTCTTTTAGTGCCAACTGCCAACCCTTAAATGACAAATGTTCTTAATAATTTAATTTTAGAAAATGTATATGATTGTTACATTAAGTCTTACAAAATTATTTGAAAAAATTGGAAACAATTTCATTAAAATTGTGACGTTTACAAGCCCTTTGCGAATATATTATTGTGGATAACAGTGCTAGTTTTATATTTCCCACACAAACGTCGTGATCATATGCATGAGCTCATAATACGGATTCTATAGGAATTGCTCGGAAATTTAGGCTTCCGAATGCCTTATCTGAATTGCTAATACTGTCCTGGTTTACATGAAGTTATTCTACGTTTGTTCGGCAAAAGAACCAAATATTGTCTGCAATATTTTTTACTATGCGGATATTTTAATGTAACCGAGGATATAGTTATTTTGAGGTCCCATTTTATTTTATGATGAACTTATTTCAGGATACATAATTTAAGGGCCAATTATGAAGTATTGGTAGCTGACAAGCTCGTTTAAAATATAAATTGTGGTGAAAGAATCGAAGGAGATATGTTTGAAATGTAGAAGTTGGGGCTATATCGGATATACCTGCCCCTATAAAATGTATGAGAGTTTTTAATTTGTCAATCGTCGTAATTTATTACCCAAAAATGTCAAGATAATGAATGAGTTGACGTGTGTATTTCCCATGGGGTAGGTAGAGGTTATTTGGTCTTGGCTGGTGCTTTTGAAGGGTCGTCCTATAAGCGCCATTCACATAAAATAAAGCTTATTTTCGTAAGCCTATTGCCTTGTAAGGTACAACCAAACACTCATACCAAGTGGATTGCCTAACGTAGAAGTTGTAGTATATGTATAAAAAAACATCAAGATTGCAGTATACACTAATTCCTTATTTATTAATTCTTCACTCAACAACTTCTCATCGTAATGTCACAGCGATGAACGACTGAATACCAGTCTATGTCCATGTCACTGACACGCTGTTTATTGACTCAAGTCGATGTGTTGCCAACACAAATAATTATTGTATAAATATTTATGCCGGTAAGATATTAAATATCGATAAGAGTTATGTAAATATTGAGTATGTTTGCAAAATGTATGTGTACATACACATAACATTATTAATAAGACATATAAACTTTTGCGCGAATGAATTTCTGAACCGATCTTATGAAAATTGAGGAAATGTTCACCCTGGAACTCGGGAAAAGATATAGGATATTTTTTACCCCCCTAAATTTAATTCCTAACAAAAGAAAACGTATGGCGAAAAATATCAGATAATTGTTTCTAGCCAGATTTATTTAAGATTTATAAATAATGAATATTGTAGGGATCAACGCTAATAAATAAAGTAACCAAGAAATTGTATTTTACTGGTGCTATAGAATGTTCAGTTTTGTCAAGAAAACGACCTCGTTATCACAAATACCATCTTTGAACTTCCAGCTAGAAGGCTGTACAGCTGGACATCTCCAAAGCATAAACATGACCATATCATGCGAAACCAAATTGACTATATACTGATCAACAACCGATTCAAGAACTGCATAAAGAGCGTAAAAACATACCCTGGAGCTGATATACGATCTGACCATAACCCTGTAGTCGCTGTGTTGGCATGCACTCTCAAGAAAATACATAGGAAGAAACATACCAAAACTAACATCCAAGCTATTAACGACAAACTTATACGATCTAAAGTGTCAGAAGAGATAAATGAGTGGGCATTGGACAACATAGAGAAATCACCAGATACTGTGGAATCAAAGTGGAAGACGTTGAAAACTAAAATTACAAAAATCAATGACGAATTGCTTCGACCGAGAAAATGGAACTATAAGCAAGGTTGGATGACAGATAAAATTTACCAGCTCATGGAAGAGAGAAGAACTTATAAACACACAGACTCTGAAAAATACAAAAGCCTAGACAGAGACGTACGAAGGGAAGTGCGATTCGCACGAGACTCCTGGCTCAAAAAGAGATGTGAATATGTAGAAGAATTATATGCAAAACATGACGCATTTAACCTACATAAAGAAATAAAAATCATGACTGGAAACCGAAACGTCTCACAACACCCATTAGTTGACGCAAACAATGTACCGATTCTTGACATTGCGAAGAAAATATCTATGTGGGAGCAATACATCACTTTTCTGTTTGCAGATGATTCTAGAAACGTAGTAACACCAGTTATAGATGACAACGGATATAACTTTTTAAAAGAAGAGGTGGCAACAGCTTTACGCCGTGCTAAATCAGGAAAATCTGCTGGACCAGACAACGCTAACATAGAAATACTCAAGCTTATTAAGGATAAACATCTAGGTGCACTGTTGAGTTTATTTAATGATATATATAATACCGGCCACATCCCCGATGATTGGCTTAAGTCGACCTTCATTACAATCCCAAAAAAGAAGACCGCAAAGAAGTGTGAGGAATTCCGTACGATCAGCCTCATGAGTCAAGTCCTTAAACTCTTTCTATCAGTAATACATGACCGAATAAGAAACAAATGTGACGAACATCTCAGCGACAGCCAGTTTGGGTTCCGAGCCGGAGTAGGCACAAGAGAAGCTTTGTTCTCCGTACACGTTTTAATTCAGAAATGCAAAGATATGCAACAAGACGTCTATCTTTGTTTCATAGATTATGAAAAGGCATTCGACAGAGTGCAACACGACCGCTTAATGGAACTACTCAGAAACATAGGATTAGACGGAAAAGATATTCGCATAATACAAAACTTGTACTGGAACCAGAGAGCTACAGTCACGATTGATGGTGTGGAATCCAAAGAGGTTGTGATTAGAAGAGGAGTGCGGCAAGGCTGTATTCTGTCCCCCACACTGTTTAATGTATACTCGGAAGCTATTATGGCGGAAGCTTTAGACAACCTGGACTGTGGCATAAAGGTTAACGGGCGCCTTATCAACAACTTGAGGTATGCCGACGATACAGTTCTCATAGCTTCTACTGAAATGGAGCTACAGAAGATCGTAGACAGAGTAAATGAGTGTAGTGAAAGGGCTGGTCTTAGAATGAATGTCCAGAAAACCAAGATAATGGTGATCTCAAAAGATTGTGGTCTACAGCCAAATATAACGGTATCTGGTCAAAGACTCGAAAGGGTTAAGGAAATACAAGTACCTGGGTACCTGGCTTACAGACGAGTGGGATTGCGATACTGAAATTAAGGCTCGCATTGAAGTTGCTCGAAGTGCGTTCAGTAAGATGAAAGGGGTGCTCTGCAATCGCAATCTTAAGATATCACTGCGCACTAGACTTCTTCAATGTTACATCTGGCCGATAGTTCTTTACGGATGTGAGGCATGGACCATCAAGGAACACCTAGGCAAACGCTTGGAAGCATTTGAGATGTGGACCTATAGACGTCTTCTATTAATATCTTGGACTCAGAAAGTGACTAATGAAGAAGTCCTACGACGAGTTGGTCAAAACCGCAAACTTTTGAAAACCATCAAACAAAGAAAAGTTGCATATTTAGGACACGTGCTTAGACATGATAAGTACGAGCTCCTTCAACTTATAATGATGGGAAAAGTAGCTGGCAAAAGGAAAGTAGGTCGGAGGAAAAAATCATGGTTACGAAACATCAGAGAGTGGACAGGGATTGCGAGCGCCGCAGAACTATTTCGCCTCGCACGAGACAAGGGACAGTATGCTGAGCTGACTGCCAACCTTCACTAGTTGGAGAGGCACTACAAGAAGAAGATAAAATGATGGCCAATCTAAAGAGCAAATAAATTCGGTTTGTTCTTAAACATCTTGACTGTATAATATAATTTACATAAAAAGCTCGAACTCCATCTGTTGCCTATTAATTTCCTATCCCAAATTAGAGGAAGTTACCACAGCCTTCAAACCGCTCTCCTTTGTAGATCGAGGCCGCGAAGTAACATGAAGGCAGGTTAGTCGTGACGAAACTTAATGACTAATGTAATTATGACGATTGGCCTTCAGTCCAGTCTAGTCTAGAATCTAGATTAACTCTGGTATTTACTTTGCGATTGTTTTAGCCCAATCGTATACGTAGGCGTTATTTATCGGGTTTCGTGCTATTTAATACATGCGGAATTGTATCGTGGGAATTGGATCTTTGTAAAATTCGGTTTTGAATGCTTTGGAATGATTGTATAACATTCTTAGCTATGAATGTACAACGGAAATTAGCAAATAAATGTTACACAGGTGATTAAAAAGCTCTGTCGGATCCAATAAAGTTATTAATGTGTTTTTATTATTTCTTAATTTGAAAGATCCGTTTCCAATAATAAGATAAATGAAAAATAGGCTAACTCACATTACAACGTTTTCGAAATGTAAGAATGTGTGTTGTTGTCAGAATTTAATAGAATTTAATATTAAATAATTTGTATATATTTCGTATTTTTAATACTACAATTAAGATACTCAAATGCTCGTCTTGGAGCGAGCAGGTATTTTTATTGCCATACTGTATATTTAGCCTGCGTTCCACTGCTGTACACAATTTCTATAGAACATCAAAAGCTTAAAGTATAAGCACGTGGTATCCGCTTCTCCTTTCATTAATCTTTTCGCACAAGTTCGTCGGTTAAGATTGGTCTTTATTTGATTCATTTCAATGGGATTTAAACTGGATTATAGACACAATAGAAAGTCCTTGACTACTACCGCTTCCTCGTCAAACATCTTTTAGGCAGTCCGTGTAAGGCTTCATTAAAAATATTATGTTAGAGGACTTATTCTTCCATTACTGAGACATTTTTTTTATAGAACACATCGTGCCGCTGGTGTTTAAGTATAAACTGCACTGCTATCGCACATTACCATATTTTTCACCATCACACATACCATAAAAAACTTGATCGAAATCAGTCCATTCGTAGAAAGTTTCATGGATAAATATATAGATACATACATCAAACTCTTATGCGTATGCGTCGTAAATATGCGTTGGCTTAAAAATAATCAAGCATTCTATCAGCAAATTCATTGTCACACCGTCACACCTATCTTACCCATATCCAGGGGCCCTACTATATAAATCCGAAATTCGAATCTTCGTGACGTTTTTCGTTTCGAAACCTACTCTGTAACACGAAATTCGAATCTTCGGATCGAAGAAAGAATGGGGCCCTACTAAATTCATCCGAAACGAAGTTCAAAACTTCGGATGATCGAAGTTTACATACGATACGAATGTACCTATATATACTTATGGTCGTTATTGACTTATGGTCGTAACCATAGACTTATGGTTACGACGTATGTTATACAAATCCGAACATTTACAGAGTAGGTACATTCGCATCGTCACAAACTTCGTTCGTCCGAAATTTCGAACTTCGTTTCGGATGAATATAGTAGGGCCCCTGACTTCAAGTAAACTTTATATTATATGGCCTCATGTTACATAAGACAAGGCGAGTGAGCACAATGCACATGTTACGCTGGCATTATTCAGCGTCTAGGGTACCTAGGGCAAATCTCTATGACCTGTTACGGTGGTTGTATCATCAAGTACTTTCACCTACTGAAAGTGGGTTTTGATGTTACGCGACCACTGGGATATATGGGTGGAGAATGTGCTTAGAAGCCCTTTGTTATGTCCGCTAGTATTGAGAAATACTCTTAAAGCCTAACATAAGGTACATTTAAATGGAGTTATTGTGTCTACAAAATATATGGGTTGTGATTTTATTTGTTTAATGAAGGACTTTCTTGGCGTGTTGTGGCTTGAATCGTGAGTAAGGAGCATAGATTTAGTGTCATTGATTATATTCTACGGGTGATATCATTTTTAGTGGTCAAATGTTTGTGTTTAGATCAAATCGGAGTTTTCTGAATACCGTATCTCTAGGGTTGAGCTTAGATTACATTTGATGCTTTACCCTTTTAGACGTTTTATTACTATTTAATTCCATATTGTACATCACTGCATTGGGAAACAATTACAGTAAATAAATAACATGACTACAATTATGATTGTTGCGGCCTTATTACACTAGGTGTTTTCTTCCAAGCAACCTTGGAAAATATTTGTTCTCGTAGATATAAAATCGACTCGAATTGGTAATTTCTTACTGCGTATTTTGATAATCTAATTTTAAATAATATCTAACATCATTTTGATTACCATGTAAGTGGGTCACGGCAGTGTTATTGTTACAATTAGACAGGTTATATAAGCGTCATAGAGTGAATTGGTACTGAATTTAAGTAGGAAAATATCGTGAGAAAAGTGTGTGTTAATTATAATTTCTTGCTTGTGTAATATGTGCCACATAGTGGAATACTTAGGCTTGCCTACTGTAATACTTTCTCGTGGGAGTCGAGATTTAGAGTATAAGTTTTCTGTGTCCCGATTTTTTCAACATAATATAGCATAAATTTTTAGATGTCAATGTGAACAGCTTATTCGTCGTATTTCTTTCGGCGAGTGAGATAGCCGAATGCTCACTACCCCTTTCGATTTGAGTGGCCTGCAAAACATCTATGATCCAAGCCCTGTGTTTTTTTTTTTTATCTCTGGCCCGGCATAGTGGCGGCATTGCACCTGATGGTAAGCGCAAATGCCGCCCAGGCAGAGTATCCATTGGCATCGGACGGCAGTCGCATGCCAATGGAAACAATTATGCCGGCCTGCTATTTGAATGGGCGGCAGTGATCACTTACCATCAGATGTCCTGTTTGCTCGTTTGCCGGACCTACGCAATAAAAAGGTCCCATCGTCTATATAATAGGTTGGAAGATGACAAAGCGAGTATAAATGGAACGGTAGTTTAGAAGTGTAAATAATATTTATTTCATTCGATACCCATTTTGCACATGTCATGCCATTTAAGATACACCAAGTTACTTGATAATTACTCAAATGTAATAACAATTAATTAAGGGAATATTTACAAATCGCCCGCCATTATCCACCTATGGGAAACTATGCGATGCCACCGAAACGCGCGGGGCTTTTAATAAGATAATTCGTATCAAATTAACTTTATCTCTTAAGCTGTCAATTATAAAATTGTTCTTGGTAGCGAGTGTGTTTTATTCGAGTCGTTAATCTTACTTAATGTAATGGCAGCATTGTTGAATGTCCTCTTTATTAATCCTATTATTTATTTTCTTTCTGTCGACGCCATTTTACAACTACTTGATAGCGGTAAGTTCATACTTGGAACAATCCAGCTTCTTATTAGTCTTTTGTTGCAAATTTCGGATTGAACTTCGTGACTCAATCTTTCGTAATGTATGAGTTTATAAGTATTAATTTTATTACTTAAAAATGTAAAGACTTTTTTTGCTAGTATTTTACAGCTTTTCAAGGAATTATCGCAATCGATTCGAGTCAGACGTGATTTATTCACATGTTAGATTTAATTATAAATTAACCCAATACGTGGTTTAATTTATAAAAGTCTGTAGTCTATAGATTAGTTTTTATAACAAGGACCTCTTGTAAGCCGCAAGCTAGGGCGGAGTACTCTATGATCCGAAAGGAAGTTCGAATGTTCGAATTAAGTTATAACTTTTTAAAACTAAACACTATTCTCTATGATTTGTGTCATTCACTCAGAACATGTCTATTGTTACGACGTATGATAGAGTATTCGAACCTCGCTTTAGATCAGAGAAACCCCACAGTTTCATGACAAACCATTCCGTATAATGAGAGAATTCTCGACACGAAAACGTTACAATTTATCTGTCGCAGAAGCAAACTATAAAACAGTAGTTTAATTCTAAAATAATTATATCCGACTTTAGATTACGGCGATAAACATTAAATCCAACAGATAAGCACTCAATAGTTATGGATGTGTTATTGCGTTTCTAGTAACTTCTGTTATCCCAATTATATCTATTACGTTTCTAACAGTTTTATTTAATCTTTCCAACGTGATTCTTTTGTACAGCTTGATAAAATGTGTAATATAGTTATGGGTGCATCGCTAGATATTTTAGTAGGTATCCGCAGAGTAGTATAAAAAAGAGAATAGAAATGAAATTCATATGAATCTGATAACTCGGATTTACGATATGCCCTACTATACGATACGATACTTGTATTGTATCAGCCCATATAAGTTCCACTGCAGGGCACGGGCCTACTCTACAATCGAGAACTCGATTGGGACTGGGAGTGGTTAGGCCATATAGTCCACCACGCCGCGCTGGCCTCGTGCGGGTTGATGGGCTTTGCACACCATAGAATTTTTACAAATCGCTATGGTATGCAGGATCCTCACGATGTATGTATGTAATACTATGCTTATTATATTGAAAAAATATTTTTGGCAAGGTTTTGATTTACTTAAAAAATAGGATAAGTGTAGGAAATGTATTAGGTACGTATATTTTTTGCTCTAACATAAAATACAATGTAAAATTCTCGACAAATACGTTACAAACATTGTGTTGTTCAGGAGCTCTGCCACTTTTATCCTGCAGTAAAGTTTTTAGTGCCCTCTCCCATTAAGGGTAGGTGCACAAACCCCTTACGTCTCCATTAGGCAGCGTGTACACTTCATAATTCGTTCTCCGTTTATTCAAATTTATGCAGTCCCATATAGTTTGTAATGAGGATATCCTGCGAAAAAAGCGGTTCGCTGTGCCATATATTACGTTTCATTGGGGGTGACTGAACTACATTATCGTACATAGAAGTTAGTTCACGCCTGTATGACTAAAGGGGTATATAGTAACGTAGAGAATCGTCAGATATTTATAGTTGTTTTGTTAAATAATAATGATTGAATTCTCTGTTTTCGGATTTTAATTTCGGAAATTGTTTATAGAAGTTTAATTGGGTTTGTTGGATATCGAGTGCTATTGTTTGATGTGAGTTCGAATTCAAAAAAAGGTAGAGAATGAAAGGATGATGGGCGTTTTGGTACCCATGTCCAATCAAAATGAATTTACCCTCGTTGGATAGCTTTTTTTAAGAGAAGAAAATAATATTATGGCGAAAAACCTGTATGTATTGTCCGTTTTGAAATATAGGCGTCAGAAGATATTGGATATACATGTGTAATAACCGACTAATTCCGTAACTGTTTAATGTGCTGAAGAGGGCTATACCGAGGCTGATATCAAGAGCGTATTTAATCGGAAAACTAACTTATAATACATGCAGATATAGCTGAATTAATTCGAGGAAATACTACATTATAGGTTAATTGTCAATTAACTTTTTTTCCCTTTTTTGTATGGACGCGTATAAACTCAGTCCGTATTCCAGAAGGGGTAGGCAGATGCTAGTAGCTATGCTATGCTAGGGTGCTACCAGGTCAATCATGTTTCCAGGCTGACCATGAATAAAATTCCATAAAATGAAATGAAATGAAATGAAAATTATTTATTAAATCCATTTAAGATGATCTACATCATTTAGATTCAATCATTTTTTTTTCTATGACCTGGTTTGGAAAGCAGTTTTCACTAGAGAAGAACGGGCAAGAAATTCTGTAGTGTTGTTCTTTTACAATTGGTTTAAATCACAACAGTTCATTCATAATTTGTCATAACATTTTAAATACGAGCATGTTTACATTATACTTATTTAATATAGCTGAGTGAAGCAAATTCGAACGAACGAAGAATCAGTCATTATATGCTTTGTTGGTATTTTTAAACTGGATGTACTACAGAACAGTTTAAAGCAATTTTAGACCAAAAAACTTCGCTACGAAATGCAAGTTCGGATCCCAGAACCACTTTGGGTATTTTTTGACAAGGCTACTTACTCGAGAATACAATGAAAAAGATGGAGTATTGTTTAAATTTTTTTTTTGGTTAATTGTTTTACGTCATGAAGAAAAGTCGAACGCCAGTTGGCCCTTGCAAGTGAATGTTCTAAAACGAACTACAATGTGCCTGACAGGGATTTCGATCACGTACCTAAAGACAATGTTCTTGATAGAAACCTCAGAATTCCTAAAATACTATTCGAAAATGAGGAAAGACGGATGCAACAATGAGAAAAACCGCTTGCACTTATTGCTTCATCGCAATGATGTATTTATTTTAGACCGTGGGCTAAGAAAAAGTTTAGGCAATATCAAACACAACATATATATGAATACAAAATATGAAAATAAAAAAGAATATGGATACGAATACTACGTTTTTTTCGACAAAAAACCTGGGACATACACAACTTTCTCTTCATGAAAATTATTCCCGACTGGTTACAATATGCCGATGGGTAGTGGAAGTGGTTAACGGCCGAATCAAAAGATATTTTAAGCTATTGTGCCTAATATATTTTAATTAATACAATTCATAATATGTTTGCGGACTTTTCGATTGCAACAGCAATAATAAATAACTTCCACTATTCAATTTCAGATGGCCAAAACGCAGAAGTTTTTCTACAAAAAATAACTGAAAAAATGTAAATCCCAAACATATTGTACAATTATGTAGAAGAAATGTAATGAAATCTAGTGATATGAAATGTAGAAAAATTATGTGCGTGGTGCCTTGTTGGTAAACGGACTAGACGCGATTGCGGTTTCCAATCTCAGGGCACACCTCTGACTTTTCGGTGTCATGTGTGTATTGACATAGTCAATCACCACGCACTAAAACGGTGAAGGAAAATATCGTGAGGGAACCGGCATACCTTAGCGATTTATAACAAAATCTATGGTTTCCATATAGTCCGCAAACCCGTTCTAGGCCAGCGTGGTGGACTATATGGCTTAACCACTCTCAATCGTACTTTCGTTGTAGAGGAGGCCTGGGCCCTTCAGGGGGACGTATATGGGCTGATACAGATGAAAAAGAAAAAAGATCAAATAACAGAAGAGATGCTTTTCAGAGATTGGAAGCCAATGATATGGCCGATTTTCCACGATTAAGTGAACAAGACGTGATATTGCTATCATTGGGGACATACCAGTTAAAACTACCACCTAAATAACAGTTTATATCTCATCGAAACTTATTGAGAAGATGCTATGGAGGACATAACTGACTACGGAATTGTGACTTTTGCGTGTACGTATACAGTACCGACATATGAGAGTAATATTATACTTTAACAATACCAGCCCATTAAACGTCCCTCTGCAAGGCATGCCTTAGCAATCGAAATACCGACGTATCAGGCTATAGTCCACGCTGGCCAAGTGCGGGTTGCCGAACTTTAACTAGACAGAAATTCTAGAATATCTCTATGATATTCAGGTTTCCTTCATGATGTTTCCATCACCGTTATAGTGCAGGGTAATTGAGTATCACTCTACACATGGCTTTGAGAAAACAGGAGTGTCCTGGGATTATAATAATACCATGTCAATTTGGAAAAAAAAACAATAATAGTATGTGTACATAATATGATGTAACAAAAAATGTTTAACTATAAATTAAGATTTCTTCGATTGGACAGCGAATTAGGTCAAGCGCCCTTGATATCATTAATCTACACTAAAATACCTTTCTAACGATGTATCACTCATTCCGATTGGAGCTGGTACCAGGTTCCATACATTTGTGCCCATTGTCCTTTGTTTTGGTGTCAAAAGTTGTCTATAGTTACCAAGGAAGAAAGTTCATAAATTCATTTGACCATGCATGGTGGACACTAATATAAGTTTGGCTTCATTATGTGGGGTGAGGAGCTTGCCCAGCAGTCCCTCTGTTGCATAATATAGTAACATGAAATCAGTTAGGTAGGTACCTAAAGGTCATTTACACAATTCTATGCAAAAAGTTAGAAGCGTGGCTGACAAAATTTTTATATAGCAATGACGAAACTGCAAAAAAATAACAATTGATATCCATCAAATATGAGTAAGTACTTTCTGAATATAACACAGCACCTCCATTTATACGGCGGTGACGTCACGTGTTAAAAAAATATATGCACGACGCGAGCTTAAAGGTTTTTGTACAAACACAAAAACGTTTTAAAATAAAAACGTTTCGTTGCAAAAAAGGTTTTGTCAATCATGTTTTATTTTGTTCGGTTTATTCCCTAGTATGTTGGATGTCCGATTTTGTACAACTATTTTCATGAAATAATTGAATTGAATGCCGGGTGTGGGGTGTTCTCAATTTATGTTGTTTTTGTATCTATTGTACTTTGAATAGTCAGTGTTCGACTGGATTGTAATTAAAAAGCAAGCACTTGTTTTAATCTAACTTATAATCAATTGTATTGTTACTGACAGCTTGGCATGACAAGAATTAAGACATGTTATAAAATATAATATCTCAGGTATCAAGGTTGTCAAGATATCTAATGGGTTCTGGTATCTGGTGGTACATTCCGTACGCAATCTCATTACATTGTAACACGTGTCTTATTTTGGTCAAAATCGAATTAACAACTACAAGTTTCTTTCTCGCTCACACTCATTGATTGTGATAGGGACAGCAATCGGTGCCAAATGGTAGGGCGGTGCACATAAAGTGAACAAGTAATACAACTTTTGACATTTGTTTGGTCACAACGTCCCAGATTCAGATGTCGGCAAATAATACATTTTTCTTCGTTTTACTTGTTCAACTTCGACAATTGGAACAAAAAATCATCACGTAGCGAGCTAAAAGAATGTCGGGCACTTGTAATTTGCAATAAAATGGAATGAGTTGATTTTGGCAGCGGAGTCCAGGCGCGTTCAATCTAAATGTTCTACATGTTGAGTGTTACATAATTTTGCAGGAAATCATGCAACGTTGATATTATGTGGCTAGTTTAATTCGAAATAATAGGCAGTCAGTATGTTATTTTTTAGACTGAGCATCATCATCATCATCATCATTTCAGCCATAGAAAGGCCACTGCCTCCCCCAAGGATTTCCCATCGACCTGGTTAAAGCGGGATGAGAAGGAACCGCATATACTTTTTTAAAAGACATGTTTTTTCCAGGTTCTTTTAGTAGTTTGTACATACATAAACTCACGCCTATGTCCCATTGGTGTAGGCAGAGACTATTAAGCGCCAAGTGCTACGTTTCATACATACATTGTCTTTCGCTTCTTCTACTGTCTTTAATCTCTTCATACACGCTTATTTTTCCTTTCTTTAAAAGGTCTCCTATTTCATTTTTATAGGACTGCCTCGGACGTCCTCGACCGTCTCCACCATGCATTCACGCACGCATTGTACATCTTTTTCGTCAGTCTCCTTTTATCCGTCCTTTCACTATGGCCAAATCATCGAAGCATCCCTTTCTCTATCTTAGTCACTACATCTTCTTTTAACCCACGTTTTTCCCTTAAAATGTGTATGTTTCATGATAAGAAAACATTAGTAGTTGGTAGTCAGCTGATTTATATATTAATGTTTGACAGCCTCCGTGGCGCAGTTGGTTAGACGCCGCCTGTGAAACGAGAGGCCGCGGGTTCGATCCCCGCACCGAGAGAAATGTTTGTGCGGCCCACAAATATTTCTTCCGGGTCTGGGTGTTTGTGAGACCGAAAAGTCTCTCGTAGTTCCTGATACCCACGACACAAGACTCGATCTTAGTGTGGGGTCAGGACTATGTATGTGACTGTTGGGTGTTATTATTATTATTATAAAATGTTATATTGCGTAAAAATGCAATTTATTTATTTAATGTTTAGAAAATCTCACTTACTCTTTAGTCTCGATAAATCGCATTACAAATTAAATGTTTTCACTCAATACCAAGTACGTGTTACAGTACATAAATCGCACAGTAGCCTCGTTATCGAACCAGAACCCGATCGAAATCTTATATATTTGATTAAATACAGTACTTTCCAATTAAACGGTTCGAATTGGGTCGCAGACTGTATGAGAGCGTTTCGTACAAACCGGTCCGGGTGAGAAGCGAACAATGCCGTTATAATTTCAATTTAATGATTCATTTGCCCATTGGAATTATGTCAAATGCAAATCTGTAGCATTGATCTTATCTGATTGTCTACTTCTCTTCAGTTCTATGAATTGGATCATAAATTGATTCATAGCTATGGATTTGTTGTAACCTTTTTGTGCCTGCTTTTTGTTTAGGTATACATATGGTTATCGTTGCAAGACGTCGCTGGATGCAGGCTGTTTCCAACAGGTCGATGTGTAGGTCCGTAGAGGAGGCCTATGTTCTTGTAGTAGTGAAGCAATGGAGTACTTGTGGCTGAAGATATATAGGAGAGAGGGAGGGAGAGAGAGAGAGAGAGAGAGAGAGAGAGAGGGAGAGAACACATGGGGTTGATGCAACACGACTTTTTACTTGTTATAGAAATAATTTATGATATAACTGCTTGAATTAATTTCAGATCCCTTAAATATTATTTTGAAGAATTTTATGAATGTTATTCCGCATCACGTAAAGTGAGCCATAAATAATAAAAATTAAAAATTAGATTTTTTAGTGTCTTGGATTTGAACCATGGACACTCTATCAGTCTAGTTTGCTCTTACTTAGCTTGTTGCCTCTAAATATAGGTTGTTTTCAATACTACACTGTTAATACTACAAAATTATTAAATTATGAAATAACTATGTTAAAGCAGCAATTTCAAACAATTCAACTTCATAAGTACAATCAACTCCAACGTTAGCTAATTTTAAACGATCACGAATTTAAAATAAGCTGGGAAAATTTCAGTTGGTGTTTAGAAGTGATGTCTGTGATTAGACCTGACGTTTTGACTTAAAAAGGTGTTTTACAGATTATTATCTGTCAATTTCGTATCACACTTACAATATTAGTGGAAAATAAAGGTGAAATACGCAAATCTGCACTAGACCAGCGTGGTGGACTATGGCCTAACCCATCTCAATTGAATTCTTGATTTTAGGAGTGTTAGTGCTAGCCGTGCCATTATGGATTCACACTAGTAATAATATTTTAAAAAGTCCATTATAGCAACAAATCCGTTGTAAGGTCTTTCAAATTACCTTTTTTTGCAGAAGATAAATTTCAGTAGTCACGTATTCGGGTTTTGGTTTCGTTGAGAAATATTCGCTAGACTTCAGTTGGAACGCGGTGACAAAGGCAACCCGAAATGAGAGTTGATAGCGGGCACGAGTCAAAGGTCATTTTGTAAATGAAGATGGGATGAAATGTAGATAGTATTTGGAATACGCATGTTGTTTCTATGATTCTATATAAGATAGAGGTGCCAATATACTCGTGTTAAATTTGATGACTTGATGTTCAGTACCTAAAATATATGTTTCTGTGTTCAATGCCAATAGATTAATAATTCCACTAAGTATACATGTTTGTTCTTGATTACGTTTTTTAACTATTGAGGAAATATTTAAAAAGGGAAAGGTAGTATGTTCATTGTTTAAATTTATTGTTAAGAAGCATGTGACGAGAGAAATTTTAAATAAGGTTGGAACCGGATAATTGAAATTTGCACGATCGCTACAAATTGTAGCGATCATACTTGAAACTTCCAAACGTCGACCAACCGCGATGAACAAGAACTGACTGAAGACTGGTGGGTGTTATTATTATTCATAAAATATCAACCAATGAAATAATAATACAATTCAAATCAAAATACTTAAAACGTTTTTCGTTTGTCTGGGGAACAATACTTGTCAGCTCCTAAACTAAATTGAACTAGTTTCTTAAATTTAATCAATCTACTCAATTCCCAATTCTTTGGATAGCCTTTCTTTAACAAATTCTCATAAATTATACAACGCACTCGTTTCGAACCAGATTTTATGCTTTTTAAGAGTTCTGTAATAATTACTCAATTACATTACAGCCGACACGAAATGCTCGTGTGTAGTTAAATAAGTGTCTTAATCGCGATCTGAATTATATAACACGATTGTACGAAACCTTATGTAATACTGAGAATGTGTGATGAAATGTTGGTATGTACGGTTGACTGGGTCAGTAAATATAGATGTAGAGATATGCAGTTGATAATTATTGATTACTGATTTATAAAGTCACGCTCTGAATAAACTTCGCAAGTATTTCATTTAAGATCGGACAATCCGCTGTATAAACCTTTCTAATACAAACAATATGAACACTCGAATTGAGAACCCTCTGCTTTTTTGAAGTCGGTTAAAAATGTCTATCTCTAAATGTCTACTAAAAAATCTAAATTTGGATAACATCTCCTAAGTAGTGTAAGGCAGGCGAATACAGATAAAAACTGAACTGAAATCCTTTAAAACCCATTTAATTTAAATCAGTTACCCAGACGCATGACAGCTTTCTTGCATCGCATTAAAATTACAGTATGCGTGTATCTTACACGTCGCTGACTTTACATGCCTTACTAAAAAGAAAAGCAAGGCTATAAATACTTTCCACTTACACAACGGCACAATACATAAACATTATATTAAAAATAAAAGCACGTAGACCCAACTTATCGCACCAACGCCGCAGAAATGCCATCACATTCCATATAAGCGAAGCGAAGCCAGGTGTCGAGTGATTCAGGCGGCCCTACACACCGAATAGATTCGACTGTACAGATTGTCGCTTATAGTAATACAATAAGGAATTGTATAAAGCCTTATACGTCGAGTACGGTGTGCATATCTGAAACGCTTGCTTGCATCTTAGTTATTATGCGAAACAAGCTGCTTTCGAATTTATCTGTTTTTGCTATTATCAGCATAGTTGTTTTAATGTCCTGCTGGGCACGAGTCTTGTCTATGATTGGAAGATAATATTTTTATCCACGCTGGCCTCTTGTAAGGGCAATATTATACAGAGTATATCAAGACTGCTACCGAAAACGTAGCGGGGTGGTTGTTTGAGTGACTACAAACACAATGCAACTAAAAATTTCACAAAGAAACCCGAAAATTTTAGACAATTTATTTCAGACAGGCCAGAATTAGCGCCGTTTTATAGCAGACTCTCGGCAGAGTCCCTACTTGGGTTGCAGTCACTTAATCAAGTCAGATAAAAAATCTTGATATAAAAGCTTACATAATATTTATAAGCTAATACAAGCTCACTTAATAAAGTTTAGTTCAATTTTTCTTCTTTCACACCAATCACAACATCGGGCGAATGTAATATCCGTCTCGCTATTAATCGCAATAAAAAAATACTACTCTTAAATTTTTTACTATAATGAAAGTAGATTTAGGCCCCACAAGAAGTCTTCGGTGAACGGGTTAGTAAACATGGCACCATGGCACCTATAAATCACCAGTTATTACACCAACAATCGTTTTTCAGATAATAATTGGCAGTTGCGAAAATTTATTACGTCCCTAAATAAAAACTCCACGTTGGTAATTAAAGTTCACAGTTCACCGCGCGATTAATTATTCACAACATTTTTCGTCTGATAAATGGAAATCAAAATCAATTTGCATATATCCATGCATAATTAAAACACTTCGGGGATCGTGTTCCATCGTTGGATTTCTTTCTTTTATGTATGTTTTAAATAAAAATAAAACAGCAGAATTTATATAAAATAACATCTGGTTTTTGAGGTAGAAATTCGTATTTGATTACGACTACCGTGAACAAAAATGTAAATTCCTGCTAAGCGACAAAATATGCCGCATATGAATCCGGTTATATTTAATTTATATTCCCCGTTTTGTTGGGAATTGTCATAAGTACAATTTAATTGCCTGATCATTAGTAAACGGATTTCATTTTAATCTACAGAAAATGCTGCTTAATAGTCTTGTGTTTTTCTAGAGAACGGTCAAAGGTGCCAGTTATTAGTCAGGCTATTATATATCTATGTGTGTATGTATGTATGTTTCTATAAATGTTTTTACAATATACATAGGTAGTGATTTTTATTGTCTAGTGCAGTGATCCTCAACCACTGTGCCGCGGCACTTTTGTGTGCCGCCAAATTTCAAAAGTGTGCCGCCAAATTTTGCAAATTTATAATCATGTTAATATTATTAAATTATATCATTTCAAAAGAATAATATTTTTAACATGAATATATATTTAAATCCCCAAAAAAGTTAATTATTTTATTATTTGCTTTGCAACGCGTTTTTTCTTAGTGCCAAATTATGATGAACGCGTGCATAGCAATAGGAATATGTCTCAAGGCGCTCTTTGTGTGCCGCCAAATTTTGAAATCGTTAAATATGTGCCGCAACAAAAAAAGGTTGAGAATCACTGTTCTAGTGTATCATCGGTGTATCTTTTAGCTTTGGACAGACCTTACTTACTTAATACAAAATTTAAAAAAAATGAAATTCTATTAATCCACAGCCTATATATTATAAATTTATTTTTCCCATTTTTAGACCCCTTACAGATTGACAACCTCTGGGGACCGATATAGATTACTCTAAACATCAAAGGTATGGACTTTATTTGTGACATAAATGACAACGATCACGCCGGCCACTGCTTTGTGAAACCCTTTTAGCCGGATTTGTGTGTGTGTTTTAGAGGTATTATGCGGGATCCGATGTTACGATTGTGTTCCCGACTAACCTCAAATCTGCGTGACATGTTTTTCAAAGGCTTTATTGTCATAGACCCACTTACTAAATCCGTCGATTTAGAATATTTTGTAAGGACTCAGAAAAAGGTGATTGAAGCTGTGAAATCATTTGAAAGTTAGTTTTAAATGTTAAGTCTAATGTCGAGTGGTTACTCTGACTACAATGTAATTCAAACTGGAACACAATAGTACATTTACACTGTTGTTTGTCGAGAAAGATAGACATACATTACAGTGGTAACTACCCAGGCCGCGGCCTCTCACATATGAGAGACTCATCACCAGTAATTGATTTTGATTTCAGCGTGTTATTGTACTTATAATTCACTAAATGTAAGAAGAGATTACATAATACCTCAAGTCTAATAGTATACATATGACTTTGAAACTAAGGTGCTAACTTGAAAACTGAACTCCTAGTTTGTTATCACTAATGTACAGCTCACGCGTTGTTTCGTTTGTTCTCATGTCAAAGGCACATTATACAATATTCCTAGCATTCTAAGTGGAGTGACTTGTGTAATGATCGCACATGCCAGATTCGCTTCTAAACGCCATATTTTAATTGTATTTATTGCGCTTACTTGTCGCCTAAATGGTCTTATAACTGTGAAATTTAGTTTTGCATACATATACATAGACAGCCTCCGTAGCGCAGTAGGTTAGACGCCGCCTGTGAAACGAGAGGCCGCGGGTTCGATCCCCGCACCGAGAGAAATGTTTGTGCGGCCCACAAATATTTCTTCCGGGTCTGGGTGTTTGTGAGACCGAAAATTCTCTCGTAGTTCCTGATACCCACGACACAAGACTCGATCTTAGTGTGGGGTCAGGACTATGTGTGTGACTGTTGGGTGTTATTTATTTATTTATTATTTATATGTAGGTACATCAGCCCACGCTTTATTTCTATAAGGGGTGGGCAGAGTGCTACCACATATTTTGCATTGTATGTTTCGTCCCATAGGGCGTGAGCCTATCACCATTTCGGGCACAAATTCCTCACTCCGGGCTGATATATATGAATATGAATTGACAAATCTAATGTAAATTTTCCAGAACTGGGGTCCAAACCCGAGACCTTTGTAACCGTACCGTAGTACAAATACCCCACCGAGGCAAATTTACTTTAGGTTAGGCTGTTTATAGTTTTGATGCGTAGATAGTTATATTTAGGGGCAAGTATTTTGTAAATTATTATATGTAATTTAATGATTCCAGAAATGTATTGCGTAAAATTCGCATCTACTATTTAAAATCGAATTTAATCGAAGTACTTGGTAAAATATGAAATAACTAAAGATGTCGCATCCAAGCGGAGTTAGTATTGGAGTGACTTTATATAAATTCTCCCCTCTTCCGTCACAAGTAGGCATTGTTCGTGTTGGCCTATTTCGAAACAAGTAGCATCTCAATAGGACCTGTGCATTGTTATGGAACGAGAGTGTCTAGGTCCTAGGATATTGAAAGTCGAGAGCGTGTCAACTAAATACTTGCAAGAAAATACACTTTAATTAATTAACTATGATATTTAGGGCCAAGCTTCCTTGCGCCATTCCGTATTTGATTTTTTATGTGAGAATGGTTAGAAATCTGTACTTGATACCTGATATCTGATACCTAAGGGATCTTTAGGGGAATTCCAAAGGAATATGAAGTCTGACAAATTATATTAGGCTAGCATAAACCAAGTTTTTGCAGTCTTTATAGTAAAGGAAGTGATCTCAAATTCGTTCAATAAAATAATCCAACTAATTCAGTGTCAGGCATAGTGATATTGGATTTTTTTATTCATTATCATCCTGTAGTCAGGAATTTGTGCCCGATGTGGCGATAGTCTCGCCACCTATCACATCGTAGGACGGAACACACAAGGCAAAATGTGGGTGTCCTGGTCGCACCTCTACCCAACTCATATGGAAGAAAGGAGTGAGTTTAAGTATGTATGTAACATGTAAGATACCACAACCTATGTTCAAACAAGCGCCACTTCTCAACAATCCGGCGTCCCAATTAAACTCTTCCTAGAGATTAGTATTTACCAAATGCAAATAATTCGCCCTAGTTGTGTAACTGTCGCACGTGCCAGTTCCGACGGTGGAGTAGCGCGGCGCAACTCATTGATATACGATAGCTTTCAAATTAAGGACTACGAGTGCGCCTAATGAGTTAAAACACAGATTGTGCGGTCAATGAACCGATTGCGCCACTTGTTAATGAATGTTAACAAGGTGTTACGTTGATTTGCATCGAGGAGTACACTTTAAAGTAGCGTGTACGTGATCAAAATGGAATAATTGTTGCAATTGTTTGCCGAGGTTGTCACGTCATTGATCTAGTCGCGTGTACAGAGGGAACCGTGTGGTTTACTGTTCGATTCTTAGATTGGTTACATTGCTTGCTAAAGTTTGAAAAGATAAAGTTAATAGCGTGTAGAATTAGTAAACGGCTTTGAAACAAAAGGCTGGAAAAACAAATGCTTATAAGACTGCTTTCTTTCTCCTTCTTATGAATCCATCCAATGATTGTCTGTTACCGATTGCCTTACAGTCGCTGCCAATAAAAAATCCCAATTCAAAATTTGCCGTTTGAGATTGACAGCTCAATCTTTTTTCTGATACTATATTGCCAATAACCAATCTCAGTAGTGAAAAAACTATGACAACATGGTAAATGACAAATCGAAAAGTAGAAAACAATCCATTTTTTTTCGATTGATTATTGGCATCGGCCGTTAGTCGCCAAATGACGGTCTTATAAGACCGTTATTTGTTTTTGTTATCATATTATCTCTGTAAAATATTATGTTTATCGTGTACTATAATGATTTCTTTTTGATGCTATAAAGGACGAGAAGAGCATACAATTCGCCTGATTGTAAGCGATAGGATCGCTCATGGACAGTAGCAATGCTTGGCATTCCACTGCACTGGTAATCCTGAGACATAAGATGTTAAGTCTCCATATGTCGCGTGGTGATTCTCTACAATATTCTTATAACTAGAACACAACAGTGCGTTTACACTGTTTTTTGGCACGAGAAATAGAATAAAAATAAATGAATAAGAGTACTTTCACGTCTAATATTTTAGTAATTAGGTAAACACCCATCGTGTTGTTGATGTATGTGACAGAAGGCATATGTCGCTAGTTTCTGAATGAGGTATGTATGATGCATGTATATTATTTCCTTCCTTAGTTATTTTCAACCAAGTCCATCTAACGGCTGTCTGGAAGATATCGCGGTAAGCGAAAGGACCGCCAATTGTCGCTTTTATTTAAACCAGATGTCTTATTTTTCTGTCTTATTGCTTGTGGTATTAAATAAAGAATTTATAAATAAATAAATTCCTTCATATTTACTGAGTTGAATCCCTAAGCACAGCTCGTCACTGGTGTATTGTTATGCCGGTGAACGATGACCGATGGGACAGTAAGGTCGGCGGGACAAGGCGTCAGGATACGGAATGTGGGGGCGGGACTGCATTGGACCGATGATGAAGGTAAGGTAAGGATGAAATTATATAGAGGTCAGCGGTAGATTCTAAATTTTTTTACCTTTTTACCAGGCTAAACTTCCAGTCTCAGATAATTTATAATATTTTTTAAACTAAAAACCCAATCTGTACTGTCCAATTTGAGAATCGAACCTAGAACCTCACAGTAGAATGTACAGTAGAAACGCAACTACTAGACCAATAAGGAGCGAAGGTATTAATTTAAATCACTACATTTATTGAGCAACATCGCCAATACATACAACTATAAAAAATCGGACTCTTCAAAAACTTATTTTTACATCTCCACTTCAATATACACAGTAGTTAATAACAGATAGTGCGCCTGAAGCGCGGCTCTATCGCAAATCCTTCAGGATCTTAGCGCATTATGACAAAGAGAGCCCCGACGTCGACACTTCGGCACGTACTCGCCACGGTTATCGAATCTATCGCTAGCGGACATTATCGCGGCTATAACTTTGTTTAACTTTAAGTTATAGGTAGCTTGTTTGTGTTTATTAATTATTTAGTAATTAAAAGATCAGACAATTGAAAATCAAAGTAGTAATCTTTTACTGATTCCATTAAAATGTGCAACATCATTTAGATTCAGTCATTTTTTGATCTGCCACCCGATTCGGAAAGCAGTTTTCACTAGAGAAAAACGGGAAAGAAACTCTATTATTCTATTATAATTGTCCATTTTCAACGTCAATTTTCCAAACGAATTCAATAATCTTTGGTTGTTTTCGTATAATTTACGAATTCTCATTCTATAAATAGAACCTTGGATTAATGAGTTCAAATCACATAATCAAATTAGGGGAAAATTTTTACGTTCTTTTCACTTTCTACGAGTATTAGATACGTTTTATTTTCAAGTAAGGAGCAGAAGTCGTTAAACAGAAGACCGACAACCCTAAAGACATCTGACGTCACATGTCACAACCGGGCTGTTACCAGTTAATATTAAATTTGAACTTAACCATGAACCGAGCCATTAAGCGTTTACGACAGGCCGTTTGTTCAGTTGTTTTCGTGGTGCCGCAGTTTATGATACATTAACGGTCTTGGCACAGCCCTGTTACCTTCATATTTTAATATTAGAACGAGTTGTTACATTTTTATGAGGATGAAATTGATATTATGATTTTGTAAATTATGTTGGCAATATTTTATTTTAACCTATAGTCTATGGGATTTTACTGTCAGACACGAGTCTTTGTCCAAATTAACCTTAATGATGTGAGAAAAGTAGTATTACTATTTGTTGGATAGATTTCTGAAACGCCCAACGATTGCTACCACTCTTGAACGACAAAAGTTTTCATGCTCTTAAAATATAAATATTTCAATCGCGCTTGCGCTTCTTTCAAAATACAACCAGGGCCCCCGTAAGGGCTACTGGCGCCTGTGTGCGAAAAATTTTTTTGGCGCCCCTTAAGGCATTTTGA
Organism: Hyles euphorbiae; assembly: GCA_023078785.2. Taxonomy (NCBI): domain Eukaryota; kingdom Metazoa; phylum Arthropoda; class Insecta; order Lepidoptera; family Sphingidae; genus Hyles; species Hyles euphorbiae. The sequence continues at coordinate 3,701,709 of CM041041.1, read as the reverse complement.
ATTATCTTTTTCTATGGTAGGTAGGTGCTTGAAATAAACCAAAGATCTGAACTTTTAAAGTCAAATAAAAAATAAAGTCAAAATCAAAATGAAATAATAATAATGAATTCTTGTTCACACTCATTTTAAAGCATTTACTTAACAAATGGGGTACAGACACGTTGTTCAAAATTACAAGAAAATAACACAAAACTAAAAATCACATTTTTTTTAGGAACAAATAACAGAAATATTGCCTCATGTCTACATGTTACTCATGTCTACGTGTTATTGAGAAAGCGCAACACCTAAAATTAGTTTGTTCATAATCGTGAGTAAAGTCGATTCCACTAATAAAAATAGGGATCAAAGAATCAAAATAATATTCGTAATTCTTTTATAATCAAAATAAGTTGGCGTGTTTCTGGTTTTGCACTTTTTCATTAACAACACGTACCTAAATAAGTATCACTTCCTAATTATACTACAATATGCAGATACTTTAATAACAAATACCTAGGTAACTTCGTTATAAAATCAAAAAAAGATATCTAGGTACAATAGAAAAAATTAAAAATAGCTCTTGTAGTAGAGTCGCTACTATAATACTCTTGCTACTGTAGCGATATTTTCCGAGACTATGCTGTTGCAAATTCGTTAATTACATCGCTGAAATTTATACCATCAAAAATTTCTTGTTCAATTGCTAATATTGCTAGCCCAGACAATCTTTCTTGAAGCGTTGTTGACCTTAAATAATTTTTAACTTTGCAAATATCGCTCGCCAGAAGCTACAGATACAAGCAGTCAGAAGAATTCTTAGTGAAATACATACATTTGGAAGGGTGGATGTTAAATTGTTTTCAAATATATATTGTAAAATACTAAAAGGGTCAGGGTGAGTATCATCAGGTAATGAAAAAACTCTAAAGGTTATTCTCATATATCTTCTATACACCGACATCGACCGGTTACGATTTTATTATATGAATTGATTATTTTTGTTTTTTCTTGTCCGAAGAATCGGGGAGGATACGATAACTCTGAAGTCTGGTAACCTGCTCTTCTACCGGGGGGACGACCAACAGTCCCGAGGAGGTGTCGGATTTCTTGTCCACAGGTCTCTCATCAACAACATCGTATTCATCGAAAGTGTGTCGAGCAGGGTAGTATACCTTATACTCAGAATATCAAAACGATATTTGTTGAAGGTCATACAGGTATACGCGCCGACCTCGACACACCCAAATGAAGAAGTAGAGGAGATGTATGAGGACATAAGTCGGGCCATACATACTTCCAAAACCTACTTCAATGTTGTTATGGGGTACTTCAACGCAAAGTTGGGCAAGAGCAGCGATGCAGAGTTGAAAGTGGGGCAGTTTGGACATGGGCAACGGAACCCCAGGGGTCAGCGGCTGGTCGACTTTCTGGAGAAAGAGGGATTCTTTTCGATGAACTCTTTTTACCAGAAGCCGCCTCACAAGAAATAGACCTGCCTGAATCCTGACGGTTCTACGAGAAACGAGATAGATTTCATCTTGACGACGATTAGACGGATATTCATAGATGTCTCTGTGATCAACAGGGTGAAAACCGGCAGTGACCACCGAATGGTTAAGGGCACACTGAATATCAATGTCCAATCAGAAAAGCGTCGCTTGATGAAATCTACGCTTCGACCTACTCGCGCCCATATCCAAAACCCCGAGAGCTTTCAACTCGAGCTTACAAATCGCTTTGATTGTCTAGAAAAAAACCTTGCAGTGGACGAGCTAAACAGCGGTTTGGTAGAAGCTGTCCATACGGTGGGATCGAAGTATTTTAGACCTCGCGGTAGAGATAGACCACAAAAACCCTCGATCCACACTCTTGACCTCATGGCCGGACGTCGATCTTTGACGCTGCAGTCTTCCGTTGACGCTGAAGCATATCGGCGGCTCAATAGACAGATCTGGAAGTTCTTGCGACAGGATGTCCGTGCTCACAATACTGTAAGCATTAAGGATACAATTTAGCGGAACGGAGGCTCCAAAGAGTCTGCAGGAGACTTGTCTATTGGGCAAAGCCAGTTGTCTAGGCTGAACATGGACGACGGCCGCGTGGTATCGACGAGGGCAGAGGTATTAAGGGAGATCAAGAGGTTCTACGGACAGTTTTACACCTCGGTTGCCCAACCTGCTGTTAGCTCGGCCAAAGACCTGAGAGTCGAGTTGATCTGACACTTTAGCGATGATATCCCGGTCATCAGCTTGTGTGAGATTGAGATGGCCCTGAAGCGACTTAAAAACAACAAGGCGCCGGGCGAGGACGGAATCACTTCAGAGCTTCTGAAAGCGGGCGGCACGTCAATACTCAAAGTCCTTCAGAGGCTCTTCAATTCTGTTCTTCTCGAGAGCTCAACGCCGGAGGCATGGAGCAGGAGCGTGGTGGTCTTGTTCTTCAAAAAAGGTGATAACACTTTGCTGAAGAACTACAGGCCCATCTCGCTCCTGAGCCATGTCTATAAGTTGTTTTCAAGGGTCATCACAAAATGGTTTCGAACGCAGGTTTGATGACTTTCAGCCTCCCGAACAAACCGATTTCCGAAAAGGCTTTAGTACCATAGACCGTATCCATACGCTTCGGCAAGTTATGCAAAAAACCGTGGAATATAATTTGCCGCTTTGTTTAGCGTTTGTGGACTATGAGAAAGCTTTGATTCGTTCGAGACCTGGGCTGCGCTAGAGTCCCTCCAGCGGTACCATATCGACTATCGGTACATCGAAGTGTTGAAGTGTATATACAACAGCGCCACCATGTCGGTCCGAGTACACGATCAGAGTACGAAGGCTATTCCACTACAGAGAGGCATGAGACAGGGAGATGTTATATCTCTGAGACTGTTCACTGCCGCGCTGGAAAATGCCTTCAAGCTCTTGCAGTGGAAAGGATTCGGCATCAACATCAACGGAGAGTATATCACTCACCTTCGGTTTGCCGACGATATTGTAGTCTTGGCGGAATCGCTGGAAGACCTCAATCGAGTCTCCCAACAGGTGGGTCTTAAAATGAACTTAGACAAAACGAAGATCATGTCGAATGTCCATGTTGTGCCCACCCGAATCGGTGTTGGGAGCTCGACTCTTGAAGTTGTTGACGAATATGTCTATTTAGGAAAAGTGGTCAGGTTAGGCAGGTCCAACTTCGAGAGAGAGGTCAATCATCGAATTCAATTCGGTTGGGCAGCGTTCGGGAAACTACGCGACGTCTTCTCGTCCAAAATATCTCAGTGCCTTAAATCGAAAGTCTGGAATAGTTGTATGTTGCCAGTGATGACTTACGGCACCGAGACGTGGCCTCTCACTATGAGCATTATTAGGAAGCTCAAAGACACTCAACGAGCTATGGGCTATGCTCGGGGTTTCCCTACGATATAGAATCAGAAATGAGGATATCCGTAGGAGAACTAAAATAACCGACATAGCCCAGCGGATGAGCAAGTTGAAGTGGCAATGGGCAGGGCACATAGCGCGGAGAACTGATGACCGATGGGGTCGAAATGTGCTCGAATGGAGGCCACGTAGCGGAAAATGCAGTGTAGGACGTCCACCCACACGGTGGTCAGACGACCTGGTAAGGTCTCGGGACGTCGCTGGATGCAGGCTGCCTCCAACAGGTCTTTGTGTAAATCATTGGGGGAGGCCTATGTTCAGCAGTAAACTTCCTTTGGCTGATGGATGGATGTATGACTTTGTTTTCTTTTTTTTGCCAAACTTTTTCTTGGGCCCTGGATTTTGGCGCCCCTAAAGGATGGCGCCCGTGTGCTTTGCACACTTCGCACATATGGTAGCGGGGGCCCTGAATACAACCAACGTTCCTCCTACAGGTACACGAATATTCATATTTACAATGTTTCGGGCTTGTAGCCACCTCCGCAGGTTTAATCTAGGCTAGGGTGAAAAATTTAATTAAAAATGCAATTTCTCATTTTAATTAGCGCGGCTCTGTTCAGTTACTTCTATTATTTCAGTATTTGTATAAAATACAACAAGGCAAATTAAACCGAACAGATTCATAATAAAAATGATAATAAATCATTTTTACATTCGTATTGACAGAGGTACAAAACTGTCATAAATTGATATACCGAAGTCCGAAGGTATGTATGGCGCTATAACATTCTGTTTAGTTTCGAATACTGTTTGTTTATTGTTTTGTATTTTTTTTATTTATATTAGTATTGCCTATTATTTGATTCTCTTTATATGTTTAAAAACTTTTAATTTGTTTTATAAAATTTGCATTAAATGAAATCGGAAGCCGAAAATAATCGGCTTGTATTAACCGTTCGCCACTGTGGCCTAATCCCTACAATCGAACTCTTGATAGTAGAGGAAGCCCATGCCCCGCAGTGGGACATATATGGGCTGATACAGATAACAGATCCGCGAAGGTGGAATGCTCGTAAATCGGAACAGTATTAAAAAAATGGTGGAAAAATTAATTCCATTTAAAATAAAAACAAAAATATAGCTTAAATAAAAACAAACGAAAAAAAACAACTTTCGTTATTTGCTTAGGACAAGATAATATTAGTATCGTTACACATGTAATCTCCAGTTATTACGCCCAGAGGTGAAATTTGATACAAACTCGATCCAATATTTGACCAAAACCGTGTGTGTTATAAAAGTATATTAGTTCTTCTTGTTTGTAAACCGTTTTACTCGGGTTCGTTAGGTTTTACAAACTTATTTGTTAGAATATTACATAGCAAATATTGTGCGCCCTTTTGATAATAGAAAAAATATGTACTCCTATTTTTTTAAATAGATTGTCCTATATCATTCCCTAGTTATTAATCAAAAACATACAGTTATTTATTATATTGGTTGTACCTACAAGCTATACTAACTGGAAATCGTTGTGGAAAGCCTATATTTATCAGAGCACTTCCTGTGGCATAAAATTTATACAATATGAATAAATCTACAAAAAAGGCGAAAAAGAAGCACGCAGAAAGCTTTTCATTACTGTAAAACATATTTCAGACTTGCGGCAAAAACCTAAAATTTAACTTAGGTAAATGAGTGCTATATTTTTATAATTAACTATTGGCCCGACCTGACTCCGCCCAGGTAAAGATACTTTTTTGAAAATATGTTCATCAGGGATAATGTAGGATTCTAGTGATAAAAGAATATTTTAAATCGGTTCAGTAGTTTCAGAGCCTATTCAATGCAAAGAAACAATCAAGTATTTCCTCTTTATAATATTAGTTTAGAAGAAAACCTATCGTATTCTGAAATATAATCTTCTAAGGGTTCTCAAATATTTAATTCCACAAAATCCCTAATATCAAACATAACTATCGCCAACCTATATATATACCTATATCGCCAAATATTAGTGCACCAATTGAATAACTCGAACTTCCCATTTATAAACTGCGTGTGTGAGCGACAGACGGCAATTAATTTTGTGATTAGACCAGTAGTATTCAACATACATTCTCGTTTGTATAATGTGTCAAATTTATTTGGATGTATGCCCTCTGAGTGCTAAATACCGTGCAATTTTATACTAATGTTGATTGACACAACAAAATCAATGATTATTGAAGGAAGTTAGACTAATATTTATTTTATTAATCCGTTCATTTTCACTTAAGCCCGGCAAACGAGCAAATAGGTCACCTCATGGCAAGTGATCTCTGCCGCCCATGAAAATAAATACTGCTTGGATGTATTGCCAGCCTATAATATTAAGAGGGGAGTGGGAAGAAAATAGGATGGGATGGCAATATCCATTGTATTAGGCATCCGGGAAGCTCAATCGTCTAGTGACCCGGAGACACTTACCGAAGCGTGGTTTTCTAGTCTTTTTGAAGCCTTCGTAATTTTCCTTGCCTTTAAAATGATTGATCACTCCCTCTTCAGTTAAATAACTTTAATTGTCACTTTTCTTAAAATAAACAATTAACCTTTGAAGAACCTCACTTTGTCATCAATTCGAATACTGCCTGATTTCATAAATTATGCGTTTAAGCAATTTGTCGTAAATAACATAAAGTTTTGAATTATTACATCAACTTTCATAATTGATCAAAAAGTCTGTGACGAAAACGTTTTCCCAACAAGGGGATCCATCACAGTTCCTGACAGTTATTACGTTTGCCGTCTGCGATATCGCTTAAGTTGTGAGAGCAATCAAACATTTACTAATTGATGGTACGGCGTTGGGGTGAAGATATTAACCTAGCAATGTAATTGAAACAATAAAATGTTCTGAAGATTTTTGATCATTGCCTAATTCAGATCTTTCTTTGACGTGTTAGCATGAGCTATATAGTTGATTAGCTCATATAAAGTTCAGGAAATTCTACAATAGTGACATTCTATGATACGATCTTAGGGTTTTCAGTTTCATCGCAACATATTACGGTTGGAGTCGATAGATCTGCTCTTTTGTCATTGATTTCCATGCCTTGAAGTTGATATAATTGGCGCAACATATTTCTATGAATTTCACAAAAATAGACTTGTTTGACTATTTTCTACTTAAAATAATAAAACGTCTAAACCGAGAAAACTTTAAAACAATCAAAGTCAGAATCCAAACTCCAGAACTCACAATTCACAACGGCATAATGACCGACAATACTTCACAAAACTAATCACTAGAATACTGAGAATAAAAAACCTGGCTGAGAACAAAGCCGACGGCGTTTTGTTTTTAAATGAATGCTGTTAAGGCTTGATTAGCATTGTTAGTGGTGATTGAACGAGTGTTAATGGACATAGTGTAGTCCATCGTAGAGGAGTTTTACAATAGTGCGTTTAAATTTAATTGCACGGCTCGATCTGAATGTTTTTATTAAAGAGTGGTACAAATAAGTAATTATTTTTGTCCGTCTATCCCACAGCGATCTACAAGTTGATGCCTCTTTTGCAATCACAGAGATCATAAATCCCAACGTTGATATGCATTAACTTATTACCATTTTCGATACTTTTAACTTACATCAATATTAACATGCATTCCTATTGGTTGAGGAGTACAGCACCAATCTTTTTAATAATTTAACGATTTTGGTGGTATGACATTTGCGGAGTAAACTGTCTCTCTATTCATATTCGGTTTAAATATGAGTCTTGAAACCAATATCTTTGGAGTAAATTAAAAAGTAGGTTTTACCACGCCTCTAGCAAAATGTAAACATAGTAAATTACAAATAGTGTATACTGGGTAGATAGTTATCAATTATTCATCGGGTTCCCGTCTGATAATACACAGTGGAGTGAAATTATCTGTTAAGTGTACGCATTTTGGTATCGCTAATAATTACAGTGTAGTTTACCGTCCTGAGATAATTCTGTATCATTAGGCTATTACGTATGCACATGTTTTAATTACGTATTATCTGTATGTTGATGGACATGGATCTTCATCATTACACGGAATTGGGTAGTAAACTAGTACGCTTGCCTCGAGCGGTTTGATCGATTTTCTGAAGTAGATCTTCTTTAACTAGTTTCTTAAGTTTATAAATTGGTTTTACCAGTTTGTGTTGTCTTGATTCTGTTCATGAACTTACCTGTAAAAGAAAGAACTTACATTAGTAAAATGTTAGATAAAATAAAAAACTATAACATAAAAATGCAAATAGTTATGCAATGAAATATAATTATAATATTGTATAATGCTAGAACCGCAACTACGTCTCAACTTATATTTCACACTGTCGATTAAACAAATTTTATTACATATTATTTAAACATATGTTTTATTGATAATGCTCCTGAACAAACATGCCTTCCGTATTAATTCAACAATTTTGGTATTTATTTTTCCTTATTTAAAAACAAACAATACAACTTTTACCTATTACAATCGGATATTACTACAACTATTTTGCCAACTGATCATACTCAAAAATCACACACATTTAAGTCACAAGTCACATTTGAAACTACGAGAGACTTACAAACACCCACAAGATAACAAAATCCAATAGACACCCGCAAAATCACTAAACAAAAATATATCTATACCTTCCAGAAACTAATTAATCACTCCGAGACGAAGTTGAGACTCACCTACCGAACGACCCGATTGACTTTGTCGGGTCGTACCAAGTTCGGAGACAGTTGTTATCCGCGACTATTTATTCTACGGATTGTACTGCGTGGAATATTTAAAAAAGGAATTTGCTTTCGAATTTTAATGATGTTTTTTCTTTTTAAATTGAACAGCAAGGAGGTTTAGTATTTCTTGAGTGTTCATTTAAATTTGTCTGCGGAGGTTGTATAGGTTAAATTAAGCAATTAATTGAGTGGTCGATATTTTTTGTCCTGAATATTCATATCATTTTTGTTTTTTGTGTTTAGTAGCAAAAAGTTATATTTATTTGCCTTAAAAAGCAACTGTTTTATCGGAAATGGTTTTATGCAATCACACATAGAAAATCAACGACGCATTGAAATAAAAAATGCATTGCTAAAGTTTGAATATACATGGGAAACGTCATGACGAAAAGAGATAGAAAGTAAGGATTGTTTAACATCAATAAAGATTCAAGATTATTTACACTTGTCTCAGCACTATCCGTTCAAACACACATAATAAATATCAAAAGAATGTATACTTCAAGAATAGCAACAAGTGGAACTTAACACCATAGTGGAGTGGTACTAAATTGTTGAACATTTCTGCAGACAGAACAATAAGCGGGCAACACAACAATACTCGACGATTTTTCTTTGTGCCGGCGCTGGGAGAGCTCTTGCTATGAATGCAATAAAAAGTAAAGTATCTACTGACCAGTTTATATGGACACGGTTTTTAAAGGTCACAAAATACGCTATTAAAAAAAAAAAACATGTCGCGTTGCAGAAAAATGAGTTTTTTATAGCTGATTTTATTGGATTAACTTAATTCCTTCAGGAAAACTAAATTTTACCAAAAATAATACTATGATGAAACGCATCATAACCATATTCTTACATTTTTCAAAACAACTACAATAAGCGCATAATTCAATGTAGAATATCTTAGAGTCTTAGGTTCAAACTAAATGTATTTTGCCACTAGACTACAGCTTCCCGCTTCTTTTACAAAATATCTCTTTGTTAGAAATTCTCAACATTTTTAATTCTTTATTTGATGTATCCTGAATTGTTTTGAATTTTCTATTTTACAAAGCCTTGAGAATTTGCTGAGAGTCAATATGATCGTAGAATATTTTGTACGGTATGTATAATGTATCAGGGTGTTGCATATTCTCTGGAGATATAGGTTAATATCTTACACGCGCTGTGAAATTGCTTGCTGATTATGTTCCTAAATTCAATTTGGATTTATAAAACATGGTGTTCTCATTTTATACAGATGATAAAAGGTTGTTCTGGTTGGAGTTAAATACTGTTTATTATCGGAAGCAGCCAAAGGAAATCTTGGTACAGAATTAGAATTACAGGCTAATGAAAATCACCCAAATGTTGATATAAATGTAAAGAAAAATTATGGTATTTTCAGAACTTCAGTTCAGTTTTAGAATAATTTTGAACTTACCATCAGTAAACATCTTTCAATAATAAAACTACATAAATTAAAATCACCATATTTACAAAATTGATATGTACCATATTTAGGATGTATTAAACATCAATTTCCTTCAAAAACCTCAATATTATGGAGTGAGGTTCCAAACAAAATGCTTTACACAACACTTCTCGCAGCAGAACAATCAATCATAATCCACGGTAAGACAATAACCTTCCTGTTTTACAACTCAGTGTTTAGGGTATCAAATGCAAATTGTCGGAAGTACGGTGAAGCAAAAACTTCATTGTTCAAACCATAAACTTAATTACCGCGGTGTGGCAAGCGCGCCCCACGAAACGACACTATCGAATTTGATCTCCATCTGATGGAAGGAATTGTACTTTCAAGATTTGAAGGTCAGGAACAGGCTCAATTACACGAAATATGAGATGGAGTGTCAATAACTGAGATTGTTTTTGTTATGTTGGATACATTAGGGGTCAATTGAGTCATATTATGTAACAAAAGTCGTATGAGGTTACTGTAGGCAGACCGCTTAGGTTTTTAGGCATGGTCTATCATTAGAAGTGGGGTTTTTATGGTTGAAAATAATTATGATGATACCTAGAAAGTTTGTAACTCAGTTGGAAAACGCAGTTATTTGCGAAATAATCGACCCTTTGATAAAAGAAATCTCATCAAATCACGTGCGGTTCAGTGTTTCAGAAACTGTGAAAAGCCATAATATGGTGTAATCAGTTGCTGATGCTGTTGCAGCTAAGCCACGGCAGAAGCTGATGTCATAAAAATCTCAAGCATGATAATGAATGACAAATTGAATCAAAACCATCAATTTCAGTAAGCCACTAAAGACAACTTCTATGAAGACCCGTATTTATCAAATAAAGCCGGTCCAAATCTGTTTCTTCCTACGTCTGTATTGGGAAGATAATGTCATCTGAGATTTAACTCGTAGCGTAGATAAAAAGAAAATGTGTGGCACGATCGCCGCGGCGCCGATCGAGCCGCTAGCCATTCAGATGGCGAGTTATGAAATAGGAAGCTGCGGAATTTTTATATTGCCTATTAAATTACCACTATTATTGCAAGTTAGTATAGTACGAAGAGATATAATTTTGGAAGCTGGTCTAACTTCTTGATATATGGCGACTTAGTTACTTTGGTCACAAAAATTACTCATACTATACGCCGCTAAGCACGTTAAGTTATCGAAATTATTCGTTAATCACGTCAGAATATTTTTAGTTGCTACGAGGATTTTGGCACTAAAAAGGTCAAGTCTAATAAATGCGATTCGCTAAGTCGCGTTGAGGTCAACGAGCAGGGTCTTCTTACATTATGTAAGTAGAAGCTCGTGTTGTTACGATTTTTTTATCATACCATGTGATTAAATTTATTAAGTATTTACCAGGGATTTATGTAATTTGGCGCGTTTTTCTTGTATTATAACAGGAATTTCAGAAACTTCTGTTCAAGTAACTAAGCGAAACAACTTGCTGCTACAAATGCAGTTCGTGTTCTTGTTAACTGTATGAAAATATATTACTTCAAAACTTTGGACTTCAGCAATACGTACATTGTTTATAACACTTTATTTCTAACTTTGCTTTAGTAACGTCAAAACGAAGGTCGGATTAATGTTGACCTGCCAACATCTCTTATAATTATTGTAATGAGATGATTACATGCTGTAGTGAGGTTTAAGGTCGCTCGCTTACTATTATGTGTTAATGCGTGGAATGATTTCATTAAGCGCTTCAATGGCGTGTCAAAATATTGAGTAACGTATCGTGTTATTTGTGCGTCATTTATCTTGTTGATAGCCTTGCTTTTGTATTTGTAGGGTTGATTGTTACGAGCCCTGGGGCTTTAAGTATTTTTGTGGCTAATTTATGCCTAGTTGTTCATTGTTTTTATGATTAATCGTTATCATTAGACGTTGGAATATAGATATATTCAATTACGCTTATTCACCTATAACCAAGGGTTTTCTAAAATAAAAAATAGTTTTGCTTACGGTAACTAATATATCTTTCACAACTATTGAATTAGATTGAGTGATTATCAGGTCAAATGTTAACACGAAATATTTAATAAAAAATATATGAATTGATAGCGCCACGCTAAACATAGAAACAGCGGAGAGAAGCGATATATGTAGGTAGGTTTTTCTACCTATTGTGAGATTGCCGGAAACCCGACAAACGTTATCCGCTAGCAACCCCTCTTCCTACAATACAAAGGGTTGTGACGCCCTAGTGATTCCAGGTATATACAGCTAGTTATAGAGGGTAAACAATACACCATCAGGTGAGTGGCTTGGCCTTACAAATCCTGTTTCAAAAGAAAATCTGTGCACACATACTGTTATATAAAACATCGTCGATCAAGAAAGATACCTATTCAGTAATATTAGATAATATAATATTCTATTCAAGCGATAAAAGCAAAATGAGGCGTAAGGCCGGTAATTAGTTTTATTACGTTGTTAGTCTTTTGTTCGATAATGTGGAAAAATAGACACGTTTCGCACAAAAACTCATTGTATTTTTGGCCAATTAGCTTCAGGTTAACACTCTACATCCACGTGACAGCTGAAGTAATAAATTGCGCACGCAAATTAACGTGTCGTTTTAGATATGAGCCTTAATGAAGGCCGGAAAATTGTAATAAAATGTAATTGATAAGCACGGAGGTGATGTGCAAAATTTTAAAAGGAATTTCAAAAGAGTGGAAAATACAGTTTTTATTCGGTATTTTATGTGACAATTGACCTTTGTAAGATTGTTAAGAAATACAATTTTATTTACTAAATTGGTGTAATATTTATATAAAACTCATCTAATGATAGAATGACCCGTTAATCATCGGGAACATTAATATATTTTGTAGTAGGTATTTTTAATCTATTAACTTATAGTAGTCGACATAAGCTGCGCTAATTCACATTACTATATTTCGTCATTACAGCGATATTCCTCACAACAATTCAATTTATTAGTGGTAGGGCACACATATGTAAGAAGCTGTCTGGGTACTACCGCAATGTCTATATCTACCGCCAAACAGCAGTGTTAACGCACTTTTGCCTTCCAGTCTGACGGACATTGAAGCCAATGAACAACAGCATGGCATGCTCGTCGCCATTCGTAGAATTAAAAAATAATTCATAGAAATAAAAAATAAAACGATGTATTATAAAATATAAAACGATTATTAAGTTAAACAATGGGCAGGCTGTCGTCGCGAGGCAACGAGGGTCATTGTCGTGATGCGACAGTCGGCGACCGCACGTGGTCGTGGCCGGTCGCCGGAATCAATCTGCGACCAGCATCGTGCGGCACTGATACCGGCGACACTGGCACAGATCTAGCTTGTTAAGACTAATGCTTTATTATAAATCGCTCGTTCGTTTGTTTTTATTAACTATTGTATACATATATGGTAAGTAAAGTCCGCCAGCCTCCTAGTGGAGGCTGGCGGACTAGCCTAGTGGCTAGCGTGGTGGAATATATGGCATAATCACTCTCAATCGTAGATAAGGCCAGTGCCCTGCAGTTGGACGTCTACGGGCTTATATAGGATATACATTATATTTATTATTATTATTTATCTTATTGTAATTTTTTCCACCTTATTTTCTAGAACAATGCCGTGATCGAGACAGGTAATTCAATTCACCAACGATTTCTTCCTGGGTTCCGTAAAGTTGATATCAAAGTATTAAGGTTAAAGATGGTCGTTAACACTGTCTTGGGCAGAAAAAACTCGTATAATTATTTTCATAAAATGAAAAAAATATTCCGTTATAAAACTACTATTACAGCCGAAACCTTAAGTCATTTAAAACAAATAAAATAATATCAAGCATACAATCAGAGGCAAGCTTAGCTCAGTGCACGCTAAATTGAGATTTCGAGGTACAAGCGCCCACGTCGGTTGATTTACATCTGATAGTTATTCATTGCCCGCCGGCAGCCGACATGAATATGCCTCGGTTAAAATGACAAAATATTACAAGCAAACGCATAGTTAACTTCAAAGTTTGTTGCACTTTTATTGCGTTCAAAATGTTAGAACGTTTCTTTGACGACGTGGAATTCTGAATTTTCTGTCGTGGCATGTCATGATTTTTACGGAAATGTATTTGATGTTTTGAAGACATTTTTGCATACAAATTGGAAGGGTAAAGAACACACGTGTGATGTTGCCAAGGCAATATAATTCCAAAATTAATAAATTCAGTATTCTGTTCCCCTTATTGTTCGAAAACAGTGCAACAGAATATCGAACGCCTGTGTACAATAAGCTGATATCAAAGAGATTGTCTCGCAGTACTACAAATATATTCACAAAACCACTAGCAATTAAAATTTCTCCCATATTTATAAATCTTTCCGGATCGACGTAAAGTTGCTTACATTTGTATCCATAATAGCCCAATTAGCAGGATTTTTGTAACGTATTCATTGAATATTTTTTATGGATATGCGGATGTTATTAATTTACTTTTTTGTATGTTCTGAAACAGCAAAAAATGGATGGCATTTTCCATTATATATTTTTTCACAGATTACAATAGAGTGAATAAAAGCTGGCGCGATAATCGCATGACCAGGGTGCATGAAATATAGCGTGAAATATTCATTACTATGATTAAAAGGAATGCAATTTTTAAATTTTATAAACTTTATTGAATCTGCTATGATGGAATGCGTAGGATCTTTATATAACTATGTTTGGGGATTCCTCCAGAAATCTTTAGTGACTTTTTAGTAGCTACTAGGCACTAGAAAAAAGCCGCCGCTCAGGAGGATGGGTAAAACTTTTTTCTAGACATGAAGTGCTATTTTTAACATGAGCATAAAAGTTTATGAATTCCTAAGCCTTCGATTTAAATAACAATTGATGAAGACACGATTAGAACTCTTGACCCAGGTTAAAAATGTAGTCTTAAATTTATTGTTAAGAACTCACGTGAAATATTTATCATATAGAAATAATACGGTGTTTATTATGAATCAATGATCAAATGCTCCGAACATCACCATTGATTCGGGGAAAAAATAAGGAAGATGCCATCAAGACAGATTCTTGTTCTAATGGCTGTTAAATCAGCCTCAGATCATTACAAACAAGGTCATATTGCGGACCAGAAACTTCATCAGCCGAATTTGTTTGAGAGGGCGTAGGTAATAGTTCAAGCTTTTGGCTACATTTCTGTAATAATTATTACCTTTAAAATTATATTATTAATAATAACCTGACCTTAATACATACTCAAGTCTTCAGTTATAAAACTAAGCGTTAATAATTACTCTACTGTTGATTTTTAACCAATTGCTTAGGGTTGTTATCTTCAAGTATTAAACTCTTGTTTTATTTATAGTAGTTATAATAGATTTGTTTTTTATTAGATTTGCGTTTTGTTATGATAATTTTTTTTTCATCAGAAAAAATAATAGAATTTATACTGCAAATTTATTTCCACCTGTTTTAATGTTAGTAGCTTCACAATTTAATTATTTTTATTGCCTGAGAACACCAACAAGGCTACCAGAAACTTCCGAGAGATTTTGGCTACAAAATCGTGCAAATATAAATATATGATTATTACACTTAACATTTTGTTTAACATTTAAGGCATACTACCTAGTTGTTTTAAATAAAAAACAATTCCATTATTATCAGGTTCCCAAAGTCACATACATCAAAATGTATACAGCCATCTTTACAAGCACTTCATTCTTATTGCAGCAAAATCAGGCACATTCTAGGCTTTGTTAATGATCTCAGTATGGTCTGCGCGAGGGATTCCCACCTAGATTTTAAAGTACCTGAATGGGGTCGCACGGCCGACCGAAAGCTTGGGCTTCGTGCGAGAACAAAATTGACGCGCGTGCAGATGAATACGTTTTTATGAATTACACTAAAACAGTGCTTTTAGTGCTGCTTGAATTCGTACAGGTTTTTAAAACTATACGGTTCGTTTTATGCCGTTTCTTGTACGAGGTATAGAGTAGTTTAGGTATGTTGTTAGATTCACAGTGGAGCGGGATTACCTTTCTTTTTTGGAAAACTTAAGCAACAGTGTTATGCGATTTGTATAGGAATTAGCGAAATGATTTTACAATCTGATACTACTAGATATAACTTTATTTGTAAAGCAATTTAATCTTTGATAAATCCTATAGAAATTAAATTGAAATAATCAAAGAGCCGCAGAACTTAAAATCGAAGCCAACATCTGTCAGTCTATAATCAGAATAGTTTGGCACCATACTTGTCAATTGACCAATGAGAATAAAATGGAACACGTAATCAATCAAAATGTCTATTGCGAAACAACAACAGAAACCATGTTTAGCCTTGTGGTCATATCGATAAACAGCAAGGAAAAACGTTGCAATAACCGCAGTTTATAAAACTGAATATGTCTCGGCTAATCTCTCGTGAGTCACGGAAGCCAACCCTGACAAGTAACAAGTGGCCAGATTGCAAATCTACGATCAAGATAAGCAGATAGACGCGCGAGACGTCACTCATACTTATGTCGTCTGTATCAGCTCGCTTTAAGTGGCATGGCATGGGTTTAGCCAGTTTATAGCTGTAATGGATCGGCTTGATTGGAACGGGACATTTGTTTCTGAGAAAATTTGATGTGGGAGTAGCCGGTTTGTTGTTGAGATTTGCAAGATCAGGTAAATTGTCAGAAGCTATGTCATTCTTTCTTAAATTCCTCAAAACATTAATTTCGCAGTCTTTATGAGTGTTCGTGCAATGCTTTTAGTGTTGCTCTTATTTTATACTTAACAAGCTACTAATTATTATTAAAGACGTCTTCAAGTTAGTTGCTAATTTTAAGTCGTACTTTTTCATTAAGTTGTGCATTAAGCTCAAATCAGTAAGTTTTAAAACGAGAAATTTTGAGTTTGTACTTCATAAAAAGTTGGTGAGCACTAAAAGTAGGCGATACAATTTTGTAGAGTGCTTAGTTATTTCTAACGTTAACCATGACAATTGGTTTTTAAAGTAAAAAGGCTTCTGATATATATAACAAGCCCACAGCTATCATACAACATCAAAAATATCTGCACGATGCAAACTAACCCTTAAAAGCCTTACATTGACATTCCATCACGACCGCTCCGTAGAAGTATTAACCCGTCCGCTTGATAAATAGTTTTCAAACAATAAAATATTAAGGCGGCAATATGAAATGCCGGACAGGTTCTGCCATTGGAAGTCTATCTTCAACCCTTTCATCGGTAATTGAAACGTCAGGTTCGCCGCTCGGGGATATGTGGTTGTAATTTGCTACTGATTCCGCTCTCGATTGTGAGATTGTGTTGCGCGTTAACCCTCAAGTACAATCATTTTACATTTGAATCTATGATTTCAGATTATTAATAATAAATAATAATTAATTCGGAATAGCAGTTGGTGAATGTTGGAATTCATTTTTAGATCTCGTCACTGAAATAATATGAATTCATTAAGTAACTGCACTGGAGTAATGATTTGAAATGAATTGATGGAAGAATTTCTAGTATCCTCTTCATCAGAAGGTAACCGGTTAATTACCAGCTTTGGTTTAACAATAATTCTATCGGTGCATTGCAGTGATATACCTGGTAGCAAGTGCTTTTCACAGCCTAATAACACCCTGAATAGCTGAGAAATCGTAAGTCGTCTTAGAAATAGTAGATTTCGGTGCAGCTTATGTCATTGATGATTAAGAGGTATAAAGAGAACAGGAAATTATAAAAATTAACTCACAGCTTTACCCGTGCATGTTTCGCAATATCACTTTCAAAATAAAATTTATACACAAAATTCTACCGAGCAATGCAATAAACAGAATTAAATGTAATACCTTTGTCCTCGTTAAATAAACAAGAAACAAGATTTTATCATTGTAATCAACCAAAAGTAAGTTACACTATTGATATCCGAGTAATATCGGCCTGGAATGTCGGTAACAAATGGTGGTTTTCCTAAACATTTTGTATGATTTATTCAGACCAATAATTCAGCTGTGCAAATTGGCAAGCAAACAAAATAGTTGGAATGTGTCACTATAAAGGATTATTCAGAAGTAAATTACTTGATAACGAATTGTGTGGTTTGTGATTTCAACAGGCGATATTAATGCGTTCAATTGGTGGGTCTTTGTGGTTGTACCGCTGGTTATGATTAGGCATACAATTATGGAAGGATTAAGTCTGGAATTCTGGTATGTACAGGATTAGGTTCGAGCTGGATTGTAACATATTTTTTTTTATAATAACGTTTGGAATTTACTCTTAGATTATTAAAAATAATAAACATCAATCAATCAAATCAAATCAATCAAAATCATCAAAAACTATAAACAAAAGCATATATGTGTAATGATTAAAATTGATTAATGATATCAGTACACTAAAGATTATATGTACTCGTATATTCATCAGTAACGAGTTTAAGATATTTCCTTAAAGAAGAATGATGTCATACTTTACATGAAAACGATTTAGATAATCGAGTAGGTATAAAGCATAAGTATACCTAAGTTTGTTTTAACTATATTCTTTGAAGGCAATTTGTAAGTACCTATAAATAATGCTTGGGTATATACATTGGCTTTAAAATGAGTAATATTCTGGATGTGATTATAAATGCTTTGTTGACAAAGAGGGTCAGTATGGGATAGATTTAATTTCTGAAAGGATGGAAGTTGAAAGTGTGATAGTAAGATTATTAGGTCTCTGGGAATTGAACCTTATTTCTTTTTTTGATTCGTGCACCATGCCTGCCACTTTCTTTTTTATTTTCCTTCAATTTGACTATTGAGCTTTCCTGATAACTTGGGATAACTGGATAACTTGGAAGAACATGGCTGAGGTATTAACTCATCCGTCATACTTTGTGTAAATAAATAAAATGATATAATTATCTCGCAATAATGTAAAAAGTAAGTAGTAAGTAAAAATATTTTCCAAGACCTATACAAAGCTATAAGTGCACATGCGCCACAGATTGAGGTGCTAATGGTAATTTTCCGGTCTCAAGCACGTATTAGTTGTGGTCTCTGCAAAAACAATGAGTCAGAGGTGAGTTTTCCATACACAGCTCTGACGTCATAGCTGATAATCACTCAACTCATCCGCTAATCATTGTGCTAAGTTTCCGATGGTGACCACGCTGTGACAATTATTTTTTTATATTGGCCTAACAATAATGGATTGTTAGTGCAATGAAAATTACAGAAATAAAATATAGCTATGAGTTACAAAGTGAATAGTTAACTTCATCATGTCGCTGTTTCGATGTTGATATGCGTTTGCATCGTGAAAAAATTACTTCCCAGAAAAATTCAAACGTCCGAAAAATAATTGAACTGCAAAATCATAAGAATATATAAGTGATCTCCTTTGATATAAATCGAATTTAAGAATAATTTAGAAAATCAGTAGAACAGAAACTGGATTGTTGTGTGATAAATAGCTAACAGTAAATGAAGCTAAAATTATTTCACATGTAACGAACAAACATGACAAACTGGTTAACTTTGTTTGAACAAACTTGTAAGGTTGTCGAAATTGTAGCTATAATGTTCTAATTGTTATGGTGAAATAGAGAGAAAATATATAATTTCCTCAACTATCAGTAGTTAAGTAGTATATGGGATAGCGGCATAGCGTGTATGTGATGTAAACAGGACGGTTCTGCCTCTCAAATTGAGCAATTTATGTGAGTTTTTTGATAATAAATATTTCTTATTTTTGTAGTCTTTTTACCAACCCCTATTAGGCCTACATGGTTGACTAAAGCCTAGATCCTACTAAATCTCCCCGATCAAGAGTGACATATATTGGGCAATATTAAATTAGTAACTTTATGTAAGTCTAGGTGGCAACCCTGTAACACGTGGAATAAAGCTCATGTTTGATTGGCATTAATTGGCACAAATGTTTGCACACACAACTATTAGCGTTGATTAGTTTTTTGATTTATTTAAAAGCGAGGATTTTGTTGATATTGTCGAATCATTAATTTATTATTTGTTCATTTAATTTATTGGTTGTGTGTATACGATGTAAA
The DNA here is from genome assembly GCA_023078785.2 of Hyles euphorbiae. NCBI lineage: Eukaryota > Metazoa > Arthropoda > Insecta > Lepidoptera > Sphingidae > Hyles > Hyles euphorbiae. The sequence goes on along the minus strand of CM041041.1, from coordinate 3,682,095 downwards.
TGAAGTCTAGGATTAAAGTATCCAGGTCGAATGGATTTAATGCACATGGTTAATTAATTTTAAAATTGTGGTTAGATTCGTTTGAATACGCTCTGCAAAGACTATGGTACATTTCTAAGTTATATAATTGTACAATATGCGCATAGAGAATTATGTTACGTCGATATTTTAATTGTGTGGAATGAAGTCACGATATTTTTTTATTGCTACGAATGGAGAGACGAGCATGCAATCCGCTTGATGGTAAGCGATACGACTGATCAACGACAGTAGTAAAATCAAACAACACCATGAAAGAAAGCAATGCTTGCAAAATTACATAAGATGTTAAAACGAAACAAATTAAAATAATTTATTGAATCCATAAAGATGGACCACACCATTTATATTCATGTTTTTTTTTTATTTACCACCTGGTTCATTAAGCGGTTTTCACTAGAGAAGAACGGGCAAGAAACTCTAGTGTTGCTCTTTTCAAAACCAGTTTACCATTTAGTGATTATTACAAAAGTTACAAGTGGTATAAATCAGAGCAGTTTATTAATAGTTTGTTATAAAATTTTGAATACGAACATTCTGTATCAGCCCATATACGTCCCACTGCAGGGCACGGGCCTACTCTACAATCGAGAATACGATTGAGAGTGGTTAGGCCATATAGTCCACCACGCTGGCCTAGTGCGGGTTGGCGGACTTACATACCACAGAAATTCTTTATGAATCGCTATGGTATGCAGGTTTCCTCACGATGTTTTCCTTCACCGTTTTAGTGCGTGGTGATTGACTATCAACTTACGTTATATTTAATATGGCTGAGTGAAGTGAAGTCGAACGAACGAAGAATCAGTATCCTCTACTTCGCCAACGCAATGAATAATTATGAAAGCCTAAGCCTTGCAAACAGCACCCGTTCACGAGTATGACGCATGTGCAAGCCATCGGTCTCCTCAACCATTTTACAGGGAACTGACCAACCCGGCACACGACGCCGCCGCGCCGCAAGCAGACTTTTAAGCGAGCATGACATATTCAATCCCTGACAAAGCAAAAGTTAAGTCTCAATATGTCCAGTAGTTACTCTGGCTACAATCTCCTTCAAACCGGAAGACAGCAGTGCATTATACGTCTGATTGGCGAGAGAATAAGACATTGCGATGGTAACTATTCAGGTGGCCTGCTACATACTATGAGAGACCTACCACCAGTAATAGAGGTTGAAAAAAAAATGTCATTATTTTATTGCGTCCTCACTTAAGGAAGTTTTCTTAATATCAAGGTCTCCTAATCTAGTAATAATAAATCATTTTAATATGCAGTATTTATATTTAATATGTCTGCTTAAGCAATGATACATGACATCACTTTTTAATGCCAATAATAATAGACAAATTATTAGATAGTTGACATAATCCGCTTAATAAAAATAAAATCAATACATTCGGTACAAAAGTTCTTGGCATGTAAATACCAAGGTGACCTTTTAAACGTAGCTACTTGATCATACATAAATAATGTACTAAATACATTGAATGAATGTATTCAGAGACTTAATATAGAGGTGTCCGGCAAGTATTGGACTGACGATACAGCGTAAATTATCATCAAATATTGATGGAAATAGGCATTGCTAAAGATTTCGACATTTATAGGAACACCTACGGAAGAATTTTATTCTTGACTTTGTATGTTGGATGTAAAAATACCAAGGACTATGTTATGTAACTTACACTCTTTCTTTTAATTTTAATTTGTTGTGTAGATATTTATTTATAAGTTTCGATGTACCATGTATTTTCTATTAATATAATAGTACCTTAAATATACCTGTAAACAAAATCTTATATTTTTTTAATTCTTTTTTATTGAAAGAAGAAATATTATATTCTATTTGACGTTTCTTCCCTTTATATTTTGAAATACCCAATTTCATTCAATTTGATGGAATACGTTGATAAAACATCGATATTGTATATTATTTTCGATACAATTCCGTGCATCCCTACGTTAATACCGCGCATAATTAAATGAGATTTGATAAAATAAGTTGCTTACAAGTGACCGACTGGAACTATTATTAGGTGTTGCATTATTGTTCAATAAAACCCGTTTGCCCAGTCACCGGCGATCATTGAATCGGATAATGCGTTCGTACTCCCACAACGCTATTTGGAACAGTGCGGATATAACAAAAATTAAATCTTTTAATATTGCGTCACTATGAAAAATAAAATTTTGGAGTGTTTTAAAATATGAGAGTAAAATTTTACGATGCGCGCGGGCAAACCTACATCCAAAATGCGTCATGATGAAGTTGCTATTAGCTATAATACAAAGTAGTTTTTTATATATTCTTAAATCTACAAAAAGTGTTGTGTGTATATTTAGTGTACGCTTGTATACTTACGAGCATATATTAATAAAAAACACGAGAGATACACATAACATTGGATTAAACAGTATTGAAATGCTTACAAGATGGAAGTGATATTGTAGCGTCTTTGGTTTTTTATTTAGCGATTACTGCTGTAATACCGATGCAATAGGTAATGGTTGCATCCTTGATTTTTAATTCGGCAATAAAGGAGGGAACTTTTGAAAAAAGATCATATTGCAGATTTTTTCTTTTACTTGTGGCGTTCCTTAGGGATTTCTCTAGACTTTAAATAAGGGAAGTTTATTAAGTAAAAGTTGTTGTTGGCTGTTGTCTTGTGTCTTATGACTTCCAGGTTACATAACTTTGTACAATTTTAGTCTTTTGTTCAAACTTGTGACGTTGATCGCTTTGTAAAACTTTGAAGTTAGTAAGGCTTTGAGATGTGAACCTTAAGGGTTGGTTTTAGAAAGAAAGCAGATGAAGATTTAATTCAAATATTAGATTGAATCTTAAGAAAATATCCTTCCTTTACTTCCTGTGTCTTTCTCCAAAAACAACAGATCGAAACCTGCCGTTTGCACTGACTAAACAATAATTACCTACATAACCTCTGACTGTTATCCTCAAAATGTAGGTATACATGACATTGGAAAAAAATTGATGAAACGAGTGGAGTCAAAATACATTTGAAAACAAGAAGAAGAAGAATCTTAGAGAGTAATGACCACAGACAAGGGTTGATAACAGTAGTTTTGCTTACTGTATCAGCCCATATACGTCCCACTGCAGGGCACGGGCCTACTCTACAATCGGGAGTACGATTGAGAGTGGTTAGGCCATATAGTCAGTTTTGTTTATCAAAATATAACTACTGTATAGATTATATTATATTGTTATTGTATCTAATTTTGTACTGATAAGGGCTAACCATGTCACATAATGTAAAAATAAATTTGTTCACCATTCGAACGAATGCCACTTAAATTATATTACATATCTATGGAAGGTTAACGAACCAATAATGCTTTCTGCAGGGCTAACCATGTCACATAATGTAAAAATAAATTTGTTCACCATTCGAACGAATGCCACTTAAATTATATTACATATCGATGGAAGGTTAACGAACCAATAAAGCTTTCAGAAATTAAAAATGCTGAAGCAAGAGATAAACCTAAATTTCCACACTGGTTACTGAAATGGCAGATAAAAAAGTTGTTATACCGGTTCTCGTTATCAACTTTTATTTAAATTGCCATTCGCAATACATATCTCCTTAATTACCAATCAAACAAATTAGAACGTGTCTGTAAAATGAGTTGGCAATTCCTTTGTTACTATTACAACAAAAAGAATAACGATAGTTTGAAAGATAAAACTATTGTTTTGAACGCAGTTGAGCGGCACAGATCACGTGTGGTAAAGTTTTAATAGCTAGAATAATCACTGCGACTCAAGGAAATATGAAGTGTTTAAGTGGCTGCGCAGGTGTATTACGTATGCTTATGAATACAAGTAACGTGACATGATATGGACGCTGTACTTGCGGTTTTTTAAATATATATGTACATACATAAACTCACGCCTTTTACCCCGAAGGCGTGGGCAAAGCTGCTAGGATACCCGGATTTCGCCTTGTATGTTCCATCTCACGATGCGATAGGAGGCGAGACTATCAACATATCGGGCACAAATTCCAGACTGCGGGCTGATAATGAATAGAAAAATCCAATGTCACTTTGCCCAACCCGGGATTCGGACTCGAGACCTCAGCTTTGTAACCGCATCGTAGTACAACTACGCCATTGAGGCAGTATAATTTATGTTATGCCTTATTTCCACGGCCTTGTATCCTTCAAGAATTCCCAAACTGAAGTGGCCTGCATCCAGTGATTTTTCAATATTTATGGGTTATACACCCTGTGTTTAGGTATAATGATAAAAAAATAAGGGTTTTGTATTTATTTATCATTTTAACTTTTGTAAACTACGATCGGTAGTTCTAATTAAATTAAAACGAGTAACTGAGTTCGGCGAGACTAATATATAAAAAATGACAAATAATAAACAATTTATTAATAATAATATTTAGTTAAAGAATAAAAAGGTGATAGCGAACAATATTGTGAGTATCTGCATGTAAAAGTACTTGGAAACTCTTGGCTTACTTACGGGAAGTAATACAAACCGCAGCTAAACTTTAGATCATAATGAAACCATTATCCATTTTCTGAAACAAGTAGTGCACATAAAAACGCTATTTCCCTCCATTATAAAATACGTGACTAAATAAACTTGGCTTACCGGCATCGAACTTTGAACCGCGCCACTTGCCTTACTGTTCATTACGTTGTTAATTGTCTCGTGGCCGTCTCATTAAGGCTTGAGGAAAAAGCCTTGCAAAAGGCTTTATGATGGCTTCATAACGGCTTGTCTTCTTATAAGTGAATAAGCAAGAATGTACGCAAACAATTACCGTTTATTTATGGCCAATAAATATTTAATGTGCGTGTTAATTTTATACTTTCAACGTTATTAGATGCTCAATTTGTTTATTAATATTCATGTACGTAAATTACTTATAAGTTTTCTAAGAGATAGATAAAGACAATATGGGGCCCTACTATATTTATCCGAAACGAAGTTCACGACGTTTTTCAAACACGTCACGAAGTTTCGAGTTTCGGATTTATATAGAAGGGCCCATATTTCCGTTATTTAAAATTTTATTCTTGGATATGAAATGCCCTCATAAACTGACGGGAACAGAATTACAGAACCTACACTGTTTTAAATTTAGAACAATACTAATCCATCATATTAAATCGATTTGTTAATTGCGCAACATTTGTAATGGTTCAATGACCATTAGTGGACCATTAGTGAAGTTTGTAAAGTCGAGTATACAGAAACACAACCCACGACCTTCCGCCTCTTGTAAGAGTTCTTCAATAAGTAACAAAACCAACAAAGAACAAGGAAACAGTTAACTATGGTATAAAAACATAATATGCGGAATCTTCCTTTTATACATTTACTATTAAGTCTAATGAATTTCTGACGTCATTACATAATAAACATTCTTTGTCTAACGCCGACTCTGTTCTTTAGCGCCAACAAAAAGCATTAGCTCCAACATTGGTGTGGATTATTTTCCTTCCCATGTTGGACGAGTTTGGGATACTGGAGTCAACGTCAGGGGGCTTCCTCTATGAAACGATACGAACTTCGAATGTTCGGAAACTCCACGTTGTTCGACGTTCGATGAAGTTTTGTTCTTCTAAAAATCAATACTGTTATCTATTGACAGCCTCCGTGGCGCAGTTGGTTAGACGCCGCCTGTGAAACGAGAGGCCGCGGGTTCGATCCCCGCACCGAGAGAAATGTTTGTGCGGCCCACAAATATTTCTTCCGGGTCTGGGTGTTTGTGAGACCAAAAAGTCTCTCGTAGTTCTTGATACCCACGACACAAGACTCGATCTTAGTGTGGGGTCAGGACTATGTATGTGATTGTTGGGTGTTATTATTATTATTATTATACCTATACTTATAATTTTTTCCGAGCCTAGTCTACGGTACGACGTACGATTGATTGTCTAAACATTTTGTGGATAATCCAGGTACAGTGAAGTTTTAGGAACGGCGTCCGAATATTCGAAGTTGGTATCGTTTCACAGAGTAATCCCCCTGGACCGGGTGTCACTATTTTCGTCGGCGTGGGAGTAAGCTGTAATAATTTTATTAGGGGAACGGGTAGGCGGGTAGTTTGATCAAGGTCTACTACTGTCAACACCCCCACACAATAGGGGTGTAGGTGGTTTAATTATTACTTCAAAATTATTCTAATTTTAGTACTTTGTGAGGTAATTGTTACAGTGTGGTCAGTTGATGATTGAGAAGACACGGGTTCTAAAGTTCGTTAGTTATCTTTATATTGAAGAATAGATTTTCCAATTGGGAAAACATTTTTTTTTTGTATTTGATCACCGCCGCCCATGTTGAACTGTGCCGTATTGCTGCTGGTCATAAAAATACGCCCCTTCAGTTTTACAAAGTAATGCTTGGCATTCCACAGCGCTCGCCATCCTGAGACAAGATGTTAGATCTCAATATGTCCAGTAGTTACTCTGACTACAGTGTCCTTCACACCGAAACACAACCGTGCATTTACATTGCAGTTTGGCGGGAGAAAAAAGCTGCTCCAAGGTTACGAGATGAGAGATCCACCAATTGCCATCCTTCAAAAAGACAATGTAGTTATAAGAATTAGTGAGTTCCCTGGCAGAAGCCTATGACAAAAAAATGTTCCTTCAAGACCATTTTCTCAGACAGTTCGGAGAGATTAGATCCACGGGACGGCTATAACGTGATTATTTCACTTAATACTAGCAATTCTAGTAGCGATGATAATAATAACCTTGACAATTTAGGTATACACTACCCAGGTAATAAAAAGTCTCGAAGCATGATACCGGCAAACAACATTTAAATTGGTGATTTAAAACATTTAATTATGTTAAATGTTTGTGCAAAGGTGCATCAAGTATATTTCTGTCTGCGTCAACATACGATGATATCTGGGGGCGCGGCCGAGCCCCCGTCCAAGTCGAGCTATAGGCCGTAACATCCTTTTCTCGAAGCAATTCAGACCATTTTCAACCCCCTATAACTTCGTTGTGGCTAAAGCATGAAGCCTGAATTTCCAGTTACTAAGCAGGCATTGTGTAAACACGGTATATTTAAAATTTAATTCAATTTGAACCAGTAGTTTAAGAATTGTAACTAGTCAAACTTTCTTAATTTTGTCACTCACTGACTGACTGACCGATCATCAAAAGTCTAAGGCACTTCTAGCAGACATAGAACCTTCAAATTTAGAATATAATTAGTGTTTAGTGTCTAAAGTAAGGGAAAATTCAAACATTTCATAATTTGTGTCTAGTTTTCTAGATAGACCAACTGCGTGAATAACTTTGTAATCCCATATAAATGTATAGGATTACAAAGTTACATTTGCAGTTAATGAATCATTGTACCCGTATATAATGAAATAATAGTTGTAGATAGATATCTATATATATGAGGCATAACAGGAGGGGATATAGAGAGGGAAATGGTGTATTCAGCCCATGAAACTGTACAACATTCCTCTAGAAAAACATGACGAAGAAAAACTTGCAAATAAATAGACTAAATAGCTCGAAAATATCAATTACAATGAAAGAAAGAACATTAATAATCAAATCTGCTATATTTGTGATAAATTGATACCTACAAAAATAAGAAAAATCCATAAGACAGAGGCTTTAAGAAAAACCGTTAGTGATATTTTAGAAGTAAGAAGTACCGAAAAGGGAAAAAAGTAGGACTCTACAAAAAGACGTGAGATCCCATCAAAAACATCCTGTAAAAAAATTCCAAGTCTCGCAGCTCAGGTTTTCTACCACAAAAAGTTGTGAGATGTATGTAATACCAAGTCGAATAATTTATTTAGTCCTTAAGGGACCTTCTATATAAAGTTATTGCGTTAGTTATTACCATATCAATATTAAAAATTATTTACGTTTTAAATAAATGGATCGACTTGGCCATCGCATGAAAACATAATGTATCGTACAATTTATACATAATGCTGCTGGCCAAGTCGATCTATTTATTTTAAACGTAAAGAATTTTTAATATTGATATGGTAATAACTAACGCAATAACTTTATATAGAAGGTCCCTTAAGGACTAAATAAATTATTCGACTTGGTATTACATACATCTCACAACTTTTTGTGGTAGAAAACCTGAGCTGCGAGACTTGGAATTTTTTTACAGGATGTTTTTGATGGGATCATTTGTTACCTGACGAGTTTTGTCAGGACGTTTGATACCTAGAATATGTTCTTGAATTGTGAATTAACTAGACAGAACATTTGATTCGTAGATCATTATTATTTCTACTAAATGCATTAGATTTTGTATGAAGCGCTCGCATTTTTTTATTGCGGCCAATGTCGAGGCAATGTCTTTCATCATTTTCAATGAATGTCCAAACGCAAGAACAGATGGAAGACACCAAATACTGTAGCAGCTATAACGCTCAGTAGATCATGAAGTTTAGATCACCGTAGGCTAGTTTAGATTGAGATTATTGAGAAACATTGATTCAGTGCCTAACATATTATTGTACTTCTGTAAGATAGTATGTTGAGTGAAATGGAATGTAAAGGAAGCGACTGCAGGAACAGGATAAAGATATGAAAGACGGAAGTAGTACAGCATTATTAAAAGTAAGAAAAGCAAGAACGACAAGTGTAGGAAGATGAATAAACAGTTCATGAAAGTTTTAATAAGTACCTAGTGAAATAAATAAAGTTAACGTGCTCGAGTATATTTATTAGTTGCACTTTTCCCGATCCCACATTATTATTGTCGAGAGTAGTTGAAATTATCATATCCAGTAAGTGACAAATTTTATTGAGCTTAGTCACCAAGCTTATGAGTATGAATTCTAGTTTTACAATAGTCACTAGTCAAAACAAACCTAGTAACAGTAAAGTAAACAGCACTTGCTAATTCAATGACGTGAATCATAAAATATTTGATATTAAAGGGAGTGAATCACCTCTAGAATATTTACTTTCCTTAAATTCTTAAAAATGCAATGACGTTTTCAATTCCTTCTGTTATTTTTTATTTTATTTTATTACTGACATCATCGACCACAATATTAGAATTTTATATGTTTATATTTATAGTAATTTATTTCTGCAGTCTGTGCGTGTATGGTTGCGTCATTATATGAATGTTATGCATCAATATGATTCCTAGTGGTGCGTGGAGTGCGTGCTGTGACTACCACTCCTGGGTGTTCCCCGATATTGGCACGCAAACGTGTATTTATTTCATTATGCAAGCGATCATATTATATGTATTTGTATATTGTCGGACCAAATATCGGAGGAACTAAAAGGGCCAGCGAGGCACTATACCAAGCTAAAGAACTGAACCAATGGAGACAACTGATTGACGGAATCAAGCGGAGTCACGATCCGCAGTAGTGAGGGAACGAGTAAAGTGAGTGAGAAAGATTAACAGCAGTATTTAATTGGCAGCCTCCGCGGCGCAGGCGGTTAAACTGTTAGAAACGTCAGGCCGGGAGCTTGAACTCCTCACCGAGAGAAATGTTTGCGCGGCCCACAAATACATCTTTAGGGTGTGGGTAGCTGTGAGACCGAAAAGGCTCTCGTAGTTCCTGATACCCACGACATAAGACTCGATCTTAGTGTAGGGTCAGGACTATGTACGTGACTGTTGGGTGTATTTATTTTATTTTTTATATCAGATATTAAGTAAGCATAAAATAGCAAGAAAAATATTAAGATTATTTCGTAGCATATGTATGCAGTTTACTTACATGTCGAACCTTGTTTTTTTTTACATAACTCAACATTAAGTAAAAAGTATATAACACGTAGGTATATTGCCAAAAATTACGCAATGTTTAAATATAAGGCACTCGAAGTACCTGACACAAATTTCCATTATGCCAATACCTCAAGACGGCCCTGAAACCGTACGAGACACTTCGCTCTTACGTCATCTACTCATTTCCATAATCAGATGAGCGGCATGATTTCTTGGGACTAGCTTTAGGGTATGTTTAGATGGAAAACGTTAAGCAAGTGACCTATTATTGTACCGAAAAAGCCAATTCGTTGTGAATCTAAGCCAATATACCCACAGCATGTTTAAAAAAAATGATTTACGAGGGTGTAGTCTTCATTCGCACGATGTTTCCAATTATTTGCTGGTGCCAATTGTATGTCGCTGTTGCTTGAATAAATTCGCACAAGCAGATTTATTGTAAATTAAGCATTAAGTCTACAAAAAAATGAACATTTTGTTAAACATTGCGACCTTATTTGATTCTGGGCATAAAAATATCACGTAAAAAAGCAGTGCAAGTATTAAAAATACTTGAACTTATTTCGCCTCTTCGGCCAAGGCCTTACAATAACTGCGCGTCAGCATGTTCACGTCCTTAATAAAATTCCCTAGTTGTAAAAGTGCGTTTAGTGCTTTTTATCTGAATACACCCTTAGCGAGACGAGCGTGCGTGACCAAATAGCGATCCTATAAGCATAACTTACTGAGTAAACAATATTTCCCCGAAAGAGCTAAATTTGCATATATGCAAATTACAAACTGGCAATTTTCAAAATGTGATCTGGTCGTGATTGAGACGTTCCCGGAATAACGGCAGAACAGCGTGTTTTGCATCGATTTCGAGAATAGCCCCAGGGGTGATCAGATTGTATCCAATGCGATAATATTTTGCACTAAAAATATTTATAACTTCATTTGCTACTTTTTTCATGGAAATCAAGTCCGGATTTGAATTTCAATTAATCTGATCATGATGACTCGACGATGCCATGTATTAATTTTGTTTATAGTATAAAGCAATATTATTTTACTTAGGTTTATAATATGGGTTAATAAAAATTTATCCCTGGTCGGACAAAATGATTTTGAATTTCTCTAATCAATATCAGCCTGGAGACAGGAATTCGTGCCCGATAGGCCCTTCTCTATCACATCGTAGGATGGAACATACAAGGCCAAATGTTGGTTTCCTGGTAAAACATCTACCTACTCCTTCTGTTAAAAAGGCGTGAGTTTATGTACAAATGTAGGTCCTAAAGTATTAGTAAAACGACCAGGCATTTTAAAACCTTGCATTGGTAAGTTAAAAAGTTTACAGATTTTTAAGTTGCTCCTGTTTTTCATGTCTATTTCACGCATCCTCTATTTATGAACGTTCGTAATTATATTCCTTTTATGTTCTCTAGTCCGATGTCTATTAAATATGATATTTACGTTACCCCGAAAAAGCGGTCAAGGAGTTCTTGACTATTGAAATGAATCTGGATCGCGTTTCATCAGAGCCTTTTCATTATGAAGGGTATAATGTAGTTGACTTAATGCCTTGAATAGTTAAAAGGAGGTTTCTATCAGAAAGGCCATGTTAATTACTTTACGCCTATTCAAATTCTAGAACTGGCTATCAGATTATTATAAGTATATTTAAAGGAGCTTTATAGTTTGAGCATGCTGGGTGATATTTTTGAGTTACTCTGCGTTGTAGGTTTCTACATTTGAATCGTTATTATCATAAGCAAAAATAACATTCCACATTCGCACTCTACGTGGACCCCCTACCTTCAGTTTAAGGAATCTTTAAAGATTTGAAGCAATTTTGGTGATGATTTTTGTCATCAGGTTTTGTTTCTGGTGTGTAGGTGTTACGGTATCACAAATAAAGTTAAGTAAAATGTCAATGATAAATCGAGACGAATTTGAATTCATGAGTAAAGGAATGACGTCAACCACATTTGTAACCCAAAATAAATGTATTGTTTTCAACACAGTTCATATTTTTTATTTGTATTCAAATAATATTATTTGCATGGTTTTGTAAGTTATTACTCGTAATCTTTTGAAGGGTTTGCAACTCTCGTAAAGTAGTTTTTTTTTGTATTATTTATGCGTCTGATATTGAGTTGTCTTGTGATGATCAGTAATTTTGAGTGTCATAAGTTATTTTTATATTGCGGCCTATTATTTAAATAAATTGATTTTATAATTTTAAAAACGAAAGTGTCAATCAAGTTGTAATTAGATTTTGATCTTGAGTCAGTTTTAGACATTTTAAAATTGAAGTGTGGACAAGGTGCTTCGCGTATGACGTCTTTTGAGGAACGTGAAGTCGGAGGTTCAATTTCGATTATTTTTTTACTAGCATGTAACCATTACTCGGCAAAAAAATACTTTGTTTCCATTATTTAGCTTCTACTTATTATCACAAATAGAATAACTATGCGGCTTGAAGCATTATTTACATGCAAAGAGAGGGAATTAAAACCATAAAAAATATCTTTAAAATTTTCTTTCTCAAGAATGTTCACAAGGGCCAAGTCATAAACAAAATCGAAACCAACAAGTCCAAAAGTGAATGTAAATAATTCTTGTAATTTCGACCTATAACGCCATTCAACTTTTTCCGTATATTTTCGAATAACCTTTTTTCATGACATACAAAATTCCAGTTTCAACGCCCAGTGAAACTAGGCGGCCTTGTTTTATTGCTTCTTGTATGCGAATATTTTTGCATTGCTATCGTTAATAAGTGCTTTGTGTGTGCATATATTTCCTTTCGACTTGGGCATTGATAGTTACCATGCAAGTTGAACATGTTCTATGATTGGTGAGATTCTATTAAGTATAAAAAAACTAGAATAATATCAGGAGAAACATTCTAGGAAAGATACATAATAATGATTTCTTTTTTCTAGTACGTGTATTTTATGTGTGATTGACACTTCTACATTGCAGTATTACAGAAGTATATTTAGTATTATGTACTTGCTTCGTACTTCTATTATTTATTTTATTTTATTCAGCTGTATTTTTTCACTTCGGACATATTCATATTATTATATTCATATCCATTATAAACTTATGCGTAATTTTGTTAAGATACAAAATTACAACAAAAACATATAGTGCCATGTATTTCTTTGTATTCCAAACCCAATTTTGTATAATGTTGTTCTTGGGACCCATCTAATCGTACATTCATCCTGGCTGCAAATATTTGCACATCCAAAAAAAATATTATAAGAGGTTTATCATATTATATATGATATCTTTTTTTTATTGCGATGTGTGCTTCTATAAGCCTAGTTTCAGTACAACCCCCACGTCCTAATTTCTCTGAAAAAGCGGAATAATGCACACACGCCAAAATAAAACGGGATTCATTGCTCTGGAATGTAAATATGCGTTTATTTCGCTCCACTGGGCAGGCTTTTCATATTACTCCCAATATTTTTCTTGTATTCTGATTGTTATCGAATTCCCGAATTTATTCATGAGAAATTCTTTACGAGCGTTGTATTTGCGTTGTGAAATCTTTGATTTGCAGTTCGGCTACTGTTGATGGAATACGTTGTAAGGGTATTCAAATGCAAATGTTTATAAGTCATAAAAGTATTTTCATTTCGCATAATTTTATAAAGAGCTGTATTGTTCAAAAGATATGTTAAAATTGTGTGTTTGAGAACGTATTTCTTATTTTTAAAAGAAAACTATATTTTTTTACATGAGGGTAGATATTTACAGCTGCGGTAAGCATGTTTTCCATCCTAAATCTCGGTGATACAATCACGGTTACGTACATATGTATTTTCTGAATCGTTTCCTCTACGCATATTCCAAGAGATCATTGTCGGAGATTTTTTTATGCGTATTTTTTAAAGATACGGAAAAACTATATACAGCGTTTAAGATAGGAGACATAGCAAGAAAACTCTAGTATCTAATAGGTCGACACCAGAAGATTGAATTGTGCAATAAAAAGTATAAAATGAAAATAAATAAATAAATTCGATAGGGCAGGCTTTCAATTCAGCTGAAATTTGAAAACAGTTGTTTCTTGGTAAAATATGGAAGTAACTGGCTTTTTGCAACTAAAAACGCAATATTTTTCAGTCAGTGTCAGCTACGTTTAGTCGCAAGAGAAATAATAATATATAAATTATACTATAATTTCCAAGTAGCTACATATCTTTATGCATTATTTGATATTTTCTATCTTATTACGCAATTGTAAAAGCCTGCTTTTTACCGATAAATCCCGGCTATTTCTATCAACTAGGAAAAGGGAACGGACACACGCAAGATTAGTTCGCAGTCTCAACCAGCAATTAGATTATTCAAGTTGAGAATTTAATTAAAATCTAGTTTTGTATCTGACTCGTTATTCTAATTGCGCGATAGGGAGCGACACCCGCATGTGTTAATTCGAGTTTATTAATGAGTTTTTAGTTTTTAATACATTATGCTTGGAATGATTGAGGTTTGTGGTTTGATTGTTGAAGAGTTGCTGAGTTAAAGGTTTACATTGAGAGCTTCTGGGCTTTTGTTTAATTAAATAAATTTTTGCTGGATTTTTGTAATGTATTTTGTCTTTGTTTTACAGCCATACTGATACTATAATTAAAAGTTTCTTCATTTGAAGAATGTTATTTATATGGAATTGTAATCCTAATATTTTTTCCGCAATAATGTTTTATATCCGACCTAAAATATTTTAGGATTCAATTTGTTAATAAAGCAATGATTATTTGATACGAGCGTCTTCAACATATTTTCCTATAAAAGTTCTATTGAAAGAAATACTTTCTTATTTCTACAAGTTTCTCACCCAAAAAACTCTAAAATGGCGTTTAGAGGTTAATTTTAACGTTATAATAGGAAATTAAGATCGGGGTTAATGTCCTTTTAGAAAGGTTAACTGCTAGCTTGATATTTGCATTAAACTTAGGTGATATAACGGTCCAGGAAATTAGTAAATTACACAAACTTGGGATATAATTGTCATGTAATGCGGTAGGTATATAGATTGGTATTAAATTCATTCTGGGTGTTAGCATGATAAATACCTAGGTATTAGGGATCCGTATCATTTGAATTCCAAATTCATGGGAATAGTGTGGGATAGAATTTAGAGCGAATAAAATGGGGATATAAGTAGACGTAATTGCATAATTTGAGTCATGGAACAGATTGAGACGTGACAGAACTGAATGTAAGGGGAGGGGATGAGAAAAGCAGTATAAGGGAAGGCAGTCACGTCGTGTTTATACACGGGCACAAAACACATTATACACAAAATAATATGTCTGATGTGGAATAGACTCAAAAAAATACTTTCCCGGACGAAACCGGGACTGGGGGCTACTCTATAAAAGCGATACGAACTTGGAATGTTCGGACGCCGTACGTAAAACTTCACTAATGTGCCTAGATACTCCGCAAAATGTTGGATTCCTCTATCGTACGTCGCAACCATAGACTAAGTTCGAAGAAAATGATGTATAATTGAGAATATTATTAATTTTAGAAGTGGAAATCCTGTATCTTACCGAATGCAATGCACCTAACATTGTGTTTTTTTTTTCTTTTTATTTAACTTGCTTAACAAAATATACAATAATTGTTAGTAAACAGCATAAGAAACTACTAAGGTTTATATTGATGCTATCAGAGTTGACAATGGGGTTATAACTTATAACAAGACATTTATACTGTAGTGATAATAGGAGTTCTGAGATTAATTCAAAGATTATTATTTATTTAAATTTAGATTATTTAAAAAGTAAGTCTATTTTATACTGGCCACGCTTTAGTTTTTAACCGGAATAGATATGAAATGTCGATATGCTAGTTTCCTAGCTTGCCATTTGCATGCAGACGTAATGATAGCTTAATCTCATGATCACATTAATTTAGGTTAATCGACCATTTACTTAAAATCACCAATCTCAAATATCTTTAAAAGTAATGTAGTGACTTTACATACATACATAAACTCATGCCTTTTTCCCAGGTTGGTTTTCCTGATAGACGCAATACCAGGACACCCATATTTGGCCTTGTATGTTCCGTCCCACGATAGGGGGCGAGCCTATCGCCGTATCGGTCACAAATTCCTGACACCCTGATAATGAGTAGAAAACTCCAACTATCGTTTACATATTTCATGGCGGATTTGGTGTAATACATTTTTTAACTTCCCGACGCGACGTTTCGATTACTCTACTTTAGTTCTAGCTTTCGTGGTCACGGTTCGGATTGATGATTCAGTCATCCGCTCAATAATTGTAAATAATAAATTTATTCGATTGAGTAACATTCGCGTAAAATTAAGAAACCATTATAGAGAAATCAAATATCACTTTTACACGACCTGGGATTCGAACCAAATACCTCAGCATTGTAATCATGCTGTGGTACATTGCGGCACCGAGGCAGTCTAGTGAACTTTATCATATACTTAATATACGGTTAGTTATTCAATATTTGTTGGCTCTATATGGTATGTATCTAATTCAGGTTAAAACAGTCCTGATAAGAACGGCCCTGTATCTAAAGTTCTCATTAAGCCAACGCTAGTCGCTAATGTAGCAAACCTATTGAATATTGAGCTATGCTTTACTTGGCTTTGATTAATTGAATTGGAACAATGAGGTTGTATAGGTAAACGTGATCAAAACGCGCGAGCTGTTTGCCTTTGATTTGGTTTGCTTATTACAAACTGGCGGTGGGTCTCTCATACATGAGAAGCCACCTGGCCTGGTTTGGTACCACCACAATATTTATTTCTCGCGTCTCTTTAATCAGGGCAATAAAAAAAATAACTTATGTTAAAATGGTGTACGGATTTCAAAACATTGTGTACACACTGTGGAAGTCCGAACGAAATTTGAGTGCGTCTGATTATTATTTCGTTTTGAGAATGTAAATACTGTCTCGGTGCACTGTGTACCCGTGTGCACGCACAATACGTAGAGATTTTGTTCCCGATGTCCGCTCTAGTATAATACCTCAATGACTAAATATCCGTTTTTTCTGTTTCTGTATTTAGAAAAATCTGCTTGTTAAAGATTATCTGAGCACATTAAAAGTCATAAAGTATAATCTTTATTTGGATATGCGTGGAATGTTGTGTCAAACGGCGCTTGGACATGACTACATTTAATACTAAAATATATAACATACACCGTTTTTGCTCGGCTTATGTTCACAGTTCATATAATCTGCTTGTCGATCTACTCTTTGCTTGCCAGTAAATCCTTTCAAATACCACAGAATATAAATATTCTTTATTAAGATATTATGAAGATCTTTTCAGTCTTTATGTTAAAACACAACCGGTTTGAAAAATATAATAGCCGTGAAGAAGAAACGGTGCAAGAAACACCTTCAGGAACACGAAATATCCTTTTCATATGTAATATTTTAAACTATTTTAATATTGTATTTTGCAATATGTTTTAACATTTCATGTGAATAAGAAGTGAGTGGGATGAGCAATGACTCACATAAATAAGGATCATATCGTCATATCAATCAAATGCTTCTAATCGTTTATACTAAACATTAGCTTAAGGGCTGACGCTCCGGAAGATTGCTTGCAATTTATTTTATTATACGGTAATTCGCACGTAATTGACAATTAATTTCAATGGCAAAGATAATAAAGTAATTAGTCGTAACTAAATTTATAAATTGTTATCTTACGGGCTTATTCATAGATAATTTTTAGATCTATTTTAGTAATTGAATGTTATCATCTTCTCTTGAACTGGGTGGTTACGCTATGAAACGATATTATGAAAGTTCGGAGGTTCGACGTCCGGAGTAAGATATAAGTCCACTTCTAAAAATAATTAATATTCTCTGTTACACTTATCATTTTCTCCAAACTTAGCCTATGGTTACGACGTACGATGAAAAATTCCAACGTTTTGTGGAGTATCTAGGCGCGCTAGTGAAGTTTTACAACGTCTGAACACTAGAAGTTCGTATCGTTTCATAGACGTTTCATAGATTTCTTTCATGAAAAAAACATTCGATAACTAAAATAGATTTAAAAGTTGTCTCTGAATAATGCCTTTAATATTTAAGTAATATGTAGCTGCACATCAATTTAATTATCCTTTCTTAAAAAAAAATATTGTACTTAATTATGAACAGACACCCAAAGTTGACACTGATATATCTTGCCTTAAAGGAGAAATGAATAAGAATGCCCATTTTAATATGAAACTTAGTATCGTTGCGAAGATTTTTGTCCCTCGATGAAAACTACTTTTTTGTGTAGGGAAAATATACTTTCAATAACTATAAACATAATTACGAACTAGGCACGGAGTTCTTGGAGGAATTCACTTGAAGTGCAATAAAATATTATTTTTGCCTTCGGCTCTGTGAACAAAATGTAAAATGTGATGATAATTACTTTATTTTATAAAAATCTATCGGCCGGGATAAAACAGGAAAACGTTTAAGGCCTACTATATAAATCCGAAATTCGAATCTTCGTGACGTTTTTCGTTTCGAAACCTACTCAGTAACACGAAATCCGAATCTTCGGATCGAAGAATGAATGATTCGAATATATCGGCAATCCGAACATTTACAGAGTAAGTACATTCGTATCGTCACAAACTTCGTTCGTCCGAAGTTTCGAACTTCGTTTCGGATGAATATAGTAGGGCCCAAGGACCAATTATAATAAGGATCTACCAATTTTTTTACAGTATGAATAGGCATTCTCGTTTAAGTGTTTATCAGAAACTTTTATCCTCAGAGGATTGCAAATAAACACACATCCCGGAATAGAGACAAAATAGCACTATACGACAATACACAAATGGATGTACTATTTCAGGCCCTTTCGAGAGCGAAATAGGACGAACACAATGGGTATGTAAAGCCGAAGTACAGAACGCAACAATGGGTTAGAAAAGTGTCCACTGCGGGCTATTTTTGTAAGTAGGACATGAGAGCTTAGACGAGGTGTATTTAGGTTACGTTTTTTTAAACAGCTGTTGTATATTTTTTTTTCATTGCAATGTATGGCGAGACGAGCATGGCGTTCGCCTAATGGTAAGCGATACGACCGCTCATGAACAGTAGCTAAACTAAATACCTTGAATAACAAAGCAATGCTTGGCATTCCACCGCGCCCGTCATCCTGAGACATAAGATGTTAAGTCTCAATATATTAGTCCAGTAGTTACTTTGACTACAATGCCCTTCGAATCGAAACACATTTACACTGCTGTTTGGCGGGAGAAATAGACATTGTGCTGGTACCAACCCAGGCTACCTCTCACATATGAGAGACCTACTACCGTGTTTTACATAATGCACAGAACTAGAAATTCTTCTCAGATGCTGGGAGAATGATTAGGGCTTCTTTTGACTCCAGCAATGTTGAACGTTGGTGACTTGATAGCAGGCGGCTCATCAACCTAACCTAGTGTGAGCTGGTAGATTTTATATAATGACAACATTTTGGAGAGTATTTAATTAACCATTGATACACATGTACTTTACACAGATTGGAAATTTATTCCAGGAATTGAATCTAACCCAAAAAATCCATCGGCGTAGAACCAACATAACGCTGATTCCAAAAAAAATGATTACGATTTTAATGGAAAATGTATCACTAACTATTCTTTCGAACAACTTGTATTTGACTGATAATATTTTAATATTTATTATTATACCGGGTATCTCAAGACTGCTACCGAAAACGAAGCCGGGTGGTAGTTTTAGTGACTACAAACACAATGTAACTAAAAATTTCGCAAAGAAACGCGACAATTATTTTTTATGATTTTTTAAATATCGTCATTTTTGGGTGGTAAATCCATAGTTTTTGCTAAAATAATAATTTAAACACTTTTATACCCTAGATTATTTATAAATAAAAGGGTAAACACTATTATTTTAGAAAAAAATGTATTTACCACCCAAATATGGTCATAGGAAAAAAATATCAAAAAAAAAATTGACACTTTTTTTTTGCAACTTTTTCTGTTGCATTGTGTCTGAAGTCGCTTAAACTACCACCCGGCTTCGTTTTCGGTAGCAGTCTTGATATACCCTGTATACATATAAGTACTTACCATATACGCAGATACATATCTATAGTAGTTATAATGTGATCAATACATGCTACATTCGGCTTGACACATGTTGTTAAGATGCTATATATCATTGCAATTTTCAGTTGCCAATTTTCTCAATGGATAATATGACGGGGTACATGCAAAACTTCGGGTACAAGGGAAGTCATATTCATACATTTGTCATGCTATGATTAATGTCAGCTAATGAAGGGACATTCTTAAACTATGACGTCATATCTCAGGTAAAATTTTGACAGTATTATGACGTGTCAACCTTCATAAAACTGTTAGCATGCAATAGGACACGGTTTTACACGTGTTTCGTCCATACTACACTGAATCACGTTTGATTCATGCATTTGATATGTCATACTTATTTGTTTTGCAAAAACGTACCCTGTACCAACTGGCCACCTGAGGTTCGTCCAACGCACCGGAAACAATAATTATATATTAATAAATGTATACACATATACAATATACATATAAATATGTTATTTATTTAGTCTAAGTTGACCTTCACCTTAAAATATACAAAATATATAACGTGAGAAAGAATATTCTAAAGTGTATAATATTAGCTACATTGCTTAGATTCATTTATACGTTGATAAATAATTAAAAATATTTTTCTAAATTTAAATACAACAGAAGTATGTTTTTATAGTATACATCCTATAATCGAAGGTCAATGGTAATGAGCGGCAATTAATAAAACAAAAACAAAACGATTTAATAGATTCGAAAAAAAACATTTCTCTCTTTTCAAAATCTACATAATTTATCGGATAAAAAATATATATTTAAAAATAGAACCACCTGTTCTAATTTTAAAATTAGTCATGTCACGGTTGCTTGGTGAATTTCATCGCATCCGACACAGAAGTCAATTTGGAGCATCGAGTGCGAAAGTTCGCGGCATGCTTTGAGTGATGAAAATAGTCGATAGTCAGCCGATAGTCGATATGACCGATAGTCGATTCATCGTGACCGTACTAGAGAGTAGTTTAAGAAATTACTAGTAACGATACCAAACCGGTTTGAGTAGTATGTAGTTCGTCCGACCGATGTCGGTCTGTCATTTTTCCGACATGTGTACGCGAAATTGGTTGTTATTCTGGCCTCGTGTATAACTGAGTTCGGTTCTCAATTCTACTTATTTTAAAGGCTTTCGGTTTGAAAATTCCATGTGAAGTTTTCAAAAATTGAGTTTTCTGCGCTTGGTATCTTGATAGGTTCTTCTCGTATCACATTTCGGGTCGATAATAATTTCGGCGATCTGTGGGTTATATAAATGACTATATCTCCCTTTTCGGGAATATTAGTGTAAAGTTATTTACGTATGTGTACGTAAAATGTCTGTTTGTAGGTACAAAGTATAACAAAGCCATGGTTGTACAAGTAATTATGGTCACTGATTATTTCAATGTCAGGCGTAGGTGCCAAGTAATGTTTGTAGTTTGCACGTACATTACCACTTTATCGGATTAGGCCTGCAGCTAAACTTGTTTAAGCGTTCAAAACAAAACACATTGTGTGGCATCCGCCTACTTATATTTTTATGGGAAATCTTAACCAGGTGCCAAGATTTGCATATATTTTGGCGATATAAATTCAGCTGTATATTTATGTTTATATTTAATACGATGACATGTCCGTCTATATTTGGAAGTTTATGATGTCTGCGTTTAAAAAGGAGAAGTCGGTATTTGGACCATGAAGATAATCTCGCACGATTTATGGCCAAAAATACTTATATTATAAGTTATTTTTAAAACCACAGTCATGTATGATAGTAGTTGAAATAGTATTAAAATTGTATAATAACCGACACTTTAATATATTCATGAGCTTAATATTATCTTATCTTTTGGAACTAGAAATAAAATTCCAAGAGCCATTTTTAGAAATCGTAAATACTATACGTTCAATCCTGATTTTATTTACCTTTTAGTAAGTCATCAGTCTATTGAAGTTTCGGATACTTCACTCTAAAATGACACTGATTAGATTGGTATAACTGTATCAAAGAGTTAAGACTAGTGACTTCATCGGTTATGTTTTGCATCCCTTTTCTTCTACTCCCACTACGAGATTGAAGATATTTCTAACTTGTTTAATGCTGAATATAGACACGTCTGTCACTGCATTTTAAATTAGGAGCTGTGTAGGCACTAGGCTTTCTGCAAACTATAAATATTCTTCATATTCCTTTAAAAGCAAGAATATACTTCAAAAGTAATATTTAAGGCCGACATATATTCGTATTTATGATTGCCGAGCGGTCCCGCCCACGGTCAGTAACACTTTTACGACTCTGAAAAATGTTTATTGAAAATGGACTTACACGCCATTTGTGTAAATACAATGAGTATGGCCCAGTAGAAAGATTTGTTCTTACTAATGGACGGAAATATTTCACTTAGTTTGAACGTAAATTGTAAAATATATGGGTTTTGCTTTTGAAATTTCAATATGTATGTATGTGTTAGTATTTTTATTACTGTACTATATCATCTCCTATACATCCCAGTGCAGGGCACGAGCCTCGTTTGCAGAAAGTACGAGTGAGAGAGATTAGATAGTGAGATTGAGAGGGGGTTAGGCCATACAGTCCATCACGCTGGCCTACTGCGGGTTGGCGGACTTTAAATACCATAGAATTTCTCACTAATCGCTATGGTATGCAGGTTTCCTCACTATGTTTTCCTTCATCGTTATAGTGCTTTGTGATTGACTATCAATACACACGTGACTTCGAAAAGTAAAAAGGCCTGGAATTTGTACTCGCTACCACCGTATTTTTATTGAATTTTTATAACGTATATATTTATAATAATAATATTATAAACAAGTATTTTGCATCGTATGTTGGAGATTAAAAATACTGGTTTTCGTCGGAAAGTCGCAATTTGGCAATACCCATATGAGGAGGGCTATGGGATCGTATTCGGGATATGGAGCGAGCAAGTTTGTTGCCAAAAATTTCGAGAACTTAAGCCACCGTCCTAAACCATCCAACCACTTGAGCGGTCCTTAAAATCTTATGGACGGTTTGAACAACACATTAGATTGAATTAAACTAAATGAACTAAAACCTAATTATTATTGGAAACGTGACGTCAAGATGTTAAAACTTCTCGAAATATCTATTATTAAATTAATTTTAACTACCTTTGAACTAGATCTACAAATACTGGTGGAAGGTCTCACATGCGAGAGGCCACCTGAGTAGATACTACCGCAATGTCCATTTCTTCCGCCAACAGCAGTGTTAATGCACTCTTGTGTTCCGGTTTGAAGGACTTATTTAGATTTGACATCTAAGTCTCGGGATGGCGAGTGCAGTGGAATGGCATTAGCATTGCTGTGTTAGTTACTGTCTATGAGCTGTCGTATCGCTTACCATCAGGCAAATGGCATGATCTTCTCTATTGCTATTAATTGCAGTTAAAACTAAATAATCTCTCCACGAAAGAAGACAAGACCTTAGTGTGGAGTCAGGACTATAAATGTGATATGGGTGTATTTTTTATCTTTAATGAAACAAGTAAATCTTAGATCCAGAAGCAAACGTAATTAATTAATATTTATCTTTCAAAGATTGCACAGCGATGAGTTATTCCGACCGACTTAATGCCATCGATTCAGAATTGTCAATGAACAATTGAAATTTTAATTAGACCGTTGATTAAAGTACTGTGCAAACACGTCCGCTCGTCTGCACAGGAAACGGTTGAGACGGAAATCGGCAATTGTTACAGAAGGCTCGAGCGTTGGGTTTACTGGAAAATGGATTCAGTAACTGAGGGAATAAAATTGTTGATGTCCCTAACGTAAATTGCTAAAAGATAGTTTGGCTAGATGTTGGATGTCAATATCAATTTATTTTATTTTATTTGAAAAATCAACAGCTAGTAATATTTTTTTCATGTTACCAGTAAGCCAATTACAGATTTAAACACAAACAGTGGCTGTAAATTTTTGGATTACATCAGACATTTCACGCTGTGTTAGTGTTAGAATTTGAAAAATCTTATATGATATGATCGGGAGTCGAATTTGTAGCCTGAATAGCGAAAGACTTACTTCTGCTACACTTGCATCGGCAATAAGGTCAGCAAACTATAGGTGATTATAATACCTCTATCTAGTGTCCATCCCGCTTGGAACCATTCTTACACGTGTGATCTTATTTCCTTTATAAAACAAATCAAATGCATTTGCTGATCAAACGCAATTGATAAAACAATCTGTATGTACAATTAAAATTTGCGTCTTGTTTGTATTCAATCAGTTGAAACGTTGTCATACGGATATTCTGACACTCTTTCCAATAATCCAGCGTTTAATTTATGGCTGTGGGTTTTGACGTAAAATATTTGCATTGTCCGCTCGTATATGTTGAAATGGCGACAAAGTATTATTGCACGTCTGTATATTTCAGTCAATTCTATTGTCCATACCAAAATATGTAAATATGGAATTTTACAACACATTGTCGTCTCCAATTTGTGTGAATTGGAAACCCTCTGAGATTTTTGGTTAGTGTCTTAGGGCATATTTAGTAAAAATGTTTAAATCATTCAAATGAACTTTGTGCTGTATTGGACTCCATTCAAGTCATAAAAGAGAAATACCGTCAGATTATGAAATTGCAATACATACTCGTATACCTGTTTTATTCGTTTGAGTAAAAGTTTCATTATTTATGTGGGAATAGTTAAGTTAGGCAACCCACACTAGGCCAGCGTGGTGGGCTATATGGCCGAACTATTCTCAGTCGTACTCTCGATTATAGAGGAAGCCCGTGCCCTGCTATGGGATGTACATTTATGGGCGGGTACAGTACAGTACAGTTCCGTAAGGATCAATTTCTCTTTTGTCTTTAATTTCGCGTCACGTCGTACGTCGTTACCGTCTTTTATCATCTTCATCACCTTCCTTCCTTAATCATTCATCCTCTAACTCTTTCCCTCTTTAGTAATTTCATTCGTCATCTCATTTATACAATCACTTTCCATATCAGTCAGACATATCGCGTTTCTTTTCACTCATCTTTCGTTATATTCCAATCCCATATTTATAGGTGAATGTAAATACACAATACTTTTTCCAATTGAATTCTCAGTTGAAAATAAATCGAAAATGATGAATAGTTTTAAACGCGGCGAACTGTTAACAATTTATTCTGAAACACACGTACAGGTTAACCTATTTCTGATATTCCTAGCATCAGTAAAACTGCAAAAATGTTTCTCTTTTAGTTTTCAGGCTCTTTCCCTGTTATTTCAAGAACTGCGTTTGAGAATATCGATTTGTTCCCGAGAAGGTTTTCTCAACTCTATTAATAGAAAATGGACTGAAGTTTCATTTACTTACAAAACTGAGCATAAAGAGAATGATAGCAAAGGAAAATAGAAAGTTAAATTTAAGTTTATTTTATTTTAAAATAGAAAACGGCTTAGGATTACTTTAAACACTACTTTGAGTTGGCTGTGGGACGCTCAGTCTTAATTTTGAATCCAACGGTAAAATATACTTATAACTTGACAATTGACAAAGTCATACCGGCATCTTTGAAAAAGATTGTCTGCAGCTTAAACTCGGAACACTACTCAATGTGTTCAATGCCTTTGTGAATGTCCTACATGCTTAACAAACCCTGAATATCCGGCATTCCTATAACTCGACATTCCAAATTAACTAATACTCCAACATTACTTCAATTTAAAAGGTTTATTGTAAATCGCAGCAAGTTATACAGTTCGCGTATTTAATTAACTCGTTGGCGTGCGCCTTCTAAGGTTCAATTTATTTTATGTCTTTGATAACTCGATTTCCGAACCTCGAGCGGCCGAGTACCGGATTGAATCAATGCACGCTTACCATCGATTGAGATTAATTGTTTTTAGAATGTAAAGATTGAAGATACGATCTCTAGAGTAAAATATTTGCCAACCATTAGTACGGTTTGTGTGAATGTTATTGACGTCCTTTTATATAAAGCGAAGTAATTAAATTGTTTTAATACTTAGAAAGGCGATGACGTCATCCCCTGACATAATACGGGTTGATAAACGAAATATAAGTATAGAAGGTTAATTGATTTGCAAATAATACCCACATTAGGCCAGCTAGATGGACTATATAGCCTACCCACTCTCAATCGTACTCTAACTGCAGAGCTACTCTGCAATCGATGTTATGATCCTGACGATGTTTTCTTTCCCAGTTTTTTAACATGAATTACTTGGTTTATTA
Source organism: Hyles euphorbiae (assembly GCA_023078785.2). Taxonomy (NCBI): domain Eukaryota; kingdom Metazoa; phylum Arthropoda; class Insecta; order Lepidoptera; family Sphingidae; genus Hyles; species Hyles euphorbiae. Next base: position 3,655,914 of record CM041041.1, on the reverse strand, counting down.
TTTTTAAAACCGAAGGTCTACCTACCAACACGACGGAATATAATCCAATGAAAAGATAAACAAAATAATTTTATAGAGATAAATTTTCATTGGAAATTTTTCGATAAAAATAATTTCGGAGATCCACTTAATTATTTCTTTCTCATAATTGGAGTGTTTCCAACGAAACGTTTAAGACGATCAAAGATTAAAAATAGAAGTATACATTATTTATGCTTAAATTGTTAGCGGATTTGTTTACCTTCGTCTAATGAACTAAGAAAGAGTAACATTAAGATTCAAATAGAAGTGACCAAAATGTAGTACTAAAAGTGTTAGATTTGCTGCCCGACTTTTCTTTTCACAAGTGAATTAAGTAATTGATTCTGCCGTATATTCTCTTTGAATTTGTAAAACAACCTTGGACCAATTTGAATTTTGTTTAAATCAGGGATATACTGGGTATATCAAGACTGCTACCGAAAACGAAGCCGGGTGGTAGTTTCAGTGACTACAAACACAATGCAACTAAAAATTTCGCATAGAAACGCGACAATTATTTTTTAAATATCATCATTTTTGTGTGTGGTTTCAAAGATTTGGAAATTCACTGTGTACAAGACATTTCTTTTAAAATAAGTTATAGAGGATTGATAATTCCATCATTAATGTCTGTAAGACGGTTGATCTAAAGTCTGTATCAGCCCATTATCTCTGCGGAAGAGTCCTTCTCTAAAACTGAGAGTTGAATTGAGAGCGATTCGTCCACTAGGCACTTAGACCAGATTTCAAAAGCCTTTAAATAATTTTGTAACGTTAATCATGTGTTGTTGCATTGAAGTATCACAGAGTCAGACCTAAGTAGAAGAATTAAGAAGTGTGGATAATGTGTTACTAGTCACAGTAGTTCACGGACACAGAATAACGTCCCACTTACCGTGAAGTGGTAACATTGAATAATATTTTACAAAAGAATTTGAATAAGCGAAAGTTTTTAAACCTGTTATGTTAAGATTTAATGTGAAATAATAAGCGCGTCTATTCGGTGTCGTACGGCCTGATTTTAGGCTGTCTGTGTTTGTAGGTTAAAGAAAATTAAAAGGTATGCATTCTGTCGGAACTGATTGGTTCGGATTAACGTGTGCCAAAAATTAAGTTAAAATTATAAAATATATATGGTAGAAGATTCTCGAAGAAATATATTACGTTATGGATACCGTAGATAACCATTCTAATGCCATATAGGAATTATAATATTTTCCTATTTTAATAATTGGCTGGAATGTGTCGACTGAAAATGGACACCAGTGAAAAGTACCTAACCGTAAGTGCGTAAAGTGTAAGTGCGTGGTGGCCTGTTGGTAAGTGCGTGGTGGCCTGTTGGTAAGTGCGTGGTGGCCTGTTGGTAAGTGCGTGGTGGCCTGTTGGTTAGTGCGTGGTGGCCTGTTGGCAAGTGCGTGGTGGCCTGTTGGTAAACGGACTAGACGCGACAGCCAACATGTTCACGGTGGTCGAGGGTTCGAATCCCAGGTCACACCTCTGACTTTTCGGAGTCATGTGTGTATTGATAGTCAATCACCACGCACTAAAACGGTGAAGGAAAACATCGTGAGGAAACCTGCATACCATAGCGATTTATAAAAAAATCTATGGTATGTAAGTCCGCCAACCCGCACTAGGCCAGCGTGGTGGACTATATGGCTTATCCACTCTCAATCGTACTCTCGATTGTAGAGGAGGCCCGTGCCCTGCAGTGGGACGTATATGGGCTGGTACAGAAAAGTAACCGTAAGCTTTATGCCGAACATAAAAGAAATCTGGCTTAAGATAATAAAATAATTTGCGCGAACAAAACCTGCTTCATCTGCAGTCGATATATGAGTGGTCACATTTTTTTCGGTTTGAGTAATTCGTGCATTCACACGATTTGCAATCGTTCACAATGTGGGCTAATTAAATGAAATTGTAGCGAATTGTGTAAAAGTGTAACAAATTTTGTTACCATAAAGATAATAAAATTTTTACAACGCATCGGAGCATGTAAATGGCTTCATTCCGCGGTTCCACTTGGCAACCGTTCGGAAAACATGTTCAAGAGCATTAGTTTGGTAATTTTGTTGACCTAAAAATGTCGTTTTGTTTATGTGTAATGAATGTATTTGTAAAATTATTATTAATTGTATGTATATAGAAATTATAGAGGTAATCTAAGTACCCATTACGAATATCTGTCGTGGAGCTAATAGGGAGCTCTTATTATTTTTATGTCCGAAGCTTTCGTGTAATAATTTTGAGGCCGTCTCTTCCTCACAAAGTTTCGTTTCATTTTCGACTAGTGTTTATCAAATATAATATACTTCAGAAACTGGATAGCATGATTAAAGAACTCTTTGGAACCCACGATTTCTAATACAGTTTTAATGCAATATTAGATAAGCAACAAATTCCTAAATACCATAATGTAATGAAATTAACTACTTTGATCGATCTTATTCTGTCTGTGGCTTTAAATTATAATTGATTGCTTAAGTAGTTGTCAACTTTAAAATATTATCTCAAACAACGATGTCAGTCTGATTTGGAAATATTACCAACTGTTTAATATTAATTGAGCAACAATCTAGTTAGTGGAATGGGCAGCTAAGAATAAGATTCGGTTCTTTCTTATGGTTATAATAAAATTTAAGGCTGTCTTTATATTGCCAAGCTCCAGTTTTAAGGCGTTCCAAATATAGCATGCTGGATTATTGTAAGAAAAACTGCCATAGCATCGTGTCGATAGCATTAGCTCTCTATGAGTTGCTACGGCGTAAATAAAATGTTCACTTTTTTTAAAAGTTTGTTATCAATAAATGGCTTTTTATTAAGTATATGTACTTAATTGGACATACACAAATAATAATGTATAAACTCCTTTACAAAATATGTGTATACAATAGACAAATTGAAGTGAATGCGACGAGGACGGATGAGTTTTAAGTAAATGTTATTTTTATTGTACCATTCCTTTTTCTAATTTAGTTTTACTAAACTACTGGTACACAAATTACAATGTATGTTAATAGAACTTTTACAAAAACATGTGTAAAACCCCTGGACCGTCGGACGAACCGCGCTCAGGTTCGTCGGACTTCAAGCAATAAAGCAACCTAACGTTTTTAATTCAAGGACACAATATGGCGCTTACGACAAGCCAGGGGAAATCTTTGTTAAACTGAACCACGTATTATTATTATGTAGTAGTAATTAGTTTGTACCTTAGGCAGCGCGGCGAGGCACTGCTGCTTGACGTCCCAGATGAGCTGATCCCGTGGGAACTGCAGGCTCTTCTGCACGTTGAGCTCGGGCACGTGCACGCGCACCAGGAGCCAGCCCTCTGCGCCCTCTGAGCACTCTCCCTCCATTACGCTACGCCATCTGGAAAGAAGGAAACAACAAATGTAATACATAGTAATAACACCAAATTCCTCACTTTGGGGCCCTAACCACCGGTGGCTTGGGTCTCGAGCCTTGTCATGCGATGTCTTTTTATATGTGTTTTGTGTTTATACTATACTGGGTATATCAAGACTGCTACCGAAAACGAAGCCGGGTGGTAGTTTTAGTGAGTACAAACACAATACAACTAAAATTTTCGCAAAAAATCGCGACAATTTTTTTTTTATGATTTTTTAAATATCATAATTTTTGGGTGGTAAATCCATAGTTTTTGCTAAAATAATAATTTAAACTCTTTTATACGTTAAAGTCCTTATGAATAAAAGGGTATACACTATTATTTTAGGAATAAAAGGAATTTATCATCCAAATACGACCACAGGAAAAAAATAACAAAAATAAAATCGTCGCTTTTTTGTTTCAAAATTTTCTGTTGCAATGTGTCTGAAGTCACTAAAACTACCACCCGCCTTCGTTTTCGGTAGCAGTCTTGAGATACCCTGTATATATAACAATGTAAAAAAAGATGAAAATAAAGATACATAACACCCAATTAATAACACAAATAAATTATAAGCAAGAATGTTTTGGGAGGCGGAAGGGAAAGATCATAGTAAGCTTATATGGCATTCCTGAGGAGGAAATAAATTTAGACAAAAGCCATATATTACATTACGCAACTGTAAAACCTAAAGAATTGGTAGAGTTTTCATCTGTGTAATATTTAGATCGTCCAGCAACCCGTACTAGGCCAACGTGGTAGACTATATGGCCTTACCACTACCAATAGTACTCTCGGTAGTAGAGGAAGCCCGTGTCCTACAGTGGGACGTTTATGGGCTGAATTTTAAGGTGCAAAGTTGTGATAACGCGATGTCGTGCACAAAATCTTGTATCTGAGCATTTGGAGGATCTAATTCTAATCTAAACACGAATTATTATTTTTGATCACATACACTTCACTTCACACATCACTTCGGTTTTAGTTGACGAGGTTTCCTTATATATTCACATAAATATTTTGCATCTATTTTTGTATGGAGCAAGTGCATCGGCTAATGGTAATCGATAAATGCAATCTATGCATATAAGGCGATCAATGTACATAAACCATAATTCTAGAGTCAGCATTCATATCGTCTATATTGTCCCATATGCGCTTCACTTATTATATTGTATTTTATGCGGAGACTATTATACAACACGTCTTAATACTTAATATTACATTTTATTTTCTCGGTAATTGGATCCAGGGCTTTTTATTAACAACATATATATGAATATTTATTGCATTGAATTGCAGTCTATGGTGAGAGGAGCATTCCATTCGCCTGATGTTAAGCGATACCACCTCTCATGAACCGTAGTAAAACCAAACAACACCAACAATAACAAGGCAATGCTTGGCATTCAACTGTGCTCGCCATCCTGAGGCATAAGATGTTAAGACTCAATATGTCCAGTAATTACTCTAGCTACAATATCCTCCCAACCGGGACACAACAGTGCTGTTAGGCGGGAGAAGTAGACATTGCGGTGATAGCTACCCAAGCGGCCTCTCACTTTTGAGAGACATATCAGTAAATTATTTGAGGGTCAACACCCATTCAAGCAGGTTTCAGGCAGGGTTCAGGCATTCTTCAGGTAGGATTCAGCAAATCCTACCTGAAGATAAAAGATTCTTTGAGCTTCCACAGTCCATAAATTCAGTTCAAGAGTCAATTTCACTAACTTAATCCTCACAAAAATATTAATGTCACAAAAATCCATTCTACGGGACCCGTCATACGTTATTACTTTCTATTACCCCTCACGACATAGCATACATTAAGGTTTCTCAGTAAAAGTTTTTAATATTATATAGAATCGCATCGACTCACGCGCCGCTGTCCGGTCGTCGTTCTATGAAGTTGCCATTATGAATTCTATTGCTTTGGCGCCGCATTTATCGCTACTTCTCAGAATGGGTGACGAGGCCGTGATTGCTTCCGAAATTTACCTAATATGCGGGTAATTGATTAAGATGGGCGGGCCGCGGAGCTAGCTACTGCAGCCTCATTTCTAGATAGATAAAAAATGAACATATTTATTTAGTTTATATTAGTTTCAACAACTAATTATGAATTATTTTGTTAATTATAAAAAAAAGTACATACATACATACATAAACTCACGCCTTGTTCCCAGAAGGGGTAGGCAGAGGTGCCAGGGCACCCACATTTCGCCTTGTATGTTCCGTCCCACAATGTGATAGGTGGCGAGCCTATCGCCATATCGGGCACAAATTCCTGACTCTGGGCTGATACTGAATAGAAAAATCCAATATCACTTTGCCCAACCCGGGATTCGAACCCGAGACCTCAGCTTTGTAACCGTACCGTAGTACAACTACGCCACCGAGGCAGTCGATAAAAAAAAGTATTATTGAAAAATATTTGCCAAAAAAATCTGCAGGTTTATTCAATCGCTTTAGGCGACAAAACTGCCTGTTGCACAATTTTCTCTGTATTTAATATCTAATTTATTCATTTAAAAGCTTTATTGTGATAAAAAAATAACAATATGAACAAAATTTCATAAAAAAAAAGTGGAATATACTCAATTATTTGTAATTAAGTTGGCTAATATATATAATAAAACATTGAAATAAATAGTTTTAAAATCAATTTCATAAAAGCATTTTAGACCATATTGAAAAATAAAACTATATTAATACACATAAATATTACAACCATAAAAATATTAATATCGCGATCCGCTAACTATGCAAGTAAAAACTACCGGTCACCGCCCTATCTAAACATCGATAGACAAATAACAAAGACAAATAGTGGATAATGTGGCACATTGATGTGGCCTAATATCCGGCCTTAATTGCCTGTATCGGTCATTTTGACGCCGCCTCCGTTTATATTAACGATATACAAGTAATGTCTTTATCTGCGGACAACTGTTAATGTTATTTTAATTATTTTTAAGGTTCATGGATTTAAATAATATTTGATAGTTGGTTTGGTGAGGAAGATGAGAAATTGGCTGTAGAAGCCGCGGGTTTATGTTTTTTTTTTGATCCGCAAATATTTTTAGAAAACACTTTTGTAATAATTTCTGAATCCAATGTCGAATGGTCTTTTTTAAGAGCTAATAAGTGCATGTCGGATAAATTCGTACACAGTCACATTATTCAACAGCATTGTCACCCAGTTGTATGATATTCATGCCCCTTTGAGAACTGTTAAAATTAAACACCTGCCTGCACCTTGGATTAATAAGGAAATAAAAGAGCTCCAAAAGAAAAAGTCTGCAGCCAAAACTAAATATAAGTTAAATCCAACTGAGGCTAGTAGAGCTCACTATGTTAAGTTGAGAAATCGCTGCAATTTGGTGTGTAGGGACGCTCAAAGACGCCATATTCATGATTCAGTTCAAGTTGAGGATCCAGCTAAAGTCTGGAAGTTCCTCAGGTCATTAGGAGTTGGAAAGCCTCGCCAAGAGTGTTCCTCTAACAAGTTAGACATTAATCAAATGAATCTGCACTTTTCTTCTACGCCTAATATAGACGGCGTTGTTAAAGCTTCTACTATTAATTCTCTCTCGAATGCTTCCGCTCCTGACCTTCCTTCTTTTGTGTTTCGTCAATTCACTGCTTGTGATGTTCGGAGGAGCATCCTCTCAATAGCGTCTAATGCTGTTGGGATGGACAGTATAGGCCGCAAAATGCTTCTTCCTATCATTGATATTGTTCTCCCTATCCTGTGTCATATTTTAAACTTCTCTATTTCCAATGCTGTGTTTCCTTCTCTTTGGAAGGAAGCACAGATTATTCCTTTACCTAAAAAACCGAACCCTAAAGCCTTTTCCGAGTACCGTCCCATATCCATTCTTCCTTTCTTATCCAAAGTCCTCGAGCGTCTAGTTTATAATCAATTACACTCATTCCTTACCCGAAATGACCTTCTTAATCCCTTCCAATCTGGCTTTCGTCCAAGACATAGCACAGTCACTGCACTTGTCAAAATCACCGACGACTTTCGCCTCGGGATGGAAAACGGGCAGTTGACTGTGCTTACGCTCCTAGATTTCAGTAACGCTTTTAACACAGTTGATTTTGATATTCTTCTTGCTGTACTGCGCTCCTTCAACATATCTCCAAGCGTCATTGACTGGTTTCAAAGTTACCTGTATGGCCGCCGTCAATGTGTCCGCCTAGGGGAAATGACTTCCTTGTGGTGTAGCACTTCTGCCGGTGTACCTCAGGGTGGCGTCTTATCTCCTCTCTTATTTTCAGTTTTTATTAACTCCATATCTTGTAATCTTTCATCATCCTACCACCTTTATGCAGACGATCTTCAACTCTATTGTCAATTTCCTCTCACTCATCTGGATGATGCTATTCACCTTATGAATAGTGATCTCGAGAAAATTAACAAATGGAGTAAAGCTTACGGCCTCAAATTAAATCCTAATAAAACCCAAGCTATTATTGTGGGGAGCCCAAGAACCATCTGTAAGGTCGACTGGACACTTTTGCCTCGCGTGTTGCTTGATGGGGTTACCATCCCATTCAGTGACACCGTGAAAAACCTTGGCGTAATCATCGACCGCACTTTGTCTTGGGGGCCTCAGATGATGGCTGTCAGTCGCAAAATATTTGCGACTGCGGGATCTTTGCGTAGGTTGCGGAACTTCCTTCCGACTGCCACTAAAATTGCGCTTGCACAGTCTCTTTTGCTTCCTATCCTCGACTATGCCGACATCAGCTATCTCGATCTTACCGAGGCCCAGCTAGATAAACTTGAGCGCCTTCAAAATTTTTGTATTAGGTTTATATTTGGACTTCGTAAATATGACCATGTTTCCGAATTCCGTACTAAGCTCAAGTGGCTTCCTATACGACATCGCCGGAATGTTCATATTCTGTCTCTTCTCTACAGTATCCTGTTTAATCCCTCAGCTCCGCGCTATCTTCAGGACCGTTTTAGTTTCCTCTATACTGCAAATTCTCATTCCCTTAGGTCGTCAGAGAATCTGATGTTGAAGTTCCCGGTACACAAGACATCATTCTACGATCGCTCCTTTACTGTAGAAGCAGTGCGATTGTGGAATGCATTGCCTCTCAATATAAAACGATCACCCTCCTTGGAAACTTTTAAATCGAGAGTGAAAGCACACTTTCTGGGAAGCTAAAACTGTGTCCATACTTTACTATTAATATATTTTTATTATTATTATATTGTATGTATGTTGTTTTTGTGTATGTTTTTTCATTGCATCGTTATATATATTATTATTATTATTTTGAATATGTATTTATGTATTGTTTATGTAAGTTTATCTTTTAGTGTCATAAAAGCACCGTCAATGTTTACCACTTATCTCCTCTTCTTGCACGGTTGTCTGGAAGAGATCGCTATTAGCGATAAGACCGCCGTTTTTTAACACTTATTTGTTTTTCTCTTTTTATTTTTGTAAATACTTTGTGGTGTTTTAAATAAAGAGTTTTTATTATTATTATTATTATTCGTAATTAAACTTGAAGAATTAATGAAAACAAGTAATGATTTCTTAGATTTACGCGAATGTTACACATTAAAATAAAACTATTAATTACGGACTATATCCAGGATTTGGTTTAAACCAAATCCGTAAATAATAGTTTTATTTCAATGAGAATCAAGTAAATTAAAATTTGCATTTAGTTTTAAAAAGACGATTACAAATTGTTCCAATAATTTAATTGCGCTATCAGGTTATCAAAAGAAACTCATGATACTAAATTCTCGTATCTAGATTCACGTGAAGTGATATAAGATCGTATTTATACTCGTAAATCAATAAAGAGCCGAACATTGATATGATTATCTACGATCAGTGATCAAAGTTGAAATTGTGTCATTAAGTTTGCGTTTCCAGACATACATTTTTATACGATGATTTTGGTCATTTGTAGAAGTACTGTTATGACGGGTTTATAATTAAGGTTTTCGAAAAAGTAAACTAAAAGGAGATGATACCCACAACCAGCTGATGCAATGATAGGGCAAGCCTATTCTTAGCAGAATTTCTGATGGGATGATAATTAATAGAAAAATCCAAAATCACTTTTCCCGACCCAGAATTCGAATCCGACTTAAGCTTTGCAATCATGCCGTAGTTGTACGCCACTGAAGCAAGCACAGCTACTCCACAGATGCAAGATTATTCCCCTGTAGCATTTTGAAGCTGATACCAACAAATATTGCTCACAATATAAAAATGCATGATAATGGAGTGTAACAAGTAAATACAGATAAGCTGATAAGGGTTAGTTGCAAGCTGATGATACCAAAGTAAATGTAAACGTGACTTTAAGTGTTATTTAAGCACTCTTTAATGGTCGATCGATAACATACATTTCTATCGTGTTAAAATTAGTTTGTATGTCAATAACGCAATCAGTGACTAAAGCTCAAAACACATTATAGGTTTTCGTCTTACGCATAGAGTAAAGAGCGGTAAGTACGGGGCCAACTGACCAATCAGGACAATGGAACGTACAAGGTTCTTTCTATGTAGTCTGTGCCCTGTGGTCACGTCTTAAGCGTATGACCTATAATGTGCACACAACAAAAGAATCCATTGTTCAGATCGCTCTAAGACGCGTTGCTCTAGTATTTATGGCCGCTTCTGTACTCTATGCGTAAGACGAAAACCTACAATGTGTTTTCACCTTAAGTAAATATGAAGGTTCTTGTGGTTTAAACCGAGATAAACGGTGGTCTTATCCGGGATTTTATCAAGAAGGTATTCCATTTTTCTATTTTTGATTTCATAGATACCCAACCTAGACAAAGTTTGTATTAGCATGTTTTATAGTATTTTTAGTATTTACGACAGCCTCCTTGGTGCAGTTGTTTAGACGCTGGCTGTGGAATTAGAGGCCGCGGGTTTAATCCCCCCACCGAAACAAATACTTATGTGATCCACTGGTATATGTATAGGGTCAAGGTGTTTGTGCGACCAAAAAGTCTCTCATAGTTTCTGATACCCACGACACAAGACTCGACCTTAGTGTGGATTCAGATGAATGTTTGCGACTGTTGGGTGTATTCACTTTTTTATGTATGTATGTATATTAATTAGGTTTTCCAACACTTATAATCGTGATTTGATTGTCTCTGTGTATCAAGAATGCTTCCGCAAAGTATCTTCAATAATAAAGCAATGGATGCCGGCAAAGATAAGTGATAACTGACGATTTGAAATATCACTTTTCAACACTTTGCTAAACGTCTTCATCACCACTCTATAATTCAAACAGCTAATCCCTCATCAATTTATTATTGAAGTTCATAAACACATTTGCAAATAAACAGAACCAGTTTGACACTAAAATTCTATTAGCGGTGGAGTTTGATGCTCCTGCGTAGTTATGCAAACATTTTCAAAAACAGGTTATGCCGTTTTAGTAGTAGAAACATACAGCATCGTATTTTTCAAATATGGTGCGATCATTTCTAAACATGCTCCTTTGATATATTTAGAATATCAGATATGGAATATATTATTATATTGAAGCCTTTGTAAGTTAACCTACGTTTTTCTTTTGGGAAGTTCATCGGTCGTCTAAGCAAATAGACCACCTTTTGAAATTGTGTGATCAGATGAATAAACACTGTTACAAAATTCCTGTTAAATTAAGATCCCTTTTCGTAGCAGAATTTGGAAATAGGGAAGAAGCTTTTCATTACGTTCTTAATTGTCATTAACATTTGCCCGTTTAATTTATCGTAGCATATCTAGAACACTTTTGTGCTGATCTTTCATGTCTCTTCCTTTTGCGTCATTACCGATATCTTCTGCTGTGTCATCATACCCATACAAAATGAAAACAATACCCCACACCTCCATATGTTTCGTAACATTTCGGGACGCTGAACTCATATCGTCGTGTAAATACGTAACGGTAGTACAGCGTGTTTCCCGCTCCGACGCGGCACAGAGTAAACATTTGGACAGCCACACACTAGCCACTCGACCCAACTGCATCAGCCTGTTGGTTTAGACAACTTATTAGCGCAATGTGTGGATGCGGCGTTAAGTTTTTAATGGAAGCGATTTTTATTACAACATGCGTTGGATCGAGCAGTGTTTGGTTGGAGTTAGGCTTAGTTTGTAATGCCAATTAAGTGGATCAAAGTGATATAACTGGATCTCCGACAGACGATTTATCATTCTTAACAATTCTTCTGTCACGTTTCGATATTTGGGTATATTTTGTACACCCATTTTTTTTCCTGTTTCCCTATATTTACTCATAGTTTTTTAAAAGCCTGTATGGGCCATGCATTCTCATCATATTTTTATGGTTGGCTTTGAAGTGTTGTGACCACCGAACATCAGCTCAACTGCTTGATAGTTTCTCGAACTTGATTTACCCTATATAAAATGCGGATGTTGATAATTGAGATATAATACGTAAAGTTAATGTTTCATGCGTCGATGTAGTTAAATTGAAGGCTCTACCAATTTTATAGTTTTCTAATGTTTTTTAAGATAAGTACAAAAGCATTAACTGATAATAATTTTAATTGAATTATAAATTATTAATTCCTATCAATTGAATTAAAGTGGCTGTAATGCATTTAATAAGCATGTTTATATCAGGCATTTAATTAATAAGTACGGTAAATTAAAATGTAATTGAATAGAGTTTCTCCAGAATTAAGGGTATTTAACATGTATGAAATATTGTTCTAAAATGAATTTTGTAAATTTCTATTGTTATGGCATTTAATCTTGGGATTTAACTTGATGGCTACAATAATAATTTCGAAGGGTTTTTTGTTAAATAGCAGATCAGTTACAGTTTAAATACGTCTTGGAATTGTGATCAAAAAGTATATTACGTTTTTGTAATATATTAATTGTTAGTCTGTGACAGTTAAGTTTTAAAATTTATACCTATTAATTCACACATGGTCATGGCTAGACTCTTTTGTAAGCTATGCTGTTTGGGCCGCTTCTTGTGTAATCATTTCTACGCAACTAGCACAAATTTAGTTCGATCGAGCTTCAAGTAAACTATCAACGAGTTCTGCATCGCTTCAGCTATCAGTCGCTACTTTGATATTGCATATTTGTTTTAGTTTGAGAAGTGAAATGCGTACTGCGTGGAACGTGGATTTAAAAAATATCGTGGGTGTGGAACGGAAATAGTTTCGAGAATGATAACTTGTGAATATTAGTGACCTACACTAGATTTAAAATATACGAAAAACATTGGTATGATGACAAAAATGTTCCTAGAAATACAAAATAAATTTAGGACGAAAATCAATAAAAAACTAATGTCATAAGTAATTTGATTGATCTTTCGTTCGTACGCTTACCGTGATGATATCTCGATAGTGCCAGGGCCTGTATTCCTACTGAACCTTTACTATTTACATCACTTAGAGCGAAAATTATTTCGCATTTTTATCAAACTTATGTATAACACATTAGACCTTACTTTATAAAAATGAACTTCGCAAAATCGATTCCATTAAAATAAAACATTTTTTTACGGATTTAATCACAGACCGTCCACCCCGTGACACGATTGCTGTAAAGTAATCGAAACGTCGTCGGGTTAAAATATGTAAGATATAAAACAAACCCGCTATGAAATCCGTAGAAATTAGTTTAGTTTTAATGTGTAACATTCGCGTCAATCTAAGAAACCAATCGGTTCTATCCAAAATGAAAGTACGACCACACCGAAAAGCCAAAGGCAAAAAAGCTAAGGGAATATATGACATCATTTGATATCTTCAGTACTATGACATCTCCAACTTTTTTTAAGATTAGTCTGCAACTGCGCAAAGAACAGGTTCTAGTAAAAAATCTGGTCGTACGTCAACTTAAGTCGTTGCCCGATAGTGGTATCAAGGATCGTGTTTCTGTCTCGTAGAATATTATGTCATCTGTGTCAGATGCCAGATGTTGCGGTTACCTCACTTTCTCGATGCGTTGGGAAATACATTACTTTGTTTCCGCAATGTTTATATTAAATCATGATGCGTTTGATTTACAATTTATGTTATTGTGTCTTTGTACAAAAGATTCAGAATTTGAACAGATTTTGATCTTTATTTTAGGATTTTCTTTTGTATTTTATGGCACATTTTTGACATCAAACCTTTGGAGAAAATGTTCAATCTTATTCAAAAAATAAAAATAGAATCGAATGAACATTATTATTTATTTAAAATTAGAAAGGAGAAAAGTATTCCCACCTGTTCATTATCCATTCATACGAGAGATAAAACATTTTTGTCTTTCAGAAAGATTTAACACCAACAACACAATATTCCCTGTCAACATAATAAAGTTCCCAGTTGCATCACATACCCATAAACTTACATTGTACGTTTAGCTGGTAGTAAAATAAAACCCTTTATTTATTCAGAGAATTTTATAGAGACATTATGCCATCAAGTTATCACGTCGCCGCTAACTCGTACTAATGAAGGTAACTGTAAGTTTGAGCAATATCCGTGACTGTCCCATGAACGATGATATTGAAGTTTTTAATCAACTTATTAGAGACAGTTTATGGACCCATCGTGTTTGTGAACGTTTAGCAGACTGCGCGGCGCAAATGGCTCTAAAACGGCTCTAAAGCTTTGTTTGGGTTTGGAAGGGTTGGTATCTGTACTTTATAAGCCAACTAGGCCAGCATTGTGGACTTTATGCCACAACCACATTCGTACCCTCGATTGTTAAAGAGGCCCATGTTCTACAATGGGACGTATATGGGCTGATGCAGATCGAGATAAATTTGGTGAGACACAGAAAAACAATTGAGTGTGTTAGCTCGTACGACTAAAAAATGTTTTATTTTTACTGATAAGTCATAACTATGATACAAAAATATCTGTATGTAATACCAGGACTACGAAAGCGACTATCTTTTGTTCATTATTTGTTTAAATAAATATTAATTTATACACCACTAATCAAAATCAAGATTAAATTCATCTTCCTAGGTAACACATCAGATAATACTTGTAACTTAAGCTTACAATCTAAGGCTGATTCCCAGAAGCCGATAGCACTAGCTTATTGATACTAAACGGGAAGGCCTTAATTTCGGTATAGACAGGAATACAGTAACAATAGAGACATGAGGACTGGGTACATACACGAGACGTCAGGTCAAGGCTCATAAAGGGCTATTGTGTGTTAGATTAATGAATTACTGTGTGTCTGTTTAGCTTTTATTGAGTAGGATTTGAAAACTTGATTAAGAAAATGAGGAATTACGTTACATCAAGAGATAGGCACAAAGATATAGATTTGGTTTAAGAATTTAAAAAATGTGGCTAAATTGTTGAAAGCGCATTTATTTTATTTCAAGATGATGCAATGTTCATATAATATTAATTTGATAGAACATGAAAAAAGATGTACGTAAATATCCATCGGTTTAGTTATAGTTAGTAATTAAGACATATTTGACGATAGTGTATCAGCCCATATGCGTACCACAGCAGGGCACGAGCCTCTTCTACAATCAAAAGTACGATTGAGAGTGGTTCTCATGTAAAAGAAAATCAAAGAATTCGGTCGCTTCCAAGTGCGCATATATTTTTGATGTTTTAAACATTTCGTGTACTATTGTTTTATTTCCACAATAGCCTGTTTAAAGCCAGCTTCAATGATTACCTGGTATGTTACAGAGTTTTTCTGGTTGGAACCATAAATAATGTTTTAGGCATACAATATACTCTCTAAATATGGGGGCATGACTATGAGTTATTAAATGGAACTTATTTTTTGCACGCCTTTGTTCTGTATTGAGTGTGGGCGATCTGTTGGCTTTAGATATTTTTTTAAGTGTGTTGGTTCACTAAACCATTATGCAAACGTACGAGGTTTGATTGAAATCTTTTCGTTGTATTTTAATTAACATAGTGGTCCTAATAAAATATGCATTTATAAGACATTTCATAAAGTATTGGACATTACCCAAGTCGATCTGTGAGCTTCGCTAATTTATTTTCTGTGTGATTTGTTGCGATAAATACATACGAAATGCACACATATAATCTAGAACCTACATTAAGATATGTAGTGTTGTGAGGTTCGTGATTAGAGATAAATTAACGGTTATATAACCAACAAACACCAAATAATTAATACATATTATACAGAATTACAAGATATTTCTCTAGTTACGCGAATAAAACCCAAAACTTTCCATTTTACCGTCAGCTTTTCCTGTACTTCACTACGAATGATTTGACACACAATTAGAAATAGTAGTAAGTATATCCAAATGAAATCTTTATTAAGAATAAATCAACAAACAATAAACAACACAACACACACGACTTTCCGCAACAAAATTAACCCTCCCTAACACAACATAACATTACACAATTATCAATAGAACTAATCACGAACGCGAATTCAAGGTCCGCATTATCTAATTCAGTTTCTGACAGGTGCGGGTCAACGCGACCGCCCCGCGACGTGGGAAAGGTCTTAACCTCGCTCCCAGTCTGTTGCTATACAATACGTTTAGCACATTCTTATGCAATTGTTAACGGGTTAAAGAAATAAGTGCATTGAACGGTTGACTGGTGTTTGGATTTTATATCTTTGTACCTATTAAGGGAAGGAAAAAAAACTGTGATTTTTAATTTACTTTCATAATTACTATATCGCCACTATTTTGAAGAGAGTTATCATTAATCTGCAATTCCTGAGATGTCTTTTGAATGCATTTGATATTTACGAGGTTCCATTAGACCAGTGTGGTCAACTAAGTTGTAGCTAAAGCGAGGATGACTGAATCATTACCGTCATTAACTTCAAACATACCAATTCCACTGCTGAACACAGACCACCCCCAAATATTTCCACGGACAATACTTTTGATATATCATAAATAAAGTTATATTTATGGATATAAAAAGGCTATGGGCTCCATAATTTATTTAAATCAAACATTAATAACGAAAAATGGCGCGTGAATTTTGCTACCAAACGTTATTTATTTACGATTTGAATGTTATGAATAAAGATGAGTAGAATGAAACGTTAGACGAATGGTATGGAACGTGGTTTGTGTGAAAGAGATGTCTAATGAAAGTACTTAAGATCAGGAGGAGATTCAGAAAAAGGAAAGAGTTAGAGGATGAATGATTAAGATGTTGAAGTACAGAAGGACGGAATGAGAGAGAACAGTCCAGAAGATGTGAAGGACGACTGAAATGACGACGACATAAAGACAAATATAGTACAAAAGACGATAATATATTGTCTGATAATATATGATCTGTGTTTCAGTTGACTCGAGACGAAACTATTCGCACATTGATAAGCAGTCTGAAACTAATTTCTCCACATCAATGAAATTTGTTGATAATGTAATTACTTCACTACCTTCAATAAGTACACGTTATTAAATTAATCATCAAGAGTGCCTCAATACTCCATAGATACATCAGGGCTTGTTACACAAAGTGCTTTCTACCGTTTGACCAATTATACTACGCGAGACCGCATAACTGAGCCTCATTGTACGAGAATGGACGTGTGAAAAACGTGCATGGATGTTAGGAATTACTTTATTGAATTGAAGGGCCCCGTACGTTTTGATACGGTGGTACTGTGATTTTACAACTAGCTTTTTATTTAAGATAGTGAAGAATAGATGGATTGATTTTTTTATTAAAATTAATTGCGAGACGAGCATGCCGTTCACGTGATGGTATGCGATACGACCACTCATGAACAGTGCCAAAACCAAACACCTTGAATTACAAAGTAATGCTTGGCATTCCACTGCGCCATAGTGAGACATACGATGTTAGGTCTCAATACGCCCAATAGTTACTCTGGCTACAATGTCCTTCGGACCGAAACACAACAGTGCATTTACACTGCTGTTTAGCGGGAGAAATAGACATTGCACCTACCTAGGCGGCCTCTCACAGATGAGAGACCTAACACCAGTAAATGTTAGATGTAGAAAAGATCGTAAGAACTATGAGCTCTAATAAAACATTCCGTTATCATCACATACCAGTAATTAGTGGAATTAGTAATACAATTTGTTATAATTTGCTACAATTATACCCAAGATGATATTCCTAGCAATCAAATAAATTGTATCAGACAAGATAATAAAATATCTTCTAATATTCCTCAACATCTAATCAACCGAAACGCAATGCGAAATGGTCAATATTTAGCTAGCACGAAAGCCGGCGGGCGTGAATTATTCTTCTTCTATTTGTGAATCATTGGTGCGGCGCAGCGAGCTGATTGTACGGATCTATAAGGGTTCGTTAGTGCCACTGCGGGAACTCTAGGAAAAAAAAAAACCTTTTTCCAAGCGTTAAAATTATTACATCAACAATGGACCGGTAGCTCTTGTTCGATCGTACAGTGCGGTGGAAAACTGTTATTTTTTGTTGAAATATAGTGAATTAGACGCAATGGGTTTATTATGAAAGATACCAAGACTACAAAAATTAAAGAAGGTTTAAGGAAGACGGGGCTAGGCATCTTTCAGTATAACACTTAGTCGTAAGATAGAACGAGATGAATGAAAAAGATAATTCATTTTGATAATTTTAAAAAGTCGATTGTAAAATTATTATTTTCGTGTGATTCATATTAATTGTATATGACTGAAACAATCTCGAATAAACTGACTTCTTCATACTTTATTATTAATTAATTGACTACATAAATACTGCAGAACTTTTCCAAGGTTAAATATCTATTGGCATCAGAAAAGATCATCTAAAATTCGAAATAAAAATGCCGGTCTGCTAAGTCGCTTCACGCTTCGTTTGAAGCTATTTTTCACGGCACGAGCCGCAAATGTATCAAGTTATGCGTTACATGCCGGATTTCAAGTCATGTGTGTAATTCTCATTTCCTAGTCAGTTTTTTTGTCATTTAATTTCAGTAATGAAGGACGTGTGCATTTTATTGTGCTAATTATTATGCGGAATTAAACCTTAATTGTTTACTTTTATACAGCATCTTATATTCATTGTAATTATTACTTTAAAATTAATGTTTTCATGGTCAGCGTAACATCTACATATTATAATAATTTTCATATTACGGGGTAGTGTGATCGTTTTTTACCCTGTTACTTTTAAATACTTGAGACGAAGTGAATACACTGTAGACAATGATAAGTGTAGTACCGTCTAAATATAATATCAAGCGGTAAGATATATTTAAGACATAGTAATTATAACCATAAAAATTGCATCATGTCGACGAACACAATAATTACAACTATTGCGTATCTCAAACAAATTACTTTTTTATCACACAGATATTTTCATCAATGGTATATAAAAACCTCATAAATATATGATAAAACCCAAGCGTTTTGTCGGCGACTGTACGCGTACAGACAAAAACCGTCCCAAAGTCCGTTGGCCGTTGAATTCGTACATAGATTGCTTCGTGACGAGTCAATCAGGGGTCAAAGTACTGCAAGGTATACAATTAATGTAACAAGTGGAAAATGAACGGACCGACCATTGCTTTTATTACAAGCTGGGAATTTTAGTAAGTTATTTGTTATATTTGGCATTGAGTAGTAGTTATATATCATTTGAATATTGAAAATAGTCTGCAGGGAAATAGTTGAATAAGGTATTTGTGAATTTTAATGACGTCAATCTATAAAATTATGTAATAGTCTTATAATACCTGTAATGTATTTAATAATTTGAATATATTATTCATTAGCACGGTCCTTTCTAAAGGTTGCGAAGTATGGCTGGCCTATTAAAGAAATGGGGCCTGGTAGATTTTAAACTTTTTATAATTAAACAATTACGCAATTTAAAGCGTAGCTATATATATTACAACGTATGTGTATTATGTTACGAATGTATATTAATAGTGTTATTTGTGTTCTAATAAAAAAATAGCATTTATTCTATATTTTTACTTTACCCTCTCTTTCCCCTTCCCTTATATCAATTCAAAGGTTATCTGGATAAGACTGGCCTTTGGTACTTTTGTATTTCAATTTATCTCTTTGCCTTGTTATATAAGTGTACCATTATTATTTAATCAATAATATAAAAACAAATAATTGAGTGTGTTGTATTGTGGTGGCAAATAAATCTGTTTTCTTCTTCAAATAACTTATTTGTACTTTATTACTAAACAGTATGTATATTTCAACATTGACACAACAATCACCAGACTAATTGCAATTCTTTACAAAGCCGTAAACGATTGATTTGAAAATGAATGTACACTCCAACAGGGATTAAAACCCGATTGATTTTAAAGCCATTTGCATACTATAACGTAAAAATATCTACAGCCTGTTTATGACATAATTCTCGATTGCCAAGTATTTTTTTCTCGGATCACCACTGCCGCGCCGCGTGGCTTCGCTATCGTGTTACGTGCCCGTTAGTTGAGCTGTTTGTTGCGCTTTCCTCGCCGCGATTATTAACTAATATTCATTTATTAACACGCATAATATGTTAAATATAAAGAGGACTGCACCAACAAACTGGTGGATAGGACTCTCATATGTGAGAGCCCATCTGGCTAGGTACCATCTTAATGTGTATTTCTCCCGCCAAACAGCAGTGCTAATGCTCTGTTGGGTTTCGGTTTGACGGACATTTTAGCCAGAATAACTACTGGAAATATTGAGACTTATGTGTCAGGATGGCGAGCGCAGTGGAATGCCAGGCATTGGTTTTTTTATTTCTAGGTGTTGTTTTGTTTTGCTACTATCTATGAGCTGTCGTATTGTTTACCATCAGGCGAACGGCATGCTCGTCTTGCGATTCATAGAAGTAAAAAAACAATATATTTATTATGCTGGTGCCTTGGAGACCACTGTAAAAAACTATGAAAAACATTCTGTTTTAAAGAATCATCGTTACAGTATCAATAAATATAATGATGAATTATTAAGAAAGTAATTAACAATCCTACTTTTTAATACCGTAGTGTAATGCTTATAAAAATCAGCTGACGCTGCCGGTCAATGACACGCGCGCTGCCAATAAAATTTTATGTATTTTACATTGCGGGTTTAATAAATATCACATTAATTTAATCATTAATGTTAAGCTAATTAATAATATATGTTTAAATAATCTAATAACACAGAGTTAATATTTAAGCCATTAACATTTTAATGCCAAACGTTTCAGTAAAGTAATTATTAAAATACGCAGATTTTACCCTAAAAACCAGGCCTAAATATGTCTGTTTAGTATTTCTCAAGACTCAACCAATCCGGGTAATTTGTCACAATACTAATGTGTTAGTTACTGCAACACACTTACAGAAATATTCTCCTGGCTCTACAAATATGAGTATTTAACTCAATTTGCATGCGCTATGCTAAAACGTCAACCAGTTTTTGCAAAGTCACGTCAGCTTTATTCAAATAGTCTCATAAGATTTCTCAATAAGGCCGGCTGCATATGCATCGTGCATACATTATGGGCCAGTTATGGTGTTTTTCTCATTACTGTGCCGTGCAAGTTCATTAGATGTTTCCTATTGCAAGCAAAAACTTGCACAAAACATAGTTCCTGAATGTGGATGGTCTGTGTCAAGTTGCTGACACGGATTTAGGATATTCTCAAAAAGGTCGTATACAAATCATACTTATTATAAGCATAAGTCCATACGAACATCTCGGAAGAGATGAAATAAGGCAGGGTAACTATACTGTGGATGCCTCGACATAGAATCCTATTCAGAGTCCCACGGTTGACTAAACCATTTAAGTTTAATCGTTTAGTTGATTTATTATATTAACAAAGCTTCTAATATTAAGTCATATATAGTCAAGCCATAAATAACTAGTTATGTTAATCATAACCCAATTCGTAACACAAAAACATTTTACTTTTGTAGTAGTATAGATAAAATAGACCTCCATGTTATGCAATATGTTTATATCAGATTTTATTGTACTGGCCCACATTTAGATTGTTAATAAAGTAAGCCTCAAAGGAGAGCCATGAATTTGCGTATTATATTATTTTTTCAGGCCATATACGACCCTATTCCTAGAGTATGAGGTGTGTTGAATAGTCTTAGCCAACCGTGCTGCTTAAATACAAGTTGCTGAATTGATTAAATAACTTAGATGAATGGCCAATCTGGTGGTACAGTTTTCTAACCACCGATAGGCTTTCTGGGTCGGCCTAACAATTGCTACCGTTATCAAATGCCAACTGGAACCGACAGAGTTTTCTCGAAAAAATATAGAAATAGATTTTAAATGATTGTCACCAAATTGATTTCTCTAACCCTATCGAAATGAGCAAAAATATACATTATTTAATTCATCTCATTAGCTTAAATTACTAGTTTAAGTACACTAGGACCACCGATTTTTTTTTGACGATACAAGCCATTTGTCCATTTAAGCAAAGAAAATATATTATCAAAATATAACAGAATTTCTAAAGCAAAATTTCCATAGCTCATTTGCTTTTAGACATTATATTTGTTACAAAATCGCTATTGTCATGGCCTAAGTGACCAGGCTTGCGTGGGAGGACCGGGGCTATTGCATATGTTGTAGGAAACAAACGTCCTACACTGACTTAATTAACGGTTAAGTACGTGGCCCACTCTGCTACCACAGTAGAAGTGGGAGCAGCATGTCAATGTTCTATCGGGATTTACTAATAAGCAAGCTTTTACTCGTTACTCCTTTCAATTCGAACTACTTTCTAAATCTATCTTACGAATCCTTACATTTTGCGGAAGGAAAAGTAGTCCGATTCATTATTTTATTGCAAAATATGGGTAAACTTTGATCTTTCTTGCCACTACTTCGTAGCGTAAGTATTGATAATTATAGTAAGACGGATATGAGATGCATAAAAAATTAGTAGTGATTTGCGCCTTCGACCATCGTCCGAACTTTAAGATGCATTGTAGACAGCATATCTTTTAACCCAATTGAGCGTCTGGCAATCTTAAAAAAGAGAATGATAATATGCAGACATAATACACAAAAAGAAATGATGTGGAACTGACTTTTAAACTCCGTAATTGCATTAACAATCACACAATGCAAACCAAAACGATGCACGTTAAAAATTCAAAAGAGCAACACAAAAAGTCAATTTGAAAGTAAATTCACAACTGATTGTCAAATTTCTAATATTTTGCGTGACCGACACGAGTAAACGTGATCAAAGATCATAACATCAACATTTAACGCTACAATTTCGAAGATGACACTGAGTTGACATACTTTCATCTTATTAGAACTGTTTATCATATTCGTACATTTTAACATACCGTCTGACATAAATGACTTCTACAGGAGAATTTATTCAAAATTGTATGTGCTTTTATCTCATTCATAAATAAATAAATTAGAATCAGGATGGTTTGGCCTGCCTGATATAAAGCTTTCAAGAAATTAAGAGCGAGTTTTGTTTTTAGAATTCAAATTTGTTACGAAGTGAATGATTGAAGCCAGCATCTCTCAAATTACATCACATAAGCTGTGCTGCTAGATCATAAGGCGTATACCAATATGAAAGAAGTGCCAAAAGTAGTTCTCGTTCATAAATTGATACAACACAAACGACCTTTTTAATGGTTATGGAAATGAAATTGGATCTGTTAATTGGGTTTTTGGAGTTCCGGTACAATAAATTTATGTTTAATCGACACCATAAAATTATTGAAAGCAAGTTTGTCGCGGCTGTGGATATAATTGCTTAGTCTCGGTTTTATAGCTGAAACAAAAAACTGCAAATAACAGGTTTGAATCTTAGTAGATTTAGAAAAATTGTAACTCGATGTTTTAAAGACTAATGTTTGAATTTGTAATAGAGCACTAGAAATTCTTCCAATTATTTCAAGGCAGTCAGTAGTATCTATTTTCAGATTATATTGTTCAATTATTTACTGATACTGTTAAAGCTAAATGAACCTAAACAAAGAAGCAGATGAAGAGGAAGAATAATGGTTTCTTAGATTTACGCGAATGTTACACATTGAAATAAAACTATTATTTACGGATTTTATCGCGGACTGACCGCCCCGTGACCACGAAAGCTGTAAAGTAATCGAAACGTCGGGAACTTAAAAATGTAAAAATTAAACCAAATCCGCGATAAAATCCGTAAATAATAGTTTTATTTCAATGAGGAATAATAATCTTAGTTCAAACGAGAGAACTAATAAAGATACAACTTAAAATACAATAGCACGTGCGTCACTAACAACAATTAAAACTAAATAATATTAAAATAAATCAAGACAAACGTGACAAATGTAGGTGATTTGGTCTCGACAATGAACGTTTAAAATTATTTTCATAACAAATCCGGAACGAAATAGTAATTATCGCAATTTCTATCTGACAATTGTGATGCAAAGAACAATGGGTTTTAAAACAAAAACTCGATTAAAGTAACCATTTGCGCTGATATGTATCTTAGACAGTAAAGTGATTAAATAAAATACAGACGTTTAGTTAAAGCAATAAAGACTGTAATTCTTTGAGCTGATTGATTTTCGACAAAAATACTTACACAATTAAACTTGTATAAGATATCTTGATGGTGGATAAAAATAATTAGAGATTAGAAATTGGGCAAAACAACAACTCAAATGACAGAGGCAATCAATTTCTGATTCTAATAGTTGTGATATAATCTTGAATTTTAAAGTAATTAAACTTGAGCATTATCACAAAGCACTTTAATGATGAAGAAATCAAGTCAATCAATTAAGAAATATGCACTTATTCTAGCTATACGTTCCAACCACTCGACTAGACTAACGCCCGAATACTGGAACGCTACTTAAATATAAGTTGCGCTTAACTACGTTAATCCCGATTAAATGTACAGGCTAAGTGGGCCGTGCGTTGTTAAGAGCAACTTATTATTTGAATGGCGTTCCAGTATTTGGGCGCAAGACTGATATTGTGTGTTTGTTGCTATAGTTTTGAGATGTGATATTAAGATTGTCTAATCAATATAACTTTTTGACTCTTGTATATTTCTTAATAGTATAATATCTTTATTACACGCTTTTTATTAGCTTCACCTGTATGTTTGTATGTTTGTTTGTAACCGACTTCTTTGGGCGCGATTTTGACCCACTTTAAACGGCCAGATTTCGTTCAAATTTTGCACACCTGTCAAAGACCGATGATAATTCGATTAAAATATATGATTATCCTGATTAGATTCGCCAGGATTCATTATTCTTATAATTGATGACCATTGCTACTGACCACTAGATGGCGTATAGATGAACATAATTTGCTACTGACTAACAGATGGCGTGATAACGTCAATAATGAATGTTTGCACTATTCATCGCTAGATGGCGTTAACATTGTATTCTTCAAGTGTCAAATGTTACTACTGCCCAACAGATGGCGTTATTGATTGAAAATACAGCTGTAGATGGATGTTTTTAGTCAAAACAATTAAATAATAGTTAAAAAAAACTAAAATACACGCTTTAATAAGATACACAACTAAAAAAATAAAAATAATTGATACTGAATTTAAGATAAGAAAATGGAGTAAAATACATATATTTTATTGTTACAAAGCGTGGGGTGCAGAAGGATAAGTAATTGTTGTTTTACTTTTTTAGTTGTGTATCTTATTAAAGCGTGTATTTTAGTTTTTTTTAACTATTATTTATTGTAACACTAACCTAGGTCCTGGTCTGCCCGGGCCCAGATATACATTTATTTCTTAAAATTTAATCGCTTTTGTTAATCAAGAATAATATAGGATTCTAATGTTGAAGGAATTTATCTAATTGGTCCAGATGTTTCAGATCTTATTCAATGCAAACAAGCAAATCTACTTACTCCATAAAAAACCCTTTGTAATATTTATATTTTAAATATCTATGCTTGCAATACCAATTTAATCCGTAAGTAACAAACAAAAATCCGTAAACTTGTCATTGCGCTTGTCATATTTATAACAAACAAAAAACTTGTCTCATAAACACATAGTAATGTCAATCAGGACATAATTGTCAACTATTAAATTAATATAACGTTGTCAATCCATAATAAATTGCAATTTATTGTAATAAGCTATAAATTCGAGCAGTTACGTTTTACGATAGAAGCCCGTTGCCTAGATAAATTTAACATCAAATTTTGCATGATTTTAAGCGGCGGTAATTTTATCCGATAGCAATAAAAATGTTATGGCACTAGGTTAAGGATTTATTAGACATTGACAAATTTAGATTTGATCACGTATTATAGGTTTGATAAGTTACTCCGTCGTATTAAATGGCGACCCTTGTTTTGATAGTGCGAATCGGGATAGTTGGTCTAGAAAGACACTTCGCAGAGGATGAATTTATCATTTATTTAAATTCTGCCACGACGAATATAGGGCTCGTGATTATAGCATTGCACTGCGAACAAATTGAAACATAAGAGGATGAATTCTATGGCATATTAGGGCTTAGGCATAGAATTCATCCTCCTTAGCATAGGTATATAATCCATTACAAAACAAACCTCCAACAAGTATATTTTCAGTGACAGTCAGTATCTCAGGTATCACTTAAATTATTATTTAATGGTGATCATATATGATAATAAATATAAGTAGGTTTACGCAAGACGACATCACCAAACACTATTAAGTAGTGGTATCTACCAGATTAAATATTATTATTTCGAGTCCATAATCAATAAGCCTTAACTTACACTAGAAATATTACATACAAAAATAAATGACCCATTCTTCTCCATCTAGTCAAATACAAATATGTTTCAAACAAAACAGAAGTACAGTAATATTCCGATAATATCCAAGGCAGTACAATTTCATCGAAAATAGGCAAATAAAATGTACAGTTATGTTTCTCACAAGACGTTGTATTGTTTGTCGTAACGGAGTCGATTAAACAAGGCTCCAGTATAAAGATCGAGAGAGCAATTTCAGATAAAAAGCAATCAAATCTACTAAGAACTTGGTATCAAAGGTTCAGATATCTGAACAAACATTTGTTCTGTCTGACTTTCCTTTAAAGACTATTTCAATAAACAGGGAAGATTTGTTTAAGACACAACTCGGGGTAGTTTGAATGGTAGCCATACCTAATGGTAGTTTTATTTTAATGTATTGATAGAATCAATTGAGAGTGGCCTAACCACTCTCAATCGTATTCTCGATTGTAGAGTAGGCCCGTGCCCTGCAGTGGGACGTATATGGGCTGATACAGATACAATACAGATAGAATCAATATGATCTCTAATTTGTGAACCTAAGGAAAATATACATATTCAAATATTTATAATATCACAGTATGAATAAATACAACATATCTACAATATAGCTTCGTATAGTCATCAACCTTCCTTTAGCTCTTCCGGATTCACATAAAAAATACCATCATATACAACTGATGTACTAAAATACAGGCTTTTCATATTGGTACCAGTTGACCAACATAAAAACTAAACATTGTGTGTGCTTATCTACTTCAACATTTTATTTGCCATACAATAGACAAAACAATTTATTTTTTCTATGACGTGATCAGATGGTCAACGTCTCTGCCCTTCAATATTAATAACGTTTTTTGTATATGACTCGGCTAAATTGAGAAATACTAGCGGCATCATAGCTTTGGGTTTTTGTGGGTAGGTGACAAATAAGAGACGTGCGTCAAATAAAGCATTTATTCCACGACTGACCTAACGACAATATCATAGACAAAATCTTTCTTTTAATATGCAACACCTCCACCCTTAAACCAAACTAATCAAACAAAACTTACATAAACAAAAATTACATACAAAAATACATTAAACATAATAATTATACGAATTGGTTATTATTGTCAATCTAATGGTTCCCTTCCGTATCTCTGAACCGGTTTTCTGGCTCTTAATGGATATCTTCGTTCCGATACAGATATCTCTTTATTAGCTGGTACATCAGGTGTCTGGGGTGTCTGGGGTACCGGTACAGCAGTTGTGTATATATCATCTCTTAACAAATGAGAAGAGCCTGCGCTTTCATCACGTAAACCTATTTCGGCTGTAGCTTGCGGCAAGTCCTGCAGCTGACCAGTCTCGTTGGCTGCAGCTTGCGGTAAGCCCTGCAGCTGACCACTCTCGTCGGCACTGTCGTTACACTTAGGGGGCAATACAATGGAACTACAAAATCGTTTATGCACGTTATCATGCGGAACTGCAGACTTTTGGGGCAATACAATGGAACTACAAAATCGTTTATGCACGTTATCATGCGGAACTGCAGACTTTTCAGGTGGATCGTATCTTCTCCTCAACTGATCAACATGCCGGTGTACCTCTGTTCCAAGGTTAGATTTTACTAAGTAGTCTGTATATCCTAGCTGTCTAATAACTTGTCCTGCGACCCATTTATCCGACCCTCGATAATTCCTAAACCAAATTTTCTCCCCGGGATTTAACTGACGGAGGGCGCCTCCGGCTGCCTCTTCACTACGAGCTTGTCTATTCTGCACCCGAGCTGTGCGGTCCGGTTTTAACGCGTCTAGTCTCATTCGTAAATTCCTTACTGCAAAAATAATGGCTAACGCCTCTTTATGGATCTGGCTATAATGTTTTTCAGCAGGTGTAAGCAGCCTTGACGCATATGCGATAACCCGTTCATGGTTGTCTTGAGAACGCTGAGACAACACTGCACCCAAACCACGCGCGCTAGCATCGCATGTCAATATGGTTTCCTGAGACATATCATAGTGTGCAAGCACTTCTGTGCTACACAACTTGTTTTTAATTTGATTAAAAGCCAGATTTTGTTTGGTCCCCCATTTAAAATGTTGTCCCTTCTTAAGTAAGTCATAAAGAGGACTTAAGTACATGCTCATATTTTTGACAAATTTGCCATAATAGTTGACCATACCTAAAAATGATTTAAGTTCGGTGATATTATTGGGATGAGGCATTGAAATTATCGGC
Organism: Hyles euphorbiae; assembly: GCA_023078785.2. Lineage (NCBI taxonomy): Eukaryota > Metazoa > Arthropoda > Insecta > Lepidoptera > Sphingidae > Hyles > Hyles euphorbiae. Next base: position 3,627,521 of record CM041041.1, on the reverse strand, counting down.
TTAATTTTTTCGATATTTGTTTTCACCCCATCTCTACCTATTATAAACCCTAAATAATGTAATTCATTAGTCAAAAAGTCACATTTGCTTTTTTTAATTTTAAGGCCATTAGTTTCTAATATCCTAAATACCTTATCAATAGTATGTAAATGACTTTCTAAGTCCTTATTTTTTATCAATATATCGTCATAAAATACGAGTACGTCAGGTTGGTTTTTGAAAAGATTCATCATGATTCTTTGAAATATGCCAGGACTAGAAGACAGACCAAATACCAAACGCTTATATTTAAATAGTCCGCGATGCGTACTTATTACTGTGTAATCCCTAGAGCGTTCATCAAGTTCAAGCTGGTTATAAGCTTGGGACAAATCTAACTTTGTGAACCATATATTGCCGTTTAGATCGCTAAGCAAGTCATCTATCCTTGGAACCGGGTATCTGTCGATCACCAAGACAGGGTTTAGAGTTACCTTATAGTCGGCACAAAGTCTTATACCACCGTCTGATTTCCGTGCAATAACGAGTGGAGACGCCCAATCCGACCTGTCGACCGGCTCAATAACGCCTGCGCGGAGCATGGCATCCAGCTCCGCGTCGACTCGTGCGCGCAGTGCGTAAGGCACAGGCCGAGCTCGGCAGAACACTGGTTGAGCGCCCGGCCGCACACACAGCCGTACCGGCTCCCCCGAGTACCGACCAAGTGTGCCATCAAACAGCGCCTTATGCCTGGAAATCATATCGTTTACAAGGTCATTTTTGTTAAACCTACAATTCTCATCATTAATAACTTTGTTACTCGATACGGAAAGCACGTTATGTATATTCAATTTAGGTATAGCTATATCGAGTTCGGCTAACCACTGTCGGCCCAGTAAATTTGTAGTACCATTATCAAAAATATACAAATCTAATTTTTTCCTAATATTTTTATACTGCACCTCCGTCTCGATATAACCTAGAGGTTTTACGACGGAACCGTCATAAAAACTTAAGCTAACCCGACATGACTTCAATGCAATATCAGCAAAATATTGACTGTAAGCACTTTTACTAATACATGATAATGGGGCTCCCGTATCTATTTCCATATTCAATGGTACCTTATTTACTAATACTGTAATTCGTACCGGCTTATACTTTGTTAAAGACATTTGATACATCGGTTCCTCAATGTCACTTTGTTTATCCCCGTCTTCCGAGTTATCCTGATCCGTCGCAGAATTCTGGACTTGTTCCTGTTCCTGCACCCAATGTGCTCCTACGGGCTTTCCCGCCGCCGCGGCCGTACCACGCCAGCGCCCGCCGCGCCCGCCGTATCCTCCGCGTCCGTATCCGCCGCGTCCACTGCTACTCACATGTACCGGTTGTCCCGCTATATTTGCTGACCCTTTTATCCGCTCTGAAGCATTGATTGTTTTTTTTGGACACATTCTACGTAAATGTCCTGTTTTTAAACAAAAACTGCACTTGTATTCTTTATATATGCAATCCAATTCCCGATGTCTGGGATTGCCGCATACTGTACATAATCGCATTTGCAAATTGTTCATATTTTCAGTTTTTGCTTTATTCATCATCTCAAAATTGCTTCTTTCCACCTCACCAGCGTCCTTCTCCGCCGCCTCTAGGTTTGTGGCCAATGTAACCGCCTTTGTATACGTTAAATTCTCTTCCGAAAATAAACGTTGTCTTATAAATTCACTTTTGAGGCCACATACGAATTGGTCACGCAAATTATCCTCCAATACTTTTCCAAAATTGCAAAATCTTGACAACTTTTTTAGAATGGCCACGAAGTCCGCGATAGATTCTCCGGACGCCTGCCTTCTTTGACGGAATCTGTAACGCTCCGCCATTTCCGATGGTTTAGGTTGTAAATGAGTCTGTAGGAGGCTTACGGCTTGATCAAAATGTAGTGTTGACGGTTTTGCTGGACTCGCTAAACTGGACAGCAATTCATATGCTTCATCGCCCATCACTGATATGAGTGTTGGTAGCTTTAAGTCATCCTGTATTTTGTTCGCTTTAAAATACATTTCAACACGCTCGATATAAGCAACCCAATTTCCGGACTTTACTTCAAACTCTTTAATTTTTCCGACAGACATATTTCTCGAATTTTCCTCGTCGCCACTGACAAATAAGAGACGTGCGTCAAGTAAAGCATTTATTCCACGACTGACCTAACGACAATATCATAGACAAAATCTTTCTTTTAATATGCAACAGTAGGTACCTCTCATTTTGACAAGGTATATCTGAATACCGGTTGTGAGTTTGTCCCGACTTTTTATGGTCGGGTTAGACGAACTGAGCTATAAAAACGTACCTTACGTCATTTGAATAAATGATTACTGATCTCATTTCGAAATGAGCACGAAGTGTTGACCGTTCACGGCATTTTAAACATAGCATTGATTTGTTTGATATACGCTTTATAGCCGTTATTGGAGAATTATAATACGCTATAAAGGTATCATTTGTAAAAGTGTTCCGTGATTAGTTAGTCTAACTCAGTTTGGAGCGATACTAATTAATAAAATAAGCTTAGCTATATGGCTAACCCACTCTCAGTAGAACGTATGTATATGGGCTGAAATAAAAAAAAAACGAGCCTAGTAATTCTAGTCTCCAAAAAGCCGCATATGTTTGGGCGTAATGAATTTTAGCGCGTTGTTATGATATTGTTAGACATCCGTTTTTCAAGCCGCATTTGGCTATCCTTATTCCTTGCGCAGGGAGGCCTCAAAAACTCACACTAACTATACCCTCATTAACATATTACAATTTTATCCAATGTCCTGACACAAAACACGAACACATAAACAATTGTCTCAATGCAACGATCGACAGCGATTCTTCTCGCACAATTAAATTTTCAACCGACTCCATCAGAGAGGATGCTTAGAATTTTCTACAAAACACCTTAAAAATTTTCGTTTGCGATATTGCAAACAATCACAATTAATATATTTCTATGTTCATTCAATTAGATTCTGATTGAGATTACATTAATACACACAGAGCTAATGCGATCTAATGTATGAAGCAATTTGGTAATCACGGAATTTGCCGGCGGTTCACCGGCCCACCTTTATTTATGTTATAGGTCAATTACTCTAAGTATAAAAGTATCGGAAAGTACATGGCTGTTTCCAGTACATTTCCAATTGCCATGGTGTGATTGACAAGCCCCATGTGATAGCCGTTCCGCAACCGATAACGTTTTTGTGGTTTATAAATGTATTTTGGTACTGGGAGGTTTTTGGCTTCAAATTGCTTACTACTATACGATTTATTTATTGCATCATTAGAACTGAAGTCTAAATTAACTCGATGTTTTATTATTGTATCGATAATTGTATCTTAAATCTTCTTTCTTTTTGATAAAAGGTACTTTTTAACGTAGCAACGTTTTATATTAAGTGTACTGTCCTACTAGAGAATTAGCTTAGGCCTCGGAGCGCCATCATCGTAAAAGCTAAGACGTGCATTGCCAAATATAGACCTTAAAGGTTGTTTAAGGAATCTTTTGGAATCCATTTGCTTCCAGCGATCTCGTCTTTTTTAAAGTAATCATCACCATCATCTACAGGAAGCCATAGCTAAACGTACGCCTTTTAATTGAACATTTTTTCCAGAATTTTCTACTGAGGTTATTAAATCACACGTCCATACTAGGAAATCCCATATAGAAAGACCGTCACTGACATCATTAGACAAATGGCGGTGCATTCTATCACACCTGAGATTATACGTCGATTAGCATAATTGCCGTGCAAAACTGATCCCGTGGGAAACGGAAGAGTATAAATATAGACTACAGAAGATTAATCGATGGAAAAATAATGGATGCATTTACTGTAATTGCATCCCTTTTCTATTAATATGCTAAAGTGGTTTATGTTTCATAGATTGTAACTTAGTTGGCGGTGAATTTGAAAGGCTGTACTTAAGTTTAAATTCTAGGAAACTCGAGGTGAAGTTTTTCATTAATTTTACTAAACGTGGTTGCACTCTTGTTATTAAACACGAACTTAGCTAGACTTTAAATAATTACATCTGTGATAATTACTATCTACAAAGCGCTTGATGTCCAGCTTCGCCTTCCTTTTCTTCCATATCATGTGGGAGGGTTGAAGTTTTAGTCGAATTCGCTATATATTCCAATAAAATCATCAGTGTCTATTTTTTGGTGCCCCCATAAATTTCTTTTGAAATATTTAAGTCCACTGCCATTGCCAAATAATATCATATGGGTTCCCACTTATAACATCCTATCCCCTTTTTAAATCTAAAACTACGTCACACAGCCCATCAAGTGAATACATTTCACCTGTTAGCTACGAAGTGAGTTAACAATTTACACGCCAAACAATTACCATAGAACACATACGCGCAATTTCATATTTTCACCTTTGTTTTCTAACTGATTTATTCACCGAGTAGCTAGTATGCGATTGTTCTCACGGTCCATTTCCTAACGTAATCTAATAATGCATATCGTATCGATCGGCGTCTCTTCAGCCTTACTGCTTAGGTTTTATAATACTAGATAAATGGTAAAGAATTCTTGTTAATAATTTAGTACCTGTTTAGTAGTGGACATCCTGCTAGGTATGATGATGGTGAATATGAAGATAATAAATCAGATAAATTGTAAGTTATTTTTTATTTTACATACTATTGTGAAGAGGATATATTCGATTATTTGCATTGAATAAGCTCGGAAACTATTGGCCAGATTTGAAAAAATATTTCTACATTAGAATCCCATTTTATCAATTATGATCATGCTCTATAGAAAATTTTCATAAAAGTGTACCTGCACCCGGGCAGAGCCAGGCCGGGCCGCTAAAGTAATATAGATATTTTGCTTGATAGGTATTCAGAAACGCATTTTACTTATTGTTCATCAAATTGCATGGCATCAAATAAAAATAATTAAACAAAACATCACACTAAAGGTTGCTCTCTAAAATAGACAAATATATAAAATGCTAACTCCGGGAACTAAGGCGTGAGTGGCCGGCATGCACCGGTTAGTCGTGACACGATGACAAGACCTATTATGGTTCACTAACTTTGTATTATGTAATAGATATGTGTTTCTATGAGATTAAGATCCGCTCGATAAAAAACTAGTGGTAATACTTATAAACTGAACTTCAATGATAACAAATTTAATTATGTAAGTAAATGTTTCTAGAAGAATTTCTCCAGAGTCGCATATATTCGTACAAAATATAAATCATAGATCAAATTTAAGCAATCGGTGTAATGTATTTCATACTTTTGGGGACGAAGATTCACCTCACCACCTGTAGCCTTATTCAACAAATCTGAGATGGGATAAAAAAAAAGTGAACATTAAAATAGCGTGTTTTTACAAATCTACCTGGTTTTTTTACTGAATGTTAGTTTATAGAATGAAGGACATGGAGTTTTTTTTATTACTAATGTCAATATCATTTTGTATCCTTATTCATTTTTAGTTCATTTTAAATAAGGATAAACTCGACGTTTTAAACCCACATCGTGCCACAATACTAAAACAGTAGGTATATGAAGATGTTTCTTATAACATGTCGCAAGTTGAAGACAGTGCGAAAGTGACTAACGTAATGGATACCTGTCGAAGACATGAGGAAACTCGGTAACCCTAGTCTCGAAACAGCTGAGAACTGCGTAGGATGGTAGCGAAGCGATGCGAAACTTGAGCCGGACCTCGGCTGATAGGTGTGGGACTCACATGCTTTAAACATAATATTAATTACAAGAAGAAAGCATCAGAAATCTTTTAGAAATTAAGTAATAGAATGGAGCTGTTTATAACTAAAGCTTAAAGCCTTAATAATGTATTCTTAGAAATCTTGCTTCAATATCTTATCAAGATCATTGAGTTCTGCAGTACCATCACAACTGGTCTCCAGAATTTACAACCTTTCTTTTAATAGTATTTCTCTTATTCTAGTTAAAGAATTTTAACGCAAATGAACTAAAAACATAATCTTCGTTCAACACGTTAGTAATTATCACGCATACTTTATTGGATACCAAAACACGCCCGCTAAATGGTTTTACAACAGACAATTCAAATATTTGACCTTAACTTTATACGTAGCAATTAGCGTTACACAAGTGTTCAACATATCAGCGAAACGATTTGCAATCAGTAATTGTATATCCAAATTATAATATCCACCTCTGAATTAATAACTGTGTTCATATATTTTAATACTCTATATTTTAAAATTTTAGAAATTTTCAAAATTTTATGTGAATATTTCTTTTGTTAATATCCTTAGCTTATAGTCCCTTTACACTGCTCATAGACTATATCTCTAACTTTTGTAATTATCATCAAATATCAGTTTATTTCCGTTTTCTTCATTTGATTGTATCCTCTCCAATCTAATTTTATTCATATTTAATAAAGATAACACTAAAAACTCATCTATTTCAGCAACTTATCTAAATCCTGGCTATATCAGTCGTCACTCATATATTTTAACTTAATCAGAAATTGTTCAGTCATAATCCTGGCTTTAACACCTCCCACAGCCATAATACAGTACAGTTCTACTGTCTTACGTATATGTCTTTTAATGTACTTATAAACATTCATATGACTCATATAATTAATGACATTTGTTAGAAAATAACAAAATGCAACACAAGATACATAAATAGGTCAGAAGACACAAGGGTCTTACGTGCGCTGCAACAAGGCGTAACATAGATGTCTTGTTTTCTAGTCTTGCAATACATCAAGCCGACTTTGTAAGACACAAAGGCTTCATATCAAAGGCATATAAGTTCACGCTTACATAAATAACTGTGTATTAATTTTAAGTAAAACTTTAAACGTTGGAGTGACCTACATTTTGGAAACAGCATTTTCTCCAGCTCAACTGATGGATAGATCAAGCGGTTGTACAATTATAAGCTAAGTCATTCTAAAATGCGTCTAAAAATTCATGTAAATGTGGGATGAGGGCAGGCAGAAGATGTATGAAGGTCGATTAATGAATTGTATCGTAAGCTTAAGAGCAAACTGTGGATGAGGTTGTCATAGAATTGTGTAAACATGTATTTAATTGAAAATAATCGGAATGTAATAATCATGATATGGAATCTAATATTGTATTGTAAAATCAAACCAATATGAATGATCAATAATAACAATTGCCTCAAATATATTCTGATTGTTAAATCACATTCAGTTCTTGAGAATTAACAGACGGGATAAAACGGCAAAATTCTTAATAAACCATTATTAATAAATACTAATGATACGTTATTTTAAAATAAAAATTATCTTGATATTATTTATTCCTGATGTATCAAGGATTTGTGTAATTTTATCAGATAACTGTAGAACTACGAGCAAATTTTATTCCTTATCATTTTAAATTTGCATGATACTGTTTTATGTTAATTCATATTCAAGGCTTCCGTAACAATACTTAACAGTTGTACTGTTTTTGTGAGGCGCTTCCATTCTTAGTTCTTTTTCCTTATTCGTAAATGAACGTATAATTTGTTTTTTTTCTTATTTCCGTCGTATTATAGTATTCATCATAGTATCAAAACATTTTACATTTTCTTTTTCGTATCCGTGTACCTTTAAGAGCGTGATCTTGGTCATCAGAACATTATACATCCAATGATAACATTCATATATATTTATAATCTAACTCTCAACTAGGGAGAAAAAAGAGCAAGAGGATATTTTTAAAAACTTTATTTAAAAAATTTCATTTATTCAATAGTAATAAAATATATAGACTAGCTCATATTTAATTAAGTAATTTGTCTAATTTGCAAAGCAATGAACTTCAGTACATGGTGAAATATAATCAAGGGAACAAGAAAGGAAAGACATGAACCATGATACTTAATTTGCATGGCGATTAGTACAAGTTCCTGATATCGGCTCTCGTGGTAAGACCTATATGGATCTTTGCCTCGTTTTAAAATATAATACTAACCACTACTGATGAATAAAGTACAAAAATGTTAGCACATACATTGAATATTAATAAATTTGCACAAATGATTCACTTAGATTAATCTGCTAGGTTTTATCTCTCCACATTATCTAGATTCTAGGACATAACAAGCCATACAAACTCAGCTGACGTTCAAGATAAAGTTCGTTTACTCATAGTCGTCTATCGGCTCTTGAGCGCGAATATTTTATAGGAGCCTAGTGTCCGCTGTAACATTAATGGCTCACAAAGCCAAGACCTGACGGCCCTTTCCACTAGCACTTCGGTGTACAACACTGGACTTGATTGTCGTTTTATAGCTGGCTATTGTCAAACTGAAAACGAGCTAACAGATGCTGTAGCGGAACCGGTTGGCGTTTGTAATGACAAGCCAGGCGGTTTGTTAGAAAGCTCAATAAACACAAATCATCGTGTTGCGCTTGCTTTACGTGAACGTGGTCTGTTGGAATTCCTTAACAACGTCAATTAGGTACTGCGGCCGCTTTTAGTTGTCAACGAAATGTTGTCATGAGACGCAATAGGTTTAGGACGAGAAGTAATGAGTTGAGTGTAAAAGTGTAACGCCTTTTTTACGATCTTCAATCGTATCTAGATGAGTTATACATTCACCTAGGAAAGTAATACAAGCGATATTTTTTCTGTGCTAGATACTCTGATACTAGAAATATTTCAGCATTCTGGTATTGTAAAACATTACTCATACAAATCATTGCTGACAATCAAACCCAGGTCAAATCATCAAAAGGCATTGGCGTCCTTACAAACGAATCCATGTAAATCTTCCATTAAAACAAAAGTCCTAATGTATGCAATTTATTAAAGCGAAAGAAAATTTCATAAGGAAACTTGCCGGATCTGATATTTATGAGGACTTGTTTAAAGTTCATGAATCCGTAACGAAATGGAGCTAAGGCACTTGCTTCTAAAATGCAGAGTGTAATATGCGAGAGATTTTTACATACAAAATGACACAATATTAGATAATGATATTGAAAGTATTTTTTTACTAGATAACTCATGTTTGTTTAAATAGAAGTTTACCAACAAAAGACCTAAGAATCATACCATGTCGCACTATCAATAGGGTCTTCCAAGTCAATTCATAATATTAAAATAATTACAATATTTTAATTTAGTTTGCGATCCAGTACTTACAGTTTAGTGAAATTAGATGAACGGAATGAAGAAAGAAGATTGAATAATGAATACTCAAAGTAAACATTCATTTCGCGATTATATACACGTAATCATAAAATCATCAGAATAAAACCATTACCACCTACAATTTTATTTTACCTACAATCTATTACGCTTCCGATCTTGATAATAATTTCTACGATATGATTTGTAAGATAAAGCTTATCGTAATGTGAATCTGCTATTTGCATTTATCTGCCCATCTGTTAAAACAGAACTATAGTAAGAACCATTTATTAACAAATACATTATGGCGAATGCAATAAGAACCAAGTGTGTCTAAATATCTTGTGGCGCATAAACTTCAGGAATTTCGCTTGTGATGATTTGGTCTCGAGTAATGAAAACAAAATCAGCTATTTATAACATTTGCCTGAGTCTGAAATAAGCTAGTTTTAGTAAAGGTCGGCCAGAAAAGTTAACTTCTGGCTTGATATCTTCAAGGGAGATATGGAGAATTAGTGATTTTTTAATTGAGGATGCTAGAGCCAAATTGAAAAGGACAAAAATTTTGCTGGAAAGTGCACCCTCGCATCGGCCTACACTAAGTTTGGGTTGAACGAAATAACTTTATGATTTAAAATAACACAGAAGTTCATCAAATCTACTGCATTTATGTAAAACTGTATCCAGTTCAAATCAAATTATAATCTGATTCTAACTTAATCAAAGCTCTTTGGTTACGAATCCTCCATATTCAATCCTTACTAATATTATAAAGGTGAAAGTTTGTATGTATGTATGGATGTTTGTTACTCTTTCATGAAAAAACGGCTCAACAGATTTTGATGAAATTTGGTATAGTGATAGCTGACACCCTGGATTAACACATAGGCTACTTTTTATCCCGAAAAATGTAGTGTTCCCGTGGGATGAGTCAGGAAACCAAATATACATATTTTCTACTCTTTCAAATTCAAATTGTTGGCACGGGATGTCCTCTCCTACGGAAGGGAAATATAGTCGACGGCACGCGGGAAATATAGTTAGTAGACACGCGAAATAATATGTTCTTGATGTGGATTGGACTCAAAAACTATCTGCACCCGGGCGAAGCCGGGCCCGACAGCTAGTTATTAATAAATCCGAAATGTTAGGAATTACTTAGTTACAGAAAACATACTGCAAGAATGAATGGTGGTAATACTGTATAATTTTCGAATTATGTTGTTAATCGACAAAATAGCTGTACCCCACGGCTTCGTCTTATTCGTAATACGAGACCTTGACTGTCTGTTTGATGAAACTGCACTTTAAACGTACTTTGTATAAGTTCGAGATGCAATCTAATCTAATCGTATATATAGCGGCAATACTTATTCTGAATGCCAATTAAGATTTGATTTGTCTATATTTGACCAATATATCAAGGATTAACTCGCATTTTGATGCCAAGAATTTCAACTCCATTTTCAAATATGCCATATAGGATGATGTTACTTAATTGTGTTAATATTTTATGTGACATCTGTAATTAATTAGTTACATAATATAAAGTGCAATAGCGATTTATTTTTAAACATATAGCATATTAAAAAAAGGTCTCTAAGAAGACTAGCTTATAAAAATTTTTGAAGACAATATTTCCTCTTTGGATTAACGTGAAATTCGGGAACCTAATCCATCAAATTCCAAATTCATATCTATTGCGTTTAACTGGATCAAGGTTTTAATTATCCTAATTGCCTAGTGTCTAGTGTAGGTTATAAAAGGTTCCGAAGAAGACAAACATTGTAGGCAAAATTGTTGCGTAAATCGGAACGGACCATGTATGCAGCCAGGACATTTGTATGCAGCCCTTAGACCATAGGCTGGCTTATTAAGTAACAAACATACTAATTAAATTTGCATTAATAATACGTAATAAGCATGGGAACTGGATGTAGTTAAAGATGGTATTCAAACTGGTTGTAAGTTTATGTTCCTGGAAATTGTCGTATACTAGTTTATTAAATTTTTTTGGTCGCAATGGCGTATTTGCCTTTCAACAAACGATTGGTTTATAAGGTTAAAATTCATGTCTTATGACAAGAAAAGCACTTAATTTTCGTCTCACATTATGTCAAAGGAATTGGAAAATTATCATAAGAGATCTATAAGGTTTGGCAGATGGAGTTAAAGTGAGTTTGGTCAAAAACTAAATTTTAAAATTTGTAGCATTCATTTTCATCTTTCATATTCTTACTTTTTCTACGATTAAAAATTCACAATTGTTCATTTTAGTTCATTACGAAAGCTCAAAAGCGTACATTGAAATTTCTCAACCATCAGTTCTTATACACATAAGAAAGAATCATTTAAATGTGACATGACAACCGTAAAGGTTGCGTACACGGATCACGGGGTCAATATGTTAGATCGAGAACAGATTGTTACGTTCTCTGTACCGGTTTGCGGACATCAGTGTTGATGGATCTAATCGTGAATGCTCGGAAACATTCGGCTGTTTTCGGATGTTCTGATGATAGATTAGTGACAATATTTAAAGTAATCTGACTCGTCGGTTTTGGTCTAGTCAAACTAATGACGAGTCCAACTTATATATTGTTTTTTTTCTATTTATGAGATCAGAACAACATAAGTATAAGAGATGAAATCGACAGATTTCTCAAGGATTGGCCCCAAATCGCGTAAGACCGCACAATCTACAAGGAAAGAGGGGAGGCCTTTGCTCAACTGAGGGACACTGACTGCTGATAATAATAAAATTAATAAGTGTTACTTAATATGCTTTTAAGACTTATGGTAATGGAGATAGACGTAAAATGCTTATTAAAAATTACCCATATACGACGAGGTGGCGCTTGTTATTTTTTATTCAAGCCAAGCCAATTCCCACCGCCTTATACGGAATCGACTTATCGATTTCAGCGGGCGTGCATTGCAGTTTTATAAATGTCTTATAAGCTACAACACGACGCGGGAATACACTCGAGTACTCTCTAATAGGATTTGTTGGATTGCGAAATGAATTTTGTTGAAGTACTATTTGGGTATTATTGATTACCAGAAGACGTAAGGAATATTCAATAAATGTTATCTGAAAATAATATTTATTTTGAAATGTTTGCTTTAGCCGGAATTACAATATTTAAAGTGAGGAATGTTTTAATGCTGTTGTATTCTACGAATATCATGTTTTCTGTATGATAGATTTTATGAAATTCCAGGTACTGGAACTAAAAACGGATTCGTTAATATTTAACTGGAACGGTAAAGTGAGAAATAACAGTATGTGGGTGTTTTCATCCGAATACACCCACATATTAAAGGAAAATACTCCTTTGTTCATATTGGTATGGAGTTTTTGAATCTTAGATTGACGGTTGATTGGCCAGAGTAAGCCTGAACGCGCTTCTATCAGAAATACTGATTCAAATTGAAAATTACTTTAAAATTCTTGTAGTCAATGCACCGCAGAAATGTATGACGGGAATTGTATCAAGGAAAAACTTTTTCACGTGGTTGAATCCGCGAGAAATTTGTAGTCAACTTATATTTTCATTACGATTCCAATAGATGGCGCTCTTTTGAGATTTAATTGATAAATGCTTTAATCATGTGCGTAATATGATATATTTATTGTTCTTATCGTTATCAAGGGCCGTAAAGCGAAATTGGTGAAGAGTACTGATGGTGGCAAATAGAAGCTACAATTAAATAATAATTTACATTTTTTCGTTAATCCCAGATAAAGGCGCTATTATATCTAATCGATATTGTGTAAGTATATTTAGTACTTCGGTAGATAAACATCGAGTGACAACATCGAAGATGGGAATTGATGATTGTAAGGAATACAGTCAAACTGTAAAGCATTAAGTACGGTTTTTTCAAATAAGTTCAATATTTGATGTAGTGGTAGTATGCATATATGGTGGTTGTGAATCGTGAGGTCCTGAGATCCTTTCCTAGTCCATGATAAGTTCTCTAATTTGAAAAATCTTACAATGAGATTTTTTGTCACTATAAGTAGATGTTTATGGATACAAAGATAAGTAATTTAAAGCTATAATAAAGATAATTAGGTATACATACATGTTTATTTGAAATTTGGGCCTTATAACAATACGACTGATCCATATTTTGGGATGGAAACATAGATTAGAATTATATACAGAGATGAAAATAAGTTTTACAAAACTAGTGGCAATAATGACAACTAACACCTCAGCCTACGCCTTTTAGGATACAGGCGTGAAGTTACGTACTTACATAATTAATGTACACTTTTTTATACGCGTGGGCAATATTTCAGAAGCAATTTTGCACTCTTTCTCAATGATTAAATATTTAACCAGGTTTTAAATTCATGACGAAACAAGTTATAATAAATTATATCTTGTGGGTGTACCATTGCAAAACTCGATAATGCTTCCTTGTATTATTTTTATCACTTTAACATAGCTCAGATTAAAACAGGTTTTGAATGTAAGTTCTAGAATTTTCGCTGAGGTGCATAAGACTAGCCCGAAACGCTTGGTCGAGAGAATGCAAACATACGACATAAAATACAATAAATATATATTCAGTTACTATCTGTGATGAAAAGTACTAAGTAGTGAAATTGATGATAAATTAGCATCTAAATAACTGCTAACGTTTGACTTCAATTTGTTTCAACTTAACCTAAAACATTTTTTTTTTATTTTATTCAATCACTTAACAATTTTAGTAATCCTGCTTGGCAATCTATAACATAAAAGGTCGTTCTACTTGTATATTATATATATATTACCTACGTATAGTTGTCAAGGAAAAACGCTACGGCTTTACGAAGGAATGCATTAAACGCTTAGAAGCCTTAAAAGTTTCGATCAAAGTAACTATAGAGTATAGAATGGAAGAATCATTATTAAATCTGACTACTTAGTGAGGAATAGGATTATTTATAGACATATTTAGAACATTATAAATCAATCAACGCGGTTGTAAGTTATAAATAAACTAAACTTTACATTACTTAGTCCTAGTCTAGTTGCGTTGATGAATTTATTAATACCAATTACTATTTACACATTTATGGAGATATCTATAATATAAATGTATGTCCATAAATAGCTGTAAAATATTCGCAAAAGAAATTGTATTGCATTAAATTTTACACATTTTAGTTTACTTTTCGATAAGAAGTTTTAATCACCACTACAACTTTATGATAAAATTGATTATAAAAAATATTTCTACCCACGCAAAATTGCTGCAGAATCAATTAACAACACTTCACAGTAAATCAATACTACTTACACCGATAACAACACACGTGCATTAAATTGACAATGATTTATAAAAACGTGCCATTAACATTGAAATAAAAATGATACTTCATCTCGTACTTAGTACTCACCACAAAAACCCAACGAAAGAATAATCCAAGCTAGGAGGGCACAGAATAAATTCGTTCTTCATTCACTCACATCAAATCTATAGCAACAACACAAAACTATTCAACGACACGTACAACACAACACAATCTCAGTTTTAATCACTTTAAATTCAATTAACGCTTTCGTACGATTGCGCGGGAATACGGTACGGACTCACACACGTCAGTCTCGACGCGGTTATCACCCACGACTGAACTCTGAAGTACGAAACGAATGATAGACCGGAATGCCGCTGCGAACGAATGACGCGGTACTAGGGCATGTTTACACTGTACCCTACATGCGATCAAAACCTCCGATCAGATCATAAGGAAAATGGGAAATTATTGCGTAGTTGTTACTTAAATATTTATAACGGAATAGTGAAGCTTTTGTTCCAGCGAGTCACCTACTTTCGTTTGTTTGTCGAAATAATTGGCGGCGCTGTGAGAAAGGTAAACTTTAGATATCTCGGACAGAGATAGGTGGGGGGTTTGCAACCGTATGCTGGTGAAGTAGGATTGATAACAGCTTGTGTTATTTCTGTAAGTTCGATTTGTGCTCCATTGCGTCCGGTTATCTCTGCCAGTTTCCCTTATTCATTCACGCATGCATTTTCTTACGTTGTGTGTAAGTGTAGTTCTTGCCGCAGTCTATCTCGTAAAAGAGCGGCGATCATAGCCACATTATGCGTAATGACGGTTATGATTTTAAATATCGGTGCCGAAGAAAGTTGTGTAAGAAATTTAGAACTAGTATTATCTATTATTAGTACTTCGCCTTTAAAGGTGCTATATAGGTGCAATTCATGCCAGTTCTTAGCTCCAATTAAATTGTTGTTTATATATATACTCGTATTGGTAAGGTCAGGCGTAGGATTGTTGAAGCGTAACGTGGTCTATAATCTATGTTGGCCCCTACTCCCTAGAGGTCGACGATAACCAGCAAGGGATTTGTGTCAGCGGAGAATATAATTGGGGAATTCCGATTGTTGATCTCCATTACAATCAAGTACCTATATGAGAATGTAGATCTAGTTTTAGCACGCCATATCTTCAATTTTTCCTTCATGAATCCTCTGATTTTTTATATAAACTACCACCACAGCCAGTCACAACATTGATTTAAGCAATTTTCAAAAATGTAATATAAAGTAGGTAAGACGGTCAACCAACTACTAAAAGTCTTTACAAGTGATCTAAGAGATAAGCAAAATAAAGATTACCGCCTTTAAACATCACTACACTGGTCTAATACGGGCTGGTAAATATATACCTTGCTATTTGAAAATTCTTGTCAATTTATTAGTAAAGGTATGCAGAGCGCAGCGAATGCTTTTGTCTCTCCATTTTCTTTTTTATTTGTGTAAAACAGAAAATATGTTACACTACAAGTCAAGAAATATTACCTAATATCCTAAGCTTTAATAATAATATTTTTTTATAACGTTATAAGGACCTTACTACTAAAGTTAACCATATACTATACGCTTCATGACCTGATCACATTGAACAAGAAATAGAACTCCTATTTTGTATGAATCTGCTCATAATATTCGATTTGGGGTTGAAGTCTTAATCGTGAACTATTGCGTCACGGTTGTATAAATCAAGATAATCCTAAGGTTTAATACTGTAAGCTTAATATATTGTATTTTTTATCGACTACATCGGTTTTCGGAAATGCATAATATTATAATGGTTGGAAAATTGAGAAATGAGTAAATACGAACGCCTCGGTGTCGTTGTTGTACTACGATACGGTTACAAAGGTCTCGGGTTCGAATCGCGGGTCAACAGCAGACATTGGATTTTTTGTTGGAATTTGTGCCCGATATTGTGATAGGTTCGCCCCTATCACATCGTGGGGCGGAAAATACAAGGCGAAATGTGGGTGTACTCGTAGCACCTCTCACCCCTTCTGGCAAGGACATGAGCTTATTTATGTATATGTTAACGGAAATGTATGTAATCCGTCATTGTATACAATTCCTAGGAAATGTATGTAATTCCTAAAATCGCCCGGAAATGTGTAAAATAAATTACATTAGACACATTTCCTAGGAAATCTATACATTTCCTAAATCGTAATCGGAAATGTAAGATATTTAAGATATCAAGGGGTAAGCGGGGATAGCGGAGCGAGGGTAGGAGTGTGGGTTAGGTTTTTTTATATTATTTTTTTAATTGCTGTTAAGACGAGACGTGCATGCCGTTCGCCTGATGGTAAGCGATGCGACCACTCATGAACAGTAGCAAAACCAAACACCTTGTATTGCAAAGCAATGCTTGGCATTCCACTGCGCTCGCCATCCTGAGACATATAGATGTTTAGTGTCAATATTTCCAGTAGTTACTCTGGCTACAATGTCCTTCAATCCGAAACACAACAGTGCATTTAAACTGCTGTCTGACAGGAATAGACATTGCGGTGGTACCCACCCAGTCAGTCTCTCACATATGAGAGACCTACCACCGGTAAAGTGGTAGGTTAGGTTAGGTTAGTATTTATTTATTTATTTATATAATATAAATTCTATAATAGTTAAGTATTATAGAATTTAACGCTATGATTGTTACCTGTGATAAAAAAATATTACTCTCATTTGAACAACGTGTTTTATTACAGAAACCATTATTATTATACATTTCCTAACACGATATTGGAATTTTATACAATGCCTAGGAAATGTATACATTTCCCAGGATATGTATGTATAAAATAATTATTGAAAGAATATATTATACATTTCCTAAACAGCTTCGGAATTGTGTACATTTCCTAGGAAATGTATAGAATTCCTAAATTTCATACATTTCCGGTAACATATATAAATAAAATACACCGAACTATCGTAGTGTCGAATAAAGTGGAGGCCTATAATCTACAGTAGGACGTATGTATATGGGCTGGATTATTGCTATTATAGTAAATAGAATAATGTATTTTTATCCGAGTATGTGTAAGCCAAAATTACAAAAGCTAAAATTAAGCTTGTTGTGATTGCCTATAACAGGAAACACGTTGTTGTTAACTTCGATATATTGATAGATTTATTTGTATTCCTTGTGGAAAATCCTTTGAATATACAAGTAAATAAAATTCACATTGAAAAGTTTATTGAGAATTTCTGCCTTAATTTACTATTGTCAACCGACGAAATAATTATTTTTGATGAGTATAAAACTTAGAAAGGTGTAGTGTTTTGTAATTTTGAAAAAAAGACATCAAATATGTACCAAAGTTAATTTTAAATACTTACATACAAATTGGCAAAGGTCTGACACAATAAATCTTTCGTTTCACAATTGAAAAATAAATACCTATTTGAAACAACAATTTCAATTTTAACGATGAGAAAAATACCACACGTGATCCCCAGTGTTCTAGTTAAAGTACCGCGCCGGGAATCGAAGGCGATTGCATCGATTTATTGCGCCGGCCGAGACTATGCGTGAGAATGTGGCACTATTTAAATGATTACCTAACTAGAGTCTAAACTATTGCGTTAAATACGTGATATATAATGTATTATATAGGTGACGGGTAGCCAAAGGGATTTCGTAATAATGGCGTCATTTAATTTAATTAGTTTAATTTAATTACGCAAGAGAACGCTATGAAGGTTCTACGCGTAGATATGAAATGTCGCTTGCAAAACGTTTCCCGTCTCCAGTACGATCTTTTAATACGTAATAAAATTTCATACCGGATCGTGCCTGCGATTTATCATTCATATAAACAGCAGAGCGAACGAGAAAAATCTGCATTTTAATATTCCAACCCTGTTTGTAGTGGCCGATATTACGCCGTCGATATGATTTCTTGAATTCAGATCGAAGTGAACATCTATTTCTAAGATACTTGAGCTAGTCTAGGCTAGTAAGAAATGAAGAATAGGTACTCTAAAGATTTGTGTTGGAATAAAAGAACTACTTTTTTACTAAATGCCTATGACTTACGTAACTACTGCACCTACTGAGATTTTACATCTTATATCTCAGGATGGCGAGCGCAGCGGAATGACAAGCATTGCTTTGTAATTCAAGCTGTTGTTTGGTTTTTCTACTGTTCATGAGCGGTCGTATCGGTAAACATTAAAAAATTTTTTGCGTTACTCCAGCCACTGTTTACACCATTTTTTTAAATCCAGGCTTTAAAAACGTCGATGTAAGCCGGGTATAATTCATTCACACATCTCGATGTCAATATCGCACGCCCTATATAAAACGATATGAGAACTCCACAAAAACTAACATGAAGCATTGCGATCGCGACCGAACGAAATGAATGGTCGTGTGTATTGAGGAGTTTATTCGTTCATTTTATTCGTTCATTGACAGCGAAGGTATTTGCCGCTCGTGTGCGGAATATTTTATAACCGCAAACATTCCTCGCATGTTGCTGACAAAGTTTGGGGTCGCGTGTGGACCTACCTTTATTTAGTGATATGTTATATTAAGCCCTAACAAGAGAATGTTTATTTTTGAACGCACTTTAAAAGAATACAAGCCTAGCTGAGATGAAAATAATGATATTATGTATTCTGTGCAAGATTAGGATTACTTACTGTGATTGTGAAATAATGGTTTAAATGTATGAATGTATATAATGTATGTATATGTATGTACATTATCGGCCTTATTCATAGAGAGTTTATAAACCTATTATAATTACCTATAAAATGTTTTATTTTGTTCGCTCAACCTGAATTCAAAAAACGTTTAAAAGGGCCAAAACTTTCAATGACTAAAATTGGTTTATAAGCTGCTTATGAAAAAGCCCGTATACATTTACGTATGTATTAAAAAAAACATAGAGTCGAATTGAGAACCTCCTCTGTTTGAAGTCGGTTAAAAACACAAATTTACCTTTGCATGTATAAAGGACCTGGACAGTTTCTGCCTAGTTACTTTTTATCATGTACAAAAACAAGGCAATAATTGAATGAATATAAAAAATCAACTATTAATTTAAGAACATGTCATTTTTCTGTAGAAGTTTAGGGAGAAAAATAAAGTTTAATAAGATTTTGCATTGATACCTACCCATTTCCGCCATTGTTGGCCCCGCATAAACGTTTCGTTCGCAGTAAAGCAAGTGCAGGAAAAAGATAATAACTTTGTCTAAAATATTCCTAAAAATAATCTATAAGTAGGTAATAAGTCATAATAATTAACAATACTAAATATATATAAAGCAATGTTTGCCGTATATACTTACACATATATTCTTCCCATTTTTACACACTTTCATTGCAACAACTAAACGCTGCAGTAAAATACTTGACACTTGACAGTTGCTTGACAGGAACCATGCTTTGTTTATTTATCTTTTTTTGTTATTTGTTTACATTGTGGTACAATTAAAATACGTCTCGGTGTATATTTTGTGTAAATTATAAAATAATAGTTAATGTAAATTCCAAATTCGATGATAAAGCATTTTTGTAAACGTATTTTTATTCGATTCAATAAATTACAAAACCTAACCTACAAAACCTAACCTGAAAATAAGATATGTTTTTGTAAATATCTAAAAACCCTGAACTTCCTAGGCTTTGTAACTTTTCTGTATTAATCTTGGAACAAACCTTACCCCAACAATGCAAAAGTAATTGATGTAGACGAGATTCGAAGTACTAGGCACAGCGCCATACAAAAACTGGCCATGTCCTTTGCTATTGATATTTTAGGGTGGCTGAATGTTATTTAAAAAGTACAGTTGGTTTAATTTAGTTTTAAATATGTTAACTATAATTCTATGCCTCATTAGTCAACATATTGAATACGTAGTTCAAACATAGCGTGTATTTCGCATCATTAGAGAAACAGAATTTTCCCAAGTCTGTTAGATTTGTATCCGATAAAGATACGGCCGCTACGTCGCGTCGTACGTATGCCAACCCTTTTTGGGTACGAGGGTACCGATACAGGTGGATAGTAATAAAGGTTACAGGAAGACGATTTTTTTATTGCTGGTATAGGCAGACGAGCTAGATAGCGGCCTGCCTGATAGAAAAGGCGGCTACCGCTGCCTGCCTTCGCAGTGCCAGGGGTCCAGCCCAACAAACTCGCTGCCTACTTTAAGGAGAATATGACGGATGTAGGTTGCCTCCATCTTGTTGCTGTGGCTGTCACAATGGCTGAAAACAAGAGTGGTATGATACTAATACAGTAGACATGTAATAAATAAAATCTAATCTAATATATAAAGCTGATGGGTTTGTTTGAACGCGCTAATCTCAGGTACTACTGCTTCGAATTGAAGCAATATCCCAATGCGAGATAGTCAATTTTTTATCTTGGGAAATAGAATTTGAATAACGCAACTTTTATCCTGCAAAAACATTTTCATTCATGCGAAGAAGCGACAATACTAGTACAAAATAAAAACCAAGTTATCTTACGAAATTATTTTATTTTACCAAACATCTAACATCTACTTTCACAGTCCGATATCTAAAACACAATCCATAACAATTTAAAACCCTCGCGTACAAAATGCAAACGGCGTTAAAGTTAATCTGTCCATTTGTCATTGTCATTGTTATCCCTCACCTTTCCCCGGACAAGTTTGCCAACACTTGAACCGTCTTGTCCGTGTTCCGAGTTAATCTCGGGACGCCGGCTACATCGAGGCTTATCACGCCGGGCAGAGACAAGACAACGCGCAACTCGGTACAGTTAGCCAATGGATACTTTGACTGTGTACATAGACTATAGAACACGAGCGCAGATGGTGCGCCGGTTGGAGTGATGCCTAAGTCCTAAGACCCTTGTAATATGCGAAATAGTGTTTACTAGGATTTTTAGGGTAAAATGGATCGACATCGTTTTCTACATATCTACTTATTCTTGAATATTTTAAATACCACTTTAAATCGATAACTTTTTTACTGTAGGATTGGAGACTAATTTCCGTCAAAAGTAATTATTAATTTAATCATAAAGGACTAATGAGTTCTAATCATCGTTATCATGTCATGACGGGTAGGATGCACTCATTGAATACTTCCGTCTACAGGCTTAGCGGTATTGGCGACGAAAAGACCCGAAGAAGTTTTCCAAATGCTGCCTGCCCAACTGGATTCTTCTTAAAGCTACACTCTCAAAATTTTAATATTTACAATCAAAACCAGCCTCTTGTCTTTATTGTGTTTGACGTCATATTCAAAACTTTGGAATCAATACAGAAATGTCAAATTTGAACCCAAAAAACTTGTATGACTAAAAACCAAATTACTATTCTTCGAGGCACCTGTGTAATAGGCATTAAAACAAATAATTCGGTACTGTTATTAGAGAATCTATGCGCGTCCACACATACCGTTAGCCCCGATCTCCGAACCGCGGTAAGATCTGCAGATTATCGAATGCATCTCGCAAGGTCAGTACTTATTCTGTAATCGACGTCATTACTTCAGTATTGGACAGTACGTGACTGTGTTACGAGGAGTTACAGATCGTTGGATTTCAAAGGGATTTGTAGACCAATTTAGTGGGTTTATAGTGCTATTCCATGGCATTATGTGTCGTGTATATTGTAGTAGTAATTGCCGTGACCAAAATCATTTCACTCGTGGTATGATTACGGTTCTTGGTATTATTCTACAAATTGTACTCTTGAAAACCTTCAGACGTTAGATTACGCATAAAACTAGGGGAAATTTGGTTTTCTATGTCCTATAGTTTATGATTTCATTCATCGATTACTTACTGCACTTTGCAACGAAATCCGAATTGATAAATTTCGTCTGAGCTGTTTTGATCATGTTTGTTGTTTGGGGGAGGCCTATGTTCAGCAGTAGACTCTCTGTGGCTGAGATGATGATGGTGATGAGATGTTATGAACATCATCAACATCTATAGCCCCACGTAGAATGTAGAATAGACCTCCACCAAAGATTTCCATCATGATGTGGATTTTTTATTGGGTCAGTCGGTATCCAGCGACATTCGACAGTCTACCCACCTATTTATAGAGGCTGGACGTCCAAAACTTACTTAAATGTGTATTGTTACAGCCCGTATACGTTCAACTGCAGGGCATGGTCCTCCTCTACAATCGAGAGTACGATTGAGAGTGGTTAGGCCATATAGTCCACCACGCTGGCGTAGTGCGGGTTGGCGGACTTTAAATATTTTGCAGGATATTAACGTCAGCAAAAAAAAAAATTTGGAACTTTTACTAGACTAGACTGTAAATTACCGATTTGATTCAATTGGCGTACGCCAATCAATATCTTATTTGGAATTCGTAGTGCGTCCCAATTTTTTCTTTCGTATTGCTTGTAGTATTATCTAAAAAACAGATTGAATGCAAGCGAGTGTTATAAAAGCATTAATTTTATTTGATGTAATGTAAAGAACAGTTATGCATATTTACATATGATTAGGTGTCGCATACTTGCGCGTGCCTTAGTCTTATGGGGACATCTGTGGTATTCTTGCTCAATGTGCACATACTGTTCCAATATGTACTGTGCTCTAAAAATGTACCGGCTATTTCCAGAGGTTTGCCTTGCGTGGTGGATAAGACGAGATTTTTTGCAAATAATCATAATAATGTTCTTATTAACTCGCGAGTATGCACTTATTACTTATAAATTATAACAAATTATTAATGAACTGCTCTGATTTAAACCAACTTGCTTGCCCGATCTGCTCTAGTGAAAACCGCTTTCTGAACCGGGTTGTAGATCAAAAAATGACTGAATCTAAATGATGTTGAACA
Source organism: Hyles euphorbiae (assembly GCA_023078785.2). Taxonomy (NCBI): domain Eukaryota; kingdom Metazoa; phylum Arthropoda; class Insecta; order Lepidoptera; family Sphingidae; genus Hyles; species Hyles euphorbiae. The sequence continues at coordinate 3,604,204 of CM041041.1, read as the reverse complement.
TTTTAATTGATTCAATAAGTTATCTTTATTTCATTTCATATTGGTAGTTGGACTTTGTCAGAACTAATTTGAATTAAGAAAAGCAACCAAAGTGGAAGGGGAGGCCCTAAGACCAGTAGTGAAATTTGGACATAAGGGAAATAAATAATTGACATACATACAGTTAAATACACGCATGAATAAATATACATCATCCATCCATCCATCAGCCAAAGGAAGTCCACTGCTGAATATAGGCCTCCCCCAATGATTTCCACAGAGACCTGTTGGAGGCAGCCTGCATCCAGCGACGTCACGCGACCTTTACCAGGTCGTCGGACCATTTTGTGGGTGGACGTCCTACGCTGCGCTTTCCGATACGCGGCCTCCATTCGAGCACTTTCCGACCCCATCGGTCATCAGATCTCCGCGCTATGTGCCCTGCCCATTGCCACTTCAACTTGCTAATCCGGTGGGTTATGTCGGTTATTTTAGTTCTCCTACGGATCTCCTCATTTCTGACTCGATCTCGTAGGGAAACCCCGAGCATAGCCCTCTCCATAGCTCGTTGAGTGACTTTGAGCTTCCTAATAAGGCCCATAGTGAGAGGCCACGTCTCGGTGCCGTAAGTCATCACTGGCAACACACAACTATCGAAGACTTTCGATTTAAGGCCCTGAGGTATTTTGGACGAGAAGACGTCGCGTAGTTTCCCGAACGCTGCCCAACCGAGTTGGATTCGACGATTGACCTCTCTCTCGAAGTTGGACCTGCCTAACCGGACCACTTGTCCTAAATAGACATATTCGTCAACAACTTCAAGAGTCGAGCCCCCAACACCGATGGGGGTGGGCACAACATGGACATTCGACATGATCTTCGTTTTGTCCATGTTCATTTTAAGACCCACCTGTTGGAAGACTCGATTGAGGTCTTCGAGCATAAAATAGAGCATAGCAATAAATATACATATTTATAACAAATCACATGCCTGTCAACTCTTTGTAAATATAAAACATTTCCATAAGACAACCATCCTACAACAAACCAGAGCAAAGTTTAATTACCATTCAATCTAAACTTTGCGAAATAATCTAGGTGCTCGTGAGTGTGACCCTCTGACTTTGCGATGTATTTACATACTGTTTGTTGAGTTTTTGTCCGAGCCCTTTTTACACGCTCCACAAGTTTGCCGATGTTGTTGAAGGATAATTGCTGTTTAATATACTGGGATTTTAGAGTCACTACATAACTGTATATAATTTACGGGTTTTTAACTAGTAGATATTATTAAAATTAAAATTCAATCATAAAGAGAATATGTTTGTGATACTAAAACAACTCTATTTTATTTTGTTACATTTAAATAACCAATAACTTACTGCCCTCTTATAAAAATCATCTCAATCTGTTTCTGCGTTGCTACCGCAAAGAAGATAAACCAACTTACTCATTTCAGCGATGATCAATTCATTAATACTTTCATATAAGTCAAAAAGGCGAGAATCATCACCTTTATTTCTAATATTTAATAAAAGCTACCAAAAATATCCTCAACCTGTCAAAATTTCCAACAGGTGCTCAATGAAACGCTTCCAATTACCCTACACAAGACGAAGTACATTCTTACCCTCATTTCTGAAGTGCGTAATATCTTTACCTAGCAGACTCTCATCTCCCTGTTCGATGGAAATTATATCTTCACGCCCTTCAATCGCCCGGGGCGGTGACGTCAGACCAAAATTAAACTTGAAAATTCTGTCGTAACTTCTGCAGAGTTAGGAGGGCACTCTGTTTGAAGATTTATGTACGGTTTTATGCTGAAGTTTTATGTGGTGTGATCTGAATATTATTGTTTTTATCGTCTCATATAGGTTTTATAAAGTTAATATTTTCTCATTTATGTTCCTTTTGCTAGGTAAGGTCAACAGCATTGTCAGCGCGAATAACTATCTTTTGCTCTATCTAATGTCAAGTGGGGGAGAGTAACTATGTATCTAGTATCTGGTATAGTAGACGAGTACCTATTAGCCCATAGCCCAATATGGAGACGTTTGAAGCAGCAGACTTCAGAGATGATGGTAAACTGGTGGTGATTAGGTAAAATCTTCTTCGATGCAGGAGGGGGTTTGGTAGATGTTAATAGATTAGTGTTAGCAGATTAACTTCAAACAAAACCTCGTTGATAAAGTTCAGCTACGAAAATTAGGCGGTAATTTATCGCGATGTTTTAAACTGAAATTGCGACCTCAATTACCACGGTTTGAACCGCACGCAATAAATCGTTGACGATTTAAATATGGTTCAAATTTGTTCAGAAATTACGTCAGTGTTTGTTTTACAGCTATGACCTCTACTAAACAGGGTAGTAAAGAATTTTTACTGTTTTCAAACAAGCCTCGGATATTTTTATGGATCATTAAAATGGACCGTAGTTTATGACACATAACATAGGTGTCTTTCGAGCGTTATCAACCAGTTAGGAGACGTTGGTTGATTTTATGGTGATATTATGAAGCTGTTACTGGGATATCGGGATGCAGAATTATAAAGTGAAAAATGTTAATATCTTCCTTGGTTCATGTTGAAATTATACACATTATATTATATAATGCTGATGGTAGTTATGTATAATACTGACTGGTTATTCTTATTGATATTTTTTTTTTTTTTTTTTTTTTTTTTATTCTAAATTTTTAAGGGACTTTTATACTTATTGAAAATACATGACAGTCCCATCGTACCTTATAAATAAATATCTACACAGCAAAGCAAGATAATTAAAAAAACACAAATCTAAGATTCCTCAACAACCAATAATTAAATTAAAACAAACTAAATACTACAGAAAACAAAAAGGTACTATCGTAAAAAATCAGAATCGTGACATTATAAACTTAACATATTATTTTAACACACTCACAGTGTGACTTAGAACAAAAATTTCAACAAGAATTGCAGAAAATTCGCAATTTTCCGACCTCTATCCATTATATAAACAAGCAAAAAGATTATTAATAATATCACCCTCTTTAAAATATGTTACAATAAACCGAATACATTCTTCTAATACAAAACTGCATATTAACTTAATCTTAACATCCAACTCGGAATTTGATGTACAAATTTCCTTAAATCTATCCATAATGATTTTCAAACGACTTAATTTATTACTCTTTCCAGTTTCCTCCGTATTCCTTCTTACGTCTTCAGACTTATAAGCAATTGATTCCTGCTTGTCTATATTAACTGACTCTCTTTTAGAATTTCTATTTTCCGCGCGTGTCAATGAATTTTCACCTAAAATTGGCGAATTCCTCCCACATTGTTCCTTCACATAATCTTTGTTTTTGTATTTACTGCAAGATATCATATTATTACTGTCACGAATACCTCCCTCCAACACATTCCTATATGATGTTTTCTCATTATCCTGAGGTTTATTAGTTAACTGCGCGCTTTGACTTCTCAAATTGTCGAGTCTCTCACATACAGCCTTTTTATTCACAAGCATCGACAATGCTTTTCTATAAGTGCAGTTTTCTACACACATAATCTTTCTTATAGCTTTTTCTTTTAAAAACATAGGACACGACTTATTCAGGGCCATGTGCGCACCCTTACAATTTAAACATTTAAAGTTGGTAGTTTCACAGTTTCTATGACTCTCCCCACATTTTGGACACAAAATCTTTTTTGTTGGACATAATTTCAATACATGGCCATACCTCCAACATCCAGAACATTGGGTAACAGGAAAGGTGTATGGTTCAACTTTTATTCTACAGCCATATATATAAACAAACGGAGGTAAGGTCTGACTTTTAAAACAAAGCCGTATACTCTCACTGTTTACCCATTCTCCATTATTACATAAGCGCTTCAATCTCCTTACAGAAACTACCTCTTTTTCACACTCCAAACTGTTTAAAATTTCCTCATCATTTGTCTCCAAATCAATTTGTTTTATTACTCCATATGATAAATTTACTTCATTCGCGTACTGACATCTATAGCCCATGGTTTTAAATATGCTTAAATTAATGAGTTTCTCTGCATTTATTTTATCTTCAAAGTACATAAGAACTCTGTAAGGAGTTTTATAATAAATCTTTAATATTTTGTTAACATCCTCCTTTTTCAACAACTTTGCCAAACCAAATTGTTTCAATAAAACCTCCTTCGCCGTAATGCATACTATTATTTGATCATCATATTGTAGTATTGACGAGTAATGATTGACATTTGACAAATCCTTTTCTGTATTATGATTTTTCTTGGACAAAATTCTTGCAAATCGTTTATTTTTTCTACTGACCGTTGTGAAACCATCATCTTCACCTACTGTGTCCTCACTGTCCTCCCGGACTCTCTTCTCCTGCGTCCTCTGAATCTCCATAGCATCACTATTATTGTCACCATCTCTCTCTACTTCACCTCCGTATTCATAGTAAATTTGTTGCTCGCAATCCATTAATCTCTCTTCCTCCATAATATCACTTCCACTGGAGTCATCAAAGAGAGCATTATTATCGATTTCACTCATTAAAATACAATTTAAGAAATTAAATACTGTTATTTATAATATGACACATGCGCTCGTGACAGCGACTCACGCAAGAATCTTATTGATATTTAAAATCGTGTAAAACCTGCTTTGGTGTCTAAGTTATTCTACCTGGCTATATCCGATTAGGAAAGGCCGATAAAATTTTCTTCATGATACATGTTATTATGTGGTGATTGCACTATCCGGTCTGCAGTATATTTATCATATTATATCTATCCATCCATCAGCCAAAGGAAGTGCATTGCTAAACAGGCCTCCCCCAACGATTTCCACAAAAACCTGTTGGAGGCAGCCTGCATCCACCGACGTTCCGCGACCTTTACCAGGTCGTCTATCCGCCTTATGGGTCAACTACACTGCGCTTTCCGCCATGTGGAACGTGCTATACATAATATTATCATTCGAAATTGTCAATATCTAAAGATATTTACGCAAAGTACCACAAAAGTATCAATCAAAACGCACACTCGAGAAGATAACATTCTAATCCGCGACTCCAGTTAAAATGTAATCGAATAAACAGCAAATAGGCAAACACGTAGAGCGGAAGGGGGGAGCACGGAGTAATCAGCGCTCCGGAACTGACAATTTGACGACAATTTCTCGTCGCACTTGCCCCCGCGCAAATTAGTAACCCTCTTTCAGTTCTGTGAAATATACTCGTGTACTCTCGGTTAGATACACACAATAAAAAAATACACCCAACCATAGTCCTGACCCTAGACTAGTCTTGTGTCGCGGGTATGAGAACTGGAACTACGAGCGACTTTACGGTCTCACAGTCATACAGACCTGAAACAAATACGTGTGGTTCACTCAATTATTTATTTCGGTGTTTGTAATCCTTTTTCAACTCTATGAATTATATTCTTGTACTCATGGTTGGACTGAACTTCACAGCATAAATAAGATGATACATAAAAAACATGGTAAAATCGATTTTGTTTACATTTGTTTGTAGGTAAGTTCTAGGCTTTGAAAGTAATGATATGTAGTCACTTAAGTTCTAGATTGAATTTCAAACCTATTGAATTTGTTTATAGTATATCTGTGCCCCGGAAATAACAATTTGACGACAACTTCACGCCGCATTTGCCCACGCGCAAATTAGTAACCCTCTTTCAGCACTGTGAAATATCAAACGGCTATGTACTCATGTACAATTGTGTGGGCCCCGATTCACATCGTAAATCGCATATAAATTTGATCAAATTATATAAGGTGTACAATTAGTTATTTTTTATTCCTAACAGGGTTGGAAATTAAATGTCTGTAGGTCACAAAAAGCAATTAAAAACTTCAGTTATATAGAGATTTTCAAACTAAACAGACCGACCATACAGCACCTTCAATATTTAGAGATGTTCTAATTGCTTAGTACAAGAAGAAGAGACTTTCTGTTAACTAACGATTACACTTATCATTTATTTTTGTTCTTACATATTTATGTTGAAATAGAGGTTCTACCTAGTTTAGCAAACGGAAGTTTTAGCTTACAATATTGTAATATGTATTCTGCTTTCTGTAACTATGTTTTGGTATATTTTTATTAAAGTTAATAACACAGTTAGACAATGAGCTCCATACTTTAGTAGTCATATTTACCAATACATCAAAAAGAACTGAAACACACGATCATTTTCCCCATTTGATTGGTTTTATCAACTGCCCTTACAGGATACATGTACATTTGAATACCACCAATACCTGTCACACGATAAATGAATATACATGAGGCACAGAGTCACCCCCATTAATTAAGAGGGCCGGACGCGACACAAATAATATTCTTGCTAACGTCAAACCCATTATGAGAATGGACATCGGATACATTTTAATATAATTTTTGGTTATTGATGTTAAAATGATTACGATGATGATAATGAATTATGTTGTGTTTCGGTTTGAAGTACGTACATTGTAGCCAGAGTAACTACTGTACAGTAACCACTTTACATTTTTAAATGTACATCCATTGAGGTATTATACTAGAGCGGACATCAGGAACAAAATCTCTGCATATGGTGCGTGCACACGGGTACACATTGAAGCAAGAGGGAAGATATGTTACTTCGTAGGGGTGACAGAGACAGAAGTAGAATGTACCCTTCATTTTGTTTGCAGTGTCCCCTCTAGTATAATATCTCAATGTGTACATCATACAAACTAGTACAAATAACATTCTAACTTTGTGCCTAATTTTATACAGATGTTTATAAAATGAAGTGTCAATAAACAATTTTTATTGTAGTTATACATGAGCGATCGTTTCGTTTACCATCAGGCGTGCAGCATACTCGCGTCGCCATTGATTGCAATAAATAACATAACAATAAGCAATTACAGCATCGAAGTTCCTATCTATAAAACATCACTTTTTAGTATATGAAGCCGAAAGTTATTTACTGAGAGTTAGTTTAGTATTCTGTGCTGAGAGTCAGTAGCACAATCCATTGCACTAATATTTAACAATTGAATTTTATCCCAAAAATACTAATATTTTAAGAAATTGGATACATTGTTGATAAATAAGAATCCGGTGCGTGTTGATAGATTACTGATACCTACAGTTACTAATAATAATACTACTAATTTCATACTTTATGTTTATTGCAATCAATGGCCAGACGAGCTTGCCGTTCGCATGATGGTAACCGATACAACCGCTCATCAACAGTAGCAAAACGAAACAGTACTTTGAATTACAAAGCATTGCTTGGCATTTCACTGCGCTCGCCATCCTGAGAGATGTTAAGTCTCAATATGTCCAATGTATATCATTCAACAGACGAGTTTTTGTGGTAGCGCGTTACCGTTATTATTTTTCATATTTTTATGTGATCTTTTATACCAATATTTAATTTAGATGCTTCGGTTTATTGGTTTAAAAATTAATGTATAAAACTGAAGAGTTTGGTTATTTTAACGCGCTAAACTCAACAACTACTAGTTCAATTTGAAAAACCATTTCTGTGTTCGATAGTTCATTTATCTACGAACAAAATATTGTTTTATCAATCTGAAGAGTTTGTTTGTTTGTACACTCTATTCTCAGGAAATATTAGTTCGAATCCTAAAATTATTTGGTATTGCATAGCCCATGTATCGACTAAGGTTATAGAGTACTATTACACGGGGAAAATAATATACATAGAATTTTTATCCCGGAAAAACTTATCACGTGGGCGAAGCAGTAAGCAATACCAGTTTATGTATATGCGGCTAACCTGATAACCGCAGAATCAACCGCTGCCTATGAATATAGAATACCGAGTAGTGGTGACATAACGATATTAATTGCAAGTTATGACCGCATACACAGTAACGCATCAAATACAATACATTAATTATTTTGTTAATAGACACTGTTTTTTTAATATCAATTATAAGATAGATTGTTGTCTCTGTCTGCCTTCAGCCACAATAAGTCCATGGCTGAAAATATTTATTTATTTTTTATTTATTTAACTTTATGTGCAACTATATTCTACATAGGTGGACTTAATGCCAAAGCACTCTCTATCAGTCAATTATCGACCAGTAAGCGGTCTGCATCCAGCGACTTCCAACATTAACCAGGTCGCCTGTCCACCTTGTATGCGGGTGTACGACTCTGTGCTTACTATTTACTATTACTAATTATAAATTTTACTCCATTAGGGAGTGTACGGGCTTCTATTAAAACTAGCGTACCTTCAAATATCAAAGATCTACGTTCACTTTCTTTTCTCTGTTAAACATTGTAAAATAATAGTATATAATTTAATTAAATAATAAAATAAGTTATGAGTTCCATGTCTATGAAACATAAATATTTTTTCACGAAACTTTATCAATAGTTTATCAAAGTGTTATCACAATAATCTAACACGCTTCCGTTTTACGTGAAAATTTTACAAACATTAGAGGATTATAACCCTGTATAATCTACTAATCCTTTAAAAATACCTTTATCTACGAATTCTTTGCATAACATCAATCAGAGGCCTTTTGATATATTGAGGGTTAGCATAGGATTGAAAATCGCTAGGACTTGATAAAAAAGCATTTCAACGTTATCTTTTTGCTTTTTTATGGGAATGAATGGTTACACAAGCACACCATTCGCCTGATAGTAAGCAATAAGACTGCTCATGGACAGTAGCATACCAAAACAACACCATGAATTAATTACAAAGCAATGTTTGACAGTCTATTGCGCTCGCCATCCTGAGACTTAAGATGTTAAGTCTCAATATGTCCAGAAGTTATTCTGTCTACAATGTCCTTCAAACCGGAATGCGACAGTGCTTTACACTGCTGTTTGGCGAGGAAATTAGACATTGCACTATTACCTTCAGTAAAGTGTTCCTGAAGTAAATTTTATATAGTTTAATGATTCGCATGATTTGATGACCTATTGTCAAATCGAGTGGAAAATATTAAACTTTTTCATTAATGTTTTAAATCCATAATCCGTCACATTATTTGTACAACTTGGCCAAAAAGAGTACGATGTGACAATTGACATTCATACATACATACATAAACTCACGCCTATATCCCAGAAGGGGTAGGCAGAAGTGCCAGGACACCCACATTTCGCCTTGTATGTTCCGTCCCACTATGTTTTAGGTGGCGAGCCTATCGCCATATCGGGCATAAATTCCTGACTCTGGGTTGATAATGAATAGAAAAATCCAATATCACTGTGCCCAACCCGGGATTCGAACCCGAGACAGGTTTGTAACCGTACCTTAGTAAAACTACGCCACCGAGGTAGTCATTGACAATAATTGACATTAAAGAAAAACAATTATTGCAACACTATTGAAAATGTCATTGTGATCGTTGAGTAACTTTATACTTACGAGTAGGTGTTTCTATCTATTTCGTTTCTACGGTTTTTGTTTTGTTTTAGGATTTAAAATAAACAAAAACATGATTTACAACAAATAATAAAAAGAACAAGTAGGTATCTAAACATTTTTCGTCGTGGTATATCGGGTTGCCATATTAATGTTAAATTCGATCTTAGCGCCCTCATTAAACAGTCTTTTGATTGCCAAGCTATAATTAATATCAAAAAAGAAGTCGTTTCGGTCCAAGGCACAAACATTAAAATAAATATCCTTAATCACACAAACATTATTCTCAACACGGCAGTCGAACTTCCGACCTCTCGTTTGATTTCCTCGCCTACTCTACGTTGGTGGTCAAACTAAGAGAGGGTGGGCGGACAACCTTTGCGAAGGACTAGGCAGCCGTCTGCGAGATAAACACGAGCCCAAAAAGGGTAAGGAGCCGTGGGATACAATACTGTATAGAATATCTTAGATAGGCAATAACACCTGAGGTATAAATGGTAGGGGACACAAAGGCTGACGCAGCAGCTCAATTTATTCATTCTGTGACTTGTATAAAATAAAATACACAAATATGAAAATTATTAACATATAATAATTCAAGTAATTGATATTTTTGTTGTTTATCTACAAGTCAAACAACAATAAAATTTAAACCAGCCAGCAAAAATAAAATACACACATTGAGTGCAAGTTTAAAGTTAACCAACCATAAAATATAATCACAATATACTACGTTATAGAAGCAAAAATCAACTCTTTTTATGTCGTGTGCATCAGAAAATCATAATAAACTTACATTCTTAGAGCACAAAACCCTTTATACAACATGTAACAGATTTAAATGTAAAAGCGGAAAGTAGTATGTTCAGAATCGGCTACTGAACCGATATCAACATTTTTTTTGGTAGGTATTTTTTTTCAAAATAATTAGTTAAGACCAAGTAAATTACAGACACTTTCATTTACTACTCCGAACAAACGAAATTGAAACGTAACTCCAGGACATAAGATCATTTTTAAATGAATCACTAAACGAATACTCTAATAAACTAAATAATGAACAAAAATGAACTTTATTTCGATAGTCATAAAGTTTATTTAAGCAATCTATCATTAATCAAACGCACACAACGATAGGCCTCAATAAACGTAATAAGCTACCAAAATAAATAACTATCATATTCTCTTTTCCGCACATTTAAGAGCGTATACACCTTGCGCGCCAAGTCAACTATAGGTATTTCTTCGTTAATTTCACGCTCACATAAGCGACCAAAGCTGTGTGCGTAGAGCTGCCGCGTCGGCTCGCTATACAATCGGCTCAAACAACTTTGATCCGTGCGCTTCAAATATTCAATTGAAATGTAACTGTAATATAATATCATAAAAATATTTTATTTGCATTATAAGTAGACAAATATTACTGTGCAAGCAAAGAATAATACAAATTTTGGATACTAATCATATTTTCGTTATTATTACATTGTTAAGTTGCATTCAAATCAGTGTTCAATCAGTATACACTACGGACGGTTTATTAATCATTTCGTGTTCGAAAACATAAATAGTGTTAGGGGCCTTACAACCCTTTACAATTACGAAATATATTTAATTTTATATTACAATACATAACATAATTTAGCCTCGGAATTACATCCCATTATATTACCTGAAACATAATTTATACTCACTACAAAATCATTGTAGGTAATAAAAATAATTAAATATTTTACTACCAAAGTACTAAGATGTGGTAATCGCATTCCGCGCGTGGCTATTTTTACTACGCGCGGCATAATCGACTGCAGCCAGGCCGGAGCGACGAGCGATACGTCCTCCCTCTAGAAGGCCTTGCGGCGGTCTGATTTGATCCACGTCGGACAGCGTGTTTTATAGTGGTTTTTAAAATATTTGTAGAAAACATAAAAACTAATTTTGTTGATATATAAAAATGGTAATTTATTGATAAGATGTTCTTCTATTGTAATATGCAATTGCTACAAAAAATTATGTACGATAAGTTGGTGAAAAAAAAATATGTTCTTGACGAGAGTTTCTGAATAATTTCGCATTGTTTAAATTTTTATTTTTCAGGAACTAAACACAAAAAGATTATTTTTCTCAGCAAAATCCCTCCATAAGGGTCTTATTAGTCTGATAATATTTTTATTTTCATCTTATATTTAGTGGTTTCGGATATCTTAAGCTTCTAAATTGCCATTTAAAGCCTAAATAACGAAACTTGTGTTCAGTAATCCTTATAGTACTCACAAATTATCCATCAATCTATAATGTTTTCCACCAAAATCCCTAGATGACAACCTTTTCTAAAATTAGTACTAATTATTTTACCTTGAAATTGTTTGTTGGTGGCTAATAACTCATTTGAAAAGTCCTGTTTTTAAGCAAAAAAGCGCGTGCAGGGTATAAACGCTCTTAACTACAACTAGATAGAGCAGTAGTGCGATTCACGTAACTTTTTGACGCGCCGATCAAGTTGCGGTGCGGTTACAATTAAGTTTACGCTTTGGTACAAAATGGTATTCTTGTAAGTATTTAGCTACGCGTGAACTGCGCGTGAGCTGCGCGTCAACTGTACGTCAGACTTGTCAAATTTGTTTGAAACTGACATATACGCGCAGCTTGCGCGCAGCAGTAGAATACGCTAAAACGTTTGCGTGACGCGAACTTGACGCGAGCGTATTTGACATCGGTTGTCAAAATTACGAGAATACGAAAAGGACTGTTTTGATCGAAACTTAACCGCAACTGCACTTCAGCTGAACTTGTTAAAATACGTGAATCGCACTACAGGATGCAGCTATTGTTTAATGCAATTTGATCCATCCGACAAACGATGGCGCGCGCGGCGCGGCGGTACATCAAAAGGCAACCGGTATAGGGATGCGCCGCGATAAAAATTACTCCCGGTATTTGCAAGACCGGGCGATCTAAATCCCGCGCAATACATGCACTTAAATGAAACAAATTAAATTGTAACAAAATCACTATGAAATGAAACAACAAGTAGGTATTTCTATGAAAAATAATTTCGCGGGACGTTAAAATGGTGATTAAATTCGGTTTGTAATTTTGCTACAATGTATGCGGAATTCCGGTGTGTCTAATATCCCGTTATTGCAATCCCTAAATGGGCACCGACCTTGGCACCGACTATGTGAAAAAAATCCAGTCGTGCACCGCAGTTATCTGTGTCTACTTGTGTTTAAGTGTTTAGTAGATATTTCGATAACTTTCGCGCGCGATGTCTTTTCGGTATTCGAATATTGAATACACTGAAATGGTGAGAACTTTGGCACTGTGTGGTGATAATGTATCATTGGCATGCAGGACATTTAACAACAGGCACGGCCGCGGCACCAGTGTAGTGTCCGACACACGACAGTATCTCGATGCTGAGTTCGGAGAGCGCTGGATAGGTCGCGGCGAACCTGTGCAATGGCCTCCTAGGTCACCCGACTGGACGCCTCTTGACTTTTTTTGTTGGGACGTAATAAATCTCTGGTATAACTAGACTACTAAAAAGTAGAATAGTGGCAGCCTTCCTAAAAGTCTAATCAAGCAATTACTATTTACAACCTAGTATTAATATAATGAAACTATAACATCGTTCAAATCGCGTGCTTAAGTTCGATTTTGTTGCGATGCCGTGGTGTGGTCAAATTAGGCGCTTAATTAAATAAGCAGGAATTGTGTTACTGGATGTAAAGTATGATTGAGGTTAATGTTTGGTTATAAACATTCTAATTTTTTTGGAAATATTGTATTTGGTACATAGCTCCCTTTAATCGTACTCTCGATTGTAGAGGAGGCCCTATAATGGTAGGAATCACAATGCGATAACAGTACGGCTACACAAAATAGCACAGAAACCCAACCACCAATACGTTAAATCAACATCCAATACACCGATTCTTATAACAACTAAACAGCGTCTTTTTAGCACTGAACGATGACGTAATAATTTATTTGACTACACAAATAAATAAACAAATAATAAATAAATAATGCCCAACATTCACACACATAGTCCTGACCCCCCACTAAGATCGAGTCTTGTGTCGTGGATATCAGGAACTACGAGAGACTTTTCGGTCTCACAAACATCCAGACCCGAAAAAAAAAATATTTGTGGGCCGCACAAACATTTCTCTCGGTGCGGCATATCACAGATAACCAACCAATACAATATCTCAATCTTCAATACATAAATACTTGGGTGTAAACGATAGAATCGGAGTAATTCAGTACGTGACCCCGTGGTCTGCGTAACTGCGGCGGCTGCAATTAACCGCGCGCCTTCCAGCTAAACTTGTTATGGTAATAGTGCTTCTTTCTCGCTCCTCATTTATCCGACGCCTTGTAATATCTTGCTAAATAGTGTTTGTAGTTTAAATATATAGGGTAAATGAAATTTGACTTTAAGAGCGTTTATACCCTGTGCGCGCTTTTTGGCTTAAAAACAGGACTTTTCAAATGAGTTAATAGCCACCAATAAACAATTTAAAGGAAAAATAATTAGTACTTATTTTAGAAAAGGTTGTCATCTAGGGATTTTGGTGGAAAACATTATAGATTGATGGATAATTTGTGAGTACTATAAGGATTACTGAACACAAGTTTCGTTATTTAGGCTTTAAATGGCAATTTAGAAGCTTAAGATATCCGAAACCACTAAATATAAGATGAAAATAAAAATATTATCAGACTAATAAGACCCTTATGGAGGGATTTTGCTGAGAAAAATAATCTTTTTGTGTTTAGTTCCTGAAAAATAAAAATTTAAACAATGCGAAAATATTCAGAAACTCTCGTCAAGAACATATTTTTTTTCACCAACTTATCGTTCATAATTTTTTATAACAATTGCATATTATAATAGAAGAACATCTTACCAATAAATTACCATTTTTATATTTCAACAAAATTAGTTTTCATGTTTTCTACAAATATTTTAAAAACCACTATAAAACACGCTGTCCGACGTGGCTCAAATCAGACCGCCGCAAGGCCTTCTAGAGGGAGGACGTATCGCTCGTCGCTCCGGCCTAGCTGCAGTCGATTTTTGCCGTGCGTAGTAAAAATAGCCACGTGCGGACTGCGATTACCACATCTTAGTACTTTGGTAGTAAAATATTTAATTATTTTTATAACCTACAATGATTTTGTAGTGAGTATAAATTATGTTTCAGGTAATATAATGGGATGTAATTCCGAGGCTAAATTATGTTATGTATTGTAATATAAAATTAAATATGTTTCGTAATTGTAAGAGGTTGTAAGGCCCCTAACACTATTTATGTGTTCGAACACGAAATGGTTAATAAAACGTCCGTAGTGTCTACTGATTGAATACTGATTTGAATGCAACTTAATAATGTAATAAGAGCGAAAATATGATTAGTATCTAAATTTGTATTATTCTTTGCTTGCACAGTAATATTTGTCTACTTATAATGCAAATAAAATATTTTTATGATATTATATTACAGTTACATTTCAATTGAATATTTGAAGCGCACGGATCAAAGTTGTTTGAGCCGATTGTATAGCGAGCCGACGCGGCAGCTCTACGCACACAGCTTTGGTCGCTTATGTGTGCGTGAAATTAACGAAGAAATACCTATAGTTGACTTTGCGCGCAAGGTGTATACGCTCTTAAGTGGTTTAAACTTTGTGTAAGAAAAAAGAAAGAAGAAAACTTGTTTATTAGCCACAACAACATACTTATATTTGATAGGTGCTAACAAATTAACTTAAAGGTAGATTATGTAAATAATTACTTGATATGAATGTCGCACCATAGTGTGTGTTAGTTTCTTAAGGTTATCTACAATAAATTTTTGCTTTATGGGAAGGTATGGCTAAGCTGTATTAGGTTTTTAAGTGGTCCAAATTGTTCTTTTTATGAGACAGTTTTTCCTTTTAAATAAAAATAGTAAATCTATTTTGTGCGAATTATGCAAAACATCGGTAAAATATTACTTTTATGCGGATATTTCTGTCTGTTACGGATATATTGGATCGGAGGCCATAAGTTGAAATAGGGATTTCGTGCAGGATTTAATCAGAACTGAAATTCATGGCACAATTTCCAGCTTAACTTCCTCAGAATATCCACAGCTAAATTCCAGAATTCTACAATACAGTCATATGTAACGTGGAGAGACTGTGTTATCTCCGTCAAAGCACACGGCCTCACTTGCATAATTCCGCTCACACACAATATAATATGCAGATCCTTGCAAAGGTCGGAGACATGTGTATAGAGTATAACAACTTTCAACTCGTTTATCTTCGGGACGCATAGGTTGCGTCATATTTATGAGGGCAAAGAAAACTATTTTCGATTTTTCTTTTGGTGAGAAGAGCATGCCATTCGCCTGGTGGTAAGCGATACGACCGCTCATGGACAGTAGCAAAACTAAACACCATGAATTAGATAGCAATGCTTTCACTGCGCTCGCCATCCTGCGACATAAGATGGTAAGTGTCAATATCTCCAGTAGTTGCACAGGCTAAAATGTTCTTGAAACCGGAACACAACAGTGCATTTACTGCTGTTTGGCGGACTTTGTTAAGTTAATTCATTCTAATTAGAGGCTAAATATACCTCATATACCTACTCTTAACCACACGTCAAGATCCCCGGAAGCTTAGTGCTTACAAGCGGTAGGTACTAGGCATCTAGGTAGCGTGATTGCGAGCCTGTATTGCAATATTTAATGCACACGATACGCTGCGTAGC
Source organism: Hyles euphorbiae (assembly GCA_023078785.2). Lineage (NCBI taxonomy): Eukaryota > Metazoa > Arthropoda > Insecta > Lepidoptera > Sphingidae > Hyles > Hyles euphorbiae. Next base: position 3,588,039 of record CM041041.1, on the reverse strand, counting down.
TCCTCGTGGTGCATCGCTTATCACTGGACACTGGTGATTTATTAATGGGTTCATTTTCTTTTATACAGGCTGTTGTAACATGGGGCTATTTGTTAAGTTTTAATGTCTATGGTCACCAATCAACTCCCTGTGGCTGAAGAGAGAGAGAAGATGAGGAGGAGACAGAGCATAAGTGATTCTGCTTTTGTCCAGGCAAAGTATCGGGCATCAGTCGGCAGTCCCATGCCATTCGGTACAGTTGTGCCGGCCTGAATTATCGATGATATGGATCATGAGTAATTTGTGGCTAATTTTGGCCAGGAATACCTCCGTGCACAAGAGGATGCCAAGAGTTAAAAAAAAAAGCAAGAAAATATGGCTGAAGAAAAGTTGACTTACTTCAGCTAGATTTTTCTTATATTTTATTTTATTCATGTTAATAAATACATAGATAATTTAATTTCCGTTTTGTAAAAAATACGTATATTTTTCGAACATTTGCTGTTGTTTCTGTAAAAAAATGCGACACATCACCAAACTTATCCCTCAACAAATAATAATGATTTCATATATCGCACCTTTACAATTAGAATGACCTAATTAAAAAAATCTTATTTTTTGGGAAACATCCATTTTCCAATTTTGTACTTATGGGAGATACATCTAGAACATCGATTTATGTATCGTTCCGCCTTTTATGCGCCAATAGGTCCTTCTTTAATAAAGAGGCGACAGGTCATTTTGAGCCAAAATATGATTAAAAGCAAAAATATATTTAATTTGGATTAGGTCACTCTAATTCTAAAGGTACGATTTGTTAAATAACGGCCGGTAGCCCTGGAATCAGCTGTAAATGTCAATAAACTCTCGCGTTTCGTATGGCTACGATAATCCCATGGAAAGAAGCCTTGGAAGTGTCTGCCGATATCCATAGCCTGTACGGTGTAGTACCGCGCCGTGTGGAAACTACTGGCGACGATTACATTAGCTGAAGGTTGATCCCAACGATTTTTTTTGTCACTTACTAATACTGCCAATCATCCAATCAGTGTGTTGCACTATGTGGCCTAACCACTCTCAATCGTACTCTCGATTGTAGAGAAGGCCCGTGCCCTACAGTGGGACGTATATAAGCTGATATAGATACACTTACTAATCATAGTGTGGTTACGGCTATCTGTACATCTAGTGGCAAACACAACCATGAAGGAAAAGTAATATAATTCCAATAAAGAACAATTGCTTTTTAATACTTCTTTACCATTGTTAAAATACGTATTCATTTTGTTTCCTACATTCCGTTCGGCTTTGTTGAATAACTGAATAATTAAAGAAAGTTCATTGAATTCATCTAGTTCATTATTTAGTCAAAATACGTTTCGAATGATGTTTCAAAGTCTAATCTAAATTAATATTATAAAGAGGAAAGTTTAGACTGTTTGAAACTACTGGACCGATTTGAAAAATACTTTTACCATTCGGATGAACATAAGAGTTCAAATATTTTCAAAAAAGTGTATTTTCACCCGGGTGGAGATGGGTCGGGCTTCTGGTTATTAATAAAATATTTCTCATTTTTAGCGGAGCTGGGGTTACTAACAAACGGTTCTTCTAATGTACGTAAGGAGGAGTTTCTAATTTCTATACCCCAACTAAGTTTTATTTCGTTCTCTTCAAACCTCTAATTTCAAAAGTATTACCTACGCGTTCTTTGAGGTTTTGTACTGTGCTGTATCAGCCCATTTACTGCAGGTACGGTCCTCCCCTATAATTGAGAGTACGATTGAGAGTGGCCACATAGTCCACCATGCTGAGCTGTTGTGGGTTGGCGGATTTCACATGCCATAGAAATTCTTATGTAACGCTATGGTATGTAGTTTTCCTCACGATGTTTTCCTTTACCGTTTTAGTGCCTGGTGAGTTACTATCAATACACAAATGAATCCGTAAAGCCAAAGGTGTGCCCTGCGATTCGAACACGCGACCATCGTGAACATGTTGGTAGCCGTGTCTGGTCCGTTATCATCAGGCCACCACGCACCTCAGTTCATCTTCTTCGTTGGCGTTCTTTGAGGTATGTTGGAGTAAAGAGACAAGTGAGTAAATACATTGACTGTTTAGTCATTCACTGTTCAGAAACTAATGTATTATGTATGTATTGTATTAATAGACATACGTCTGAACTTTGATAACAGTACTGTCATGGCCGACACAACTGACCTTCGAAATGCAAATTAACTGTCACACCGCACGCGGCGACAATGCGATGGGGTCAAAGATAAACCCAAGTTAAACTATTTACGTGTTTGCGTTCATTAACTCAAAGTTAGACAGTATCTGTAGATTGTAATTGAAACTTTGGTATCTAGAAATTTCATTCTAATTTAATTATGTTAGATTACAAGACAACACATGATATTACAAAACCAATCATAGTGCTACATCTAAATATGTAGCAATTCGATTTCAGCCTAATCTGGTTTAGATTAAGCTTGCATAATTGCTTCGACTAGCAAGAACTAACTATTCCGAGCTGACAAATACTTCGGAATCCACTAATTATAATTATAATTCTTTTGATTCAGCCTAGCGTGGTTCAGGTTAAGCCAGAATAATTGCGTTTGCTAGCAAGAAATAATCATTTCAAGCTGAAAAATCAATACTCTGGAGTCCACTGCATTTATCAGCCAAACATTATTTTTTTTCAATCTGTGGGTCTCGACCGCTAGGGGTATCCCGAAGCCTTACTCAAGAGGTGGCATTTTTACCTATTATTGGTATTAATAATAAATATAGGTACCAACCTGGAGAAAATGATAAACGTGGTCTTTTTAAGTAGGTACAAAATTTTTGATTATTTATGGCCCAAGGAGAACGCAAGGATTTAATCCGATAAAGGGGCTGTGTTCAAAAAGATTGAAAATCACTGGGCTACAGCAATGCTAAAAATATTTCCAAACCCTAAACAAACAGGAATGTTACTTACAGTTACTTCCAGACTGTCAGACTTATAAAATATAATATACCATTACTAGAATTACCTGAGAGCTCGGATGCTTTATGCGAAAATGCAAGATATTTCGAATAATAGCCAGTGTGTGCCCGAGTGATTTAGTGGACAAGGCCCGCAATAATGACGGGTGGTTTAACAGTGACCGCGCGATCCAAGGTTCGATGCACATGGCCGCAAATTGTATTTAATTTGCATGATCGTACCGTGCACTTTAATTGTTTAAGTATGGATTTGCGGTATTGATTTTTTTTACCGTTGGTTGCGGCTTAGTTGGAGTAATCCATTTTTTTAATATGGAGCGATAAACCGAGCGATTTTGACATATTTAATATAACCCACATGTTTTTCATCACCCCAGGTGGCGTCTAACGAATATTATAAATGTAAAAGTTTCCCGTTTCCCGATCAAACTGATGAAATTTCGCGTTGAGGTAGCTGACACCCAGGATTAACACATAAGTTACATAATTTAATTCGATTAAATGTAGTTTTCCTGTGGGATATGCAAGGTACTTAACTATCGTGTATTGAATATACTCTTTGAAACTTAAAGGAATAGGACGGCAAGTTTAATTCACGACACTGAAATAGAGTTTACGAGTAAGTGTTGGTAGACTGGATTCATAAGTATCTTCACCCGGGCAAAAACGGGCCGGAACGCTAGTTGAACATAATTTAAAAAAGTGTCGACATGATTGTTGGTCAAAAATCGTGATTTTTATCACTTAGACCTACTTATGTTGTTTGATACTAGATTTTCGAACCAGTATAAAAATAAATTATATCCAAGGTAAATTCAGCAAACAAGATAGACCAAGGGCCAAGTGCTCAATTATTTGATAAGCCCTTCTATGAAAGATATTTAGGATAAAATGTTTTTTTTTTTTTTTTTTTGCAGTGATTGGCGAGACGAGCATGCCGTTCGCCTGATGGTAAGCGATACGACCGCTCATAAACAGTAGCAACATTCCACTGCGCTCGCCATCCTGAGACATAAGATGTTAAGTCTCAATATGTCCAGTAGTTGCTCTGGCTACAATGTCCTTCAATCCGAAACACAACAGTGCATTTAAGCAGTGTTGTTTCACGGGAGAAATAGACATTGCGGTGGTACCTACCCAGATGGCCTCGCACATATGAGAGACCTACCACCAGTAAATGTGTGTAGAATTATGAGTCTCTAGTGGATATCATGTTAGATTTTCTTATCTTAATCCATCTATGTCTTTGACCGTCAGTTAAGATTTGTTAGGCTCTTTGAATCATGAAATAATTACGAATCGCTCATTATATTGTGAATAAAATATTCGACGTTGTGGTGTGGACATTACACAGGTTCATAAAAATAATGAAACATTTTGTTGGTGGCATTGTTATATGGTTTAAATTGCTTATAACAATTCTCTTCCAATATTGAATGATAGCTAAAGCAATACCAAAGACAGTTTTATCATAAACACAGTTATACACATCTTCCTTACTATCAAAGTTATCTTGCTCGGAAACGACGTTAAGAAGACACTTGTTAAATTAACCTTTGATATAATCTTCAGTGTAAGCAACTAAGGGGATTTCAAAGACAACGTATTTCGCTTTTGTAAGCGTTGTCAGTTGAACTACGTAGAATATTCTGCGATGATATTGTTGAATTTCATCTGAGAATTCTAAATATATTCTGGTATTTGTTGATTTGGCTTACATTGTTCTATCGTCTTTATAGGTTTACTAGCAGTCTGGCCAGGCTCCGCTCAGGTCCAGATACACTTTTCAAAATGGCGGCCAAAATGTTCAATTCTGACTTTCAATTTAGAACATCGATCAATTGGACCATCAAAAACGATCATATTTGCTAGATTTTTCACTACTTCTTCGCTATTATGGATCATTGTGCGAGTATATAAAACCTATAGCATTCCTCGATAAATTACCTGTATTCTGTATCAGCCCATATACGTCCCACTGCAGGGCACGAGCCTGCCATAGCACATTCCGAAGCGGTGGTAGGGTTAGGGAATCTGTCCGACCTCGCCTGCACCTCACTCAGGCCCGGGCCTCTCCAGTTGCACGTTGCCTCCCCCGTCAGCCGACCCTCCCATAACGGATGGGCGGGCCGTCTGCGGGTCCCGGTAGCCCTAAGGAAGGATCTCGCTCCGAGCGAGATCCGAACGCGAAGCCGCCTAAAGTCCGAACTCGTTTCGGACTTCACCAAGGAACGACACCGTGTTTACGGGTCGCTTGGATAGACCACAATCAGAGGGCTCACGCCCCGGTATTGTTTCCACAACGCGGGACCTCCGCTATCGCGGAGGTCCTGCGTTCGTGAAGGTCTGTTGTGGCACGAGCCTACTCTACAATCGAGAGTACGATTGAGAGTGGTTAGGCCATATAGTCCACCACGCTGGCCTAGTGCGGGTTGGCGGACTTACATACCATAGAAAATCTTATAAATCGCTATGGTATGTAGGTTCCTCACGATGTTTTCCTTCACCGTTTTAGAAACCACGTTTGAGAACCGTTTTAGATAAATTACCTATCCAACTAAAAATATTTTTTCAATTCGAACCAGTAGTTCCTGAGGTTAGAGGTGACAAACAAACAAACACATTATTTTCATTCACTTTAGAGTTTTTAATTTTGCTCTTCAGTCGCCCATTTTGTATTGATTCTGGAACACGCTTGAGTACAAGTCCTAGGTCTCTAATCGAGCCATCTAGGCCCAACAGAGACACATATTAATTTAAATAGACACTATAAAAAATAACATCAAAATTCTATTTAACTGCAGATATATAATATAATACTAACACCGAGATTAACCAACCCAACTCCATTAAACCGACTACGTGAAATTTAACCGCAGACCAAAGTGCAGTGAGAATTTAGATTCAAGGAAGTTATATTTAAAGTAAATAAGGAAGCAATTCAATAGACTACTATAAACGTACGTATGAACCGTTGCAGTTGCTTTTACTGCTTTCGTCGCGTCGTTAGAAAAACATCGCTGGAATGTGCAAATTAATTTTTATTTTACTACATGATGTCCTAGGTTTAAATAAATACACCCACTGTCATACATAGTCCTGACCCCACACTAAGATCAAGTCTTTTGTCGTGGGTATCAGAAACTACGAGAGACTTTTCGGTCTCACAAACACCCAGACCCGAAACAAATACATGTGTTACACACAAACACAACAACAATAATTGTTTCTGTGCGGGGATCGAACCTGCGGCCTCTCGTTTCACAGCCGGCGTCTAACCAACTGCGCTATGGAGGTCATTGTAATATTTAAACGAAAGTGTAATATTTAAACGAAACTGTTTGGTAATAAAACTTTATATCGGCATTCCATTGCAACATAGGGTTTTTTATTGCACCCCACTGGCCATGATCCGAAAGTCATTTGCCGCTTTAAAGTAAACGATTGCCTTAAATTAATGCAGTTTTAAAATTAATTGAACTTACATCACATGCTCTCTGTTTTCATTTTCAAATAATAATAACGGGAATTTCATTATACACATATCTTTAAGCTCTAAAATAAACACTGGATTTAGATGGATTGGATTTTTCTACTCATTATCAGTTCGGAGTCAGGAATTTGTGGCGATAGGGCGATAGGCTGGCCCCTTATCTCATTGTGGGACAAAATACAAAAGACGAAACATGGGTTTCATTGTAGCAGCTCTCCTATCCCTTCTAGGAAAAAACCGTGATTTTATGTATGTATGTGTGTATGTAAAATAAACAAAACATTATTTTGGAACATTCTGTGTACACCATGGTTAGTTAAACTTACAATTGTTTTGTACAACAGCAGTGTTATCTTAATATTGGATATAAGTAAATCCACTTGCAAATTGGTTACGGCTTTACGACTATACCCAGTTATCACTACTTCGACCGTAGTTAAATTTAACTAGTTGGGGAAACTATCTCTAACGGGCCCTTTCATTTGTTTCTGTCAATAAATCCTCTATTTGACTACAAAGATAATTCATATTATGCTAGATAAACACACCATAAAATCTTGCTTTACTTGTACAATCATTTCAAATAATACAATTTCAAACGGATTTTTTATAATGGAATCCAATAGTAATTACTATCTTATTCTTAGCGACAGAAATAGACAAAACTTTAGAACCTAGCCTACCTGGACCACCGTCTAGTAATAGGCCTTCCTATTTCTATGCGAAAACATAAACTCGGCCGATTCAAGAATAATTTATGTAACATCGTTTTACGGAGTCTAAATGATAAATGGTTTCGCTTCAACCTTATTGTTCGATCCCACTTGCTAAGTACTATGCGGTGGACGGCACAAATAGTGTAAAAAAACTAAAAGCATCTCGACTGACACGTGATTGGCATTATTAAAAATATACCTCGCCTTGAAATACCTTGGAAACATTTGTTAATATTGCATCTACATACTTTCATTTTCAAGGATATTTCTTACTATTCTTATTTTATTATAATGTGGGTTGTGGAATTATCATGATTAGTTATGTGCTAATTGCTTTTTCTGTCTTGGGTGATCGGTTTAGACATATTATTTAAAGATTTGGTAATACTGGTCAACCAGGAAGAGGGAGGTACGTCGTTCTCTTTTACGTTCTGGAAGACTCATCGATTTTTTAACTACTTAATGACTGAAGATAGATTAACCCTTTCGCGGACGGTCTCAGTTCAAGTTGTATTCTAATATGACACAATAAATTGCCATACAAATATATTTGGCGTGTAAATACGTTGTGTTCTATAATATTGAATGTTAAAAAGACAATATTACAAAAACGTTTTATCACGTTATCGTTTGCAAACGTCGTGTCATGTGATATGTATTATGATGGACACAACGTATAATAACGTATGGATACGTTGGACGTCATTATACGTTGTGTCGTATCAAAATCTCAAATCATGACGTACAATCACGTTGTGTCTGCGAAAGTGTTAAAAATCAATCTTCAGTCATTAAGGCAGAAAACCTTTACAAGAGTTTTGCCTTGGGTTCAACTTGTACAAAGGTATTGAAAGCATCTTTGCGTTAATCATTGCATTAAAATATTACAACCACATTCTGATTGTTAATATAAAAAAAAACCAACTATTACACGCTACAAATGGTTAATAAGCTCCACTAAAAAATCTTCATACGTTTGAAGGCAAAAAACAATCACGAACCCATTCTATTCAGGCTATCAATTTCATGCTAGACTTGTCGGACACCCTAAAGGTCAGTGAGTCTACAGCGACATCTTATTATGGCGGCAATGTAGGCAACTGGGCTGAGATGCTCTAAGTCATTTGCGCGGACCTCGTAAAAACCAACATACCGTATACGACCCCATTCGCGAGGCGAAGACGGACTGGTCCATATCTATTGGATATTACGCTATTTCAATGATTCTCAACCTTTTCATTGGTATTACGTTTTCAATACTTAAGGAAATTGTAAGAATATTTTTTTCGTAAACTCGTTCTCAACCTTTTTATTGCTATTACTTTTTCAATACTTGAAGAAGTGGTAAGATGTGATAGATCGCGAGAACGTATTCGTGCCGAAAAAAATTAGTAACATGTTGAATACCTGGAAATAGAAGGTCCGTCATAATTGGCAGCGGATTTTTTTATTCTGTATCAGCCCATATACGTCCCACTGCAGGGCACGGGCCTCCTCTACAATCGACAGTATGATTGAGAGTGGTTAGGCCATATAGTCCACCACGCTGGCCTAGCGCGGGTTGGCGGACTTAGTTTTAGGACTTAGATTTTTTTATTACAATGAATGAAAAGAAAGAAAGAAAACAATATTTATAATGGCGGAATGGTAAGACGAGCAAACCATTCGCTTGATGGCTAGCGATGTCATGGGTATGTCATATTTCAGGATCAGCTTATGAATGGAAGCCGCTTGTTAGGAATTGTCTTAATTTTAGCGAAAATTATATTCCTCAGTAAGCTATCTATTATTTATATAGGTACATATAAAATGAATATTATTATTTTAGTATAAGTTTGTTTGTAATGTACGTTAAAATTTGTTAAGTTTTATGTTTTGTTCTTTATATTATAATAGGTAATTGAATAGTGTAATTGATGTTAATAATCGTACTGTTCAAATAAATAAATAAATAAATAAAATAAATGAAGAATTTGCTTTGGAGCAATAAGACCGCCACTTGTACAATATTTTTTGGTATTATATTTTCTAATTTTAAATTAATTTGTGTACAATAAAGTGTTGAAATAATAATAAATAACATTATATTTTTAAGCCCTATTTCCCGCTCTCCGCGTTGAGAACCGCTGCTAATGCAATAGGTACGTCTCAGTTTGTTGTTTTGCGTTAACAGGGTTTATTTCGGCGTACTTCCGTTTATATTAAGAGGCCCTACTATATAAATCCGATTTCGAATCTTCATGACGTTTTTCGTTTCGAAACCTACTCTGTAACACGAAATTCGAATCTTCGGATCGAAGAATGAATGATTCGAATATTATCGGCAATCCGAACATTTACATTTTTATTTACTATATTCATCCGAAACGAAGTTCGAAACTTCGGACGAACGAAGTTTGGGACGATACGAATGTACCTACTCTGTAAATGTTCGTATTGCCGATATATTGGAATAATTCATTCTTCGATCCGAAGATTCAAATTTCGTGTTACAGAGTAGGTTTCAAAACGACAAACGTCACGAAGTTTCGAACTTCGTTTCGGATTTATATAGTAGGGCCCATGAGATGCACGTGTTTCATATTGTGAATACGGATTTCTCATTCCAAATGTCTGTGTGGAGATTTGGTAATGTTGTAATGTAAGATTTATTTATTTTTAGTAGATTTCTATCTTGGACTAGTGTGTAATTAGGGGATTGGTTTTCGATTTCTATTGGTCATAGTACAAGAGCTCTAGACCGAGAGGTATTAGGTTCGCTTTCCAGGAAAGTATCATTAATATTGCACGTGATTGCATGAAAATGCATCTTACGAAATAGGTACTTTATGAAATCAGAAGGTGTTTGTAATTATAATTTTCAAATTAACTGATTATGTGAGAGGTATAAATCCCTCAATACGTTTGCATAGAAAACTAATAAATAATCAATTACACTAACATTAAAACACAGAAATACTACTCAAACTCCTCTCAGCCTCTCAATATTTTACAACTTCCTACGACCAGCAACATAAATTATCTTGGATATTTACACAGTGGTATCTCGACGTCATCGCCTGTCAATGTAAGGAAGGTGGCGCCACCACGCGGAAAACAGGCGCAACATAAAACAGGGCATACGGACGCCCCCCATCGGTTAGTACAGGCGATTAATCTATAATCCGTTATACATAAATGAAGGCTGGTTGTTTTGAATGTAAATCAACGGGCTGTTGGCTTTAAATATATTTCTCCGCAGTGCCGTAAAAAAGAGTTATTATTGTAAAATTGTATAAAGTTTAGATAACAAACAAACGAATGTATCTTTTGACAGCCTTCGTATTTGTCTGTTCTACAAACGTTTGCTTCATATAGTTTTTGATATCCACGACACAAGACTTGTTATTTGAGTATTTTGATCCACCACCGGATTCGAAAAGCAGTTTCCACTAGAGAAGAACGGGCAAGAAACTCTAGTGTTGCTCTTTTCAAAACCAGCTTAAAATACAAATATAAGTTAACTGCAGCTCCATAACCACATTGTGATTTAGGTCGGTAAGAAATAGAACATTAATACAGTTAAATTTCACTAATCCTAAAGTATAAAAACTCAAATGCATTGAAAGAAAGAAAGCATTTATTAGGTTTGGGTGTTTGTGACACCGAGAAGTCTCTTTTAGTTCCTGATACTCACGACACAAGACTCGATCTTAGTGTGGCGTCAAGACTATGTATGTGACTGTTAGGTGTTATTTATTTACTATTCATTAAACATGCAATAGTTTACAGTTATACCTACTCATATTTAAATTACATTTAGTAAGTATACAGTCTCGTATCGTAATCGTACTATCGATTGTAGAGGAGGCCCGTGCCCTGCAGTGGGACGTATGTATATGGGCTGATACAGAAGTATACAGTATTGCTTGTCACAAAATGGCTCGTGCTCACCATGTGCTGGTAATAAAAGCAACGTTGGTCTTCTTTTCGATCGTTATTGATTTAATTAATGTATGGAACTAACTTAGAAATCATCGAAGTAACGTATGGAAAACGGAGAAAAAAATAGATCATCTAGACACCAACTAAACCCGACTGAAACGACACATAAATATCTCGGAACAATTATTCAGAAGCCAGTCATTGAACAAGGCCACCAATTAGTTATAACTGTAACATGCTTTGTATAATTGCTTAAGCAGAATAAAGCGGAAAACTCATTGATGTAAATCACCGGAGCGCTTGTCGCGCTTAACGTAATAGCTTTGTGATTGCCATGAACAAAGCTATTTGTGGCGAACAGAGATCCAACGAGTTTATAAAGCGATACCGCCGCTTTTATGTATATTTCAAATAGTTTATATGTAATGTTAGAACTATAGAACTATCGTATGTAGGTTAATGTATTCAGATATTTATTTAGCACGTATTACGAAATTGTGTTAGGTTGAAACGGAATTTTCTCTGGGAGTTTTTCCTCCGCTGTATTTATAGAGTATATTATGTAATTATCATTTTAGTCTAAAACATCAGGGAGCATCTCTAAAAATAGGGGGCCCATCATGAAAAAATTAAGCTACGAGTATAGGCAGATGATAAAGTTAAATAAAAGGAAAGAATCTACGGTATATTTTATTCGTGGATGTTTGCTAATAACGCCCAATACCTAAACTGAATTAAATCTACATAACTCATCACATTAATCAAAAGAACGGACCGTTCTTTCTGTCTTTACGGGTCTCCTCGCAGTAAGAGGTTTTACAAGAGTACCGTCTCTCGCTTTTCAGCCACAGGAAGTCGACTGCTGAACTTAGGCCTCCCCCAAACATTTCCACATCGACCTGTTGAAAGTGATCTGCATCCAGCGACTTCCTACAACCTTAACCAGGTTGCCCGTCCACCTTGTAGGCAGGCTTGTCCTAGCCTTACTTAATATCATATTAAGTAATCAAATTAGATTCCTCTATATCACCTCAATGGAGCAGTAAGTGTGTGGTCAACTGTGAAGTGAAATGCCATGTGATTTTCAAATATTAGTTTCGAGTCTAGGTGTAAAATCAAACAGTCCCACGTTTTTTTGACACCCACAACGCTGATTTTCGATAGGGTCCGGACTATTCGTGCGACTATTTGTCTACTTGTCGCCAATTGACTGACATTGATACGGCTCGATTGGTCTATTTTGCTTACTTTCATAGCCTAATGAGTTACGGAATTTTGCTGTGGGGTGGTGCTGCTGACATTAATACCATCTTTGTTCTTCAAAAGCGAGCCATAAGATCTATTTATTCGTTAGGCTCCAGGCAATCGCTGAGAGAAAAATTCAATGAAATAAATATAATGACAGTAGCATCACAATTTATATTTGCTAATCTAATGTATGTCCACAAGAATATAGAACAATTTCAAAAGGTTAGCGATATTCATGACAGAAATACTAGAAATAGAAATAACCTAGTCAGTCATAAGACGAGGCTCCAGAAAATTAGCAAATCTTTTAAGGGTTACTGTGTACATTTCTATAATAAAGTTCCCACTAACATAAAAGCCTTGACTATAAATAAATTTAAATCTATTATAAAACGACAGTTATGTAATAAGGCATACTATACAATTTCAGAATACTTAGAAGATAGTAAGGCTTGGGAATGAAACAGAACACTCAGCCGTACCTACAGTAAAATTATAAATTATTTATTATTATAAATTATTTATGAACTGCTCTGAATTGCAAATCCTGTATAATCACTGTATTGTAAACTTATTTTGAAAAGAGCAACGCTAAAGTTTCTTGCCCGTTCTTCTCTGGCGAAAACAGCCTTGTGAACAGGGTGGTAGTGAAAAAAAAAAGTGACTGAATCTAAACAATGTATGACATTTTATGGATTCAATAAATATTTTCATTTCATTTTCATTTAAATATTTTCATTTCATTTCATTTCATTTCATACTTGTTTAGTATTTTTGTTGCAATGAATGATGAGACGAGCATGTCATTCACCTGATGGTAAGCGATACGACAGTAGCAAAACCAAACAACACCTTGAATTGCAAAGCAATGCTTGGTATTCCATTGCGCTTGCCATTCTGAGACATATGATATTAAGTCTCAATATTTCCAGTAGTTACTCTGGCTACAATATCCTTCAAACCGAAACAACAGTGCATTACCATTGCGAACCTACCCAGGCGACCTGTCATATATGAAAGACTTACCACCAGTAAGGATTTGGTATATTTTTTACATTATTCAACTTTACCACGTTTCGATTACTTTACACCTTTCGTGTTCACGTGGTTGTGAGTCCGCTCCGTAAATAATAGTTTTATTTCAATGTAAGCAACCATCATGCATTTATTTCATTGAGAAAACGTATTGAGAAGAAAATGAGCAAGCAGCGTGTTGAATGGTTTACGTGTGGGCTGGAAGGTCGGCGTTACTGGGTAACTGTCGCGCGGCCCCTTGACCGACAACGCACATCGGGGCGTTACTGGACGACGTGTGGCCTAAATGAGAGAGGTAGCGGGTTTTAAATATATATGCTGATTAGGATATGGTGTAGTTACTCACTATAACGGCGAAGGAAAATATTATGAAGAAATCTGCATACCGTAGAGAATTTCTATGGTATGTAAAGTCCGCCAATATGCATTACGCCAGGGTGGTGGTTTATATGGCCTAACCACTATCTATCGTACTCTTGATCGTAGATGAGGCCCGTGCCTTGCAGTGGGACGTAATATGGACTGATACAGATACAGATAGTGTAGTTAGTTTCTTCATGAACTGCACTGATGAAGCTATCCTGTATTAAATTTAATATTAAATAAATAAATAACACCCAACAGTCACATTCATAGTCCTGACCCCTCATTAAGGTCGAGTCTTATGTCGTGGGTATCAGGAACTACTACAGGCTTTTCGTTCTCAGAAACACCCAAACCCGAAACAAATGGTTCACACAAACATTTGTACCGGTTCGGGGATCGAACCCACGGCCACAGTCGAACCAACTGCGCCACGGAAGCTGTAATTATTCATTAGATTCAATTGTATTTTAGTCGTATTGAACAATGACGCATACCTACTGGAGTTCATAGTAGTTGGAAAATGATGAAAGTACCTAACCTATCTACTAGAGTTGTGACACATTAAATTCCCTATGTACACTGAGTAGTTAATTTCACCTGTCCTAAGAGTACTTGAAAATCTTCAGATAATAACATTTCCTCAATATGTTATCATATTTGATATCATAATAAGTGGAGCACGGAGTACTCTGTGTACACTTTAAAAGGATAATATACAGAGATGAGGCCAAACGGAGGATTAATTGAAGGAGCATATCGAGAGTACTAAAACCCCATCCAAATATATACAACAAATTACATTAAGTTATGAATAAATTATAAATATTAACAAATTATTTACAAAGATTTCACGTAATGTTACTTTTCATACAAGGAAGCACGTCGAAATCATTCAAACTCACTCGAAAATGTCGACTATTTGCTAAATTAAAGGACAGAATATTTTCATTTTCAATGTGTGTCTAAAATCTAATTCTAATAAAATTTAATTTTAATCTAGGTGAAAGACTTGCAAATTCGTCTAGTTTTTTCAGAACTCATTCAATGCAAACAATCAAAGCTTTCGTCTTTATAATATATGAACAGATAAATTACTTCTTTGAATCACAGCCTGACTCAACGTTAACTGCTCAGATTAAACTACTTGTTCATACATCCAAAAGATTTTTGAAAAAATAAGCTATCTGTCTCATTTTTTATTATAATATAAATTATAAATAAACTAACCTATAACAAATTATAAATATTAAATAATCCCCAAATCGCTCGTCTTTTATACCTGCATACCAAATCATTAGCGACAAGTTTTTGTTAACCACGTCGGCACAGTAATTCAGTTACCATCACGTGTAGCGGTCGACGGATTCGATCACCGTTCGTAATGATTTGCGACTGGTCACCGTTCTACTATCGGCTAATTGGTTAAGTAATCACGTTGGTATGGGCGTAAATGCTGTTTTAGTAGTGAGGGATGTTTATTATTTAGGTTGGAATTTGATGACGAAAACATTGAGTATAAACTTTATTGTATCAGCCCATATACGTCCCACTGCAGGGCACGGTTTCCTCACGATGTTTTCCTTCACCGTTTTAGTGCGTGATGATTGACTATCAACACCCACATGACTCCGAAAAGTTAGAGGTGTGCCCTGGGTTTCGAACCCGCGACCACCGTGAACATGTTGGCAACCGCGTCTAGTCCGTTTACCAGCAGGCCACCACGCACTTTTACCTGTATAAACTTACCAATGATAAATACGATTTTTTTTACTTGTAAATTTCTCTTTTTCTTATTTTCCCTTTCCGTCTCTTTCCATCCCTCCATAATTTCCTTTTATTAACGCGCGCCTAGTTACGTAGATGTTACACAACTAAATCAGTTGCGACTAAATACAATTCAGAATGAGTTTGTATAATATTACCTAGAATAACCCACAATATTTTGTACAATAATATTGAAAGGCGCTAGAATCCAAATGATTCATCATTGCGAAATCTTCAGTATTAAATATTAGTCCTATACGGTCAAAATATTAAACATTAAAGTTCGTCTAGGGGCCGCCTAACACAATTTAAATATTCAAATTAACAAATATGAAATATCATTGAATTTTAGCGCAGTTAAAATAGTTATCATTCGGCCGTAAATCACAAACAAAAGCGACTAATCAAATATAAATTCCCTGTAGTACGAGAGATGACAACCAAAATTTTTGTCTCATAGCAATACGGCCACAACCGCATCAAAGTGATAGATTTGATTATTTCGAACTCGAAAATACCAATTTCAGACATTTTTCGCGTAGCGTTTGACCGCACTGAATTTTCAAAAATGTCAACAAATTTTACCGGACTGTATCATAGCAATCTGTCTGATTTTCTGACTGTAGTTATATAATAGCTATAAGATACCGAAAACATATTTTTCAGAAGTTAATAGTGTAGCGCGAACCCAAAAAATAATTTAGAAAAATTAAAAATGAGACAAAAAAATATGATGATAGCAATCCGTCTGAAAATGTTCTTTACGGGTAAATTAGGATTAGTTAATACGAAAAAAAATATTTTCAGAAGAAAATTCGGATGCAACAAATTTTGAGACCATTCTAAATATGTTAAGGAATTTTACCGATCGGTATCATAGCAATCTGTCTGAAAATTGTTGAAATTGATGAAATGAATTAACCAGATGTAAAAAAAAATTATATCAGAAGAATTCAGTGTAGCACCTCCCTTATCAGACAACTTTTCGATCTCGACCGTATTGAAGCGTGACTGATTGCAAGTTGGGCAATCACCTTGCTTTTGTCTTGCCAAAATAGAGCGCGGACAACGTATCTATGCTATAAAAACGTCTATTATAATTGATAATTTTGAATTCTTAAAATACTACTCTTCCATCCCCGAAAACTTCGTCAATGGGAGATGAGCAAACTATGCCTTATCATTGGGAATAGAAGAAAAAAAACGTCCGCGAGCCCTCGGACAACCAGCGACACACCCACGTCCGCCTGAGCTACTTATAGTTTGTTGTCACTTTAAGTGAGCGTTATTTCAACGGTTAGGACAGCTGGTGAGTGACTATGTATAGTAAGAGAGTAGCAGGAGTATAATATGTGAAAAAACCATTCTCACCGCAGCAGAAACGTAAGAAGCGCTCAGGCATCGGCCAAGCGACTCCAAAACGTTCTTTTCTCTTTTGGGAGTACATGCGACATTTAAAATGTCTGAGAACATTTTTTTTGCAATCTTGCCTTATTTACGAACGGTAGAAAAAAATTTCATTCGGATTGCTATGATACAGGTCGGCTAAATTTGTTGACATTTTCAAAAATTCGCTTCAGCTATATACTACGCGCAAAATGTCTGAAAACCAACTTATTCGTCATAATATTATAAAATCTATGTACATTTCCAATATCAGACGTATTGCTATGATACCGACTGCCTTTTTTTTTGGACACAGCAGAAATAGCCGCACATGCAATTGCTACACTTTTGACCGTTACTACCTACCTAGTCGGGTTTAGAATAATTACATAATCTAACGATTTTATACAGTTTCGACCGTATTGCTATGGTACATGGTTTTGGTCGTCATCTCTGGGACTACTGTACAAGTAATGGTTTAATATGCGAGATAATCGCGGGGTATAACTCAGGAGCGCTGGGCCGAGGCTGTCACCACGGCCGTACAGATCTCTGATACTGGGCTATTGAACGTTCAGAAGGCTTCTTGTGCGCTTTGAGTTATATTCGGTGAGGGATTTGGTTGGGTTATGGTTTTGTGTGTGCTGAAATTTATTTTTTTGTGTATTAGTACACAGCTTTTGAGTCGGTGCATAACTGATGGTGAATGCGTTGCGTATTATGAAATGTTGAGTGTTTTATAATATATTTGTCTGTTTTGGCGTCGCAAGACTGATTAAAACGCGACACATTTTCCGTCAGATATGTACCGACTCTTAAGATCAGACTGCTATTTGTAATTTTTTTGCTAGTATTGTTTTAGATTGTAGAATACCTACAGTCAATTAAACGATATATTTACTCAATATTTATATTTATTTTATTGATTATCTCTGCAGAAATAAAAGAGTTTAACCTATACAAAAACTACCCGATATCAAATCGACAAAAAAATTATAGTTTTTTTTTTAAATCCAGTTAATTAAGGCAAAATATATTGTGTATCTGTATCAGTCCATATGACATATACGTCCCCACTACAAGGCACGGGCCTCCTCTACAATTGAGAATACAATTGGTAGGGGTAATTTATTAAAATAAAGTAGAGCAAAATAACATTTCTATCACTCAACGTGAAAATTTCATATAACGTCGAGCTCTATAAATCCAATGATAATAGGCCGATGCTATACAAGTCACAATCTCTACACCTCGCTCGCTCAAAGACCAAAAACGCAAAACTACCTCAATCAATACCAAGGTAGTGTGAAGCAGGGTACCTCAATGGTACTACAAGCTGTCTCGGCTGAAGAGCGGTCGAACCGGCACGTGCGATTCAGCGGCTTCTCTAGTCCCCACTAAGCACTTAGGTAATTTGCGTCTCGAGGGGAGCCTGTCAGATATTGTGGAGAGTAGGGGGTTCTTTTGTTTTTATATTGCCTTTATATGCGATCTGTTTAAAGATGTTGGTTAAATTGTTCAGAGTGCAAATGTTACGTATATTTTTTATAATATGATAATTTCCTGAATAATAAATTAACTAATTGACACACAATTTAGTATTACATAGGATCACATATTTTTTTATTAATTTTTTAGTCGTTTATATAATTTCATTTTTTTTGGAAATATATTTTCATATTTCATTTAATTCACTTTAAAAAATAAAGCTTTATATTTTGAACTATACAAACATTAACACTACGTTTCAATATTATTTTTTAACTATTTTATCACCAAAATACGCAGTCTTCACGTCAAAAACACAAAATAAACGCTAATAACAACACGCGGCAAATATTTGCGTGCAAAAACCCTCTCAGAATCGTACTTCAAACAATGGCTTATCCTCTCAAGGTATGGATACCCGTGGGCTGTTACCCTCCCCCCCCCCCCCCTTCTACCCTCCCCCTCCTACCCTCCCAGGGCGGCTTTGTCTGCACGTCGTCATTACTTTGTCAAAGGTCCTCTTTACTCGCTGTGGGCTGAGACTTTGTTCTCATACCTCTTGATGCACCTTCTCTATGGCTTCGTCTATATACGCTTTTGAAAATGTTGTGTTTGTCTCTTTTTAGTAGATTAGCTTTGCGTAATTTTTGTGGTATGTAGTGTGTTTATTTTAAAGCAATTTTAATTATTATTATACATAAAAGATTGGAATAATTTTATCCTGTAAGTTGAATGGTTTAAAAATAAATATCTAATGGCATTTTTATATTTTATGGTATACCAAATACTTACTGCCTCGATGGCGCAATTATAGTACGGTAAGATTACGACGCTGAGGTCTCTGGTTTGAATCTAGGGTCGGGCAAAGTAGTATAACATTTTGTTATTTATCGACCTGGAATTTGTTTCCAACATGGCAATAGGCTCGCCCCTATCATATATTAAAATGAAACCCACAAGGCGAAACGTATATGTTTTGGTAACACCTCTGCTTAACTCTCTTCTCGGAATAAGGCGTGAATTTATCTATGTGTGGAATACTAAATTATGTATGTACAGTGCAGCAAAATATCCTGTGGTTTGTTGACTCAATAACAATCTGCGATATTCTAAATTTTAGTCATAAGTGATTTCTTAAAATACCTACAGACAGCCTCCGCGGCTCGATTGGCTAGACGCCAGCTGTTTAACATGAGGTCAGGGGTTCGATCCCCGCGCCGAGATAAATATTTGTGTGCTCCACAGTTATTTGTTTCCAGTCTGGGTGTTTTTTAGTCCGAAAAGTCTGTCCTAGTTCCTAATATCCACGAAACGAAACTCGATTTAAGTGTCGAGTCAGGACAATGCTATTGGGTATATTTATTTATTATTTACTAACGGCCCGGCCCAGCTTCGCCCGGGTACAAATAGATTTTTCTACAATAATATGCACGTATTATACACATAAACCTTCCTCTTGAATCATTCCATCTATTAAAAAAAACGCATTAAAATCCGTTGCGTAGATTTAAAGATTTAAGCATACAAAGGGACATAGGGACAGAGAAAGCGACTATATTTTATACTATGCAGTGATTTAAAGGGGAATATTGGTAATGACTGTGTTATCGTAACACTCGTAAAATGAGTATAAGTGTTTCTTTTGGTGACTTAATAGTTATTATAAGTGCTGGATAGACTGTACACCACGCTCTAATATCATGAAGAAGTGCCATAATAATTCCCAATAAGAAGTATCCTCTCGAGATTAAAATGGAAATTATTGATTATAGTGGAAATATTCCTGTGTGTATTGATAGTCTATAACCATTCACCACGCATTACACTGAGGAAGGAAAAAATCGTAAGGAAACCAGGATACCATGGCTTTTTGCAAGAATTTCTATGGTAAAGAAGGTGTAAAGTCTACCTACCCGGACTAGAGCAGCGGAGTGGACAATACAGCCTTTCCCATCTCAATCGTATTCAAAATTTTAGAGGAGACCTTTGCACTGTAGTGGGACGTATACAGGCTGCCTCAGTAAAATATTTATTGAAGCATCATATTTTTTATCATAAACAGTAATCTTGAACTTTATACCATTTATTTAAATGCCCCAATATCACCGTTATATGATTTTACCTAATTAATTATTTAAATAGTTAAATATATTACTAATACACCATTTACATGGATAATAAATTAAATTAATTAAACTGACTATATTACACCGAATTCAGAACCTGTATTTGATTAGCCATTCTGCTTTAGTTTGTTAAAATATTAAATTACACCAAAATAATATTTTTTACAATTTTTGTCTGTCTGTCTATCTGTTTGTTTATTCTGGCTAATCTCTGAAATGGCTGGACCGATTTTGACGGGACTTTTATTGTCAGGTAGCTGATATAATAAGAACTTCTTATTAAGAAGTAAGGAGTAAAAATTATTTTATTTTAGAAAAATAAAGTAATGTTGGAATGCCCAAGTACTGTCCAGTACCGCGCGCAGCTCACGCACATGTCACCACTGGGCCGTAACGTCGGGCGCCTTACACCACTTCTCCCACCAACGAAACAATATCACAAAAAAAAAAAACTAAATAAACTGATTAACTTTTTTTGTTAAATTCCACGCGGACGAAGTAGCGGGTATAGCTAGTTATAAATATTTTTGGTGTCTTCTTCTTCGTTACAGTCCTGGCGAAGCGAACGTGGGCACTATGTTTGTTTTTCTTGAACGATAGTGCATGTGGTTACATTACTCATAAAATTTTCAAGTGTTTATAAATCCGTATCACTGTCTAACTTTTATAATTTAATAAGTTACTTATTTGATGGATACAAGTCCGATTGAAACCCCGAGCTTGAACATAGATATTACATTGAAATTCCAGAATAATACAGCGAATATAATATTCAATTTAGGTACTTAAATTCCAAAATAATACAGCACAAACATGATAATTTAGCGAGAAGCCTCAAAACACAGTTGAGAGCGGTATTATACGGCGGCTACACATTTCACACATCCATCACTCGATTGAAGCCGTCGGTTAGCCCTCAATATGTTTTGGAATAGCGTGCCTTTTACACTGGATGGAGAATCGCCGCGGGCGCGACGAAAACGCCGGGATTTAGTGCCAATATTTTATTGTTTGATAGTAATATTTTATTAATGTGTAAATATTTAGTCAGGTGTATGTTAAGGAATGAGTTTTCTCTGGATAAAGATGGAGAGTATTATTTTATGAATCAAGCAAAAAATAAAATTAAAATAAAAAACGAATAACTCAAGACAAATGTCATTCAAAATGAACTGTAAAGGCAAATAAAAAAAATGTATGTTGCGTAATATGGATTATGTCATTTAAAACACAAATAACAAAAAGTTACATAATGTATGGAAATGTATGTTTAAATATCAAATATAAATAAGAAACTAAGCAAGGTTTTGATAATAAAAATAAAAAATAAAAAATAAAATAAAAAAGCCTTTTATTCCATGCACCAAGTTTTTACAATGTTAACAATTTTCAAATATGGTAGAATCTAAATTATAAAATCAACTAAACCGTTTTGTATCTCCATGTTAATTTAAATAGTACAATTTCTTTTTTGACATCTATTAGCTATTCAAATACGATTTCAAAAAAACAAAAAATATATTTTAATAATTTAACACTAATTCATAAATTTACATTTGCCAACACTGTAATTTTACTATGTATTACATTTTGTATGGTTAATTTAAACTTGTTTTGATATCTATTATTTATTTAGTTTATTTATCATCAACTTTTTGTTTATTTCTAGTTCTAGTAAGTTTATACTTTATAATTTATATGTATTTTTGAATTTGCACGGACCCTTTTCAAGTAAAGGCCTCCTCCAAGGATTTCCATTTTTCTCGGTTTTTTGCTAGATGTAACCAGTTTTTTCCTGCGATTTTCTTTATATCTTCATCCCATCGCATGTATGGTCTTCCTACTCGGCGTTTACCAGGCGGACCCTCCCATACAGTTACAATTTTGGTCCACCTATTATCCACATATTGGGCTATATGTCCAGCCCATCGAAATTTTAGTGTTTGGGCGTATGTCGTCGCGTCTATTGCTTTGGTAAAATTTCTTATTTTTGAATGTCGTATTTTTTGCATTTTCTTTATGTTCAGCATACTACGCTCCATTCCTTTCTGGCATGAATTAATTTTATTTTTGATTTTTTTAGTGAATTTCCACGTCTGGCAGCCATATGTCAGAGCGGGCAGAATGCATGTATCTAAAATTTTTCTTTTGAGATTTATCGACATGTTGCTCTTAAATATTTCCTTAAGAGTCCAATATTTATTCCATGCATTTTTGATTTTTCGCTCTATCTCCGTTTCATTACTGTTGTTTTTGAAACTTATTTGTTTTCCAAGGTATATAATGGTCCACGTACTCTAGTGACTCATTTTCCAACCTAATGGGCTTCTTGGTGCTGTTGGTCATAGATTTCGTTTTTGACAGGTTCATCTCGAGTCCCACTAGTCTGCTACTTGTATGAAGAGATTCCAACATATATTGCAGGCCACAGCTAGTCTCTGATAATAACACTATGTCGTCTGCAAATCTAAGATGGCTTAAGTATTTGCCATTTATGTTCAGTCCGCATTTTTTCCAGTCCAGTTTACTTATGATAGATTCTAGTACGGCTATAAAAAGTTTCGGCGATAAAGGATCACCCTGCCTTACTCCTCTCTTTATAGGAAAGCTTTCGCCTATTGTTTCTAGTTTTACTCTGCCAGTGCTTCTACTATAAATGTTTCTTATCACCTCTATGTATTGAATTTCTACTCTTTGAGCTTTTAGTGTTTCCCAGATACTTTGATGTGATATTGTATCAAATGCTTTTTGATAGTCGACGAAAGCGAGATAGAGGGGTCTTTGTTTTTCCTGGTACTTTTCAATAACTATTTCTAAAGAGTGTATATGGTCTATCGTTGAAAATCCTTTTCGAAATCCTGCTTGTTCTGCTGGTTGGCATGAATCAAGTGTTACACTTATTCTTTTCTCAACAATAGAAGAAAAAAGTTTGTATAGAGTCGGCAGAAGGCTGATAGGCCTGTAGTTGGCAATGTCATTTGAGTCTCCTTTTTTGTATAGTAAGATTATGTTAGATTCGGACCACTGCGTAGGTATAATCGCCGTTTCTAAAATGAGATTAAATAGGTGCGCCAATGGTGTGGCCAGATGAGTTGCTCCGTATTTTATAGCCTCGTTTGTAATTTTATCTGGGCCTGGGCTTTTGTCTGTTTTTAATCTTTTTATAGCTTGAAGAATTTCCATTTCATCAATTTGTTGAATATTTTCTTCAATACTCGTCTGCAAAGATCTTTCATTAGTCTGGGTGGTTTCTATAGCTGAAAGCTGTGTCCAGGATTTGGCGCTATATAGATCTCTGTAGAAGTTTGTTGCTATATCGATAATATCTTTGCGTTTGTATGATATTCTACCCAAATTTTTCAAGCCTTCAATCCAAACTTTGTTCGTTCTAAGCTCCTTAATAGCTTTTTTCATACTCCCTTGTTGTTCTAGATGTTTTTCTATAGTATAAGCCCTGTAGTTTTTGTAGTCAATTTTGATATATTTACTGGTTAACTTATATAGAGCGCTCAACTCATGTTTTTGACTACGGGATTTATTTTTAGTTTTTTGTAGTATTTGTCTTCTCGTTAAAAGCGATAGTGTTCTTTCTGACAAAGCTTTATGTTTTGTAATGAATTTGCTGCTTGATTTTTTGGTTTCCAAGCTTTGCATTATAGCTTTCATCAGCGAGTCATAACAACCTTGAACAGTACATATTTTAGGCCAATTTAACAAATGTTTTTCAAGATTGATTTTGTATTCGTTAATATCTTTATCATTTTTTAGAGTACTTTTTTGTTTGTTTGAATATGTCACTCTACTCTTGTGTGGTTTTGTTAAGGAAATAGTGCCTCTGACTAGTTTATGGTCCGATGAATAATTAAGATTCAAAGTTTCTATATTTTGAAATATTTTTGGTTGATTAGATGTTAGATAATCTATTTCATTTTTATACTGTCCGTTTGGAGATTGCCACGTCCATCTTCGGCTTGATTTTTTATTGAAGTATGTGTTGATAATCGATAGTTTCTTTTCAAAAGCAAAGTTTATTAATCTTTTTCCTCTTTCATTTCTCTGCCCATATCCATATATTTTTGTTATTAAATATTCATCTGGTTGGGGCTGGCCAATCTTTGCATTGAAGTCGCCCATTACAATTATTTTTTTATGCGCAATTTCTATGGCTTTTTCTATCGTTTTGTAAAATTCATTGATCTCTTCATCATCTGCTGACTCGGTAGGCGCGTATACTTGTATTATGCTAATGTTATATCCTTGTATATTGAGATTTAGTAATGCCACTCTTTCTGTTACTGGTATAAAGCTTTCTATATATTGTTTTAGAGTCTTTTTTATCAGAAAGCCAACGCCATGTCTTCCTGGTGTCTCTCCTATATAGCACAGAATAAAGTCCTCATATTCTTCTATTTTACTACCAAGGCGTCTGACTTCTGAGACTCCAATGATATCATATTTTACCTTTATTAACGCTTCCTGCAGTTCAATCAGTCGTTCGTATGATGATAAGGACCTGACGTTATAAGTTGCCACATAGAGAATTTTGCTAAGATGTTTTGTTTGTTGAGTAGTATTTGTAATAGTTTTGATAAAAGACCCTAATTCTATTTTCAAACTTTCTAAAAATAACCTTACCTTTTCGGCCCGGCTGGAATATAATATTTTGTATAATTATATTATAACGAAGGTAAAATATATTATTATCTATTTTTATACATATTATATTCATTGCTTGGTTGGTTCGCATTCCCTACGCTCGGCCCACGTACGGTCGCCGCAAGCTACGCGTTGACGCACGCTTCTTCTTTCAACCCATTCCTTGTAATGCGGATATTTGAATAAGGCATTACTATGCAAGCTATGTATGAACCGTTGTTTGAGCCTCGTTACCTGTGATTGCAATTATAGGTTAGATTGACTGGACGCGGAAAGGAGATTGGGATTTGTTTGTATAAATATGCCCGCGTGTAATTTTGAATTTCACTTATGTAATTTTAGTAGTTTAGCTTTTTTTAAACTTATTTTTAGATTATTTTCATTTATTCTTGTATTAAGATGTCAAGGGCCAATATAAGTAACTTAAGATCAAAGTATTGTAGATATATCCTTTATAACAAATTCGTGACATCTTAAATTCCAAGGTCATAAAATTCATTCTATAAGCTGAGCTAACGACCTTTAAAAGTCAGAATAAGATAGAAATAAAAAATGCAAGCCGCAATATAATTTAAGGCCCGTTAATCCTTTTCAAAACGCAAACCATTTCTTTAAAATCTATTAAGCCGAGAACATTGAATTCTATTAAGAAAAGTTTATTACTTGTTTAACTTGTACTACAGTTGGCGACTTGTATCTCTAAAAGGCGACATGGCGTGGAGTAAAGAATTGCTCTTTGTCACGAGAAAATGCTAACTATGCAAAAGCATAGACACGACCAGGTTGTATTAAAACTTGTTGCTAGTATGATCTATATATAGAAATTAATACTGTATTTACATATTCCTGATATATTGAGAGTTGTAAGGCGCGTCGTTTTAGTAATGCAAATGGTCCACAGTCCACTAATATTTTACTTACTATAAATAGTTATAAATAACAAATAAGGAGACTACTGAGAACTAAATAAATTCAATTTATGTTATAATACATTTTTTTTGTTTATTGGGATTAAGTACTATAAGGACATATTGAGACTTAACACCTTATATCTCAGGACAGCGAGCGCAGAAGAAGGCCAATTATTTTTGCTTTGTAATCCATGGTGTAGTTTGGTTTTGTTACTGTCTATGAACGGTCATGTCGCTTTCCCTCAGGTGAATGGCAGGCTTGTCTCACCATTCAGTGCAAAAAACACCACTATAAAAATAAAAACGCAGCGTTTCCCGGCCATTATGACAGGATCTTTACGCTCGTCAGCTGTAGCCCGGGGCTCAGCACATCACTGACTAGCGCAGTCCACGCATGGCGTCTGCGTGTATGCACAGCTATTTTAATACGCTGTTTGTTTACTATGAAATGAGTTGGCGTCAAATACTAGTGGTAAATTTCAATTGTAAATGTAGAATTCGGTTTATAATTATAATAATATTGGGTGTTGGGTGGATATCAGACCCTGTTGGGTCAAAATTGGATTGGACAAAACCATGACACTTTTCTCTCTCGTCTCACGAACATCCAGATCGGAAACAAATAGCTGTGGATCACACGAATATTTGTGTCGGTGTGAGGATGAAACCCTCAGTCTCAGATTTAACAGCTGGCGTCTAACCAACTACGCCACAGAGGCTGTCAATTTTCATGTGACTAGAACATACAACAGCGTGAATAAGCACATACGAACTATACAATTACTTCGATTTAAATGAATTTGAACAGCACTACACTTGCTTGCATCTTTGGTCTATGAACCGAGCTGTCCTGAATTTGACTCCCAAGTTGGTCTGTCCTTTTTATGTGCATTTTTATCACAGTTGGATAAATCGTGTAAGTTATAAGTTATAATTAAATTTCCCCATAACCCTTGGTATAAACTAAATGTTGGGATAAAATGAAGCTCGGCCAACAGCGTGTGTGGCAAATCTGTCTACTCCTTCAACAATACAAGGGCAAAATCAAAACCAATACTTCTCATTCCAATTTCTCCCTCATTTTGCGGTTAAATATTTCACAACTTTGTTGATCAAAAGTTTAACACAAACGCCGTAATGGAATAAATAGACCACATTACACTGGATGTACAGAGATAAATGAAAACTGATTTTAGTAAACGCGGCGGCACGGGATTATGTCAAAGGACTACACATCAAAGGTACAATTTTCATTTAAGCTTATTCAGAATAGTTTATCCGAAACAAGGACTGTATTGTCCATGACATTTCGATTAAGTTCACACCCGTTTCACTGAAAAGATGGGCAGATGCACGACTAATGGCACATTCCCAACTGTCATTTTATGTCTAACTAGCGTCCCGGCCCAGCTTCGCCCGGGTGCATATTGATTTCTCTACAATAATATGCACGTATTATGTACATAAACCTTCCTCTTGAATGACCCTATCTATTACAAAAAAACCGCATCAAAATCCGTTGCGTAGTTTTAAAGATTTAAGCATACAAAGGGACATAGGGACAGAGAAAGCGACTTTGTTTCATACTATGTAGTGATCCTTTCAGAACATTACCTATGCTATGTGTATAAAACCATCCATTTTGTCTCTCTCTTTCTCTCTCCTCAGCCACTGAAGTCGACTGCTGTCTTATGTGTAAGTATTTCCGTACTGACTTAATACATACACTTTTTTTTCTGTGATTTCCATACATAAAACAGTAATAAGAAACAATTCCGTCCAGGTAAAACCAAGCGAGTCCACTTATACACGTAATAACTATATAATACATAATTATCGAGCAACAGTTATTATGCCGCGTCATAATTGTAGGTGTATAGAGCACAGACCTGTTACGTAATTGATTGCAGGGATGGAGTTGGGCAACTTTCGTGGGGCATTTGGCACCAGTTCAAAAATAAAATTTGGTTGTTATTTAATTTATAAATCAAGAGTGTTATAAGTATTGCGGATGTTTTTGATTTAAGGTTGCAATGATTTATTTAATGCTATAATCATGTTCATGTCATGTTTATCTCTCTTTTTATTAATATATATTTAAATAAGTGTTTATTTTTCAAATTAAAGTATATTATGTTTGTATGCAATATGTTAAAAAAGTAAAATACATCAGTAAAAGGACTATAAGAAGTTGTAGATATATTTTTAAATATTATCGTAAAAGTAAAATTCTCATTAAAACATAATGTTATCCAATATCCTAAATTTTATTTTTGCATATTAAATTTGAACATTTTCGCCTCTGAAATATTCGTTTATTACGTGCTACTGCAACACATGTAACATTTATGTACTTAATAACTTACTGGAAATTCTGTATTATTAACAAAATACTCGATTATAATTATATATCTCCAAATACTAACCTGTATTATTAACTGTATCGGCCATCGTGACGAAACTGAACTTAAATAACGCAAATGATAACATCAGCCGACCAGTTTCACGTCCAAACAATATATTATCCAGTTTGTATTACGCACCGAAGCAGAGCTTGTCCAACGGTGTAGATAAAACAAAAAAATGGAAATAATGTGGTATTATGTAAATTTTAAATTTTCCTAAGCTTAAGTTAACATGACTTGTTTTTTGAAGTCATAAAAGTTGTTTGTCTGATATTAATGTCATTGGAAATGTTAGTGCGGGGCAAACTTTACCTGAACATGAATTATCTCGAACACATAGCCCTTACAAACTTTTGTGACACCAATGAATATCTTGGAATACAAATTCCATAAAAACACAAAAACACCCCGTGACCCGAATCAGAAAGTACATGTTAATTACTGGCGAAGGATTTTATTTTATTAAATATTTTTCTTGAATATTCTTGCTTCGTATTCCACGGGATCACTTGTGAAATCTTTTTTTAACTCGCACTCTGTAAAATTCATCAACTTTCCTCAGGGGTACGATGTGCCCCGATGAAATTACTTTAATTTTCAGAGGATTAATGACTGTACAATTTTGAGAATTGTTGCGTAATCTCAGCCGGTATATTTGAACCGTGCTAAGTATAATTTGGGGGCACAATTTGCTTGTCATTTTGGTAATGGTTTGCCGTATTTTGAGGAATTAAGGGTTGAGATTTGGTATGAAAGTATTAGAATGTTTATAATTTGGGAGTCTTGAAATATAATTTTCATAGTAATGACGTTTACGTTATTATTGTTGCGGCTTTGTTCTATATAATGATCTTAAGATCAAAAACTTCCAGTTATTATAACGTATCTTAAAAAAAAAAACAAATAAAAGGAAATGCTAAATAAACGTTTACTTATATAACGATAAGCTGCAACCAGGACACTCACTTTTCGCCTTGTATGTTTAAATAATCTTAACGCCAACAATGTTTGCTACATCACTGTTCCAACTTTAAATCTAGTTTCGTTAATCCCGCGCCTAATGGGAAAGGATTCCTGCACACAAAACGACCAATACGCAAGTTGTCTAAGTGTATCGGTAGGGTAAACAGCACTAATGGTAGCAGAAAAAAACGATTCAAAAGATCTTGTGAAAGACTATTTGAATAAAGAATATTTTGATTTTGAATTTTGATATTAATAGTGGGCCAAGAATTTTCCTAAGCACAAATATTTATTTCTTAATTAAATTTATCTTCTGTATTGTGAGTACTACATTTGGATAGGAGCCGTTAGGTGCAAGAGCGATTCTTACTTCGAAAAGTTTATAAATAAAATAATGAGCACGCGTTAATAAGAATAATACTAAACAATGACGTCAGTCTGGCCTGATATTTAACTATAGCTTTTCTAGAATACACTAAAAATCGTAGTCTTTCGTTCTTTACCCTCTTTGCATTTCTCTTGTATTTATCCGGGACGTAAAATCTAACTCTACAGGTGCCCACCGGTGCATCTACCCCATTTAGTCTAAACAACTAGCACCGCAGTACACGGAAGAGGGCAGGCAAATTGGCGCGTCATTTCGTTCCGTTCGCGGAGGCATTATGACCGCGGTCGAGGTGATTGCCCACGCTCGCCGCGCCCGCTCCGGCCCTGTACGTGACAAATTACACCTACTTATCCCAAATTGTGGTGGTATTTTTGTTTTTTCATAGTTTAGAAGACTAAAGGGAGATATTAGTGTCTTTGAAAGTATATTTTATAATGGTAGGTGCTCTAGCAGATTTAGAATCGATGAGTGGCCATGAATTCCGGCCTGGGATTAACGTAAAGTTGACTTTGGTATTAGAAAAACCGATATCAATAGGAATCAATAATAATCAAGAAAACAGCTCATTTATTCTATTTTATCAATACTAAATGGGACTTAATGAAACTGTACACAACAATAAACGCAGTATATAATTTATAATATATATAAGACATTGGAAAACATTTTAGTCATTTATTCAAATTTGTGAATTCACATGTTGATTATGCATTTCTATCCAGTTCAGTCTGTATCAAGTATATTAAAAGGGCACACGAGTTTCTATTTCTTGTTGATTTGTTTATTTCTGACAAACGTGCCGTTTTACACAGCTGTTCAGTTCGGCATCACACCAAGTCACAAGGGCCCAAATGTTCCTTCTTCATGAAGGCCTTAGAAGTTTATATATTTCTTTAACAAACGGACTCAAGGAATATGTTGAAATCTTATATTTTACATACAAAAATTTTGTTCTACATTGGAATTTGCAAGGGCTAACTATATATTTACAATATCCTCTATTTCTTTAACACACGTACTTAAGTAATTTATTTAAATCATAGCTTTGACGTACATTGCGTTCTAAACACTTCAGTTCTGCATCAAGTTCATTGCAAAGCACACGTGTCCTTTTACAATTCCGCTGTTTCAGCCCAACACGTCGTGTTGCCATCCATTCTGAATGCACAATACGTGTAGCGCCAGAGAACGTGTCCGATTTACATTACTTCGGTACCAGTTCGAAGTTATCTGAAACGAACTGTTTTAGAGTTTATGGATATGCTTTCTAAAATTGAGTATAAATATTTGTTTTTGGAGCAATAATAAGATTCTTCTTTGATTGATATCCATTTGACAGGTTCTGTGGCGCAGTTGGTTAGATGTCAGTTGTGAGAAGGGAAGCGGCAATATCGATTCCCTCCAAGAAAAATATTTATGAGGCCTACAAGTATTCCTCTCGGATCTGGGTGTTTGTGAGACCGGAAAGTCTCTCGTAGTTTCTGATATCCACGACACAAGATTTAATTGAGCTTATTGTGGGGTCAAGTCAGTTTATGTAACTGTCGTGCTTCGGGTGTATCGATGGTAACAATTATGTCGACGAATCTGGCTACAAACCGAATCGGAAAAACAGCTTAATAATTTCGAATATGATACGACAACGTTTCCGTACACCTTTTATACGAAATCAAGTTACGTGTAAAAATATTACTTACGAGAACACATGTTATAAGGGCATCTACTAAAGAAAACTTCCTAAAATTTAGAAGCGAGAAATAATATTTTCCAGATGACAAAATCGAAAAATAAATTCCAATTAAACTGCGTAGAATTTAACACACAATATAATATTGTGAGGTCCCGCATCTTGTTTTCCTCAAGGACCATTCCTCGGAGATACACGGTTGTTTGTGTGAAGGCCGTGCCCTCTCGAAACCTATTCACTGGCAAGTACACGTGTTCCTTTTGTATTAGAGATTTTATCTCAAAAGTATTGTGAAGTTGGAATATTTATACTTCTTTATGTTCAACTGTTTTTTCTTGGTTATTTTTAAATATATCTTCAGCTTTTGTTATTGTTCCTTATGAGAATAGACTACGAAGCAAAAAGAGTATTGGCAAAATCTTAGAAGAAGCATTTTATTCAAATCAAATCATAATTTATTTCAGAATAACAATTCCATAGAATTTTAGTGACTAAATCAATTAAGTTACTTATAACTAGGTTACTAATGAAAAAAGATATGAGTATACCTAGTAGTTTAGCATTGCATTTCCTCAGAATAAAAATGTTGACTTGACTCATTTTGAACAGAGCAGAAGATATTGAAGACGTTTGAAATCTGTTCAATTTTACGTCTAGACAAATGCTCATTACCTCTAGAAGGTCAGGATCAGGATCAGGATCAGGATCAGCCCATATACGTCCCACTGCAGGGCACGGACCTACTCTACAATCGAGAGTACGATTGAGAGTGGTTAGGCCAACCCGCACTAGGCCAGCGTGGTGGACTATATGGCCTAACCACTCTCAATCGTACTCTAGAAGGTCGATGACTGGTATTTTAAAGGTAATCACTTATCACTGTCGGGTAATTTACTCTATTTTAACCAAAAAAGTTTTACTGGTGGTAAGCCTCTCATATGTGAGAGGGCGCCTGTAAAGGTACCACCACAATGTCTATTTCTCCCGCCAAACAGCAGTGTAGATACACTGTTGTGTTTCGGATTAAAGGACATTGTGGCCAGAGTAACTAATAGACATATTGAGGCTTAACATCTTATGTCTGAGGATGGCGAGCGCAGTGGAATGCATGGCTTTATAATTCAAGGTGTTGTTTAGTTTTGCCGCTGTTTATGAGCGGTCGTGTAGCTTACCATCAGGCGAACGACATGCTCTTCTCGCCATCCAGGCCAATAAAATAAACATTAATCAGAAAGGATTGATTGTTAAATACTTTAGATATATTCGCTACGACACTAATTATATTTCCTCTACAGGAAACCGTTGCCGCCTCTACGCGCGGTATCGTAACAAAGATTGAAGTTTCCCTGATAAGGCTCGCGATGGCCGTCTCCGGAGATAGCCGAGTTCACCCGACTGTGGCCGAACGGCAGCGCATTAAAGTTAATTTGTTTTTAATTGAATGGCCAGTAAAACGGGAGACAAAGTTTCGCGTTTGCCGCTCGTTGAACAAAGTGTTGCCGACGCGTCCAAGTTTTAAAAGTGTATTTTTTGTTGAAAGGCTTAATAAAACACAGTGGGGTTTAAATTTAAGAGTATATTTGGCTCTAAATTTTACAAAAGCGGTTAATTATATAAGGGTGGTGGACTATATAGCCTAACAACTCTCATTTGACATTAAGGTGGCCCGTGCCCCGCAGTGGGACATATATGGACTGACATAGATTATTATGGATACCATACAAAAAACAATTTACATTCTAAAGGGCCCACCCTAATATCATAAATAAACATGGCTCCAAAGTGCGTTAGCAAATGAAATTAATCCAACGTAAATAATGTAATGTAACGTGTGCAGATTCAATAAGACGCGAAGGATAATGTATGTAAATAGTAAATAAGAGAACACTTTCCACGAACGCTCCGGGCGACACAGGAACAATATGGTAATACAATAACAACGGGGAAGGTACACGCGTTACATATTATGTTATTTGAAAACTCTATGTGCTGGCAAAACCAACATTTAATTATTTTGATAGAGGAACTACCATAGGTTTGAATATAGGAATTAATTTACTGGTGGTAGGTCTCTCATATGTGAGAGGCCATCTGGGTAGGTACAGTCAACGACAAAAGTCGTTGAGCATATTCAAAACGCCAAAAGTCTTGCACACATGAAGCAACAAAAGTGGTTGACCAGGTTCGGCCACAAAAATTCGTGAACACCTTAAGGTTACAAAAGTTTCTGAGCAACAAAAGCAACAAAATTCCTAAACACGCCAATATTACATAATTCAATGAACACTTGTAAAAAGCAAGTTTGCCGTAGATGTGTTCATCTACTTTTGTTGCTTTGTAATACAATTTATATTTTTTGCTTTTCTCTGCATTGACTTATTTTGTGTTTTTGTGCAATAATATATATTTACGCGAAATTTAAATGTTGTTCTTGTTCGTCTGTTATAATACGTGCCTAATGTTATTCATACCGTGCTGTTGATGTTGCAAATATTATAATAAAAACTTACATAAAATAAAAAAATATAAATTACTCACTGTACTACTTGTACTTGTGTGTACGATTTCGGAAATAATTTAAAAGAGTAAATACAAAGATAATAATAACATTTATTGATCGAAAAAATGAATTCAAAATATATCTAAAAAGGGTAGAACAATTTAAAATCTTGTGTGGCCTCCATTTGCTTCGATGACGGCCTGTAGTCGGCATTGCATAGAATTTACCATATTTGCACACACATCTCCTCCTCTGTTAATATGTATTTTTGATCTTAAAAAAGAACGTAATTTGACTGAAGTATTAGTTTTTCTAACGAAGGGAAGATATATAAATAGTAGGTTGCAATCATAAAAATCAAAACTGCAAGTCGTCTACATACTGAAACACCATATTTACTCGTCTTTACTAGAGCCGAAAATGTCACATACTCGTTTAAGTGAACATTGTAGGCATGAAATAGTGAGTCTTCGCGACGACGGTATGTCTGTTACCGATATTGCACGACGCCTAGGTGTTGCTGTAAGTATACATTTATTATTTTTAATTTAATTTGTATTTCTATTATGTGTTGTTGTGTTCCTTGTGTCTTGTGGTTTCCAAACGCTAGAGTCAGTCGTAAACCTAAAGTTTTAAACCCCGTACGGAGACGCGGATTTTTGTTACCCCCAATAAATATACCTACCTATATAAATTTTCGGTTTGAGTGTTGTGAGATCATAATGAGACTTGCGTGTATTTGATAGCCGACGTAGCTCAGTTTGTTAGATGCCGGCTGTGAAACCGAGGCCGCAGGTTCGATCCCTGCACCGAATCAAATATTTTTGTGAACCACAGGTATTAGTTCCTAGTCTGGGTGTTTGTGAGACCGAAAAGTCTGTAGTGTAGTGTAGGTATGTATGTGACTGTTGGGTGTATTGCTTATTTTTAATTTTATCTCTTTTTGTCCAATATACCTACCACAGGTTACTTTTTTGTAATCCAGGCATTAAGTTGCAGTTTATTAATGACTATAGACTGCAGTCAATCATATTTTAATGATATATTTTTTTCAGAGAAATACCGTATACCTGTGGACAAGACGGTTGGATTCTGAAGGTTTGATTGAAACATCTAAACGTACTGGTAGACCGAGGAAAACTAGAAGAGATCAAGATGTTGATATTGTTCGGCGTTTCCAAAGCAGCGGCTTCACTTGTGTATCGACGGTCGCAGCAGACATGGATCTATCGACACAAACAATTCGTCGGCGGCTGAAAGAACACGGCTTTCATAATCGAGTTCCGGCGAGAAAACTTATTTTAACACCACAGCACAAACTGAAATGCCTGCAATTTGCCGAAAGATTTCTGAATTTCGATTTCTCACAAGTCGTTTTCGCGGACGAAAAAACGTTCCAATCATCGGAAGATGGAAGATGCACTCTTTGGCGATTAGCTGGTGAGAGATATAACCCCAGAAATATCAGAGCTAATCGATCGAGCGGCCGTATTAGCGTTGGTTTTTGGGGCTGGATGAGTGCATCGGGCCCCGGTGAGCTGACAGAAATGACCGGCCGCTTGAATAGCGAAGGCTATATAGATCTGTTGGAGAACCTGCTACTTCCTACGGCCAGAATGCACGTATCGGAGCCAATACACCTCGTCCACGACAACAGCCC
The DNA here is from genome assembly GCA_023078785.2 of Hyles euphorbiae. Taxonomy (NCBI): domain Eukaryota; kingdom Metazoa; phylum Arthropoda; class Insecta; order Lepidoptera; family Sphingidae; genus Hyles; species Hyles euphorbiae. The sequence goes on along the minus strand of CM041041.1, from coordinate 3,552,350 downwards.
CGTGCACAAAGCTAGAAGATGTCAAGCATGGTTCTGCAATAATGAAAATGCTGTTATAGAGATGCCGTTCCCGCCGAAGAGTCCAGACTTGAACCCCATCGAAAATATATGGGGTCTCATTGTCCAAGCCTGGGAGCCCGACACGCCACGTACGAAGGAAGGCATTATAAGGCACGTGGAACGCATATGGGATACATTCAGAGGAGGAGATGTGGGTGCAAATATGGTAAATTCTATGCAATGCCGACTACAGGCCGTCATCGAAGCAAATGGAGGCCACACAAGATTTTAAATTGTTCTACCCTTTTTAGATATATTTTGAATTCATTTTTTCGATCAATAAATTTTATTATTATCTTTGTATTTACTCTTTTAAATTATTTCCGAAATCGTACACACAAGTACAAGTAGTACAGTGAGTAATTTATATTTTTTTATTTTATGTAATTTTTTATTATAATATTTGCAACATCAACAGCGCGGTATGAATAACATTAGGCACGTATTATAACAGACGAACAAAAACAACATTTAAACTTCGCGTAAATATATATTATTGCACAAAAACACAAAATAAGTCAATGCAGAGAAAAGCAAAAAATATAAATTGTATTACAAAGCAACAAAAGTAGATGAACACATCTACGGCAAACTTGCTTTTTACAAGTGTTCATTGAATTATGTAATATTGGCGTGTTTAGGAATTTTGTTGCTTTTGTTGCTCAGAAACTTTTGTAACCTTAAGGTGTTCACGAATTTTTGTGGCCGAACCTGGTCAACCACTTTTGTTGCTTCATGTGTGCAAGACTTTTGGCGTTTTGAATATGCTCAACGACTTTTGTCGCTGACTGTACCACCGCAATGTCTATTTCTCCCGTGAAACAACACTGCTTAAATGCACTGTTGTGTTTCGGATTGAAGGACATTGTAGCCAGAGTAACTACTGGACATATTGAGACTTAACATCTTATGTCTCAGGATGGCGAGCGCAGTGGAATGTTGCTACTGTTTATGAGCGGTCGTATCGCTTACCATCAGGCGAACGGCTTGCTCGTCTCGTCATTCATTGCAATAAAAAAAAAAAAAACGCACTGTTGTGTTCTCGTTTGAAGGATGTTGTAGCCAGAGGAAATGCTGGACATATTGAGACTTAACATCTTATGCCACAGGATGGCGAGCGCAGTGGCAATTCCGAACATTGCTTCCGTCGCTGAGAGATCGTCTCGCTTATCATCAGTCAAATAGCATGGTCGTCACTTCCTTGTCTCGCCATTCAAAGCAATAACAAAAAAATGATTTTTTTTTAAATAGTCTGAGCCAGTGGTTTGAAGTTATATAATGTGATTTATAATTATGTTATGGGATAAGAGTTTCGAAGACGTGAAGCAATTGTGCTGCAATAGGGCGGCCTACTACCCAAATACTTCGGTCTCACGAACACCTAAAATCTGAGACAAATATTTGTGGCCCACACAAACTTTTGTCTCTGTGCGGTGATTGAACCCACGACCTCTCGTTTCACACTCGGCGTCTAACATACTGCGCGACGAAGGCTGTCACTATAGAAGCATATAATCAATATAAACGTTATACCATCGCAATTATATTTATAGACAATTTGGGAGGTATACTCCACCCGAGCTAACATGGACGTTGTTAAAAAAGTTTAAACCAAGCGACACGGTCTAGTCTGTCTCCGGCCCAAATAATTAAACCCAGTACTAAAATAAACCGCTCCTTACCCCAATAGCAATAGGGTTGACAATGGCTTAGCAATTTGTATATTAACGGAAAATACAGATTGTTTTATAGTTATTCGCATTGAGAAAGCCTTACCGGACCTTGTAAGGGACCGCAAAGGGCCCACCGTTGGCGATAACTATCAACATAACTCTGTTAAAGTGGTAGAAATGTAAGGCCCTGAATACACCGCTTCGGCTAAACCTATTGTAATGTGTTGGAATTCGTTATCTCGAGTATCATTTTTATTATACTTTACTCGAGGAATTCTTGGACGAAAAGATTTAGCGATAATGTTAAACTAGCATTAAGTTGTAAAGGGATTGAAGGATTTAGGTAGATAGCGCCAGATAAATATATGAACATCTTCACCTACAAATACAATAAAATAGTTATTTAAACTTTGCGCAATATTTTCATACATACAAGTAATATAGATAATCTGTATCAGCCCATATATGTTGCGCTCAGGGAACGGGGCACTTCCACAATCGAGAGTACGATTGCGAGTAGTTAGGCCATATCACTATATGCATAGGTGAATCCATCCTTTTACCCTAGTGCGGGTTGGGGGACTATACTATAGAAATTCTTACAAATCGCTATGGTATGCAGAATTCCTCGCAATGTTTTACCGTTATAGTGCATACAAAGATAAATAGATGGCGTTATGTTTAGTTTACGTTTTAAAATGGTCTTGTAGGTAGAAATCTATAGACAATTATAAATGTTAATTAAAAAAGTTCCTTAGACTTGCTCCTGTATACACTTTAACAGCTTTATAAAATCACAGTATTAAAACCTATTTTAGGTATCGAATGTGTTGTCTTCTCCGCTCGAATTGAATTCGAAAGGCGATCGGAAGAGACAAAACATACTATTTAATTAAAAGTTATGTTTTATTTAAATTAATGGCGAGATGAGCATGCTGTTTGCCTGATGGTAAGCGATACGACCGCTCATGAACGGTAGTAAAACCAAACAACACCTTGAATTACAAAGCAATGCTTGGAATTCCACTGCGCTCGCCATCCTGAGACAAGATGTTAAGTCTCAATATATCTACTAGTTACTCTAGCTACTATGTCCTTCAAACCGCAACACACCAGTGCATTTACACTGCTGTTTGGCGAGAGAAATAGACATTGCCGTGATACCAACCCAGTCGGCCTCCCACATATAACAGAGTAATACCAGTAACCAGTAAATAGGTTTTAAAACTGTAAGAATAAGGGAGCAACGCGCGAATACTGTAACGCAACTTAAATATAAGTTGCACTTGAGTACGAAAATCCCGTCTAAATGTACTGGCTAAATGGGCCGTGCGCTGTTAAGAGCAACTTATTATTTGAATGGCGTTCCTGTATTCGAACGTAAGTATATTAATACATTTATCTTCTGTTTCCTTACTCGGTAATGCTGTTTAATGGGTTCTTTTATTCTAAGTAGCCTCGTTTAATTACGAGGTAATTATTTCGCAACACGGAACACACAATCGGGTTTCAACAGGTCCTATTTAGTGAAGTAAAATACGTAACAGTTTTAACGGTTCCATACTTGAGTTAATATTTTCCTGTTTGGTAATAATTTGCTTTGCATAAGCATTACTTATTAATTTGTTATAGTTTCCATTGGGATTTTCAATTCGTTACACCCTCAGTAACTAACTGATTAGTGTCGAATAACTTGATTTTGAATTTGGATCACGTTGTTGATAAAGAGCCTTCGCCCATTAAATAAACATATTATAATGATAAAGTGTGTAAAGAGTGTATCAAGCAATAAATATTTGTATATGCTATGAAGTATAATAATGATTGCCAGTAACAAAATGACGTGGGCAGTGGCAAGGCTTAGCATAGTTTGTCAATCCTCTTTGATTTTTAGGTTTTTGTAGTAGATTTGATTTTGAGAATAGGAACTGGGTACTCAAACAGGTAAATATATTTTTGAGTTGCTATGGTAATTGGTAACTGTTGTTTTGATAGAAATTAAACTCAAATGCTTTTAACAAGAGTTTGTGGAAAGTCCCTTTATGTAGAGATATCAACATTAAATATTCGTTAGCATTAATTACCATAAACTGTGCATTGTAGATTGTACTGCAGGCAGATTATCTCAATATCAATAATGGATAACGTTAATACGTGAATTGGTGTAAATTAATACTTAATTAATTAATTAAAACCTTCACACGATGCACTCCCGTCTTCCGTCTCCGACGAGACTGGATTCTGTGAACAAAATAACTTAAGGTTATTTTTATAGCTAATAATTGCGAGACTAGCATGCCATTCGCCTGGTGGTAAGCGACCTAATACGACCGCTCATGGACAGCAGCAAAATCAAACAACACCATAAATTACAAAGCAATGCTTGGCAGATCTACCCGACATTATTATATTCACATTTTATTTCCCCTCTACACGATGGACCATCGAGACGGTTCACTATACTGGCCCATCGTGTAGAGGGTGTAGTGGCGTGTAATGGCTTATGACGCGTGCAATGGTCTTGGGATGGCGTCAGTGTCGGTTTTTCCTGATCACATCAAAGGGAGTGGGTGATCACTACTGAATGTCGCCATCGTGTAGTTGCGTTTCCATCCTTCACATGGCCTTTGATGGCCAACTCGTTGGTCCAGCGCTGGCCCATCATGTAGAGGGGCTATCACAGTATGCCACAATATTGATCATTCACTCTGAATTTAGTCTATGGTTACGATGTGCGATGCAGGATTCGATTATTTTGTGGAGTAAGCACATTTGTACAGCGTTACGTACGACGTTCCAACATCGTTTCGGAATATAGAGCAACCCCCCAAGTTTTATAATTTATTGGTTAATACATTAGTGCATAAATAATAACATGAATAGCGTCAAAGAAACCACAAAGGCGTATATTGGAGCTGAAACGAGTCCAGACTGGACTTTTGATGATTGATTGAGAATTATGAAGAAATATAAAGAAGAATCTGCTTGTATATTTTAATCCAGCCTTCCTTTTAAATTACCAATACAACGCACCTTGATGCCTTCCTATTAAAGTACGGATGATCCGCTAAGCGCAGGTATGAGCGCAATAGCATGGTGCACATTATATGGTTTCGACATGCAATTGTGCGTTAAGAGTTGATGTCAGGGTCACGACAGAACCTTCGTTGTCAGCTGCAATGTTTGTTTACTACCTGTAGTAGTAAATAAATCTATAAATCTATAATAATCTATCAAATAATATTATAAGTTAAATATGTAAATAAATAAAAGTACTTGTCCTTGAGTTTTTTTTTCTCTTTCTATATACACTGTCCTTTCTTTCTTTCTCTTTCTCATAAATCTATCCAATGGCTTTCTGGTAGAGATAGCCTTAGTGCTATAAGATCGCCATTTGTACTTTGTTTTTCCATTGTCTATATTAACTCCTATATTTATTGTGTACTATAAAGAATAAATAAACAGCTTTTTATACAACAATCACACCGAATCAATAATGATGGTCAATTTAATTAAACGCTTCGTTACGTGCTTAAATTAATTATCTTATTAATTCCAGTAAAATCAACTAGGTTAATACAATGTACGCCATTTATTTCCAATTTCCAGTTGTTTTTTTTTTTTTTTTATTATCTTTCTTTATTTAGGGACTTTTGCCCAACCAAGGTACGTCAGTCCCATCGTACCCTAAACAATAACAATCAGCAAGATTCTATTAATGTATAAACATTTCAAACAACGCGCCAGCTTCTGCAGAAGCTGGCCTCGATAAAATGTTGGCGAAAACTCCCATGTCAAGCATATTTAATTTCAATTTCCGAATTAAATTACATCTTTTATCCTTGTATTTGGTACAATCCACTAAGAGATGATAGACATCGTCCAGAATCCCACACACATCACAATTTGGCGAATCAACTTTCTTCATAAGGAATCCAAATTTTCTTGATGGATAGTGGCCAGAACGCAATCTATGGGCTAGAACGATGTAAGACCTACTCAATAAATTACCAGTAATGAACCAAGGTATGCGAGGAGGCTGACACTGTAAAGTTTTATACCAAATTCCTTTTTCTTTACTCTTTACGTCAAAATATTCTTTGTATACATCATAGCATATTTCTTTACACTTATATAATTTTTCAGTGAAGTTTGATTTTATATTATAATTTAATCCTTGTGAACAGGCCAATTTAGCCAGTGTGTCAGCCACCTCGTTACCTCTTAAGCCTATGTGGGATGGAACCCACTGCAACTTCAGGTCGATACCAATAAGTGCCAGATTATGAATTTTATTCAAAATATCATAAGCTACCGAAACACCTCTCAACCCAGAGGCGCATCGAGCTATATGGAACAATGCACTTTTGCTATCTGTAAAGATGACTACAACTTGACTATTTAATGTGCTTATAGAATTTAAAGCCTCAGAAATTGCAATGAGCTCGAGTGTCATAATTGAGACTTCGGAATCAATTTTATACATACTACTAACATTATTACTTGTGTCAAAATACGAAGCTCCTTGGCCTACATCGCTCTTAGACCCATCAGTAAATAACATATGTCTATTATGGTATTTTTCATGCAGCTCCTGAATAATATCAAATCTCAAACTTGTGCTATCATGATTTCTCTTTGCCCCTCTTAAGCTATCCAAATAACAATTAATAATTCCATCAATTTTAATGAATGTTACCCAGACATCCAAAGAAAACATTTTAAGAGGATTAGAACAATCTATATCAAAATCTTTACATTTATCGAAAACTGTAACAAGTAATGGTTCTTTTTTAATTTGCCAATATGTGATATGTCTTAGAGAGTGGAGATTTTCAAGAAGCTGTATGGTCACATTATTATCCCTAGACAAACTTTTGATACAAAATTTATACGCTAAATACAATCTTCTTATGTGTAAAGGTAATAAGCATGTTTCACTCTCCATAATATGTATGGGTGTACTCTTTATGAATCCACCAATAATTCTTAAAGCCTGATTTTGTAGTTTTTCTAATTTATATAGATGTACTCTAGCACTGGTGTCATACAAAAAACTACCATAATCAATTCGGCTTCTTACTAGGGATATATATAGTGTACACAAATATTTGGGATGCATTCCCCAACCAGAGCCAGCAAGCATCTTTAACATGTTTACATATTTGGATATTTTATTTGATATCTCCTTAATATGCCTATTCCATAACAGAGATCTATCCAGCCACATACCCAGATACCGAATGTTATCTACTTGGTTTAATATGCAATCATTAACTATTACTTTAATTGTTTTCCGCCTTTTGCCTCTACTAAACAAACATGTCATGGATTTACTACTAGAAACTTGAAGCCCCATTTCTCCGAGGAACAATATCATCAGATTTAGCGAATGCTGTATTGTAGTTTCACAGAAAGATAAATTACGATCACTAATAAACAAAACAAAGTCGTCGGCGTATTGGGATACTCTTATAGTTTGCTCCAGCTGACAACATATTTTATGAGTTGTTAAGTTAAACAGTATTGGAGACATTGGGTCACCTTGAGCTAAACCTCTAGTTGTCCATCTCGAATAAATACTTTTATCGTTTTTTCTTATTAATAAGCACCTATAACTCAAAAAAGACCAAACATATCTACAAATTTGGGATCCTAATTGCAGTTCATCCAGAGTCCTAACCACATTTTCAGGCAAAACATTATTATAAGCATTTTCTATATCAAGAAAACAGGCCGCCGTAGGAACGTTAGTGGATAATCCTATTTGTATATAGGTGATAACTCTTGATAAACTATCAAGGCAAGATTGGCCCCTTCTAAAACCGGATGTGTTGGGTGAAAGTATATTATTTTTCTCAGCAAACCATTCAAGCCTTTTAACCATTATATTATGTAGTATTTTGCAAACGCATGATATAAGTGAAATAGGTCTTAACTTTTGTTCAGAATTGGCAAGGGTTGTAGCTTTAGGAATAGGAACAACAAGTATTGTTCGCCACTGAGAAGGTACGTATCCAGACACAAAGATATCATTATAAAGTTGAAGGAGAATTATTTTACCCAAAAAAGGAAGATGAAAAATCATTGAGTAGGTTATATCATCACTTCCTGGAGCCGTATCTTTTTTCTTAAGACAATGTGACAATTCCTGCAAAGTAATAGGTGATTCTAATAAATCATGTCGCGAATTAAAGTTGGGTTGTCGATTTTGAACGTAATCAGGGGTTAAGGAATCTAATAATTTTACTAGATTGGTATCTGAAGTGAATATCTTAGGTTGTCGGAAACCTTTAAACCACCGCATTTTACGCCACATATCTGAAAGTGATGTTGTTTCATTAAAGCTATTACAAAATTCGTGCCAACTACGTGATTTAGCTTTTTTAATCAAAACACTAGCTGCTGCGATTTTCTCTTCAAGTTTTTTCAGATTATCTGGAGTTGGATTTTTCCTAAAGGTCTTAAGTGCCAATCGACGTTCTCCTACTGCCTTTGACAATAAGGGGGACCAGTATTGTTTAGGTTTAAATTTCGATAATGGTTTATCACACAGCTTTATAAAAGGAATACTATTATTTGCACTTAATGAAATTATTTCTAAAAAACAATTATATCTCTCCTGAATGTTTTGCTCACTTAAATTACTATTTAACAAATTTGGATAACCAGTAGGTGAAGAAAATATTTTCGTAAGATCGTCGTGATATTTTTTCCAGTCAGCTTTTTTATAATTACGTTTTTTAATAATTTCAAATTGATCTTCAATATCTAATGTTATTTTAATTATAAGGTGGTCACTACCTAAATTTTCGTTAAAAACTTGCCAAGAAAGTTCAATTGCTAAGTCCGTTGAAGCAAATGTTATGTCAGGAGATGTTTTTCGAACAATCCCATTAACTAATTTAACTCTAGTTGCATCTCCATTATTAATAGATACGAAATTGTTTTCTAAAGATGAGTCTAACAGTTGAGTACCTCTTTGATCAATTTTGTACGACCAATTAGTGTGATGGCCGTTAAAGTCGCCCGCAAATAGGGTTTTTCTAGAAACCAATGAGAAAAGAGTATCCCAATCGCTTGCACGTGTAGATACAGATGATGGACAATATACTGCTATAACGTTTTCTAATCTCCTACAGTTTAAAATTTTAACATGAACAATTTCTATTCCTGGATTAGATAACTGAGTATGGCATGAATATGATTGTAGGGAGTTATGAATAATAATCGCGACACCTCCATACGAGTCACTTCTATCTTGTCTATAAATATTGTAACCGTTAATATTTAAAATTTCATCTTTATGCAGCCAAGTTTCACTTAAAATAGCTATGTGAATTTTCTCTTGATATAATAGTGCTTCAAAACTACACAATTTTGGCCTTAAGCTTTGACAATTCCATTGGAAAATGTTGATGCCAGAATACTTATAAGTGCCCTCTGCTATGAACACTCAAAAGAATGCCTAAACATTCTTTTGAGTAACTCCCCGTCAGCAAATAAATTTACTACAAATGAACTTAATTCGTCAAATAAATATTTCACCAAATTCAACATTTTTTCCTCGAACAAATCATTAGAAAATGCAATGTCTTTAAGTCTTTTCCATATCACTGTCCACTCCAATTTTCTTCTCTTGTCTCCTTTATAGTCTTTTTCTCCATCCTCCTTTTTCTTACCCTCTTCTTCTCTGTTTTCACATTTTTTATTTTTTTCTCTGTAATCATCAGCATAATCTTCATATTCCATGCTTTCCACTGATACACTTCTTCTTCTTATTTTCTTTGTAGAAGCATGCCGACCTTGCGGTTGTTTTTCAAGTCCTTCATCATTTGGTTGTTCAGAGATATTTTTAAACAGGTTGTCTTGATAAGAGACAGGTATTGGTTCAGTTTGCGAATCAACTGCTATATTGTTATTTAATGTTGGCGGAAGTGGTGGAAAATCATGTTGACAAATACTTATCTTCTTATATTTTTGCATATACAATTCTAATGCATTTTTATATGAGATATTTTCCTCGCTCATTAAGATACGTAATTTCTTCTCCTTTTGAAAACGTGGACACGTTTTATCTAATGCCATATGTGGACCTTTGCAGTTAATACAGGTGAAGCGCTTTGCGTCACAGTTTTCATGGGACTTTCCACATTTTGGGCAAAGGCATTTATTGGTTGGGCAAAATCTTTTAATATGGCCGAATTGCCAACAGCCTGAGCACTGTGTTACCGGGAAAACGTAACGTTCCACGGTAAATCTATACCCATAAGCATTTACATAATCAGGGCAAGTAGCACTTTTAAAACAAATACGCACTGTTTCGCTGTCAATCCATTTACCCTCAAAGTCCACGCGTTTCAGCCTTTTAATAGAAATTATGTGTTCTTCACTGCTCAATGACTGCATTATTTCGCTTTCGTCCATGTCTAAGTCAACACCTTTTATAAGGCCATAGGATAAATTACCTTGATCTGTAAACTGAGCCCTTATATCTAACTCCGATAATTTTGAGCAGTTTATAAGTTTTTCGGCTTGCCTTTTGTCGTCAAATTGAATAAATATTTTGTACGGGTTTTTATATTTAATGTTTGTGACGTGATCAATATTTTCATCCCTTAATAATTTTGCGAAAGCCATTCGCTTAGGTAATATTTTTAACGATGTTAAAGATACCTCACACATGTTGTCCTTGCTTTTGTTTTGGAGGTCACTAGTCGACTCGCTTCTAATAAGTACTTTCTTTTTTGATTTCCTTCGTATGACTGTCGTAAAACCTTCTTCACTGCTATCTTCACTTTTTTCTCGCGGTCTCTTCTCCGGCACGTTTTCAACAACTTTTTCCAAGGCAGACGGTATACAGCTTCTGTTTATAATTTGTTGCAACTCCCGTTCACACTCTTCAATAATATCAGAATCGTCAGATAAATCCACATTATTACTCGACTCATCCATTGTTTATTGTAAATAACGGGCTCGGCCCGATAACGCGACGATGCAATTCTAATGACACGCTTGCGTAATTATACACGTGCGCTAGAAACAACGCTCAGCGCGCCACTGTTGTTGTTATTGATAGTGTGACATCACCATAATGGCGATAAAAAAATTGTCGTCAGTTACACCCTTTTACAACCAGGGTGGTAATAATGGGTGCGGCAAGTGTGGCGGAAGCAATGAACAGTGGCGCCGCGCGGCGACGGGCGGAAACAACTCACTTCGCGATAACAGTATAACCGGTGTAATCATTACAAATTGCAACGTTTACTGACATGCTTTTTATTGGACTGGGGTGATGAAATGTTGAATTAATCTAAGGTTTGTTTAATTTTATTGTTTAATTTACATACGATGGCGAGCACAGTGGAATGCCAATCATGGTTTTGTAAATCATGATGCTGTTTGGTTTTGCTACTGTCCATGAGCGCTCGTATCGCTTACTATCAGGCAAATGGAATGCTCGTTTCGCCTTTCATAGCAATTTTAAAAATATATTATATTTTACCAAGGGTTTAAGAAAGCAATGCCTTGTCTCCTTATGAGTGATCGCTCTCACCATAATCGTCCTAAGTGATTACTTATTTAGAATTATATAACTAAAATACACCTCGTACAAGGTCTTCCTCGGCGACATAATGGAAGCGGCCTGTGTCCATTGCTGCATGTGTATCGACAATCTAAGAAGATATCCTGAGAGCCCAAGACTATAATGATGACTCTATCATTATAATTAAATTAAAAAGACGTTTACTGCTATCTAATGTTTGTATTCATTGTTGACATTGCCTTAACGAGTGACTTATATAATAACAGCAAACTACAGAAATAAAAAAAACCTGCCTAGAAATTCAAAGACTGCTACAAACCTGACCTTAATCTGAACATAACTAAATTCTCAACCAAGGGAAACCTATAAGTCAATAACATGTATTAACTTAACCTAATACGCGCAGGCCGTGACACGTCGATCGCGGGAGTACAAGCCTTTTGAGCAAATTACAAGTATGGTCTGCGTTGCGGGTTTCGCAACCTCGGCCGCACCACACGGCTTCTGGTTTATTAGATCATGCCCGGCCGTGAATAGCGTGGGTTATTGTTATCTCCTCTACACATCAACTGAAGCAGACGTTGTCTTCGTATGGGTGTTGCGATCGTCAAGTGGAACGTACGTAACAAAAAGTCATTTTCATTCATTGTCATTCGAAAGAAAAGGATAGCAATCAGTCGCAACGACATTCGAGGTCAAATTTTTGTGCTTCACTTTTATATACGGAATGCAATCTCTATTTGGGTATAAGCTTCTTGATTTTAATTATTATTGTAACGGAGTTCCACATAATATGTATGTGAGTGTAGGGGTTTTTTTATTTATTTATTTAAACTGTGCGTTCCACTTGATGATCGCATCACCCGTCCGAAGACGACGTCTGCAGATGCATCTATTCATGTTTAGAGAAGGCATTATATGAAAGGACAAAAGTTTGACAGGTCGAGAAGGTGTTGTAGTGCGATTCACGTAACTTTTTGACGCGCCGATCAAGTTGCGGTGCGGTTACAATTAAGTTTACGTTTTGGTACAAAATGGTATTCTTGTAAATGTTTAGCTGCGCGTGAGCTGCGCGCGAGCTGCGCGTCAACTGTACGTCAGACGTATGAAAGAACATTGGTAAAATCATTGTTAATGCAATTCGTAAGCGTCTATAAATTTCATTTATAAAAATATTAATAATTAATTTTCTAAGTAATTTTGGTGCCTAGCTCACGGCGAACCTAAGCCTGAATTACGAAAACACATTTTTCGTAAAACTCTATTGATATTTGCCTTAATTTTATTGGAGAGGCATTATGTCGTTTCAATGTTGCCATTTTTTAAATATATGCTTGACTGGCTTTCTTGCATTATCTTTATCAGAAAATTAATGTAAAAAAATAGAGCAGACAAGTGAGAACAGCAAAATAATCACTGATTATTTAATTAAGGAATAACAATTTGCTTCCGTCGCCCGAAAGCGCTATTGTGCAAATAATGATATATAGTTGTCCCCTCTTTCCTTTTTATTTCATTGCACATGAAATTACTATTAGATTAATGAAATAAATAAGTACTCGATATTTAAATTGCGTGTGAAAAATATTTTTTTACTTTTATTTGTGGGTCGTAACTTTGCCTCACGCCAATATAAATGGGACAAAATAACATTAACTACCCACAGAGTTTGACAAGATATAGAAAATCTGTAAAACTTTAAAGTGGAATATCTTTTTTCCTAGGCTTGCTACAATAGTTAATCTTAAGAAATAATTGTTAAGAAATTCGAAATGTATATTTTAAAATATTTTTCATCTCAATACACACAAAAAAAATTACAACAAAAAAATGTATGGAGGTTTATCATTGTTCTTTGTTTGACATTGACATATAGGCGCAGCAGTAGAATACAAGCGCTCGTGTGACGCGAACTTGACGTGAGCGTATTACGAGAATACGAAAAGGGCTGTTTTGATCGAAACTTAAACGCAACTGCACTGCAGCTGAACTCATTATATTACGTGAATCGCCCTACTGGTAAACATTTACAAGAATACCATTTTGTACCAAAACGTAAACTTAACTGTAACCGCACCGCAACTTGATCGGCGCGTCAAAAAGTTACGTGAATCGCCCTACTGATCTAAGTGTTGATCTCTTGCATGTGCTAGGTAAGTGACTGATGGTGGAGGAGGCGTTGGGTTTGCCTAAATGGTGGTGCACACTAGAGATTTCGTAGTCATGTGCGTGTAATAGACCAATGCCACCGCAATGTCTATTTCTCCAATAGCGGTGAAAATGCACTGTTGTATGCCGGTTTGAAAGATATGGTGGCCAGGAAAACTATAACTGGACATATTGAGATAGTAGTGGAATGCCAAGCATTGTTTTGTGTTGCTTACTTCTGCTACTGTACCCAACATGAGTGGTCGTATATCTTTTCATCGGGCGAATGACATACTCGTCCTACCAATTATTGCAATAAAAACATCTCCAAAAACATTCTGGATTGAAAACTCCAAGAGATATGAAAGATTAAGGTGTTACAAATGAGGACTCCGGATGTAAATTGAATTGTCGAATATTATGCAAGAAAGCGAAACCTTGATCCATGAGATATAAAGCTTATATTTTTGGAGAATAACATAAATCATCCCACCTATGGAGAAGTATAACAAACAGTGAGACAATTCAATATGGATATGAATATAAATCCCTATTCTGCATACGAAATTTTAAGTCGTAATTACTACTCAATTCATAACAATTTTGCAGCGATTCAGTACAAAATAAGCCAGACTACACACGTAATTTTACTTTATATCTATAAACAAACAGAATTACACAATACCGGGAAACATTGCATAAAGCGCTTTTAATTAATGAATCCCAATTGCGTTAATAAAATTCTTCCATACTTAACGTTTATTTATACGGCTTGTTCTGTATTGGCATAATGGCATACTTTATTGGAAAAAACACACGATACTTAAAAAGTTCAAAATAATTACAATTACGGGAATTCCATAAAATTGTACAAAAACTATTAACTCTTTTGGCTCTTTTTATATCATATCAGCCGCATCTTTAATAAAATCATTAACATAAAAATTATGAAAAATAATCGACACGAATATTGGCACTTATAAAATATAAAAAAAGAGGTTTTTTATATAGACCGATTTATATAAACATGTCGTTATGCACAGATAATAATCTGTTTATAAAACCTTACGTTATTATAAGCCATTGTTGCGGTAAAGGATACCACTGGAATAGCTTCATCTTATCATTATAATAACCGTAATAATAAAATTACTTCTTGTGATATAAAAGACCTTTTTTATTGTTAATGTACAATACACTTAATGTTAATGGGGTAAAGTTTATATTTGCGCGAAGTGTTGATTGGTGTGAGGACACGACACGCAAGTCGTAGACGTGTTGCCTTTTTCTTCGCATTTATTCTTTTTTTCAAAATATCTTGGAACATGTCCCGTGCTCTATGTGGCCAGTGTGACAAAGTTAGTAGGTGTATACTTGAATGCTGCAAAACCCGACTTTATTCAATGCGGGATAAAGGATAATATGGATCAGCGACGATTGCATCATAAAGAGGTCATCGCATCTTCGCTCCATACTTTTTTTGCAATTTCCTTTTTAGCCTAGTTGACTGATTGTTCATAGTGATTGATGGTAAAAAACTGATTGGTGGTAGCCACTGGGATGTAGTTAATTTCATTTTGAAATATCCTCACATTGTTAATTATGTTATAGTTTTGTGATGAGTAGCTAAAGCTAAATTATTTCATTTAATCATTTTTTTCGAGCGTTCTTCTAACGGACTTAAAGCTTGGCTGGTATTTAAGCGAAGTAATTAATTTCTATGAGTTCAAATTCGTTATGGACTATAATTTTGTGTGTTTTTTTAATAGTATTTTAATATTTCTTCACGGTACCACTTGGCATTTTGTATATCTACCTGCGTGTTTACCAACACAAATGTAAATACATCCAGAATCAAAGTAGGCGATACAAATATCGACCTGTGCTACTACTAAACCCGAAGCCTTTTTATCTTCACCCTGTTATAGAAGGTTTACCAAGCCACAAAACATGGTAACTATCCAATGTTTGTTTTGACAGATTAATAACTCCGCGTTGTTTGTCTGCGCCGGAGTGAGTGTTATCTATGTCTGTTCATTGATGTCAATAAATATGAGAAACTTTTATCTAAATCAAATGCTAAAAACTATAACAACTCTGAGTGCAGGCAAGGAACACCTCCTGACATGGTATGAATACAGATGTCGCTCTAGGTACCGGTGTTCCGAATATGTATATTTCTTCCGCCAAACAGCAGTGTCAGTGACGGTCTCTCACACATGAGAGACCAGACCAGTAAAACATTTAATTTATGAATTTCTAATATAAATCTAGTATTTATTACTATTATTATTTTAACTGGTGGTAGGTCTCTCATATGTGAGAGGCGGCCTGGGTAGGTCCCACCGCAATGCCTATTTCTCCCGCCAAACAGCAGTTTAAATGCAATGTTGTGTTTCGGATTGAAGGACATTGTAGCCAGAGTAACTACTGGACATATTGAGACTTAACATCTTTGTATCAGGATGGCGAGCGCAGTGGAATGCCAAGCAATGCATTTGTGATTAAAGGTGTTGTTTGGTTTTGCCACTGTTCATGAGCGGTCGTAACGTTTACCATCAGGCGAACGGCATGCTCGTGTCGCCATTAAATGCAATAAAAAAAAATCTAAGACATTGATTAACTCTAAAAGCTTAATTTTGAAAAGACTTACGTCTTGCAGTGGACGAATTGATGAATACCAATGATATATTATACAAATAAGACGTAGATATCGCACTAGCACTTCAAAAGTGAGGCGTTCAAATTCGGGCAATTGGTGTAATTTCATCTAGTCGCATAGCAACGGCGACAGAGGGAAGACCTCAGTGCTGTCAACATAATTTATTTCGAAAATATTGTCTAAAGTGTCGGATTGTGTGTTTTAAAAGTGTTAAAACAATGGTGCAAAAATATGAAACTAAATTGGACCTACACACCATACGTAAGTATATAAAAACCACACAAAATTTAATTTTTATTTTAAATTAGCAAACACCGCCTTCAATTGTGTAAGAAGGATCGCCTAATATAAAGATTGTCAAGTGCGATAGGGACAAAAAGCGTACGTCATAGATTAACAAGTCAGAAGCGAAACCGATCATACAGAAAATTTACGATGAAAGTTTGAATGGATTTGGATAATTGTATATTTGTTTCTAATTCAATCATATTTAAAAAAATTAAGTTATTTGTTATGAATTATTTTCATAATAAATAACTTAATCCAACCACGAACATTACAAAATACATTAGCTACCCCATATATTTTGATTAACTATATTTACATATATCATTGAATGTTTCCAGATTTCCACGTGATGAGCTTTTGAGACGTCAATGGATATGCACTAAACACAGCTCGGACAAAAAGAGGGGATCATGACTGGATGCCTTTAAAACTGATTGATATTGGTTTAGCACATTTAATTATGAATCAAAATATTCAACTACGAAAATATATATATCCACGTAAAAAAAACCAGCACCATCGGTTGTAGTATCGGTTGTTTACTACTACCAGGTCGCTCATACGTTACCACCATGTGTAGGTACCACCGCAATGTCTATTACCCGCCACACGGCAGCTTAAATGCCATGTTATGTTCCGGTTCAAAGGACATTGTCGCCCAAGTAATCGCTGTATTTAAGATCTTATGTATCGGAATGGCGAGCGTAGTAAATGCCAAGCATTGCTTTATAATTTAAGGTGTCTTGGTTTCGCTTATGTCCACGAGCGGTCATAGCACTTGTCATTATTACAACAAATAATAATATTATTAAGAGATCGATTTTTCAGTGCCTGCTTACCATAAACTAATATAAAAAACAGCAATCAATATTTTTTTTATTTTTTCAAGTTTGTAAGCAAATTAAAATATACCTATTTGTTTCAGAATGGCGTACCACTCATGTAGCAACCTCAAAGTTAATATATTATATACTTATAAAACCAAATAGGTAGTTTTATTTATCATCACCCTTCTGTTTCTACCGCTTCGATTCTATGTTTGGATAGCGCAATGCTATCTCTTTTCGTCTCGTACTTTCTGTATAATCTGTTTCATTCACTAAAATTGTCATAAAGTATTAACAAACGAGTATGTATATGCATAGCAGTACAGTTTTTAAACGTCACGCAATATGGATATGCGTCATCTTTATTAAAACATCATTGATGAATACATAGATACAACATATTTTAATGTGATTTTTCCTTAAACCGTTTTAAGTTTGCAAGATATAAACTCAAAGATGTTCTCAAAGGAAGCGCGATGAACTCAAAGGAAGAGCGTCGAGATAAAACTAACGAGCTGGCATGCTGGACTCAATCAACGAATGGTGTTAATAAGCGACATTACTGGCTGTACTTGGTGTGTAAGTAAGTGATTATTGTTCAGTGTACTTATTATACCCGGGTATAAGAAGTTAAAATACGAGATTTTCATGCGTAACCGCAATGAACAATTGAGAGGTCTATGGTTGATGTTTTTTTTTTTATTGCAGTGATTGGCGAGACGAGCATGCCGTTCGCCTGATAGTAAGCGATACGACCGCTCATAAACAGTAGCAACATTCCACTGCGCTCGCCATCCTGAGACATAAGATGTTAAGTCTCAATATGTCCAGTAGTTGCTCTGGCTACAATGTCCTTCAATCCGAAACACAACAGTGCATTTAAGCAGTGTTGTTTGACGGGAGAAATAGACATTGCGGTGGTACCTACCCTGATGGCCTCGCACATATGAGAGACCTACCACCAGTAATATTTGCTATATTCTATATGACATAGGATTAAATTATAAGACTTGTTAAAAAAACAAGCTAATAAATATTACTTAAATAGCCCAATATATTGCAACCTGGATATGTATAGCTGTTTACCGAAAAGGCGAAAACTTTTGAAGAATGCGTACCGACAAGTGCAGCATCGGATTGTTAAGGTGAACAGAACACGTAATAAAGATTTGCAACGAGTCGTAATCCCTTTTCATCCTTAATGAGACCCTACTACACTTACCGCTGACCGTGTCAATAAGGAAATACTTTGGATGCAGAACATTGATAAAATTGAAGTGAAACAAATGATAAGAACAAACATTTCGTAACATCAAGTAACATAACATTAATTTTAGTATATCCCAAGTAGGCAAAGACCATAAATACAAAGTTTAATTCCATTACATGAAACAAAAACGTTGGATTAATCTTCGTTCCTGAACGTTAATCTTACTTCGAGACAAAGTAATTGCGTAGGTGTCTTCATTGCGGCTGCTGTGTGGGGTCTATGTGTGTGTGTGTGTGCTTTAAGGGGGGGGGGGGGTAGTAATACATGTCTACACGATCACACGTTACTGCGACAAATAGTCATGTAGTTTACTTCCATAGGAACTAATTTGACAGCCTCCGTAGCGCAGTTGATAAGACGCCGCCTGTGAAACGAGAGGCCGCGGGTTCGATCCCCGCGCCGAGAGAAATGTTTGTGCGGCCCACGCGCCGAGAGAAATATTTCTTCCGGGTCTGGTTGTTTGTGAGAGCGAAAAGTCTCTCGTAGTTCCTGATACCCGCGATACAAGACTGGATCTTAGTGTGGGGTCAGGACTATGTATGTGACTGTTGGGTGTATTTATTATTTATTTATTATTATTATAATATTCTTAAGCTAATGCAAAATTGTTTTAAGGAATCGTAATTATAAAATAAAGTATTTATTATAAACTTTGTCTTCACAAGGATATTATGGGAAGCTATCGACCTGATATAGTTCACATAACAGGACCACGGATGTTTTAAGAAGACAAAGTCTACTGATATCCTGATGAGAAGACTCAGGCCACCACGCTGGCCTGTCGCTAGTCACATTTCCGTACCAATGTAAGAACTGTACCTGCCCCATAATTGACCAGACGATTAAGAGCCTCATTAGTAAGGCATAGCATAAATGGATAGGCATACCCTACCAAGCCGTGCCACTATGAAAATACCTCAATCTTCAACCTCCCAGCGCAACCCTCACAATTAATTAAGAACAGTCCCCGAGATGACACTTCGCCGTTAGCCACATTAATTCGTCCCAGCTCGCTGACCGGCATTTACATACACTAGGAAATTCAAATTAATCACTCAATGTGGAGTAGGTAGCACCGTTAATGTGGAACATCTCACTACCAGATTGGTTCAGAATAATTATTTAATTTCAAGCCGTGAATAATCGCAGCTTATAGGAAAATGAACGAGGCGCCATGTCATGTTTATGTGGGTGAAACATTTTGCTAACGATTTTATGATTGTATATTTATTGATGTATAAAATTTCAGGAAACGCATATGGTTAATAAAATTTTAAATTTAGGTTAAAAGAAGCTCGTAAATAAAGCTAAATTCAGCGTCAAATTATTTCATCGACATGCATAATTTAAAATATTGCAAACCCTCAAAATATTGGATAAGGGTAGCTTACAACATTGAATTATCCAACCACTCAAACACGATCAATAATAAATGAGATTTTCGCCCCAAAACTAACATTAAGTGTATTTACCTTAATAACGAGAGAAGTGGCTTCCTCGGCAATGGCCTTATCTGTTAATTCGGGGTCTCATAAAACCTACAAGGGTTTGTAATTTATGCACCCTTTTAGCTTACGGTAAAAAATTTAAAGCGCCATTGAGCGCCTCTTGAAAAAATGTTACCTACGCCGCGCCGCCTGAAATTCTAAAGATTAATACATCGTCGAGAGGAAATTTTATGGATAAAGTAAGATAAAGTTTTACAAGATGAACACTTATTGTAAGGTTTCTGATGCTATTATTTTATGTTAATGTACTTTTATGTAAAGGAAGACTTGTCTTGAGAATAAATAGGTCGTCAGGACTGGCAAAGTAACGTTGCTTTATAAAAACGGTCTTGACAGAAAGACAGACAGACGGACAACCAAGTAATCGTATAGCGGTTTTGTTTACCATTTAAGTATGAAGCCAAAGAAACCGACGCGAAGTAATAGTTTTTCTGTCGTCGGCAAAACTCTTTAGCTGAGATAAAGCTACTAAATCGATATTCTTTCATATTCACGGGAGATTGTCGCATGCAAGTATGATAAGGTAGAATATTTTTAAAACACTAATTGTGTTGTAGATGGTAAAAACTATTAAGTGAAGTATAGCTACGTACAAAATAATATTTTGTAAGTAGCCCCCGCTTAAAATTCAGGTTGATGTCTGTCCTTATTTTTTCCAAGTTAAGTAATATTTATTAGACAGCCATCGCGTAAGAAATCCATGATAATATGATAAGTATATTTTTTGCACAAAAACTCTTATTGAATCTGAAACCACCCATAACGGCATCAAAGAAAATTGAACTCTAAAATATGTAGATTCATCACATCAATAAAACCAGTCAGTCTTAATATATCCCCAAATATTTCCCGGTACCTACTGCCCAAAATAGCAGACAGGTACAATGGCGAACTGACCGCAACCCTTCGCACCGGATTTCCACGAAAATCGATCTGTTGATGAGACAGGCCGCTCGCCACGTGTATAGACTCGACATTAGCGGTTTCCTGTACCGGACTTGCCCTTTAAACGGAGCTGTCTGTCATTGTAGATATACCAGTGTGTAATGGACTAAATGTCTGTCACACAAACTTCAACACACATTCGATAACTAACATAGGTTTTAAAAATATCTATGAATGAGGCACATAATTTTGGCATTTCATCACAATTTATTTTGACATCAAAATACTGTTTGTTAATGGTAGCGGGGAAAGTGTATACAAAATAAAAAAGCATAAAATTACTTGATGAATACATTCTTTGTCTACTATATTTCTTAGGTAAAGCATGGTGCCTGGTTGGCTGTTGGTAAACGGATCAGACTCGTATGCCGACTTGCTCATGGTGTCGCGGCTTCAAATCCCAGAGCACAACTCTGAATATCATGTGTATCATATCACCACGCACTATAACGGCGACGTAAACTATCGTGAGGAAATCTGCTTACCACAGTAATTACGTATAATTTTCCGTGGTAGGTATATACCAACACGCACAAGGTCAGGGTGGTGAACTATATGGCCTAATCATTCTCACTCATACTCTCGGTTCTAGACCGCGCCAGTGCCCCGTAGTGGGACGTATATGGGCTGATACAGAAACAGAGCATATTACGGGTAGCCGTCTTCTCTAACAATTATGATATGCTCGATTTCCCATCAAATATACCAAGATATAATTGCTCATATCTACAAAAACCAGTACAACAGAAAATAAAAACTTAATTTCACAAATTCCGCGACTAAACAACTGGGAATAGATTTGCGGTAACAATTAGCCAGTCACAAACAGATCAGTGAGCCGAAGATTATTCGATACCCAGCCTTACTAGCTTCATTTGCAACGGAGCGTTGAAATTGTTAACTACACGCCATGTTTCCGTGTTGGAGAGATTTTATTTACTAGGCGATGTATGCGACTTTGTCTTTGTGAATAAAATAATAGGTATACAAAATTAATACTTAGAATATACATGTAGTTATATAGCTGAAATATTACTAACTACTTTAATATAATAAAATTAAAGAGTTTGTTTGAACATGGTTATGTTCTAAAGTATCAGTGGGATTAAAAAAATAAATTTGCCTCTGATTTATTTTTGAGGCAGGTCGTAGGCTATTTAAAATGAAGGAAGGACCGTGGGAAGCAGTGTTATATAAAAAATAGGATATCAAGGAAAAGTAACTCGGCAAAGAATAAAAGCCCTCAATCATTTCATTTCTATGGAAGTAGATATGAATTATGCATTTTTCGCAATTACTGATGTAATACCTCGAAACAACCGGCTATTAGAATGAAGTATTATTTTCATACTAGTGTATGGCCAATGGATTTGAACGGGATTTGAGTAATATCCCTGCGATTCACTCGAATATCTTTACGAGGAAAATATGCAATTTGTATTTCACATTTTGTCGTTTATGCCTCTATTCTGTTTTATTACATTAACGTCCGAATACTGGAACGCAACTTAAATATTATGTTGCCTGTTGTATAATTCGGCTTAAACGTTCTGGCTAAGTGGGCCGTGCGCGGTTAAGAGCAACTTATTATTTGAATGGCGTTCAAATATTCGGGTGTTGTTCTCTTATTCATAAAGTTTGTCTAATCCTATTTCGTTCCATTCTCTTATTAATAAAGGTTTTTATACGCTTCAAATTGTAATGTTTGAAGATAATGTCAAAGAATTCGTGAACAAAATAGGCAATTAATTCTATGGTATCCAAAACTATCAGAGTAAAACATCGTTCTTTCGTTCCAGCTTCTACTACACACAAGCAACAATCGCAGCATCATATATTGTAAAATATACTGCAATACTATGGCAGATATACACGCCTTCAATAATACCTGCAACTCAATATTGGCAGCACGTACTGAGAAGAAACTTTATCAGTTCATCGAGTTTCTGAGAGCACTAACTTACATTAGTTCGGAATGTAACTAATAAGAAAGTAAACTTAAAAAAAGGTGTACAGTACCTTGTTGCTAAAGAATTAGCCATCAAATATGGTTAATTCAATCATGACTAAACTCTCCTCCTACTTAGTAATACCATAAAGAAGTTCTTAGAACATTAGAAATATACTTATGTAAAATTTTCTTTAGCGATGATATCCCGGACATCAGCCTGTGTGAGATTGAGATGGCCCTGAAGCAACTTAAAAACAACAAGGCGCCGGGCGAGGACGGAATAACTTCAGAGCTTCTGAAAGCGGGCGGAACGCCGATACTGAAAGTCCTTCAGAGGCTCTTCAATTCCGTTCTCCTCGAGGGCTCAACGCCAGAGGCATGGAGCAGGAGCGTGGTGGTACTGTTCTTCAAAAAAGGTGATAACACTTTGCTGAAGAATTACAGGCCCATCTCGCTCCTGAGCCATGTCTATAAGTTGTTTTCGAGGGTCATCACAAATCGTCTCGAACGCAGGTTTGATGACTTCCAGCCTCCCGAACAAGCCGGTTTCCGAAAAGGCTTTAGTACCATAGACCATATCCATACGCTTCGGCAAGTTATACAAAAAACCGAGGAATATAACTTGCCGCTTTGTTTAGCGTTTGTGGACTATGAGAAAGCCTTTGATTCGATCGAGACTTGGGCTGTGCTACAGTCTCTCCAGCGGTGCCATATCGACTATCGGTACATCGAAGTGTTGAAGTGTATATACAACAACGCCACCATGTCGGTCCGAGTACAAGATCAGAGTACGAAGGCTATTCCACTACAGAGGGGCGTGAGACAGGGAGATGTCATATCTCCGAAACTGTTCACTGCTGCGCTGGAAAATGCCTTCAAGCTCTTGCAGTGGAAAGGATTCGGCATCAACATCAACGGCGAGTATATCACTCACCTTCGGTTTGCCGACGATATTGTAGTCTTGGCAGAATCGCTGGAAGACCTTAGCACTATGCTCGAAGACCTCAATCGAGTCTCCCAACAGGTGGGTCTTAAAATGAACATGGACAAAACGAAGATCATGTCGAATGTCCATGTTGTGCCCACCCCCATCGGTGTTGGGGGCTCGACTCTTGAAGTTGTTGACGAATATGTCTATTTAGGACAAGTGGTCCGGTTAGGCAGGTCCAACTTCGAGAGAGAGGTCAATCGTCGAATCCAACTCGGTTGGGCAGCGTTCGGGAAACTACGCGACGTCTTCTCGTCCAAAATACCTCAGTGCCTTAAATCGAAAGTCTTCGATAGTTGTGTGTTGCCAGTGATGACTTACGGCACCGAGACGTGGCCTCTCACTATGGGCCTTATTAGGAAGCTCAAAGTCACTCAACGAGCTATGGAGAGGGCTATGCTCGGGGTTTCCCTACGAGATCGAATCAGAAATGAGGAGATCCGTAGGAGAACTAAAATAACCGACATAGCCCACCGGATTAGCAAGTTGAAGTGGCAATGGGCCGGGCACATAGCGCGGAGATCTGATGACCGATGGGGTCGGAAAGTACTCGAATGGAGGCCGCGTACCGGAAAGCGCAGCGTAGGACGTCCACCAACAAGATGGTCCGACGACCTGGTAAAGGTCGCGGGACGTCGCTGGACACAGGCTGCCTCCAACAGGTCTCTGTGGAAATCATTGGGGGAGGCCTATGTTCAGCAGTGGACTTCCTTTGGCTGATGGATGGATGGAAAATTTTCTTTGCGATATAGGAAGCAAAAATACGATAAGAGCAGCTAACGCCAATTTATCCGGTGGCTAAACTTGTACACGTAAGCCAAAAAGGTAATTCTATTGAATAGAAATATTGCTACGCAATCACACCGGAAACTTATCCTTCTAACTTTTGTAACTTTATGTAACTTTTCCTCCTACTAGCCTTTCTGATAAGATTAACTGCCTTACTTTAATTTAAACTCAGTAAATTCGCCATAAAACTATTTGATAAGTTATAAACTGCCCGTAAAGAAGCGATAAAAGACGGCAAAGCTTTAGATATCTCATAAAAATTCAATGGTCGTTCGCGAGTAGGCAGCTTATCGATTCATGAGGAAGTGAAAATACTGCTAAAAAAACTGGTGAGTTCGTTTGAAAAACGATTCCCGTGGGATCCCGTGATTCCTGCCGGTGGGAAATGGGAAACAATGGGGTGTATTATCCCGCATAAGGCTATGCTTTTACCTTGAACTTGTTTATTGTGAGTTTTTGTAGTGGTTACTTTTTACTGTAGATTGATTGTTCAAAACTGTTTTGTCCAGCGTCTACAATCTACATCTATGGGAATGTTCATCTGTTTCCGCGAGTTGCAAACCACTTATAGTATTAAGTCAATACAATACCATTTTGAGGGTCTTAATTAGAATTTGATGGATAATGATTAATGCCGAACTTCGTCACTTAATTGTATAAAAGTACCTAAAATGAAACATAAAAAAATTGCCTTCTGACGTCTACTATGACGTAGAAACTATTTTAATCGGATCTCACTTCTGATCTATATTAAATAAGAGCTATTAGATGTAAAGATTTCCAGAGTTGAAATAAAGTTGATCAGCCTTTGAAAAAAAATGTATGAATAAATACCAACTGAGTAGCGCGATATCCTTATAATTGTAGCTATCTAGAATCCTTGGAAAAGTTCTGACAGCATCCGCAGTGCATTTGGTTAAGACGCCAATTGTAAAAGAATGGGGCACGACTGCAACCAACTTTAAGAGGAACGTTTTAGAAAACCATGAATGTTAATTTAGGATCTAAGTGATGTGAGGTGGAAGAATCTCGCATTAGTTCTCAAACCCATTCACAACGACCACTTGATAATTATATGTGATTTGGAGACAAGGCGTACTTATATATGTACGGCGGGTATACACGTACACTTATAATTTCTTGGATTTATACATACAAAATTTAATGAGAGCCAAATAAATTATTTAGAGTGCTTTACTGTTGGTAGATCTTTCCTATGTGAGAGGACACCCGGGTAGGTACCACCGCAATATCTATTTCTCCCGCCAAACAATAGTATAAATGCACTGTTGTATTCCGGTTTGAAGGACATCGTAGCTAGAGTAACTACTGGATATATTAATACATAAAATTTTGTCTCAGGATGGCGAGCGCAGTGGAAAGCCAAGCATTGCTCTGTAATTCATGGTGTTGTTTATTTCTGCCAAGGCGAATGGTATGCTTGCCCCCCCATTGATAGCAATAAAAACAAATGCCATCGTCTCATTTGAAATCGATCCATCAATAGTTACTACACACCCCACATCAATATTATATTGAACCTAGCTAACCTTCGAAACTGGTGTTCCAATAGAAGTCGGGTTGTCGGTCGATCGTTTAAGTGTCGCAATGCCGCCAGACTTGAATTATGGATGAGTCTGGCCGAAGATCGAACTCCGTCTTAAGCGCGACAATAACAAACTGCTGCATTAAACCGTTCTGAGGAAGTAAGTATACGTTTAAGCTAGATGTAATAACAGCAGCGTCTTTTGCGGCTGACACTCCTTTTAAAACATTTAGTTGCTTTTCGTACTATTCCGATAAAATAATCGTATTACATGTTTTAAGCTAGACACTTTCTTCATCACCATCACAAACTACGTCATCTTGCACTTTTAAAATCCCACGTATCAGAAACTGACACTATTGGTCTAGAAACTATTGGTAACTATTGGTCGATATATTCATGCTCGTTAACTTTATAGTAAAACAGGGAAGGTTTAGATACCAATATAAATGTTGTAGGTATCTACATAAAAGTATAAGTAAGTATACATGTTTCAAATGATCTTGGCGCGGCTCTAAATGTGTGTGTGCTTGTGAGTATAAAGTTTTGATTTTAGTGTTGATGCTGCGACAATTGTCGCATATACTTCATATACCAAATAACACTATCTTACAGAAAACCTACAAAAAGAAACAGCTTTGCTATCGTCTTTTGTTTTAGTCAGTAAATTGAAGGAGTTACTATGATCGCTAACTGCATCTCATTCTTCTTCCTCGATTTACATTTTCGGGGTGATATTAATTTTGATAGGTGCTGCTCAAGGCTTTTATTACACAGATTAATATTAGTCTACAATTAAAATGAATGGAGTCATCATATTCAACGCACTGCCAACTAATTACACTTCAATACCCAATGCATTACAATACACATAAACTGAATTAACCACAAACCATATCACAACATTTCGAACAACCATCACCCCACTACCCATCTTCAACCATTCCAGCTCATATAAACACAGCAATAAAGTCTATTTTCGTTTGTATATATAGATGTATTAGTTCTGCGGTCAAATGATTTTCATATAAAATGCTTACCGCAAATGCGTTGCACCAATACCCCGTGGGAACTTCACACCGGTACTGCTTCTGAGACATTTTTATGGCTTAATTAGGTTCGATTAGGGATGTCGTGGGAAGATTACTATCGATTTAAATCGTGGAAGTACTAGAATGAAAAATGTGGATCAGCTGGTCTTATTTACGTATTAAGGTGAGCATGGGATTATTAGTGATATTAGTATGCATGTTACTTCAAAATAAGGTGCCTAGAGGTCGCTACTTCCATCAAAGCCGTAGCTACATATGTGACTTTTCGAAGTCATAGAGTCCAATATCTCTTATAATGACGGTGCACACAGTCATAGAGATGAAATTGTTATGTTATAAATTTATCCAATAAAAATATTGTGTTATGGAAATATACTTAAAGACATCACACCAGCATACAAGCATAAAGTATTTTCCTTCTTATCAACCAAGTCAAGCAGGCCGGCATAATTGTGTCTATCAGGCCGGCATAATTGTGTCTTAGCAGGCCGGCATAGTTGTGCCTATTGACATGGGACTGCCGTCCGATGCCAGTTGACACTCTACCTGGGCGGCATTTGCGCTCACCATCAGACGCAATGAGGCCATTATGCTATATATTATTAAAAAAACATTAAATCGTAATATCCTCTTTAAAGTCAGTCTTTTCAGTCCGCCCCGTGACCACGAAAGCTGTAAAGTAATCGAAACGTCGGGAAAAATGTAAAAAATTAAACTAAATTCGCGATAAAATCCGTAAATAATAGTTTTATTTCAATCCTCTTTAAATTTATAATGTATTACCGAAAATTCTATGATCAGTAAAAGTCCGTAAACCCGCACTAGGCCAGTGGGGTGGACTATACATCCTAAACACTCTCAATCGTATAGAAGGCCCGTGCCGTACAGTAGGAGGTATATGGACCGAAACAGAGGGCTTTCTCTGTTATCCGAAATGAAAATCGAATAGTTGGACGTTTGCTGTTCAGAGTAAGTTATAAGTTTTCTAAAATCAATACTATTCGCTATGATACTTATCTTTCATATCATCACTCAACTATGAATGGTTATGGTTACGATGAACGATAGAGGATTCAAATATTTTGTGGAGTACCTATAGATATTTGTACAGTTTTTCGTACAACAATAAACATTCGAGTTTTTTCGGATCGTATAGTAACCTCCCAGATCGGAAAAGTAAGTTCTTCCAACTATTCCTATATTGAAATAAACCCACTTGTCCTAACAGTATCACCCGTAAGTAAACATGCCTGGAGTGAAGTTTGCACAGGTGTCCCAGTTCCACAGGTAATTTCATAATGTTCCATGAGACGACCATTGAATACGATGCTATAGTATTATTCATATTTACAACATCAATATTTTGGAATTTATTTTGAACGAGTGAAACCACTAAATGCCAAATGGAATAGAATTGGCAAGCTCATTTGTGTTAATCCTCGATTTACTCTGTGATACAATGTTTATTAATTCTGCCAAACAGTAGTGTAAATGCACTGTTGTGTTCTGATTTTAAGGATATTGTAGCCAGAGGACTGGACATATTAAGACTTAACATCTTATGGCCCAGGATATAATTCCAAGCATAGCTTTGTAATTTCTAACGTTGTTTGGTTTTGTAACTGTCCATTAGCGGCCGTATTGCTAACAATCAGGTGAATGACAGGCTCGTTTCGCCATTCATAGAACAAAGAAAACACTAAATAGATTGAAGAAGTATCACTACCTATGTCGCAGAAAAGTGATATAAACGATGCATTTAATAAAGGTAAGTAAGATTGTCGATAGCCCAATGGTCATCTAATATTCCGTTGTATGAAATAAGAGTGTACCAAATTCTTTTCTGCCGTATTTTTTATTATTTTGCTTGTAAGTAGTTCACGCAACACAAGTACGTACTGGGTGTATCAAGACTGCTACCGAAAACGAAGCCGGGTGGTAGTTTTAGTGAGTACAAAAACAATGCAACTAAAATTTTCGCAAAAAAACGCGACAATTTTGATTTTTTAAATATCATAATTTTTGGATGGTAAATCCATAGTTTTTGCTAAAATAATAATTTTAACTTTTTTATGCCTTAGAGTCCTTGTTAATAAAAGAATATACAATATTATTTTAGGAATAAAATGAATTTACCATCCAAATAGGACCATAGGAAAAAAATAAGGATCAACGAATCAACATTTTCTGTTGCAATGTGTTTGAAGTCACTAAAACTACCACCCGGCTTCGTTTTCGGTAGCAGTCTTGAGATACCCTGTACATACCTGAATCATACATAAAGGCTCATAAATTTTCCTATTCACTTTCACAAGAAATAATTACCATAAATACTAAAAAACCACCCACACGATTTCCGAGAATTGGTCTCCGCTCAACCCTCCAACGCTCATAATTGTCTGTACTGTGATGTGAATAATAAAGTATTGTTAACCCTAAACGCATGCACGGGAGAGTGTTGCGACGGGTCTACTGTACCAATGGCCTTTAAGATTATGCCCGGTCATGCGCCTCTTTCCTCTCAACCTAGTGCCGGAGATTTTAAGACGAGGACGTGATTGTACCGATCTATGCTTTATTGTTAACCCTAGACTACGCTTTCTATGCGTGTATATACTGCAGTTGCAATACGGGTTAATTAAATATTCAGTTAATCTGTATCTGTATCAGCCCATATACGTCCCACTGCAGGGCACGGGCCTCCTCTACAATCGAGAGTACGATTGAGAGTGGTTAGGCCATATAGTCCACCACGCTGGCCTAGTGCGGGTTGGTGGACTTACATACCATAGATTTTTTTATAAAGCGCTATGGTATGCAGGTTTCCTCACGATGTTTTCCTTCACCGTTTTAGTGCGTGGTGATTGACTATCAATACACACATGACTCCGAAAAGTCAGAGGTGTGCCCTGGGATTCGAATCCGCGACCACCGTGAACATGTTGGCAGTCGCGTCTAGTCCGTTTACCAACAGGCCACCACGCACTTTTCACTATACTAGTCTCAAAAATCCCCTGCAACCGACAATTAAAAACATAAAGACAACAAGTGCAAGAATCCAAATAAATTACGCACTGCATTCACACTCCCCTCAAATTGAATGCGTGTAAAATATGGGAAATCGATTACCGAGGGTCGCTTTATCTCTATGGAGACAAAAAATTCAATGTGCCACAACAATCGCACTGCGCACTCCGCTGAATAGTAATGACATTTTTGTGCAATATTTAGGGGGAGGTACCCTACCCCTTTGTGGAAACTTTATGATTTTTTAACGTGATTGGAGTATTTATGCGTTATTATAGGATTTTGGAGACGTAATTTCAATTTAGAGAATATGTTTGCGATATAAATAGGTCTCGTATGCCCCATGCCGTATGGGATGTTGTTGGAAACAAAATTTTATATTAAGACAGTAATATGTTTTTTGATGCAAGTGTATTTTCATTTCAAGAATATGTATTCGCATATGTAAAAAATATCTATCGCAATAAGGTCAAGCTATTTGTGTATCTTCTTTATTTCAAGCAGTGAGAAAGATACTAGAAGGAAAACGCACCCCAAAAGAACCGTTTATAAACATACGACTTCGTATTCCAAAGTGGTGTTATTAGTGCAACCAGCCCACCGTTGTCTCATACATAAGAATAGTCGGATTTTTTGGATCTTTTGCGTTCTTACTGAAAGAGCGCGACAGGAAAGCTGCAACATGGATGTTTTGAGACTATGCCGGAATCTTGCTGAAGACGGCCTAGATATGCTATATTCAAAACTGACATAAGATTCTAGCAATCAAACAACATTTAGATTACCAAATATTTAACATCTCCTCCGTGGCGCAGTTGGATAGACGCCGGCTGTGAAACGAAAGTCCGCGGGTTCGACACCCGCACTGAGGCAAATGTTTGTGAAGCCCACAAATATTTGTTTCGGGTCTGGGTGTTTGTAAAACCAAAAAGTCACTCGTATTTCCTGATACCCACGACACAAAACTTAATTGATCTTAATGTGAGGCTAGGACAATATATGACTGTTGGGTATATTAAAAAAAATAATTAAGAAAACGAAACCAAAATATCTTCAATAAGAAGTACTAAATAAACGAAGCTATTTAAAAAGGAAAATATCACAAAAATAACCGAGATCGTAAAATAGAATTATCACCAATTCAATTCAGTTTTATCTGGTTACAATAAATCTGTGCAATATATACAGCCCTTTGAAAGGTCAGCCAGGAGTTTATTTGTGTGTTTTCACCAAATATATTAAATCTGACCGGACCCCGACCCTTCAAATGGACGTATTTACTTGGTAATTTAAACGTACTTGGTTTGACGCAACGGTTTTCAGAATTCGGATAGAAGTAAGTCATTTCGATCTGTATATTTGATATACTCGTGAACGGATGCTGCTTTTATGGACTGGTCTGCTATAACGATAATTTAAATTACTCTGATAACTTTTACCTACTTTTAATTACTCTGAAACTTTTATTAATATTAATTGCCTTTTTATCGCAACGAATGGCGAGACCAGGATGTCGTTCGCCTTGTGGTAAGCGATACGACCTCTCATGACACTAGCAAAACCAAACAACGTGACGTGCGACGGCTTTTCAAAATAAGAAGGGAAAGAAAAGGAAGAAAGAAACGAAATAGACGGATATTGGGCCTCCGGCAACACCGAACAAAGCAAGACAGTAAAGTCGGGGCTTTACGTCAATATTCTTTGAGACATGATACCCTCGTCGAGCGTCTTATTTTGCTACGATCAGTGCTACATACGTCACATTTGAGTGTATATTTTACAATAGTATTTTCAGCGACTTTCCCTGCGTTAAAAAGTTTTTTGCAGGATAATGTCCTACTATATATTTTCCCCAAATAATAATTAATTTCCCCAAGAAATCGTTTTTTTTTAAATTCTAAATGACGAGCCGTAAATACGTTAATTTGGATACATCAATGGTAAGCAATACGACAGCTCATGGACAGTAGTAATGCTTGACATTCTACTGCGCCCGGCATCCT
This sequence comes from Hyles euphorbiae, assembly GCA_023078785.2. Taxonomy (NCBI): domain Eukaryota; kingdom Metazoa; phylum Arthropoda; class Insecta; order Lepidoptera; family Sphingidae; genus Hyles; species Hyles euphorbiae. The sequence goes on along the minus strand of CM041041.1, from coordinate 3,520,066 downwards.
GAGATATAATATGTTAAGTGTCAACATTTTCAATAGTTACTCTGGCTACAATGTTCCTCAAATCGGCGCACAACGATGCCTTTACACTATTTTTCGGCGGGAGTAAAATACATCGCGGTGATACCTATCAGGTGACCCCTCACATATGAGAGACCTACCACCAGTAAAAGACTATCAAACACTAAAATATATTTTTTAATTCGGAATAGTAGTTCTCATGATTAGTGCGTACAAACAAACTCTTCAGTCTTGTATAAGACAGAGTAGACCAGTTATCTCACCCATTGCATCACCCTCGATATTAAATATGCAGTGTAAACTAAGTAATATTACCAAAGGGTATAAACAAGTGGTACATAACGGGGCATCGTGTTCCGAGTGTCATAACAGCGGAATGCGATCGTAACGCGAGGATGAAACAAACAGGCGATGGACACGTTTCCAGAAACGCGTCGGGTTTCCATAATTGATCATTGTACGGGCCGCGAATAACGCTCGGGTTTTGTTACACGCAGGGCTGGTACTAAATGAAATGACTAAATTTTAGTTAATTTGTTTTAGATTAAATTGTGCTTTTGTTTTATTAAGATAAATTGTAATGCTGTATACACCTATAAAGGCTTGTCACCTTGCACAATACCTATATATAAAACAATATGTAATTTTATCGGTAGCGCACAAAAAATATCGTCGTTAATTATTACATTATGTAAATTTATACTAACTGAAACTTTAATCCAATGAGTCCTATAGACGTGAGCGTCACGTCGGTAGAAACTGGAGAATATTGATTTGAATATTGGCAAGCTATGTCAAGCTGTGGAATTGTTTGTCGTCATGGGTGTTCCTTCCTTCTTATAATACTGGGTCCTTCAGTCGTAGTGAGGTGAGGCTTCTTAGCAGGCCGGCATAATCGTACCAATTGGCGCGGGCCTGCCGTCTGATGCCATTCGATACACTGCCTGGACGGCATTTAAACTTAGTCAGGTGCAGTGCAGTCATTAAGCAGAGCGAGTATTAAAAAATGGCTGAAATTAGGTTGAAATAAATCATTTGATTTTTTTTATACTGGCAAAACAACGCGGCTAAAAGCAATGTTACGTGCAATGCAATTAAAATGATGTACCTTCATAATACTTGGATACCTATCCGTGGATAATAATTTTCTTTTCCTGCCTGTCGATAACATTATGTTTCCCTGCTCACAACCGAGTATTATGCACTGTCTAAGCTCGACAAAATTTAATGTGTTACTAAGTCAGGATTTCGACCTTATCACAATCTGTGTGAGTTAAAATATTCTACCATAAGCAAATGTTTAAAAGATCTACAGTTATTTTTATTTATTATTTTAAATCAACAGTTTTTCTTTTTTCTTTTAAATATCGAATATCAGTTTACAGCCAACCCTAGTTAATGTTTGCGATGTAGTTTTTGCTAGATCAGTACTAACTACTAGCTAGGTGTTGCAACTATCGCACTTTTCAGCCGTTTACACTATGACAAGTTTTCATACTAGTTAAAGCGGAATATTGCTTGAAACAGAATTATTTTTTTATTTTTCTTAGCTAACTTATTTATCCTGATACAGTTACCCAAAAAAGTTATCTATAAATCTATATATATCACGTCATAAATGGTTACGTACCAGAAACTGTTAAATTTTTTAGTCAAAGTGGGAATAAAAATACATTGAAGGGAGTTTTGTGGGGTAAAAGAAGATTAGAACAAATAAAGGCATATAATAAATACTGTGATAAAAAATTATATAGTATAAATACAGAATTTCAATGCACAAACTGTGATAATAATATGACCTGTAAACTTAAGAAAGAACATTGTCTACTTATAGAAAATATATATAATGATATTATAGGGATTTTACAAAAAGGTGCTGTTTTGAGTTCCGGTTCCTGTGGCACAAATAAAATAAAAAGACAGATTATGGGGTGGAATTATCATGTCAAAGAAAGTCACGATGTAGCTCGTATCTTTTTTAAAAACTGGATCTGCGCCGGTCGACCGACATCAGGGCAAACTTATGATGCTATGTGTAAATCTCGGAAACAATCAGGGCCCCCGCTACCATATGTGCAAAGTGTGCAATGCGCACGGGCGCCATCCTTTAGGGGCGCCAAAATTCCAGGGCCCAAAATAAAGTTTGCCAAAAAAAAACCAAAAGTCATACATCCATCTATCAGCCAAAGGAAGTCCACTGTTGAACATAGGCCTCCTCCAATAATTTACGCAGATACCTTTTCCAGGTCGTCTGATCACCTTGTGGGTGGACATCCTACACTGCGTTTTCCGCTACGTGGCCTCCATTCGAGCACTTTTCGACCCCATCGTATCATTAGTTCTCCGCGCTATGTGACCTGCCCATTGCCACTTTAACTTGCTCATCCGCTGGGCTATGTCGGTTATTTTAGTTCTCCTACGGATCTCCTTATTTCTGATTCGATATCGTATGGAAACCCCGAGCATAGCCCTCTCCATAGCTCGTTCAGTGACTTTGAGCTTCCTAATAATGCCCATAGTGAGAGGCCACGTCTCGGTGCCGTAAGTAAACACTGGCAACACACAATTATCAAAGACTTTCGATTTAAGGCATTGAGATATTTTGGACGAGAAGACGTCCCGTAGTTTCCCGAACGCTGCCCAACAGAGTTGGATTCGACGATTGACCTCTCTCTCGAAGTTGGACCTGCCTAACTGGGCCAATTGTCCTAAATAGACATACTTGTCAACAACTTCAAGAGTCGAGCCCCCAACATCGATTCAGGTGAGCACAACATGAACATTTGACATTATCTTCGTTTTGTCCATGTTCATTTTAAGACCCACCTGTTGGGAGACTCGATTGAGGTCTTCGTGCATAGTGCTAAGGTCTTCGAGCGATTCCGCCAAGACTACAATATCGTCGGCAAACCGAAGGTAAGTGATTTACTCGCCATTGATGTTGATGCCGAATCCTTTCCACTGCAAGAGCTTGAAGGCATTTTCCAGCGCGGCAGTGAAAAGTTTCGGAGATATGACATCTCCCTGTCTCACGCCTCTCTGTAGTGGAATAGCCAATCTGATCTTGTACTCGGACCAACATGGTGGTGTTATTGTATATACACTTCAACACTTCGATGTACCGATAGTCGATATGGCACCGCTGGAGAGACTGTAGCACAGCCGAAGTCACGATCGAATCAATGGCTTTCTCATAGTCCACAAACGCTAGACAAAGCAGCAAGTTATATTCCTCGGTTTTTTGTATAACTTGCCGAAGCGTATGGATATGGTCTATGGTACTAAAGCCTTTTCGGAAACCGGCTTGTTCGGGAGGCTGAAAGTCATCAAACCTGCGTTCGGGACGGTTTGTGATGACCCTCAAAAACTACTTATATACATGGCTTAGGAGCGAGATGGGCCTGTAGTTCTTCAGCAAAGTGTTATCACCTTTTTTGAAGAACAAGACCACTACGCTCCTGCTCCATGCCTCCTGCGTTGAACCCTCGAGAAAAACAGAATTCAAGAGCTTCTGAAGGACTTTCAGTATTGGCGTGCCGCCCGCTTTCAGAAGCTCTGAAGTGATTTCGTCCTCACCCGGCGCCTTGTTGTTTTTAAGTCGCTTCAAGGCCATTTCAATCTCACACAAGCTGATGTCCGGGATATCATCGCTAAAGTATCAGATCAACTCGACTCTCAGGTCTTCGGCCGAGCTAACAGCAAAAAAGCAGCTAAAAATTATAAAAAAAAAAGTTTTTGTGACCGAGTACTCCGCCGCATACCCAGTGTCATAATCCTGTGCACGCCGCTGCCACGCGGCCGTCGTCCGTCTTCAGCCTAGACAACTGGCTTTGCTCAATAGTTAAGTCTCTTGCAAACACTTTGGAGCCTCCGTTCCGCTCAATTGTATCCTTAATGCTCACAGTATTGTGAGCACGGACATCGTGTCGCAAGGACTTCCAAATCCGTCTATTGAGTCGCCGATATGCTTCAGCGTCAACGGAAGACTGCAGCGACAAAGATCGACGTTCGGCCATGAGGTCAAGAGTGTGGATCGAGAGTTTTTGTGGTCTATCTCTACGGCGAGGTCTAAAATACTTAGAACCCACCGTATAGACAGCGCTTCTACCAAACCGCTGTTTAGCTCGTCCACTGCAAGGTTTTCTTCTAGACAATCAAAGCAATTTGTCAGCTCGAGTTGAAAGCTCTCGGGGTTTTGGATATGGGCGCGAGTAGGTCGGAGCGTAGATTTCATCAAGCGACGCCTTTCTGATTGGACATTGATATTCAATGTGCCCCTAACCATTCGGTGGTCACTGCCGGTTTTCACCCTGTTGATCACAGAGACATCTCTGAATATCCGTCTATTCGTCGTCAAGATGAAATCTATCCCGTTTCTCGTAGAACCGTCAGGACTCAGCGAAGTCTATTTCTTGTGAGGCAGCTTCTGGTAAAAAGAGTTCATCGAAAAGAATCCCTCTTTCCCCAGAAAGTCAGCCAGCCTCTGACGCCCTGGGCTTCCGTTGCCCATGTCCAAATTGCCCCACTTTCAACTCTGCATCGCTTCTCTTGCCCTACTTTGCGTTGAAGTATCCCATAACAACATTGAAGTAGGTTTTGGAAGTATGTATGGCCGACTTATGTCCTCATACATCTCCTCTACTTCTTCATCTGGGTGTGTCGAGGTCGGCGCGTATACCTGTATGACCTTCAACGAATATATTTTTGATATTCTGAGTATAAGGTATACTACCCTGCTCGACACACTTTCGATGGATACGATGTTGTTGATGAGAGACCTGTGGACAAGAAATCATAAAAACAAGAAAATTTTTCGCACACAGGCGCCAGTAGCCCTTACGGGGGCCCTGGAAACAATTTAAGAATAAAATTAAATGGTGTCAATTGAATGAAGAAAAAATAAAAACTGATATAATAGCTATACAAAGAAAAAACAAAAACTTTATAAAATTTTGGGAATCTACTAAAAAGCTAAGTTATAAAAATAAGAATTTGCCGATGTCGGTTGAGGGCGAGCAAGACTCTAAAAATATTGCAGAGATATTTGTTAAGAGGTTTAATGTTGAGCCGGAATCTGTACTTGGGAACACAGACGTAACAGCTGATAATGCGGAACAAACTGATATTAGCTTCCTTACTGTGGATGTGATAAATGCCGTACGCAATATGAAAAGGGGTAAGTCTCCTGGATGCGATGGGTTAAGTATAGAACACATACAGTACTCAGGAGAGTTTATATACGAAAAATTGTGTTACTTATTTAATCTTTGTGTAAAATACTCATATATACCGGAGCAAATGATGCGAACAATTGTAGTACCAATTGTGAAAAATAAAACGGGTGACCTCGGAAATTCGACCAACTACCGGCCCATTTCTTTAGGGACAGTTGTCGGCAAAATATTTGAGCGACTACTACAGTCTGTACCACAGAGTACATTTTACATACTAAGATAGAGACGTCACTCAATCAATTCAAGGCGCCCTCTGGCGTTAAGTAAGAAAAACAACCCAGTAATATATCTATACTTACTTTCATTACGTTTATATACGAAAAGAAAAGATTTAGGGAGGTTTGGACCTGAATAAGATCTAACAGAATCGATTTGAATTTTGTCTATTTGAAACAAATTATTCTGTATAGAAATGTGAACATAACAATTCTCATTTCCGCATGTGTATGCATTTTAATAAATTTAATAATTGTTTTAAAATTAACTCATCAGCAAATAAGCTAATCAATGCTGTTAAAAGTAATTTAGGGCCAATAATATCCGCGTAAAATAAAATCTACGTAAAATGGAGAAACCCGTACAAACCAACGATTTTTTCGCCCTCTGGTGTTAAGTTAGTAAAAACGATGATTATAATTCGTCGTTGTTTGTTCTAAGTTAAACCACCGTGGTCTGTACTGATGAGTAATATAAAGATTGATGATGCACAGTTTGGTTTCCGTGCCGGTCTCTCAATGGACTCAGCAATCTTTAGCCTTAAATATACTGTTAATTATTATACGACTCGAGACACGTCAGTCTACGCCTGTTTTCTTGATTTAAGTCGGGCGTTTGATCTGGTGAATTATAATATTCTCTGGAACAAATTGCGCGGCTTAAATGTGCCGCTGAAGATTGTTGAGCTGTTGAGGTACTGGTACGGTAATCAAAAAAATGTAGTAAAATGGGGTGACACGACATCCAGCGAATATAAGCTGGAATGCGGGGTACGCCAAGGAGGGCTTACTTCTCCGGATCTTTTCAATATATATATAAATGGGTTGATTGAGGAGCTGAGGAGCACCAAAATCGGCTGCCATATTGGCGATGTTTGCGTAAATAACTTGAGCTATGCAGACGATATGGTGCTTCTCAGCCCCTCAATCAACGGTCTTAGAAAGCTCTTAGCTATATGCGAAAAATATGCTGCAGTGCATGGGTTAAAATATAATGTCTTAAAAACAGAAGCATTAGTTTTTAGAGCAGGAAAGGGTCCGGAGAAAGTCCCGGGAGTGTATTTAAAAGGACAGGTCATAAATTTTGTTAAGAAATTTAAATATTTAGGGCACATTATCACTGAAAACCTTAGTGATGATGACGACATTGAGCGAGAAAGAAGGAGTCTCTCCATCAGATGTAACATGCTTGCAAGACGATTTGCGAGATGCAGCGAAGACGTTAAAACAATTCTGTTCAAGGCATTTTGCCTCTGTATGTACACCTGTCAGCTATGGTTCCGATACAAGCGAAAATCGTTCAGTACCATAAGAATACAATACAATGATGCTTATCGTATCCTTATGAAAAAGTCTCGATTTTGTAGTGCATCAAGCATGTTTGCAGAGGGTGGAGTTCCGGACTTCTTTGCCATCATCAGATCGCGGACAGCGTCCTTTTGGACTGGGTTGAGGAACTCTAAAAACAGCATTCTCCGGTGTATGGCCGATAATTTGTATAGTCCAATGTACAGATTCTGGCTCTCATTGCACAGTAGTAGGAACCGGAAGTAGTTGGTTTTATTATGACGTAATTGTACAATATTATTATTTTTACATTAAAAAAATGTACTGTTGTATAATTTTAGACTTTTACTTGATTTAATGTATTATGGGTTTTTTGCCTGAAATAAAAGCATTTTATTATTATTATAAAAAATACATGCTGAATTTAAACCTGGAGCATCATGTCGGAATTATAAATAGCCTAAACCCTTCCACAAAACTTTGTAAAGATAGATTTTAAATTTCTACCTACCTATTAAAAAACCTTTCTTGTATGCAACTCGTACCAATCTGTTATTACTTAATACATGACGTCCCTTTATAATTACGTTACAAATAAACTTTAAGAATACGTTGATAGTGAATCCCACACAGAATCCCACCAAACCCACTTTCCGTTCCCACAGGCTAGTCCCATCAGTATGCAGACGAGCGGTGGGACTAATCAACGCCGCATCCCGCCGCCGGGAACGAACCCGGGACCCCGCGCGCATACTAACGCGGTGCATTGCTCCGGCATTTACATCTGTTTCATATTATATTCATTGTTTTATAAAACGTGACGTGGAATATTAATAAAGAGTCACGAAGTTTAGTAAATGTATGCGATAGTGGACTTGCATCAAGTCGATTCTTGGCGAAATAATTGCTATTTTTGACCGACTTCATAAGAGGAGGTGATCTATTCAACTGAATGATTTTTATTTATATTTGAAATATTTGATCTCTTCAATTCGAGAAGGATGTTTGATCACAGTTTTTTTTATCATTGCATTGAATGGCGAGAAGATTCTGCCATTCGCCTGACGGTAAGCGACACGACCGCTCATGGACAGTAGCAAAACCAAACACCATTTATTACAAACCAATAAATTCCACTGCGCTCGTCCGTACATAAGATTTCAAGTCTCAATAAGTCCAGTAGTTACTCTAGCTACAATCTTGGTAGGCACTTTCATCAGATGACTGTCAGAACATAATCAAAAAGTAAAAGGTTCAATACGAGTCTCTTATAAATTCAACCAGTAATTTGACTTATACTACAGTTTCAGGTCGCGACTGCCTCAGTGATGCAGTTGTATGACAATACGATTACAACGCTGAATATTCAAGTTCTAATACCAAGTCGTGCAAATTTATATTGGATTTTATATTCAGTCGGCCCGGAGTCGGGAATTGTGCCCGATATAGCTAAAGTCTTGCCCCATCACTTCTCAACATGGCATACACAAGGTTAAACGTAGGTGTCCTGGTAGCACCTCTACCTGCCCCTACTGGGAAAAAGCGTGAGTTTATATATATATGTACCTACTTGTTATTTACGCAACACTTTTCTTTCCGCGAAATAACAGAAATCCAGTGAAAGTTTATCGTGAGGAAGGATCGATTATATCGCCATCAGATGAGTAATGTGTCGTGATTGCCGTGGATAAATTGTAATGGATATATTATAGCTGTATTATGTATAAACACTTGGTGGTCCTTCGTATTTACCTACGTTTAATCTACATTAGTACGGGAATGACGGAAAATTATGATGATATGTGGGACAAACGTACAACCTTATTAACAATGATTCTTAACTGACATATAAATGGCATCGAATTTGTTTTTTATATCAATGAATGGCGAGACGGTCATGCCATTTGTCTCATGGTAAACGGTACTACCGCTCATGGCCAGTAGCATGACCAAACACCATTAATTACTACCTAAAGCTTGGCATTTCACTGCGCTTGCTATTTTGAGACATAAGACTTTAAGTCACAATTTGTGCAGTAGTTACTCTGGCTACAATGTCCTACAAACCGGAACACAACAGAGCAATTACAGCTCTGTTCGGCGGGAGAAATAGACATTCCGATAGTACCTATACGGGCGGCCTTTCGCATATGAGAGACCACCAGTAAGTTCTTTCCTGTCCTATAAATAGACGGTTTTTTTTTAAATACTTCTTCCAATATAACAAAACGTAATTTTCAACAGCTATAAAAGTAGGTACTAAAAGCACTAAACACAATTAGAACATGAAAGTGAAGCCACGTGTAAAAGCTAACATAACCTACCAAATTATAACTGGAATATGAAATCAGCAGTGGGAGCGATTAAACGTTTTTGACCCCACAGCGACCCCGCTGAATTCGGCCCCGGGGGGCAATTTCCGCGATGTTTAATTTAAACGCCGGTGCTGTGATGTTTCAACGTGTACAAGGTATCTTGTTTTTGTTAAGGACATTGACGGGTTCATATTATGGATAAAAATATTATTTAAAGAAATTTTTTTGCAATCTGGGTTCAGGTGCTTTAAAGCGCGTTTATATTTTTTAAATTGAAACAGACGTTTTATTTATTTATGCTTTATATACAATAAAGTATAAAGTCGGACTTAATGCCCAAAGCATTCTCTACCAGTTTCAATGTGAGATTTTACATACTATGAATGAAATAATTACTTTTTGACAGCCTCCGTGGCTCAGTTGCTTACACGCCGGCTGTGAATCGAAAGGCCTAGGGTTCGATCCCCGCACCGAAACAAATATTTGTATTTGGTTCGGGTCCGGGTGTTTGGGAGACCAAAAAGTCTCTTGTAATTCCTGATACCCACAACACCAAACTTGATGTTAGTGTGGTTTCAGGACTATGACACTGTTGGGTGTATTTATTATTATTATTTATTCTTTACATTTGAGATAATAAAAATCCCAGTCATTCTGCACATCAATTTACCACAGCATAACCATTATTACCTTCCAAATAAGTTCACTGAACATCGACAATATATCAAAGAACGCCGTTCAGCAGCATATTCACGGGGTTGATAAACACCCTCTCATTTGACAATTTAAACCACCCCAGTACAGTTGGAGGGGTGTTTATCAATACAAACACGGCGTGTCGATCGATTGTTCGGGGTAGCAATTTGCCGCTCTCCGTAGGGGTAGTTAATCATTTCCAGAGATCACTTATGATGCATTGAAAGGTATTATTAATTATATATATTTTGGTATTCTATTAGTCTTATAACAGCATATTAGTCTGTGTACTGTGATTTCCTGAGTCCTAAATGTAAGATTTTTCGTATAAGATTTCTCATGGGTTACGTGAAGTCTCTAACACATCTTGGGGCGCAAATAATATTTTATAATGAATATGGGTGCCACTAGTGGTCATCTTAAATTTGGGGAAATGTTAGTGAGTAGCAAACTTTAAAATGTATATAAAACATCCAACTCAATTTATGAAAATATAAGCGGTACTATGTTACCACTGCAACGTCTATTTTTCCCGCCAAACAGCAGTGTAAATAAATAAATAAATAAATAAATACACCCAACAGTCACATACATAGTCCTGACCCCACATTAAGATCAATTAAGTCTTGTGTCATGGGTACCAGGAACTACGAGAGACTTTTCGGTCTCACAAACACCCAGACCCGGAAGAAATATTTGTGGGCCGCACAAACATTTCTCTCGGTGCGGGGATCGAACCCGCGGCCTCTCGTTTCACAGGCGGCGTCTAACCAACTGCGCTACGGAGGCTGTCAAATGAATAATATTTTTTGTGTTCTGAATTGAAGGACATTGTAGCCAGAGTAACTACTGGACATATTAAGACTTAACATCTTATGTCTCTGTATGGCGAGTGCAGTGGAATGCCAAGTCTTGCTTTGTAATTCAAGGTGTTGTTTGGTTTTGCCTCTATTCATGAACAGTCGTATCCCTTACCATCAGCCGAAAGACAAGCTTCTCGCATTCGTTGAAATAAAAAAAAAAAGATTTGACTGACCGAAATTCGTAAAAAAAAAGTAAAAGATACTGTTCCTCAGTTATCGTGATTTTTCACTGTTCGCCAGTCCATTCATCACCCGAGGCGAGGGGATCCCGACCATCATTCAAGATTAAACGCTCGAACTTGGGATTAGACGGGATAAATTAACACCGCTCGTACTGAAGACGTCCCGGGTTTTCTGCGGGTAGCCTTTGAGTTTTATAAGAAGAACTAACGGCCCGGCCCAGCTTCGCCCGGGTACAAATAGATATCTGTACAATAATATGTACGTATCATACATATAAACCTTCCTCTTGAATCACTCTATCTATTAAAAAAAACCGCATCAAAATCCGTTGCGTAGTTTTAAAGATTTAAGCATACAAAGGGGCATAGGGACAGAGAAAGCGACTTTGTTTTATATTATGTAGTGATGTCGAAGGGTAGGAAAGGTTACAATTTTATTTTATTTTATAGGCGGCAAACGAGCTTGCGGTTCACCTGATGCTAAGTAATTATCGCCGCAACATCTGCAACATCATAGGGATGGAGATGCGTTGCCGGTCTTTACTATATGAGATTTGTATTGTATCAGCCCATATTCATACATCCTTAGGGGCACAGACCTACTCTACAATTTAAGATACGATTGGGAGTGATAAAACCATAGTCCACCACGCTGACCTAGTGCGAGTTGGCGAACTTTTACATACTATAGAAATTCATACAAATCGCTATGGTACGCAGATTTCCTCACGATGTTTTCATTCATCATTTTATATGGGACGGTTTGTATTCTATTTGTGATTTACCTTGCTTTTAAATAAAATAAAAACAGCCAACAGTCACGTACATAGTCCTGAACCTCTACTAAGATCGAGTTATGTATCAAGCGTATCGGAAATTACGAGAAATTTTTCCCTCTCACAAACAACCAGAAATACAAATAACTTACTAGTTACCTGTACATCCAGTTTTTGCCATGCAAATAGAATTTATCCTTAACGTTGGAAAACCCCATGCACAAAGCTACTAAAGAATGAAGTAATAAATTCTGACATTGATCACATTTTTATAGAATGGTAAAATATTAGTTTATCGTTCCCTAAAATGGTTCTTGATTTTAATATAACAGTATTTTTTACAGTCAAATACAGGGTATATCAAGACTGCTACCGAAAACGAAGCTAGGTGGTAGTTTTAGTGACTTCAGACACAATACAACTAAATTTTGTGCAAAAAATTGTGGCGATTTTTTTTCTATCGTCGTATTAGGATGGTAAATACATAGTTTTTTCTTAAATAATAGTGTACACCCTGTTGTTTTTAAAAACGCTATGGTATGCAAGGCTTTAAATTATTATTTTAGCAAAAACTTAGGATTTAGCACCCAAACACGACGATATTTAAAAAATAAGACAAAAAAAATTGTCGCGTTTCTTACCGAAATTTTTTGTTGCATTGTGTTTGTATTCACTAAAACTACCACCCGGCTTCGTTTTCGGTAGCAGTCTTGATACACGCGGTATAAAGATACTAGTCGTATAATGAGTACCTAAAGGCTATGGCCATAGTCTATCTAACAAAACACTTTTTTCGCTTCTACTAGGTACTAGTTCTGTATCTATTAACATATAATTACATTATACTGGGTAGTATTAAAGAACGTCTATAGATTTTGTTTTCTGAAAAACATTTCAACTTCATTACTGGGTAACAAGAACAGCTCTTACCCTATTTATAGAAATGCTTTCGCACAGCCAAGTGTGTCGCTGTATTTGTAAATAAAATGGTTTGAGAAAAACAACATCTCAAATTGTTTATCTTCACAGCCTTGATGCTATACTTAGCATTGTTTTCAGTAGCGGTATTTATAACTTCAGCAAAATTCCCTGGTTTTCTTTGAACTTGCCAATACTCTTTGCTTTCATGATAATATCCTTTGTTATACTGACATGTGAGTACCTATGGTAAAAAATAACGCCTATATCAATTACATTTTCGTGTGGCAAATTTTAAAACTATTGCGAATTTTAAACAAAGTGGCGAATTTTAAACAATGTATGGCAGGACATGTATGCCTTTCGCCTGATGGTAGGTGGATGGAGGACGGATGGTAAGCGATACGGCCGCTCCTGGACAGTAGCAAAACCATACAACACCATGAATTACAAAGCAATGCTTGGCATTCCACTGCGCTCGCCATCCTGAGACATAAGATATTAAGTCTCAATATGTCCAGTAGTTACTCAAGCTACAATGTCCTTATATGCAAAATACAACAGTGCATTTCAATGCTGATTAGCGGGACCAATAGACATTGCGGTGGTACCTACCCAGGTATTCTGATATATGAGAGACCTACCACCAATAAATTAGTTGTTATTGTTAGTTTAAGCATTGAATTGCACCCACTTACCAATGGTAGCTATTTTAACCTCTTGAAGATAGATAGATTAATGAGACTGACCCTTATTAAATGTCACATACAATGAAAACATTCATCCCGCAAAATTCCGTTCTATACATGTATGTAACATTATCGCCACGCCTTTATCCCATAGGGGTAGGCAGAGACTATAGAACGCCACTTTGCTCGATCTTGACAAATTACTTTCGCTTCATCCACTTTCATCAACATTTTCATGCATTCTCGTCGGTTCAGTGTGCTTTTGACCTGACCCTTGTTAAGGGTATCACCGATTTGGATTGTGTATGTTCGGTGAAGTCGACCCCTACCGACTCTTCCATCCGCACTCGCCTTGTAAATTTGCTTCATTATTCTACTTTCATCCATCCTCTCTACATGACCAAACCATCGTAACATTCCTTTGTCTTGTCATTCTATTCCATTCACAAATATAGGAAAATATAAATATGAAAGAATAATACTAAAATACTTATATTATGTTCATAATAGTATGTTATGATAGACGTAACTTCAAAGAATCAGGGATGTTAGTCCCTATTTATTGTTATAATAAAAGAAAATATAAATAATGTTACATGTCCACGAAAACGTATACACAATATTCCTAGAAAGCTTGGCCGCAGAAAATTATGTTCTAAGAATATTATTCGACGAAATAACACAAACGTGAGGGATTTTCGATGGAAATTCGTGGATTTGTAAGGCTATTATTATGTGGCCTGACTTCTAATACAAACTAGAGTTTTTTCTTTTGAGCTATTTGTTAAAACACTGAAACGGCATAACTTTACAGACATCATTTTTCAGAGTAAAAAGTTTTGGTTAAATTCAAGTTATTTTACTTTTCTTGAAGTGTTTACAGTCATAAATATAACTTAAACTGCTACTCAATTGGCTTCAAAATCATTCATACTAGTGGCTGATCTCTCATTTGAGAAACCACTTGGGCGGGTTTCACCGCAATGTCAATTTCTCCCGCCAAACAGTAGTTTAAATGCACTGTTGTGTTTCGAATTGAAAGACATTGTAGCCAGAGTAACTACTGACATACAATACAATTAAAATTTTAAAATCATTCACTTCCATTAAAAATATGTTGCGTAAAACATAATATTATCTACTAATTATAACTACAATTATTTAAGTAAGTGTGGTTTTGTATAGAGAGCTTATTTATGAACGCTTTAGAAACAAAACGGATAGTATCAATATAATGATTCTGTATCAGCCCATATACGTCCCACTGCAGAGCAAGGGCCTCCTCTACAATCGAGAGAACGATTGAGAGTGGTAAGGCCATATAGTCCACCACGCTGGCCTAGTGCGGGTTGGCGGATTTACATACCATAGAAAATGTATAAATTGCTATGGTATGCAGGTTTCCTCACGATGTTTTCCTCCGCCGTTTTAGTGCGTGGTGATTGACTATCAATACACACATGACTCCGAAAAGTCAGAGCTGTGCCCTGGGATTCGAACCCGCGACCACCGTGTACATGTTGGCAGTCGCGTCTAGTCCGTTTACCAACAGGCCACCGCGCACTTCCATATAATGATTAGTAAGAATTAATTACGTTCCGTTATAGTACGAGAGACTTAATGCAGTTCACATTACCGTAATGTAAACGTATTCCCATAGCTTTACTGAGTATCAACTTTCCGAGGATATTCTAGAAACATTTATCTAGGTTTATCCTGTTTCCCTAATCATATCCATAGGAAATTCCCCGCGCGGCGCCACAAAGGAATCCTAATAAGTCTATAATGGTGTTCAGAGAAATACCAAAACCGGATCTTAAATAACAATGTAGATGGATTACTGAAGAGTTTTTGCCCCATATTTAATATAAAGATAGGATTTTGTAATGGGTTTTTAATTTTGTAATTATATCCGACGGTTATAGGTACTGGTGTGGAAATATGGATATTTAAGTGAGGGGAAGAAAGCCTTAAGGCGATGTAAAAATATCTATGAGTATAACGCCAGAGAAGACGTCTGTAAAATGATAGGTCGTGGGTTTCGTACAATAATAATACTATAATACACCCAACAGTCACATACATAGTCTTGACCCCACACTAAGATCGAGTCTTGTGTCGTGGGTATCAGGAACTACGAGAGATTTTTCGGTCGCACAAACACCCAGACCCGTAACAAATACGTGTGGTCCACACAAATATTTGTTCGGTGCGGGGATCGAACCCGCGACCTCACGTTTCACAGCCGGCGTCTAACCTGTCAGGAGGCTGTCAGTTGCTTTTGTTATTAACAAATAGTTGTTTTAGATCTAGTAGTACAGTCAACGAAGCATTTTTTCCTGCATAATTTGCCAGGAGTTTTTTGTTTTCATGAAGAGGTGGCATATGACCCCACTAAGTTAAAAACCCAAAATACTTACAAAAATGGCGTCCGCTAGAGCCGCCATTTTGGAAAACGCGTTTGAAGCCATATCTCCGGAACCGTTCACTTTACACACGCGATTTACAATGTTATCGCGAACGGTAAATGGTACAAAAAAAATTATTGAACAAAAAAGATTAGAAATTTAATTATCTACAAAAAAGGTCCTTAGCATGATGGGCCTAAAGTGGACGGTTCCGTTGATATGGCTTCAAACGCGTTTTCCAAAATGGCGGCTCTAGCGGACGCCATTTTTGTAAGTATTTTGGGTTTTTAACTTAGTGGGGTCATATGCCACCTCTTCATGTAAACAAAAAACTCCTGGCAAATTATGCATTGCGGACAAGAGTAAACCGTTGCTTCGTTGCCTGTACTATAGGTAATTACTTTTTATAGTACTGGTGGGAACTAGAAGACCTGATATTACGCTTGATGCTAAGCATCACGGTCCTCTATAAGCAGGAGTAACTCATACATACATACATAATCGTCACGCCTGTATCCCATAGGGGTAGGCAGAGAGTATAGACCGCCACTTTGCTCGATCCTGGCATACTACTTTCGCTTCATCCACTTTCATCAACGTCTTCATGCATTCTCGTCGGTTCAGGGTACTTTTAACCTTAATTTTATTTTTTATTATTAATTTTATTAATTATTACTAAGCCCTAAATGGCTCTGCACCTTCACTCCGAGACAATAACTGCCACATCTTAATATCAAATAATCACCAACTATAACTTGGCAAAAAACAGTACGATGCGTTGATAATTGACAATAAAGAAAAAAAAAGCAAAATTATTGAAAATGTCATTGTGTTCGTTGAATAATTTTATACATTTTATATTTCTATACATTTTCGTACGGTTTCCATTTGTTTTGAGATTTAAAATGAACAAAGAGACTATCAACAACAATGAATAAAAATAACAAGTATCGCAACATTTTGCGTCATAGTATATCGGGTTGCCATATTATTATTAAATTCGATCTTAGCGCCCTCATTAAAAACGGGGCTCTTTTTTGCCAAGCTATACAATAAATGTATTGAAATTTTATATATACACATTTAAATTTATACCAAATAAATATTTATTTATTCACTTTACTGTACAAAATAAAAAAAAACGCAAAACAAAAAACAACTATAAACTTATTTACAGTGCAATTGGTCTTAAGAATAAGTATACTTATATAAAAGAAAACAAGAAAATGTATCCCATCGGTTTACTAGATATTTTGTGAGGCGTGACGGAAAATTTTCCATCTCAATGGGCAACTGGATGTGCGTCGGGGAAAGTGATCTGGCGCCGTGGGCAACACTGAAATTGCGTGCTTCCAACACTTTAGTCCCTGTATGACCCCAGAAATTTAAGAATTGCGCAATGTTGTGTAGCATGGTATTCATTACAGCTTTTGATTGTGAGCTGAGGAGTTGGTTTGATTCAAAGGTAAATTTGTCCACTTATAGTCAAGATTTTGATGATTTTGATGAACGTTATGGAATGTGTGCGTGATATTTTTTGGGAATCTTCGAATTTCACTGCTTTCGGCGTCAGGATTCAATGGGACTTTCCAGACCCGGTCGAATTAGTAAAACCGTTTTTAGTTTTAGCATTTAGTCGCCTTTCTCTTTAGGAATAATTTCTATTGAATAATTTCCCAAGGTATGACCATTTAACCCTTTGACCTAAGTGAAAACACAAATTAAGGTAATAAAAAGATTCATTTAAAACCTTATACTATTGTGTATTCAAAGTAGAGTAAACAAATAACCCAACAGCAATAACGTTTTAACAACTGTTTACCAACACAGATCACAAACAATTTACGCAACAATTATCAAAAGAGACGCAAAATATTACTCAACAATGATGAAACCTAATCGTTACTAAAAATAGTAAACACGGGACATACAGTGTGACAGAGGACGGAGAACGGAGGAACAACGGAGGGCGCATGCGCGACTCTCCCCTAAAGACTGTTCGTTAACCTCTGCAGAGATGTAGCAAGGTTACAGATGAATACGCTGGGAATGCAGGGTTGTTTTGTACTTGTTTTGGTTAAGCAACTATAATATTATGGAGGAAGCTAATATTAAAGAATAGTATTAATACTACTTTTAAAATAAAAAGTAAGCCATTTCTTTTTTAGGCAAGGTAAATATAATATGTTTATGTAAAAAAAGAGAAAAAAATATTCGGTTTATAGTAAGTAGTCCGTTCATTTTAAGCGGCATAAAAGTAAGATGACATAATATATAGATTCCAGCATCAGTTTTATGTTTTCTCATTTTCAAGACATAACTCATAACGCAAGTGCCTGCATTATACTGACTCAAAACTCGCACCTTATACTTGATGTAATGCAATTTAATTCGAATATTCGCGAACTAAAAATACTTCTTTCTCTTGGCGACACATTTATTATTCAGGCCAGATCGAAACCCAATATACCTTGGCTGAATCTGAAACGCGATATAACACAACTCTATGGGTCACTGTGTCTATTCAAATAGAAAACAATATACAAAATCTGGTCACATTTTATGCATTCAAGTTCATCCGATTGAGTTAAAGTATTGGCGGTTATGGTGCACTGAACCGTAACTTTTTCTGATATACTGTCATGAAAATAGGCGACGCTTTAAATATTGCTGAAGTGATCCTACAATTTATTAAATATTTACTTTTATATGATTAATTAGTAACTTTGGGAGTCCTCTTCATATTCAACCATCAAATAGTATATTTAAAATGACAACACACGACTTTGAGTTCCAATCTAAAGCCAGGCAATGCATTTCTTGAGAGATTTTCAGTGTAAAAAATCTCATATGAATTTGTAAAGCCGGAAATAATATGAAATATAATAATATATGTAGGTAGCATATCAAAACGTTTGTTTTGGCATTCGCTGATATGTACGTAAACTTAATAATATATTTAAATTAAATAACAAAGCCGTGGTCACATTTAAAGAACACATTGCTAGACCAGTGACGCAGTACCAAAAAGGCTAAAACCCAGTCTGCAGCACAAGCGGCTAACGACAGCCGGGCAATAATTTATCACGTTTCTGACACACCTCTTTCGCTTTTTACATGGCCATCCTTCAAAGCGAAAGGCTTTGTGAGCGCTGGATAAAATGGCCAAGGAACAAAAAGAATAGCAACCTCAAAAGGTCATCTGGATAGACTAAGGTGGGTTATTTTTGGATTTGTGTATTCTCGGGTAGGTTAGAAATCGAAATAATTCGGAATTTTCTTATCATAACGTCTTATAATATAAGTAAAGACTAAGTGAAATATAATATCAGGTAGATCTAGGTATAAAAATCTCGTAAGTCAGATAGTTGGAGCCTGAAAAACCATTTTTTGAGTTTATGTGTAGGAAAGATATGATACGACGTGAGAACTATTTGCATTGTTAAATCATTTTGTAATAAAAAGACTTATTTCCGCTGCGGGTGACTGTAGACTGATATTCAGCACAATAGGACCTTTGAGTGTATATTTATTTACGAATTATAAATAATCTGTATTAGCCCATATATGTCCCACTGCTGGGCACAGGCCTCCTCTACCATCGAGAGTACGATTGAGAGTGGTTAGGCCATATAGTCCACCACGCTAGCCACTTGCGCGAATTTACAAACCCTAGAAATTCTTACAAATCGCTATAGAATGCACGTTTCGGACCTGCGACCATCGTGAACATGATGGCAGCCGCATCTGGTCCGTTTACCAATAGGCGTTTACAATGGTCTTAAATAAAAATTCTTATTATAAATATAATTTAATTGATGTGACGTCAACGTCAAAGTTAAAGCTGCCTACACATCAACAATTCCTTCAATAATGTGGGTGTTTATGGACGACGCTGATCACCTTCGCTTATTATTTCTCCGATGCTAATTATTTTCATACTAAGCAGCGACTCCCGCTGACGTCACTTACATTAATAACTTAGACTGAAATAGCTACAAGCAAATGTCTATGAATAGCTTTGAGTCTGCTTTTGTGTAATTACTAATCAACAGAAACAAAATCAATATAGCTGCCTACACATTCAGACGAACATACATTTAATACATATATGTAATAATTATGTATGTATATCAAAGAGCCTTTTTTACAAATAAATGCATGTAACAGAGGCCTTTTACCAAATGAGCATTATACATAAGAACTTGACCACCCTTGAATGAATTTGAATAGTTTATAGGTTTATACGTTTCTCTTATTCGCCTTTATCTTCTGCCTTAAAGACTTACTGAATAATCTTATACAATCAACTACATTTGCATCAGCGCATATATGTCCCACTACATCTCCTTCACAATCGGGAATAAGATCGGGAAGGGCTAAAACATCAACTTTTTTTTAAGAACCGCTTTAAGGTTTCCCCTACATACTAAAATCTGAAATAACGGTATCACATAATTTAACCCAATCCAATCATACTCTAGTATGAGAACTCATTTAAATCCATACACTTTTTTAAATATTCTATTCTGTATCAGCCCACATACGTCCCACTGCAGGGGCCCTACTATATAAATCCGAAGTTCGAATCTTCGTGACGTTTTTCGTTTCGAAACCTACTCTGTAACACGAAATTCGAAACTTCGGATCGAAGAATGAATGATTCGCATATATCGGCAATCCGAACATTTACATTTTTATTTACCATATTCATCCGAAACGAAGTTTGAAACTTCGGACAAACGAAGTTTGTGACGATACGTATGTACCTACTCTGCAAATGTTCGTATTGCCGATATATTGGAATAATTCATTCTTCGATCCGAAGATTCGAACTTCGTGTTATAGAGTAGGTTTCGAAACGAAAAACGTCACGAAGTTTCGAACTTCGTTTCGGATTTATATAGTAGGGCCCCTGGGCACAGGCCTCCTCTACAATCGACAGTACGATTGAGAGTGGTTAGGCCATATAGTCCACCACGCTGGCCTAGTGCGGGTTGTCCGCCAACCCTTACATACCATAGAAATTTTTATAAATCGCTATGATATGCGGTTTCCTCACGATGTTTTCCTTCGCCATTTGAGTGCGTGGTGATTGACTATCAATACACACATGACTCCGAAAAGTCAGTGGTGTGCCCTGGGATTCGAACCCGCGACCACCGTGGACATGTTGGCAGTCGCGTCTAGTCCGTTTACCAACAGGCCACCACGCACTGTAGTCCGTTTACCAACAGGCCACCACGCACTGTAAATATTCTATTGCTTATGTTCATCAAGGATAAAGTACGAAACTAATGGTGAAAGAATTTTTCAAATGGGACCTGTAGTTTCAAAGCCTATTTTATGCAAACAAAAAATCTTTTGGATTCACAATAATATTTCAGAGGACCAAATACAGCATTCTGCATGTGATAATCCGTTGATTTAAAGTTTCGCCAATTATAAAACCCATGTAGGAACATTGTTTGAAATAGTAAACCCATAATCGTCTATTGTAAATAGAGGGAAGGTCGTCGTGCCTACTAAGCAATTCTGTTATGTTTGCTTTACCCTTATTAGCAGTTATATTAAATGTATAGGAAAGCTAATATGATGTGGGGTATTGTGTGGTTGAAGGCGGGATGAAATGTGAAATGTAGATAGAATTGGTATCCACTTTTGAATATAATTAAAGTTATTTGAAATTAAGTGTGCCTACACTAAGTGGGCAGGGTACGCCTTCCTACTAAATATATTTCATCTCATTTGTAAGACAATTTAATGTTACACGTGTATTTTTAGTTTTGACATTCAAAGAAAATCATTACAATAGTTTTAAAAATATTTCGTGATTACCGAATACCGTCTTAAGACCAAAATTTATAACCAACCATTATCCCTACCATCCGCAAAGATCTGCAAAGCATCCTCGATGCTTAGGTTTTGGAAGCTCACGCTTGTATCGCTGAAGGAGAAAGCAAGAACAATATTGCTATAAATATATGCCAGTACTTTTATCTTATTTCCGACGCAAATTGTGATGGTGAGCAAACCTATCACCGAACACTTATTCCAGTTTCGCTTCATAAAAAATATATTTGAAGATAAAAACTCACGCAAAATGTGTAGCCTCAGGGATTTGAACCTAATACCTCACGGTTCACAGCCCACAAATGTTGCCACTAGACAAAATGAAGTCAGTAAATTGTGACAGAAACACACAGATCATCAATGGACAGCACCACAATTCAATCTATGCGGTCTACTTACATCAAAATCTAAAAATAAATCAAGCTGATGAACCTACCACCTAGTGGTAAACAGTCACCGTTGTTTTTACTGGAAACAACGCTATATGAACTTAACCGTAACTCAATATTACACAATGAATTTCACAATATCTCAATTATTGCATATATTGAATTTCAGTGATAAGCTTTAGAATTACAATGTAAATGACATCTAGTTTTAGTAGAAAAAAAATTGGCTTAAATTAATGATACAGAATTAAAAACAGCTTTTCACCATTCATCATACCGGCGTAAAACGCATTAATAGGAATACGCAATAGCTTGCTAATTTGTAAACACTCTAATAATTACTAAATGAAGAGAAGAAGAATAATATGTTTTAATAAATCAAGTACTTTATAACATTTTTGACACTAACACCGGACACGGATGCTGCATTCATATTAAACATAGTAAATTCCAACTTCAGTCAATGAGCATACCAAAAAGTCACAGTATACCATACACACTAAACAATTTATAAAAGACATTCTATTATTTATCACAGAAAACCAAATCATATCCAATTTATCCAAAATCTCTTCTTAAAGGAGTGAATTTCACAACCGCATTGAAAACGCGTATTCAAATTGGTTAATGAAAACCTCGCTAGTTAATTCGAAACCATTCAACAAAGCACAGTGTTTACTTAAACTCGCATTACTCAAAGTCGATTTTTCTCCACTAATTGTGGCTCGGTACAGATAACAGACCTGCATAATATCACCTAAAATAATCCTTACCTTTGCCGAAATGTGGAGCGGGGCTTGCAAACAATCCATATGAAACTCACACTACTGTACCATGCATAGTAAAGGAACACAAAAACACACGGGTAAGTTTAGAAATAGCCACTGAAAAGGGTTTATTTTTATTTTGGATTTTGGTTTGGACGCGGCGCGAGGCGAACGCTTTCGAGTCGAATTCGCGACTGGCCGGTATCGAGCGGCGACCGGCGCCTCCCCCGCTACTCTAAACCAATTTATAATACATACAGAATCGCAGCATCCCCCGTCTCATCCACCAAACGAAACTCTACCTTAAGCTGAAGTAGTAAAGTTGAAATTCGAATGTAAACGAGTTGCCGCAGAGGCCAAAAACGTCGCCTATTCTTGCAGAAAAGCCAAGGGTGCGAATTGTGTGTGTAGTCTTGGTATGTAATGGAAATTGACAATAATACACAGTATTTTAGGAATTATGTGAGCAAATTGTAAATTCTAACAATATTTTAAAACATTTTCAAGAGAAAAATATTTTTATAAAGACTCGTTATTAATGAAAAACATCCTAGAATTAATTAATAATAAAAAATAATTATAATACAGTGCATCGCGATGCTGTAAATCTTAATTTGTCTAGGCCGAAAATACGCATAGCGTTTGACGCACATCCTTTCATTCCTGTGTCCCTGGTAGGGTAAGCAGAAACGACCCGCATTTCTATAACCACCCCATTCTAGGAGAGTGATTCTTAACCGTTGAAGCCATCCTAAGGCCATCCTTGAACTAATTTTAGCATGTTTTATACAGTAGTGGTTAGAAAGACCCTTTATTTATTTACATTTCAATAATGTATTAACAATTGCATTCCATAGCGATTCATAAGAATTTCTATGGTATGTAAGTCCGCCAACCCGCACTAGGCCATCGTGGTGGACTATATGGCCTAACCACTCTCAATCGTATTCTCGATTGTTGAGTAGGCCCGTGCCCTGCAGTGGGACGTATATGGGCTGCTACAGAATCTATTAACAAACAAACAAACCAGTCAATCAACTGGGTGGTCAAAACTAAACAAAACTTTGGTCATTTAGTCTGTGGAGGTTCTCTCATCGTGACTAAAAAGTAAAGAACCAATTTTCTAGGAGAATCCTTTGCTGTTTTAACGAAAATAAAAGGTAATACCGCATAATCTAAGTTATCGAATGAATCGAAAATCTCTCTCATATTACCCTATTTGGAATTCAACCCTCACAATATTCTATCTGATCTACCATTAGAAAAATGAGGCTATTACTAAACAATTTTATGTTATGGTATTGAAATAGGATCTAGTATTTTATTCCGCTAAATCTTTTGCTCCGCTACACAGTGAAAAGAACGAATAATGTGAGTTGCTTTTATAATTTTAGTGAAATATAAATTACGATATTTCTGAAAGCTCAGTGTTCATATTCATTTCGCTTAATTCATTTCTTCAATAAAACTGAAAAATTCGGAATATTATAATCCCTTTAAACATAAAATTTATGAGTAAAACGTTACTTTTTAGAAAAACCTTTATTTCATCAATATTTCTATTGATATAGGCGCATAAACTATGAAGATGATAACTTTCTGTGCCAGAGAATAGAGATTACGGATTTTATCACCTCACGCATTCTAAATATTCATATAGCAGATATGTATTTGTTATGTATTTAAGCGTGTGTTTATAATCAATAATCGCTCTCATTCGGTCTCTCGATTGTAAAGGATGCCCTGCGGTGTATTGCGACGTATACGGGCTGATACAGAATAAATAACATTATTAAATATGAATCGTCCTAATAAGGGATAATGTTTTAGATGATATAGAAATAATAAACAATACGGTCTGATACAGATACAGAAAATAAAACGATGTCATTACGTCTGAATCGTCCTAACAAGGGACAATGTTTTACATAGAAATAATATACAGAAATGATGGTAGGTATTTCGTATGCCAGATTTTGTCTAGATAGGTGCCACTATATTGTCTGTTTCTGCCACCAAAAAGCAGTGTATATTGCATTGTTGTTCAGCAATTTGAAGACCTAGAATCGGTGGGGGAGGCCTGTGTTCAGTAGTGGACTTCCTAAAGAGAGAGAAAGAATTTGAAGATATTGCAGCTAATGAAATCAGAGTATACATACAGAGACATAACACAGGGTAACAAGTGAAATTCCGTTATTATTCTTTCTAATTTTAATATCTGATTGTGTGATCAGTGACGCTTTCAATCATGCAAGGGATGTCCCCATCTCATAATTTAACGAAAATTACCTACTTCCTAGTTCTCCTAATAACTCCCAATACCTTAATCATAACAGCACCTAGTCACAAAGCCGTCAAACCTGACGCGACTTTATCAGAACGGGATCAGTCTGGCACGATGCCAGATACGTCCGTATTAGCCACAGTTGCCAGCTAAAAGTCCTGGGAAGCTGCAGCCGAGATCGACTCCTTATCTCGCATCTGAGAGGTTCAGTTCGCGAACATTAATCGAAATCTTTATGGGTAATCATTCGATACCGCTCTAGGATGTATCCGCGATTGCTTTTAAATATTTGATATGTATTAAAAATATTGTAGACTAAGATCCCGTCACCGCCAGAATTCCGTTATTTTATAAAACCTGAAAGTTTGTCTTTGAGTGCCTCTGATATAAACATCACTCAATCAGCTAAGACGATGTTCCGGTGGTGGTTGCTTTGGAAGTTATCAGCTTCAATGTATCTGGCAAGATGAAAGACCCTTCAAATGTGTCCAAATACCAAGGAAACATTATTGCCTTAATAACATAGGTATATGAAATTTAGCTTTTATACTATAACGCTGGCAAATTCACAAGTTATTAAATATTACGATGTCTTCAAACTTTAAATGTTGAATTTTTTGACCGACTTCAAAAGAGGAGGTAATCAATTCGACTGAATTTTTTTTTTTGTATGTTTGTTACGCGATTACGCCGGCAATTGTGAACCGATTTTGAAAATTTCTTTTTTGTCGGAAAGCATGATATTCAGGGTTGGTCCCATATAAAATTGGTGAAGATCTGATGAATATCTTAGGATCTGCCGACCAGAACTCCTCAAAATTAAACGGTCCAGCATTAATTCTTTTTGTGTTAGATTAAGTATAAGTATATTATTACAAAAGGTGGGTGAAAATTGGAAAAGGGTGGGGGTGGGGGGTGAGGGGGTAGAAAATAGGTACAATTGTTAATACTCAATATCTCCGGCAGTTCTTAACGGACTTAAAAATAACTTTTTTGTCAAAGAGTATGATATGATAGGTTAGACCAAAAAAATATTGTGAAGACCTGATGAATATCTTTGGACCTGAAGGGCAGAACTCCTCAAAATTGAACAATACAGCAATAATTCTTTTTACATTAGGATCAGTATAAGTTTATTACTACAACAGGGGGGATGGAAAAGGGAAAGTAGAAAGGGGCGTGGGAAGGGGGGGGGGGATATATACAAATATAAATACTAAATATCTGCGACGGTAAATAAATGATTTTAAATAATTTTCTTCGGAACGAATTATACATAATGTTGGTCACATAAAATATGGTGATGATCTGATGGATAGGTACATATCTGGATAGCAGACTTCCACAAAACTTTGCAGAAACGCAATGATTTTTCGTCCATTAGGTTAAGTATATGTGTTTTATTGAAGTGAAGAAGGTGTAGAGGTGAGGGGGTAACGAATGATTACCACGCATAAGTGTACTCAATATCTCTAGCAGGTTGAGCCGATTTTAGTATTTTCTTTATCATAAAAACAAAATGACAGTGTAGCTTCCTTAAAAATCATAAAATATTAATTTTCGTTTTTGAAATTATAAAGGATCACAATGGTTAATTTTTTATATACATTGATTCCAGTTTTCATTATATGATTACCTTTGGCATCATTACAATGCTTATGAAAACTAAAAAGTAATAAATAAAATAATTTAATTAAAAATTAAAAGACCGACTTCAATGTGCACTACAAAGTAATAAATAATATGTATTTCATTGTGCCAGTACACATTGATTAATTTTCTTATTGACTAGACTAGCCAACAAATCTTAAATACGTAATATTTTGAAGGCGGGTCGCCAAGTGAAGAACACGACGACCTACACTTAAATTTAATTTGTGTAAAACATCCTAGCGAAAAACACGCTATTTTAAACGCAATATTAATTTGTCTTAATCTATATAAACTCACGCCATTTTCCCAGAAGGGGTATGCAGAGATCTCCTGGTATCAACCAGGACACCCACGTTACTCGGTGTGATTGGGGGCGTGAGTCTATAGTCATATCGGGTGCAAATTCCAGTCCCTGTCCTGATAACTAATAGAAAAATCGCCCGTCCTTAATATATCAGCTCTTAATCAACATTGTTGAGCATCGGACTTATCTACAATCGAGGGAAACATACAAACTTTACAACCCTTCCCTTTCTTATACTTTCCTCACTATGATTCGTATCACTGTTAAAGTAATTGTATATAAATATGCAAGTGACTCCAATAAGTCAATGGTGTACCCTGGAGTTAAAACCCTTGACCTCTGTATGTTTGATCGTATGCAATACATTAAAATTAGGCCACACATATGGCACATATTAATTCTATTAAAATTTCAACAAATGTACACGTAGGATCAATATGTTAAATTAATTTGTTTCTAGTTTACATATGGACCTAACTGAGCGCCAACGATACATCTACAAGTAGGTAATATTCAACTGTGTTACATTACTTAAATTTGTTCTCGTTTGGCACTTGGCGACCCGCCTTCAAAATATTACGTATTTAAGATTTGTTGGCTAGTCTAGTCAATAAGAAAATTAATCAATGTGTACTGGCACAATGAAATACATATTATTTATTACTTTGTAGTGCACATTGAAGTCGGTCTTTTAATTTTTAATTAAATTATTTTATTTCTAAAATGTACCATAGTTTTTCTTACCTAAGCACGTGTCTCGTCTACGACTGAGAGTTCGATTGAGAGACGTTAGATTATAGTCCAGCACGCCGGTCTAGTGCTATTGAAAATGTTAATAATATATTATACACCACAGATAAAGAGAAGCGGCATATTAGGCTTCCGAAAATCTCGCCACATAAAACATAACAAAGCCGTTATTTACACTGGTTTTTTGAAAGACAGTTGTTGGAGAGAATAGAAGCGCTGAAATAAGCAAAACCATTTTACAGTCTTTTCAAATAATAAAGCGCTGAGTGACATAAATCCATTAGTTTTGAAAGCAGACACCTTGTGCACTGAAATAATAAATTGTTGCTGTTAAATTGCTACTTCCATTTAAAGTATATGAATACGCTGGAAATGAGGAAAACTGCTGATTGTTTTCTCATTCTATTGAAAATATACACGGTAAAGGTTCGATAACCGGGTAAGCAACATTTTGAAAATACACTATTTTCCCAAGATCGCAATAGTTTTCTTTGAAAGATTAAGCATGAATGTGAGTGAATACTTAAATCGCTTGATTGTGTCCTGTTCTATGACATGATAGAGGTTCTATGACCATTGACCAATGTGTGCACTAGCCAAAACTCGTAATAAAATGATATCCCAAAATACAACAACATAAATATATTTCGGTAATTGAACTCAGGACTTTTCTATAGGTCCTATATTTCTACCAGGCACTTAGCAACAAATACCATTACTTAAAACGTCCTATAAACTCGAGTTTCTGATAAATGAATCGGAACATGAAGACGTCAAAATTTGATTAAAATTTTTCCTCACCAACCGAGTGATGTACAGCCTCAATTTAAAAGCACTTTACTTGTATTCAACGCTTATTTTCTCCAATTTATTTACATCATTCTAAGAACTTGAATTTAATATTGAAATGTCTATTTAGGTAGCAACACCTTAATCAAATAGACGCTCTTGTTATGCTTTTTTACCTGGCCAATTTACTTCATTTAATTCTAAAAATAGTAGTGCTATTATGTAAGACTGACTCGGTGGAGTATAATTATTACCATCACTAAGATAACTTAACTTCCCTCCTTCCTACAATCCTGGGTCCTTCCACCGTGGTGTGAAGAGGCACCTTAGCAGGCCGGCATAATTGTTTCCATTGGTATGGGACTACCGTCCGATGCCAATGGATACTCTGCCTGGGCGGCATTGGCACTTACCATCAGGTGCAATGCCGCCACTATGCCAGGCCTTAATAAAAAAAAACCTAATAATCACTAAAAACTTTTTAAACAGCTTTAAACAAAAGCAATCGATTATCACTAAATAAAACAGAATCCCTTAAGTTTAACAACTGTCAGTCATTCCTAGAAGTACTTAATATCTGACTACAGCTAAAAAAATAAATAACAAATCCACTAGAAACCTTATCACGTTCGAAATAAAATACAAAACTGCACATAAACTTTTAGTGAAAGAAAACGCGAATTACAAAATGTCAGTGTCTTTTTTCCTAATTAAAAATACCATTCGATTTGTTCAGCCAGTACGTTTTTATTGAACAAAACCTCATTCGTTGCCGGCCTTATTTTTATTCTGTTTGGCCATAGAATAATTAAATAGTGCACCGAAAATAGAGTTGGGAAATGCGCTAACGGGACACGTTCGAAAATTTTATGCGATGCTATCGATAACTGAATGCAGTTAGACTTTTTATTCTAGACATAACTTTAACAATTGGATTTATTTCGAAATTTGAAAAGACTGGTTGTATTAATTAGTAATTGAAATAAAACTTTAACTTGTTATGAGGTTTTTACCTTCATTTATGCTGACTGGTATAATTAATTAAATCTTAAATCTATTTCAGTTTAAATATTGTATGATCAGAGAGTCTTTAAAGATAACAATATTTTATTTCTCAACATGGGATTTGAACGATCATAAATATATGAAACAAAAGAAGATTTCTTATGACATACAAGCTAGAATCTAAGGGAAGATTTGCTTGCCACACAAACATCAATTATTGCACAAATTCTGCCATCTAATTTGTATTAAAAAAGAATTGACAGGCCAATATTAAATAGCCAATTCATAATTCAAGCCTATAAGTCCTACAGCTAGGCACAGATTTAAGCTATCAAAATATAATGGCTGTTTCATAATGACATAATTAAATAGTGATAAATTTCGCATCCAAAATATGCAAAAAAATAATGAAATAGACTATGTTCCTGTCTATATCACTTTTTGAAAGATTTCACATAAACAATATGCAGAAATAAAATGAACACACAATGTTCCTATCTGCGCCGATACTCTTTGGTGCTATCGGCGGTTCGTCATCGGCGCTTAGTGGAGGTGCAAACACATGAATAATTGAGCTGAGTTCGCTTTGTTGCGCGTGAATTATTTTCAAAGGCCCGCTCAATAAGTGTTAAATGTAGTTTTTGATTACATTACCTTGTCTGGTACTGGTCTATTAGATTGTATTTCTGTGTTTTGAGTAAGGGACGCAGACGAGCGGAAATAAAAGAAAGCCTGATGGTAAGCGACCGCTCATATACGACCGCTCATGGGCAGTACTAAAACTGAACAACACCTTGAATTACAAAGCAATGCTTGGCATTCAATTGCGCTTGCCCTCCTAAGATATAAGATGATAAGTGTCAATATTTCCAGTAATTATTCTGGCTACTATACCCTTCAAACTGAAACAATAGTCCATATATACTGCTGTTTTGAGAGAGAAATAGAGTTTAAGGTGTCCATTACCCAGGAGGCCTCACACATCACATAACCTACCGCCAGTAAGTATAATTATTCCTTTTATCACCAATTCAATAAAAAAAAAAAATACGACCTTCAAACGTCTAAAAAGATTGAAATTGTTGTTTCCAGAAACTTTCCTACGTCTTCTCAGTTAATTAAAAAGTATCTACTCGATATTCTTGTCTGTTGAAATTATATTTAGATCTTAAGTACTTTGTGGGTGTTCTCTCGCAAAAAATACTTTGAAATCAATTTTTTCAATTTACTTTCCTTTTATTTAATGGCCAGATGGTAAAGTATGTAAATATATACTGTTTACGGTGTTTTGACGTGTGAATGAGTGGTTTTCATGCTTTTGTCAAAATGTTAGGATCAGTTTTCTCTTTTCACATTTTATTATTAACATTTTAATAGAATTAAGTTACGAGTATAAATGTTTGTTTATACTAAAAACACATAATATCTCAAACAATGCGTAAAATAGAGAAAAACAGTTTCTAATATTTGGCAACATAAACAATAAATTGTTTTTACTAAAAATACTGTTTTTTTTTTCATGCTGCTTTGATTACACATACATAACAGCCAATATTTTCTTAGCCTCATAAATACTTAAGGCCTTATTCATAAACTGTTTATAAACATATTTTATCCCTTTTGAAAGACTTTTGAATTCAGTTTTAGCAAAAAAGACCAAACATTCGATAACTTGTTTTTTGTTAGTTTCATCTCACTGCTGGGCAAAAGTCTCCCTCCGTCCCTCGATAACTAAAATAGCTTTATAATCTATGAATAAGGCCATTTATACCTCAGTATGACAAACGCAATGAAATGCCATCCAATTCTTCATTTTCTGAAAGCTTTGCTATTTATGTGCAGGTGTGACTCTTAGTATTATTCTAGCTAATAAAATAAACTCCCATTCAATAAAACTATAAAAAAGCTATAAACCGCATTGTTTACTGGGTATCGGTAAATAATACATTACATTGTCGAGACAGTAGTGGAGGTAGAAATGCATTACTAGACGTATAATAAGTGATTTCTTATTGTGCGCATACAAATAGAAGTGGGTTGCGTGCGGCAGATCCGCGCGACGATAACAATGCCTGCGGAGTGCATTAATACCAGGATGGAGCTGGGATTCAGAGCTGGGGGGTTGGAGGGGAATAACTACTGGGTTCTAAGGATGTACTGAGGATATTCTAAGTTTTACTGGTGGTAGGTCCCTCATATGTGAGAGGCCGTCTGGGTATGTACCATCGCAATGTCTATTTATCCCGCCAAACATCAAATGCACAGTTGTGTTTCGGTTTGAAGGACATTGTGGCCAGAGTAACTACTGGACATAATGAGACTTAACATCCTATGTCTCAGGATGGCGAGCGCAGTGGAATGTCAAGCATTTCTTTGTAATTCAAGGTGTTTGATGGTTTTGCTAATGTTCTTGAGCGGTCGTATCGCTTTTATCAGGCGAAAGGCGTGCTCGTCTCGCCATTAATTGAAAGAATAAATATATTTAATAAATATTGTGTCGCGGTAGCAAAAACTTCGAAAAACTTTTCAGCCTCAAAAAAACGGGCCCGAAATTACCTACTTATGGGTCACACAAAAAAACTTTCTTGATCCGGGAACCGAAACCAAGGTTTCTTATTTCACTCCCTGGATCCGTGCGTTCGATGTTGCTTAGATCTATTTATCATACTTCTCTTATATTTCAAATATTTCTTTCGGGTCTCTTAGGAGATACTGTGTGCCTGTTGGGTGTTACTTATTTACTTTATCACTTGATTTCATGGGATTTTAGGTTTGGGAACAAAATACTGTAATTTTTTGCACTATTGAAAGCTACTTAAGTTCCATATACCAAATACCTAATTTTTATGAATAAAAAATCTACATACGGCCCTGAAAATCTCGAAATAACACCTGCACAAAGATTTTATACAACTTTTACCCGATAAGCGATGTTTATGCATTTATTGTTCGCGAAAGTGAACATGCATTCGTCCTCCGCCTGCAGACTACGGGTTGGCTTCTTGAATGGGAATAAAAGCTGCTTGCATTTCGATGGGAATCTACAAGGTTCTTAAATAGGTTGATCATATTGGGTGTAGCTAGATTGATAGTAGATCACCACGCTCTGTTACGATGAAGGAAAACATCGTGAGGAAATTAGCGAATAGCGATTTTTAAGGATTTCTATAGTATCTAAAGTCTGCAAACCTACACTTAGCCAATCATGCCAAGCCAAGTCCAGTGTGATGGATTATACTACTCTCAATCGTACTCTTGATTGTAGAGGGGGGCCGTGCCCTGCAATGGGACGTTTGTAGGCTGATACAGATTTATAGCATGTTAAAAATGGATTAAATTTCGAGATGACCTTTGAACATTTGGAGAAAGTTAACATCAACACTGTAGATGCGGTGTTAACTACTATGATTAAAAAACATTACATTTTTATGTCTGATTTAAGTTTAATCCTGTAAATATTAAAATATCAAAGAATCTAGTTATTTATTTGTTAGTTTATCATAAATTTTATAAAAAAATGGACATATTTTAATAAGGGTTCAAACACCAAACTTGCAATTAAAACTGATTGCGAGTTAAAAAGGACTGAAGTGATCAAAGGAACATGACCAGTATCACTTTTCACCGAAACTGGTCGATGTACTATCCTGCTTCAAGATACTTCTCCACTCACTCTACAGCATATTTTACTTAGAAAATCCTACTTCGAAACCCTTCGTTATCTGACGCCACCCTAAAAAACTACAGAATTAATTTAACCTCCGGCGTTTTCTTCCAATAACCCCCTTGTTATCTCAAATTTTAATCGAAAAATATATTTAAGATTGCAGGTAGTATGGGGGATCTTGGTTGGGGTTGAAATAGGGAATAATTGAGAGGCTCCTTGAAAAGAGGGTCATCGGTGGAGTGGAAGGTATATTTTTATTTACATAGCTAAATAAAATATATAGATAAGATAGCTGACTGCCTCGGTGGCGTAGTTGTACTCCGTCACGGTTACAAAGCTGAGGTCTCGGGTTCGAATCCCGTGTTGGGCAAAGTGATATTGGATTTTTCTATTCATTATCAGCCCAGAGTCAGGAATTTGTGCCCGATATGGCGATAGGCTCGCCACCTATCACAACATGGGACGGAACAAGGCGGAACGTGGGTGTCCTGACACCTCTGCCTACCCCTTCTGGAAAAAAAGCGTGAGATTATGTATGTATGTATAAGATAGATGTTGTCAGCTTTATCGTCGATTTTTTTGCGAATATGATAACTATTTCGAACCAAACCGAATGAAGCAAACATATTTTACTTAAACACAAGTAAAGTCACAAAAATGTTGGTAATATACATTACATGCTCTGAAAATCTTTGGAATTTATAAATATACAGAATGAAAAAATCTCTTTATATCCTGTGTATTAAAACTGTGCTTATTTAGAGACATAATTGTACTGTTGATAAATAATAAACAGACGCAGTTCATTACCTGTAGAAAACAAAGGTTAATCAATAAATATAGATAAAGCAACTAATACATTATGTCTTTAGCCTTATGTTGTTCAAAATAAACATATTGTAATATTTGCTGAAACAGTTCAAAACGTATGCCTTGGTTTTCAATTACACCGCCAAACAATATCGTGTTTTCAATTATGTCTAATTGTATTATTCGCCTAAGTTTATCGTACTTTGCTATAAATTTATATTAAACGACCACGCGTATGTCACCAAAGAGGTAGACAGAAGTATTATTAGCGCCAACTACTTTCCACACCAAATGTTATAGTGTAGACTCCTGACACGTATTTCAGTCTTGGAACTTTATATATAACCTTATCAATACAGTAAAATTGAATATTAAATATGGAGATGACTGAATAGTTTATGCCCTTACAAACTGCAAATTTAATTAATCTTAAAAAAATCTTAATCTAATTGCAATTGCATAAACGTTGATATATATATTTTAGTAAATATTTCTTCAATTTCAGACACATCGAGTTTTTTACTCGCCATTAATTGCCATAAAAAAATTAACTTCTATATCATAATTTGAAAAGAGTAGGGTCATCTATAAAATATATTTCTTACAATAATTTTAACAAGTATATAAAATGTTATTAATTTGTTTCAGCTCGTCAGACGCAGGTGCACCCGCGCCGGAGGTTACGTCTGCGCCGCGTCACTGCTTCCGGCAGCAACTTCCGCGCGGAACACCTCCCCGCGAATTGGAAATTGTCTATTTACTTTGTAACCCGTTGAAGATTTCCTTCTGACAAAATATTTAAGGACCTTTTATACTGATGGAAATTCAAAAATGTAAAAATTAAACCAAATCCGCGATAAAATCCGTAAATAATAGTTTTATTTCAATGTGTAACCTACGCGTAATCCTAAGAAACCACTACTAAACAATCTAAAATTATTAACCACTCAAATATTGCATAAGATTTATAGATAATAATCAGTCTTCTAAAGCTTATCTTATATCCATCCTAAGGTTGTCTGTAATAAATCAAAACCGCCAACTGTACTCTTTAATTATACCTATATTAATTGTAAAATATTGTATGTATTTTTTTCTATGTCGTGTGCAGTAAAAAAATATAAATAAAATAAATAAATTGTACCAATTCGGTCCGCCCAGCTTTCAACGGATGTCTAGAATTCAATCTTACAGATCTCTTCTCCTAACACATAAGTCCCTCAGGACTCAAACCAAAGAATACATCAAACTTCACGCTACAAAGCCTTCAATTCAAATTGCATTTTAAATAACGAAAACTCTTCATGTCCAAAGAATACACAACAATGGGATTTTTATTAAAATTCCCCCTTTGTATCATTAAACCTTTACGGGTCTTTCAGAAGTCGTTTGGCATGGAAATATTTTCTTATGTAAAGATACCTTAGAACACCGTTTGTAAGACTGAAACAATAATGTTGCATTGATTAAAATGTTATGTTTCGTTTTATTTTCTTGGCAAGTGGAAAGAGAACAAACAGATGAAAAGTGGTTATGGTCGTCCATTAATACCAAGAATGCTTATTTTACTTGACTTTTAAACTAATTATAGGCCCTTAAGTACATTGAGAATATAAATTAGTTCTGAGTATCAATGGAAGTAATGGTTTCTTAGATTTATGCAAATGTTACACATTGAAATACAACTATTATTTACGGGACACCGTGACCATGAAAGCTGTACAGTAAGATCAGTAATCGAAACGCGCGTCGCGTCGGAAAGTTGAGAAAAAAATTGATAATCATGATTCTTGAATTTATAACGTCGTTGTGTTGGAAGAAATAAGTGTTTTACCCTTATATCAAGACTGCTACCGAAAACGAAGCCGGGACGGTAGTTTTAGTAACTACAAGCACAATGTAACAAAAAATTTCGCAAAGGAACGCGTCAATGTTTTTTATTATTTTTGAATATCGTCGAGTTTGGGTGGTATATCCTTAGTTTTTGCTAAAATAATAATTTTAAGCCTTGCAGGTATGCAAGGGTTTAAAATGCCTTTTATTTTCAAAATAATAGCGTCTTTGAAAATAAAAGGGTGTACACTATTATTTAAGAAACAACTATGTATTTACCACCCTAATAAGACGATAGAAAAAAAAATACAACAAAAAATTCGTCACAATTATTTGCACAAAATTTAGCTGCATTGTGTCTGAATTCACTAAAACTGCCACCCAGCTTCATTTTCGGTACCACTCTTGATATAGCCTGTATATATGTATATACATGACTATTATTCTTCTCAACAACATGCCTATTTTTTACAATTTCATACTACAGGAAGACACAAAAATACTTTTCGTTCAAATATTGTACCTACAGAACATTTTATAAGTCAGCGCAATCCGAGCCATATTGCAATTGCAACTTTTTGCAGTTTTTATTCTATGTCCAGCTTCATGTGAACCCTAGCTACGGTATTTTTCTGAATAAAACTGTATGGAAGTACAATATTTTTGTTTTTAAACGTAATGCTAAGTTGTTTGGAAACAGAGTTCATTGACACTTTGGGATACTTAATGAAAGAACTAGATGAGACAAAAAACATCCATTATTTCTTTAAAACTTTGTTTGAAAACTATTTAATTGCTTTTTTATCCATTCTCCGTGAGTAATAGCGAAATGAATGAAATCACTTAACATTTTTGTTACATAGATTCTGTTTTATATGTTTCAAGTGTATACATATAGATATTCTGTTTGGAATTCTCAAAAATCAATACCTAATTTTCTAACTGTTATCTATTGTATCCGCACACTAAATTAAGATTAATTTTACACATTATATTATCCCCACGGTAACCCTCCACCATTGAAAGTATAACACGGCCATATGTCTAGGGTAATTCTTAAAGTTTTAAATCACCCATAACGTATATACCTCCTCATGAAAAGTAGCAAAACCAAAAACACCACGAATTACAAAGCAATGCTTGAAATTGAATCGACATTTGCAATTACGCAGTGATTCCACTGCGCTCGCCATCCGGACACATAAGATGTTAGTCTCAATATATCCAATAGTTAATCTGGCTATAATGTCCTTCAATCCACAGCACAACAGTTAATTAATTTATTTGCTTTAAGATGGCTTCAATAAACTCATATTTTTTACTATAATAACATTAATAAAGCTATACACTGATCAACCAATCGTGTCATCTTCAAATTTGATTGGACTTGTCTAATAGCATCCACCATCGGTCTTAAGGGCAGATAGCCCTCACGTAGATTCGGAAATGGCGATAATTTCCCGAACAGCAAATAGTTCTTCGCACGACGTCGGTGCGGAAATTACAGCCGAATGCATGCAGCTACTATATGTAGCTTCCTTAAACCTCAATCGGGAACGGATGTTTACTTTTGGGAGTTCGGGATTTTACTAGTGCAACGTAATTGGATAGGAAGTTGATATAAACAAGTGTTTTATTCAGCTTCTCCTGTTTTCTTTCTGGATTACGTAGGTTATTGAGAAGGGTACCACTGTCTTACAGGAAACCGAAATGAAACGACAGCCCGGTTGTCGCTTTTCTTGCGATAAGTGAGACAGCCGCATGCCCAACATCTAATCCTTCTTTCCATCATTTATCCGTCCTGCTCCTCCAACCATTTGATGAGCAGACAAAACATCTATGTTCCAAGCGTTATAATATCGAATAGTAATATTGAGATTTAACATCG
Organism: Hyles euphorbiae; assembly: GCA_023078785.2. Classification (NCBI taxonomy): domain Eukaryota; kingdom Metazoa; phylum Arthropoda; class Insecta; order Lepidoptera; family Sphingidae; genus Hyles; species Hyles euphorbiae. The sequence goes on along the minus strand of CM041041.1, from coordinate 3,482,473 downwards.
TACGTCTCAGGAGCGCAGTTGAATGCGAAGGATTGCTTTGTAATTCACATTGTTTTGATTTTGCTACTGTCCATTAGCGGTTGTATCGCTTAACATAAGACAAAGGGCATGCTTTTCACGCCATTTATCGATATAAAAAACGAGATGACCAAAGCGATGTATTCGAATCCGTTAAACTCATGTATTTTACCACACCATTTGTCTATTTTTAGCTAGAATTTCAACGCTTGGCTACACAATATACACTATAATCCGATATAATCAGCACAAAAAAGCAATAAAAAGCCTGCAAGCACTAGCACCGGACGAATGTTCTTGCTCATAAATATTGATGCTCCATTGATATTCCACTTAGCGGTCGGCGGGGGACACGTAATCTACGCCGACCGAGTTCTTCTCAAGGCCCTTCTAAAGTGTAGGAATTGAGTTTAGAAGGTTAGACAAAAATCTTCAGTAGGCCCGGAAAGGGTAAGGGTAATTTTAATGAAGAATCAAAGCTTTTGAAACTATAAGACGCATTTCGTAAGGCGTCAAGATTGTAGTATCTTAAAGAAAACAATATATCTTTAATAAAATATAAATAATTTGTAACCGACCAATGTGTACATTGTAAGTGTATATTGAAGATAAATGAAAAATCTTATAGGGGGGAACTGTATTGCCGTAATAGAACCCAAAAAAATGATTTTTGGAATTTTTGTCTGTTTATATGTGCTTTTGTGTACTCTATCTCTAGGTAGATAAAACACCTAGTTTTTTGTTATATTTTTTATTTTCATTACTGTCACGATTGGCGAGATGAGTAAGCCGTTCGCCTGTTGATATCAAATACGACCGATCATAAACAGTAGCAAAACCAAACAACAACTTGAATAACAAATCAATGCTTCGCATTTCTCTGCGCTTTTCATTCTGAGACATAAGATGTTAAGCCCCAATATGTCCAATAGTTACTCTGGCTACAACGTCCTTTATACCGAAACACAACAGTGCACACTGCTGTTTAGCGAGAGAAATAAGCATTGCAGTGATACCCAGGCAGCCTCCCACATATGAGAGGCCTACTACCAGCAAATAAGTGTTTTAAGAACAACAAATGCAATGCAACAAAACGGATAATATTGCCAACTCACCCTCCTCCCATTTACAAAGCTGCTGCGGGCGATAAGAGCGAGATTGTAGCACCCCACATCACATCACTTACACCACATTATCCACGAAACGATAAAAACTAAATAAGAAATAGTAGGAGCACGCTATACGCTTCGGAAGAGAACGCGGGACTAAACTACCCACCCAGACAGCAAACTACAACTAACTGGTAACTACCTTAAATATAATTATATTAAAAAAATACCCAAATACTATGAAAAATAAACAACTTTTTTTTATTATTTCATATTACTTATTATAACGTCATAATGTACAATTTTATGATCCATACTTAAAGCAATTAATGGCGAGACTAGCGTGCCATTAGACGGATGGTAAACGAAACGACCGTTCATAGACAGTAGCAAAACCAAACAATACCACGAATAACAAAGCATAGCTTGGCAATCCACTGCGCTCGCCATCGTAAGACATAAGATTAAGTCTCAGTATGTATATAGTTAAGATGCTAAGTCTCAAAATGATACAAATAATAAGCAAATTTTACATCAAACATCATCAAATTAATGTCACTTTTAAAAATTAGCTATCAATCACTAATTGCCATTTCCATATTAATCTCAGCTGCGCAGAAAATTCCACTCACGTTAAAATTTGCAAGGATTATGGGGTAATACAATTATGCAGCCGTGTAGCATCGCGTCGCGCCATATTAGCCCCCGTTTCCATTCGATGGAAAAACGTAGCGTCGGTGCGTGAAATTTCATTAGCCCGAGTGCATACGGGTGTTACTTTTTGGACCAGCATTGAGTTATGGAGCTGATAAAGTAGCAAAATACTGCTAGTTATTTCTGTGTAATTAAATAACTAAGGTTTATAACTAATTTTGGTGCTGGATCATGTGCACGCATAAAGAGTGGAAATACGCGCAGATTTCATCTAGTTTGCAATAACAAAAAAATAAAATTAATTGAGATTTTTAACTATATTACTACAGATAATGATCTGTGAACCGGCGAGCTCCAGGGTTCAAGTCCCAGGTTGGACACTTACATTATAGGTATATAGAATACGCATGAAATAGGTCATATTAATTTATAGAGTTACAAAGAATTCCCAAAGCTATTTTACTTATAATCGATTTTTGTTCAAGTTGAATACATTTCCCCCAGGAGAGCAAAGTGAATTTATTTTTCTCTCTGCTAGAAATTTTGTAATTTCCTCGCTTCATTGAATAAAAAATACACAATGTTAGTTATTCAATAAATTTAACGGATTATATGTGTGAAAGGCACTGCTACTCTGAACTTACACCACATGTACTTGGAGGTAAGTAGCCATAAAAAATAATTTACTATAACTTACACATCATCGTCATCATTATTAGCCTTACACACCTGGGAACCTAGGTATGTCTATTTCTTCCGCCAAAAATGAATGCACTGCTGTGTTTCGAATTGAAAGTCATCTTACTCAGATTAACTACTAGACATGTTGAAACTTAACATCTTATGTCTTAGGATGGCGAGCGCAGTGGAATGTAATAAAAAAGCCTTTTTTTTTCAACTGCCTATATATTAGCCTCGTCCGAATGGCTTCATTTCACCTTTTCTTCGGCTGGCATCCAGCATCGGCCAGCGACAATTCGCATATCGTCACGCTTACACGCTTTGTTCATAATATCACGCAAGCCTCATAGTCTATGGTAGATCATATTTGAGGGGCAAGCATCGACATAAATATAGGGACAGGGGTAAAATGTTCCGACGCAAGTGGTCCGGCGCTCCAGTGACCAGTAAAGCGTTAATTTATCAGTGCTAGGAATATTATAACAGAAAGTTTAATAAAAAAATAGATAAGCAATTTTATCGTCTTAAGAACAAAATTACATTAAGTTAATATAGCATTTTTCCATCGACATAGTTCGAACAAAAAATAATAGATAGCGCGAATTTCACGGCCGTCATAATTTTGAAATCAATTGGGACAAGTTCCAAAATTGCGCAGAGTAATTTAATTAATGAATAGAAAGCTTTAGATGTTGTTTCGTCTGGCACGTTTAACGTAAATTTTTATATTGGACATCATCAAATATTATCCATATGTCTAGATTTTTAAATAAAAGACCTCACAGATCACAACAATGCCACTAATATTACCTTAGCTAAAATAACAACCAACACAAAATAATGTATTTCTCTTGAATATTTTTACACGAAGCGAAAATCCTAGCATAAATTAAACTTCAGACCAGCTTTGTTTACGCCAACACCTGAACATAAATCAACTAAAACCGCGATGAGTTAAAATATAAATTTCGTCGAGTCGTTAATACTTGGCGAAACAAAAGTCTGAGAGAAAGAGCCTGTGTCTAAAGTTATGACAACCGCGCATTATATACGAAATTTTACAAGCATAGTCATGAAATTAGGCGAATTTTGACCTTATCAACAACTGCATTTTATTTTAACTGGTGATAGGTCTCTCATATGTGAGAGGCCGCCTGGGTAGGTACCACCACAATGCCTATTTCTCTCCCCAAACAGTAGTGTATTTACACTGTTGCGTTTTGGTTTGAAGGATATTGTAGCCAGAGTAAACTACTGGACATATTGAGAGTTAAAATCTTATGTCTCAGGATAGCGAGCTCAGTGGAAAGCCAAGCATTGTTTTTTTATTAAAGATTTTGTTTGGTTTTGCTACTGTTCATGAGCAGTCGTAAAGCTTAACATCATATTACCGGGTCTGGATATTTTTGAGTCCGAAAAGTATCTCGTAGTTGCTGATACCCACGACACAAGACTCGATCTTAGTGTGGGGTCAGGACTATGTATATGACTGTTGGGTGTTATTGATTTAATATTATTTATTTATTTACTTACCTATCAATACACTCTCTTGTACTAGATATCCGTATCGCCAACCATCGCTCTCCAACTTGGCATAGTATCTGAAAAATATAAAAGTTGTTTAGTTATTCCTGAATTTTATAGGTTGGTTAGTACCACTTCCAACTTCCAGTAATGAAACATGCTTATATAGTACGAAGATTTTTTATACGGGAAATTGGGATTGTCAGTACGCAAAAACGATTGCTTACTAGGGAAAACAAGCTATATTGTTTTAGTACTGGGAATAATACTTTTTAAGTACTGTTTTAGTGCGCTTGTTAATTTTGGAAACTGTGTTAGATTATGTAACGACCTATGGAATAATAAAATACGGTTAAATCTAATAAAATAAAGTAATTAAATGTATCTATATCGAAAGTTTATACCTATATTAGAATCCGAAAAATTAACAAATCCAGGATTATCATTATAACTCGTTTTGTTGAAGTGGAATATTAAAAAAATCAACACAATGGAAAAATATATTATGCTGAGGTTTCAAACCATGTAACAATTCGAACACTAATAATACGCACAATCCCCCGGGAACAAAATTTAAAACCTCGACACAAAATATACCTTGTAATATCTATCACACCAATTTTTCCTAACGAAGTTTACTAAGTCCTAAACTCTCTTAGATTATTATTAAACCCAGACATTTTTTTCTCTTTATTTTTAAGAGAGTTTAATCCTGAGTGATTATGACACACACACACACACAGTGATTATGTCATTGGTACACAAAATAGACAAACTTAACTTTTAAGTCCCTTCTTAACTATTTTATACATAATTTTTGCTCAAACATCCAAGGGGATGTTGGTACAGCTAATATATTATTACATTTGCCAATATCATACGACTTACCAAACACGGTAAGTCTTTCGGCTTCATTCCGGATACATTCCATCAGGATGTGATATACGTCTTCAATTTTATTACAATTTGAAAAACCCAGAGATTGTGTAAGAGGTAAAATTTCTAAAGATAGTATATTTAATGTGTAATGTGCTAGGTATATTTCCAGTTGGCTTGAGTTTGGCACCGGCAGAGTTTGTTGACACCGAGTCAAGGGCGGGCGGGGCATCCACCGCGCCCTACTACGGACGCACTGCAGTTTACTTACACGTGCGCGTAAATATTACTACTGTAGATATATTTGTAAAATTGGTGTATATAGTTTTTGACTTCAGTAATAAATTAATCAAAATTTGTGTAATTTGTTGACGATAATGATTATTTACTAATGATGATTTTATTATTTGGTGAATATGCTTGAAAGTTAAATACAATTTAGATATTCTAAGAGACTTGCCAAGATTAACTGATCGTTGATAAGAACTGCAATAGGAGAATAGGATGTGCATGTATAAAATGTTCATACACATTTACTTAACATTTTTTAACCTTGTATTAATGCGACCAATCATAAGTGTTATAGAAATTAACGACGAAATGGGATTGCGAATAAAAAATATCAAAAATTTCGATTAATTTCTTAACAAAACACTGCAAAACACTAAATAATTTCATTCGAGTTGACATTTTTTCAGAACACGTCAACGTCCAATGCATGTTTCAAGCCCTGGGATTTAAAAACTACGGAAAACTTTTCGGTCGCTCTTTGGCCAAACTGGAACAAACAGCTATTTTTTATTCATACCCATATTCATAGCCACCTGCGATATCGGCCAACAAGCTTCAATAAACTAGCCTATTCTGAAACCATCCTTGATTAAATTGCAGGTCTCTCATATGTGAGAAGTTACCTGGGTAGGTACCATCGCATTGTCTATTTCTCCCGACAAACAACAGTGTAAATGCGCTGGTGTATTTCTCAGACTCTCAGAGACTCAGAGACTTATATTGAGACATAGCAATAAAAAAAATATATTTAAATAAATTATTAATAAACTTGGTAGACCAAATATCAATATTTTTTACCGTATCTGAGTATGATCACAATTCACATGGTAATGAAGGTTGTACATTAGCGGGACATGAATGGGCAGAGTTAGGGAGCGTATCGATTGGCTGCAGCGGTTGCCTAGCAACGCTGAGAGGCGTCGCGATGCCGCCCCCTCTATTGTGTAACTCCTTTGTACAACCTTCCATGTGACGCAAAACTATTTCTAAATATGACGGCTTGTGGTTCAATGACCTCGTGGAAATTTGGGGAATTTTTGGAGTTTATCGCTTGGATGATACGGGTAAAACGAATAAGCTTATATACAGGATAATAATAAGTAGGTATTTGTTATAAAGCAACTTCTTTTAAATAGTAAGTAATGTTACTGGTCTATGATTTATTTATTGCTATGAATGGCGAGACCGGTAAACGATACGACCGCTCGTGGACAGAAGCAAAACGAAACAACAACATGAATTACAAAGTGATGCTTAGCATTCCACTGCGCTCGCCACCCTGAGACATAAGATGTTAAGTCTCAATAGGTCCAGTAGTCACAATGTTCTTCAAACTGGAACAACAGTGCATTTACACTGCTGTTCGGTGGCAGAAATAGACATTGCGTTGATACCTATCCAACGGCCTCTCACATATGACAGACCTACCACCAATAAATTAATTAGTTATCATGTCGAGATCATTAAATTAAATTAACTATGCGACCACTTGCCTGACCTTCAAAGCCCAGAACCTTCACGGCACATTTTAGTTAACACAAATTCTCCTATACCACTTCAAACAAAGTCATGAACATGAATTTTACCATTAAAATTAGAACTAAGCTGGAGAATTATGCGAATCTGATTTGAACTAATGGAGGGCGCGCCGGCCCTCGGGCGGATTCGTACAAATTTGCTTCCTCTTTTAGATAAAATATACCGGGCTCCTTTTTCACTGTAATGCCATATTACTCATTAGAAGGTAAGTACCTGCCTCGGTGGCGTAGTTGTACTAGAATACGGTTACAAAGCGGAGGTCTCGGGTTCGAATCCCGAGTTAATAATATAATAATAATAAATAACACCCAACAGTCACATACATAGTCCTGACCCCACATTAAGATCGAGTCTTGTGTCGTGGGTATCAGGTACTACGAGAGACTTTTCGGTCTCACAAACATAACAAACAAAGTTGTGCAAAGTGATATTGGATTTTTCTATTCATTATCATCCCAGAGTCAGGATTTTGTGCCAAATATGCGATAGGATTTTTGTCTGTTTCTTATATATATATAGTTTGTATTAGTATTCCTCAATCTTAATATTAGTCATAATATATAAATTTATATATGCCACTAAGAATAATGTGCGCGGTGGCCTGTTGGTAAACGGACCAGCCGGGGCTGCCAAACATGTCGATGGTGGTTGCGGGTTCGAATCCCAGGGCACACCTCTGACTTTTCAGAGTCATGTTACAGACATGACTCTGAAAAGATATTCAATCACTATGCACTAAAACGGCGAAGAAAAACATCGTGAGGAAACCAGCATACCGTAGCAATTCATAAAAAATTCTATTGCATCTAAGTCCACCAACCCGCAATAGGCCAGCGTGGTGGACTATATGGCTAACCACTCTCAATCGTACTCTCGATTGTAGAGGAGGCCCGTGCCCTGCAGTTGGACGTGTATGGGCTGATAAAGAGAGAATAATGTGATCATGCGAAATTGACCAATCCAGAGTTCAGCAATGGCGAAGACTAACTAACTAACTAAGCACGCTGGAACATAATTTTATTATCTTATTTGTAAATGTTGAATTACGGGATAAAGGTTTGTTAGTACACAGATGTTTAAATTCTCTTTTTTTCTTGTTAAGAAATGTTGGAAACAAGACATTTTATCAAACACACTTATTTTTAATTTGTGAAAATAAAGTTTTTTTTTTATTAAAATGAATGGCGAGACGAGGGAGCCGTTCACCTGATGGTAAGCGAACCGATCGCTCACAAACAGTAGCAACATTCCACTGCGCTCGCCATCCGGAGACATAAAATGTTAAGTCTCAATATGTCCAGTAGTTACTCTGGCTACAACGTCCTTCAATCCGAAACACAACAGTGCATTTACGCAGTGTTGTTTCACGGGAGAAATAGACATTGCGGTGGTACCTACCCAGATGGCCTCTCAATTATATATATACATACTGTGTCCAAAAAATAAGGTGACATTGTATTTATTTTGAAAATTCTTATTTTATTCTTCCAAATCAATTTCATCCCCTTCAGAATAATCCCTTCCCGATGCAAGGCACTTATGCCAATGGATTTTCCAATCTTCGAAACACTGATTGTAGTCACTTTCCGGGATGGCCTTCAGTTCCGTTTTCGCTGCGGCTTGAATCTCCTCTATCGTATCAAAATGGTGTCCCCGGAGCGGTGTTTTTGAGCCTGCTGAACAGCCAGAAGTCGCACCGCGCCAGATCAGGTGAATACGGTGGTTGCGGAACGAAATGGGTTGAGTTTTTGGCGAAATGATCACGAATTACGAGTGCAGTATGGACGGTGCATTATCGTGGTTTTCGATACCAGTCGAGACGTGACGCGGTTGAGGCCCAAAACATTTTTTAAATGGTATTGACGGAGCCTTTCGTTATGCCAACCTCATCAGCAAGGTCTCCAATCGTTAATCGACGGTTTTTCAATAACAATCTTGGATTTGTTGGACGTGAGCTTCGTCGGTTGAGGTTGATGGTCGCCCAGGATGCTCTTCGTCTTCGATACGTTCACGGCCGGCTTGGAACTCACTATACCACTTGTAAACATTTTTTTTTTGACACAGCCTCATCACCAAAGGCTTTCTGCACCATCCTCAACGTATCCGCAGCAGAAAATTTGATTCCGCAAATAAAATTTAATGCAATTTCTTTGCTCAACAAATTTTGACATAGCAAAAAAACGAAAAACTCACGTTTAGCAGCTCACAAAATGACACGTATCTCAAACAATAATGAATATTTTGACATGTAAATTTGACATAGATGTCACTGACAGTACTAACAACCTACTAAAAAGCATAATTCTCCAAATCATTCGACACGCGCAGATAAAATTCAAATGTCACCTTATTTTTTGGACACAGTAGTATATGTTATGGGCCAAGTGATTAATGCGAGCAGTATTCAAAATGCCCGGGCAGTATGAATATTGGCCGAGCCATATCTGGCCAAGTGATTAATTACAATCTAAACTCACCTATTTATCACATTGCCCGGCATTATGAATATGGCTACATGATGATCGGGCAGTGTGATTAATAGGTGATTTTTTAGGTGTCGCGCTGCCGCATTGTCGCATCTGTGGTCGCATCTGCGATAGACCCATAAATTAGAAAGGTTGAATTGGTCTGCTTATGTTTAGTTGTTTTTTAACGTCCGAAACATTATCTTCAGAAGAAATTAGTGTACCCACTTTATGGATCAGTTAGGTCGACTGTGCCCAAAACCGACTCGGAACACCCCGACTTCACGTAGTCTTTTGGCTACCGACCCTAGAGTGTATATGAAAAGCCGGAGGCGCGGAGGGAGAGCAGCCCCCGCCCGCTGTAACGAAGGATAGGCAACCGTGCGAGCCGTAGCGGCTGAGGCTAGTCGCCGGAGGCGACCAGCAAGCCGAAGCTGCGGAGGCGAGCATGGGTGCCTATCTTTTGTTACGCAAGGGCGAAGGGGCTGAACTTCCCGTAGCGCCGGAGACGATGCAGAAGCTAATTTGTATTGACAACAAGTGTTTTAAGGGTTAGGTTGCTATAATAGATATTTCTCAGGAATAGTGCGTTACTTTTTCATGGGAGTGGTACCAGGGGAGGTGCGACACTCCCCCTCCCCCTCCACTCCTCCCAACCCACCCCCTCGTGCTGCCCTATTCTAAATTCTACCACTTCGGCTCATTGTTTTGATTTTGATTCGCTTTACATCACTCTGCCCAATAGGCACTTGGCATTATTCATAATGCCCGGGCAATGTGATAAATTGATTGATTATAATCACATTGCCCGCTCTTATTGGGCATTATTCATATTGCCCGGGCATTATTAATAATGCCTGATTAATCACTTGGCCCATAACATATATATATATTTATTTATTTAAAGACAACAGAAGTCCAAAATTACATTGTAAGTTACTTATTCTATGTGTTATTTTACAATATACATACACTAATGTCTAATGTTATTTTATAAGAAAACTTATCCAGTATTTTAAGATAGGACAATCCATTCTCTCAGCAATGACATTGAGGACGCTGTTGGAGCTGGCCCGCATCCGGTGCAACAAAGACGCTATTCTTTTCCGCCTTATAGCATAGAAGTCGTCCGTGCGTTCTTGAGCAAACATTAGTGACGCACTGCAATAACGGGGCAGACCCAACAGCGCCCTAAAAGCATTGTTGTATTGAACCCGAAGAGCATTGTAAGTTTTTTGATTATGAGAGACCTACTACCAGTGATGTTTTTATATTATATGTATTCACTGTACCTAACTTACTAATGAATTGCGATACATTCAAGTTATTTACAACCAAATGCACCCAATAAACCCATAGATAGAGAAACGTAAGCGTAAATCGATAACGCGATTAGCTAACACAACAAAAAGTGTATTTCAATAAAACATTTCCAAGTGAAAAACGATCTCATGAATTCAATTAGTCGACAGCGCACAATGGCGGCGGAATAACAAAATATATAGCAACCAATCAACATAGCAGTCCATTTGGACCGCTCAAACTGCGTCCGCTGTGCACTCATCCGCTAAAAACTATGCGTAAGTTACAAGCGAAAGCGGGATTTACAAATGAAAATAGTTTTACAATCATTTTGTAGTTAAATTAGTTGTCATTGTGTGTCAATGAGCATGAAATTTTTATTTGATTGATATTGTTCTTTTTGGTGCTTTTTTTGTTTCTTGGTGTTTAGAATGACTTCCCAGAAAAGTTCTAGATATTTTGTATGTCCATATTGCAGTAATTTATAAATACATACACCGCAACAATACTGAAAACATGTGGAGAAATACTTCCCGTTCTGAGATTCTAATATACGAATTGCTTACATCGTTTGCGAATAACCGGTATTGCAATTAACTGACGGCAAAAATAAAAGAAGATTAATGTCCCATTCTGCTCTTTTATGTGTCAAAATACAAACATTTTACACCAGAACACTTCCGTAATCCTTTATGCAAATACGCTATCCATCAGTCGCCGGCGTCTCACCACGTAGGCCGAAGCGATTAGTTATATCGGAGCGCACCCGCGGGCATTGCATATACCAATTGATATTCCCAATCATCGGCTAATAACTCGCATCCAACCTGCTCTTATTTATCGGTTATTTAAAACTGAGTAATTAATGCTAGGAGTTACGAAGCCAAGGTATTGGAAGCTTGATTAGAAGTTGTTTGGGTAGTTGGGATTAGGTAGGTTTGTTTGTAATTTGTATGTATCTGTATCAGCCCATATACGTCCCGCTGCAGGGCACGGGCCTACTCTACAATCGAGAATACGATTGGGAGTGGTTAGGCCATATAGTCCACCACGCTGGCCTAGTGCGGGTTGGCGGACTTACATACCATACAATTTTTAATAAATCGATATGGTATGCAGGTTTCCTCGCGATGTTTTCCTTCACCGTTTTAGTGAAACGGTTTGTAAAACGGTTTGTAAAACGGTTTGTAATTTGAATAAGAATATTTTTTTTGTACTTACTAACCGCCTACAGTCTATATATGTGTAGTCTGTGCCTACCCTTATGGGAGACAGGCGTGACGATTATAATAATAACACTAACCGTCTAGGATTGCTTAGATATTCACTGTAAGAACCTTATCGTCCCAAAAATATCAACTTCATTATATAGTATTTTTTACAAAACTTAGTAATTCTAGCACCTAAATTACTACTGGCCAAACCCGGCTCCGCCTGGGTGCAGATCTTCTCTGAAAATATCATATCGCCTATCATCACGGGAAATAATATATTTATCGCTTGACAGTACGTACATGAAGTCTTGCTAGTATGTATTCCAACTCTAGATAGACTTGAATTCAATTCTTTTCTACAAGATGTTTTAAACTACCAAAAATTAGCACTACGTATCGTTTTACAAATGCGGAAGATTTTCTCAAACGAGATTTCTTGAGGAAGTAATACAATAAGCATATTGCATTTTCCTCTTTTCGGATTTCCTTTTACCAACCTTTGTTTGCAAAGTTCTTTCCTAAGTCGATTGAAATAACTAACAATATTTCGAAATATAATAATATCCGCGCGACATAATCGTATTAGTGACAAAGCCCTTTTCTATATGAATAAAAAAAACCTAATATTAAATATAGTTTTATTTTTTATTATCATATTTTTATGATGGCATGACAATACACCTAATTTTCAAAGCACTGAACTTAAGAATTATGCTTTCCAACGACAATATTTTATTCAATTACAACTTACATGACAAAAATAACTTAAATAACACTCCCATCGCCTCCCTTAGCTTATTTTTCGTAGGGTGGCCTAACTAATAAATTATGAGTTTTCCTGTCTACACGATATATGCTACCCTGGGCAATAGAAATATTATAACGTCAGCAAAAGCATTTTCTGCCGGACGAATCAAGAATTCTTGTTTTAATTATGAAACTGCGTTTGTTTTGAGGTCTAAAAAGTAATTTTCCCAGTACGTCGGCTGAATGAATAAAAACAGCGGCATTGCAGCTTTGTCACAATTCACGGCAAGTTTTAACGAGAATAGTTAATAGTTTTAGCAACTGTGTCATACATGTGGGGCTTTGGGTATATGAGACAATGAATGAACTTCATGTGAACTTCATTCATTGTCACTCTAAAGAAAAGGATAGCAGGCAACAGCGACTACCCGCCAGCCAACCCGCACTAGGCCAGCGTAGTGGACTATATGGCCTAACCACTCTCAATCGTACTTTCGATTGTAGACGAGGCCCGTGCCCTGCAGTGTGGGACGCATATGGGCTGATACAAATACAGATACAACAGCGACTTCACTCAAGGTCAAATTTTTGTGCTTCACTTTTATACACGGAATGCAATCTCCATTTGGATATAAGCTTCTTGAGTCTAACCGAAGAAAACAAAACATTACAAAACTAACATAGATCTTAAAACTCTCAATGATAAGGCCGCTAATATTTTTTATTTATTTATTTTATTCTTTGCTGCACACAAAAGGACAAAATAATACAATATTTAACAAATAAAATTAAAGAGTACAATTGGCGGTCTTATCGCCCTAGGCGATTTCTTCCAGACAAACTTTCCAGACAGACTTTTTCTAAGATCTTTAAAGATTTAAAATTTTCTATTGCATTTAATGGCGAGACGAGCATGCCTTTCGCCTGATGGTAAGCGACACGACCGCTCATGAACAGTAACGAAACCAAAAAGCACCTTGAAATACAAAGCAATGCTTGGCATTTCACTGCGCCCGCTATCTTGAGACATGAGATGTTATAGTTACTCTGGCTACAATAACCTTCAAACCGAAACACAACGGCGCATTTCCATTGCTGTTAGGCAAGAGAAATAAACATTGCTGTAGGTACTCACTCAGGTGGCCTTTCACACTTGAGATCACTACCAATTAGGCTTGAAATTTTTTTTTGTTCTTCTTCTGTCTAATTTTATGCATTTACATGAGATCCAATGCTAAATAATAAAAAAAATAAAGTCTATACTAGATTCCTGGACAATAATGGACAAATAGTGACGGCCGTAGTAAATTATTACGCATCTATATTTTAAGTTATGATAAAACCACTCCGTTAAAAGGGTAAAAGCATCGCAACCGGGCCGAGATGCACTTTAATATTTAAATTAACCGCTCCGCTTTAATTATTCTGTAGGGACAAGGGTTATGGGGTTTATGGTAAATGTCTCTTATTATTATGTTATTTAAATATTATGCGGAGAATGACGTAATGTGAATTATCCGCCGTAGTAAGTTTATCGTATCCAAATACATAAATAGTAAAGCTTGGTCAGACAGCCAATGCAAAAGAATGATATCTAATTCATAAAAATAAATAAATATACCTATAATTATAAATAAGTGTGCCATATATACGGTATGATTGCAAAGCTGAGGTGTCGGGTTCTCTTAGGGTCCTCAGGGTAAGTATTGATTTTTTCTTTTAACATCAGCCTCAGGAATTTGTGCCCGATATGGCAATAGGCTCGTAGTGCCCCAGCTTAGAACGAAATACACAGGGCAAATCATGGGTGTATTTGTAGCAGCTCTGCCTACCTCTTCTGGGAAAACCGCGTGACTTTATGTATGTATGTAATTAAAAACACTCAACATTCACACTCATCACTAAGACACGAATCTCGTAATGTGGGTTTTAAAAACTCCCATAGTTTTCTCATAACATCCAGATCTAAATGAAATGTTATAATCTGCAATCAGTAAATGTAATAAGCGCACAAACGCCTAGACAAATGAATGTATGTGCGTATTATGCGTTAGAAATTAGAATAGACTGCCTCGGTGGCGTAGTTGTACTACGGTATGGTTACAAAGCTGAGGTCTCGGGTTCGAATCCCGGGTTGGGCAAAGTGATACTGGATTTTTCTATTCAGTATCAGCCCAGAGTCAGGAATTTGTGCCCGATATGGCGATAGGCTCGCCACCTATCACATTGTGGGACGGAACATACAAGGCGAAATGTGGGTGCCCTGGCACCTCTGCCTACCCCTTCTGGGAACAAGGCGTGAGTTTATGTATGTATGTATGTATGTAAATTAGAATAGCCAATAGATAATAACTATAATTCCTATTAATCTATTACCGACCCTTTTACAATTAAATTACGGTGTAAAGAGAATTTTGACAGACAATTAAATACAAAGCGAAGGACACACTCGACAGACAATTTAAGTTCTGGAACAAAATGCAATACTTGTAGAATGTGTGCAACTTATTGAGTTGTCGTTTTAACTAAAATAGGCTTGGTGAGGAAATACGGCCTCGGTTTTAGCTTATTTTAACTATGTAATAAATACATAAATTTTTGCATATCTTATTTTACTCGTTATTTATCGCTGATTTTAAGGGTGCAGAAAAAAATGTGAAGAAACCTGTGTTATGTTAAAAATGAATATGATATGAGTGAAATCAATCTTACGTGACCTTAAAAATCACTTTATAAAACCTTGTAATATCCTCAGTATAATACTAGTGATAATGATTATGTAAAACATGAGTAACAATAGTACAAGATCTACAGTTCAAAAAAATAGCTACATGTTTTGACTTTTATGGCGTACAAAATGAATTTTTAGCGCTTAGGCGCATAGCTTATAGTGAGAAAAATGCTAATACAATCTAGTTATTATTGATTACAAAAAATTGCCAAACATAAAATTACAAAAAATGTCGTTAATGTTATTTTATTATTATTATTTTTTATTTTATTTATTTATTAAAATACAGAGTTAGAAACAAAAAATAAATATTATTTCCACGAAACCGGGCTTCGGTTTGACCGTGGAGTTTGTGAGTCTCATTTACACATGTACATAACATTTGCATTAGACATTAAATAAATAAAATAACCAATAATAATAATTAATAAATATAATAATAATAATATATACTTGTTATTGTCCTAATTTCAAGTTAAGTTGGTTAACCGCCGCGCGTCTTCAAATAATAAAATTTTCAGATAATGTCATCAATGAAAGCGAGCAAATCCATTCCCAAACTTTCCACAAAACCTCAGCATTAATAATAAACAATCATTATACCAGTGTTGTTTGGTCCCTGATGGTAAGTGAGTGTTGATGTGGAAGAGCTCTTGATATTTTGGAGATGGATGTAAGAATGCGTTGCTACGATCAATCATGGCTGAGTTGGAAGTTTTCCTCTTGGGATCTGCTCTCATCGCGCGGTAGTGTTGGGAGGAACTGAGGTTATCGGTGACTTGTGTTTTTGGTTATTCTAGTTGTTCGGTAAATGAAATGAAACATATTCATTGGTCATGTATGCAATTAAAGAGCTCTTATGACAAGTCAATACACATAGTACTTAATCTCTTTATACAAAATATTTTCTTTAGTATTACTTAATTAATTTCTTATTAGTATTTTATTTAAAAGGTATACTTTTTTGTATATATTAACAACCTTATTCATGCTGTTTTAAAATATATTTTAATTATCTTATGTTTTTCGCTCAAACTAAATTAAAATGTCGATAGAAAGGGACAAAATATTTAATAGCTAAAATAGGTTAATAAATACTAATTTTCTCGAAAGTATGACTTGACACAAAAAACATAAAATTTCACCCTACTAACCACACACAAAGTAATAAAATTATATAAAAACAGATATCGATAAATTGCATCGACTTCACCCTAGTGTTGTTGAAAGTTGTGGAGTTTATCAGCGAGTTATGAATGGAGGGTTCGGCGCCTCCTCCTCCCTCCCCTTTTATCCACCATTTAACCCCGATATTGCCCATGAAACAAGGTGTGATAAAGTTAGGCATTAAGACTGTAATAATGCAAATTGAAATATTACTGTCTCGGTGGCGTAGTTGTACTATGGTGCGGTTACAACGCTGACGTCTCGGGTTCTAATCCCGGGTCGGGCAAATTGTTGTTGGATTTTTTTATTCAATATCAGCCCGGAGTCTCAAAATTGTGGCCGATATGACTAAAGGTTTGCTCCCTACCACATCGGGACAAAACAGACAAGGTAAAGCGTGGGTTTGCTGGTTAATAGAGGAGAAACACTGCCTATCCCTTCTGGGATAATGACGTGGGTTTGTGAATGACAATTATACCAGAATATTCTCTGCGTTCTTGTACCATATTTTTAACATATTTTTTTGTTTTAAAATACGATGAATTTGCTCACCTGCTATAAAGATTATCGACATCGCGTGAATAGTATTACCTAATTTGTGAACACCAACACTTACTTCGTCTCCGATTAAGCAATTTTTTAAATAATTTACTTTGTTTACGTATCAATGTTTTGGCAACAATTGAGTTTTGTGGGTAATTCAAATATATTTTTTTTACATATCACTGTGTTTTGCCTGACAACATAAAATATTTTTTTTTATAAAGTTACAAGAAATATCTGAAGTTTTGGAACATTTTTATAACTTTTATAAAACGCCATAAAATATTGAAAAAATATTTTCATTATTTTGCGCAAAAATATATTAAAATCATGAATGCTAAGGCTACCTACACTCATGTTGTTACAATAAGTGGAAAGAAATATGTATAATTGGTGAACATATTTAAAAAAATATAATACCGACGAATTGAGAACGTGGAAAGACAAATTAACAAAAAAAAAGAGACAAATACTTAATATTTTTACAAAATAGCATCGCATAGCACGCTACAACTGGGGCATGCAACAGTAGCGGAGTCAGCGAAATGCAACACCGCGGTGGAGTCACGTACTCCGGACTCGGTACTTACTGTCTCGCCCTTTGTAATGAGACACGGCCGGAGTGCATGCTCGCATGTGTAGTCTAGCTCTTGTGCCTAGGTTACAGTGTAAGAACTAACAAGTGTAATGTCTATCAATTTCAAACGTTTGGTTAAATGGGAATAGGATGTGTGGATTGTTAAGTGGTAAAAAAACGCTAAAAATTTGGTTTGAATCATTTATCAATGTTATCACAATTTTGTAACAATTCATAAATAAAATACACTTAAACACACATACATAGTATAACTGTTATGAAGTTTATTTGATTGAAAATTTATAATTAATTAAATATATTCTCAATCTGCTCTATATTTTACATAAAACAGTTATCTTTAAAAAGTCACATCAAACAATCGTTATCTATACACCATCCGAAATTAGAACAAGAAAATAACTTAACAAAAGAATAATGAAAATAGTTAAAAAAAATTAACACATTATTAAGATAAAAAAATACTGAAAAGAAAACAAATATTTTGACGATCACATTTCTAAACACATTACAATAAGATCTTCAACAAATGCTTCATCCTGATAGTAGATTAAAAAAATAAACACATTATTACAACAACAAAAAAAACTGGACAAAAAAAAACAAATATTTTAACGACTATATTTCTAAACACATTACAATAAAATCTTCGACAAATGCTTCATCCTGATAGTAGGTTAAAAAAATAAACACATTATAACGACAAAAAATACTAAAAGAAAAACAAATATTTCAACAACTACATTTATAAACACGAAACAATAGTTTCTTCGAGTAATCCTTGTTCCTTCTTCCGGCAGGTTCGATGATACGTTCAGGTCGAGACTTCCACTACGTCACATCACACGTTGTACCAACATGACCACGTGACTGTGAGGTAATGGCCATTTCAACCCTGAACTTCCCTTCGCTTCGCTTCTTACTTCAGATGATTTCACTGCTTATTGTTCTTCTTCGTAGTCTCCGGCATGGAAGAAAATAATGCTATTAAAATATAATTATAAACTAAAACTAGCAGAAGAAAGAGAACGTGAAAATTATCAACAATAAACTATCAGATTTTATCAATACGTAGCGCTAAATTCAGGCTTTTAAAACTGAGGTGTAATTTTGCAACGATTAAAATTGACTGCCTCGGGGGCGTAATACAAATGATTACGGGACGATTAAAACTTCCTACCTATGTGATAAAGTACTCTGTCATTAAAACGCTGAGATTTCGGTTTCAGGTCGGGCTATCTAAATTTATATTTATTACTAACCTTGAGTCTGAAATCTGTGGCCGGTATAGCAATAGGCAGTAGGCACCCCCTATCGCTTTGTGGGACGGAACACACTAGGCGAAACATGGTTGTCCTTGTAGCAGCTCTGCCTACCCCTTCTGGGAAAAAGACGTCAGTTTTAATTTATGGAAGCCTACTAAAAATTGTATAACGACTTCATTTGATAAATTTATGAGACTATAAACTATAGTGAACAAAAATGGGAATAATCATATCGTTAACGTTAAATATATATTAATAATAGTAAAACGAAAAGAACTAACTGCTTCTCTCTGCCGAGAATCTTTAGAATGCTTTTAGAATAATTCTTAAAGTGACGCAAAAAATCACTCACCCGTACAGTCGAAGATAAAACACCAGCCGTTTTTATCGGATCTGAAATTCATAATTTTATTAAAACTTACTGTTAAAACGCCATCTGCATTCGAAGGAAGGCGAGTTACTCATTTCTCTTAATGATAGATGGTATTTGAGAAGACAGATTTCAATCCGGTAATCTTATGAACATTAAAGTTGAGTCTGCATAGTTAATATTACTTTAATCAAATAAAGACAATCGAAAAGAATTCAAAATAAGTACTATTTGGCAACGTGGGTAACTAAGAACATGTCTCTGTTAATAAAACAGTCATGTATTATATTCTACAGTATTATAAATCCATCTCAAAAAATAAAAAAAGGTTAAAATGTCCACTGATTTTTAAGAAAACCAATAAAATGAAACAACACATCCTAATTACTAAGTATACACAGCTAATTATTAAGATGAACCAGATAAGAATGAAGCAAATGATTTTAACATAAACCCAATTAATTTTGAAATTATTTAACATATTTTAAATCTAATAGTAAAATATGTAATAAAGTCTAGTAAGGACTCACAGGTATGTATGTAGAGGCGGTGTGCCAGCGCAGGAGTGGCGATAGTGCCGACGAGCTGGTCGGGTCGGCGCGGCTTGCTGATGCAGCACTCTGCTACGTGACCAGCCAGGGGCCCTGCACTTTTTCTACACTGTATTTGTATTTTTATTTGAATAAAGGTTTTATTTTTTATTACTGCTCCCGACTTTGCCCGCTTGAAAGTTTTTCCAGGTTAAAATCTCGGGATAAAAGTGCACTAAAGTCTTCCCCGATCAATGGACTATCTCATAATAAAATAATTGTAAAATTTGAACCAGTAAGGCCAGAGATTAGTGCATTCAAACAAACAACTCTTAAGTTTTATATATTCGAATAGATGCTTCATACATGATGATAGTACCTGGTAAGGGTACAGACTCTCCCTATAAAGTGTACAGGGAAAGTCCGGTATGAAAATAAGCTCAGCAAAATATGGACGAAACTAGTTGTATATCTAACTAATTCTTACGGCTTGCAGGCTTGAGTTTATGCATACAGTTTATGGAAAACTTATATATAATTAAGCTTAAAGTGATATTTCACTTCCATAACCCCAATTTTTGTCAATCAGAACATAGCATGTACAAAAAAAAATTACTCAGAAGAGACTATCTCGCTAACTTGGCTTTAAAAACCGAATATAAAGAGACGCTATAGCCCCATCACACCCAACACTGAAACTCCTGTAAGCCTCGATCAACAGTGACACGCATTGTAATGACTGGAAAAGTCTAACTTGTCTTTAACCCGCAACGAAATCAATCACAAAGTTAAATTAATAGGAGTTGGAAATAAAGTATTGTCCACTTTCCTTCGTGACAAGCTGACAAAACAATGAACTAAAGATAAAATATAAAGAGACAGTACAAAAAACATCTAACAAGAAGTATAGCCACTACCCATCTAGCTAGATATAAGCACTTTATTCTTTCCAGAACTTCCCAGCGGCCAAATTAGATAAAATACGAGTCTTGGAGTGGATCCAAACTTTGCAATCGTAATGTTATCGCCAGTACCTTTAACGAGAACTACTGACCGGTTGGCCTGCAAATGTTCTAAATACTTGGGACAATGGTGCCTCGTAGATTGTTCGCGACGGTTGGCACCAAAACGTGATAAACGGCTGCATTTCACAAATAAGCGATAGTAATTGCACGGCTTTAGCACAGAACTTCGAAATGGGTGAACGGTTTAAAAGGGATATGGGACACACGACAGCTCGTTATCCCAAACAATAAATATGGAATTCATGTTATTTTCAGGACTCATTCAACGCTCAAGTTAGACGGCGCCTGTAAAACGAGAGGCCGCGGGTTCGATCCCCGCACCGAGAGAAATGTTCGTTCTGCCCACAAATATTTCTTTCGGGTCTGGGTGTTTGTGAGACCGAAAAGTTTCTCGTAGTTCTTGATACCCACGACACAAGACTTGATCTTAGTGTGATATCAGGACTATGTATGCGACTGTTGGGTGTTATTTATTTACTTAACAATTTACAATATATATATTTGACTCATTGTTTGAAATATATTTTCATAATATAAACAACAAGCATTTATATTCATGATGTTATTAGATTTAATTATGTATTAATTAATATTATTACTATTGGATTATTAGACATATGTCCAATATAATAAAATATTTAGACAGAAAAACTATTCCTTATTTTTAAACAACAGCATGAAACGCATTCGGTCCCCAAAAGTGCGTAAACCATCTATATCAATAAAATTCAGAGGCCATATTAGCTTTGAAATAAATTATAAGGCACCCATGTGAAAGTTGTTTATTAAAGTACATAAATACTTATAGACAAGTATTCCAGAAACTATTATGAGTGGTACAATCGATGGAGCTCTCCGCCGCTGCAGGGAATCATTTACAAACTTAATGAACTAAATTATTTAAGTGCTCGGTGTTCGGGTTGGTAATCCTTAAACGATCGCCGATTCTGTTTCAAGAAGCTAGATTAGTTATTTTTGAACAATTGTTTATACTTTGATACAAATTAATTTATTGATAAAAACCTTATAAGAAATATAGGGACAAGTCAAACGGAACTATTTTATTTTATTTTATTTTATTTTAACTAAAGATGTGTTGCCAAGTTTCTAAGAATAAGAAGATTCCCATGTCGGTTTGTTTCCACTTAAAAAAACAACAGAATAAAATTGATTTTATTTTAATATAATTTAGGCGACTATAAATTCGTACTAAAAAATTCCGACCAATTTAGGAAACTATTTATTAAGTAGTCAGCTTTCTGCGCCGGATGTTGCAGCTCAATTTATTGAAATCAAATCAGATGAAATATTTCATTCGTGCTTGCTTGCATGTTGGGGATTATTTATATTTGTAAGCTTGAATTGAATTTAAGCTATTCCGGATCCTCCTATTCTTTTATTATATGATTACTTTGCAAGTTGGAGACTGTCACGCCCTCACACCCACCACTGCAACTTCTGTAACACAAGATCAACAGTAGTACGCATTGCAATGACACTGAGCATTGAAAGTTGGCGAGTTTCCTAGAATATCTAACTTGTCTTTAACCCGCAACTAATTCAATCAGAAAGTTAAATTAATAGGATGAGTCGAAAATCAATTATTCTCCACTTTCCTCCTTGACAAAGTGGGTGATAAAACAATGAACTAAAGAAAATAACCTTGCCAAAAAAAAACCTTTACAGCAGAAAAAGCCAGCTGTAAAGCACCACGAATCAAATCATTACGATAAGTAAATGGGACCTATTATGTGAGCTGTTATACGTGATTCCAGTAATAGGTATTGCAAAAATGCCGCAAGCACGGAAATTCTTCGTAGTCTCTACAATGCCGATGTATGTAATATGTATGTAGTAGTATAAAACTCCAGATGATATTTGCATACAATCCAGCAGGGTTTTACGCTCATTTGCCAAAGAAAAAATTCAAAATTTCAGAATTGCACTGTGCGGACTGTTCATATTCGCAATTAGGTGTTGAACATGGGCAAGCCGGCGATTTAAACATTCCCAAAAAAATTATTCGTAAAGCTTCGATGCTTGGTATTATTAAAATGCATGCCATTGTTGATCCTGTCTTGCCTTGCTGTGAAGGGTGTAGAAACTCAGCCGAAACGTTGATCACAAAAACTCAATAATTTATAATTTACTAACCATTATAAATGCCATAAAATTATTGCAATAAAATGACAAATGAACAATGTAATTCACGCTTAGTTTAACAAGTTTATAGCGTGCATTTGCATAAATTATTTGAGTTTTATTGAGCCAAAGTTTCCTTTTATAGCTTGTATGAAATTAACTATTAAGTAGTTGTTTATTTAGGAAAACTTATCATCCTTCTTAGATATCTTCATTCTAAACCTATTAGCAGGAGAACGAAATATTTTTTTCTGCTATAGTATGAATGCAGTAGTACGTAATATGTATTTAATACCAATATTATATGCCATAGCAATTCAGAAGAATTTCTAAGGTAATTTCTATCGTGAGGTAACCTGCATACCATAGCGTTTTGCATGATTTTCTGTGTAAAATTCCGCCAACCCGCACTAGACCAGCGTGGTGGACCATACGGCCCAACTTCTCGCAATCGTACGCTCGATAGTAGAGAATGCCCGTGCCCAGCAGTGGGAATTTTATGTGCTGACAAAGATATATTTAATTAATATAGATAATTACATTTCTTGCAATAATTGTGAGATACTTGTTTATTTATATAAAAATATAAGAAGTCAAAGACATTTTCATTAATATTTATTTTTTTCCAAATTGACTGTTGGGTGTTATTATTATTATAATTATACATACAATATTAATTTGCAAAGCCTAAATAGATAATAGCTTTTGAATTACCCCTATCAGAAGCAAGTAAGGCTTTCGCGCTATCGCAATTGAAAAGACTAAGCCATTGTGATAAGCTATAACCTGAGTCCGAGTGGGATAGGCAGACATATCGAAGCGTTAAATCTAGCGCCAATTACCGCCTAGTTACCGCTGCAGCCGATACCACACAATTACTGTTCTTGTACCGGCTTGGTTAACTTTATTACCCATAATTATGATTTCAGCGAATTTTAATCCACGTTCATTGGAAGCCTGGAGCTGTTGTTAATGAGTTTTGAATTTAACCGCTGTATAGACTATAGTGTGTAATATTCTAGGATCTATTGATTTTCATCTCTACAAAGTATTATGTTTAAATTTATTGGATGCGCAATATACTATGTATTATATTATATACATCTAATGAGGACAATACGTGTAACCATGTGAATAAACATTGAGAAGTGTCTTGCAAGTTACAAGAGTCTCTTTTTCTTTCTCTTATCTCCATCCCATGGTAGACGGTAAAAGATGGCCATGAGCAATACGGCCGCTATTTTTACTTTGATGGAATTTAATTTTTTGTTGTTGTTAGGATTTATTGGTGAACAAAAAATAATAAAACAATAACATAAATAAGAGATCAATACAAAAACATAGCATTACAATTTCGTGCATAAACGCTTCAAACCATGTAAATATTAAATTCCACGTGCTTACTTTGAAGTTCTAAAATACCGCAAATACGAGTATTACAACTTTGAATTTAGTTTCACAAAATTTATTGCATTTGTCTTTTCCGGGGCCAGCCGTGATGGAAAATAACTTCATGTTGTTAATGAAGACTTAATTGTGGACGTATTTACATATCTTATCTTTATTTATATATCTATACTAGCGGCACGGCCCGGCTTCGCCCTGGTGCAAATACTTTTTGAATCTAGTCCAAATCAGATTCATATTATTTTAATTATTAACTGTTTATTACTATACCGCTTTAGCCAGACCGTACCAGAAAATCATGTTAAAACCTCTATGGTATGCAGGTTTCGCGATGATTTCCTTTCACTATTAAAAGAACAAAGACGGAACTATGATGTATCAACGTATCAGGCAATTTATTTACAAGCAATATGAAACGCCACCGACTGGAGCTGGAACAGCGTTTCATATATAATACAAAGAATATTTTAATCTGCCATGTTCACAGTTCGGTCATACGTTGTAGGCAGCTAGTTCTTAATAATTTTATCATGGCGCTTACTGTAATGTATTTCAAAGTGGAAAATGTAAGTGTCAAGTAACAGGCCAGCGGGCTAATGTTGCTAGTTCTCATGTCCAATAAGTAACAAGCTACACGCTGGTAATGAAAGGGGTAATGTCGCTCGTTTGTTTATCTCGCAGCCGCTGTCAGTTACTCGTAACAAACTGTAAACACCATCGGCCTTATTCATAGTTTATAAACCCATTTTAGTCATAGTATGTTTTATCTTCCTCGCTCAAATTGAATTCAAAAGTCGTTCGAAAGAGACAAAACATATAAAAATTAGATTGATGTACAGTCCATGAATAAAACTATGTGCCCAATATGGCCTTACTCTAAATCGAACTCTCGATTGTAGGGTAGGCCTGTGCCTTACAGTGGGACGTATCTATATACGTATACAGATGAATAAAACCCTATAAAGATCTTCCGCTTACGGCATTTTCACGTTATTTTTACGTTTAGTACATTGACACAGTTTTGTAGAGTACAAAATAATATTATTATAGCCTTATTCGGTTAGGGGCAGCAAATATGGGCTGTGAATCGTATGGTCCTGGGTTCTATAAGATGCCTAGGACATGGTTTTTAACGCAGCGTTACAAAGTGGTTGAATGAAGCACCCTAGGACTGAAAAAAACTCGGTGAATTATGAATGGCGCTCTCCTCTCCCATCAGTATTAATGGCGTGAGGTAATATCCATCAACTTCATTTTATTTTACATGCCTAAAAGTGAACTATAAAACTCGAAGTATTACTCGCATAAACAAATCTATGTTTTAACTACACTAATTGATTGATTGTTCGGACATGGTCATGGTCGGTCGGGACAGCAACACATCCATAATTAAAGCATTGTAAATGTTCATGGGTGGCAGTGATCACTTACCATTAGATGACCTGTTTGCTAGTTTGCGGAACATTTATCATATAAAAGAATGTTTCAAAGCAGCAGATTCTCATTTCAAAGCCGTTCACACCTCTTCAGGATCCCAACACATTTATTTTACAACCCCGCTAAAATTGTGATTTCCATGATAAGGTTCAGACTCCAGTTATCGCCATAGTGGATACAAATTCAATCCACCACAAGGGAATCGAACCCATAGTCTCATATTTTTCACCTCATAAGCCCTGTCATAAATTAATAAGGCGATATAAATTATTTTTTTAATTACACAATTAAATTAGTTGGCGACACCTGATCGGGTGTCGTGTTGCCTTGTGAAACATCCATTGCAAGCGTTCCCGGGCTCAAAATCAAACCGCATCGGCACCTTAGGTATAATACCTACCTACCTACTGTAGGTACGGCACATGATAGCCGTGACGTCCATAGTAATACGAGATAGTGCACGCTATTGTGCAATTTTACAATGTAGGTACATGCGAATGCGCTTTGTATGTTGTTTAAGGAAATTATGTCGAAATTAATTTACCTGGTTTGGTATATTTTAGATTTTTAAATATAATTATTAAAAATATAATTTATTAGTATTTTGACCATATTATTCATGGTTCGATTCCAGAGTACCCGATCAATTCTATTTGAGGTGGTCGAAATGTGAAACAGAATTTTCCCCCGTTGCTATGGACCTATACTGATGATAACATTTTAACGTCAAATCTATCACATTAACATACAAATAAGTATGTCTACTTGTTGCAATGTCTACTTGTCCCGCCAACAGCAAAGTAAATGCACTGTTGTATTCTGGTTTGAAGGACATTGTAGCCAGAGTAACTAGATGGCGAGCGAAGTTTTGAATGCCAAGCATTGCTTTGACATTCAAGGTATTGTTTGGTTTTGCTATTGTGCATGAGTGGTCGTAACGCTTAGCATCAGGCGAACGGCATGCTGATCTCGCCATTCATAGCAATAAAAAAACCTATATCCTGACTGATCACAATAACCTAAAAGTAGAAATTACAAAATATAAATAAAAATAAAAGCAGGCGCCCCCTTTATTCTTGCATTGAATTTCGATTACAAGGAATCTACTTTGTGTTCAGTATTCTGTTTGAAATGGATTTTATAAGTGTCCCGGAACTGGAATTTTTCCTCGGCTTGCTCTCTGCACCGTCTCAGGACGGAAATAAGCTGAGCGAACTACTTGGCAACAGCTACAGCAGCCTAACTATATAAATATACAGATACAAATAATATTCCTTTTTTATGTACCTACATAACAACTGAATATTTTTTCTAAAATTGTTAAAAGCATGCACATATGTACCTTGGGAGAGGCCTATATCCAGCAGTGGGCTGGAATGGGCTGATGATGATAATACTGTGTACACCTCCATCAGTTCAACTCAGCACCATCTCGAGGTAGAAGGCAGACAATGCCTCTGGCGCTAAGGCCGTCTATACAAGGTATATCAAGACTGCTACCGAAAACGAAGCCTTCAGACATATTGAAAAAAAAAATAGCATATGGAGACCAATGCAATTCCTAATCCAATGGATGACATTAAACCAACTCACCATGGAGTCGAATGATCTTCCTCACACCCATGGTAGTCGTTTGTACCACGATAAACCACTTTCACCAAAATGTCCATTAAACGACACCCCCTTTACATGAACTGTAGTCTATAGAGGACACACTGCACAAGACTGTACGGTCCTTAATATAACCCAACGAGAAAGCAAACTGCGTAAAGTACCCTACAAAGTTTTTTTTTCTACCCACGTTTTAAAATTTGCCTTAAGACCGTAAATAATGTTGTAAGACCCGACGTCATTCCAAAAATATTTATTGTTAATATACAACAAATTACTAATGAACTGCTCTGATTCAAACCAACTCGTAAATTTTGTAATAATCCCTATATTGTAAACTGGTTTTGAAAAGAGCAACAGTTTCTTGCACGTTCTTCTCTAGTGAAAACTTTTATTGAATTTCTTTAAAAATTTAAAAATCTTTAAAAATTCTTTGAAAATGTCTTTAAAAATTTAATGCAATCATTTTCATTTCAAACGCAAGTTTGCATTGCGGATTCAACGCATATTCGATTTCATGCTGGCAGTACATACCATCGCCAAGACATTTCCTATCGTCGATAAATGGTCTTGACTTTAGATTATAGCACAGACCTTAACATTATGTGCGTTGGAGTCACTTCATATCGGTATATAAAGTACATACTGTGTAAAAACTGCCTCGGTGGCGCAGTGGTCCTACGGTATGACAGCAAAGCTGAGGTTGCCTGGGTTCCAATCCCAGGTCAGGCAAAGTGATATTGGATTTTTCTATTCCTTATATGCCTGCAATTAGTGGCCGATATGGCTATATGCTCGCCCCTTGTCACATCGTGGGGCGGAAATACGAGGCGAAATGTTGGTGTCCTGGTTGTCATCTGCTTACCCATTCTAGGAAAAAGTCGTGAGGATGTGTATTTATGTAGTATAAAAAGTACATAGTTGCAATGCTTATGGTATATGTAAGTATCATTCTGTGATATCCTAACTGTGTGTGGTTTGTTCTTACTGGCAATTTCCTAGCCTTTGCGTGGGTTCGACCTCCCCCGTAATTCCTCCATTCGGATTGATCTTCGGCACCTTGGTGTAATATACTTGAATGTTATGAGAGCCCAAGATTATGTGTGCTTGGCCAAAACAAACCAAGCTCTTATGGACGACTTCGAAATCATTCAAACTGCTGCATAATTATAGTGATCTGGTACTTCTTTATATTACTCTTTTATTTATTTATTTCAAGTCAAATGCAAGTTTATAGTATTTAAACCAAAACACTTACATTCTTAAATGTTCTTAGAGTCCTTTATGTGTTGTGTTTATTATTACCAATAAAATATGTTGAATTTATATTGGTGAAGGGGTAATTTTCGAATTGAATTGTTTGTACTTAAAGTGTTGAATCTGAGGTTACGTTACAATAAAACACATAGTATATCAATCATACAATATGTATTTAATATAAGATACAGTACTTGTGACAGGTGGACAAACCATTTTATTTGAAGAAATCTTAATAATCACTACACATTGAACAAATTTCGTGGTTCCACATTAAATTAACATTCACTATTATTATGCCCAAAATGTGTGATAAAGTAATTGAGGTAGTTTCACCCATTGTCAGTTGGGGTACAAAATTAAAATTATTTTTTTACGGATTTCACCACATAGGGAATAAGCAAATAAGACAACGCATTAAACATTATACTATATATAATTAAATATCTACAAATTGAATATAAGTAGTGCACACTATTAGTAATACACGGCTCCAATAGTTCACTATTGAATTCTCGTCAAACATTTACAATAAAGGAGAACATTCATGTAATAAACGCATAATATAGGAAACATTATGAAAGACAACTCGCGTACACTACCACTAGACTACCCTCTCCTCCCGCACTCCGGCGCGAACCAGATTACAGAACTATGCAGGTAATACTTAACAATAAATACTTAACTATTTACATCCATGAGTCCGCGCGCTTGCGGACAGAGCTTGCTCCTACAGAATAGCGAGTACCGAGCAGTGACGTCACCGCTCCGTCCGCCGCAAGCGAGCTACTTGCACGGTACGAGACACCAGCGCGTCTGCATCGCCGCTGTAATGTGCTTCACGCCTCACAAACTGAACACACGCTCAAGTGTCGAATAAAAATAACATTACATATCCACAGGCCGAGCCGGCATCGACTATTTGTTCCCAGTTGAACACTCAAGGGCACAACTTAAAGATTTTGCATGCGAGTGAGATCGCGTCGAGTAAATACGTACAAAATTATAAACTTAACATTAGGGCCTCCGCCCACTGACATGCAAAACCAAACAAGGGATGTCCACATACACAACGCGATTTGCTGGCAGTGATCAAAAATATATCATCTTTAGCGCTTACTAATACTAATAATGTGTTAATTTTTACTTCCGATATAATTTCGCCCCTCAGACTGAGGTGTTTTATAAAATATCTCTTCTAAATTTACCCTCCGATCTCAAACTATTACTACGCGGTACATTTAGCCCGGTGAATAATCCCATACGTAGCGCTGTCCCCATAGCGAAGTGACACGACATTTGTACTGGAACTATCGCGATAGGCCAGAGTGAACGACGCGATGCGATATAACACGAATTGAGCGAGCTTACTTTATTGTTCACATTGTTCATACACGCATCCTGTAACCAAACACTGTCTATTTGAGATCAAATATTCAAGTCCTTTTTGTTGTACGGATAGAAAAACATAAGTCTCTCTAATTTTGGTGTCGAATTCTACTACATAAAAAAATAATTTATTATAAACAAAAGCGAGCCAATAAAATAATTATGGCACTACTGTCAGTGCTGTAAAATAATTAAACTAAAATTTAAAATTTAATGAATTAAAAAAAGAAACAATAATCAGTACATTGGAAGGGCTCCAAGAGGATGTCTAAAACGGTACTCTGTCCATTACAGCATACGATATCCATAACACACCGACGATCAGGCACCAACATTACTACTAGATCAATTTCCTATTACGTTTCTTTGGGTCTGTGTGTGTAGCAGGACACTATTGCCGTCTCGCTCCGACGTACACTGTGACGCAGTGTGCGAGCGAGACGGCAGCAGCGTGCGCTGCTACGTCACCACCGCCACACAAGTGCCACCGCACGCTTGGCCGTCTATCGTCAAATCCATCAGCCGACGGGTGCACCTATACTCGCCTAAGGCTCCTTCTATATAATACACATACTTCTTTTCACTTTATTACACTAACCGTTTTAAACTACGAAATGAATCTAATAGAATCTCCATATATGAAAAAGCGAAAGTTTGAAAAATGTGGTGTTCTCAATATATTAAGTTAACACCAAGTCCACGCGTAAATTCATCCTAACTTAACACTATAGGCACTAACTAAAAATACTATCGAGATCGTGTGAGCACAGAACACAAATTACATTCCACGTTTTTATCAATTGTAAAATCCCTTAAGTGGCTAAAAAGGCATTTAATCTGACAACATCTGTATAGGGACATCCAAAATGTTCTCTTTTAACATCTAAAACTTGTCTAGAAAACCTATTGACGCTATGAAACTCATTGGCTTGATATTATTGTATTCACCGCACTGTCTCCTACAATATAATCAATATAACGCGCTCAGGCCTCCGACGTTCAATGACGATGCAGTCACGGAAAACTGACCAACATACACATTAAAAACTTCAATACTTTACAACAACATGAACCAACTACTATCGATAATTTCCTACTTAATTTCAATCGACGTCTACTTTCCGTGACTGAGCGTCATTCTCACCACTTTCCAGATGTTTTGCATAACAATAAAACATGGCAGACTTCGCATAGTATTTTTGATATTCGATCAACGTGCCGTGAACATTATCGATAATTTGATATCGATATACAATAGGGTTCCATGTGTATGATAGAATATCAAAAAGTGTCCGGCCTTAACTCATCACTAAGCCCATATCTGTGCTGTGTAAAACGAACGGACAGAAACTACATCATAATATCTCTTTATTCTATTTCACCACCGCTTACATATTGTACATTAACCGTAACACGTAAAAAACACAGCGTCAAACATTTTGTGCGCGGTTATTGGAACAGATTTATCATTAACTATTATTCTCTTATCACAAAACTTTTATTGCTAACAGTACAATCTTCGAGGCTGAAGGTGCGCCGTCGCCGAGTCGACCCGACCGCTCGCCAACACCAATAAACTATCACTTAACCATCTAAAAAAATATTCATCTCGTCATATTTTCAAATACAATAACTGTAATATCTATACGTACATTTAAAACATACCGTCGAATGTCAAGTTAATCGTGTAAATCAGTTGCAATATATTTATATTAAATATCGGTCACAGCAAAAATTGTGAACGAGTCATAATATGTCATTTGATAAAAATTATGTACTCGAAGCGAAATCGGCGATCCACTCGGCGCAAGCGCGGCTTAACATACAAACACGGTTTTGTAAAACTAAACACAACTCCAAAATGGCAGTGACGTTGTCAAAACACATTAAAACACACAGACAGCTGTTGATTCCGCATACAAACACGCAACAAGATTGCTTCGTTATGAACACGACAGACGGCACCCACGATGTCGAATATCAAAATAGTACCTAAACTAAACGCGAGCTCCGCCTTGATATGACTACACGGGTACAACCTGATATAAAGTGAACACTACGTCCTTACTGGTAGTAAATGTGCTTAGGCACTTGGTGAGTCGTCCATACGCTACCAAACCCGGAAGACACCCGACACGTTAACGTGACGCGCACGTGACGAACACGCACGCACTCAACGCGGCCGCGCTCGTACTAGTTCCGCGCCGATATTACTAACAACTAAAAAAATTAAAAGCGCACTAACGCAAATCAAACTACGCTTAACGGAAACGATTTCGTTTTCCTTCTACTATGTACACGTTGGCAGTGATCGATATCGCTGGTCGTGACGTGCCCGGCGGACACTACTAACCGCTAACTTAAAATATATTCAGACTAACTCCGCGCCACTCACCGCTCACCCCGTGCGGAGAATTAAGCTAAATCGCCTATCATATAACACCCCTACCCTCCCGCACCTGCCGTCCTCCCTCCTCTATACATTTCACACTAACTATGTACAGGTTGTTCGCGCCGCGGCGACACGTAGACACGCGTGCACCCGAGGCCCGCTATCATGTAACGTTCAAATATCATTATAAAAAATTAAATCATCAGTCTTGTGTTTTAAAATTTACGCCTGCTGTTCGCCAGCAGTGCTCGCGCCGCGTGGCGGTATCAACAATCTTTGGCGACAATTCCTCTACGACGGACGCTCGAGAATCAACATCTGTCTCGGCCCGTGTTACACGCGCTGCCGAACACATCAATAACTCAAACGTAATGCGTAGCATAACTCTATCCCATCCACTTTGTACACTTTACCGACATTATCGCAATCAATAATTTACACGTGAACAGTAACAGCTGTCCCACTCGATCCTAACTTTGAGTAAAAATATATTTTAATTCACTTTAACGTTGGAATTTTTGATTGGAACGATAATGTCGGTTCCACCTGCACTCGACTAATCGTCGAACACACAAGTCTATCGATAGCGGTGTAACACGAGCCCAACAAATCCAATTATCGTCCGCAGGGCCAGAACACGTTGCCGCCGTAGCGTCGGCCGAGCTTCCTCTTCTTGGCGCCGCTGACCTCGACGCGGGGCGCGGCGTCCTCCTCGCGGTACAGCAGCGGCGTGTTGGTGGCGCTGCAGCCGTTGCGGGACTCGGCCGTCTTCTTCTGCTTGGCGATGAGGTTGTTGAGAAGTCGCGAGGACGTGCAGTGTCGCGCGGGCAGGGTGCGCGGGGCGGGGGCGGCGGGGGCCGGGGCCTGGACCGGCGCGGGGGTGGGGGCGGGCGCGGCGGGCGGCGGGGAGGGCGCGGCGCGGTACGACGCGCAGAACTGCTCGAACAGCAGCACCTTGGTGTTGGCCGGCAGCGACGCGATCTCCACGCGCTTGATGCGCTTCACATCCTTCTCGGGAACCCACTCGTCTTCCAGCCTGCAAGTAAAATCGATATTTGAGCGCTGGAAAACGATCGTGCCACACAGAGGCAGCTGCAAACACACGTTTCATATATATTTTATCGATATTTTTTATCGATACACTGCATCTGAAAGGGAAGGGTTTAGTACACTAATTTTGATTCCCTTAATTGCCAATTAGTCTTTTCATAACGTGTTTGCAGCGTGTGTCGGGTTGCAATCCCACTATGAATATAGAAAAAACTATGTAAATCATGCTAGTCTAAAAGCTTATACTGTGTAAATTGCTTTCTGAAATTATGAAGATGTTAGTACTTTTTAGGGGTGAACTTGAACGGATGAATATGCCAATGTTACGCCGAAACCAAATTAACGCTTGGGATTTGCAACCCAGTGAGATGCCAGCAAATTATAAAATATTGAAACGAACAT
The DNA here is from genome assembly GCA_023078785.2 of Hyles euphorbiae. Taxonomy (NCBI): domain Eukaryota; kingdom Metazoa; phylum Arthropoda; class Insecta; order Lepidoptera; family Sphingidae; genus Hyles; species Hyles euphorbiae. Next base: position 3,448,740 of record CM041041.1, on the reverse strand, counting down.
TGATTTTGTTTTTGAAATATTCTTGCACTAAAATGAAAGAAATGTTGGAACTAAGTAAATTAACATAATTAAGAAGGAAATCGGGAACGGCAAAAAAAAATAGATATTTGCCAATCAAAGTACAGTCCAAAAGAATGATAAATGTACAGTGGCGGACATATTATAAGTACGCTTTTTTATCAACCTAAATTAATTTGATAACTATGTCAAAGGTTAATTCATACGCATTTGTGTTAGAACTGTTAGGGATTACTGTCAAATATTTAAGTAAAATTTATTTCAACATTATTTTTTTCCAAGTAAATATGAGTAGAATACTTAATCGTCCACTAACCTACATATGTTTATTTAAATATTTTAATAAACGAGAGAAAGACATGTAAATCACAGGAGAAAGACATGGCAAGCCATCTCAATTATTGGAATTGCTGGCAGATACAAACTGGTGTAATTTCTAGAAATTTTCACGATTATATGACCACCACTGTATATTTAATGGTTTTTTACAAATCACATTGAAATTTGAGAACAATTTCGAATTTATCGATATGCTAGCAACTTTAATGTGGATTAAAACTCTGTGTGGCACATTTTTAAAGGCAACAGATAGCATGCTAAGCGTGAACATTAACGAGGACCAAATGCATACCTTTTTAAAAATGTGCCAATACATTAATTTTGCCAGAGGAGCGAAATAAAAACTACTAGGAGCGAATACATTAAGTAAAATCCCATTTAAAATTGAAAACAAAACAACTCTTTCGTGGTATGATTTAGATTTGGTACAAAAATACTGTACCTAGTGATGCACACTGTCGATATCGATGTCGACGAATCGACTTGTGCACCACTATTAAATGCATGTTGATCCTCTTTTAAAATAACAAAAAGAGGCTAATGGATAGACAACATGCACTATTTATGAGCGTATGATTGATAAAGCCACGTTTGTTTCAAAACTATAAAAATATCGATATCTATAACACTAACATAATAGTGATGTTCCAAATAATTTGTGATTATTATACACTTATTTAACTTGTATTGTTATATTTGACGTTTCATAAATTTGTGTAATTGATTATGTTATTTTACAACAACTATTGACGTTATGATTTATTTATCGAAATTTCAAAGACAAACGATGTGACTAAAATCGTAAAATCGTATCAAAAAATATTAACATTTAAAGAATATCTTCATATTGAGAAATACATGTGTCTATTATGAATTAAATGTATGGCTACTATAAAAATCTATTTAATGTACAATATATTAAAATTATCTTATCGAACCATACATAAATGTAATTTTCAACCAACATAAAACAAACATTAGTTGTCATATAAGTGTATAATAAATCACAAGTACAAAACACGTAGGCGAATCACCCACCTGGGGTTACCTGTTCACAATACATTAATCTAAACGCGACATAATCCGAGCTGTTGAACAGATCAAAGTCCAATTATTATTCAATTTATTTCATCATAGCTCCTTCAGATATTATGTCAAGACGTAGAGCCGTTACTATCAAATTATTTTGTATCGATAGTACTAAATAAGTTTATATTATAGAACCAGACGAAGTGATCTGAGATCCTTTTAAAGGACTATAGTTTCTAAGGTCAGAAATACCTTTGAAAATATAGATTTTCAAAGGTATTTCAAATTATAGAATTTAAGTTGTTAATACTAGGTTTAAGAACGTTTAATTATTTAATATTAAAATTGTAATTTTTAATATTAGTTTCGATACGTTTTCATCCTGTGGGGTTTCAGGAAATCCGGATAATTTTCAAGAATAAGATTGGTGAAAATGTTGAATGAAAACAATTATTACAGTCCCCACGATATATCCGTGTCCACAAAATGGGCTTATTTATTGTTCGGGAAGGCACTCCAAATCTCTCACTATTTTACTCCAAAATAAACGCTTACCTGAAACATCAATAAGTGACGTTATAATAAATTCTTACAAATGTAACCTAATCTGCCCTAATACCATTAATTACTTTCTATTTATATAGGATAGATGCGAACCTAAAACGAAATCAGGTGTTGGTGTTAGTGATTAAAGGCACAATGCAATCTAAAATTTTGAAAAAATATACTGATATGTTTTTTTTTTGGAGCAATTGATATTACTATTTTCGGTTTGAAAAATCTCGTATTAAATCTGGATAAAACATTTTATACCCGGTATGTGAACAGGCTCGCCTGTTACCACATATTTTGCAGGTATGAAAGTTAGTTCAGCCAAGATTACTTCCCTGGTGATTCAGGCCTGAACAATATATTCATTCATCATTGAGCATTTTTTCGAACTTAAATTAAGTTGGGTATTAGAGTACTAGGTATTAGCTGAGTATTTGTTGACAATAGCAATACCAAACAACATCATTAAAATACAAAAAAATGCTCGGCATTCTACTACAGTCGCCATCATAAGGCATTTTAAATATAATTATTTCCAGTAATTACTCTGGTTACAATGCCTTCCAAACTAAAACAAAACAGTGCATTTAAATTGCACAGCTTGCTGCATTGACAGCCTCCATGGCGTAATAGGTTAAACAATACCTGTGCTTCACACATATTAGTTTCGGGTTTGGGTGTTTGTGAGACCGAAAAGTCTTTATTAGTTCCTGATAAACACGACACATAATTCCATCAAAGTGTGGGGTTGAGGCATATATGTGACTGTTGGGTGTTTTCATTTACTGTTGTTGAGATCGCTTTGTATTTGGGGCTTAATAATAGCGAGCAATACACTAGGTATATAATATACTGCCACGCCACAAGACTCGATCTTAGTGTGGGGTTCAGGTATGTATGTGACTGTTGGGTGAATTTATTTAGTGATCGCTTTGTATGTGGAGCTAAATGATGTCGAACAATATACTGGGTAATTTTCCTGATAACCAAGACACAAGACTCGATCTTAGTAATCCTAGTGTGGGGTCAGGTATGTATGTAACTGTTGTGTGTATTTATTTACTATTATTATTGGTATCGCTTTGTATGTGCGGTTAAATCCTGTCGAGACCTATATATGTGACTTCTGGGCGTACTTATTAATTTATTATTATTATTGCGATCGCTTTATATGTGGGGCTAAATGATGTAGAGACCGGTGTATATGACTGTTGCATTTTTTTATTTTATTTGCTGTTATTATTGCGATCATTTTGTATGTGGGGCTAAATCATGTCGAGACCTATGTATGTGATTGTTGTGTGAATTAATTTCCTATTGTCATTCTGATCGCTTTGTATATCAACCAATATACTAAACAACTCATAATACTAACACATGAGGCGGGTAGTAAGTAAGCAGCGCCTCCCTGCGTCTCTCCGCCGCGTTGTATCTGGTGGCGGCGAGCGCGGCGTGCAGCGTGAGCGTGTGCCGGCCGGGGGGCTCGCGCAGGGGGCACGCGCCGCCCAGCCGCCAGCGAGTGCAGCGCAGTAGCCGCCACGAGAGACCCTCCATCATGCCCGCGTCGAAGAAATCGAACATGCGCGCTGAAAATACACAATACATAAACATTGCATTAAAATATATATTAATATAACGCCATCTAGTATCTATCTACCATATTGATCATATCAGCCACAGGAAGTCCACTGCTGAACATAGGCCTCCCCCAAGGATCTCCACAATGACCTGTTGGAAGCGGCCTACATCGAACGACTTCCTGCAACCTTAGCCATAATGCAGTATTGATAATTACTACATTTATTATTTGCTTGTCCTGTGCATTTTATTGTGTGTGAAATATACTCAAATAAATATAGTCTTTGTTGAAAACTCTACCAACAGACAACCTTTGGATGGACTGGAATTAATAAGAGGAAACCGAAAGTAGTGATAAAAAGAAATGAATGACTACCACGTACAACTAATAAATACACGTAGATACAAATGCTACCAGGCCGGTATGAAAACGAAAAGCCTCTCGTTGGTCCTGATGCTAAATCTTAATTTGGAAACAAGACTATGCATAACAATTAAGTGTATTTTTAGATTTTGCTTTAGTATCCATATTTTCTATGTATTATATGATTTATTCCACTCAATTTGCTACAATCCGACCGATGCCATTGTTCTCTCCTCTGTTCAAATCATCATCACCATCGGCCTATTCCAGTCCACTGTTGAAAAGAGGCTTCTTCCAATAAGTTCCATTTCATCTTATCTACAGTTTTAATATTCCAATAGAATGGGATCACTCACCAGACCACGGCTGCCTTCGGTATCTAAGCTTCTTGCCATTCCTCCGGATGAGCTTAGAGCCCGTCTCAGTGGTCTTCTTGCCGCCGTTGGTGTTGGGCGCCGCCTCATTGAAGTGATTGTTCACGTGCCGTTCCAGCAAAGTCTGAAATCACATATACCTTCATCAGAACTAGGCCACCAAGAGAGACGTTCCCGTAACGATCATCAATTTCCCAATTTCTATTGAAAAGTTACGCGATACTCGATAACTTCTCAATATAAAATATTGTATTTTTATGACGCACTGATATTATTTAGATAACACTGAGATGAGCAAATGGGGTTACAAAAACGCGCCCCTCTTTTTAAGAAAATTTGGAAGATAAACACCAGGAATGTAAAATCGTTATCGAATGGGAAATATTCAATCGTAACGCTTTTTAATCCTAGAACAGTACTTGTTTTGCATCACGTCCCCGATGCCACACAGTCCACGTCCCTCGCGTAGTGGTAACGAACCAAAAGCACTTTTAAAATAACTCTTTATTGATCAAAAACAAAATGATAAGAGTAGTTGATGGTGCTGTGTGGTGGTATTAGAGTTGGTAAAAGTTGGGTCATCTTCTTCTGTACCTTATGGAAAGAAAACATTGCACGAGTGAATTGGTAACGGAATTATGGCTGAAGAATTGTCTACTTTGATGAAATGATGCAGTCGTCAATTGAAGACAATTCCAAAATGTATGATATCAACTGGTATATTGATCCAAAGAAGGATCTTTGAAAATCAAAGCGTAAGAAGATAATAAAACATCCAATCTCTGACGATTGTCGATTGTACTACTGATGAAATCACATACATTACGATAAATTTAGACCGTAGAAAATAGCATATTGCGAAAGAAAACAATAAAGTAAAAAAATAAGGTAAGACAAAATGTCGATGACGATTTATGAGCCATTTGTAATTAGACTTGAAATAAATATTTGACGACTAAACCTGTTACTTATAATTTTGAAACAACCAATCCTGGATTTATTACCAATATTTGATCCCTTTTATATTAAACATGGCATATAGAAAATATGCATGGAAACAAAATAAACAAAATGAAATAAAGAAGACAATACTCTAGCTGATGTCGACGACCATTTAACTTAATTAAGTTTAAGCCTTATCTTATCATACGTATCTGAACAACATCTGATGCTGTAAAGGAATAACATAATTAAAACAATGTGTACCTTACCAACAAACTAGGAAGTAAAACTACAGTAGCATACAAAAGCTGGAACAACTAAAAATTTCCAAACAACGATGCCAATTATGTTACAAAATTAGCGAACGATATTGCTACTGAAGTTTCAATTCTGCGGCAAAGCTTGGTTCCATCGACTACAAATCGAAGTAATCAAGCTAAGTGGATAGTAGACAGCCTGCGATGGATAATGTTTAAAAACGCCAAGGAACGTAATTGTACCTGAGTGCTAAACCGACGCTCGCAGCCATCGACGATGCACTTGAAGGGCTTGTTCCCGCCGTGAGACAGCGCGTGCCGCTCGAGCCACAGTCGCGAGCACGACGGCTTGCCGCGCACTTTACACTGCTCCCAGAGGCACACGTAGTTCTCCTTGCCGGCCTGCGTCTCAACGTGGGCAGTCTGGAAATGTAAAATCATGAATCAATATATATTTCTGGATTATTAGATGAAAAATTAATAAAAGTGAAAGGCAATGAGGCAGAATTGATAAAGATATGTCATAAGAAATTAAAAAAAAACTTGAAACTAATTCTATTTAACCTTGTTCAATGATGATTTATGTTAAGAATTGGGCAGGCCACCATAGTTTACTTATATAACTTTTAGCTGCTTGTAGTCAAGTAAACTGTAATCATATTAGTGACAAGGTATTTTGAATAATGAACTCACCTGTAAATGCTCTAAGAGATCAGGATCGCTATCGAACTCCTTCTTGCAGTTCTCCCACAGGCATACGGTGACTGTGGTGGTGGTGTCGGTGCTCGTCGTTCTCTGGTCACTGTCGGCCTTCGTCGCGCTCTTCGGCGGAAACCGTAGCGTCTTCGGTTGCTTCAGTATCGGGCTCTTCTGGCTCTGCACCTCCACCGAACACACACTCACGCTGAGCGATAGCGTCGAGTCCTCGTCGCATTCTTTACTCGTCTGCGAGTCACTCGGCGAGTCTATTGACTTGTCAGTACCTATGCCCGATTCTGACTCTGTCGTCGTACTGCAAAAGTTCGTCTCTATCACAGCGTTATGCACGTTCGATGAAACATCCTTTAGAACGGTTATTTGCGTGAATATGGTTTCCTCTCGCCTCGCGACTTCTTCCACTTTCCTCAGCTCCCCGACCGCACTATCCTTTCTCGATTCTTCTTTGTTCTCTACATTTTTCTGTTCCTTAATTTTACCTGACGCTAAATCTTCTAATTTATCTGTTAAACTACTTACTTGTGCGAAAGGCCTCGTGTTCATCTTATTAACTTCTAATGGAACAATATTATTGTTAACATTCTTAGATAGCCAAGGTATATCACACTTTGGATTCCTCGTTTCGGCCATCTCCGGCTCCTTGACCGTACTGCTCGGTGGATCCGTACCCTGTATGGGGTTGTCGGGCGGTTTCACCGGCGCGATGGGTATACTACTCGTGTGCAGCGCTTGGGTTGCAAAGTTCGCCAATACGGGAGGCGGATGGTTGACTATAGGATTTGAGCATGACGTTTGCGAGGAAGACGCAGTGTTGGTTCCCGAGTAACTCCAGGTTTCCTTCACGTTTATATTTGGCACTGATGTGACAATAAAACCCGGTTGCGGCACGAAAACTGGATGGCTAAGATTAACAGTGTAATTAGGTTTTGATTGAACTGTCACTCCGACAGTCTGTAAGCCAGCAACGTTCTTATTCATCACCGGAATCGACTGACTCGTGACTGGTGCAGCTTTATTCACATTCGTATATGTTGATGTCATGGTATTAGCGAGTTTTAACAACGTTCCTCCGTTAATGAGGATTTGCGCTGCCTGTTGATTCTGTAGGTGATCTTGTCTCTGTGCCGTCAATTGCGGCGATTGAGGAAGAACAAAATTCGGTACTTTTGCCATTAGATTAGGTATTTGAACGACCGTTCCATTTATATTCTGCATTAGAGGAAAAACTAACTGGCCACTCAACTTTGTTGGACTTGACACACTGACGTTAGTCCGATTGAAAGGTGTCATATTGTTTTGTTGTCCTAGAGTTTGCGTGGGTAAACCGTTTTGTGGTATTCTCAATGTAGTTAGCATCACATTTTGAGGTACAGCAACAAACGAAGGTATATTATTTGACGGCACTGTGCCACTACAGGGCTGTGGTATGTTAATTTGGTGACAGTTCTGAAGGTTAGTTACAGGTACATTTAAATTGCCTAAACTTCCATTCACCGTCATCGACATTTGTCGAACTCCGTTGGGAATGTTGATTTTCTGCGCGGAATTAACATCGGTCCCGTTCGGTTTTATTGGAGAACTTTGAATGGAGTTAACACAGTTCTGTTGTTGAAGTTGAACTTGTTTCAGATTGTTCGCTTTCGACCACGTCAGGTTTTTACTGTTCGCGATGCACGCAGATGATTTGCGATTCGTTCTTTTAGCCGGCATAGAATTTTTTTTGGACGCCTCTTTTTTAGCCGATACCGGTTTCGCAGAGATTGGATTTAAACTGAGATTGTTTGATCCGCAGGTGACTCCATTCATTCTACTGTCTAGTTTGGTCGTTGAACTCACGATACCATTAACTCTGACAGATTCCGGTTTGGGAGTGGATGGTTTTTTAGGTGATTGACAAACAGAAGACGCAGGTGCTATCCTCATGTTGTGCATCTCGCTTGAAGCTGGTATTGGAACTTTGCGCTTAGTGGGTTCCGCGATCTTTCTGTGAATCGGCATAATACAATTGGCGGATGGGTCTGGTGTAGTTTTTGTTTCGAGAGCGTGTTTCTTGCCGTCTACCAGCCCGTTCAGAAGCCCGCCCGATGGCTTCTCTTTGCAAAGTGTATCCGAAAAGTGTCGCACTTCAACAAAACCGTTCATCGTCGTGTGCATCCTGTCACTGTTGTCCTTGGTCCTACCGAAATCAACGATACCGTTTGCGTTCGTACTGGACGTGGATTTGCCGAGCTCGGCCGGTTTCGTCACATCCGCGACGCCGTTCACGGCCGACACAGAAGGTCTACGCGTAGGATCCGCCTGTTTTCTCACATCCATTAACACTTTAGGGCTGAGCGTCTGCGATAAATAGGAAATATATTTCTCCAAATCGTGCGTGACGCCGTTTTTGGGTAGGCACTTTCTCTTGTTGTCATCGTTGGCGTTGGCGGTGGTGTCCCGCTTGAGTCCGTTCTGCGGCTTCATCTTGTGGTTGAAATACTCGGTGATGCGGCGATGCGCGAGCGGGTTGGGGCGGCGGACGGGCGCCGGTTGGGCCGCGAGGCGTCGCGGAGCCGGCGGCGCCGGGTCACTCGCCCACGGCGGCATGCGCGCTCCCGCGCCCTCTTCTGCGGTGCTGCACGACGACTCGGGGCTGCGCGGCGAGCGCGGCTCCGTGATGTCGCTACCGCTGCAGCCGCCGCTCTCCGTCGGACTCAACACCGCCACGCCGCTGAAACAACACGTGCACACCATTACATATCGCTCGTCGGCAAGCTTCACATCCGGAGTTTAACAACAAATCAGCTGTTGGATAGTTGGGATCGATCGCGTACGCGAGCCCAGAGAGGCGGCGAGGAGCGAGAGGGAGGGTGCGAGCGCTCGTCGTCGCGGCTCGCGAGCGACGACGCAAGGTGCAATGCCCCGCGGTCCAGTGCAGTGACGCAACGAGACTGCACTGACCGAACGACCGTCCGGAGCGAACACACACATTGTTATTTTCGGCCTCGTGACATTCATCGCACGTAGGCCCGACGCGGCCGCACGGCTCCGCCGCTGCGCTGCACACTGCGACCCACCGACACTACTAACCATTTTACTCATTGTAACGCGTTCGGAAACTCGGATATTTTTTTTGTTATTTAAGCGCGCTTATACATTCACGGCGGGGACGTTGCCGGTGGTACGTATCAATCATACGTGCCTCGAGTCGACGTCTACGTGACGTTATTCCACTTACAAAGTGAAACGGCTGGTTATTTACCCGAGTGAGGCGAGTCTCGTTTCTCATGTGAAATGTTTATTCTGGGGGCATCCTCTCGCGTAACACGTTTTAGAGGCTTTTGTGGGTCGAGATCTACAGGTAACGTCGGATAACACAATTGAGAGACGCGGCCGCGGTGTGTGCGATTATGAGCTTTGTGGTCATACCGGCGGGAGTGGGAGTTAGTTTAGTGGCGGGCGCGAGGGTTAGGGTGGGCGGCGGGTGGAGGTGGTGTCGCGTATCAAGGGTGCACCCTCGCCCTTTGTGAAGCCACATCGCTCGTGACTGGGGTTGCATTTCTCCACCGTCTTCGCACGTCGCAGGGAGCTTTGTCCGTAATTGACCCAATTTTATAAGAAGTTTTTTCGCTGAAGAATTCAGTTTAAGGTGAGGGGATTTTAATTTGATATCGAACGTCATTAAGTCCATTGAAGTTTTAATTGGTGAAGTGATTCTCAGGGAACAAAGATTTAACGTTCGCTTTAGAGGTAAAATATCAAAAGGTAATAACGCGGCTTTAACGAAGTGGAAACGCGAATGGATCTTATATAATGAGTATTTAATTGATTTATTGCTGAAGCTTGACAAAGCGATTCATTAACTATGACGGAACGAGAGCATGGCGCTTGAATAATGTAGATACGTCATCCGTCGGCGTGAAGTGAAACAAAGATGCCAGATGGATTTTTTGCGAATTGTCGAAAGCAAAAGTGGCGTTTTGGGTGTGCGGAGCGGTGCGGCGCTGTGCCGCGTATGTAGGTGAGGCGCAGTCGGTGTCGAGGCAAGGTCGCCCGCGCCGATTTCGGTCGTTCACCCGCGCCGCGCCGATGCCGCATCGGAATCTAATAATTTCGCTTTGACATTCCGACTCGCGGATCATGAGAGTTTTTGTTTGTTGCGTAAATTGCGCTTTTGTGTCTGTGTCTATTTTTGTTATATTTAATCGCGTGTGTTATGAAATTAATTTCCGCGTAAATTCTCGCACAACGGCGATGTTAAAATAACTCTCTTTGTGACAATTGCTTTTTGGCACAGAAAACTTAACATGTTTTATATTGGATAAAGACACACAAATAAATACAAAATCTAACTTCTATTATTATTTCTTAACATGATTTCCTAGTTAAAATTTAAAATTACCTCAGTAAAACACTCGATGCATAATATTTTACCGTACATACGTTTTATTATTTTACCGTACCGTAATATAACATTGTTTATATGTTCGTTTATAGTTTATAGTTCATTATGAATGTGCAGCGGCGTGTACTTATGCTAATTAAGTTTGATACAAAATTTCATTGTCTGGTGCCTGTGGCGTGTTACTGCTTTAATTAAAATGCTTCAAACGTGTGCTTCAACGATGAAATCGATTTTAAAGTTATCTTATGTACATGAGATAGATATAAGGCCATTTCCTATTGATTCTGGTTAATTTTGTAGTTTAAGGACATGAAATATACGCCATGTGATTGATGGATAGCGCTGCATATCTTCAATCAATCAATTAATATTTAATGCACTTCACTTAAAGATTGTCTGGACAAGATGGTTTCTAGCAGAAATCTTTTTTCAACAAAATTCGGCATATAAGAAAAATGCAACGAGTGCACTCTTTCTCTGGTGTCTTAGTTAGGTTATGGACTTACAACCTTATTTTTAAACAGTTTTAAAACCTATTTTAACCATCATATATCATATGTTTTGTCTTTTTCCAACAACAATTTAATTCGAAAATTGAGCGAAGACAGAACATCGGATAACTAAAATAGGTTTATCAACTGATAATGAATAAGGTCGTTACTTGAGGCTAAATATTCGGTGAGGCATAACTATATCATCCGGCGAGAGTTAGCCGTCTCTAGTTGGTGAATTATCTATCTATTGCACTGAACTTACCATCAAATCGATTATAATCGTTTTGTCGAACCAGTACGAGTCGCCAATCACTTAATTGCTCTATCTGGAAATCGAATACACTGGGAATTCCTGCATCGCAATTCAGTGTATGCACGGCAAAGCTAACGAGACGATTAAATACATTATTACAAAATTGTACCGTTTATAAGTTTCAGTGTTTAATGCCCAAGTCGTGAATGCGATCATGCGGTATTTTACTAGTTTGGAAGTGACCTCTACGTACGAACAAAAACAATTTGTTTTTACACACTGCGCGCGCGTCATAAGTATAAAGAACTTTTTGTATAAATCAAGTGACGTGATAAATTATATGAACTATAAAAAACACTATAAAAATGTAAAGCAAAGTTTTAAAAACTGTATAAATATTACAGCGGGTGAGTTAAGAAAAATAGTCAAGGTCTATATTTCAGACAAAATAGCGCTAGCAGCTCTTGATGTTGCCAAGGAGGATATAATCCTCCTCGACGATCCTCGAGCCTCGGCTTGAAAACGTTAAAGATGGAAAAAATATTAATATTGTGTTCCATGCAAATTTTGTAATATTTAAAATAAACTCGCAGTAATACGATTGTTTGGGTTGAAAAAGTGTTTTTATTTTATTTTTCACCGTCCAAAAGGTCGTGGGCTAACAATCAGAGTTGAACTATGATCGTCGATGGAGCGTGACCAGGGGCGCATCGAGTGCAGCGATGGTATCGGGGGGCAAATTAACGCGGCGTGCGCGAGCGGCAGACGAACGTAGCGTGTCGCCCTCTGCGCCTGGCGGACGCTGTCAACGAACTCGGTGCATCGTGCCTTACGCTGGTAATGACTCCGCACTTTATTAATTATCGCATTTGGGTAAATACATTAGTATGTGTCAGATATAACCGTACATTTACAGGTTTAAGATTTAACTGATATTATTGAAATTAAATAGAACAGTAACCGTTATCATAACAATGCGGTAACCTAAGCTCTAACGTTACTTACATCATGTTTGAAAAGACCAGTGACTGGTAAAAGAAGAGGAATATTAATTGAATTCTGAGTTACATACTTATATGTTTATTATTTGTCATTTAAATTGTCATACTAGTCCTAAAACCCAACTAAAAACATATTACAAAATACAACTTCTCTAAAGCTACTAAACTACATAAAAACAAATTAAAGCGACTTAAATCCGAATCGTAAAATGTCTACAGAATTGAAAACTTTGCAAGGAACAAATAACACAAAGTTCTCCGTCCTAAACGGAGACCCATAAATATAAGTTGCGAGGAGGCAATGTCCCTGGAGCGTCGGTCGTCGTTCCTAAATTCGTGCCGTTGTCGCGCTCAACTACGGAAGGTGGCGTGTTCAGTGTTTTCTCGGAAATGTCGCGCGGCGTCAATGCTAATTGTTCTGGGAAATTACTATGCAATACTATGCCGCTAATTACGTAACGGCCGCTATGGATAATTACTGTTTGCTTCGCAACCTTTTGTTGTTTTACTATTTTAACAACTACTTTTAAATCATTACTTTAATGTTCATGCGAATTGTTTTATAGGGTTTAAAAACTTAATGTTTATTTAATTATTTTATTTGTAAATATTACTTATAAGCCGAAGAGAAATTTTAAAAAAATGCACACCTTTAATGAAACATCAACAAAGTCTTCCCAATAAAAATTGACAACATTAATCTATGCATTTGATATTTCTCAAAATCTAAATAAATGCATGCATTAAAACAATACTAAAACATCAATCTACTCAGTAAATTTTAACATCGTGGGAATCGTCTGCTATTAGATACTTTCGTGATTGCATTCAACGGAAGCATCTGCCGAGCCCTTTTTAAAATCTCTTTCCGATAGCTCGGTGTGTAATTATAGAACAAAAACATGAGATGCAGTAGATCCCGTCACGCGATGCGACGCACTGCGCGCCGCGTAATGAGTGGGCGTACAAAAGCACAAATGGATACGACTGCCACTAAAATTGCGCTTGCACAGTCTCTCTTGCTTCCTATCCTCGACTATGCCGACATCAGCTATCTCGATCTTACCGAGGCCCAGCTAGACAAACTTGAGCGCCTTCAAAATTTTTGCATTAGGTTTATATTTGGACTTCGTAAATATGACCATGTTTCCGAATTCCGTACTAAGCTCAAGTGGCTTCCTATACGACATCGCCGGAATGTTCATATTCTGTCTCTTCTCTACAGTATTCTGTTTAATCCCTCGGCTCCGCGCTATCTTCTGGAACGTTTTAGTTTCCTCCATACTGCAAATTCTCATTCCCTTAGGTCGTCAGAGAATCTGATGTTGAAGTTTCCGCCACACAAGACATCGTTCTACGATCGCTCCTTTACCGTGGAGGCAGTGCGTTTGTGGAATGCGTTGCCTCTCAATATAAAACGGTCGCCCTCATTGGAAACTTTTAAAACGAGGGTGAAAGCACACTTTCTGGCAAGCTAAAACTGTGTCCATACTTGACTATTAATATGTATTTATATATTTATTTTTATTATATTATATGTATTCTGTATTTTAATAATGCATCGTCTTTTTTTTTTTTTTGTGGTATATGTATTTATGTATTGTTTATGTAAGTTTATCTTATAGTATTATAATAGCACCGCCCATGGTAACCACTTTCTCCTCTTCTTGCACGGTTGTCTGGAAGAGATCGCTCTTAGCGATAAGACCGCCGTTTTAAAACACTTTGTTTTCTCGATTAAAATATTTTTATTTTTATTCTTGTAAAAATATTTTTTTTTGTGGTGTTTTAAATAAAGAGTTTATTATTATTACGTCGGACGCACATGACGGGCCTGCCCCCCGCACGACCCACGAGGGGACGCATTGATTACACACCCCTCAATTGAGAGATTTGGTGTAATAACTACGTGGCAAATTTTATCAAGGGTGCACTATGAAGTGGCAAAATTGGGCCGCTTTTGTCTCGTTACAGTCCATTCTGTTACAAATTTTTATTCTCACGGTATAAGAACGTTGATTAGAGTAAGTTTTATACAGTTTTATTAGACGTTGATTTGAATCTATTATTAATTCATTGTTTTAACGGTTTTTAACATACCATCACTTTATCGATGTCAGGATTAAAGAAAATTCTAGATTCCTTTTTTATGATACTTCGTATACTCAGAATTTTCAACAACAAAAAAATTCACACGAGTTAAAAATAAGTAAGTAATACTAAGCTTTAAATTCGCATTATATCAAATAAATGCAGTTATAAAAATTTGAACACGGCAAAATTACGCTTTGTTTTACACGCAACATTATGAAAGACCCATAATATTATTAAAAATCTAATTTGAAAAAAAAAACATAAATAAAAAAAGATTCGCTCAAATGCAATCAGTGGTGTTTTCTTCATGCTCCGGCGACGCGAAATGCAATATTATATGGCTGAGCGCTGGAAAGTGATCGTGGCGCGAGGGTGCCTCTTTCTGGGGGTTTTAAATCCTTGTCAAATTCGCCCGGGGGTCCCAAGGAACCCCGCGGCGCGCATATGTGCCCTGCCTGCAGCCTTCTCTTTATTTTTATTTTGGGAATCTCAACTTGTGTTTATATGAGATTGTTACGATATCAAGATTGTGAGCGAGCGATTCGAGCTTTCACTACCAGACACAAAACGAAATCTAATATGGTGAAGCCTGGATGAATAATACTTTTACGTAAGTTAGACCAGAAAGATAACGCTATAAATTAGTTGAATCTTTTTCGGTAAAATAAAAACAAAACGCAAATCTGTATATTCATAAAATACATCATAGTCCAATTTTAAAACACTTTAATTAATTTAAAACGCTTCAAAGTATATGTAATTTATTTCGAGCCATGATAGTAGGAGGGACGATGACCTAAACACGTGTTGTAAATTTGACCTCCCTTGACACACGCCACGCCGTGAACTACATACGAGTACGAATGCACATAACCCAATATATAATTCACAATGCCGGCGACGCGACGTATCGTAAGGAAAGTGAATCCATTCAGCGCAGCGCAAGACAATTATCAATTTATAGATGGGGAACAATACAAGGTGGACGATCGGTGGTCGCGCGCTGCAGCGGCCGGACTGGTTCCGAGCCGGCCGCGGCCGTGGCGTCACAGCCGTTATGTCACACGTATTTACGTCATTACTCTTTACCCATACATTTGCGGACTGAAAGGAAGTCGTGTCGCGTGAGAATCGTGTCACCGACGGGCCGGGGGGACGCGCACCCCCCGTTCGTTTACTATATTACCTCCCCGCGTCACCCTCGCGATTATTATGCTAAGTGTCGCCGGCGCGGGGTGAATTTTTCGCGCATCTGCTATTTATTTACGCGTTTTATATTCATGGGATTGCGTGGTTGTCGGCACAGTTCATTAGGCGGTGTTACAAGGTTGTGGTGCGTTGTCGCGGCGCTTAGGTCCTTACGTGTTCGCGCCGCGGCTAGATGGAAATAGGTTACCGGGCGCACCCCGCGTGACGCCCCGAACGCAGTTCAATTGATTTCGACGGCGCAGTTTATACAAACTGTTTTTAACTTTATTTTCATGGCCGCATGTACAAAAGGAACAGCGCGGATGTTGTTACGGCCGCGTCGATATTTTTCTTTTGATGATAAAAATGTTTAAAAGCATACTACGTCAATAATACTATAAACAAAACATGACACGTGAATAAATATACATAGAGTACATTCGGAGTCATTTACCTGGTAATATGTGACTTGTGAGTTACATAAAAACATTTTTTTATTATTATAACTCATATCAGCGACTTACAAAACTTTTAATGGAAGGCTATTTTTTCGAATTGCATGTATAAATAAAAATAACTGTTACTACTGTATATTTATATTTTGCAGACAATATAGCCGTTTCGAAGACCCCGAAAGTAGTGTCTCAGTCTAATTAGCATAATAAGTACTTTAAGAGGCCAGGATTTCAAAGCAGGAAGACAACACAACGTTAATCTACATTAAATAATATAGTCACCGAAGCCACTAATAAAAAAATAACTATATCGTAACAAAAATAGATTTTTCAACCGCAACCGCAGACCGCAGTAATGCTAGAAAAAGCTGCGTGTACGACAGATAAGCGAGTACGGCCAACTTCAACAACAGCCTTCACAAACTCAATTTCCTTTTCAAATCGCATCGAGCGGCGATAAACGCTCCACTCGGATAGTTCGGCCGGTTTGTGCTGATTGAAATTTCAAAATCCACTTTACTGAGCGCGCTCGGAACGCAAAGACAATGCTCCTAGACTGGCTACAGTATTCTCATTACTAAGCTCAGTGCTTCATTCTTTGTGAATTGAGTAGTCTACAAAGGTGCAGCAATTATTGAGATTTAAAATGTTTTGAAAGCGTAATAGTTTGTTGGTTTGATCTTTTAACACGCTAGCAGTCATTTTTTGTATAGATATTTACGGGTCATAAAATGCCATAGATTATAGTGTCCCTGAATAATGGACAAAGCTTGCAAGACATAATATCTGCAATGTAATAGGCGCGGGTAATCCTTAGCTACAGCTAATATCTAAGCATTATTTTTATATTAATTACGTATAATGCTTCGAAGACAGCGAGTATTTACTCGGCAGTACCATCGTATCGGGACAGAAAGACGTTGCCATCCCGTTTCCTGCTACGTCTGGCCAGGAAATAAGCGAATCCACAGGGAACGCTTTGTCTCTACAAGTCGCCACTTGTTTCATATCCGACGGGAAGACATGGCTTTTTGTAATGCCATGTGGAAGAATTTTAACAATGTTATTGCGCTCCGTACGTATCCATTGCTTCCTTTGTGAGCTAATAGATAAATACCGTAGTCGATATATGGCAATGGTTTGTGCAGAAAATATAATTACCGATACGTGTCGTGCTAGTATGGTAAGGTATTCGGTGTTCTGCTTCATTGAAGTATCTGGTGTTTTGGAATTTCAGTACGAACTTAATAGAACGGAATTGTGATAATGTCGCACATTCTTTCAATAAATCTAATTCTAACATGTAGATTTTTCTATCACTAATTAGCACGCTATGATGTTAGGTGTTATAAAATATAAAGCATTGCGCTTTGTTAAGATAACCTAGTGCCCTACTATATTCATCCGAAACAGAGTTCGAAACTTCGGACGATCGAAGTTTTTCATACGATACGAATGTATGTATTCTGTAAAAGTTCGAATTTGTATAACGTACATCGTAACTATAAGTCTATGGTTACGACCATAAATCAATAACGACCATAAGTTTTATGTAGGTACATTCGTATCGTATATAAACTTTGATCATCCGAAGTTTCGAACTTCGTTTCGTTGAATATAGTAGGGCCCCATGCTTCGGAATATGTAATAAGAGCATTGATATACAAAAAAACCCATAAGAGTAAAACTAGTAAAGTCGCTATAAAAACTATACAGATACAATATAATTAATCCATGAAAACATTAGAATATAAATATAAGAGATTTCAATGCTACTATATGACACAAAGACACACCATTTAAACACAATAAATCACATTCAAATAAAATACAACCCATATAATAAATCGCCAATGTCACAGTTATGTTTGTAAACATCTAGAAACAATGTCCTGACCGATGAAAAAAAACATGAAACTAGGTGAGCGCGATAAAAAGCGGGCGTCGTAACCTTGGACTGTACCGGCAGAGTTCACTGATGACGTCACGCGGCCCAAAATTACATACTATGTAAACATAGAACATTACTTTAGAAATATTCATTCATAATGGGTGTGGAGCGGGGTTAAGTCGCCCTGTATAGTATTATATCTCCTATAATTTTAATCTAGGTAGAATATATATGTTATTATCTATCCTTTGTCCAACACTTCAGTTAAATTGGCAAAATAAATTACCCATGGTCTGAATTTGAGCGTAGCATAGGACGCTCTCTGGTCAGATGGCGGTACGACTTGTAACAGAGTGATGGCAAAGACTGGATGCATAAAGCAGCAGACCGGACTCTGTGGCTTATCTTGGGAGAGGCATAAGTCCAGCAGATTGCAACGGGTTGATTATGATAATGACGATGGGTTTTCAATGCCACCTAATCGAAGAATAATGACTACTAACGTCAGCGGAAAACTTGTGAAATTTCCATATCACTATCATAAAGGAAAGAATATTTTTTCCTCGTCATTGTTCTACAATTATTTATTAAATGAATAAAGAAGTCTGTCTTGAATATTTCTCACAAATATTCAGAAGCTCAAATAAATCAAATCTGAAAACATGCTTTTCACAAGTTAAAATGAACCGAAAATATTTTCTTTTGCAAACAGCGTGAATTCGGTAATCTAAGTAACAGAATACAAAAAAAAAATCTCAAAAAACTACTCTGTCGTCTCTATTCTATCGATTGTGTTAAATATGACAAAGAATTTTTACAAATTCTTTTTTTTTTTCTCCCCTATCTAAATGTAAATAAAACCTGCTGTACTCCATTTCACTTCACCCAAAGGTAGACTGTTAGAGAATGCCCCTGGCATTAAGTCCGCCTGTATACTGTTTGATATATAAAGTTAATAAAATAAAATAAAATAAAATTCTGCAGATTTTTTTCGGTCTGATAAAAAAAAGCATAGCGGAATTTTTTGCTGCATTATATTTGGAGATCAGCCGTGAGATCGTCAATTTATTTTAACCGCAGAAAAAAATTATGGTGAGAAATAAGATGGGATAGTAAGTGGTAAGAAATAATATGGGGCAGAAGCTGTGGGTAGTTAAAATATGGATTCGCAGTGGCCATATGCTTTGCACGACGAAGGATCAATCCTAATATAAAAAGGCAGTTTTTGGCTATCGACCTATAAAAATCGAAAAAAACTAAAGAGCCATGGATGTGGCCGACCTTTGAGGATTAATTTAAGGCAGGGTAAATAGGCCAAATGTGAAATACATCATTCATGATCGAAAATTTATTTTCTACAATATTCGCAAACCAAACCGACGCAATCTATAGTTATAGCATCACATAAAACAGGATTACATTAGCGGGATTTATGCGCGCATATTTCCAGTGATTACAAAAGAAATTCTCGTTTTATTCAACCGAAAATACCCGACACATTAGATGCGTAGACTAAACAAACTGCGTAAATGATATCGATGCATGACGGACGCGCACGCATAGTAAAAAAATCTTTCATCGTGTACGTAATAAGCAGGTTCCCCCTTTTAGCGTAATTTATTATCATTCCGTAAAACCGTAACGTTCAAAAATAGACATGGAGAATCCATATTTTCTTTGGACATAAAGAAAAATCTAGTTACCAATAAATAACAAAAGAATGCTGTGGACGTGTCAGCCTATCATAATATTCAGAGTCCTAATGCCAGAGTAAAAATAACAATAAAGGAAATCATACAATGTTTCCATTAGAATAATGTCGATTAAATTCCTATGGAAGAGATCCGTAGGAGAACAAAGGTTACCGACATAGCCCAAAGGATTAACAAATTACGGTGGGCCGAGCACATAGCGCGATGAACTGATAGCCGTTGGGCCGAAAGGTTCTTGAGTGGAGGCCACATAAGGCAAGCACTGTTGAACTCCGACCTGCAAGTTGGACGAACGACCTGGTTAAGATTGCAAGAAGTGATTGGATGCGGATCACATTCAACAGATCAATGTAGAGATCCTTATGAGAGGCCTATGTTCAGCAGTGGACTTTCTGTGGCTCAAGAAAAGAAAACGAAGAAAATTCCTATGGCCAGATTTCGTTAATAATTCTGCGGGCTCTATTAAGTTAATAAAGAAATCTTTGTTTCCCCTATGCAAATATGTAATATTTAATTACCGATCCTTATTGATTCATAAACTAATATTTATTGAATAAATACATTTGCACGAAACGATAAGCCATTACCAATGAGCAAATGCAAAATAAAATAATTACATAATTGCTAATACCAACTGAGCGTACATTAATTTCAATATTTGTTGATCACTAATATTTAACTCAATGCATTTCCGACAAAAAGCGTTTATTTAAACACATCAGCATTATTTTAGTTAGCATAATAATTTATTTGAAATATTGTCAATGATTACATGTAATAGAGTATTTAGTGTTATTTTCTAAAAAAATATATACATAAAAAACTCACCTATACCATAATCCATATTAAATACAAAACTACCATATCAAACTGCAAACTGAATTCTCTTAGCACATTTTTCAAATTACCATTACCATTTACGATTTATGAAGCTAAATAAACATAGATAATATGCAAGTAATTTCTCAACTGACTTGCGATGACACTCGACGTATCGACGCTGTAGTGCGGGGGATGCGGGGGGTCCGGGGGGTATCGGGGGGCAAACAATTAACAAAATAGTCGGCCGTTGCACCGCGCTGCACTGATAACTTTGCTACGTCCCCTGTGATAATGCGTGCACGTAAATAGCCGGACCGCGAGCCGCAATGTATTGCGTATTATTCAATTAATTGGTAATTGGATTACGTATTAATGGTTTTGTGTTTTAGAAATAAAGAAAAAATACACACATAGTTTGCTAGTATAATCTATTTTTTCGAAGTTCTTACGTCGACAACTTGTGCTCTAACAAGCGTCAATCAATAGTGCCAGGCAAAAAATACACAAGCATTTAAGCTTAGGAAGTATTTAGCAACTCTTAAGATACATACATATTTCCTTAACCAGGAACAATAAGACTATGTAGAGAGATAACATTTAAAATATGGATAAGACAAGAATTCACAAAACGTGAAGTCACTTCAGGTGAAATCGTCAGAGTCGTAGAATCACAAAATATCGGCACAATTATTTCGCAGTATTTTGAGTGCAATACCAAAACACAAAGAGCGAACTCGTAGATCAACACAAACAAACAATGTTGATGAGTGGTCGCTCACTTATTCGAATAACGTCTATTACACCCCCATAAGGCATAAAGGATGTAAACAACAATACAGGCAAAAACAAATTGACATAATCAAGTAGAGGCTTGGTAACTCGCCGTTCATTGGTAACGAGTTCCTACTTCTTTGTTCGGAAAGTATGTCAAGTGCGGTGTTGCAGTGTTGCAGTGATTCATTATAATATGCACTGTGTTGTGGATGCATCGCTAAAGGATTCGACCGCTACTTCATGTTATCGACAGTGAACGTAACTCGATGTCACTCGATATATTTTCTCGCGTATTCGATATTACGTATATTATCCAATAGCTCGATGTCTGTCAATGAATTAATTTCCATCAATTGAATTTTCATTACAAAACATCCGCAAGCATTAACATTCTAAGAGCATAATATTATACCTTAGGCCTGATCCGTTTTAAATTTTTGATTTTGTATTTGATTTAATGGTTATCATATTAACTACTGAGCAATTTTTTTGTCTAATCATACCACCTTAAGGCGTATAGTATTAATTTTTAGACTAACATCTGTTTCATGAACTTACCCACCTTTAGAAACAAATACTTCAAAACTATATAAAGGAATAATCCCGTGGTAAACAAATCAGCTAATGTAGACACTAGAAACACCGAAGTAGATATAATTCATTATCGGAACAGCGACGTAGTGTCGCGCCACTGCGTGCGTCGGGATGTGTGCGCAACGGGATTTTTGTTATTCTAATTAATTTAAATCACATTATAATTTGCGTGGGAATTCTTCGGCCGTATGAAAACATTTTTTTGTAATTTCCGGGTGTGTTGTAATTGATGTGCGTAGTATATTCAAGCGAGTTGATGCGTTTATCACAATGCTGGATCAAATTAATATTTGGTTTGGGGTTAGGTTAGATATTCCGTACTGTTTTTATTGTAATAGGATGCTATTACATTCATAAATTCAAAAGCGTTGAAACCCTCTTTAATAGGAACAAAATTGTAATCATGATAATTACATTGTTTGTCATTGTTCTCCCCGGGATCATATTTCTTCACAAGGAATTATTTTAATAAACATGCAAATGTATACCATATACGGTTCGTATAAACGCAGTAATTTCCGCTTATCACATTCAAAATCATCGTAACACGAATACATGCGCAGAATACCGTTAAACTGGGAGATGAGGTTCGCGATCCACTAGTAGGTGTGATGCGTGTTGCAGCATAAATTCCGTAATGCAAGTGCATCGGCCTTGTGTCGGCGTGATCGCGCGACCTCGCGTTTCCATCGCATCATCCCAACAACAGTGAGGTCGACGATGCTAGCTGTTATATTCTTTCTATTCACATACTTTAAATAGTGCTACTGCGAGCAGACATTCGAGAACTTCTAGTATGTAATATGTATGACGAGTGGTTGCAGCGTACATTCCGTAATGCAAGTGCATCGGCCTTGTGTCGGCGCGGCGTGATCGCGCGACCTCGGTCGTCGCATCAACGCTAAGGTCGATGATGATGGCTCATTATGTTCTCCTTTCTATGCACATGCATTAGATCAGCTTTAGGTTTAGGTTAGACTAGTTTTTGCGCTGGCATGTATTAAAATAGGATTTATTATACCAAACCATACTTTGAAATTTACCGATGCATTGGGTTAACATATTTTTTAAAATTTTGAGATTTCCAGCCCGATGCAATTCCGGTAACAGAAGCTCGACGAGTCTCTGGGAATTTCTAACTTGTCTTTAACCCGCAAATCAATCACAAAGTTAAATTAATAAGGGGAATTAAAGGTTAGTTTTTTTTCATTCATGTAAGATCCCAAGTATCTACACAAGAGCTGCTAATTGTGATCACCATGTAGCTATTATAATGGACATCCGGTATACCTCGACCGCCGCGCCGATACAATGTGGGCGCAAATCTCTATCAATTTCCATCATGACAAAAAGGTGTGTAGGTTGATCAAGTTTTAATCACGATAATATTATTTACATAAAATATGATATTATAATTAGTAGCCGAATTAGTATAACAGTTTATCTAGCTGTAAAACTTGTATTGAATAATCAAAATAAAGCATAATAACGAGAGGAACGGACAGACGCGCGACGGGATTTCACTGTCACCTACTATCCCGCATTCACACGGTACTTGGTACATATTCCTTTTATATTTAATGCCCAATTAACATCGTATTTACGAATAAATTGATATCGGAAATGGTTGAGGGATCTGGCAGTGGAAGTAAGGTGGCGTAAATATTAAAAGTATGATATTTTTGGGGTTAACATTAAAATACGAAAATATCGGAAAATTTTAATAAAATAACAAAATTAAATCCTTCATTCAAATCACTATTACCACATTCCCAAAAACCAAAGACTACACTAGTTTTGTGAATTGGCTTACCCATAATACAGATAATTTTCATATAGTATAAGTCTCAATCGATTACGACACAAATATGGTAAACCATTAATATAAACTAAATTTAACAAAACTAACTTATTGAATGAGCACAATGTGTAACTATTTTTCAATTGAAATCACCCAAACAATCCTACGTGCGAATACCCTACCACGAATCATTTTATCAAACTCCCAATAGTATCGATAATAACTTCAAGTTTCGATCACCGCGCAGCACTGTATACACGAGTAACTCGTCATAAATTCATTGCACCTACTTAAACTGTCGTAAATTGTGACTACAGCCTAGGACTTGCAATTGTGAATTAGGTTCTTTGTCAATTGAACAGGCACCCTTAGTGATCCTAACTTACGGCAAGTTTAACCTTTAATAACACAGATGTCATTGATTCTGTTTCCGTGTGAATGAAACACAATATCAATATTGGTTTTTAATCAATAAGTAGTGAAATTGTGAGTGAAATGCATTGCTTTTCAAGATCAATCTGTTTATTCACCCCGTTTCGACCAGACCGGCATAATTGTATCGAGCGCCAAAATAATCAAATCTAACCAGTTAATATATAGAGGATAGTGATTTCCATCCAAAGAGGAAATGCCTACAGTATTTTTTTTTGCTCCCGGCACGTTTAGGAGCGGTTTATTTGACTAATGTTATTTGGTTGTTGGTGATTTCTATAAAAAAATATTATAAGTGTCTTTTAGATTATAATGTAAGCTATTAAGGCTACTTGTACTTTTAATAGTTTGTAACGTCATTGTAACAACTTTTTTTAAAATTCAAATATACGATCATTATTTACCAGTAAATAGCCTACTTACATTTCACTGCGTTTCCCATGAAGATGATTTTAGTGACTGCAGCAACGTAAAAAATTTCAACGGTACATTTTAATGTATACTATGATGATATATGTATGTATGATGATATATCCTCATAGTGGTATAATTCTGGCAGCCCACCCCATACTCAGTAGGTTCAATACTGTCCGTAGGGAGCTGCCTTAATTTATTCCCACGCCGCTACATATTACAATACATTTGCAAATTTAATTACAAATTGCGCAGTAATAAGTGGAGATTTAAATTCAAGCTAGAGAATAAATGAATAAAGACATAATGCTTCGATCAATAGATTTTTTTATTGTAAACAATATACTGTCGTATCGTTTAATAACATTTAAGCAGAAGAAATTGAAAGGTTTGTTTTTCAGCAAGAATATTGTAACTCCCACAGACAATCTTCTGAATAAATATTAAAATCTCTGTATCCTATATTTATATATGCGTTATTATATTAATATATGCTTATTACAGATATAATAAAAACATAAAATTATAATCGTAGTGATTTTCTTATCAAAACAATTACACAAAATTATTACTTTGGCTTTCCATTTAAATAATTCAAGTACATGGAATATATATTTCTTTTTACAATGGAACTAACGTTATTCCACTAACACTGCATACAACACATGTGTGCGATATTTGGGTGTGTTACGTAACAAAAAAAAACTCTCACAGTCAAATATGGTATCGCGTTGCAACCAAATTGAAAGGAAGTCCAGTTCCTGTGTATAATTGATGTTTGGTGCCGTGAACGCTCCCGTACTTTTATCACGAGCCACTACAGACTTCACTATTAGCCGAATATGTATCAATTGAAAATAGACTGTATTGTTTTAAATATATAAAAGATTTTTGAATGGTAAGACTGCCGCAAAACAGTAGCAAAACCAATCAACACCTCGAGTTACGAAGCAATACTTGGCATTCCACTGCGCTCATAATTCTGAGGCATAAGATGTTAAGTCTCAATATTTCCAGTAGTTACTCTACCTACAAAGCCTTAAATACGAAACACAACAGCGCATTTACTGCTGTCACATATGAGACACCTACCACCAGTAACTTCAAAGATTTACTTCAACTTATGCTCAATATTAAGACTAGATTATCAGCAGAATAAGTATCGACGTAATAATGCTTTTCGTAGTGACAGTCCTTACATATCCTCCATAGCCTTTATTTTCTCTTTCATTAAAACCGGTTCAGCTCTTACGGGCGGCAGAACTATTTCAAATCAAACCTCTAAGTACAATTTAGAAAAGGGAAACCAGTTTGAAACGAACACCGATTAGGATCTTTTGCTAAGGATAAGTAATACGAATTCGATAAAATATACTAAAAGATACAGGTGCAAGTAATCTAATCCCACAAAGCAATCTACGAGGGAGCAAGCAAATATTGAAGGCTTATCATCCAAGTATAACCTAGTATTGCATGGTGTATGAAGTAAAACTTCGCAAGCATTGGCACGGTCGTAAATGTTTTATCGCGACCCCGTGTGTTCGTCTCAGACGTTTCGACAGCGGTGTAAAACATTCGTCTGTGGTTGTAAAACATTATGTGTGCTGGTAGTTACTGGTATCAATTGTTAGGACAGACTGATGGTGGAATGTTTTGTCTTTGAAGATATTGGAATGTTCGGGAATCCTTGATGATATTGATGAATGCATTCATAATTTGTTTGATGCTTCGTTGGCCTCCTTTATGTAATCAAAGGGTTAGTGTAGTAGGATTTATGTGTCGAAAATGACTCATGCTGATTTAATATTTTAGAAAAAATCCGGGAACGTGTTTGCCTTTTATCTCTTCTCTATTAAATATAATCTAGTAATCAAGGTAATATTGATCCTGACATCATCAGCAAAAATACCTCCAGTTCATAGGCTCTACCTACCCCTTTATAATGCATGCATGACGATTATGTATGTATAAAGTAATAAAACACGCCATCCGAATTATAGTAGGCCTTATTATAGAAGAACTAACTGCCCGGTATCAATACCTAGGCTTAACACTAATGAGTCCTTGATTATTTTTATGTATCCATCCCAATCCCATCAATACAATAGCTTCAAGCCCTAGAGACAGCAACAATCGATGACGTAACATATTGTTAATGTAGCAGTGTTAATGAAGTTCCCGTACGGCGCGAACAAACGCTTTGCGAGCGAAAGTGAACAGTCGCGCTTCACGTGCCGATAGGAATTGCTTACGCAACACTACGCTTCAACTCATTGTTACTGTTTACGACGAGCAAACGTTGGCCCGAATGTTTGATGTATTGGCGAATGTGGTGTGTGAGTCATATTTTATTAATTTATACGTACATAAACTCACGCATTTTCCCAGAGGGGTAGGCGCAACTAGGACATCACTGCAATATACTCATTGCGTCTTTCACATGCGGGGATGTTAAACCAGCAAACTCCATAGCAAAAAAATGCATTTTTTTTTCTAGTCCAATATTCACATTGGACACAAGAGCAGTACAAATATGCCTCAAAGAACAACACCGTACGTGACAGAAAGGCTAAGTTATAAGTTAACAGAAGCATGATATCATTCCCTGCCAAAACTGATATGATCTTATTATTATTCCTTGTAAGTAAAGCCGTTACGTACGAGACGGAATCAAACCTACGCTTTCATGTGATATCATTCGCCGCCATACATGGCAAATATGGTGCATACGAGCTGAATGTTTAATATTATGAACTTTTTTACATCAGTATACATCCCACTGCAAGGCACCAGTCATATTTCAATAAATAAATACAACCAACAGTCACATACATAGTCCTGACCCCACACTATGATCGAGTCTGGTGTCGTGGGTATCAGGAACTACAAGAGACTTTTCGGTCTCACAAACACCTAGACCCGAAACAAATACCTGTGGATCACACAAATATTTGTCTCGGTGCGGGAATCCAACCCGCGGCCTTACGTTTCACAGGCGACGTCTAACCAACTGCGCCACGGGGGCTGTTGATTTATAATTGCTCTATCTATTGCTATTATTAAAACAAATCCTAAGATCAGATAAATTAACAGACGTCCTATATGATCACCAAAACGCTCAGTGTTAGTATACCGACAGCTTATAATAATATATGACCCGTTGCTATCTATAATATACTCTTTAGGCACAAGATAGCTCTTTTTCATTACGCGATCTGACCTAACGGTTCAATTTGATTGCAGATATCTTGAAGGATTTCAATATTACACGTAGCAATTAGCGTATAGATATATGATAGATGTGTTTCATTACGCGACTTGTACAACAATCTCTCTTGCGTTTCGATTTGATTGCAGATATTAGGTCTAGGGTTTGTTTTGGCTAGTTTTTTAAATACGATCTAGTTAATTTTAAAAATAAGGACTATTCTACACTTAAAAAAAAAAAACTTCGACATCAATGCTTTTCTCGCATGGTTAAACTGTTAAAACGCTTACAAATTCCAAATAACCGACACGCTTCCCATAACCGAATGCACGCTGCGTCAGTTTCGTCAACCCATTCATAATAAGCTTCGCATGTCGTGAACGTAAATTCTATAACATTATTATTTTAATGGGCGATGGTATCAGTGCGGCCGGTGGATCATGGGGGTAATTTGTGGTGGGGCAACGAACCTTGAACCACGGGCCCGCATGCCCATTGTCCGGCGAACAATGTCCACTTGTGGTAACCACCAGCATTTGTTTAGTCTACGAACGCTTGGAGAATGTGAAAATCATTTCGGACACAAAAGAAACCGTTTAAGAATACGTTTTGTTGGAATTGTTATTATTACTCCCACAATAAAGCTTTTTTTGTAAAGTTATTTGTAGAATGTCAACAATGTGACGTCACAGCTATTTATACTAAACATTATATTGTTACAATAAAAGCTCGCTTTTGTAAGGTAATATTAATAAAAATTACAAATAATAGCTTCTTTGCATAACTTTTAAAGTTACTAAATAATCCTGCAATACTGAATTCATTCCATTTCGTCATAATTTGGTGAGTGTTATTTCAAATATAACCATTTTCGAAATCCATTGGTCATAAACCCGTCTATTGTGCGTTAAACTAACGTAAACTTCCAACGCACAACTTAACTTCCACCGTATTTACGACAGCAGTTAACCAGTACAATTTATTAGTCAATTAAGACGTGCCATCGTTATTATGATCGAATAAATAAAAAATGTCGCAACCGCACGAATTTGTCAATAAAGCGAAGGCAGTAAATCATAGACACATGCACTTTTACGATACGTCACCATCATTAATTATAAATAATAAATAACCCAACAGGCACATACAACACATAGTTTTGACATTAAGATCAATTAAGTTTTATAGGTATCAGAACTACGAGAGACTTTTCGGTCTCACAAACATTCAGACCCGAGACAAATATTTGTAGGCCTAACAAACATTTGTCTCAGTGCAAAAATCGAACACGCACCCTTGCGTTTCAAATCCGGCGACCAACTAACTGCGCCATGGCGGCTGCCATTATAAATCTTAATTTGAATTTACAGTTGCATCGTGTGGAGGTGGATAAAATGATTTAGAAAAGAATGATTAGCTAAGTATGTACAATATTAGGATAACCGAACTGTAATTACAATGTGAGGATTAGGGTCTGAGGATATATGTATAATCATAGTGACAACCAACTACAACTATATGATACATGGAAAAAGGTCCATCAAGACCTAAAAAGTAGTAGGAAGTATATTACCGACTTCGTAGGATGAATGATGGAAAATCTTGCAAAGTGGCTTCCTACCCTTCCCCATCCTTATTCAGTTTCCGGCAATCACATTGACTGAACGAAACGCGACCATCGATAATATGTGTTTTCTTGACATGAGGCATAGCAAATAAAATATACAACATTATTTATGATGTCTTATAACTCAGACCGAGACGAGAGGCATAAAGCGACATGGCACGTAAGATAAGCTCAAAAAAACTCAAAATAAAATATTCATCTCAAATACCCATTGAAGCATGTTTTCGATATAATTAGTAAAAGCGTGGTGAGGAGCGGGCGGCCCGTGTACACGGAGCGGGTGTGCGAGTTTTCACCGCGTTATCGCGACGCATTAATATTAATTTACATTTCCTACGGCCGTAACAAACACATTACACGCCACACCATCGCCGGCGCCAATAAACGCCGTCACCTTAAGACTCACTACACATTGGACGCGTGAACGTGCGACGAACGGTATAGACGAAGCGCGTGCAAATTAATATTATAATTGTGTATTACAGACACGAAATACAGCAAACAACAATCTTTCAATACAGAGAAATTTATGTGCTTAGTTCCCATCAGGATTGAAATCATGCAGCTTAACCGGTCTACTCTAAAACAGAAAACCTAATGCTATTCAACATGCACTAGATGTACACTTATATCAACAAAAATCTCCAATCCAGTAAAAGTATGCAACAAAGCCAGGTGAAAAAAAATATCCATTAAATATAACACCGCATTTTAACATTATATCGAAAATGCGTATTGATTTATCGGGCGCTGCCGGCACACGGTCAGATAAAGCGCGTGTTTGCGATACACGCTCGCTGTGGTTTGTAGAACGCGCGTAATATCGCCCAGTGTGCAGTCGCCCTGACTCCACTCACTTTATTTAATTAAGCTCTACTTTTCGCCTGCAGGCACATGTCCTTTGTACCGTTTGATATCTTTGTTGTTGGTAGCGTGTGCGCGCAGAACATTACTTATGTTAAAATGTTTGCTTGCTACTGGCATTTTTGTGAACGCTCGGACTTGTATTTGCTTTGTCACTTTTATTAATATGAAGCGACAGCGGATTGACTTTATTGTGCCAGCACTTTATGAACGGTGGTAATTCATATTATTCAAAGTTTTGATCAGAGAATGCGTAAATCAAAAAGTTCAAAACAATGTTCACAAAAAAGAGACTTAAGAAAATCTTCGAGTTAAACACATTATATTTTGCATAAGCTATGGACCCAAAAATCATACACAGTTTAACCGATTGATGATATTCACTAAATTTTAAGTATAAAAGATTTGAAGCCAAAACCGTTTAAAAGCTCATAAACAGCACGCATGTATTAACAACTTTCAACTAAGTACATGCAGGTAGATAGGTCGGCTAGACCGCGCTATCGTTGCGGAAATGAATCATATTAGCCGAGACAGTTTTACCTAATTCCGTGATCGTCAATTAGCGAATGTGGGTCAGCCCAATGCGAGATACCGACTACTGTCGTGTAGGAAGTGTGCGCTTTTAGACCACTACGGATTGCTACATAGGGTTACACGTATACAGCAAAACTACTACGTTATTACTATTGAAAGAACTGTATAATTGAAATAAAACTATTATTTACGGATTTTATCGCGAATTTAGTTTAATTTTTACATTTTTAACTTCCCGACGTTTCGATTACTTTACAGCTTTCGTGGTCACGGGGCGGACTGAACTGGGGCGGGGAGAACTGTATAACATAAGAATACAATATTATGCCAATGACTATGAATTTTGACCGGAGTAAGTACTGCACATTTTGGAATTATCTTATGTCTCTGGCGAGCGCAGTGAAATGCCAAGCATTGTATTTTAATTCATGGTTTTGTTTGGTTTGGGTACTGTGAATAGCGGTTGTATCGCAGACGAAAGGCGTGCTAGTATAGCCATTGACTGCTATATAAAAAAGAGCACCAAACTGAAAACGTAAAAAGCGATGAGTTTCCCATGTCCGGCTGAATATTTATAACCAAAGTACTACAAAGTATACAGTGGTTTATAGCATATAGTAGGTCCGATTCAAGAAAGAGATAATCCAAGCTATTGGTGTTACTATCTTTGCACATTCCTAAACAGAAATTTAGCAACCCTAGTTAAATCGTCCAAACGAGATACGTTTTACTGTCCTCGGCCACATACACTGATTTCACGATTCGTTATTTATAATTGAATCAACCACTCCCTTACTACAAGTTTTCGTCAGATAAACCACTACATGTGAGATTAGTTGGCAGCAGACTTGTCAGACAAATCAGAGGTCAGAGGTGCGAACTTTGAGCCTACAGCCAACCTCTTGACTTATCGAAGTTATGCCAGGGTTAATAATTACGTATTGCTCACTACAACGGCAACAAAACAAAATAAGGAAACTTGAGAAATTTCTACCAGAATTTGAAAAATACTTGTTTGATTAAATGCAGTTGCCCAGCATATAACAGTGGAAATTATAACCAAATAATTAAATCATTAAGTCAGGGACCTTAACTAGGTGACTGTCTTAAATCCCATGATATTATTAAATAACAACAAAAAACTATGAAACACGAAAGCGAGTTGCCCAAAATTAAATTTATAATTTACTCAATATAAACACACAAATTCACACAGCACTGTCAACTTCAAGACATTCTCGTATAAATCAAATAGATTGCAGCATCATTTCTACACTACAGCTCATCAATCTCCAACGTTTACAATGCTGCGCTCGATAAATATTATTTGTCCGGCTTTCGACAACGGTCAGGGGTAGTTTGGGGTAAGTTTTTGATAATAACAATAATAAAATCAATAAGGGAAAAATGCGGAGGGTCGTCGGATAATGCGAACTGGTTTTGGGCGCCGCTCAACTGGATCTAACACGGGGAGAAGTAGTTACTAACCTTGTATTTATATAACGATATCATGTGAACGATGTCGATACATTGAGGACAAAAACTAGACGTCTCATAATTACAAGCTTAAAAAGTGCTGCGATTAGTACTGTAAATGGTTACGAAGTGTCTTGTTTCCTACTTGTACGTAAACAATAGTAATTATTACTTAATGAAATGATTAATTCAATGCGTTTAAAAACAGTAGTCTACTTCAGTAAATCTTGTTGATCTCATTCTCGCTGTATTTACATAAACACAAATCATTTTTAATTTAAATAAACGTTAAAAACTCCGTATAATTAAAGCTTCCGCACTCTGCATCAACTGAAAAGTGCAATGCACAGATGTTCAATTATAAAGATGTGTCTTAAATTGTAAATTGTGCGAGACTGGACGTCGCCGCGGTCCGCAACGCCCGAGTATATCACATTCTTCGGAACCAGTCTTTATCACTGCAATTATCTTCAACAACATTGAAATCCGACTTCTTGCCTACAACTGGTTTATATATTATATATTATACACATCGCATTTCAACGAATGTTCCTAAGAGAGGTTTATGTGAAAACATTTTATTTATCTAATGAAATATTTACTTTGCGTTCTTGAAAATGCTCTGCTTTTATCGAAAATATTGACTGAGATATTCTATTTTCTATTAGACTATCAAATTATAAAAATATCCTGTATTTTTTTTTTATAATATAATATTCTCTTATTTTCGCATCTCATTTTTCATAATTTTACTAATAAATAAATGAGTTATTTTTTTTCTCCAATTTGCCAGAAATAATAGTGCACCTATATCTATTCTCGATTTTGATTGGCCAAGCATGCAACCCGTCGCGCAATTACCTCATTTAACATAAAGACGTGCACGGGAGCGGTCGTATATTCCGTTGAATTATCATATAGGGCCCTACTATATAAATCCGAAACGAAGTTCGAAACTTCGGACGATCGAAGTTTATATACGATACGAATGTATCTACTTTGTAAAAGTTCGAATTTGTATAACGTACAACGTAACCATAAGTTTATGGTTACGACAATAAGTCAATAACGACCATAAGTATATGTAGGTACATTCGTATCGTATATAAACTTCGATCATCCGAAGTTTCGAACTTCGTTTCGTTGAATATAGTAGGGCCCATAATTCGCGGACGAGCGACACTGGATCGCCGTGTTGACTGATGCCACCAGACTCGTTCTCCCAACCTGTTCTCGCTTCCGTTCAGTTAATATGTATCAATCAAGTAAATTATAATAATAGAGGAGCCTGAACGGCTGTCGGCTGCCGGCAGATGTGAGGTGACTTTTTTTGTTATTATAATCGAAATAAAGATGTCACACGAAGGAGAAGCCGATGGAAATTGCGCGTAAGGTTGTAAAGCGGTTTTGCACCTACGTAATTTGTCATTTAAACGTTTTATTTTTAAATTAAAATAGCATTGATGTATTTATAAAATACTGGTTATTATGCTGTTGCAATTTTAGTGGTATAGGAAATTACGTTATTATAATGCAATTTGTATTCATTTAAAAACAGTTGTAGACAAGAAGACGGATTTTTTGTTTACTATTTAATTCTATTTTTTTACATTTATGTGTAAATGAGACTCACCCACCTCCACGGTCAAACCGAAGCCCGGTTTCATGGGACCAAAATGTATTTTTTTTTTATATCTTTGTGCATTTAAAAAAATGCTTAAACTTGCCAAATGGCTTTTAGCATATTTTGAATCTATCTACGAGGTTAATACGTCATTTAGTTAATCGGACATAAGCATTAAACAAACCAGTACTAATTATACTCTAGTGCTATAATAGGCCAACTAAAACATGTACAATTCGTATTAATTAATATATCATTATACATTTCATAATAAATATTACAATGGTGCTAATTAACATTATATATACATAATTAATTGTTAATTGTAGTAATTAGTAGGCGAGTTTAATAAGTTTAGTGAATTTAGATTCCGATGCGACAACGGTCGTGTCGCGCATTCCATGTCCAAACTAGCAAGGCCCGTCTGGCAGAATCACACCCATAAACTTCAAGGTCAATATACAATAGCCATTAACAACTATAACATAATTATGTGAATAAATACCGATAAAGGTAAATATATAATGTATTTTAGTAATAAAAGATACGATAAGGTCAATAAGCTTAGAGCAACTAAGTTTGAGCTGCGGCGGGAGGTCGTTGACATCGCGTGGGCTCGCACACTCGGCCGGCTTGTTTTTTTTTTTAATTTTCATTACGTAAGTAGGCTTTATTCTCACATTTACATACAAATGCACATTTAGTTTGGGCCACATAAATACAGTCGTGTTTGGACGAAATATCAAAATATTATTCACATTTTTTGGAGCAATAAACAAAATAAAATGACTAATAAATTCTGTTGCAGCTTTTTTATCATTTGTTGCGATCTGCGTGACGAATTTCGACGGATTTAATTTTGTAAAGTTGCAGTTCCTTATTAGACATTCCAGAAATAAAATAATCAAAATATACTAATTTTAAACATATAATACATTCAAATAGATATTTCTTATTCCTTGCAACATACCACAATCTACGCTTGACCTAAGATTCCAACCAG
Organism: Hyles euphorbiae; assembly: GCA_023078785.2. NCBI lineage: Eukaryota > Metazoa > Arthropoda > Insecta > Lepidoptera > Sphingidae > Hyles > Hyles euphorbiae. The sequence continues at coordinate 3,413,922 of CM041041.1, read as the reverse complement.
GAACATCACGAATCACAATCCATGTATAAAAATCTACCACTTGACTAATCAAGCAACTTATAAATATTTAACTGTATGATACGAATATAATACTATAATATCAACAGATCACATAAAACCCCACCGGGAATCGAAAAAGCAACTTTTTATTTCTGATAATCCGAGATGCGGCGCTAATGCCAGTCCCCTCGTTAATCCGAAATAAGCATATTGAATCAAAGGATTCATTGTATCGACAGCAAACAAAACAATTTAAAGAGTAGACAAAATAAGAAGGTTTTCATCCCCTAGAGTCTTCCTATGAATCCCGCCAGATCAATCAACTAATTAAACATGTTTGTTCGCATTTCGACGGAACACATCTACAAGACGACGAGAGTCTACGAGATTGGCCTACGTTTGAGGTTTGTCAAGTGTATCTACTCGTACAAATTATTAATTGTATCTTATTCTAAACTTTCATCCCCTTATCCTATATGATAGATATAATTGTTATTAATTTTATTAAGCGCAGTATTTTTTGTGAGGAATGTCATGCATATCGCACCTGAATACCTTAAAAGGTAGGCAGAGTTGCCAAAAGTCTCCCATAGAAACTCGAGTTGTTTTCGTCTTTATGATTATGGGTTAGTTTATCGCTATTCCAGGCACAGATTTGAATTACCCAGACCGGAGATCAAACCCGCGTCCTCTAGTTTAGTCAATGCATTAACCGTAAGACAGACCGATTAAATTATAAAGGTGCATTCACCCTGCGCGCTAACACGCGGCGGGCTGGTGTCGGCGCGTCTTGTGCGTTGACACGCGTTACGTCCACCTAGTATTACGCACTGTACGACCGCTGCTTGTTATGCGACGCGCGCGACGTATTGAAGATATTTTTAGCAAGCGTCGTGCTTCGAAGGTCCGCGTTAGTTTACCGCTTTATTTCGTCACGATTTTAAGTGCCATTGTATAATTAACTTAATCGGTTTTTGTCTTTGACAATAGTATAAATAATTACCTAGTGACAGTAAGACAGTTTATATAAATTGAAGCTTACGATTGTTGACCACTATCTGCCAGTGGTAAAATTATTCATCCTAAAAAAAACCATACGCAAATATGTATTTGGACAGCTACGGATCGCATGGGATAGAGATAAATAGATGGGAAACTTAAATAAAGGCATGTGGACACCACCGAAAACATGACACATCCTAAGATAAAAATCTTGCAAAACGGCCTCGCGTGAATTTCGTAGGAAATACTCAAATGTGTGTGGTTTTACGATTTCTCAGAGACAACACTCTTCTTACATCAAACACGTTATTCTTGGAACGAAATATTATATCGTCTGGATTGTCTAGTAACGGAGTAGTAGTGGATCTTGGTGTAAATCTTCCTAGTTTGTGAATTCAGAGATTTATGATTTGGCCTTACTTATGAAGTTCTGACCTCCGGGAATCGAGCAAGTAGTAAGAATTTTAAGAACAAAAATAAATATCTTATCCTAGGTTTAATAATTACCAGGAGTTATTTAAGATAAGCTAGTTGTAATAAAATCAATATTTTTTACCAAACGGTGAAACATAATATTTGAAAAGATTTATGTGAGTCACAAAATCTGGATCGTTTTCTTACCAAATGAAGAAAAGTATGTTGCCTAAACCAAAACATTTGCTTTCCTTACTCTATTATTATTTAATGATACTACTACAATCTTGTCGCGATGTCTTTACCCGTGAATTAATTAACGGTTGTCTACAAATGGACGTTGACATGAATCGAAAATGCTGATCGGATACTTTAATTTTATTATCGCTTCGTTTCTGTAATCCGAAGATATTTTTATTTTAGTATATTTTATAAATTTTAGTTTTATTCATGACCCGCATTCTATTTTAAAATATGTCTTAATGTATTTTGATAGGTGACTACAATGATTTATTTAACAATTTAATACTAGAAGTATAATAAGTTGTAAAGCTTGTGTAAGGCACACTATTAGGTATTTAATCTATACAAAAAGCTTTCGTAGTATCAAACCCGAGTCTATTAAGTCCACGTTAATGACCACTAAGACATAATATATAAGACACTATATTAAAAAGTAAGGGTCATAATTTACTTCTTCAATTGTAATTTCACATCAGAAGAAAATATTTAGTGTTAATGGAATCAGACATTTACACAAGTAAAGATATAGTGTTATAGCATCATACATGAAGCTAGCTATTAGTTTATTTTTTTCTAGAGACGCTATAGGTTGTGAACCCATTGTATCGAGCACAAATCATCCAACATTTAAAATAAATGCTACCAGAACACGCGACTTTCTTACGTTCCTTCCAACTTTGTAATGGCATTGTCAGTTTCCATTAACATGATATTGTGTTCTAGATATAATTTACAGTGTGAAAGATCGTATTATTTTTTGCTAAGCATAACGTTTCTCATTCCTACTTATTGACTGGATAAACTTTATTCGAATGGTATTTATTTATCAACCCTATATGGACCTATATTGTATATGGACATAGCCTATGGCTAATGGCTTATTTTATAAATAAAATGCATATTTGAATTCACTTTGCTATTCGAAATCAATTTGCGATAACTTCTATAAAAGATCAGCAAAAATCGAGTCTACATATTTGTGACACACAAAATTGAAATTTGTAAACAAAAGTGGTAATAATTAAATAACTCTAACATATTCGTCAAAGGTCAAAAAATAAACTGTAATTCCCCGAATATTTCTGATTTATTATTTCCCATAACTTAGCTCATATGACGCATAATTCAAAAACCTTGAAGACAAAGAAACTATACCTCAAAAATGACTCATGAAGTTAGTCAAAATTCAAATTACTTTCACCACGTAAGATTGGTATTGCTGTTGAGTTTTTGAGGTCAAACTCTTTCTTTCGCCTCAATGATTTAGAAGCAGTGTTAATACGCTTAACATAACATGGTTGTATTAAAACAAACAGCAAAATACACTACACAAATGAAATTTAAACATAGTTCTGAGAATTCAAACTATACAGTTATAAATAAAGGTGCAGGCGTAAATGAAGCTTAAAAAAGCAGAATAATGTTAGTAAAGCAAACTGCGAGAAATAGAAAAAGCAAATAGCTTAAAAATACTGCTCAACATTTCAAACCGACTGCATTTAGCATTGAAATTATGATGCATAAAAACTAAGAAAACTCGATTACTCATTCCATATTCAGTTCCTCAAATGGATTTACATTGCACAGTATAAATATACTTGAGATTATTAAAATTTATAATAAGCAAGTCAGCAAGTCAGTTTTTTTATTTCATTGAATGACAAGACGAGCATGCCGTTCGCCTGATGGTAAGCTATACGAAGCTCATGGAAGAAACAGTAACAAAACCAAACAACACCTTGAATTATAAAGCAATGCTTGGTACTCCACTGCGCTCGCCATCCTGAGACAAGATGTTAAGTTTCAATATGTCCAGTAATTACTCTGGCTACAATGTCCTTCAAACTGAAACAACAGTACATTTACACTGCTGTTTCACGGGAGAAATATACATTGTAGTGGTACCTACCAATATGGCCTCTCACATATGAGAGACATTCCACCAGTTGTAAAAAAGCTATATTCACAATAAGCCTTAGAGCGATACCAAAACTTGTTACGAACTGTGGCGCGAGAATTTGCGTGGGAAAGTAGTGACAGATAAGATTGGGTCAAGTTTTATTGAGAGTGATAATGCTCAATAAACACATCGCGTATATAATGTTAACAAGCTTAATTAAAGCTTGACATTTTTGCAGACAATCAATTTTAAAACAGGTGACAAATGTGGATAATTATTGAACATCGACTTTGCGCTAATTTAATTGTTTTGAACTTAATATAATAACAAAGATGTGTACCATTACTTATTTATTTTATTTTATATATACCTATTAATAATAAATAATAAGAGAGTGGAGGCTGGTGGTAAACAGACCAGAAGCGACAGCCAACATGATCAATGTGGTCGCGGGGTCAAATTTTAGGACACACCTGTGACTTATCGGAGTCATGTGTGTATTGATAGTTAATCACCACGTACTTTGACGATGAACCAATACATCGTGAAGGCATCTGAGTACTGTAGCGATTTGTAAAGTTTCTATACTACGCATAGTCCACCAACATGAACTAGCCCAGCGTGGACCATTAGGCCTAACCCCACTAATTCGCTCTCTCGATTGTATAGATGACCCGTGCCCAGCAGTGGGTTGTATATGGGGCTCATACTTTACAGTAATATACTTATAATAAGCAACATTTGTCTTACAACGTAATACATATATTACTCGACTTTGCCACCGCTTTATAGGCTTCCAAACCCACAACTCACATTAGACAAATGAGTCGATTACAAGACTAAATCACGTAAATAAGCATACAAATCATAGAGAAGTAATTACCGGTATATTTCGCAAGGAAAGACAGCAGATAGAATATAAAGTGGATAGTAACCACTGGCCTTATAATTAACTACGCATCCGTAAACATAAAACTTGTCGGGAATAAACACCACTCGAACTGGCTGGCAGTTTGAGGACACTAACACTGAAACGTACGTATGAAGATACACGCAAAGGTGAATACGTGTTTGCGTAATTTATATATATATATTATCGCTTCTGATGACTGACATCTTCTCAGCTAAAAAATGACAACCGATTAGTCAGATTTATTTTTGGGGTAAAAGAATACATTTACGTATTTATTTTAGATATAAAACAGAATAGCACGGGCGCAATATAAATAAAAGTTTCGCTATTACAAATATTTTCTCGCGAAAGGCCTCAAATATGGGACATCTACTCCAGTTGTTACAATTGAATTACATTATTTACATTACTAATTGGTTCGTGGTAAAACAGAACTTGTGCGTAAACCGCTAACAATATAAAATTAGGTAACATAGTGTATATTTAGATTCCTTTATGCCATCGTTCTTGTTGCCAAATTGTCGAGAATCGTAATCGAAACCAGTTGTGTTAATAGTCAGTGTCTGCTAGACTGGTCAATATATTTTGCAAGCGTCGCAAGCTGTCTCATAATTAATTATGTTTATGCACGATTGAAGATAGCATTACATAACACTTAGCTGTGGGAAACAGAATAAATTAACGCTTAAATCCTTATATTGTAGATTTAATTCATTCACATATACATGTATGTATACTCAAGCTTATGTACCAAGAGGCATCGACAGTAACGCCAAAAGCTTAGACCAAATTTTTCGAGTATGTATCTACCAGGTAAGTAATCCATTTTAGATAGGTATACCTACGTAAAAAATAAATACAACAAAAGTTCAATTATCATAAAATTTAATTATAGGCCACATGTAATAAAATTAACATGAAAATCAGAATAAAAATATGTAGTATGCATCACATACTACGAAATCGTAAAAAGAGAGTTATAATATTTAACTTTGTACGACCACCTCATATCTCGAAGATTACTTATCATTAGCCGCGTACTGACTAGCCGCGCAGCCTCGCGCGGCAGCCTCAGACGTTTGCCGCGGGACGGTTGCCTCGCGAGGCAGCCTCGATGTGTACATTTTTTGGATCGAGGCAGCTTCGCGCGGCATGGCCGAGCCAGTTTTGCTCAAGAGACGTTTTGAGGCAGTACGTTTGGAAAGCTACCGCCACCACTGCCATTCTAATAATTTTACAGCTTGTAAAGTAAAGAAAACGGAAGCCTAAACGTTTTTGGATGAAACTATTATACCAAAAGAGTTTAGATTTTTTTCTTCAAGTCAGCTATTGGAATGTTCATTTTCTAACATATTCTCCTTGCATCTTCTCTTAATCCTCTATTAGTATAATCGGGACATTGCGCATCCCAAAGTATTCTATATTCACCGTATAGTTGTATTAATTTAAGACACTGTTCTTTAGCAATGGCGCTAACCTGCGACGAACAAGCGAGGCGAAACACAACCGTCTTGATTGAGCGCGGCAAACGTACCAAGGCGCCTTTGAGCATGGACAAAAAACCGACAACGCTCGGCTCGGGCCGCGGCACGCTCGGGCGAGGCGGCGTGTGCGTTTGCCTCGGGCGAGCCACGTCCCGACTGGCCGAGCATTTGCTTCGCGCGGCAGGCCTCGCGAGGCTGCTCGGTCAGTCAGTACGCGGCTAATTCCGTGACACTAAATTGAATGAATACGGCTTTTGAACTTTTCGGCAGTAAAAAATTCCGAGTATTTTATTCTTACTAATATTTTGGCTGAAACTGTCATTAACATACAATGCTTACTTATTTTATTTCTGATTGACGCGATAAAATAAGTATGCCGAACCTGCGGGTTTCAAACAGTTAAATTCACTACGGGTGGTGAAAAACTCATTAGCCGGTATGTGGTTAAATAATGGACGTAATAAAACATTTACTATTATACTTGACATTTTATAACATATTTTAAGCGTGGTATAAATATTAATAACTGGTAAGTAAACAGAATTTGGTGTTCTGTATTCCCTGCTTAGTCCATTGCAACATAAGCTTGAGAGTCCCTTGTCGTAAACCGTAAACGGCAGAGCTTCAGCAATACCGCATCGGTTGACCAAACATCCTACGTTCCAAATATAAATCATACTCGTGAAATCCTGGAGTGATTCGGCGTCACGTTCGGTATCTATAGCTAGGCTAGCTAGGTGTCGGTGTGATGAAATCGCTGCCATTTGACATACAGGCCGCGGAAATTGACCGCGCAGGCCGTCGAGATTGCTTTTAAATCGCGTTACCCGCTATGCACCGGGCGGCAAACGAGAGCAAGACGAGAGATGAGACGTGCAGCGGGGCACGAGGACAGCGGAGGGAGGGGGAGGTAAACGTGCCACCAATATCAGGGATGTACTATCTTGGATTTTTTAAGATGGGTTAAGTTTCATGGATATTGGTCGGAGGTTTGAAATTGGAACTGAAATTGCGCATTTGATGCTAAACTTCATAGCTGCTGCTACCGAGTTTTTCAATCCATTCCAACTCTTCTACGTCGAAATGATGCTAGTATTTAATTAATGAATTTTAAGTTCTTTCATTTAAGTTCTTCCATGTTTATCAGAAATCCCACGAATACATAATATGTACATGATCCTTAACACAACTTTTATTAGATGCATATAATCTAAGATTCGTGAAATACTTCTAACACATATCACGGTAAAGCGTATATAAACTCACCCATAGATTTATCTGACAATAGCATAAGCAAATCTTAGCACATAGCAAACATATGAAGACTACTTGGAGATGCAGAATATACACTATTATTTGCATAGTAATACATACTCATCTAAGATACGCATACTTTAATAACAATTAAGCAGATAATAATAAAGAAAGCAAACACATCTTTATAAAAGCCAGACACAAAAAGTGGAAAAGATGTAACTTTGAAACACCGTTAAGGCCCGAACAAATTATTACCGAAGCCAAATTAAAAACAACAAAGTTACACAAGCAATAAAAATGAACTTTGCTCGCAAAGAAAGAACAAATCCGGGACCTTGAAGCGAACAAAGCAGAAAATTAAAATAACAATTGCCAACACAGCTGAAACAATCTCTGCGTCAAATAAAATCGTAACACCGAAAGGGATCTGTCGTAAAACCCCATACGATTGCAGGAATAGGCAAAAACAAACCAATGTGTTGGGAAACGGGCAAAAAACTTCCCTCCTAGTTGTTACGAAAAAAAACGGAAATATATAAAAAAAATATTATAGTCGATGAGGGGTGTTCGAAATTCATCAACGTATCTAAGTATGGGCTGTTAAAATTAAATAATGCTTGTAAAAAACGCAGAGATCGTTAATCCGTAGTTAATGGATATTTCTCAAATCCCTACAACATATTTCTGGAGTGATACCTAGCCTATAGTTTGTTCAGTCTCTTTCAATATTAGTATAAATCTTATAAATTTAAGAATAAAGCTCTTAAAGCGTTAATATGCGTAAGGTTATCCTTAAGTGCATGTTAGATGTTTACAGGCAGTTCTGAATCAACGAAATGAGCATTACTACAATAAGCCAATAATTAGTTACTTATATTTCAACGAAGACATGCATGAGACAATATCTTTCTACCTTGCTTTAACATACAACTTCCCCTTATTTCCTTTTCTTTGGGATTCTTTCATTCTAATATGATTTGATAACTTAAAATTTTACTTCAAACCACCTTAGCACATCCACAGTTCATAAGATTTTAATGGTTGCGACAAATTTAACGTCTATCTACTTAATCTCAGCTATAAACATAATACAAATTTATCCGAGGGCATTAATGGCGATCCGTGACGGTGATAATCAATCAAGCGAAATAATAACATCAGTGTCATCGGGGTCACCTTACCGTCGGACGCATCTGTCCGAACTACAACTGCTCGCAGTTCTCACGTTGTAAATATTTTCGTATTTAATTGTATCTTGACGTCATTCGTAGTTACGATGTTAATAACAGCAGTATCATTAACATTCAACAGTAGAATAAATCAAGGAACTTCGTCGCTACCAGCATATAGGTAGTTTAAGAACCGGAACTTTTAGTTCAACGAATAATTGTAACTTAACATTACCGAAATCGTAACTTCTTTTATACTTCTACATTGGACCCGAGATTGTTGTAGCAATTTATTTTTTATGCACCATAATGAGTACAGATTTCAATAAAGGAATCAACCACCTGCCTGTATTCATTGATTTGGCTGTGGTAATTGATTCTCAACAGTATTATAAGCTAACGCCACATGTAAAAATTACAGATTTTATTAACGATTCAATAAACTAAACACATGGACAACAGCATCACTTTGAGGTTGTAAATGAAAATCCTCTGATAGCCGTTGTTGATAAAGATCGCCTAACCGATAGAAATGTTGTAACAAAGACTGGCGTGAGTCACAGCGAGGCCGCAAAAAGACTCGCCATCCGAAGCAGCGGAGAATTTCAATGACTTCCTCGTATCAGAGCCTTAGCGATCGCACGCGACGCGATACTTAGATAACGCTACTTCTTGTCTGTGACTTTGTTCGAGGTTTTGTATAAGGTTAGCAGTGGCGGTACTTCCATAGAAGCCCAAAAGCCCGGCTTGCCCTACTTAATACGTACATACTCGATACTAAACACAAACCATTTTATTCCGTACAATACAATCATATTTTATTAGAAAACATTTACAAATTTTGAATTTACCGCGTCCTGTCGAGAGCGCAAAGGTCGTCGTCCTGTCGCGCGCCTAAAATCCAAACCCAAACTATTATTATTAAAAGCGCCTGCGACGGTGCGTCGCGCCGAAGCGCCACGCGAAATTCATTCAAATATTAATAACATTAAAATAAGAAGTCCGCTGGCTCCACACGCTCCCGTAGTAGCAACATTGCAAAATATATCTATCCTTTTCTCTCTCGTGTGCTTTTACGAGGCTTTTGGCAAACTCGATATTTGTATGGGGATCTCACGAGTGAAGTGCACTACAAATGTATAGGTATAGACATTTTGTATAGCAATTTGTACTACACCAAATGCCCGGCTTTTTAGAATGAACATCGTACGTTTCATGGTCGGCGCGTTGTTATTTAATATTATGATTTATTAAAATTTATTTTTATTTTTATTAATACGGTTTTATAGTTTTAGTACAAATAAGGAGGTACTTTTTAATAAAATATAATTGTATGTCGTAATATTTATGTTACGTTTATGGACAATACTGTACGAATTGCGACTAACTTCATATGTATTTTGACATTTTGCAATTGTTAGCTGTGATTGTTACTTGTTAGTATTTCTCAAAAATTAGTTGTTTTTAGTGATAATGTTTAGTTTTTGATATTTAGACTTTTTGATACTAAAATGAGTGGTATTGTTTTGCTATGATGGTGCGAGTGTGACGGTGAAACTACTCATTGCCGTTAGAAAGGTAAATTTATTCAAGTGTATTGTAAATAAACTGGCGCGAAAAATACGCTGGGATTGTGAAAGTCGTGGTATATCACAAGATACATTTTATCGACTCGCTTTAATATACTATGTGCGTTCTTTAATTTTAACATGCTCTCCCCTTCAAATAGGTTATTAAACAATCGTGTTTCATATAGTTTATCAAACGCCAAGATTTGTGTTACATTATTTGGAGTTTAATGATTTATATTTAAAATAAATTAGTTCATCCCTTCAATAGAAATTATATCAATTGTATTACAAGAAACATAACATGAATGTATTAATAATAATTTCTGCCGGCGAAGTTATACATGGCAACGTAGCTGTAGCTATGCTTTTGCAATTAAAATGCAATTTAAAGTTACAGATGCATTTCCAAAAGTGATTTAAGTTACATATTTATTTAATTAATTGATTTAAAAACGAATAATAAGTAATGCCTTCAGCATATTAGGAATATTTAGATGGCTGTGCAAATCGCGCCATCTATTAGATTTTTACGGAACAACTTATTGTTATAGGTGATTTCATATCAGTGATAAACAAAGCTGTTATTTTAATGGTTTTTATCCTATTCGGAGATTGAACGGTAGGATTTTCTCGGTGCCTGAGGTGTCGGATTCGAATCCCGGGTCGTTTTTTTTTAAGATTCATTATTATCGCATAGGCCCGCCTCCTATCACATAATGGCGCGGAATATGCAAGGCGAAACATGAGTGTCCTGGTAGCACCTCTTCCAACATGTGTATGTATAGATGTTATGTCTGCCGACTTAATACCATTTGCTTCTAAATCAATACATATTAAAATATCTAAAAAAAATATTGGGCTTGCCCTAGTCCAGAACCCTAGGCACGCCACTGAAGGTTAGGTAATGACTACTGGTGATGTTACGATTATGGTCAATTTGCTGATAAACAGTTTTTAGAAATATGAAACACAATTGGCAAATAATGTTGAGCTGAATTTGAGCACTAATAATATTGACGACACTAAATTGTCATGTAAAAGAGATTAATTACTTTCTTCCAAGCACCTAACGCAATTAGTTTTTATAATATTTCAATAAATTATTCAGAGGTAAATATTTATTGAAACATGGTTAGGACATTAAACAAAGTGATTCTTAAAACGTCCATGATATTTCTGAAGATTGTAAGACTAAATTTAATACTTGTTGGACTAAATTTCTAATATAAATATGCTGTTAGTTCTAATATAAATATGTTGTTGGTTCTAATACAGAAATTCGTATAAACCAGCAGCTGATCGCCAGCAAAATAAGTCGTACAACACAAACTTCACGCAGAGTGTTAGAATAGACGAAACAAAGAGTAGATAAATTATTCAATGTGCAAAGCGGAAGGTGCACAAGGTGCTAGCTGCACCTGCCCGCAGACCTTTTACGAAGCAGGCGCTGTGTCAACAAGTATTACATTCTAATTCATGTGCATTCCTCTCCACATTGGTTGTTCAGTTTATTGCCCCATTTGGTATCGCCGATAGCGATATGACCTTTGCCACTTTCTTTTGTTTCGTTGATAATACAGACATTTCTGTTTTGTTCAAGCTATTTGTAGTAAATATTTTGAATGGAATTTAATTGTGCGCTTTTGTTTAAGCCTAGTTTAATTGGTAATAGAGAATTAAACTACTACATTGATATATTTAAAACTATTTAAAGTTATCAATGAAGTGATACGTCGCTCGTTTCATTAGATACTATAAGCATGTTGTTACTCCTATTTTAAGTTGCATTTTATTCTTATAAGTTAATATTTAGTGTTTTATAAAATGAATCAAAATTTACGTAAAACATGTTACACAACATACCTTTTATTGGCAACACGCTTGCTATAATAACTACCCACTAATCTATTATTACCATCTAATTACTACCAAAAATATACGCTATACACAGAAAAATAAAACAAACGCCCAAAAAAATAATCACAAGTACTTCATGCGTAACATGCGAGCAAAATGTTAAACTTTAACGATGAAGGCTTAATCTTCAAACCGGTTTAATTGTCGAAAGACGGCAATACTAATGAGTCGTTAATTAGTGTTCTTGTAAGTATCGTGTTAAAAGACGAGGTCTTGGTTAAATGAGGAGTAAACATCAAATGTACTGACACTTGTTTAATACTTGTTAAATTAACTCTGATTTTAATATTTTGGGGTACATGTGTTGTTAAATGAAGGAAAGATGAAGAAAGGCAAGTCTTAGAGCTTCAGGAAATTTCTGACAACCATCATAGAGATATAAAAGGAGAGAGAATCACCATAATGCAGTTTTAAAAACCGAATTACTCATAAATTCTATAGAATAAATATTGAAAAGGAATCCGAACCGTGTAAGTTTGTAATATTAGTAAATTTTCATCACACCAAGCATTCACATAAAATTGTAATGAAAACAACACGTGCGAATTTACTCCTAACAATATTAGAATTTGTCGACTTTGCCCTCGAAATACGCCACGCTCAGATATTTATTTACCTTTTCCGAGTAATACAACAAGTATTCTGGGAAAAGCTCGGGAAATACGGATGTAATGGGAAACGTCGAGAAACTTGCGAAGCTTTTATAGTGAAATCAGTTGTAAATTCTACGAACCGAGACTCGATTACTCGATACTGAATGAATGGAAAGAGAAATATCTAACGGTAATAGATTAGTTTTGCCGCGCTAATGTTTGTTAAACTACAACATTAAACATCGTACTTTAACGTAAGGATCAGACAATAACAATGATTTCCTGCCAGTACGCGTTTACAAAGGAAAACAACACGAGTACGTAATTAATGATGAGCAATTAATGGATTACGACACATCACTTCCAGCTAATACCGTTATTTATACCGGTTTTATTCAATTTCCTGAACGTGATTGATCTGTGACGCTCGACGGGGAATCGTGCGCTTACGGGAAAATTCTGCATAACTCACATGCCACCATTAAGCGGATAACACAGCACCCGCAGAGTACACGGCACAGCACTCGCGCCTCGCGACACTCCCGCGGTAATTGAACCCCGACCACCTCGCGCCAGCACCACCGACGGATTTAATTACCGACTCCGCTCCGTACTCCAAATATTAGCGAGCGAGTAAACGAGGAAGTTATCTAACAACCATCTCGAATAGGAACGTGAGATAACTGCCGTTTTGGACCAACTCACGGGGACGCGTTACGAAAAGTACGTAGGCAGCGGTGCTCTCGTACCGGTTTTCTTTACGACTGCTGTCCAAAAAACCGACGGTAGACGCGTAAAAAAATACAGCCGCACCTCCGACACAATAAGTCCCCCGAGCGAAAGGGCGACATCCATTGTTGTAATTTTACCAAAAAAAAAATCCCATGAAGTTATTCAGTCGCCCGGCGGAACGTGAATTTTTTGTGCGAGGTTCCAAAAAAGCGCCAAAATATATTTCGGCGTTGCTTACCGAGCGTCACGTATCGGCGGAGATAAAGTGGTAAGAGTGTAGCGTCGAGGGAGGCGCGGCACGGGCCCGGGCGCGCGCATGCATGGTGTTTTAGCGGCAAACCGCGGGATAATCACCTCGGTCGGCGTAACATAACTTGTCATCTCCCGCGCGCGCCGCGGTCAGCTCCTCGCTGCGGCTCTGGCACTGCACATCCTCAAGCGTGTCACACACCACACTGCACTGTCGCGGCTCACTGCACCGACCACCACACGCACTCACACGCCACACTATGTCACTGCAGTCGCGGCACTGGCGGCACGGGCGGCACGAGCGACACGAGCGCCGCGCACTATCAACACCGATGCATTGGCGGCGGTGTGGCGGTGCGCGCGCGGTCCCGGCCGCGCAACAGCTGACGGGAGGCGCACTCCCCGCGCGCCGCCCCGCCGCCCCGCGCCTCCCCGCGCCGCTCCCCGCCCGCCCCGCCGCGCGTCCCTCGCGCCCGCGCGCGCAGCCGGTGCGTGTGCCACCCGCTCCCCGCGCACACACACCCCTCCCGCGCCCGAGCCCGCGTCCCCACCCCCTGCCTCTAATCCATTATTTACGGACGGCCGACCGGTTTCAGGCGCGTTCGTTCTGCCCGCCGCTCCACGACGATCGTTCAAATTTAATGCCCTTCCTATGTCCGGCCTCTAATGCGATAAGATTACGCCCGCCGCGGCCGATGTTCGGGATGTGCGCGCTGGTCTCGTCGCGCGCCGCCGCCGCACGTCGCGTAATTAACAGGCTGCACGTTGAAGGATTAAACGTTGCACCGATCGAGAATCACGGCCGACGTGATCCGCGGAGGTGATTGATATGACAGCGGGGCAGGTGAACGAACCGAGGGCAGGCATCGACTGGCACTGAAAGCACTAAAACGCCTATTACTCCAAGTTATATTCTGTTGTAAGCCGCAAATACACTTTTGAGGCAGTAAATCACCGTACCGACCATAAAAAACGTTGTAAAAATAGAATGGGACGAGGTATGAACTGCGACTGCGGCTGGCGAGCCGGAGCACCATCGCCGTCAAGTGTAGCTTCTCATGTTAATCACGACGTGAACTGATGCACGAGACTAGCTCATGTGCCTACGCATAAAGACTTTCACGGCCATCTCAAGTTTATCTTTGCATTTATCTTATTTCCGTGAAAACAACTTAAAAACTTACTTCTTATCTTTCGGTTCCACGAAAGCTCGTCGCCACTCGTTCTTATGAAAAAAACTAAGCTATGTGAATTGTTGTGTGAAACGAGTAATTGTAAGCGTCGTATTTCTTTATCTTTCCCTATAGTATTTATTATATATCGTATTATGTTGAAAAACGAAAAGAAAACATAACATTCCAATAGTTTCTGTAAGCCAACAGCAATTGGTACAACAGAAAGGGAACAACTTGAAATAGCAATAGTTCACAAAATGTGTCCAATATCGTAAATATCCTTCGACGATTGTATTCGCAATAACAAGAGCAAAACTTTTATCGCTCTGTGCTAGAACCGCTGAGGTAATAAAATCGACGCGGGAGGGTTATAAATTTAAAGTGTCGTAATTAGAGCAACACCGAAATACAATATGGAAGCAGGGAGGACCACCACGTCGATCCTCCGGCCCGCGCGCCGTCTAACAGCGGACATTAGATATGATAAAAAGTAGAATGGCATCGAGGCAGCGAGTGCTCTGCGGTGCGGCCGCGGTGTTGCATTACCACGTTCCACGTAGCGTTAGTGCCGAGCTGCCGGCTGCCGGCTGCGGCCCGATACCCGCGAGATCCACTTTCGGCAGACACCCATAGAAATCACGTAGTTCGCGGAACTTTGTTACCTGTGCTGCGGCGGCAGCGCAGCGCGCCAAGGTGAACGCTCGGGCCAAGGACGGGCCGGCCGGCGGGGCGGGGGCCGCGCACCCCCCGCCGCACACCCCGCGTTGCGCACCGCGCACCCCGCCCCGAGTAAAAACGCACCGAACCTTCGGAGACGCCCGATGCGGCCTAGCAAAAAAGGGCCCCGACGGAACAAATAGAAAACGCTCGATCCCAAAAAAGAACAAATCATGAGGGTCTCGAGTAACAGAACTAGTCGCGCTCTCCGGGCGGAGGTGGCGGTGATGCGGAGTTCGCGTGTCACCTGCGCCCACGCAGCGGGTCACGCACCGACACCGCGTGCTCCTATGATGCAATAGAACAGCCATAAAAACAGCTAACGGAAGAGGCGCGGACCTCGCTCGCACACAACGCACTCCACGCCGCGCCGCGCCGTGCCGCGCTAATCACCTGACGCGATGCCCACTTTGTGATTTCACACCAAGATCGATCCGCGAAGGCCACTCAAGGATACTAATATTCCACTGATGACTATCTCCACTTCAATTATTCATGCGCTTCGTTGCCATTCGTGAAGCGTAAACGTTGAACTTTTTCCACGCGAATTAATGGTAAGCTAGGCACGATAAAATGCCTGGAGCGCTTCCTAGGCTCGCCCCTGACCGGTCCGGCCTCGCATTGTGGTAACGCGCGTAAGAGAAAAACTTGCACCGGCGACGGCAACGCAGCCCTCGGAATATTTTCTAACGACTCGCATTTGAAAACGTCTCATCAGTTGAAATGTTATAATGCTCAACGGCAAAAACACGCGCATGCCACGCGCGTCTTCGACCTCGTAGGAAGCCATCATTATTTCCAAGAGGAACCGGGCAATTGATCGGCGATCGACGCGTCGGCGACTTCCTATCTGCCGAGTTCAATAACAATAGAACGTCCCGGGTTCCAGTTACGCGAGCGGTCTATTGGCCACGTTACATCACCGCACATAAATAGAATCTCCTGGAGTAAGCGCGCGGGCGCCGCCACACCGCCGCGCCGCCGCCGCTCGCCGCTCGCCGCGCTGCTCTACACCATGCCCACCAACGAGAGAGAAAGGGACGAGCCGGTGTTACAGTTAAGCAGGAACTCTATTTATATGCAAATATAACCTCGGAGTCGACACCTGTTTGCGTATTCTCCGCGCTTGCCGCCTCGCTTTGTGGCAACAGTCTCCGCGCTATCCTTTGGATTGTGCGTACCACGCACTGTCAGGCGTTCAAGTTACTCACGACGACAGGAATATAGCCCTTATTCCTGCTGCTGTAAGCGTGTAGCTACGCTATCCGCACGGAAACACTGAGTTAGTATGTCAGTACCTGTACCTTTGTCATTCCCCCTATTTTTCTGACCACTTCATAATCTCATTGTTTCGGCGCGGACTCGTCGTGCGGCTACGGTAAATTAATTATGTACGTAGGCATTACGAAACACATCTCACAAGCGGTCAGCTTTACATTGTTGCTTTGTGAATTAACACATAATTCATATACGTGTTACGCGTGCATTAAGATTCCTTTGATTCGGAAGACGGATGGTGGTGGAAGACAAAGTGTGGGATAAAATATGAGAGCGGAGCACGAAGCTCGGACTCGGAGGCTTTGCTCTCATTTATCACGCGAGATTGCAGAGCGCAGAGCCCACGGTACATTGTACTGGACGATAAATGAATTGTGTTACTGGACGACATTATTCAACCGCCTGATCAGACAACGCTTACCGGCCTACTTGTACATATTGTTCATATTTTGGAATAAGTCTCTCAATGGAGAGCGGTTTGTATGCCATTAAATTATGTGTTAAATTAAAATCTACAACATTGCACAGTCCAAACGGAAGACGTTCTTTTTCCTTTTGAGTCGAATTATTCACGGCAACATTTCTTAACCAGACGTGCTTTTGGTTCTATCTCGATGATTTTTAGTCGAGCTGAAATCGAGTGTAAAATTGAATCCAGTGTAACCTGAGGGCAGTTGGAGGAGATCTAAGGGTTTATTGTGCACAAAGATAAAGCAAGGGTCCCTGAGACACCAGACCTCCGGGGGAAAATCATAGGCACCCACAACATTTATAAGATTTTACAAACACTTTTTTCTTGTCCCAGTGACATGAAGTAACGTATAATGAGTTTACCCGATTCTCCCGTGAGGATTACAATATTATTATTTTCTGATGTAATTCAGTTAAAAATATTATCAACATCGCACAATTTCATAATGCCGATATCAATAATTTTCTGCCTAAATATTACAAAAACAAAACACTAACCTTTTATTCAAATTAAATCTCTGCACACACATTATAATTAAAATATTGCTAAACGCAAAATCCATTGTTCCAATTCCAACACTGTTTTCTATGTAAGTAATGAGTACACGTGTAATAAATACGAGATGTGTTAATTGACATAATCCACGGAATCGATTGAATTCTGTGCGCAATCCATTTTCCTGGATGTGATAACTTGAAGCACGTATGACGTTAGGGTTTCCACGCACTTGTTTTCCTACTACGACACTTAGTCATAATCCACTTTAATATTACTATTAATTTATCCTTACATATTTAATACGTCATGTTATCTCCGTGTAACTTGAAATTGATTATAACATTTTATTTCAGTACTTATTTAGAATGTGTTTTAATTTAATTACGGAACAAACAATACTTTAGGCTGCTTCTTAACTATGCAGCTGGTAACCAAAAATGGTTAAACAAAAGTATTCATCTCTACTAAAAACAAAAATATAGAATAAGAGATAAATAAACAAATATTTCTTCCTTAAATTGTCACACGGACTATAGTAGCGATGAAAGACTAGTGACATCAAACTCTGTCTTTTGTGTTGTTGGTCTATCAATACACATAATAATTCCATGAAAGTGAAGCCGACTCAGACCCTTGGTATACAGGGACTTTTTACATGAAGCTCAAAAAGGACATTACTCAGACGCATCGCGGAAGTACTGATTCCGTGAAATAGCACATAAATAAAATGAATAAAAACAAACACTATACGAGGCAAGCAAAAACTTAACAAAAAATAAAACTTGTAAACCCATGTAATGTCCACATTATCATGTAAAATGACAAAGTAGCGATAAACTGCATTTGTTAGAAAAACCTGGCCGGGCGGCCGCTACAGCTCGCAGATTGACAGCTTGTCACAATTGTAGAAAAAACTTGGAAAAGTACACGGGTATTAAAGGGCATATAGCCTTGTATGTAACAATGTCGATACTGAATAAATTCATAATGGAAGCTTATTTGTTTCCTGCTTCTAACATGGTAACCGAGCAACTATACAAAACTGGCGCCGGTTTGATTTGTAGAATAGAATTTTCAATAGGTTTAATTTTGCCGCTACTTCTAAGGACCGGGAGTAGGTGGTCCAGGTTGGTTAACCATTGGTAAAGAAAACTTAAGAAAAATGTAAACTTTACTCAAGGAATCATAATTAAATGGAGAATAAGTATTTTTTGTCTTGATGCCAATAGAATATAACCTGTAGTATAACTAATATGTAGTCGTAATCATAAAGTTTGCAGCTAAACGACTGTAACACTAATATCGAACAAAAATACGAAGCGATTTCCTATTTAGAATGACATGCTACAATGATATGTACGCATGAAAGGCCCAGTCCAACTTGTAATAAGATGTGTCGGGAAGGGACTCTGTCTACCCCATTTGTCACCGTGAGCCGTGACCTGAGTGCGTTGTTGTGTTCCCTGTTCAATGCCGGGATAGGGACGTTTTATCTTACACATCTTATTTTGCCGTATTGTCGGTAAATAGATATGTATATCTCACCTATAGTAACATTATCGAGTATCATGAATTTAAGAATATTTTTGGATACATTTTTACGTTTTTATAATTCATATTTTTAGCTGAATTAAACTCAGCTGCTCTCAAAACTGGTCTCATCGAATACATCTAATCTAGAAAAAGATAGGTTGACTAGGAATCGATTCTGGGTCCGCGAATAGTCGCTATTAAATCAAAGTCAAATCACGACTATACTGACTACACAATTCTACATTTACAATAATTGATTTAAAATTCTAACAACTATAAAATATATGCAAGCTATTAGCCAGTATTTGTGTAACCGCGCCACTCGACAAGGTGACAGATCACTGCAGCATTCGTTATTTATACCCCGAGGTATTAACATTCGAGATAAAATCTATCGTGCACACGATAAAAACGTGTAAACTTTAATCAGTTCGAGAAAATGTCGTACACTTAAAATTGTTAATGATCTGCATTTCGCCGGCATTTTTATCGATTTCTTAATTGATTAGTAGATAACATTTTTAAAATGAATATTTTATTTGTTTTGCCATTTGCATCTTGCCTTCTAGAAATTGAACAATAGGAAATGATCGTCAAGGCATGATAAGAAATTAACACACTTTACATTTCTATGATTTTTCTTCCGCTTATGAAGAACTTTGTGGGAAACTTTACAATAGTGAAGTGAAAAAATAGTTAAGCTAGCTTTTTTATGAAAAGAGTCAAACTTATCGCATTTTATACTTTTTTCTTACATTTTTAATCAAATATTTTTGTCTATAGTCCACAGTTAAATTTATCAAGCTACCCTTACTCAATTTAACATATTAATTTATAAATTTAAAATATTATTTTCGCTTTTATCCTTCTAACACAAAAATAGAGTTGCATAAAATGTGGCGATCTCCGTAATCCGTCGCGTCAATAACTCCTTCCAAGTGTTGTACTGTGTAGTGTAACTAAAGGCATGAACTCACGACAGTAGTCTAGACAGCTGAGCACGGACACGCAAATGTGTCAACGGTGCACGTGAACCAAGGGGTCACGCTAGTTCAAACTTAAATTGCATCCGGTTGAATTAAATAAAAACATCGGCAAACAAAAATATAAAAAAATATTTGCTTATGATACTTGGAGGGTAGTAATGCATTTATCGAAACTTAATTTATCATAAACGTAGGAGTTGGTGTTGAAGTAAACAATAGATAAGTACTAACAACATATCATACTGTAAAAACGTAAGTCGTAACCCTTCTTTTGAGTTAGTGCCAGTCATATAAAAAGAACAAAACGGTGAAAACATATTTCCTATATTTAGAAGACAGAAATATCGATACATTTTGGTCGGAATAATTACCGACGCCCCCAGATATACTAGTCCTACACAAAAGGCAACGACACACGTTAACACCTACTCGTTTATTCATTCATGTTATTAGTGGTCAGTTTAGTTCCACATTTTTAAGTGGCCTAACTGCTTCACTATTTAGAGCTACGTCCACGTATGTCGCGGTTAGATAGTAGAATTGATCATTTCTTGTGTTCAATATTTCGCAAATTTTACAAGAAGTATTTACAATCTGCCACCACGTACCAGTGTGCCTTGTACTGTATCTAACTGATCTTGTCTTTTTGTAAGAAAGAAGACTGTATACCATCGTTATCCGAAGTTGTCTCCAGTTCTTCGGTCATGTGGCTCAAAAAAACCCAGACAACCCGGAACAGTCTATCTTGTTACGACAGGTTGAGGAGGGCAGACCACGTGGCCGTAGACCAGCTCGTTGGGCTGATCAAATAAGCAAGACGCCAGCCATGACTATCCCAAAGGCTCTGCATTTGACGGAGGAGCGTCAAGCCTGGCAATCAGTGAGAGGTAACAGGGGTCACGATCCTCAACATTGAAGATCAGAGAGAGTAAAAAAGGAGAATCTCCAGCAGCGGGAAATACCAATATATTACGACACAAAACAAGAACAATGGAGTCTTCAGTTGATCAGCTGCGAAAACTGTAACTATTAAGTTGATCATGCGACCGATGGTATCGAGGCTCGGCGGGTGCGTCGCCCCGAACGTCCTTATTCGCCCTTTACTGCACGCTACTGACACACGACCGCGGTATGTGCACTGTGCAGCTCCATCCAACAATATTGACATAGTGACGCGCCCCAGCTGCTGCCGAACTTGACGTGTTTCCATTAACTATGCGCCATTTTATATCGATACTATATTTGATAGGTAACATCGTGAAGTTCAAAATGATGTATCTTTATCAGTTTCATACATGCCTATCATTCGTCAAGAGTATGGCTAGGTACCACCATGCTATGTCTATTTCTCCCGCCGTGCAGCAGTTTAAATGCACTATTGTTTTTCGATTTTGAGAACATTGTAGCCAAAGTAACTACAGGACATATTGGAGTCTCAACATCTAATGTCTCAGTACTGTCCATGAGCGGTCCTATCGCTTTTCATCGGGCAAATGACAGGCTCGTCACGGCATTCATAGAAATAAAAAGTTGTAACAGTCAAGAATGCAGGCCAACCCTTTGATGGGAAGATGCTCGGAGAGGCCTGTGTTTAGGAATAAGCTGAAGAGAGAGAAAGAGTAATACAGTTGATATAAAATTGTACGCTGGCAAAATTCATTCCCATGACTATGGAAGTATTCACTCATGAATCGATTCTATTAATAAATGAAATGTAAGTACCAATACAAACATTGTTAAAAAGTAAATTTTCCAATCCTCCAACCAGGAGGGGTTAATATCTGTTACAAGTTCCGTTCGGTCCTCAATAGTCAATACAAGTCTAGCTCGTCTCGACAATTTTTTCGGGCCTGCTGTGACGACTTAAAGCCATATGTGGTCTTCCTTCGTTGTTTTCGTTTAACCAACAACATTATCAAAACAGAAGAAAGCTATTCACAACAATTTAAATCTGTTGTATTGACATAAATTTACATTCAATATAAAAATAGTTTACACAGTATCTACATTTGAAACGTGGGTTTTGTGTTATCTAAGAATGTTGTTTTACATATGAGAATGGTCCGTTCCATGTAAATTAATTCATGTCACATATTATTACCTATGTTTTTGAGATACTTGTTGACTGAATCAATATGCTACTGGTCGTCAACAAATGAGTCGCGATCGATATGGTATACATACATAATTATATCATACATAAACTCACGCCTTTCTCCCAGAAGGGGTAGGCAGAGGTACTAGGATACCCACATTTCGCCTTGCGTGTCCTGTCCCACGGTGTGATCGGGGACTAGCCTATAACCATATCGAGCACAAATTCCTGACTCAGAGCTGATAATGTGTAGAAAAATCTAATATCACTTTGCCCGACCCGGGATTTGAGCCCGAGACCTCACCTTTGTAACCCTACCCTAGTACAACTAAGCTATCGAGGCAGTCGACGAACGATGGAAATCGGCATATCGATAAGTTTATATGTTTGAAAAATCACTATGAAGCAAGAATTACATTTTTCATGAGTCGTATAATAGTGTTTTTGTTTTGGTTTATGTATTAAAGTATTCGGAACGTGCCGTCTGCCGCGATCGTAACAAACGGAAATTTTATGTGTAGGATGATGTGAATTCTATTAAACGGTCATTCTCATATCAGTGCTAGTAGTTAAATAACATGATTTATGGCTGAATTATAAAATGACTGTCGAATGGGAAGTGGCAGAGTTATGGCTTGTAGATACTTCGGTATGAATCAGCTGGGTCGACCGTGGTGATACCATTTACGTTTAGACCATTACCATTTACGCAAAGTAACAGCACTGCTGTCGCGAATCAATGAGAGGGGCACCTGCCAATGTTTCTTTACGAGCACTTCTCAGCTCAAGTTAAGTCAACAGGCATCTGATGATAAACGGTCTAGCCATATGGCATCAGACATATTTATGTACACATGACCCGGACCAGCTCCGCCTACTTTTACTAGACTTTTGAATATTCTATCGTCTATTTTCATCATTATCATAGGATAGAATATAAGGATAAGGTAGGATTCTAAGTTAAAAGATTATTTTAAATCGTTCCTGTAGTTTCAGAGCCTTTTCAATGCAAAAAAACAGTCAAATTATTTTTATATAATAACTTTATAATATTAGTATAGAAAAGCCGCACAAAATTAATTTAAGTCTAAATTTGAAACTGGTCCTATCGCAAGTTTGGCGTGTTATGGTAGAACGCAACGAGCCGCACTTACAACGAGTAATTAAGTTTTACAGCGGCAATTATTAACGCTACTGTCTGCGCTGAGGCTTCCTGCTATGCACAATCGAACTGCGCTCCAGTCTGGTCACATAATGTAAAATGTTACTGCATAGAACTTCCAAGCAAAAATAACCTTCACCGAAAAATTTATGCCGAATGGCTGGCAACTGAGTAAATTGTAAAATTTTATCAACTGAACTAAAATAATTCAATTTCTAATGTTCAATTGATTATTGCATCTGAAGAGGTACTCTTTACGATTCAAGGTACCGCAGCGCTAAATTGCACAATCTTGTAACTAACTTAATATCTACATTATTGAAACGTTGCCTCCAGTAGGTCATATTTTTTACTCGATACAATAACATAACAAAGGCTCGGAGTTTGATGTCACAGGCTCGCAGTCAGCGTTCGAGGGTGAAAAACACCCGCGGCGAGGAACTTCCGAGCACGTCCTGACCACGATCCGAGCACGTACCGAGCACGGCCCGAGGAAGACCCGAAGCGTCGCGACGCCGCACGAGAGGCGGAGTTAGCTTGTAGCGCGACGCCCAACACCTCGCCGTGACCTACAAAACCGTACGCCACTTCGCATCCCGCAAATATTCCCTATCTCCCATTTTCTATGGAATATTTATGGGCTAGGGTCGTCGGGGCCGATTAGAATGGCGTTATTTCGAGTCTTCTTAACTCCTCCGCTCCATATGGATGTCTGCATAATTCAATACGAGAAACTTTACATGGAGGTTTTGAAAAAGTGGATTACGTCGGGTGACGCGTTCCGCTTGCTTTGCTTAAAACGAATGCAAATATGGTCCTGAACAAATGTCTGCTGCGACCACACACAGAGCTAATGATAATTAAAACATCATGAACTACTCGGCTGCTATTTTAGCTCCTTTTTAACGTGTCATTGCTAACGTTCTTACATTTTAATGTGGGAATTTTTTAACAGAATGTAAATATTTATGGCAGGCCAATATTATCATCATTCTAAAATTTTTCCCATATATTATCTTTTATTTTGAATGACTAAGGAGACACTAAACAATTAATTATTAATTAACACAACACTATTTAGCTTTAAATTAAAGCCTAAAATATGGCAACAAACCAATGGCTTGTATCGTCGAGGATTTGAATATCTATACCTATGCTAGCTTTCTTAATTGGTCCTAACTTCTTTTAAACTCCATACTTGTTTGCAGTCGTACACTCTAGACCACTCTGCTCGTGGTCATGTTTAAGGCTATTGCTGGGCAGCCGTTCTCGTGAAGCGTCACCACGTGTCCCCATGTTTGGCGAAGCGAGAGCATTCATTTATGGAATCAACATGTAGGAACACATCCCCGAGCTCTTTTGGCCTCTATTTTTCCTTGGATCACTAGTCGTTTCGTAGAATCCTGGTATCGACTTATGTGAAATCCGAACAGCAACTGATAAAGTAATTCGCCTAGACATCGATAATAAGTATTTTGGACACACGATACGTAAAGACATTTTCCCGTGCCAGTCGTGTGAGTTTTGGTTTCGATTCCGTTGTAAAACCACTTCCTGTGACATTTCGACACTCGCCGCGTGTTGTTGGACAATTCCTTTCCGTTCTTACAATGTCTCCAACTCATATACTATTACTAATTAACATACAAATATGTTTTCAATACGTGTCCGTTACCGTCCATTGATAATTATCAGTGTGTGTGTGATGTGTTTTAAATATCAGTTGACGATTTTACATAATTTGTCCCCTGCTGAGTGCAGACCTCCTTTAGACATTGAATTTAAAAAAACAAATTCAACAACCTATATCACATACAGGCATTAAAAAACCAACACTCACATTTGACAGGTCCATCCGGCTGTCCACTTGTAGCCTAGTAAACACTTGTGGAATAATTGGCGTCGAAAAGAGCCGGGCGACCGCAGCAGGAACATGGCGAGACGACACCGCGGCGTCGCGGCGACACCAACAATTTTCCAATCAATCGGCCAGTGGACCGCCGCGTCACCGACGGAGAATTACATGAGTACATTGCTACTACGTTATGCACTGTTGTGAGTCTATTTCGTAACAATCACTGCACTTTATGATGCATCTCATGTTTGATAATTTTTTTTATTGTATTTCGATTTTGTGAGTCATTAATGATGCTTTCTCTACGACGCAGACATACAAACAAATTAATGATTGCTCATAAAAGTTCATCTCGAAACTTCTACTTATTGTTTGCACTCACTACTGACAAAAGTCACAAAAGGTTTGCCGTAAGGAAGACGGCTACTATTTATACCATGCCAGAAACATCGTAACTCGAATTCATTAATACGACAAACTGCAATTGAAAGCACCTTACTCCACCAACGACCCCATACAAAACAAAGTTATATTTGCATATAAAATTGCGCACCTTTAACTGCTCAATAGCAATAACCTTTCAATATAACCACCGCCATATTACTTCAACAATATTTTAATTTATTATTAAGTTTATGATGTTATTAATACAGTGGGTTGTAATGTAAAATACCTCTTAAGGGGTGACTGCTGACTAATATGCTGTAGTGTAGCACACGCCTAGTATTAAGAACATATATTACTTTGGTTATTCTTATATGTAATAGAATGTGTATGCTGCTATTTGAATAATAAATTAGTCTTGTAACCGCATCCGAGTGTTTCACTTGTCTCCACATGGCGACCGTGACATAGGAGCTTACGCATTCCGATTACCTTTTACGGGAAGCGGCCGGTTCTGCTATTCAATCTAAACAATTTTTGCAAGATGATTGACTTTAATTATATACATCGGGCGCGACTAACCTGTACTTGTGAGCGAAAAACTTCAAGTTCCAAGTAACAATGGGCGGATCACAGACAAAGTCAAAGGAGGAGATCATCATAGCGCAGAATGCTGCAGGGGGTGCTAATTCGGCACAAATAGAGGAGTTAAAATTTCACTTTGGCGCCACTAATTGCCTATTAATTGGCATTTGTATGCTGTTGCTGATTGGAGCCTTCGTGATTGTGTATAAGAACTACAGGAAATGTCAAGAAAAGCTAATACAACGCCAGCTTAATGAGATGACCTTACGAAGATATGCGAGTGTTCTACGCCGCAGGCAGGAGGATCGATCAACCATCAATGAAAATACAGTGTAACAATTGGCAGTATGAAGAAAAATGACTTATGTACGTGCAGTTAAGTGATCGTCGAGTGCAGGGTGTTCCAGTGTGTATAAGTGGAGTGCGTTTTAGATATCACGTGTGCGTAGTCCTTGTGATAAGGTAGAGAAGGTGAATAAAAGGTGAAATGTAAGGACTCTAAATTAAACACATAGCTTATTAATGTATCTAACTATCAAAATATCCTAAATCATGTAAATTTTTAATATATTACAATGTTATGGCTGAAGATGTATCCCTAATTCTAAATGAGTTGCAATCAATCAAAACTTATTTAATTAAAATTGGCCCAAAACGTAGAACTGGCAAAATAATAGAAATAAAGAAAACGGAAGCCAATAAAATTCTAGCAAAGTATAATAGCTATTTAGAAATTTATAAGGAATCTGTAAGTAAATATTCAAAATCTGAAATTAGTATTATAAATAATATTTGTGACGAATTTACTAAGGTATTTTCAAGTATTTTACGTTTGTGTAGTACGCAGACCACAGCGGAATCATCTTGTATTGAGACTAAATATATAACCATGGATTCTTTTGATATAAAGGTGGCAATGAATATTTTACCTGTTATGACAGATGAGCACAGCAATACTAAACAGCTTATAGAAAGTATTGAGTATTACGATTCTACTATAGACAAACCAGAATGCAAAAATAAATTAATTCAATTCGTATTAAAAAACCGTCTGTCACAACAGGCTAAGCTTAGGCTTTTACGTGATTATCAAACTGTTGATGAGTTAGTAAAGGATATGCGACGACTACTTTTACCGCAGAAGAGTTACACTGCCTTACATACAAAGTTACAGCGTTGTCGACAAAGTAATAGATCAGTTTCTGAATTTGGTAAAGATATTTCAGAGTTATTTGTAGAGTTGACAATAGCCCAAGGTGATGGAGATAGTAACAATTACAATATATTACGACCCCTGAACGAGAAACTAGCTATTAAACGATTCTCTGAGGGTTTAGTTAATAGCCGTTTGAGTACCATAATTGCCGCGCGTAATTTTTCTTCCTTGCCAGATGCTATTCAAGTAGCGCTTGACGAAGAAATATCTTCGCAATCTACGTCGGCAGATAACATCATGAGTATGTATAAACATTCTTTTGCTAACAATACATACAGGACTCAACGGGGCAATCGCAGAAGCCAACGGGGTCCCCGAGGATTTTCCAACAATTATTCAAGGGGACAATACGTGCAAGGTGTGTCTATGCCGCATCAAACTGCCCAGGTAAGCAATTTTAGAAATTATTATCGAGGTAATAATACAAAATACCGGGGTAGGTCATTTTTTGGGAATAAACAAGGCCGGGGCAATAAGCCGCTTGGCAAAATAAATCTCATAACAACTGAGCATAATGAGACATCGGGCGAACCAAATACGGAATCGCTTAGTCATTTTTTTCGAGCCTAACGCAGTTTACACTTGCAATAGTTTAAACAAAGTATCATTCCATATTCATAACCGTAAACATGATTGGCTCCTTGACACCGGGGCATCAATTTCAGTAATAAAATATGAATGTGTTAGATGTTTACAAATTCCATTCCATATTGAGAAGACGCGTGTAATAGGTATAGGTGGTGATGTTTACTCCGAAGGCCAAGTGACTTTAACATTGCAATATGATGAAATAAAATTTGAACACAGTTTTTATGTTTTTAAAAATGTTCCTTGTAACACTAACGGGATTATAGGACAGGATTTTCTAAAAAAATATAGAGCTATTTTAAATTTTGAATTAAATACTTTGCAACTAGTTACAGCTGATGACATGCGTGTTACATTAAATTTTATCAGTAACGAGACGAAAACTACGACTTTACCGTCCATTAAGGTACCGGCGCGGTGTGAGTCAGTTCATTATTTAAGTACGAAAGCTACATTTGATTTTATTATCAACTCAGAGGAACTTTGTGAAGGAGTTTTTGTAGCTAACATGATAACACGACCGAAAAATGGGAAATTTCCAGTACGTATCTTAAATACTCGGGACGTGGATGTTACATTAAGCCATCTTTGCTTAAGCACTAGTACTTTGGAGAACTACACAATTTGCGAATTTGATAAGCCCACAATTAACGCGGAAAGAGTAAAGAAGTTGTTTTCATCCTTAAATCTAAAAGACTTAAATGAAGAGGAACAAAAGTCAATTGAGAATATTTGCGCAAAATTTCCAGACATTTTCCACTTACCAGGCGATAAGTTATCCGTTACTTCTGTTTATGAGCAGTCAATTGATTTAAAACCTTATACCAAACCTATCTATACCAAACCTTATAGGTTGCCTCATGCTCACAAAGATGAAATTGATAATCAGATAAAAAATATGTTAGAGGACGATATTATAGAGGAGGCTAGGAGTCCGTGGTCAAGTCCACTATTATTAGTTCCAAAGAAAAATGGTTTGGCAGGCACAAAAAAGTGGCGAGTAGTAATAGATTACAGAAAATTAAATAACCAGATACAGGACGATAAATTTCCTCTGCCGAATATTGCTGACATTTTGGATTCTTTATCAGGTTCTATATATTTTTCACACCTAGATTTATACCAGGGATTTTTCCAAATTAATTTACATAAAGACAGTAGGCCGTGCACAGCATTCACTACGGGGAGAAATCAGTTTCAAATGAAAAGAATGCCAATGGGTTTAAAGACTAGTCCTAACAGTTTTAGCAGAATGATGACAATAGCCATGTCGGGTTTAAATTTTGATAAATGTTTAGTGTATCAGGATGATTTAGCAGTTTTTGGTCGAAATTTGACGCACCATAACAAAAATTTAATGGATGTATTTATGAGGTTACGGAAAGTTAATCTAAAATTAAATCCAGAGAAATGCATTTTTTTGCGAAAAGAAATTTTGTTCCTAGGACACATCATATCTGAAAAAGGTATATTACCCGACACTGAAAAAATTAAAGTTCTACAAAATTACCCAAAGCCTCAGAATGCTGATGAAGTTAGACGTTTTGTTGCCTTTGCAAATTACTATCGGAAATTTATACCTAATTTTGCATGTATAGCTCTGCCATTAAATAAAATGAGCCGTAAAAATGCAAAATTTTCTTGGACAATAGAATGCGAAAATTCATTTCAATATCTCAAATCAGCTTTAATGAACCCTCCCGTACTACAGTATCCGGACTTTTCAGACAAAAACGAATTCTTATTACAAACTGATGCATCGGGAATTGCTATAGGTTCAATACTATGTAACCAGGACGGCAGACCGATAGCGTATGCCAGTAGAAGTCTAAATAAGGCCGAAATAAATTATCCAACTATAGAAAAAGAATTATTGGCTATAGTTTGGAGTATAAAATATTTTCGACCTTATTTATACGGTAGGCGGTTTAAAATACAAACAGATCATAGACCACTCGTTTATTTATTTAGTATGCGAGACCCTTCTAGCAGACTTCTTAAGTTCAGATTGCAATTAGAGGAATATAATTTTGTAATCGAATATATAAAAGGACAAGCAAATTCGGCAGCGGACGCTTTATCGCGTATTAGAATATCATCAGCGGATTTAAAATGCATGAATGAACAAATCGTCAGCGTTATGACTAGGGCTCAATATAAGAAAATGAATGATGACTCTCAGATTAATGAAAAATCCTGTAATAGTACTTCGGATATTAATATTGACACTAACTCGAGGCCTGATCAACCGAGGGTTGTGGAAATACTTAAAAAACCGAAAAATATTACAGAGATAGCATTGATAGCCGAGAAAAAATTAAATAAAATAGTGCTAAACGAAAGGAAAGATATACAAAAATATAAATGTTTAGTATATATTCCCGCCAAGTCAGTCATTTATATAAATACCTCGTCTCGATCATCAATTACTCAAGACGTATTGGTGAGAGACCTGATATTTTTGTGTAATAAATGCAACATTAAAGAAGTATGCATACTTAAAGATGATAACAATAAAGATTTCATGACTGGACTCTTAAAAATAATTAATAAATATGAAAAATGGACTGGTCCACGAGTATGTGTAGTTAGTAATGCAAAAAGAATATATGATCCAGATAATAAACGTGTCATCCTTAATGACTTTCACCTTTTGCCCACTAGTGGCCACGCGGGCATTAGGCGAATGACGAATAATATTAAAAGATATTATTTGTGGCCTGGCATAGAAAAGGATGTAACTGAATACGTTGCTAAATGTGATAAGTGTAAAAAGCAAAAGTATTCGAAAGGCACTAGACAACCTATGGTAATAACATCAACGGCGGAATCTGCGTTTAGTAAAATATTCTTAGATATTGTAGGACCACTATCAAAGGATTGCAATGACTATAGTTATATTCTAACCCTGCAATGTGAGCTTACAAAATTCACCGAAGCTTATCCACTACGTTCGAAAGATGCAGTAAGTGTTGCTCGTGCTTTTGTAGACAATTTTATCTTAAGGTATGGTGTGCCGCGTGAAATTGCCACAGATAGAGGAACAGAGTTTTTGTCGAGTACAATAAAAGGTATATGTGAACTATTAAACATAAAGCAATTAACTTCAACTGCTTATCATCACGAGAGTATCGGGGCACTGGAGAATTGTCACAAAACTATGGGTACGTATTTAAGAATTTACTGTGAGAATCAAACATCATCCTGGAGTAGCTGGTTGCCTTACTGGTGTTTCGCGTACAACAATACGGTACACACAGAAACGCAGTACACACCATATGAGTTGGTATTCGGTAAGCAATGTGTAATACCAAGTAATTTTGATAATGGTGTAGTAAATCCCTTGTACACTCACGATAATTATCCATTGGAGTTCAAATATAGACTTCAAGTAGCTCAAAAAGATGCTCGTAATAATTTAATTCAATCTAAAGTTCGTAGAAAAATCACGTTTGATAACAAATTAAAACCTGTTTCTTATAAAAAAGGAGACTATGTATTAGTTAAAAATCCTTCAAATAATAAAATGGATCCAATTTACTTAGGACCATACGTGGTTTTAGAAGATTTAGATTGTAACGTAAAAATTTTAAAAAATAATAAAGAAGACATAGTGCATAAAAATAGAACTAAGAGTTTTAAGTAATTGAATAGCATTGTAAAATTTATACAAAAAAAAAACATAAACAATATTTTTATATTTTTTTTTATTTTATTAAAGGGGACGTGTAGTGTAGCACACGCCTAGTATTAAGAACATATATTACTTTGGTTATTCTTATATGTAATAGAATGTGTATGCTGCTATTTGAATAATAAATTAGTCTTGTAACCGCATCCGAGTGTTTCACTTGTCTCCACAATGCAATTGCGTGTTATTTCTTCTACCTCTCTGCCCTTATCCCACAAATTTACAGGGTTGAGGACATGATACATACTATACACTCAGTTTTGTAACCGTACCGTAGTACAACTACGCCACCGAGGCAGGCACATTTTAAACTGAACTTGCGCGAACAAATATACAAATATCTGTTTTTTTTTTAATTACTAACTGTATTATTTAGATATACTCTATGCAATAATGGTAAGTTCGTTAGTTACACTTACTTCCGAATACACCCAATTATCTCAACAGATCCATTATTTCGAATACCCAACTACATATTAATTTACGAACGAGTCCAATCTCATAACAAAAAACTTTTAAATTACCTGAAATTAACAGATAATATCGTACTCATAAATTATTATTTGTACATTAACAATTAGATCCGCTTGTTGAAGTTAATTTAACACGCCCGTTTGTAATAATTATGCTAACGAGGTAATGAATGACATCGCGAGCGATCGCTCGGACTGTTAAACGTCCGTGAATACATCTTGATCTAGGAGTTACACAAATACTGTGTTCTAAACACGAGCTTGCATGTTGTGATATTTTAGTGATTCGCTGTTAATGATTTCTCTGTGTATTATTCAAAGAAGTTACACATACCTGGTGCATCCAAGATAACGCAAACTTTTAATATAAAGTATTCTTTGTTTCATAATAGCATTAATAAATGGCTGTATTGTTCTGATTATCTACTTACAATAGACTAACTTCTCTATTCACTAGACAAAAATACACTAGCCTACGAATTGTAAAAACATTTCACATAAATAACTTCAGACAGCCTATTTTAAAATCGTAAAATTTTGTAACGTGCATAACATGTTGCAGTCACACGTAAGTGCGAGAGATAAGAGCGCGCGGGAAAAAACGAACGTCGCTCTTACAAGCCTTTTTTTAATTTAAAAAAAAACAGTAGGCTTCACTTAGTGAGTATTCATAAATCCAGCAACACATTAGCAAAACGAGAGATGCTGTTAGAGGACAAAAACAAAACAGTTTTTGCACCTACCGCCCGAACGGAGTACAAAGCCGAAAAGCCAATGGATTTGGAAACATCCCCGCTCGTTGTAACTCAGACACTTTTTACGCAACACGCATAAACTCGAGAGCGGGCTTCACGCGTCTCGGCATAAATGTAATTCACAGTGTTTTAATGAATTTCAAACATTTACAAAAGTTTCAAGTTTGGAGATAAATCCAGGAAAAAAACTGTGTATTTCAATTTGTATACCTATTTTTTGTTTTGTAACAGCCCATGGCGTTATTTTTTTCCTACATGGATAATAGTAAGAACAATGTTTTATATTGTTACAATTTGCCTTTGGAAAATCACAGATTCCAAAAATGTGAAATTAAATCTAACAAATAATATGAATGATCATAACAATAATAGCATTACAAAACGTAATTACCTAGGCAAAACCAAATAGCAGATGAAAAATGCAATTCCGAATATCTTGTATCGTTGTCTCTTAGCTATTTGCTTCATTTACAAGATAAAAAGCATATGTTTCGAACCGAAAATTGAACATAGTGTTTTTTAATGATGATTTTATAAAACTCAAGAAGTTGTTTCACTGTTTCGGCACTTTTATAATTTTATTTAAGTGTTAAAGTATATTTCCGGAAATATAAAAATGTTATTTACCCGGATAAATAATGTTTTTATTCATAAAAAATATTCTATGACCTATTTTATACACTGCTTGAAGCATTCAGAACATCAGAAATTCGGTAAGAGTAGAATCCGCCTCGAAGGACCATCCGCATGCCAGCCACGTTGAATGCACCATGCATAAGTCATTCGCTTGCACGTGCGAAAGAATTACATTACCTAGCATTTACTTTGTACTTTCCAAACACGATTACATTCAAAGCCATTGACTCTTAAAAGCAGACACAATGTTAGAAAATTGTTATTGTCAACAATTATAAGATTAATAATAATAATACAAAAAAAATAATTTAAAAAAGAATATGTACGAAATAAAGGGAAATAATACAAAACAAACCAATTACAAAATATCTGTCAATAAATTCAACGCTTAAGAAAACGAATAAGTCTAAAACCAGGCTTCTTAAATTATGAGAAAGCTACTAAGTACTTTGTCATTATTAACTACATTGTTTTTTAAAGTTTATATTCAATACCAAAATAAAGACAAAAGCTTAACAGTGCAGTTGAAATATTCAATAACATTAGATATTAATATCCTTTCACTTTAATCCAGTCTGAACAAGGCTAACGGCCGATGCCAATAATCAATCGAAAAAAATTAGATTGAAGTCAATCTGTTTTGTTGTCAATTGTTTTCTACTTTTCGATTGGTCTCCTGTCATGTTGCCATAGTTTATTCACTACTGAGGTTGATTATTGGCAATATAGTATCAGAAAAACGATTGAGCTGTCAATCTAAAACGGCAAATTTTGGATTGGGTTTGTTTATTGGCAGCGGCTGTTAGAGTTC
Source organism: Hyles euphorbiae (assembly GCA_023078785.2). NCBI lineage: Eukaryota > Metazoa > Arthropoda > Insecta > Lepidoptera > Sphingidae > Hyles > Hyles euphorbiae. Next base: position 3,379,568 of record CM041041.1, on the reverse strand, counting down.
GTGCGGAAGATTTAATCCTTCGAGCCGGATATTCTTAGAAGAGCAAATATCTCTTTCAATGTGAACTTTAAATTGACAAAACAAACATTAATTATGCGTATTGCAGGAAACATTAATCACTTAACTCTTATTTGAAATCCATTGAACCGTAATAGCTAAAATAACAATATAATATTATTTTGAATAGAACATTTTATGGCTATACACAGAACAGTTAATCTGCATTAGAGGTTGTAAACGCGTAGTTGTCTGCTGGTAATTGGACCAGACACTGCTGCCAACATGTTCACGGTGGTCGCAGGTTCGAATGTCAGGCAGGGCACACTTCTGATTTTTCAGAGTCATGCGTGTATTGATACTCAATCACCACAGACTATAACGGTGAAGGAAAACATCCTGATCTGTACACCATAATGATTTATAAGATTTTCCTAACCTAACCTACGTAAAACTCTCAATCATACTCTCGATTGTAGAGGAGGCCAGTGCCTTGCAGTGGGACGTATATGGGCTGATACAGATATTTTAAAATGATCACTCGGATACTCTCATTAGAACTTTTTTGATACTTGGATATCGCTTTATTGTAACCCCATACAGATCGCATAGCAAAAACCGGTACTATGCATTCACAACGGGTTTACGTATCATTATCTTTTTCTGAGTACCTGAGCGTACTAAGGTTACAAATAACAATAGATTACTTATAAAAAAAACTCCTTTTTAATACATTAAACAAAAGCCATTATTTTAAACAGCTATTTCATTAATCCAACACTCGATCAAACAATATTATATTGAGTGGTTCATAAACATTAAAACATCCACTCGCGACATTTCGATTCCCTGCTATGAATTTGAAATTTAAAAGTCAAATGTACATTTTTCGTGTATTAAAAGGGTTCCTTTAGAAGATATCCAATTATAAATATTTAAAGTGTATAAACGCAGTTGTGGGGTTCTGTAATTCAATTCGCCGGTGTAGAGTTACTTATTGACATATCCATTAGATGTACTACTCGAGGTCTGGGGTGTGCGCTGTGAGTCGTCGAGTGTAAATGCACGCGCACTTTTGTACTCATAGCTTTTATATTTGGCTTCTTACATTCTGGATATTTGAGGCTGTGATGTATTTGTATTTGTTGTTCCACCTTTTGTTCAACTATTATCAAATATTTGGTCAAATTATGAACAGTCCAAAATATTTGGAGCCTTGTTACCTACATGTAATTTGTAATTGTTTTAAATTTTACATGTTTATACACTGATACTTCAACGCCCTTAGTAATAGCTGTAAAGTATTTATTTAAAATAATTCATGTTTTTTTTTTCATGGACTTCTAATATTATTTTTTCTAATTACAATAGTTCTTATCCTAAAAAATACTTGAATTTGATACTGATCAACGAGTTATATTATTAAACCCATACCTATTGTACTTTGTACACCTTTCAGCTTATCCCATACAATTGAACCAAGTTTCGTATTAACCGGTTCAGCTGTTTCATCAAAACCGAGAAGCCAACAAACACCGGAACGCATTTTCCATTCATTGTGCGCAACAAAAAGATCGCTTTTTAAGGCATGAACTGTACTGTGAAGAAATGTAAGAATATTTCGAAGCCAGGTAGACGATAATATATGTAGGTGGAATAATGCATTGTGATGTGTGTCTATTGTTGGCTGAACGTACGGTAGACTGGTGTTATTTAACAAATAATATTGAATAATGACAAAACGTTAACACGCGTATTTTGATATCGGAGGTTTGAGAATATTTGTTAACATGCTCTTTTAACATTGACCGTTGTAGTACTCGTACACGCGCTACCAACCAGAATGTGAATATAATTTATTTCTACATATTGATGCCTTAGTAAAAGATTAAAGATGAATTGTCATCAGAATGAATTCTATATTTTTTTCGAGATGTAAAGGTATTTATCTTAAGAGCAACGACCGTCTTATACGACGAAGAACGTCTCTAGGGAAACATAAGTTATTTATAAAATGTCTAGACAATGCTCCTTCACATCAACTAAGCTGCCAATAGTAACGCTTATTAAACATGTACAAATGTACAATTGACTCATGACTCATAGAAGAATACTACAATTCGAAACTTGCGCTATCACAATTCAAAGAAAATCAAGAGGGTCAAGAAATCCGCATTCCTAAAATCTCATGGGTGAATCATTATCATTACATTACAACAAAAGCTTATGATTAATGTGTGCAAATTAATCGCCAGTGCTCATTTGCTTTGACCCCTCCCGCCCTCGTGCCTCCCCCCTCCCCGCGGCGGTGAACGGTGACGAACATCCGAATTACAAATTCACCAGTCGAATATCCGCTTCCGTTTTATTTCGCGGTGTGCGATGTGCAATAGTTATACGATTTGTCTCTCACGAAACCTGCGCACGTAGCGGATATATGTTTAGTGGTGTTTTTGAATGAGGTTGTCAATGACATGTGAATTACTAATTAATTGATTTAATTTAAATGTATTAGTAAATATTTAAATTGATACATTAAACTTCGAATATTATGGAGTATTAAATTTAAAATAGACTGTGAGAAAATATTTGAGTTTTTATTTACTAAAACCAACCCTCCTTACACACGGTGTGGGTGCATTTCGATTCAAGTTTTTATTTCTACCTGGAGTTAACCCTTATAAAAAGTTAACAAGTACATTATGTTTCCACACAAAAACTACGAACAAAATATTTTGCCCCAACTTGAACTAAATTCGGGAGTTCATCGTGCAGAACTAATGTACGGTAGCAATAACTTTATTAATCGTAAAATTATCGTATTAATGTTTTAACATACAAAAATGTAAATCATACTCGTACTGAATTTTAGAGTTATATTTATTTATCTGTTATAACCATATTTCATATTTTTTTCATTTAAACGTGCTTAAAATACAGCAATAAAAAAAAGATTTTATCTAAACGTATATATTATGTTTTTAACATAGCTACTATTAAAATACCACAAAAATCCGACTTTAAAAAAAAATATGTACGTGTAAGTGTTTACGCAAAGTTTCAGTACTCGCGTTGGTAGCGAGTGGGTTTGCATTTGAGCTGGCTTACTTCAACTCGCATGCTCGGTACGTCGCGCAACCCAAGATGTACCGGAACGAGGGTTGCCAGCCCCGTTGGAGAAAAAACAAATAATAAGTTATATATTTTAAAATAATGTTTTCTTATATTAACGCCAATGTTACACATTGATATAAACTTACCGGCGTTTCGAGTCTTTCGACTTTCGTGGTCTGTAAACTAATCGAATTGTCGGTAACTTAAAATATGTAAAAATTAAACCAAATCTGCGATCAAATCTGTAAATAATACTTTCATTTCAATATTATTTAATTCTTTAAATAGCTCATATTGTTTTATTAGCAGTATATATTATAAAAATGTTTTTCCAAAGCTGTGAAATTCACGTTTCGAGCTTTTTCCGCATTGGATACAAAGGACGTTTTATTTCTACGTAACCCGGTGATTTTTTTGTTAATACTGTCACTGTTTATTATTATCAAGACACTAACCACCACTAGTGTATCTAGTCCAGCTCAAGTATTTGTAAAAGAATTATCAGTTCCAGTTACATTGTTAAATGTTAAGCATATACCTTCTTTCATAATTGGTTTAACCAATTTGAATACCTATACAAGAGCTAAACATCGGAAATGTTCATGTTGGAAGCAGCCTCCGTAACGCAGGTGGTTAGACGCTGCCTGTGAAACGAGAGGCCGCGGGTTCGATCCCCGCACCGAGAGAAATGTTTGTGCGGCCCACAAATATTTCTTTCGGGTCTGGGTGTTTGTGATACCGAAAAGTCTCTCGTAGTTCCTGATACCCACGACACAAGACTCGATCTTAGTGTGGGGTCAGGACTATGTATTTGACTGTTGGGTGTTATTATTTATTATGTGTTTGGTCACCAAGTTGGTAAGAAGTATTCGCCAGCCCTGTCTGTAACTGAAGCTGTGCCTGCGCGCGGGGCTGTTTGAGGAAGCGCCCGCAGTGTTCCCACGGGGCTCGGGCGCAGGCGCACACCGCACCACGTACTACTTACCTGCGGACAAAACGATACATTGTTAATATGTCAATAAATAAATACATACACACAACAGTCACATACCAACTCCTATTATTTACTTCATGATTAATTTCGTTGCGGGTTAAAAACAAGTTAGACATTCCCGGAGACTCGCCGAGCTTCAATGCTCAGTGTCATAACATTGCATGCCACTGTTGATCCTGGCTTACAGGAGTTGCAGTCGCGAGTGTGAGGGCGGGACAGTCTCCAACAGTCACATACATAGTCCTGACCCTACGCTAAGATCGAGACTTGTGTCGTGGGTATCAGAAATTAAGAGGGTTTTCAGTCTGACAAACACCCAGAACCGAAACAAATACCTGAATCACACAAATATTTATTTTTGTAAGGGAATCGAACCCGCGGCTTCTCGTTTCACAAATGGCGTCTAAACAACTGCGCCACAAGGCAGTAAGCAAGGCAGAATTGTAAGTAGACAATAATTAAATCAAACAAGTTTTCTAATAAATATTGGGATATTTTTACTAATGTCTACCATTTAGTGGGCTTAATGCCCAAGAGTTATGGGCATTAAGCCCACCAATAGGTACACTAAACGAAAGTTTTGTCTTCCTCGCTCAAATTGAATTCAAAAGTCAAAAACATTCGATGACTAAAATAAGTTTTAAAACTGTCCATCAATAAGGCCTACTGTGTTTAATATTTAAATAAGGCAGTCTCTTGGACCTTCGACCTCTTCATAGCGCGTACTTAGCTCATAAAACTATGAGAATTGTAATTTTTAAACATATACCGGGTATATCAAGACTGCTACCGAAAACGAAGCCGGGTGGTAGTTTTACGGCCGTTCTCAATATCCTATCTATCTATAACAAGGGGTTAAAATAGCTACCATGACTATGTCTTTACAATACTACTCTTCATAAAATAAAAATAGAAATATATATTTATATAATTTAGCTATCTATAAATATATGCAAAATGTTCCTACCTCTTTATCTCTGTTAACTGAAACATAAAATGCATCTAAATATCTAACGAAATCTCTTGTTAAAGATAGATAGATAATTGAGAAGGGCTGTTAGTGACTTCAGACACATTGCAACAGAAAACGTTGAAAAAAAAAGCGACGATTTATTTTGTTATTTTTTTCCTATGGTCGTATTGGGATGTTAAATTCATTTTTTTCCTATAAAATAGAGTATACCCTTTTATTTATAAGGACTCTAAGGTATAAAAGAGTTTAAATTATTATTTTAGCAAAAACTATGGATTTACCACCCAAAAATTACGATATTTAAAAAATCATAAAGAAAAATCGTCGCGTTTTTTAGCGAAAATTTTAGTTACATTGTGTTTGCACTCACTAAAACTACCACCCGGCTTCGTTTTCGGTAGCAGTCTTGATATACCCAGTATTTCAGATATTCTATTTTCATAAACACAATTTCTAAATAGCCCTGATCTGTAATCTTGATCTTGTCTCGAGCATAACCGTAAATATAGAGCAATATTGTCTATGAATAAATATTGTAGATGACATAACACTTAGCGAATACGCACTATGTTTAACCTATACGGATATGCCTAACAAGCATTTCCGTCACAAAAATACCGTTCACAAAAAATATTTATAACGTGCAAGTTAATTGTAATTTAAACAACAACGATTATAATTAACACGAGCAGTTCCCAACGATAAATAATACTAGTAAAAATTTAGGTTACACTCATTGTAGTGACTGGTCTCCTAATAGGCTAACATCTCAGGTCCTTGACACAAAAAACGTGGAGCGAAGAAATGTTAGAATGAGCGTATGGCGTCACCGGTCGTACACTTGTTCGATAACGCTGCCAATGACCGCTATTATGCAACGTGACGTCACCGCGCCGCCCCGCACGGCTCGCGTCGCTATTGCCCAGTGACTACTGACTCGGTTTAAATCGGACAGTTTCTGGCACTCTGCTCGGGACTCAGAGGGAACGCACTGGAAGCTCTTGTCACTCCACACTGCTTCCTATCCCTTATATCTGTCGGCGTTAGGTGAACATCAAAGGCACAGTTACCGTGTGGCCACGAGGGTTATTCAAATGTAAAAGGATTTTCGTGTCAATGCAATTTATAAACAAATAAACATTCTATGTTTTTTTACCGTAACAGCGATGACGACCGTTTCCATAAAAGGTTTTATTTAAATATATCTTTTATACATAGAAGATAAATTTTCACGTCTATTTATCGACAAAAATAAATACGTATTACGCAACAGTGTCGTCGATCTTGTAATACAAGTTTTTCGAAATCAAAATGAAAAAACAATGTCGCGGTCTTGGAACCTGTTTTTATAAATGACGCGCAAAAAGTGACAAGTGTCACGAGCGATTAAACGCTACATGTTGGAAGCCACAATCAATGTGTTGCACTTAAAAGGTCCAATGTACGCTGCTCTTGTTTCCACTTCTTTGTTTTTGACGTTGATACGGTTCCTACCACAGAGTACTTTGTTATGTTCCTATGGTTTACATTTACATTTGAGTGTTGTTACTATATTAATTGTTTAATCTCTTTTGGGTACTCATTGTAATCAGTAATGTCAACTTAAATAGGTTTTGTAGGGTAGATCAAAAATGGTGCAGCTACATAGCGACTCTGATGATTGGAAATGCGAAATACGTGTTTTATAAAAATATTTGTCATTTTTCATATTCTTCAATTTCAATCCAATTTAGACATAAACCTTGTTCTCAAAATTCTGATGGGATTTGACGTTGGATGAAAATAATTTACTGAGTCCTTTAAAATATTCTCCATCATTTAGACTGTCATTATTTTTTAGTGCTTTTGATGATGACCAACTTTTCAGCACTAAAATTTGCAATATCACCAACACAAACCATTACAATCACCAAAATCCCACATCGCAAACTTAGCGGCCCAAACCTACAGCGGTGTTCGCAGGAAGCGCGCGGCGTGGGCGGACGTATACGGGCGAGGAAGCGACTCGCCGTGTCCGGTACCCAGCGCGTATCGACTGCCGACTGTCGGCACAACTGTACAGATTGCGTGGTAGCGGGCGTGTGAGCGCGTCGACTAATCAAGAGTTCACGTTTTAGAGGAAAAATTGGTTGCATGGATTTCGTATGGGTGCATTTTAGGAATAAGGTAGTATTGCATTTTGACTGAAAGACTAGTCAAGTAAATATCGACTATTGTGTGAATAAATACTTTATTGTTCAACAAATACATTGAATTCATTGGCACAATATTGGACAAGTAATTAGCACGTATTTCATTTACATCATTAGTTATTACATCATCATCAGCCTGTCTAGTGCTTAGTATAGGCCTATTATTCAGTAATGATGATATTAAAAACATATTTACGAGGTATTTTTTTGTATTACAATTAAATTTAGTTACAACGTATTCTGCCTACAGAAACAGTGTCGTGTTATAAGTGTTAGCGTACAAAATATCCTACCAAGAACTTTCAGATCTCGGAACGCATTAGTGCGCTCTTTTATTTAACATCAAAGTCTCCCAATTCTCACAACTACAGATATACTATAAATCCGTAGCACATCAATCGTCAACTGTTAATGTATCTTCATCACATCTTAAACACACAAACAGGCAAACTGGCAGGCTTGGCGGGGAGTTTTAATTTCCACGTAGAAACAAAGCGCGGGCCGGCCAGCCGACGCCCGACACGTGTGCTTAGTGCTAAGTTCATCTGTTATTGTTGCGCATACCACGAACAGCCGTGACAGCGCTCATTGTACCTTTGTTCCGCTCGTGTACACAGGGCCTTGTTTGAAAACCTCTGATATTGTAGAGAATCGCCGCCGTAATTAAAAGCCGTCAAAATATTTACGCGCAAGTTCGTAGGAGTACGGCGTAAACACTAAGCGACGTTGCCGCTCCGGACGGGTTCGGGTTCGCTTCGGCAACGTTCGGGCGAGCTCGGAAGCCGGCGCGGGCGCACAATGGTCCCGACCCGACCCAACCAGCTGTTTGTACCTGCGTGTGTTTACCGAGACGGCTGTTTGTTCGTGCGTCCCTTGAGGACGCAGTAGATTGCCTGATAAGCAGCTCAACCCAAATACACTTTCCTACGATAAATACAAACGTTTGTCTAATGCCTTACTTTTGTATTGACACATGCGGCGACGTTTGCGCACTGATTGCCGCTGACAGATTTATAGAGTAAAATCTACAATAAAACCCGACTCTATTTAAAGTGCGTTTCTTTGTCAATCGACTCCATTCATTTATAATTTATTGGCTGAAATAAAACATAAACCTTCACTAAAAAAAGAATTCAATAGACTAACTGGCAATAACTAGCCGCATTTTAACTGCATCGATATTCAGCAGGTCCGGCACCGAGCCGCATACAAATTGAATAAGCCGACGGCACTAAAGTCAATCTTCATTAATACTCAAAGGCAAAAACAAAATAAAGAGTACGGCCGCTGCCGCGTTATTTGCTGTGCCATCCAGCGAGACGCCTTTTTTTCCATTACAAAGAGTAATCGATCCGCGTGAATTTGATCCGCCCGATCCGCAAGAGCAAGCCAAGAGCACGCACTGGGCACACACACACTCACACACGCTACACAAATACATACACAACACAGGCCTTGAGACAAACACACTGAACACTCGCCCTTTGGTTCATGCATGCGAAGGGTCCAAAGAATCTAGAGTTTTACAACAAAAAAAACCTTTTGTCTTTATCTCAACTTTGTCTTCTAAAGATCTTGTCTAATAAAGATTAAACATAACTCCTACTCAACACAGCAGCAGTGATATTATGTAACAAAACAGTCCGCCAAGTGTCAAACTTGGTTACCTGTCAATACGCCATAATCCCATACAGTAACTGCAACTCGGCGTTCTCAGTACGTTGATCAAAACTAAATTTCTGTGAAGCCACCCTTCATAGTGCGAACGCGAGGGGATAGTTAATCCCCTGTCCATTTCAAACACGTTTTACCTCATTCGTTTTGCCTCTTACAAAAAAACCTTATTAGATTTACTACCCCCGATGTGGATCGATGCCCGTTTTGATTCCGTGTATCTTTTCACGGCCGCGGTGGGAGGGGGGAGGGGAGGAATAAACTCAGTTATTAGCACGTAATAAAAAAATGAAGCTCTACGGTCTGCGATAAATCTCAAATTGAGCGTGGAGTGAGAATTGATAACTGAGTTATATTCCATCAATTTTGCAACAGGGTGTTAATTTACGTTCGGAAGAAATTCATTCGGGTCCAATTTTAAAATTACTTCCATCTTCGATTTGTTAAAGCACTAAACAGTTATGAAATGAAATATTACTCATAAACAACCACGTGTGGGCAGAACGAACGTTACTATTGGATCATAAACTCGACGATAAAAAAACAAAGTGACATTTATTTTTAAGAATATTTAGAACTCAACTAAATCATAAGCTAGGGTATTAAAAGTCACTTTTGTAAATTGCAATCACATTAAAGTAGGTTATTTATTTATTCAGTAGTGGACTTCCTGTAACTCAAGATGACGATGAAATATGAGCAATTTGTTGTTTAACGTGATAAGTGATTTAAAGTATCGTAAAATCCTCAACTCCTAACCATAGGGGAACTATCAATTGTTCAGAATACTGCAACAAACACAAAATGTCAATTGTCTGAAAAAAGACAACGGATGGGTCGGTATGACCACGAGATCACAATATTTAATTTGATCCGACGCTACCGGTGGGTGCCGCGGGAAGGTTACGCGACCGGAGTCGGGAGCGAGTGATAAATGAAAATAACCGGCGAGGGGGGGCCGCTCTCCCGCGGTGCACACATGGCCTTATCGACCTGACGCACTGGCGCACGCCGCGCCGCGACGCATGAAGTGAGTGACAGCGGGTTAACGTTATCGCTCTTTGATATGCTCGCGATAATGTATCGTGGTGTTTTGTATCAAGTAACTTAGATTGATAATGATTACACGGATTTTGTAAGCTACAATATAAAGCTATCGGTTTGCTGCTAGAGCTTTTTACCAAGACAAAGTTATAAGAACATAAAAGTTAGATTAATACAATAAAAAATCACATGTCATATTTCGTTGAGAAAATAATAAATAAATAAACCTCAAAGTCACACACATAGTCCTGACCCCACATTAAAATCATGGGTGTGTCGTGTCATCAAGTGTCGTGGGTATCAAAAACTACGAGAGACTTCCTGGTTCCACAAAAACCCAAACCCGTGACAAATCCTTTTAGTCCTCATAAACATGTGTCTCAGTACGGGGATCGAACCCGCAGCCTATCGTTTCACAGTCGACGTCTAATCACCAGCGCCACGGAATCTGTCATAATAACGTTATAAATTGTAATAGTAAACTATGATTGCGCAGCTTGTAAGTTATTTGTTAAGTTAAACAGTAATTTCTCAGATTAATTTTCCCAAATCTCCATGTAAAATAATGTATCGCAATCCACTAATCAATATTATTCAACACTAAAATCTATATAATTCGCTGGCACACTATACTCGCGCCACATACGCGCTGCCAAGCACGCCCGCTCTCCTCCGCTTATAATAAGAGAGCACGCGCGGGCCACGCGTGGGACCTGCGTCCAAATAATTGTCCATTACGAACGCTGCGCGGGGGGGACCGGGGAACACTCGCCCGGCTACATGTCTCGCATTTATTGTTACATTCTACAGCTGGGGAACGGCGAATTAATTACTTAAATAAAGCAAGAAAATTATTAATGGACAATAGGAAAAGAATAGGATAATACAGTGATAATTACTTCTTACTTAGTGAGGTCACTTAGAGAAGACCTAGGAAACAAACCCAATTTACAAACAACTGTAGAAGTAAGGTAGTGGAGTTATTCGTGATGGGAATTAATTGTTTCACCGTACGAAACAGAGAGTCAAACTGCCTTTTCACATTGGTCTAATGTTTGACAGTAGTACTAACCTAGTCAAGTCGACCCATTCATACATGTGTCTAGAATATGAACATAGGGAATATAGAAGTCTATGAAAAATGTAGCTGCTCAGTTGACAAATGATAAGTATCGAACATGTATGCCTGCGGCATTTGGAATTATGAGTATGATGATTTGATTACCTCACGTCATTTTCTTATTATCACGATCGAGATGACTTATTTCTTCTAAATGAGCTAAAGCAGGGGTATATGTTAAGCCATGGCATAAATACTAATTCCTTTTACGGCTGTATAGATAGACGGCTCCATCTCAGATTGGTTAAAATTATTTTCCAGAGTTGAATAACAACAGTTAACAGCCCTAACATTAACTCCTAAATCCTCACGAATTGGGTCAAAAGTTTTAGAGCAGCGCATTTAACACATGTTAAGCCAAAATATTGTTACCAAGGATTGCCGATCGTTATGGGCAAAAGAAAATGTTAAAACTTTTATGGGAAATAGGTTTTTTTTTTTTTATTGCATTGAATGGCGAGACGAGCAAGCCGTTCGCCTGATGGTAAGCGATACGACCGCTCATAAACAGTAGCAACATTCCACTGCGCTCGCCATCCTGAGACATAAGATGTTAGGTCTCAATATGTCCAGTAGTTTCTCTGGCTACAATGTCCTTCAATCCGAAACACAACAGTGCATTTACGCATAACGCAGTGTTGTTTCACGGGAGAAATAGACATTGCGGTGGTACTATTTGGGCCCATATGAATAGAACCTTTTTTAACGTGTCAATATAGAAATTTAAATGGGCCATGTAATAATAGTGAAGATCAACGTAACAAAAAAACGTCATCAATCTAACAATTTTCCGTTTCGAAAAAAAAAATGGCCGTAAGTCAAAATTATATTTTATTAACTAAACATTGACACTATCTCCAAGCACTCATCATTTCTGTATTTTAATGGTGTCTCATATTTCAATTCATTACAATAATTTTGAATAAATGTTTGATTAATATCTTAATTAGTTTACAGTGAATGGTTTATTTATACAGTGTAATGACGAATTGTTGACACGAACTAACGACGTACCAATTGCTGTATGTGGTTATCGTCACTTATTAAACATTCGTTATATTTACCCTTAATTAAACTTTTTTAGTTACATTTCTTCGTTTTATTACACTCTGATTTGGAAAGTCCTTGGCTAAAAGATTCTTGACGATAATTCGATGTTTTTTTTTTTCTCGTCTTGTAACTGTATCTGCGGGCATGTTATTTTGTCTAACAATCAAAAGTTTACTATTAAACAACAAAAACCTTTATAGCATGTACTCCCGCATAACAAAACAGTTTTCCATACAAAATTAATAGTAGGCAATAAATTCTTGACACATCCATTAATTACGATGGAACAACAGACATCATTACATCAAATTACTTTTTCCAAACGCTGTCTACCGCCTAGTTACCCGTTCCAACGGTGAGGGCGCGTTCAATAAGACCTCCTAACGACCGCGGACGTGCTCAGATAATTATTCAATTCTACGTGAGACCCATCCAAAGAGGGATGAAGACCAGAGGGTGGCGAGGGCGACTGAACCCATAAAATCCCGAAATAGACGGACACCACGCCTCCAGTACACGTGTCCTTAAAATGCACTAAACATGTCACTATGGCCCGTACCATAAGGTCCAATGTGTACAACGTGGTGATTGAAGGCGGGCCAATAGAGCGTCATCTGTCAAAACAATGTGCGCAGGAAATAATAAACAGCCGTTTGACTGGTTAATTTTTAGACGATTCGGGTGCTGGATTAATTAAAATTCTGTCTATGGGTTTTAGTGAGCGATGGATTTGTAGGAAAGGAATGGGCTGCCGAGTCAAAGTTCAAGAAATCCAGACGTGCTCAACCTTTGACTTTCTAAGTCAATTGTATACATATTCGTAATTATTTATTAACCTTAGTGGAATAGGTGTTTTAGAAATCGACACTAATGGCGCCGCAGATCCGTTCTCTAGCCAAGAGAAGAATAACCACGCTGCTGTCAGTTACAGTATATATGCGCAGGCTCCTCTAGGGCCGTAAAACTGTCTCACCGTGAAGCTATAGCTTAGCTGTCGCGTTTCGGCCTTTGAGTGATATTACTGGATGGCCACTATTTCCATCTATTTTCCTCTCCATTTGATGAGCCGGAACATATCTATGACCCAATCGTTGTAGATGTTTATGGGCAGCAGTGATCACTTACCATCAGGTGACGATTCGGCTTATTTACCGGAACCAATAAATGAAGAACATAATATTTGTGCGACCCATTATCAATAGAGCACACACGAAACGGACTTATCTTAATATGCGCATAGGTTTAAATTAATAATTTTAACGTTATACACTTGAGCCTAACATAAATACTTAATGGCCTGATGAAACTAGTGCGCACCACCTGTTATTTCTATTCTTATGTCTGCATCTTTGTATTATTGTTGATTCAAAAGTCTAAAACAACCTGCAGACTGCATGTACTTAGCTTCGTCTGCCAAGTTTGCCTGCAATTGTCTTGATAGTTCCGCCGTGATGAAGTACCAAACAGACTCGCACATTTACAATATTAGTTTGGAACGTACTCGGCCGATTGCAAACTATTGTTGCTAGTCGCGCCGCGCACGCTATTCCCGTAGGATAGGATTTAAGTTACCTTCTTTCAAGCCCGGATAATAACCAACAGTTTATTTTGATATTAATGGAGACCAAAATATTTTATATGAAAATACTAGCTGTCCAGCCCGGCTCCGACCGGGTGTAGATACACTTTTTAAATGGCAACAAATATGTTCCTGAGAGGACAAAATTAACAAACTCCTAAGCTTCATATATTAGTATGGATTAAATGAAAACAAAAGTGAGATAGTTATTTGCAGCCTTAGTCATAGGCAGTATTTAAATAAAATTTCGGTTATTTCAATAACTGTTTTGTCTCCTTCGCTCAAACTGAATTCACAAGTCATTCGATAGGGTCAAAACATTAAGTAACTTAAATAGGTTTTAGAACTATCTATGAATAAGCCGTAAATACTAGCTTATTACATAAAAATAGAATTAGAAAAAATATATAAAATCTGTAATATATTTTGTATTTGATAACATTCCTGTCATTTGAAATGCAAATTAGCTTGTTTATTGTGTATTTCCTAATTAATAGTTGATCTATACTTATTATCTTAACTCAAGTTTAGCAAAAGAGATATACTGTGCTAGAAAGAAATCTACTAATCAATTAAAGCGATATTTTTAAGGAATTAAAGCATTTTTTTTTGTTTAATTGCGTGGTGATAATTACTCCTGAGACTTCAGGTGGGGTATAAATGGGGTTTATATACTTCATATTTTGAAAACTGCTCCAGTTGAAAGCTTCTTACAGAGACGGTCACCTCTTGACATTTGACTCAATAATCCCTCTGTGATTAAATTATGTGATAAAAATATTCAATGTATTGTAAAATGCGGGTAGATGTAAAACACGACATCACTTACATACAATCATCACTTCCTGCACAATAATTGGCCTGGTAAATGCTCAAGTGGCACTTAGCAACGAGGGCACTAATTATAAATTTTGTTAGTTAAACACCGTACGTACTTAACTATGTCTCATTTATGTATCGTTAATTTTTATGGCACTGTAATTCCATTTGGTATAATTATCATGTATGATTATTGTTCAGTGAAATTATGTTGATCGGATATTTTTTGTTCGCGTGCTGTCTGATTGAGATTTGAGGAACTGCCAATAAATAATTAGCACATTAATGGTTTCACCCTCATAAAACTTCTCGATAGATAGTTTTTTTAATAAATTTAAGAGAATTTTAGTACAGTTTCTTAATAATCTAAATCCCTATACGACAACTTAATATTTTCGACTTAATATAAAACCACGGCACCACATTTGTCTCATAAAATAAACCGCGCCGTAATACAACCTACGAATCAGCAAACATAAACAATCCACATTTCATCAAAAAACAAGCAACATATTACCAAAACATTACGCAGACGTGTTAAAAGTTGTATGACAGAATGTAGGTTAGAAGCACGTTGACAAAGCTGAGCGAAGCCTCGCAATTCGCGAGTACTGAGCTGTTACGTAACTAGTCAGTTCGTGCTCCCGACTTTATGGGAAGAAGTTCGCTTGACGCAACGACGCGGACCCACAGCGAGACGAATTACACAATACTCTCATAATTCGGGTGACCGTGATTTTTACTTTGCTTTTAGAGTAATTTAATTAAAACCATATCCAGTTTCTTCTCTTCTTCTTCTAAGTCTTCGATAGTTGTGTGTTACCAGTGATGACATACGGCACCGAGACGTGGCCTCTCACTGTGGGCCTCATTAAAAGGCTCAAAGTCACTCAACGAGCCATGGATCGGGCTATGCTCGGTGTTTCCCTACGAGATCGAATCAGAAATGAGGAGATCCGTAGGAGAACCAAGGTTACCGACATAGCCCATAGGATTGGCAAGTTGAAGTGGCAGTGGGCAGGGCACATAGCTCGTAGAACCGATGGCCGTTGGGGCCGAAAGGTTCTCGAGTGGAGGCCACGTACAGGCAAGCGAAGTGTTGGACGCCCGCCTACAAGGTGGACGGACGATCTGACTAAGGTCGCAGGAAGTCGCTGGATGCAGGCCGCTTTCAACAGGTCATTGTGGAGATCATTGGGGGAGGCCTATGTTCAGCAGTGGACTTCCTGTGGCTGATATGATGATGATGATGATGATATCCAGTTTCTATTATGTTGGGACAATAGAGTTGACGAGTGGATCTACTCTGTTTGCATCATCTAGCATTCTATTAGATCTATTGTTGTAACATAGTCGTTCCAGATAAACGCTACATTTATAATTTTTCTCCGTTGAAATTGTTTTCAACCCACACTAGGCCAGCGCAGTGTACTATATGGCCTAACCCCTTTTAATCATATGGTCGATTGTGCAGGAGGCCCGTGCCCTGCACAGGGGTGATGGGCATCATGGGCATATGGGATACAGATACAGATTGTTTACAAGATAATAATTTGACATAATCATAATTATCACCATCACACACTGTAAAGTTCCTCTGTTGGTTATAGGCCTAATAGTATACCACGTTTCTTTTCAATTGGTCATACATGGTTTAATACAAACCAATACGAATCTCCGTACAAATATAAATAAAAAAATAAATCCAAATACGAACGTAAAAGTAAGCGAACCTACACAAAGTGTTAGCACGTTTTAGGAAAAGTTTCGAAGAAGCTGTGCGGAAAGACTCCCCTATCTCGGAGGGGGAAACTTTTGAAGCGTCCGCTTTGCCGTGTCACGAGAATTAGCTAATAATTTATTTAGCCCTAGTTTTATTGCCTCTTGAGATTATGACGTGTTTGGCACAACTTACGCGAATGAACTCACACGAAAACACATTTATGGTGCACGGAAAAGTTAACTTAGCTTTTATTTATACACCCTGGTTCAAAAGATTTGATAGTAATAGCCAATTCAGGCAGTATTCAATTAAAAATAAAATACAAATATTCGGAAAACGGTTTAATATATTTTTTTCCTACGTTGCTATCGAAAAGTATATTATTAAGTAGTAATCCAAAATGAAGGTATTGCGTAAAATTAATTTATAACTTTAAATAACTTCTAACATCTAATAAAATCAAACATCTAATGAAATCTACGATATGTGAGAGGAGCTCAACATTTCTATTTTCAGTCAATCCATTGCGCCAAAGTCATTGCGGCGATGAAAGAAAGAAAAAGTTCTAATACTATGAATAGTTACATAGAAGAACTCTACATATCACCGGCTTAACCTCTATACAGTTCACGGAACACATACAGCAATACTTTCACTCAAAACACCCATATTTTTCTCGCAGCTTAAAAAAACACCAACACGTCAAACAATGAAAACTTTCGATAACACAATTGATATTGACAGCAATAAAAATATTTATACGAAAAAAAAACAAACAAGCGCGCGGAACGATGACCGTTTTCCTGTGACGTCAAAAAGCACAAAAAAATAAGCACATGAATGAAAAATCGCCAGCACGCGCATTTGACATCAATACGCGAGCGTGGTAGTAAATCCGGCGGTTGAGTGACAGCGCCCAATCAAACTTTAATCAAAGCAGCCGACAAAACGCGCCGCTCCTCGCGTCTGCGAGTAGGCAAACTCGCTCTACCTAATTGAGCGGAATGGCCTGGTGTGCGGGGCGGCGAACGAAGTACGAGAGACAGCGGGGTTCATTTGTTATATGCATGTTATACAGTATCACTTATTCTTTATGTTGTATAAATACTATTACGAGAAAACAAATTACTTTCGCTTAAGCTATCCCCCTCTGCTATTTTTTAATTTTCATACCTAAAGGCAGTAAACGCTCATGATCCTTAGAAGATACTTAGTTTACATTACAATTTGCAATTGAATTAAAGAATTGCTGGAACTGCACCATTAGACGCTGAAATAATAGTTCTTGCCTACTTCTACGAAGTGAAGACTTGAATTTCAAAAACACTTTTACGTTGAGCGTCTAATCTCTTAGAAAACCTTGTTCATTGTAAAGTGTATCATTTACACCTATCAACTTATACTAAAACAAATATTATGGTAGTTTCAAAATACATATTTTTGTGTATAACACATTGATCGTGATTTTCCAGGGTACCAATAACTCCAACCGCTATAGTCCTTCGATTGAGACATTGAAACATTGACGATGCGAAAGGGTGGCGCAGGGAAACAGAAAGAGACGTACGTAGCCGATATCACGCGTCCCAGGAATGCCGGCGATGTTAAGTTGGCCAGTCAAAGGGCTTCCACTGGATTTAAAATTAAAACGACAAACATCGAGGTGGCTGCAAGCGATAATTGATTCGTTTGTGTTTTGTTACCATTCGTCGACATTTTCGTATGAGAGCGTTGTTTTCTCATACAAACACTATTTCTCTCGAGTGATGAGCGATGTGGGAATGAGACGTCAGCAGTCAGTAGTCAGTACTAGCGCAGAGCGACAGAATCGTGTGCACTGCGACCGGGACGTTTTATTGTGCGGCTTAAGCGTTTTTTTATCTATTTTTTATAATCTTCCGGCGCCATTAGCGCCCCTCTGTCCCATTTGTCTTTTAAGTAAGAGGACGGAGCGCAAATTTTCGTCGGAATGGTAATAACGGATAATAATGAGCCGGGTGTATTTGGAACCGGGCGGAACAATGTTACAACGAAATATCATAATGAAAATGTGTAAAAAACGTCGTCTGCGCGACTCATATCAATTAGTACTCTTTGTCGGTAATGCGAAGGGCTTTTAGGTGCGGCTAGGATGCATTAAGGAATTAACGAGAATTTAAGCCTGTTGTTGTTTTTGTCCTTTACCAATATTGGAATTATTACATGAAATAACATACATACGTATACGAAAACTGCAACAACACACGAATACTGTTGTAGTTACTGAGGCAGTTTCTTGCGCTATTTCTTCTTTATAGCTGTAAAGCCGTTCCGAAAAGACGATTCAAATGTTATTAAAGTACCGATGGAATATCGCATATTTTTAATCCCAATAATTCCACATATAATTTTCAACACTAGAATATTAATTAGCCCTTCGGCGCCGTTTTTAAATTCTGTCAATAAGCATTGGATACAGTATAGGAATAAGGTCTCAATGTACACTAAAAATACTGGATTTATTATTAAGCTATGTATCATGTAAGCTATGTATGTTATCATTCAGCTATGTAGAGCCGTTTTATTACAACCATTAAAAATACTAAAATCTCACGCATTTGCATTCCCTTTAGAGCAATAAATAACAATCTACTGCCACTTCTACTTATAACCTTTCTAACAAAACCCAGCCGTACAAAAAAGAGCAATCCACACTACAGGTTTAGTATGGAGCCACTGCGCAGCCTCGTCATGATGAAGCTATGCGAGGCACGCGGGTATTGTGGCCTAAAGAGTATGGTATGGCCCATGGATTGAAGATAAACCTTTTTTTTTTTTTGGCGGTAGGTGTAATGAGTAGACGTGTTTACGCGGCAATTTTTTAATTTATTATAATTTTTAGAAGTTTACATTATTTCAAGTAAATATTCATTTTATGTATAAGTCTAAGACGCAGTGTACATAATAACATAGCAGTACATGACTTAACTGTGAAGACATCACCTGCCAGCACAACACAACTTTTTCTATTTGTTGGAATCACTATAATACTACAATGGCACAACTAGCTGAAATACACAAAACACAGCACCAACTGGAAGAATCTTTTACGCGGAGGATGGCTGACCTTGAAGCGCAACTGCAAACCGGTGGTGCGTCCAAGGACACTGTTGCTCGAGTGGCGGAAGAATTTCGGACTTTCCGCGAAATCATGCTGTCCATGCTTCGCCTGCTAAGAGAGCAGATTAATGAGTGCACTCGGATGGTAGATGTGATTGAGACCCGGCATCGGCGGAAGGCGCTCCTAGTCCTGGGCGTTGCGGAGGCTGCTGACGAGGATTGTTCCACAGCTGTTTCGGATTTATTCCGTAACGCCATGCATCTCGAATGCTTATCTTCCTCTGATATCGCAGTGTGTCACAGGATTGGGTCTCCTACTAAAGATCACCATCGACCAATCCTGGTTAGGTTCAAGTCTGTTGACCATAGATCCTTAGTCTGGAAATCCAAATCAAAGCTGAGAGGTTCGTCATGCTCATTAAGGGAGTTCCTGACAAGGTCCCGGCAACTGGTCTTCAGCAAGGCGCGGCAGCACTTCGGCATGCGAGGGTGTTGGACGCAAGATGGCACTGTCATCGTGAAGGTCGCAGATGGATCTCGGTGCAAGCTGACAACCAGTGATGAATTAAATGCATTGGTGAAGAAGTATCCGAAACCCGCTGATTCCTCTTCGTCGGCTAATCGTCGCGTCGCTGGGGCGGCGGCACCATCAGCGCCAAGCTCGAAACAGCGTAAGCCATGATACCAGATGTTTTAACATCTTTCCTCACGTCGCATTTATTTAGTTTTTATGTGAACGTAACACTTTTAATGTTTTAATATTCAATTTGTTGTTTTGTTTCACTTTAGTTAGGAACTTGTTTTATTCGCCAGTCTACCCACTATTATTTTTTATTTTGTGTTTGTTTTTATCAATTTGACAGTTATCGTTCACAGATAACAACTTTAGTTACGTTCAGAAACTGTTAAGCACTGTTAAGCACTTGCTAATTTGATTCTTATTTCTGTTAACACAATTTAGTTTGTTATTTTTCGATTTATTATAGTGTTTACTTTTATGAATGTTAGCTGGCAGGTGATGTTGAGTATGTTAGTAAAAGTAATTTTTTTTTTTTCATTCATTTTATTTTAATTATATTTTTTTTATATATTTTAATATTTATGTGTAATTATGTTTTCAGATAACGAATCTTATTATTCTGCTACTGAGTCATCTTCTTTATGCAGCGATGACAGTTTTTGCTCTACTACTGGTAGTCTTGGGGATTGTTTGCAGCATGCTTTTAGTAATCAAGCTCGTCATCATTTGAATGTATGCCATATTAATGCGCAAAGTATTCCCAGTCACTACAGCGATCTGTTAGATACTTTCAGTAACACTAACGTTCATGCCGTCTTGATTTCCGAGAGTTGGCTCAAACCTCACCTTTCTTCTGCTACTTACCCTCTCCCCGGTTTTCTGCTAATTCGAAACGATCGTATTGCTGGAAGAGGCGGTGGAGTGGCAATTTACCTACGTAGCGATTTCCCCTATAAAATTATCGCCACTTCTTCCGATTCTTCTTCTCCCCCTACTGCCTCTGCAGAGTACATATTTCTTGAGGTCTGGGTCAAGGGAGCTAAAACTATCCTTGGTGTAGTTTACTGTCCTCCCTCCTTAAATTACTTCTCCAGTCTTGAATTAGTTCTGGAATCCTTGGGGTCTGAATATGCACACCACATCATCATGGGAGATTTCAACACCAACCTCCTCGCCCGATTTTCCCATAATTCCCGTAAACTTCTAGATGTCGTTGAGTCTGCCAATCTCAGTGTCTTGCCACTTCAAGCTACTCATCACAACATCAACGGAGAAGACACTTGGCTAGACTTAATCCTCATCTCCAACCCTTCCCTTGTGTCCTATCATGGTCAGTTTCCTGCACCTGGTTTCTCACATCATGACCTCATTTTCCTTTCCTACGTCCTTAAGCCTCCTAAATCCTGTCCTAAGGTTCTGCATATGCGTTGTTTTGGTAGCATGGATGTTTCTGATTTATCAAGGGATGCCGCTAAGCTTGATTGGGCCGACCTGATTGCAGCTGGTACAGTGGATGAAATGGTCCAAATATTTAACACTAAAGTTTATGCACTCTTTGATGTCCACGCTCCTGTCAGGAAAATCAAGTTGAAGCGCCCTCCGGCACCCTGGATGACGGATAACATTCGAATGGCGATGAGACGAAGGGACAGGGCTTTCCGCAAATTTAAAAAAGACCGCACTGATATTAGCTGGTGTCGTTTTAAGGCTGTAAGGAATCGGTGTAACCAGATGGTTCGTAATGCTAAACGCCGACATATTTTTAACAACATATCTTCCTCTCCTGCTAATACCTGGAAGTTCCTTAGGACTTTGGGTATTGGTAAGGAGAAAAGCCAGGACTTCCCGGGAACATTGGACTTGGATGAAATCAACTGCCACTTCTCCATTTCTTCTCCGATGGATTACCAAGTCAAATGTCAAACTTTGGATTTTCTGGGCAACCTACCCCATCCTGATATAAATTCCTTTAAATTTTCTCCAGTTGCTCGAGACGAAATCAAAAAGATAATCCTCTCCATCAAGTCAAACGCTATCGGATACGACAATATCACCCGTCGCATGATTGTCGTGATACTTGATCATCTCCTTCCAGCGCTTTCCCATATAATTAATGCTTCCTTAAGCATGGGAACTTTTCCGTCATTGTGGCGAAAAGCCTATGTTATCCCCCTTCCCAAAGTCTCTAATCCTACCCTCAATATCCACTATCGTCCTATATCCATTCTTCCTTTCCTATCCAAGGTGCTTGAAGCATGTGCGCACAAGCAGCTTTCCAGGTTTGTGTATTCTAACAACCTGCTGAGCCCGTTACAGTCCGGCTTTCGACCTGGCCATAGCACCATTTCCGCACTCCTTAAGGTAACTGGCGACATTAGGGCTGGTATGGAAGACACCCGGATCACTGTTATGGTCCTGGTTGATTTTTCAAACGCCTTTAATGTCGTCAATCATGACATCCTACTGTCCATCCTATCCCACCTTATGATTTCTCCCGTAGCACTGGATTGGTTCTCTTCTTATCTTCGAGGGCGTCAACAGTCGATCCGTATCGGCGAGACTACGTCAAAATGGTGCGACCTTGACTCTGGCGTTCCTCAAGGCGGTATTCTCTCTCCTTTACTGTTTTCTATTTTTATTAATCTCATTACCAAAGACCTTCGATGCGCGTACCATCTTTATGCCGATGACTTACAGCTTTACTCTCAGTCAAGTATCGATTGTGTATCCTTGGCAGTCAAAGAAATTAATAGTGACTTGGACGTTATTCGTAGATGGTCTCATAATTTTGGTATTAAGGTTAATCCTGGTAAGTGTCAGGCCATTATTATGGGCAGTCAGCGTTTGATGAGTAGGTTGGATACAACTATTATTCCACCGGTTGTATATGACGACGCTATTGTAGGATGGTCAACAACAGTTAAGGACCTTGGGCTTCTCATCGACGCTAATTTAAACTGGCGCGCCCAAGTCACCTCTGTTTGCCAGAAAGTCACTGGTATACTTCGATCTCTTTATCGTCTTAAGAACTTCCTTCCGTCCAATACTAAAATAATGCTGGTACAAACCTTAATCCTACCATTAATCGACTATGGTGATGTGTGCTATTTTGACCTGAATGCAGATCTGCTCAACAAACTCGACCGTCTTTTAAATAACTGCATTCGATTCATCTTTAATCTCCGTAAGTACGACCATATATCATCCTATCGCTCTGAACTTAAGTGGCTACCTATTCGCCAACGACGTACTTTGCGTGCTCTTACAACACTCTTTTCCCTTCTCACTTCCCCCTCTCCACCTTCTTACTTAATATCTCACTTCCGTTTTCTTTGCACCAACCATGAAAGAAATCTTCGTTCGGCTACTAATCTCTTGCTCTCATGTCCCTCACACATTTCTGATTTTCTTCACTCTTCTTTTCACATTCAAGCTATACTTCTGTGGAATGCGCTCCCTCTTAAAATCAGGACGTCAACTACCCGTCTCAGATTTAAAATGAAGGTCCGTGAAATGCTGCTCAAAGAAGTTGCAGAATCCTCTCAATAGTAATTTATATATAATTATGTATGTATAGTATTGTATATAGTTTATATGTTTATATGTTTCTTTGTATTTAGTTTATTGTATATCGTATAATAATATATGTAATAACATTTGTAATTACTTGTATAATTATGTTCTTTTTTTTTCTTTTCTCTTATCTCTTAATTAAGTATTCATACACCTACTTCTGCTCATCTCTGCATCACCTAAAGGTCGACTGGGAGAAAATGCCGCAGGCATTAAGTCCGCCTTGTATACATTTGTATATGAAGCTTAATAAAATAAAATAAAATAAAATAAACCTACCCTTGTAAATATCGCCGCGTCACCGCACTCAACTTTATTAGTTTGTGTTGGCCGATGTGTGTGATAATGGCGTTTGTATTGATTAGTGGCGTGTTTAGTTGCACGGCTTACGGCCGGGTGCAATAATATATTGACAGTTAAGCGGTAAAAATTATCCCCGATAATTACGTATCTTCTATCTTTGTTTAACCGATGTTTCAATAACAAAAACTTAACTAGGATACCAACGCTGAACGTAGATATTGCATATATCTCTGGTAAGAACCGTTCCTCCCAAACGTTTAATTTTTGCACTTTTAATTGAGGTCAATATTTATTAGGTTAATTATTAACTTTATTTTGGAATTATCATAAATCATCATTAATGTATAATTAGAAGAATGAAACGTTAAAATAATAATGTAAGTATGGTAAGTATTGTGACAAATAATGGCAAATAAAATTCATACAAAGCCTACATGGAACAACAAAACGCATCGTATGACTGATTTATGATAAACATCACATAAAAATGACTTTAAAAATAATGTAAGAACCCCCTTTTCCGCAGATTGTATTATGGGTAAATAAAATATCAAAGATAATTTGTGAGAAATCTTTAATCTTTATTATTGACAAAGTTCTGAAACTTTATTTTAATTTAAAATAAGTAATTAATATTTATGTCTAGCCTAGCAGTGTTTGGTATGTCAATTTCATGTTCCACATCAGCAATGCTTTTCATTCTTCAAATATTATCTGACACCGCTGTGGCACTCATAATGGTTAAAGTTGTGTGCAATCCCAAAAGACTTTTTTACTGGAAGGTGTGGAAATCTTCTTTTCCAAACATCATAAGACCTGAAATAAAGATGAAAGAAAGATGTAAAAGATAGAAGACCAAAATATTAATTATAATAACTTTGAGTAATGTTCTGTTTTTATATGAGCCGCATTGTTGTAATACTCTATGGCAGACATTTAGCAGTGTTGTTAATAAAGTAATATGTGGATATGCACTATCTCCAATTAGATATCTATTACTATTTCATTATATAACTTCTTCACATTGTACTGAAAATAAATATGTTATTTACAAAAAATAAAAGATTTAAAGTGAAAATATGTTTTGATGATTTCCATCAGGCTGTACCCTTTTGAAACTAGGGAATTATTAGGAAACTACTTACAAAAATATGTATTAATCTTAATATATTATCTCAACCATTCTTCCAACTCAATTGTCATATTTGTTGCATCTTAAATTATTATTTGGCAATATGGCGGCTGCACAAAACAAATGAATGTCACACCATTTTCACCTATGTACCACAATAAAGTATTTTGAATTTGAATTTGAATTCTTTCAAAATATAAAGTATGAGATTATTACCTTTTAACAGAGTTGTTAAATGAGCCCCAGGCTAGCGTTCCAATACATTTATGAAAAGTAACTGTGCAATACACATTGCTTGAACAATAATGCCTTTATTTTCTTAATTCTTCTCCTATATTTTAATCTAAAAATAAAAATATTAAGATTAATACATTGTGATCAGATAACTGATACATAATACTACGATTTACTATGTTAAAATCATAGACGATATTAATACATAATTATTGATTAATCCTAATATATCTAAAGGTAGTCATTACTAAGGTGGCTCTATGGGAATATAATATGGGCAATGAATTGCACCAAAGATTCTTGGGAAAACTGCAATTTTATGAAACCCATGCTGTGTGTTGTCTAATATTTTTACATATTGATAATATAACTCAGTTGTAGCCTGAGGCACATCAGTTGTTGTCAGATTCGGCTGACTGTGCTTTTGATACCCAAAAATAGTTACCGGCTGAACATGCATTCTCCCCAGTACATAAAACCACAATGATAGCAGCAGTTAATGGAACAGTGACACAATATTGTTCCCGAGCTGTTACATTTATTATAGAATATATGACTTTGGAATAATTCAATACACTTTTATAACTTAATGAAATATTTGATATGTATGCTTACCAGGAGGAAGGTTCCTTGCAGGCTGGGTTTAAATGTAGAAATAAACATAACAGCTGATGAAATTATTCCATCTAAAAGGTAAATCTGTAAATAAATTCTGAACTAGAATATTCACATAGTTTTTTTGGTTCTCATAAATTATAATCGGCGTCAAATACACCAGCTTTAAACATTTCGTTATCACTTTCATCACTGAATATATTAATGTCACTTTATTTTGCTGATTTCTTCCATAAAAATACCACATATCTGGGATAATCGAAGTATTATCCACCATATTGCAGCGATATTAGAAAACGATGACAGCTAGTTAAACACAAATAACTACGGTAGTTCGAATCGTTATCGAAACGCGTATATTTTAATTTGTATGGAATTTCCTAACTATGGTTAGCGAGAGCCCTCCCGTTGATAGATACAAATCATAGATATATTTATTCATCTGTCAACGATTATTGAAACCGAAAAATGACAGAACTCATACTAGAGTTAGCGATTTTAACGGGTGGAAAAAGACAGACAGAGTATTGCACCCGGCCGTTAGTGGTGGAGACTGGAGATAGGTGGACAGTGAGAGCCTATATCTGTGGGGTCGTAGGTTAGATGTTCAAGTCAAAAATCAGATTGTTTGATTAATATGACATATCCGGTATTTAATTACAACTGTTGTCAGATAATTCGTATAATAATAATGTTGCTGTTACGAGAACAAAATTATTTTTCATGTTAAATTATGTTTAATATTGCTTGAAGTCAAACAAAAGAACATTCAAATATGACAGCAATTATCTGGTTAACATAATATAAGAGACATCCTAAAATACATGAATTTAACCAAAACTAAAAATTCACCAAAGAACCGTCATCAATATCTTGTTCATCGCACCAACTATTTCACGTTACAAAGAAAATAAAAGTCGATCCAACTGTCGTCGATTCTACGAGTACATAAACTTTACAAATGGCCCTATTGACATATTGGTAATAAAATTGACGAGGCTGTGTCGTCGGGTTGCAAGGCGGTTATTTATTTGGCTATTAGGTCACGTATGATTAAGGGGTGAATAGTAGATTAGCAATCGCATCGAAGGTTTGATAAATACCAAGAAGTTAACATACTGATCGGTAACCACGTTAATCGCTGAAATATTTCACTAAAAATGGAAGGGTTAATGTATCGATTGTTAGGGCGTAGTTCAAAAACTGGGGTTCCGATCTAAAATGAGAAACGACTACACTTAAAAGGAAAAATACCGTGGAAAACTCTTTTATTTGGAGGTAATTGTTACCATATAGGCGTTTGTCAGGAACCAAGTAGTATATTAAGAATATATAGAATATTTAGGTCAAAAGTTGTCCACTAATGTAATAAATATTAAACTCAATGCTTCTGTCTATCCTATTGTCTGTATCTGATATTCCAGATGCAATTCACTCAATTCTAATCCATCCATCTAAGACACAAAGCGACTCAAACCAATAAGAAAGCATCAACACCCTTCCGCTGGCGAGGAAATAAAGACAGATAAATTACCGGAACACGTCGATATTCCTCGCTCGAATCTCGGCTAGCAACAGTAAGCCAGAACATTCGCACGCCTTGCAAGCGGGATAGACAACATCTACAGATGCATGCACTGTCTTTTAGAGTTCCTTACAAAAAAGAGAAGGCAAGAACCCATACGGGATAACTTTTATACCTTCGGTTTCATTCTTCTTATTAACATAGAATGTCAAAATTTTACTCGAACTAAAGTCTCATAATATAAGTATAGATGATAATCTTAAAATCTAAATATCAGAGTTTTAGATGCGCCTATAATTTATTTTGTTATTATAAAACTTACAACTATAGTTGGAACGATATTCTTGTACGGAACTCTGCGCCCGCGAGTCTAACTCACACTTAGCCTGTTCTTTATTTCCTACAATACCATTTCCTGTTTATTACGGCCGCGTATAATCGTAAACTGCTAACGGATGCGGGACGCGAGAGCCACCGAGTGATATACGGGAGGGCTCGAATTTTAAGCTCCCGCCAAGTGTACGCAAGTAGATCTTGCACGGATGTTTCGCACTACTCGTTCAATTTGAGTGTTTTACCCTTGTAATTACATTTGATAATATATTCTTATCTATACTGTAACATTAAGTGTATGAAAAATATTATATACTTTTACATAAATGAAAATGACAGATTTTTTTTATCTGGGGGCGCGGCCGAGCCCCCGTCCAAGTCGAGCTATAGGCCGTAACATCCTTTTCTCGAAGCAATTCAGACCATTTTCAACCCCCTATAACTTCGTTGTGGCTAAAGCATGAAGCCTGAATTTTCAGTTACTAAGCAGGCATTGTGTAAACACGGTATATTTAAAATTTCATTCAATTTGAACCAGTAGTTTAATATTATATTGACACAAAAGGTGACGAAAATGAATCTGATTGTAAGCGCAGCACTATCTGAACAGTATCTACCGCTGTGTGATGGTACTCTCTTGCCGGTCGAAACAATTATGCTGGCCTGGCCAAATACGAACCGCAACAAATCTTATCGAAATACACTTGGAATTTCTGATTGGCCTATTAATATTCTTTTACAATCACAATCACAATAAGCGATTGATTTGTGAGTTTTTCATCAAAACGTTGAATTGTTGAAACCTCCACTGCTCGGAAGTTGCTGTAATATTTGTTACGTACTGAGTCGGAAGCCTCACAACACCTATGGACATTTTGTACGTTTTAAGACCACATTATACAGTTGCGTAATAAGAAAACTTGTAAACAATAAAATGCCCAAGTGTTAAGTCATCGTAAAATTAAATATGTAATTTTACTTTTATTATACAATACAGGCGACATTACTCAACGCTATTACGGCTCAAAACTTTTTCCCAAGTTGCCAAGTAATTTTCATAACAAGCTTAACTTCTGACTTATTACGATATTAACGTGAGGCAATATTACCAAATATGCTAGCAGGAGTCGTATCATAAAATAGCTATAAAACGATATTTTCTAACATCACATTATTAAATTTAAATCTCTCTTCTCATCTCACAAGATAATTATATGGTGAAGTTATGGTAATAAATAGATTAGTTGTTAGAATATATTCATATTACGAGAATTATGATCTTTAGCTGAAAATCTATGATGAAACGAATGAATGGATCCAATACACAAATTTATCTAGTTCGCAAAATTTAAAATATGCTCCAAGCAACATGAATCACATCTTCAAATGCGAACATCTACACAAATAAATTACAATCAAACAAACGTCGAACAATATCTGGCATGCTGTGAGTGCGTGAGGTCGACAAAGCTATATTTTATCAAATCAAATAGTCTCTAATGAGCCCGTCCACAATTATACAGAAACGTCATACAATTTACCACACGGAACGCGCGGGGCCGCCGACCGCAGTGCTATGGTGACGACGCGCCACTATTTTTACGTATTATTTTAAATGGGAGCGAGTATTCCTGTTACATATCCGATTTTTTTTTGTATCACATCTATGAAGGATAAGAGTTTCATGGTGTAAGAATGAACACTAAGAAGGTAGAAGAAGATCTTCGCTTCTGAAGAGGATCTAATAGTTTTTTTTAGTATTTTTTTATTATATTTCAAATATAGCTTAACAAAGACTGTCTTATGAGGCAAGCAAGTCAGGTTACCATTGCATTCAAAATCACTAACACTACTCCCATCTGCTCTGAATCCATCGATATTCAAACTTCCAACGATAATAGCTCGCATACAACCAAAACCAAACCACCAAAAAACAGTTCCCTTATGGTAACCCTACGTGGTACTGAGAACAGCACATGCAGCGCGGCTTTCTCCGAAAACTCATTAGTCGAGCACGCGTCACGCACCGAGCATAACCGGTTTTATTAGGTTTCAGTCGGCCCCCTTAGGCCCTACTCTGAACATCCGTAACGAAGTTCGAATCTTCGGACGATCGTAGCTTATGACGATACGAATGTACCGACATAGACCTATGGTCGTTATTGACTTATGGTTTTAACTATAGATTTAAGGTTCTGATGTACCTACGTTATACGATTCCGAGCATTTACAGAGTAAGTCCATTTGTATCGTCATAAACTTCG
This sequence comes from Hyles euphorbiae, assembly GCA_023078785.2. NCBI lineage: Eukaryota > Metazoa > Arthropoda > Insecta > Lepidoptera > Sphingidae > Hyles > Hyles euphorbiae. The sequence goes on along the minus strand of CM041041.1, from coordinate 3,349,691 downwards.
ATCGACCGAAGATTCGAACTTCGTTTTGGATTTTCAGAGTAGGGCCCCTAAGTCGACCCTCGGCGACGTCGCAGCACGACCCTTTGTCACAGACGGAGCATTTTTCGGGACTGTTTAGATGTATTTTTTCGGGACTGTTTAGATGTATGTATGTAGATGTTTAGTTTTTCGCGTTATATTGCAAGCCTGATTAAATGATTTTTAATAAATTTGTAATGTGCTTTTGTTAAAGAAGTAGGATATTTTAAACTTCCTTGGTCACGGGACGAACACGAGAGCTATTAAAGTAATCGAAATGTCGCTCGGGAAGTTAAAAAATTTAAACATTAAACCAAATCCGCGGTGAAATCAATCAATTTTTATTTATTTATTTATTATTTATCTAAGAAAGCATTAAGTAATGTAGTTGGATGTGCTTATACAAGTAGCCCAGCAATGCAAATAAAATGATGGCTATAACGATCATAATCCGTATAGGTACCTACATCATTCCGATGATATTTACAACTTCAAATAAGTTCTGACAAAAGTATTTTTAACAAGTAATAATCTTAATTCAGTTCAAAAAACTGGCACAGTTTTGCCTGTGCTCTTTTAGGGTAATGCCTACTTTATTGTTAAGCTCCATGCACCGCGATGCTGCGTATCTCAGTGTGTATTGAACTTTATGCGCCGCGCCGCCCACTCACCAACACATGCCGTTTTGGGAACACGTGTGAACAGCTTTATGTCCTCAATGGCGAATAGCTTTCATTTTATGGTTCCAATATTAGTGTAGAACTTACGAAAAATATTCTAAGCATCTGCGACACAATTGCTTTGTATCTATTGTGGAAGTACTGTTATTTGGAACTTGGAAATACGAACCGAATAAATAAAACCCAACACTCATATACATAGTTCTGACACCACACTAAGATCGAGTCTTGTGTCGTGGGTATCAGGAACTGCGAGAGACTTTTCGGTCTCCCAAACACCCAGACCCGAAAAAAATGTTCATGGGCTGCACAAACATTCCTCTCGGTGCGGGGATCGCACCCGCGGCCTCTCGTTTCACAGGCAGCGTCTAACCACCTGCGCCATGGAGGCTGTCAAATAATCTACTATTGTTTTAAATTATGTACATCATATTTATTTATCACTAAATTAAAGTATAGTCATTTAGTCAATACGTTTTGGTAAAAACAAAGACAGCAATATTCAGGGTGTCTTAGATTTTATCGCCTATAAAAGCTCTCACTGAAGATTGACATTGAAGTCTTACACAGTCTACAATCTATTTATTCGAATACCTAGTACCAGTTCTTTTAATAAAACCATGCTATATGTATACATCACAACCTACCTAAAACCTACAAACAAAATTATGTCACCTGAATCTTATTCAGGATATTACGCATGTCCAAATCCTACACCAATCTCACACTTACGCCATCACAAACATGACAATCATCCCCAATACTATAATTAAATCGTACACCGCAAACGGTGGCCGTCGGCTGAGGTGTCAAAATCCCCCTTTGCATATCGTCTCGGAATTAATTCTCGGGCGGTTTGGACGCACTAAGGCCGATGTACACGCTACGGAAATGTTCTATACTAATCCGTACACACGTCGTGTACGAATGTTACTGGTCGGGTCATACGCATGACGAGTATTACACGAGCATGTTGACCGAGTTTAGAAATTATTCGTTCAAGATTCAGACAAATTCCAAATACGAAATTTCAGATTAACTTTCCGACATTTTGAAAGTGGAGCCTCGTCCACCACCTTCAAGTAAAGCGTCAAGTAGGCTAATCATCAATTAAAGTCACCCGCAATACATGTTAATTTCACGACGTTTAAGTAACACTAATCGTATGATTACACTAATCAGTACCTAACGGCTGCATCGTGTTCGAATTAGCGTATTTACTTGGTGGTTAAAATAAGATTAAAATCTCTACCTCCTTTTTTTGTTTTTTTACGCTATGACATTAGCGGAAAGTAGGCCGGGGGACATTTTATCATGAAATTATTATAAATAAGTACTTTCTTAGATATACGACGTTATACTGAACGAATTATTCCTTAAATTTCCTATATTATCATTCATTTAATCAGCACGTACTCTTGTCACTTCTGAAATCGACGTAAGCAACTCGACACTTTTACTTGGCAATTAACGTTAATTAAAAAGAAACTAAACAACGTTTTACTTAGAGATGGTGAAAAAGGCCCTAGGCTAACTTAAAATTCGCGCGCGACTGATGTTGGCGACGAATGAACAAAATATTGACCATGCGTGCCTGTTTAGGAACTTCTATAAATGTATACGTATATTGTGATAATACTGCAGCACAGATACTGCAGATACTAAAGTCAACGGATATCGAAGTTGTAGGCAGCGTTGTGTAAGAAGGGCCTTAGACTCGGAGGGGTACGATTGTCCTCCGATCCAAATATTAGCTCAATGTGGCGGCGAGCCCGCGGGGATCGGTTATCAGTAGTTCAGGTACGGTTTGTCGACGCTCCCGAGGGACGCCCGTGTTTACTGCAGGATTAACTTGCCGATTTAATTGACGGCGATAGTTTAAAATTCGATTAGTGTCGGGTTCGTACCGAGTTTGTAGACGAGGTCGTTTTGGAGATGGATGTACTGTTACTGTAGTTTATACCGAGTTGTGTTGCGTACAAATGTCGGGTAAAATATGAATGCGAAAGAATAGGCGGAATGGAAGATGGAAAATTTGTGAAATATCAAATCTAGGTCGGTTTGTTACTAGCCCCGGTCTTTCAAAAACATGTGATTTGATATTATAAAATTCAAGTCATCCACTTTATTGAAAACTTAAAATGAAAGTAGTAATTAAATATTTACTCATAAAATATTCCCTAAAATGTTTCGAGTACTTCATTAAATACAACAGAACAAGCGCCCCCATGCTAGTTCAAGTTGTTGGGCGTTGTTTAATAAATTTAATCAATGGCATCAAAGTTTCCAAGCGGCACATCAACTAATGGCTAATCCCGAATTAATCAGCGTCGGTGCACGTGTGCGATAACCGCATGTGTTTGCGGTGTTAGAAAGGAAAAGTACCAGGGATGCATGGTTCGGAGGAGGCTCGCATCGCTCGCATAGGCTCGGTGCGTCGGCAGACGGCGCGCGGGCGGGGGCGGATCGATACCCCGGCCGCATTGTTGCCCTAGCACTCACTCCCCGCTCCCTGCTACCCGCCCTGCACCCGCGCCCCTTCGGTGCGAAGCAACCATGGCCCCGCCCCTGGCCTGTGCCCGAAATTCGCCCCATTTGATCTTGAGAGCGCGAATCAATCGCCTTTGTTGCAGCTACGCCATCCACGAGGACCGACTTGGACGTGACGTGAGCCGATAGCATATACTCGACAATCGATAACGTCGCCGTGAACAGCGAAACTCAATGATGTTTTCCTCGGAACATCTGCTCAACTATCCTTCGAGGAGAGTTTGTGTACAAAACACGAGTATTGTTCTCGTAACAAAGGGGTTTGTAAAGTAAAATATAAGGAAGCCGTCGCGTCACCGGCTGCGGCTGCGGGCACGTGAGAAACGAGCTGGGCTGCTTTACGACGTTATAAACCGCCTAATTAGCTAGCCTAGTCGTTATTTAACTATATTTCACACTTGACTGCAACGTGTAATAGCCCGGCAGTACGCAGCGTATGCAGGCAACAGATAAAACGGCACACCACTATAATTTTTCAGAACAGCTTTTATAAATAATGATACACGGACAAACCCTTTGTCAATTACATATTTAATGGAAATTGTTATGCATTGGAATGTGCACAAAAATTAAAACTATCTTTTAATAACCCTTTATTGTAGGAAGTGTGCGTTCTAATGCACCTGGAAGGTACCATTAGAAGAACATAAAAAACGCTAGTTGATTTTAATAGCATATTGGACTTAGACAAGTGGTTTTAATTTGCAGTAGGTCTTCCATACATTAAAATGCTGCTATAAATATCTTCTCATTTCACTCTAGGAGTTACACAATACTTATCCAATATATCAGACCCTGTTTCTCACCTCGTCCTAAAATATTTAAATAAGTTCCTACTAAATCAAAAACTGTGTCCAGATACCATTCACATCTCAATTAAATATATGTTATAGCTTGTTAAAGAGAGACCAATCACAATGCCGAAGGAAATGGCTCATTGCGGAAATGCGTTCATACCTTCAGTAAGAAAGCGCAGCTGTTAATTACATTAAGTAACGCGAGATAAACTTAACACGTCGCTAATGAGTCGAAATCACATAACATTAAAACCCTCAGCTTTCAGGAGAGCGATAAATTTGCTCTGTGCAATTACCCATTAGATGTTAGGCTGTTACTGTATTGACTGCTATGCTAATCGAAGCGACAGCCAAGCTATTGATATCGGCCTTATATTAACGATATGCTGTGGAATTGACTTTCGTAATGCGCACTAAAACAAATGTTTAAAAGACGCCATCAGTTTTGTTGTGTTTATATATAAATTTATTTACAGTTTACTCACATTTAGCCAGGGTTTTTGTTATAATTTTCTATTTGGTGAATCATGAGCGAGGGAATGACGAAGCAAAATATTGTATCTCCATGCTTGAAAGGTTGTAAATAAAAAGAGTACCTGAGTTTTAGAACTTAACAAGTCTGACTATACGATATAATTCTTATCTAAAAAGGATACTTTATTATTGTTATTTAAATGTGAAGACATTAACAAAGCTCAAATTTTACAATTAAAAAGGACCACAAGATGAATAATAAAATACGTAACATACTACAAAAATAATTAGTTATTTAAAGAATAAATCAAATATAAACTTAAATTAACCAAAATGTGTGAGATTTGTATTTAAATAACATAATACATAATTTTAAAAACTCTATTCACCATAAAATTCCCATTCCTTTACTTTTTCCATCAAAGGTTCCGACATCTGATAAAATTATTAAAATCTTGTCGCCTCATATAAAAAGTAATTTTACCATCTAAATATTCAGGCAATCAATATTCATAATATACTCACGAGCATATACTCACAATGTGTTAAAAATGACGATTTCCGTAATGACCCTACACTGAATTTCTGTACACTACATTAAATCAATCAGTGTAGCGAGTGTGCATATAAATGTATTAGTTACACGTGCCACAACTTGTTTCTGCGTGTAACCAGTTTCAAAACACCCACTCGGTACCGGTGCTAGTAAGAGCAAACTTCGACGTGTCTAACGGTTGTGCTCTAAGATATAAGCCGCCATTAGCCCTTCGGCCCTTGACTCTCGTACATCATTAGAAATCCGGCGTGTGTGCAATTAACGCTAACTTGCCACATAAATTACGCTATATTGATTCTCATATGGTTTTTACAATGGAGTAACCGCCCACATCTACGCTTATTATCTTACATTAATATACACTAATTCTAATAAGATGTAATACATTCTGATATATTACCGCATTTGACAGTAATAGACTATGATTTTAGAAGTCTATTCACATAATCCGTGTCCGTTCATCATAAAGAAAAGCTGGTTTGTCGTTTCCCATAATAAACCTTTCACTCTCCTTCGACATAAGCCCGACGTATTCCCACAAAATTAAATTGCCTCCAAACATAACGACCTAAAATCCGATCACACGGTTAATTTCATTAAACACCAAACACCCGGATTGATGGGAGTGACGGAAGAACATCAAAGGTTCCGCGTGTTTCGTTACTTCGAACTCGGAATTATTGGTGTTGCGTAATAAATATATAGCTTGATATATCGATGGTGTTGTACGTCGCAAGGTTTACATTCACACGCGGTGACAATCGGAACGTGTAGCGTTCACGGCAACGCGAGTAGTTAGCACGATCACTTGTATTCGTTCGTTTCAGGTACATTGCGCGTACTAATACCGATATGGGCATGAACACAAACCTTTAACCGTTGGGAAAATTAGAATCTGAGATTTGTATTTCGCTGTTGTCGGTCGTGACTGCGTTTAAAGCTGTTAGTTTGAATGTTTTGCTGTGAATTAATTAATGGTTAATTGTAAGACTATCTGTTTTTTATTTTCGTAATAATCAGTACGTAAAGTATTGCCCGCACTAGGCCAGCGTGGTCGACTATATGGGCTATCCACTCTCAATGTGCGTATTGAATTTTGTTAGATAAGTGATATATTTTTTTTGTGTTTTCGTTCCTCTTAATTTTCGTAATGACTCCGTTAGAATTAAATAATCTATCCATAATTGTGTTTTAAGTATATAAAAATCATTCAATCAGAATAACCTTAATCCTATAGAACCTTAAAAAGAGAAATAAGGAAACCAAACTTAAGTATTAGTACACAATACGTAATCTGCGGTTGTAGAACTCCACTAACAAAAATTAGTGTTTCAACTAAAACTGCCAGCGCGGATCTGTTTCGTGTAGTTAGGGACGACCAAACATCGGATGAAACGCGGTCAGAGAGCACGAGGGGTCGAAACTTAATACAAAATCAATAAAAAAATGTATGCCGACCGCAGCGTACAGTTTATTTTACCGTATCTTTCACTGCAATGTCACTAAAGATATTTAATTACAACAAATTTAAAATTATGTACAACGAAATATAAAGAACTTTAAGACAATGCTTGCTCATATAATAAATATGACTAAACGATCGTTGATTATTATGATTTCTTACAAAACTCCACAAAAAGTCATAACATGCAAAGCTAGCAAGGCACTGGAAAAAACATGCAGATAGTTGTAGCTCAATTCCCTTCAAACATTTATTTCCCTTCTCCTTCACACGTAATACATTAAAATAAGAGTAACAGAGACAGCAAACCGAACTTGACACAGTTTTTACGAAACTGAAAAGCACTGCAGCAGTATATACTAAGCCATATACATATTACGTAAAAAGCCGTATGTTACATTTTACGTAAAAAGCTTTGTTCCTGAGGCAAATGCAAAACATACGACCATTTTGTTTTGTTGATTTGTGACGAAATCAGGCACAGTAAGTTTTTAATGCCAAAAATATGTAAAACATATCTTCAAACACCAATTCATAGGAAGTGAGAAATTGAAATGTTGAACGAGAAAAATAATTTATTAAAAACCAGAAACCCTTATTTTTTAAATCATGGTAAATATTTATCTTACAATTGAATTTAGAAAATATCGTTCGGAATAGGACTCTACAATATTTACATTTATGGGAATGGACCCTGAAGCGTGTCTTATTAGCTTTCAGGCTAATCATGTTGAGTGTGTAAATATTTATAAGCAAATTGCATGTAGATAATTTAAAGTGTTGTTTAAAGCACTATAAATATTAATGCAAGTGTTCATATGGAAGTGGGGAGCTATTGCACACTAACCGATAGTGCTAAAAGCTAAATGACAGTAATTACATACGCCTATATGTATGCGCTGATATAAGGCTTATTTTGCCACATACTATCTCTAAGGAATGAGATATTAGGAGGATAATTAGTTTTTAATAAAAAACATTGCAAAGAATGATAAGACATGCATGCCAATCGCCTGATGGTAAGCGATACGCTCGCTCATGTACAATAGCAAAACCAAACAACACCATGAATTACATAGCAATGCTTGGCATTCCACTGCGCTCGCTATCCTGAGACGTAGGATGTCAAGTCGTATTATGCCCAGTAGTTACTCTGGCTACAATGACCTTCAAACTGGAACACAACAATGCATTTACACTGTTGCGTTGCGGTGGTACCTATCCAAACGGCCTCTCAAGACCTACCACCAGTAAATGTCTTACTAATGTGTGTACAGTTCAGTAATAAAATATTTTGGTAACTAATTAGTTTGTTAACCCAATAGTTAAGAATCCACACAATATGTTTGGAAGAATATAACAGTATTACTGCAATACACGTCAACACTAAGATTACTCTCTTCATATCAAATGTTCATCTATCGCAGAATTTACTATCAATGCTGCCAAGAGCAGCAATTAACCATATGTCCATGCACGATACAAAAGAACCCCCATCCACACACCCTTGTGCTGTAAACGAATCTCATTACGAGTCGCAGGATTTAATCCTGTGACGAGGACACATCACAGACAGCTAAATATGACACTTTAGAACCAGATTTTAGAGTTAAAATTTGTTTGATGTCACCATCAATCAATCGAAACTTCATCAAACGAATTTATCATAAATTAAAATTTAGAAGGGTAAAACTAATTAATTTTAAATAATCCTAAACATCGAGCGGAGAGTTGAAATCACAAATTAAACTGACAGATTGCTAATGCAATAATACCATACTATTTAAATTAAATTCAATACAATTTTGTCAAATAATCCGCAACATTTAAGCGATACAAATGCTTAGCTTTAAAATTGCCTTGTAAGGTTGATATAAATTCGAAGTAATGTAAAGCACGCAGCGAGTTTAGTATGTGGGAACGTGTGTACTGTATAGTACACAGTATATAGATATGTTTGTATGTGACAGTGAGTGCGGGACGCGGGCTCCAAACCGGTCCGGATTGAGATACGTACAGTTATCAGGCAAGTTGTGCCATAAATAAATCACACTTGCGAGAGGACGAGATAACGCGCGGGTTATTGGTTGTGCGCGTCGCGAGACAACCGCGCACGGCGGGACATGTACATTATTTCTAGATTTTAATTAAAATGTTGAAAGTGCATTTTATGTTTCTTATTTATAAAAAGATTAAAGTCTATCACATCATTCCTTTAAAATACATTTGGTATAGAAACCGTGGCAAGTATGACTAAATCCACTACAGTTTGAAACATGAACATGTATGAAAATAAATGGCAAGAACGATTTTTATGTTACACTCGCCAAGTTTGCACTCTCCAGATACAAAGTAAAAACCTGACTACACAAAAATCGCTTACGCTCATGACGTGCGCTGCAACTGATAACCGCAACGATCGCGGTAATCATAATGAACGCGTTACACAATATTAAATAACCGAGTGTCGACTATCGAGGCCGCGCCAGAAACTGATCAATGCACCCGGGAGATAACGTCGCCCGACCATACTACATGCCACTCAAAAATATCTGTATTATAAACATAACATATCGTCCGGATTGTAATATATTCAGCGGGGCTATATGGCCTAACCACTTTCAATCGCACTCTCTATTGTACAGGAGGCCCGTGCCCTGCAGTGGGACGTATATGGGCTGATACATCTGGGGCGCTACTCTGAAAATCCGAAACGAAGTTCGAATCTTCGGACGATCGAAGTTTATGACTATAAGAATGTACCTACATAGATTTATGGACTTATAGTCGTAACCATAGACTTATGGTTACGATGTACGTTATACGATTAATAAAAACACAAAAAATATATGTGGAAATGTTTACAAAACTAACGACTCTATTGAGAATTTAAAGCAGGTGGCACTTATAAACGAAGTTCCGAGAAAGAAACCTTTTTTGAACTTACACCTTACTAGACTGTCTCACTCATAGATAGATCAAAGAAACAACGACAAAGTTTTCTACGCGCCTTTTTATTCTTGAAATTGTGAATTCTTTACTGCACAGCATGACATATAGAAATGAAAAGTTGCGTGATCGAAAAATATCCTGTTTTTAGTCTAAGCCTTGAAAGATTTCTGTCCCTTGTAGTGTCTTATACCCTTGATACAAGACTTAGGTCTTAGACAGCAGTGTCAGGTCAAAACTACATGCTATATATTTTGTCTTATCTATATAACCTTTTTCGTGACTTTTTATCTCAATTGAAAGACTCGGAAATCAAGAATCTCATCTCCTGTGCTAATAGATTAACGAGACATAATAAGAAAATGTACCGAACAATTCAATCAGAAATATCTCACCGCGACACCATTTTATTTATAAACACAATTTTGCTTTCATTTCCTATAAATAAAAAGTGCCGGGAATAAAGCCAGTGAGTAAAACTTGATGTTATTTTGTAAACAAGGTTAGCTGAGAAGCGTTCAGTCAATTGTATTGGCCGAGGAATCAGTTTAAGGCTCTAGGTTTTTTTTTTTTTGTTGCTTTGAATGGCGGGACGAGCATGCCGTTCGCCTGATGGTAAGCGATGCGACCGCTTATGAACAGTAGCAAAACCAAACAACACCTTGAATTACAAAGCAATGCTTGGCATTCAACTGCGCTCGCCATCCTGAGACATAAGATGTTAAGTCTCAATATGTTCAGTAGTTACTCTGGCTACAAAGTCCTTCAATCCGAAACACAACAGTGCATTTAAACTGCTGTTTGACGGGAGAAATAGACATTGCGGTGGTACCCACCCAGGCAGCCTCTCACATATGAGAGACCTGCCACCAGTAAATGTTATGGCGGAATGACGGTATTGATGTCAGACAATTTTATATTTCTATCGTTTCGTTTTTGAGTTAAAACAGAAAAACAATAATTATTGCTCAGGGACACAATGAGATGATTTAAAATGGGTAGTTTTATTTCTTATGTGTACAGTTATGTATTGTTTTATTACTTTAGCTATATACTCCGGCTTTATTTCCCTATGTATTAATGAATGTTATAAATTAAATTTGCTGCATTCAATTATATATTTCTGTTAATGATATGCAAGAAGTAAGCACGAAGAAATAATCTTTCTTTTAAATCAATGTAGGGTTTTAATCAAGCATGAAACAATGAGTTAAATCTCATTGTAATCACAACTTTGGATCAATATAATACTCATTTTATACTGCCATAACGCTATGCATCGAGATTGAGCGGTATTGTTCCCCGTAATTAAAAATTCGGGTCAGCTTACACTTGTCAGGCGTTCCATTCAAGCCCCCAATATTTACAAAGGCGCGTCTGCCTAAAACGAAAAAAATGCAGATACCCCCTTTCAGCTGCTGGGGGTACTGATATAACAATAATTTGGGTCAAAATCACTCTATTCATGGGAAGTGTTTAATCCCGATTTTAGTATTTTGAATCATAATCATTATTTAAAGCTTAGGGGTTGGTTATGAGTGTCCAAATGTTAGTGGCAGATTCACAAATACTTACAAGACCTACACATTTGCAGGTCAGTATGCCTGCCTTAATGGATTGACTATAGCAAGGCTGAGAAAATAGCTTTATTTTGCTACATGTAGAATATAAACTATCAATTTTAGCTCTTTCAGGTCAAACACAAAATCGATTACGATCCATTAGTTGGTACTAAGGCAAGCTAGCCTTGTAATAAAGAGATCATATCGACGTTTAATAAGTCAGCGCTAGTTAAGGCAGCTTGCGTAATTAACGAGCCTTTTACGTGGTTTATTAGAATATTCCTCGATAATCGAATCGTTTAACAGCACGATACCACTGCCGAAGTCAAAATATTAACCACCAGATGTATTTACGACATGGACTACTAATTAAACCTTAATAGAATCTAGCTAATTAGAATGGGTATTTTAAGCTAGATATTAACTTATTGATAGTACTTGCAAAATATTTTAACATGCTTATACTCATACACAAATAAAGAAAACACTTAGAAATAAAAACTACTAAATTCTTTAGTAGTAACTACTAAATCCTTCCAGGCGAGACAAGATAGAGAAATCACTCGACGCACTGAAAACGCCTGGAAAAGCTATTGGTCTCTAAAAGATCTTATGAAAGGACCGTTGCCACTCTCCCTAAAGCGCAAACTCATGGACATGTGCATTCTTCCCATTCTTACGTACGGTGCCCAGACATGGTCATTCACTAACATCCAAAAATCCAGCCTTGGCGTTTGCCAACGAGCAATGGAGCGCAGCATTTTGGGTATTAATCTCTCAGATCACATTAGGAATACCGAAATACGGTCCAGAACCAAATTAACCGACGTTGGTCAAAAAGCCGCCAGACTGAAGTGGGATTGGGCTGGACATGTGTGTCGCATGCCAGATGAGATGTGGGCGAAGATCACCACGGAATGGGTCCCAAACGGCCGTCGACCACGTGGAAGACCTAGACGCAGGTGGCGAGACGAGTTGGATGCACATTTAAAGGATTGGTCATATAAAGCCCTTGACCGGGATGCATGGAAGGCGGAAAGAGAGGCCTTTGCCCTGCAGTGGGACGCTACAGGCTCATAATAAAAATTATAATAAATAAATTCTTACGTGCATAGCTGTTTTCAGTTTCGTACAAAAATTTACCTACAGCTAAACTGCAGTAAGTTTTCATTGAGGCTGTACATACCTGAAACAAGAAAATTAAATTATTAATAAATTGAACAATTTTTAAAAAGTATGTATTGAAATCAATTGCAAAGAAACAATTTAGAACTAGGGAAAATGTGCGCTGCGGCTGACATTATTATTACAATTTAACTTAATTCCGGGAATATTTCCCGAGATAAAAAAATCGCTACTATAAATACTATAACTAGGATATGGCGAAATGCACTCTAAATCCAAACAATAGGCATGATCATGCTGATAACCGATAGCATCAATTCATACACTGCGTCCTATTATAACTTCTGCTTTAACATTCGCGGAACTTTACGTTCCCGCCCACACACTGTTGCAAGTCCAAACAATATAGACAAGATACATGCGCCCAAATGACACCGAGCAATGAACCTACGCGAGTTATAGCCACACTGACTTGCATTTAATTCTTAGTTAAAATAATTACCAAGCAAATTAACTACATGTCCTCGACGGATATAGTGGTTCGATTTCTTACTTAACTTGGAAACGTGTTGGAATAAAAAAGAGTATCTTTGGATATAAAGACAAACATATCTTTGTTTCATTTTATTTATCATTCTTTTATAATTGTTGTATATATAAAAAAGAAATGTAAACACCGGACCTAAGTCTAAATAACAATACCATCTACTATCATATTGCTAACTGCGATCTCTTCCAGACAACCTTTGGATGGATAGGAATAAAAAGGAGAAGAAAATCGAAGGTAGCTATAACAAGGAAATAATGAGAATAATGTGTAATTAAATTATGAAAGCTCGCAAGAAGAATACAATTCTAATAATCTTGCGATCTTGAGTTATACGAGGCTATGTACATTAAACCTCGACAACTGTTCAGTTTAGCTCAACAGAACAACACAAACACAAACACGACCCCACAAACTTCTTATAAAGTCTTTAATCGACAGTTCGAAGGCCGCGAGTTCAAAACGCAACTTTCCACGAAGAATTCCGGCCCACTTGCAAAGTACAGTGACGTCGATAGGCAAATATAAACGCGAGTCAATGACATTATTAATAGGTTAGTAATATTAGTGTGTGGCGTAGGTTAATGCGAGCAGTCGGCCGGCGCAGCGGACAATCAACGGATTCGCGGTACTGACCTACGCCAACAAGCCGCTAGTATTGGCCAAATGCGTCATCAGACGTAGATTGCACGCCGACAGCGGAGTGCGGCCGCTATGTAGCTAGATGTGACAACCATTCATCATAGTTTTTGTGTAGTTTTTTAAGATGTTATGCGTGTTATTATTTCAAACGTGCCAAGAGGATAATCAGTGACTGGATAGGACAACAATTATATTTTTTTATTAATATTATTATGATGTATCTGTATGTAAACAAAGTTTAATAACTTGTGATTCATGTCAAACATTAACAAAGCTTCTTCGTATTACATATTAGCAGGAAAGTTAAAAGTACGTACAGCCCTCGCAACAGCTGTTGAAGAAATCCGATATTTCGGTGTTCCAGATAACAATCTCTTAGAGTTGGGCTGCACTTTTATCGCTAGCATAAAAATCAATCCACACAGCATTTCTTTCACATATTTCGTAACTTTATAACTCAAAATTACAAAGTCTATGTTGGCGGTAAAATCAGCCCATTTCCTGGTTATTAATTTTAAAACATGTTGACAGATTTTAGTATGTTAACTACGCAGGCGATAGTAAAACTGTCGATAGTGATCAAGTTGTATTTTTAGGTAGATGTATAATAAATTAGTAAAAGTAATAAAATACGAACGTGGTTTAGGGCTGGTACATGCTGTACACGTGCCGTTCTTGCAAAGTTCAGGCACAACATGATACATTTAAGATGTAATAAATATTTTAATCTCTTTCATTAATTAATCCCTCTGCGTTCTTAAATTCTGTGATGACAAAAATTCACCTAAAATTTCCTGCATTCTATTTTTTTTGAGCATTTTCGATTAACATAGTATAAGTCGTTTACCTATTAATCGAAGATACAAAAACATGAATTCGTAACGCAATACTCCGTCAGTTCCTAGCCAATGTGCCACGTATGCACGGTGTCCGCCTTAACGGAAGATAGGCTTAACATTCCAATTTGAACCGTGGGATTCAAATATGCTGTAGTAATCTGCGACACAAGACACGGGAATACAGAATGATGGATGGTTATAGCCACAACGGTTCCGGACGACACTTCAGCTTTACCATCCATAATTTTGTTTTATCTTGGATTTTTCTCAACGCTCGGTTTATTTGATATATTGCGTGGATGTTAGGATGTTTTAGTATGCTTTTGGAAATATATAAGATAAATAGTCATGTTTTGGCATATAAATAAAACAGAATGAATTACGACTAACAACAATTCCACGAATGGCTGAATGGAATTTCTTAAAGAAGTTTCTTTATTTTTGCCAGAAGATGATTTAAATACATCCTAAGACATCAAAAATATGTTAAAAAATTTATTATATCTAAGGTTTCTGTTAGTAATTGGCGTTAGAATCACAAAATAATAAATTGTTTCCTTGATTTGTAAACGCACCATTGAAATAATTACGAAACCCATCTATGGATACATAAGTCATAATTCATAGTAAATAAGCATCTATGGTTAGTCAACCACATAAATTTCAACTCACGGTTAAATATCGCAAAGATAATTTCAGCAGACATAAACTGAAATAATTAACACGGCGTATTAACGTTATGACTCGGCCGAACCATCAATAGAACATTCGATTTATCGTCAAATAGCGAGGCAATTTACTATAACTGATTCTGCCCACGCGAATGTCGCAGCGATATATTTTATCAATTAAATTGTTATAATGGAAAGCGTGTCAAGGACTTGGTATCATTTTCAGATGTTCCGACGCTGTAATGCATCAATCATGCGTTGTTGGTTATTGGTAATTACGTTATTTGTAGGATAATAACTGTTTTGTATGTGCACGAGGTGTCATGTGATTTATCTTTGTTTATAAAATAATATTCAAGTAGTGAATTAATACTTCTTTAATGTAATTTAATGATTTTGTGGACTGCTTTAGCACCTACGCTGTATGATATATTGTTTTGAAATTGAGTGTACATAAATAAAAATAAATGAGTTGAATAATTTTATGAGGCACTAACTTTACATAAAAACTAACGTGAATTCTGTGATATATTCCTGTTTTCTTTTATTCTAGCTTGTCGTTTTGTGTAATATAACTTACAAACTGCACAAAATAAGACATGTGTTAATGTTATTCCTTGTTATATTACAATAATAAACAGATGACAAACGGATTTTTAAATATGTACTTAATCCGTCGCTGTTATCAATTAAAAATATTATTTACAGAATGTAACTTTTTTCAAGCCCTGTCTCTTCTACATTTCTACATTCGGTGGCAGTGTTCGCGACTATGGCGCTGGCGTCGGCAGTCGATTGATCAATAACACTTCCAACAAATGACAAATGCCCAGCGGCACGTGCGAGCTGGCAGTTTCGTCACCACCGCGCCAGACTACGCGAATTTGTTTTGTTCAGCTCGTAAACAAAACAACACACACGTTTGTACACGTCACCCCATTGTTGACCTTTTTACCCATTTACCTGTAGTTTACGTTTACTATTTTAGTAGTACAACTAGAATGTAGTAAGCGTTTGTGGTTTGGCTCTGTTGAATTTGATTTGCAAGAGCGATAAGGAAAGTGATGGTGAAAAAGCAAATAATGATATAAATCAACGAGATCCCAGGCCGTCCTTAAAACAAAATCAAACAATAAACCACTTGTAAATAATAGGCGTAAAAGAGTAGGTACTGCGGACTATTGGGTCTCCAGTTACCTTCATGAACGAAAAACGAAATGCAACGTTGCCGAAACTAAAAACATATATTATTTGGATAAATTCATAATTCTATATTATAAAAAACGAGTGTCTCCGTCCCTATAGATACCACTTCGAATTAACACAGTTTTATAAATATATTTCGTTTTAAAAATAGTAGGCGACATTTTTCCGTCCTATCCTCGCTTTTCTATCATAGCGGAAATGGAATGGAGATTGGATATTTTATTAAGTTTTTACAACAGTTCAACCTTTAATAAATCTACTATTATATTTGTCTATTATGACGCGAATTTATAGGTATCACAAGGCATTTAAGTAGGAAATAACTATAAAATATAGAACATTTGTTAGCCACTACTTCAACTTGGCTACAACTTTGACGCTAAACTACTGATAAATTCAAGTTTTCGATAAGCCGCCAGTGGCGTAACAATAGGGTGGCAGAGTGCGCAAAATGCCACGGGCCCCCGGTCTTAGGGGGCCCCCGCGCCGCGCCGGCCCGGCAGGGCTCTGGTCCGACAGGGTTTCAGGCCCGACAGGGCCCCGGTTTGATAGGGCCTTGGGCTCAAGTCCGACAGGGCGTAAGCAGAGAATAATGTAACATTAATAACGAAATTAATTAATAAGAATAAATAATTGGCTATATTTTAAACATGACAAACATTTCACCATAATATTTGATTTAAATGTTAAAATTTTTTTGTTTCAATATAATATAATGGAAAATATTGAATTCCCGTATGTAACAAACAGGTGTAATTAAAAAAAATTAAAACTCGAAATGAAACGATTTGTGATTTAGAAAACTTAGCCCAATGGCCCCTTCGTATGAGACAGTGACAAGAAATAATAAAATAATAAACAAACGCAGAAGACGTTTCAACAGATGGTGCACGACCTGGCTTCAGCCTCACAGCAAATAGATCACAAAATTGACTTTGACAAAACCAAAGTAATCACCAACAACCACCTTGATCCAACCTGTCGCTTTATGTGGCCACCAGCTAACAAGGTAGAAATAACTGAGGAACAGACTATGAGGTGGCTGTATATAGGCTGGGCAGCATTTGATTAATTACGTCGAGTCTTCTCGTCAGCTATACCACAAAGCTTGAAAACGAAAGTTTTCAACCAGTGCGTCCTACCTGCCATAACCTACGGTGCTGAGACTTGAACACTCGCAGTACGACTGGTCCACCAGGTCAAGGTTGCTCGGCGAGGTATGGAGCGTGTTATGCTCATGTATCTTTGAAGGATAAGATTTGTAATGAGGTTATCTGTCCGAGAACCTAAGTTATAGACAACAAACAGAATTAGCAAGCTGAAGTGGCAGTGCGCTGGCCACATCTGTCAAAGAATCGATAGCCGTTGGGGTAAACGTATTTTTGAGAGGAAACCGCGTTTTGGGTAACGTAGAGTAGGACGCCCTCCAGCTACCCAGCTGCTGCCCGATGCTGTATGTGACAAGCTGACGACACAGTGAAATGGCGAAATTTAGAGGAAGCCAATGTTGAGCAGTGGACAAAAAAAGGATAAAGATGAATAAATTTCGGTCTCCCGATATGCGGAAAGCCAGTGGTCCGGATGGAATACCGGCGGTGGTTTTAAGAGCTTGTGTAGCGGAGTTGCCTCCTACACTGACTCGGCTCTAATGAGCGCCCTACCGGACAGCAGTTGTGCCTCAATCTTACAGGGAGGCCAATGTGTGATCGGTCAGACCCTCACAATTATAGCCCTATCGCTATCACCTCAGTGATTTGTAAGGTCATGGGTTGGATCATAAAAGCTCAGTTGATCCGCTACCTGGAGGATCACTCGTTGATCAGTGACAGACCATACGGATTCCGTCAAAACCGGTCAACGGGTGATATTCTAGTGTTGTGAAAAATATGAAATCATATCATTAAAACAAGTTCTGTAATGTACCGGTAATGTATCAGCTCATAATAATCACGCGCTGACCTAGTGCGGGCTGGAGGAATTAATACCATACCACATACCATAGAAACTCTTACAAATCGCTATGGTATGTAGGTTTCCTCACGATGTTTTCCTTCACGAGAGGTTTGCTCTGGAATTCGATCCCGAGACGACCATGAACATGTCGGCAGCCGCGTCTGGTCCGTTTACAAATAAAGGCCACCTTAGAAAAATATGAAATAAAACGAAATTACAATGTTCTTTTTACATATACGAAGGGCCCCTTTTGATGAACTTTGCCACGGGCCCCCGATGGGGTAGTTACGCCACTGTAAGCCGCATTTAGTCATCGCG
Organism: Hyles euphorbiae; assembly: GCA_023078785.2. Lineage (NCBI taxonomy): Eukaryota > Metazoa > Arthropoda > Insecta > Lepidoptera > Sphingidae > Hyles > Hyles euphorbiae. Next base: position 3,331,342 of record CM041041.1, on the reverse strand, counting down.
ATAAATTAACACCAAAAACTGAAACTATACCAAACAATGCTATTGTAAGCCAGTATTTAGACCATAATTTACTTCAATGGTGATATAATATCAAAATGATATATATATTGAATAAATAGAGGATGCAGACAATTTCTAACATATTCGAGAGTAGAGGTCTATTTCCAGCATAGGTTTTCGTGACTAAAAATAAAAATAATAAATAAAATATATTACTAGACTCCCCTATAAAATCTTCACAACCACGAGTTTCGAAAACAATTTGAATTAAGAATATTAAGAATCTGATTTCGACTTAGGAGTCCTTACTCCTTAATGACAATCAAGGAGACAAACACAAGAGACGGCGCAGACCAAGCGGCTCGCTGGTTCATCGTAGATGCAGCACAGAAAACTGTACATAAAAACAAAAATGCCATTGTTCGAGCATTACAAACGGCGTGTTCTTTGAACGCTGTCGATGGCCTCGGCTCGCGCTCGCGGCGTTCGCAATACGACACCGATTTCCTGTGTCGAGTCCGTCTATCCGCGGACCGCTCGATATTATCTCATCGCTTTGTTGCCTATTGTATAATTACTCATAGTTTAATGCCTTTTTACTTATGGTGGCAACTCATGCTATTAGACTTGTGGTGGCAGAAACTAGAAAGGACGATTGCTAATTAAGATCGACTGAGTACTGGGATTACATTATTAAATAATATCCCGCTATAAAAGAGCTTGTTATAATATCAACGCTGTAAATCAATGTTTGAATTATTTGTCATGAAAGGTTGGCAAGTATGAAAATACCAAATAATTAAATAATTTCGATAAAATAACCATTTCTATATTATAGAGCCAACACCTGAAATGCATCGAAAATTCCAAAATACGAATGACTCCATTTTTAAGAATCGAACCCGACACCTAACAGCTTGTCACCTAAATAAACTGTGGCCATACAAGCCAGCCGATAAAGATTGTAGAGCACGCGCAATATTTGTGGGTAAGTATTTGTAAGGCATTTTAATGACCCTTTTAACTTTGATTTACGCTCACAAGTTCGTGCAGGTTATTATTCAACTAAATTCGAGTTTTACAAAACTTATTACATCTAAACGATTTGTACAGTTTTAAAAGTTTGTGTTTTTTTGTTTACTTAACCTGAAATGTTTCTTTATTTAAGTCTTGTGCTAAGCAGCTTGAGAGTAGGAGCTTATATATTATATTATTATAGAAATAAGATAAAAGGGGAATGGATACCCATACTGATAAAGGTTTATAAGAGCATCAATCTTTAAAAGATTAAATACTAACATTAATTCTTAAGACACATTGCCTCAGTTCGCAAGTCGAACGTATACGATAATGAAGGCGACGTTTGGATGTCGCTCACTCGTCATTGTGCACTGATCATTTGCATAATTAAATAACATTATGCATTCAATGGGGTCACCCCTGCGAGCGGACGAAACAAAACAAAACGCCAACAAATATTGATAATGACAAAATCTTTTTTTAAATACGGATTTCCGTTCGCCCTTTATAGTTAAATTAGGTGCAAATGAAGGCAACTTGAATAATTATCTGTATGGTAGAATTTATGTTGATTTGGTTAATAGTAATGCGAGGCGGTTCCGTCCGGCCGGCGCGACGCGGCGGTGCGCTCCGCTTGCTCGGTAATTAGCTCCCACAATTACTAGACTTGTACGCGCTCACTGTTCATTTACTTAAAACGTTTAATTTACTTAGAAGCTTTGCTTTTCTATTAATGTAAAACGAAACGACCAATTCCAATTCCTTTTGAAGTTAACTTTAGATCGTTCTTGCATAAGGTTGCAACTATCGTCAACCCTAGTTCCCATCGTCGGCAAAACCAATCAAGATCAAACGAAGTAGTAAAAAACAGCAGCAATAAGAAAAAAATACGAGACATAATCGCACCGACAGTCCGATCAAAAACGTTTACCAACACGGCAACAAAAAGGGAAACCGGCGCGGACGCGAATTAATGCCTCAGGACTTCTAAATTAATCCCCTCGACTTGGTCGAGAAGTGCGCCCGCGGAAACTCGCCGTCAGCCCGCAGCTCGCGGGAAGATCTGGCAGCCGGGGTGGGGGAAGAGAGGGGGCGCGGTAGGGGGAGGCTCGAGGAAAGCGAAAACCACCCCATCCCCCGCGCCGGCGAGGCGAGGCAGGGGTCTTTGTCCCAGCGCGACCCAGTTAATGACCGGCCCGCAGACGCGGCGCATAGCCTCGTTTCTATATAAATACGCCTACTACACTTGACCTCCAAAGTTTTTATTGGAAAAGCACGTGTAACGTGTGTTGTAAACAATATCAAACGAGAGTAGCGAAATAATTCTTATTTCTATTCATACTTCGGAAAATTATTCTCACATTGCCTACAGTGAATGAATATTACAGTTGTAAATCACAGATGAATAGAGGCATGGCGGTTGTAGCGATTCAATAAGCGATTATTATTATTGCTTTCACTATACGAAGATGTATTGAAACCAGTAGCTATTAGTTCGTGGTTTGTTTACACATCGATGTATTAATATTCAAAATTGTATGCAATGTTTGAAAAGTAATTTACTTATTGATATTAGGGTATAATTTGGCTTCGTTAAAAGTCTTTAATGCTCTTCACGTTTCGAGGCTTGATTAAAGTCGGAGCAAAGTTTACCCTCTTTGGAGACTTTTTTATGGTTTTCCTCTCGTGGGGGCGAAAGACGGATAAAGTCAATAATACTAAAAAACGAGAAAAAAACCTTTTAGAGACGTGTTCGAAAAAAAATCCAACGTATTTTAAATTGATTATATTCACCGACAACCCCATATTTACAAGACGGCACGTTAAAATTAACCGCAAACAGAGTTATACGCCAATACCCTATCGACAGTCCAATAAATCGTTGGCGAGCAAAGGGTTCGCGGCCGGCAAGTACCGACTAAAGTGTGGGGGAAGCAACAGGTCGCGAAACTACGTTTTAATTGTGCGCCGATAAGCATCGACGTCGCCCGTCCGCGGCGCGCCCGGGCAGCGCCGGACAGCGGCCGGACGGCGCGCGGACGCCGGCCGGACGGTAAGGTGCGACGGCCGATGACCTAAATGCATTCGTTCCGTGTGAATCCGTTTGAAAATATAGAACGTATTTACTTCGGCGCGGTCGGGGGCCGTGTACCCGCGCTGCGCTTTAGCCGTAAAGTTTGTTGTTTAAGACCTGTTATACCGATGGAATTTCGAACGTAGCTTTCAAATATTGTCTTTGCTGTGAATTATGCAAAAGTACATGCGCTTTATTTAACACTATTAGGATATTTATTAACATCACAAAAACCTATGTATACAAGATTCATAATTATACCGGGACATACGTTCCTCTGTGAATAGCTGCCTACTCTTTATATTAGGACGTTGACGTGGTGCAGTAAAAATTAATGCAAACGGTGTCAAAGGCCATACGAAATTTAAATAACCTATGTTCTTATCTTCGTGACATTAACAGAATGAATCTAAATATTTATTAATGTACGAACAGGTCAGTTTGATAATTTCATACAGTTTCCCACAATTTTAATGGAAGTTCAAACGTTATCACGTTGCCGAGGTACGCAAAGATACGCCTCGCACGCCTTCAAAATGTCACTCAAAAACTCATACAGACAGCGTAAAGACCGGAGTAATATTAATATTTATCCACAATGTGAGAAGTTTGATTATTTCTCCCCGTTCAGTTTCAATGGCAGTTTGGACACCTTTGAAAGTCGGTTTCAAGATACGGGTGTCGTGGCCAGTTTCGTCGGAGCTTCGCATTACAAGGGGATCGACGGGGCGGCGTGTGGGAGCACGGATCACAGTGGGTGGTCGCGCGAAGCAACGCCTAGAGCGATAGTTGCATAAAGTGTTGTTTCGCAAACCGCAAGGGATCGAGCTAAATGTTACTGTATCCTTTGTTTCCAATGTTTACTGACAAACTCGGAAACCGGTCGATGTCGCGTCTCACGTGGGAAGAAGCCATTGTCAGAGTCCAATTTAAAGAAAGCGTAATGCGATACCTAAAAATCTGGTTTTATATGAGATATGGTGTGAATGGGTGCAATAAATTTGTATTTGGTCGAGAGCGGGCGGGCGGTGTTCTCATTGTGTTGGCGAGGCTTAGTGCCAGCTTACGCCCCCAGCCGAGGCTTCGGTCACGCGCCGTGGCTGGAGGCTGGCCCACTGTTTCACTGCAGCTCAGCTTTACCTAGACACGTCAATGCTCGTTTACAAAATGATATATTTATCTGTTTCACTATGCTAATGTTCGCCGGCGACTGCGTCTGCGTAAATAATAAATTACATTTTGCCATATTGTTTCATATTTCATACTTTAAACATAATTTAACGCAGGAGATTTATTGACTCTGTCTAATCTTTAACAGTAACAATATTCAATGGTTTAAGAACATTTTGTAATAACTTTACATTTAAATATTTCGTTTATAACTGGCGAGATAAGGGCTTTTATTGTTTAAACAGGAATTATCAGCAATAAAAATACTTTTATGGATATTTTATGACAATCTTGATTTTATTCTAGTTACAGTCATTAAAATGCATTTATAAATATATACAAATAGAGTGTATATTATTATCAGTATTCTTAGCAGATCAAAGACTCTCGTAATAAAGTAGTCTGTATCTGTATCTGTATCAGCCCATATACGTCCCACTGCAGGGCACGGGCCTACTCTACAATCGAGAATACGATTGAGAGTGGTTAGGCCATATAGTCCACCACGCTGGCCTAGTGCGGGTTGGCGGACTTACAACTTATAAAGTAGTAATAAACCTAATTTAATACAAAAGGCAAACACATATATTATATGGACCCTAACACTTACATATCAAGATATGAAATAAATACTTATTAATCTCCACGGAACATTACCAACGTGGTGGCTGGGAATGAAAAATCGGACCATGAGAACACTGAAAGTAAGTATGCCGTCGGAATCGTGGATTTTGTTAGAAAGGCTTAACGAGCGTTTTGAGTTTTAAATTCGGGGAATCCGAGCTAACAATGTACGTAATCATCTCATTATTTTAAAACTAGCTTTAAACCGTGGGTATAAAACATATAAAAATTATCGTTTGCTAGAGCTTCTCAATCTCAGAAATGAAATAGTATTTTTTGTATTTCACATTTTGATTGTCAGTGAACCTATTTGTAGGATGTTCGTATATATCGGTCATAAAACATAGTGGAATACCATCATAGAGAATTGTGCGAATTACTTTTTACATTCAGTATAAATACATTGACTTTATTCATATCCTTTGGGGAAGCCTACAGTGAAAGTCCATGGCTGAATAGAGAGAGATTCATAGACAGTTTTAAAATCTATTACAGTTGTCGAATGTATTGTCCCTTTCGAACGACTTTTGAAATCAGTCTATGCGAAGAAGACAAAATATTCGACAGCTAAAATATGTTTATATGCTAATAATGACTAAAGCCGATATAATCTGGATATAATATGTAACTACGTCCAATTTGGAACAGGCCGCCATAATTTTGCCGACCGTCGAATGATGGGCATATCTCGTCAGTTAATACTGATTGGAAGATGCAGTACCCCTTTTTACTATAAGAAGTATTGAAATAGCAATGAAAAGCCTTCAGATGCCTCGGGTTCTGAAGGACTCATACTAAACAATAATCATATCATATCAGCAATACATAACGTTTTATCACACAATTATTTACACATTTTTATCTTGTTTAGACAAGTCTCAGTTATCACTACATCCTGTGTTTCAGTTGGCAAATAAATCACAGAAATTAAATTAAAATCCGCAAAATCTTGTAAGCTTAGAGGTTTATTTCATATCAGTAAAATAAAGTATTAAATGATATTCATATTTCATTAAATAATTTGATATCATGACGTTCTTGACGGAATGTGAATAGTATTTTGTACTAAAAAGCGGTCCATATAGGCTAATATATCACTAAAACCACTTAAAAACTAAAGAGCACTTAATACTTATTCACAATTTGAGAACTAACATTCGGGCTTCGAGCAAACAAAAGCCATGAGAAACGTATCGTGAGAGCGGCACGGGTCATTTCTGGCTCGTAAATTGCAATTTGGGCCAACAGTTGTGTTTAGCCTGTTTGTTATAAACGTTGGCTTTAATAGCGTCGAAATATTTGCGGCTGATTGCATGGATTCAGGCATTAGTGTATTGAAACACTATGAGGAATTTACATAATTGATCAATGTACGTGTTCAGTACAGTTTGATGGATTAATTGGAAGGTTAGAGATGCTTACAAGATTAGTTTAAATTTAATGTATTGGTTTAACAGTCCGTAATAAGAAATGTAGTACCTATTATGGAAAAAAAGGTACATACGATTCGGTTTTAACAGGAATAAATTTGTGGCCACTTTACGTATACTAATCGTAATACCTATCTCAGTATAAGACGGAAGCATTTTAGAAATATGTAAATGTGTATTTAATCCAATATGTTTCATTATTATTTTTGTCAGGCGTAGAATATAACATTAAATATAAGTACAACGAAACATAACGCAATAAAACATACCATTAACAATATTTAAGTCACACTTAAGTTCATTAGGGCTATTATCGTAATTTTTCGTACAGTCAATGATTATAAACATTGTTAAGTACCACATAAAGTGATAACGATGCGATCAATTTAAGTTAACACACGATTTCCGTCCGCATTCCTAGTGCCACCTACGACGATCGCTGCGTATATAAACCGTGAAATGTTTGTTTGTACGGGAATGTTTGGGGAATAAGTCAAAAATAACCGTTTAACAAAGTGAAGACCGCCCGCCGCTCCGCCTGCAAAGACGGGCAACACCTAACGGTAATGCTCAACATCTCTGTTCTAAATGTAAATATCATGTGGTTACTGGTAAATGGTAATTAATGCTAAGGTTTAATTTTTTTTCAGAACTGGGACACCTGAGGCAGTGTTCAGCAATGGCTTAAGCATGTAAAGGTGATGATGATGCTGATATTTTTTTTACACAATCAGTGTGCCAGGTGTGAATAAAAACGTTATTAATTGTTTCCCGCAATATGCGTAATTTAGTCTATATTGATTTCTTACAAGTAGGAGACAAATGTAAATAGTGAATGAACAGTTAGCCGCTTATTTTAAATTTAGTCATTCTGTTATCTATATCGGTTTCGATCTATTCTTATAAATGTTGATATTGAATAATACAGTATATAAATATATCTATAAAAATAAAATTCTCTAATGACATCAACACAAAACTTCCCCAGATATTTAAAATCCCTAAATTCGATACCAAGCAATTTATATCTACAAAGTACACAATCAAAACAGCACTATTGCTAAGCAATATTCGCATAGTTCCATTTGCGGGCAATTCATATCTCGGTCATACGTATTACATGGACGTGAGGCGGTCGCCGGTTGACCTTTGTAATTCAATAGCGCCGTGTATTGCATACAATTACGTGGCGGGAAATCTCATAGTCCACGTCATTATGCTATCAGCTGATTGTCATTGAGCTTGCGCTGTGATGGACCTATTAGTTTATTGATATAGGGATTAAAGGGATGTTGTGATAATTGTTAAAGGAAACTGTCGTTAATTGTTTCGAAGACACGGCGACATTTGTTATTGAACCATAATTATACGTTTTAGAATGTACTTTTCTCATACCATACGTCCGACATGGTCTTAATTGATTACTGACACATGAGACGAAGGCAGATAAGGGTATAAAGATGATTTTCTGCTCTTGTCAGATTTCAAAAACCTCATCTTAAGCTTCAATTTAACTTTAGGACCCACACAGTAAAAAACTAGTTAATCCAGTTCACGGATGCGAAAACCATTCACCTGTAAAAACAATAAAATAAACGTGAAAATATCAAGTATTGAGATCATATGTGAAGATTAAACTCGGTAAGGCGATACTTTAATTATGCTTTTAATATGATCATTGGACATTAGAGGCAGTGCCAGAGGTCTTCGGAGTCGAGACGTTTCGTATCATAAATAAAGCGTTTACGATGATGGGCGAAAACAGCGATGGACCCGGCGTTAAGCGTTCCCCGCCCGATACGCATGCAAATGAACCGCTATAGCAATACCAAACGTATCGGTACCGGTTCGAGAATGTTCCGCGCAGGGCTGCACCGCCCAAATACAGATTTATAATTGTACAATTACTCCAATTTGTTGTCCAACGTATCATTTGACATCGTTTTTGGCATGACTAATTGTTAAATTGATAATGTGTAATTGTTAAAAATGGTTTTGCGAGGGAGTCAAAGACCGGAAAACTCATTGGTCAAGTCTTTCTACAACATACGAACAAATACTGCGACCATTTCGCGTATGAAAGGAATAAGGAAAAAACTGCAATATAGAAAAATGTGTATTTGCTAATTATCGTTAAATGAAATCAAGATAACATCGCGTGTAATCTAAAACATAGGCTGAAATCCCACGAACATCCCCGAGGGAATGTTAGAGTCAGCTGTGAAATTGAATGGAACTAACTCAACTACAAGTTGCGACTAAAGGGAGTTGAACTAATCGGCGTTAAAGACCAATAGTTAACACACTATCAAGGGGTAGAGCGAAAATGTATTCGTCTTTAATCAAGTTCCCGGCATGCTAGTATAAAAACGCATGATATAGCGCATGGTAAAAGTTAGTTCTCGAGTTAGTCTTGTTCGAATCATCATCATCATCATCATCTCAGCCACAGGAAGTGCACTGCTGAACATAGGCTTTCCCCAAGGATCTCTACACAGACTGTTGGATGCGGTCTGCATCCAGCGACTTCCTGTAACTTTAGCCAGGTCGTCCGTCCACCTTGTACGCGAGCGTCCGACATATATTCCGTTGTTAGAATAGACAATTAACATTTGTATGCATCAAGTGGCAGCCCTACATCGAAGGTGGTTGTTGCATTAGAGTGCAACTGCAGTTGTTGCAACAGTGCACAGAGGCCTTGCGTTCGCCGAGTCGGCGCGTTGGCCCTGGACCGAAATACCCGCTTTCACGCACCGACCGGCGACCACAATCACGGGCGAAACTAGTTGCACTAATCCTTCTATATTACTCGACTCAGCCGAGCCGTCTTACTAAATTGTGCGAGGCTGATCTAAATACGGCTGCTTGGTTTATCTAAACGGTGAATAAAGCGATAAATAACACTGTTTTACATATTTTAACTACTCATGAAAGAAGAATGTACTAGACGTGGGCAGTTGTCGAACTAATGTTCAAAAACAAGTTTTTATCTTTCTATTACCCATATTGGGCACACGGTTTTCAATTAATATTTGTTTATATTCGTGTCTTTATGGCATTTCTTAAATGATGACATTTTAAAATCCCTTGCAGTTAATGTACAATTCAACAACCCTACTAAGAGATTAAAAAAGTTTAAAACCTCGGCAACGGCGTAAATCTTTTGCCCCTTTATTTTTGATTTATTAATATAATTTTTAACTTCCTTCGCTAATTATTTTTTTGAGAGATAACTTGTTTTTCGCTCATTACTCTTTTGGTAAATGATCGCATAGTGGAATTCTGTTTATTTACATTTGGAAAGGAATGCAAAACTAAAGTGGTGAATATTTAGAGCGTTCAATTTACACTTGGGATTACAAAATTCAGTTCAGAAACGCCACTCGGTGTGCCGTAGGATAAATGCTTAACCGGATTATTGTGATATTTCCACAGTAACACATTGCCGCCATATAGGAAATTGTGTCAATGTAACCTTTACCTGAAATCTAAACATTTTGCTTTTTATACTGTAGATAACAGAATACATAACTACTGGAGTGGGCCCACTCGACAGGGATGGTTCCTTTTCTCGAAGTGTTGCTTAGAGGTTGCTGTTGACAACAGTTTCGTTTAGTTATCCTTATTTCTTCCCATTCTACTTCCTCCTTTTTTCCTTATCAATAATCAAAGTTCAACAACGCAATCGATAGCCTTAAGAATTGTGTTTGGTTATGAGTCACAGTGACCACTTATCGAGTTAATTGCTGCCTTGTTTGTCCGACATATGATAATTTAAAAAAAACTTTCTATAAAGAGTATTTCCCACCGGATATGTTATTAAAAACGTCAAACATCGTCACACCTGTATCCGAAGGGTGGTACGGGCCGCCCACATTTCGCTAACGGTATTTCCGCCCCTGTGATAGGGTGAGACTGTCGGAATATCGAACACAAATTCAATCCCGGCTAAATCACATTTTTCGTACTTCGCATGTATGGAACAATCCGATCTGAGAACCCTTTTCACAATTTGCGAAAAGTGTGTAGTTATTTGAGCATTGCGGCGGTAAATATTACCTCGACGAAATAAGAACGTATAAAGGGTTTAGATTCAAGGTTGGATTGCTACCAATTCTGGAGGAAGACGCCGTAGTCCCATATTGTTTCAAACAGCATTGACTGCCGTCGATCCTGTTTATTACCAGCGAAAATAGCAGTATTTGAGCCAAGTCAGAATCACTAGCAATGGTTTGATCAGGCCTTTTATTGCATAGGTTCGGCGAACACTTGGGTCGTAGGTCTATTCTCAAAATAGAAAATTCAAGGGAACGAAAAAGCACGAAAGGAGGAAGAGAGTGACCTTCAACCATCTCACTGATTTAATCAAACGTAACAGCATAATTTTCGTAAAACTTTAAACGTTTTAAAAGTGGTAGAGCCACGTTGTTGTCAGTCATGAATTAGCAAGAATGGGCAGTCTCGTCCGGGGCAATACTGCTGTCTCTCAGGAGATCGACGTGAAGCGGCATGTTTGCTGTCGCGTTTCTTTCGGTGAGTGTGATTACCAGATGCCCGATACTCCTTCCCTTTTCTCATCCATTTTTTACTCGCACCCCTTCCCATTTGATGTGCTGGCAACACATCCATGATTCAAGAATTATGGTTGTTCATAGGCGGCTTAGTGATTTAATAGATGATTAATTTTTGCCGAACCTATGCAATAGATAAATGAAAAGACATTATCACAATATGAATAGTGTCAGTTTCTAATACTGCAACATCAGCCTAAACATATCCAGAGGTGAAGTTAAAAACAAAAATGATCAAATTTTTTTTCCATGTCTTAATCTCCGGGTAATATCAGCGGAATTGCGATCAGGCAGTCGCCGCGGGCTGTTTAGGCGCCGGATATAAGCGCCGCTCTGGTTGGCGTATTGTTTTTGAATTAGAATGGGGAGTGCGGTTCGCTTGGCGATTTATTAAAATAGCTTCCACCAACATAAGCTTATGTTCGAAGGGCTTGGAAGGGAATTTTTGATATTATCTTTGTAATTACAAAATGTATTTATGAGATTGTCATGTTTTATAGTCGTATATCTGTTAAAAGTTGGCTATATATTCTGCTGCTGTTTCAAGACTTTAATAATAATAATAATCCCAAAAGTCTCATTTTTTCGCAAAGGTTCGACACCACTATACTAGTAAATGTTTTTAAGATTATTAAGTATTGGCTAACAATTGTGACTTTAATAATAATCTCGTGCGAAATAACCTTCTAGCCAGCAATGTATAAACTATAAAACACCAGATTAGATAACGAATTTTACAGTCAATTGCGAACAAATCCTATACCTCCCCGTTAATAAATCAAATTTAATTCACCCCAACACCAATCAAAGCAATAATCCCGACCATAACCCACATTAACTTGTCTCAACTGTCTTGTAATAGTCCGCAAGATGTTATCGATGTTTAGAACCGCATCATACCACAACACGTTCGATTCTCGCAGAGGTTATCTCAAATATACCATATTTTAGAATATTCAAATACGAAGACATTACATGATATCTATTAAATACTTTATAGAATACATTAAAAAGGCAATTGGGAATACGTTACCAACGTTACGTTAAGTTTATTCTGATTTCGGATATCTGTTGTAAACCGATTTTATTGATAAAATTAGAATAAAATGTACACATTAAATGCTTTAGATAAGGCATGATGAAAGAGCAAGTTTAACGGCAAATATCTCGAGTTCCCCGCGATTCGGAATGCACGTTGAACTACAGTCCCCGGTGTTGCTATTTGATGAAAGCAACATTAGATAAGCTGTTTGAGATACTATAATGTTAATACATTTCACTGGTGTTAGGTCTCTCATATGTTTACAAACAGCAGTGTAAATGCATTGTTGTGTTTCGAATTGAAGGACTTTGGAGGCAGAGTAACTATTGGACATATAGAACATAACATCTTATGTCTCAGGATGGCGAGCGCAGTGGAATGCCTAGCATTGCTTTGTAATTTAAGGCGTTGTTTGGTTTTGCTTCTGTTCATGAGCGGTCGTATCGCTTACCATCGGGCGAGCGGCATGCTCGTCTCGCCATTCATAGCAATAAAATAACATGAAATTGGGACACTAGATACTAGATAGTGTGTTATATTACTAAAAGACAATTATTTAAAAAACCCTCCTAATCCGCATCGGTCTGGCAGCTGATTCCCAAGCCACGCGCACACAGGTAACGACGGGACGCCCGGTTCGTCACAGTACATAAAAATATATAGAACATTTACGCCCGAATACTCGAACGCCATTCAAATAATAGTTAAGTGGAACATAATATTTAAGTTGCGATCCAGTATTCGGCGTTAGCGTAGAAGGACACATAGTCCACCGTATGTTCCAACATGAATATCCACCTAATTAAACAAATTCATAATTCATCAAATCAATATAACACAGCCTCTGTGTGAAACGAGTGGTCACGGTTTCACAGAGTCAAAAATTGTTTCGGGTCTTCAACAAACTTCGAACTCACAAACATTAGTTTGTGAGTTTGAAAAGTCTCTCGTAATTTCTGATACCCACGATGATAAAAAGACTTGATTGTATGGGATCAGGACAATGTACATATATGTCACTGTTGGTTGAATTTTTTACATCTTTTAAATTGATATTGAAATGTATGTATTGGTCATGTAGGCAATTAAAGAGCTCTTATGACAAGTCTATGATGAAATTCATTTAATTAACAAATACGTATATAATAGATGATTTTATCATCTATTAATTGCAACATGGATATGAAACGACACGGGACGTAACAAGTGGAGCAAATGATGATTGATAAATCAGTTATCGTCGAGTGTGGTGTTATGTGTTATGGTGCGAGTGCGATGCGCGTATGAACACGTGTGAGCGTCGGCCGCTCGCCCACGCCGCCGCGCATGTGCCGACTCTGCCGCGTTCACACTCGGCGACTTTATTTATTCACAATATCGAAAATAATCATATCAAAAAATAGCTTAATTATCGAAGTTCGTAATTCCATTTTTTCAATATCATGTTTTAATGCCACCTGGCGTATAATACTGTAGATCAAATAATTAATTGCATTATTTGATTTAAAATGAGTACAGTACATACGTAAACAATCAAAATACTATAATACATTAAAAAAACAGCATATTTCCTTAAAAAAATTACAATGGATAGTTTTTTTGTCCTGTAAAATTTGGTTGAATGGAGGTACGATGTCTGGTAATTTAGCCATCGATATGTATATTATATCAGTCGTATTTCGTCTCGCCTCCCTTTAGTAATTCACAGGAAGTCCATCACTGAACACACCGAATTGTCGAAAGCATACTATCTGCAGTCTTAGCCCCGACGCGACGTGTGCGTGCGTGACGTGTTTCTAACGCGAAAGTCTGACGATACGACTTCAATTATTAATTTTTAAAATCATTTGAAATGAATATTCATCGCACATCTGATCTGATTATACCAATGATATCTTTGCTATATTTTTTCTAACCTGTATTTCAGAAATAAATAATTGCAATACATTCTTCTACCTACAGCCTCTTGTTTCACAACCATAGCAAGGCTACTTAATCCGTGTTCATGATATCAATATTTATAATAATGTCTATTGATCGCTTTTCATAAATATTGCACGATACTACCATATTTGAGCCGACATATCAGACGACAGCCGCATGTAGCTAACGCCCACAAACTTGTTACACTAAAATCTGACAAGTTACCACCTGTTGGAGAGTTTAAACTTGCAAACTTAAACTATTGCTGCTTTATTGCATCAAGAAAGCAAACATATACAATATTAACGCAAATATCCACACAATGGTACAAGAGTAAGTGAGAATACAACTTGAGGTCAAAGCTAATGAATTGTGTACATGAATTTCTCTAGATTCCGAAAACTAAAGCCGTCGCGTCGTGTTACTACGGAGAAAAAACAAATATTCTAGTACAATTGTTACGTGGAACGTTCCAGTCCACATTCTTATCGTATTCTGAGAAATACATACGATTTGTAGTTATAATTCATGTTTACTTAATTTCAATTTTAAATTCTTGCAAGTAATTTAGAATAATACAGTCCAGTTATTAAACTTGGCACAAAAATCACTGGAGTGTGCCTTTATTTTTGTGGGTTATATTTTTTATTATTGCTCACTTTTTTCAGGTAGTGAAATATTTAGATGATCTGATAAACTCGACGCAAGGAACTGTGAAGCACTCTTTTATCTAGTGCCGAATTACGTGAATTTATCTTAAGTTAATTTATTCCACCACTATTATTAACTCCAAATATGCTATGATTAAGATTATAATTATTTCTGGATCATTCTATATTTTCTAGGTTTCTTTTGATACTCAAAACTAATCGATAATATAGTACACTTACGAAAGAGCGATAAAAAAATCGACTACTAAAGTCGTCATATTTGGACGAATTGTTTTGTTTATATAGACGACGCGGACCCTGCGATAACGTTGTCAACGTGGTCGTTGCTTCTAAAAAGGTCAAAGGCGATAAGAATCGGCGTCGATGTCTTATCTTATCGCTACAAAAGATTTTAATAGTAGTAAATGTTTCATGAATGAATTTTATTACAGGCAACGTAGTTTTATTGGGATTATAAATGATTTTAAATACGTTAGCTTGACTTTTATCTAAATTGAGAAGATTGTTTTAACTTAAGGGAAAAGTTGTCATTATGAATCCAAATTTAAATACAAAAACTTGTACGTGCTTTAATTCTACAGCTATTTAGATAATATTTGCTAATTATAGGCCAATTATTTAGATTAACAAAATACACAATATTAATACATAGAACCTTAATATAATTATTAAAAAAAATCGGCGACAGAATCGCATTAGCGACAAAGCCCTTTGCTATATGAATAAATAAAAATACATCTATCCACACTCCATCGTGTTGCTCGCGGTCCGCGTCGTGTGAACGCGGCTGTATGACTTTATCGCACGGCGCACACTACCGCACTACGCGACGTTACGTCACCGCTCAGTAGTAAATAATTACTACATTTGTTACACTGCTTTACAAACCATATCAATGAATATTATGTTTAATTATATAGCGTATTGTATTTTGAGACATAGTCAGTCTGTCGCTGTTAAGTGTTGGAATTAGCTGTCATCACAAACTGCCAATAATACAGTCTTAACCAGCTTGTTAACGAAAGAAACATCTTTGAGATATAAAATCTAAATTCCTAATATACATCAGTTTTGCTACGATCATTAGTCCTCCATATATTTCCAATAAATACATATTATAAACTGAAAGCTTTCTTTGTGTCTCAGTCTCAGTCTGCTGGATTTTCAATCAAGAAGTTTGTTTTAAATATAATAATATTAATGATGAAGTTGAGTGTTTATCTGAAGCACAAAGACTTATAAGATGTGGAATCTGACAAGTATCTCATATCCATCACCACAGCGATTAATAATTTAAAATTCGCGTAGTGTGAACACGATCTTACAATGGCGAACAGCGAACTACGAGACGAGTTGCGTCACCCAGTAGTAAACAGCTGTTGAATTGAAACGTCCATTCTAATAACAACGCTAAGGGTTAGTCACCGCGAGCCAACATATAGGACGACACATTTTTCTTCGCACTGGTCTGAAGTGAGATATCATACCAATTAACCGAGCTATTAAATTCTAAATTGACATCAGTATTCATTATATTTGTTTATGAGCGCGCTATATTAATTAAGATGTATAAAGTGTTATTTCTTGAGCAAGAATTATATTAATAAGTACACATGTGCGACGCGAGAAGTGGATTATAATTCAGTATTTTACAACGTTAATAGGATATTATGCCGCGTATATAAGTGTGGTAAAGATATCAATAAAAAGCGATAAAAAAAAAGTATTCTACTCTAATGTACTTATAAAATGCAGCACACAAAAAAAGTATTAACCACAAAGATATAACAAAGAGTGCAAACTTTAACATAAACAAATATTATGTTGTACGTGTGTCGACTAACACAAATTCATAAACAGCCTGACGAAACAACGTTACTAAGCCACCGTACAATACGAGCAAAAGGCAATAAAGCTAAAATATTTATTTTACAACCCAAACGCGCCAACAATAGAACTGTTTAAGACAAAAGCTTTTTAGAAAAACTTAGTCTCGGACGACAATAGGACGCTCCGTTGAAAGTGGAGACGCTCGGCTCGCCGTAAATCAGTGTGGCCAAATAATAAAATGCAAATGTCTGAAGGATTACAAGCCGGCTGGAAACGACTGAGCGCAACGAGCGCACAACTCGAACAATGCGCGAATAAAAAGCTCGTACTTCTTTCAGGTCAAACAAAAGGTTGTTAGTTTTATTAATGAACTACGCTTTTTGAACGATCACTACTAGTGTACTGCAGCATGGGTGGCTAACATCACTAAATATGGTATGGATTTAAAAACAATTCTTACGTAGAAAAGGGGGAAAGGGTAAAGTTTCTTGTTGTTTTCTCTTTAACAATGAGACGGGAACGACAAAGGCCGTTACATATTTTCTACTTACTCGTATATCCTCTGACTAGGTATGACCTACTTTAATATCTATTTGGAAGGTAGAATTGTGGATAATATTCCTCGATTTAGTAAGTCGGCTATTGTCAAAAGCTACAGTTTCCGAATAAGAATAATTTTACCAGTCTTAGATAATTTTGACAAAACATTCTTCGGTCTTCCACTGTACTCTACCTTATGCTTTCACTGAATCAGCGGGTCTCATTAATATGAATGCTTGAAAAATCATGGGCGTAATTAAAACGAATTCGCTATGCTAATTGACTTGCGAGTAATTACAATATCATTACAAATTAATTAGCTCACCGGAGTAAGGGCGGCGCTTTTCGATAAAAACTTAATAATATGCGGCGACCAATTAGCGTTGACAAAGTTGCATGCGCGTATCTGTGGCCACACCGGTGACACATTCTGCAGTTCTATATCCACGCTCAAGGGCTAGGCGCTAGGGCTGCGAAATTAAAAACTCTAATTAACTTTTTAATACGTATTATTTCTGAAATGAGGGAAAGAATTGATTAATCTTTAATATAGGATTAATAGAGGTGTATTTGTGACGAATTAACAGTCGTTCAGTATAGTATAAATGAGATTTATTTCACCCCTCAAAGTACCCCAGACTAGCGTTAAAACATAATTGTTTTGCAAACACTACAAGTTGTTTAATTTATTTGTAAATGAAGGAAGCAATAAAGAATATTGTAATTAAATTTATGCCCACTATACTGACTGTTTGAATAACTATTTCGTAGACCAAAGGCGCCATTAATACGGTTCAATAAATGTGTTTGTTATAAAGTTTACGACTTAACTATAATCTTGTCCGGTTTGGTTAATCCGAGATTAACTCTATTGATGCAGAACCAGATTTATGGCAGTTATCGCATAGAATACAATTTAATCTGGGTTTTGTACATTTAAATGACCCACCAGATTAGATAACAATTTACCAATAATTAATTATATTAATACGGGTCTACTTTACATTATCTATTTACACCTAGTTTCTTAAACATTTGAATAATTCTAAACTATAACTCGGGAAATTTCAGTATAATTAATAAGTATATGTCGATCTAACTCGACATTGACCGAAAATCAAATCATGCAATTATTTTATTCAATCATTTTATTTTTCATTTTATAATATATTCCAGAAACGAACACTTTAGTGTCCAAATATAAATTAGGCTTTCTTTAGGCACGCCGTTCCGTTCCACATTTCTAACATAATTAAAAAACTGAATTTAAAAAAATATAGCCTTAAGAGCGTTTATACCCTGCACGCGCTTGTTGGCTTAAAAACAGGACTTTTCAAATGAGTTAATAGCCACCAATAAACAATTTAAAGGAAAAATAATTATTACTAATTTTAGAAAAGGTTGTCCTGTAGGGATTTTGGTAGAAAACATTATAGATTGATGGATAATTTGTGAGTACTATAAGGATTACTGAACACAAGTTTCGTTATTTAGGCTTTAAATGGCAATTTAGAAGCTTAAGATATCCGGAACCACTAAATATAAGATGAAAATAAAAATATTATCAGACTAATAAGACCCTTATGGAGGGATTTTGCTGAGAAAAATAATCTTTTTGTGTTTACTTCCTGAATAATAGAAATTTAAACAATGCGAAATTATTCAGAAACTCTCGTCAAGAACATATTTTTTTCACCAACTTATCGTACATAATTTTTTATAGCAATTGCATATTATAATAGAAGAACATCTTATCAATAAATTACCATTTTTATATTTCAACAAAATTAGTTTTCATGTTTTCTACAAATATTTTAAAAACCACTATAAAACACGCTGTCCGACGTGGATCAAATCAGACCGCCGCAAGGCCTTCTAGAGGGAGGACGTATCGCTCGTCGCTCCGGCCTAGCTGCAGTCGATTTTTGCCGTACGTAGTAAAAATTGCCACGCGCGGACTGCGATTACCACATCTTAGTAC
This sequence comes from Hyles euphorbiae, assembly GCA_023078785.2. NCBI lineage: Eukaryota > Metazoa > Arthropoda > Insecta > Lepidoptera > Sphingidae > Hyles > Hyles euphorbiae. Next base: position 3,312,466 of record CM041041.1, on the reverse strand, counting down.
TTTGGTAGTAAAATATTTCATTATTTTTATTACCTACAATGATTTTGTAGTGAGTATAAATTATGTTTCAGGTAATATAATGGGATGTAATTCCGAGGCTAAATTATGTTATGTATTGTAATATAAAATTAAATATATTTCGTAATTGTAAGGGGTTGTAAGGCCCCTAACACTATTTATGTGTTCGAACACGAAATGATTAATAAAACGTCCGTAGTGTCTACTGATTGAACACTGATTTGAATGCAACTTAACAATGTAATAATAACGAAAATATGATTAGTATCTAAATTTGTATTATTCTTTGCTTGCACAGTAATATTTGTCTACTTATAATGCAAATAAAATATTTTTATGATATTATATTACAGTTACATTTCAATTGAATATTTGAAGCGCACGGATCAAAGTTGTTTGAGCCGATTGTATAGCGAGCCGACGCGGCAGCTCTACTCACACAGCTTTGGTCGCTTATGTGTGCGTGAAATTAACGAAGAAATACCTATAGTTGACTTTGCGCGCAAGGTGTATACGCTCTTAACTCTCACATAAATCTTCTCTCATAGCCAGCATATCTCCAAAACCGATAATAAGTATACAAAAATAAATCCAACCCTTTAATATGATTAAACAGCTCTTAATTGCCCATGCAAATTCTGCACACAAGTACATAATTGTGTTATAAAATTAATATAACCTACCCCTAACCGTATTTGTGCCAATACTCAAAGGTAATCGAGTTTCGAAGTCTGGCAGCCCTGTAAAGCCTTAACCGGTGCATAAAGTTATTATTTTACTCTTTGGTGTAATATTCTTTAGTGGCTGTCCGCAGTGGACACGTCCCTTTATGTCGACTAACCTATACTATAATAACTGTATTCAACTCGTATTAACTTCAATAGCTGCTATTTTGCATTGCTGGGAAATATGATGGTTGAGTTATAGTTACGACATTTGTTTTCAATGTCGTAATAAAGTGTTTATGCTTTTTTGCAATGCTGTTGTGGTAATTAGCTTCACTTCGCATGCTTAGCATAGCAATTGGTGGCTTTTCAATAGCAATTGTGAGGTTATGGGTTGCATTGACGCTTGCGTTTGGGATTTAATGTTTTGTAATAGTTGAAAATGATGCCACGGAATAAATAGCGACATATTGCCGATATGTCGCTATTTACGATGTGCCTAAAATATACCTCTATAATATATATTATTTGAATGAGATAAACATAGATCCTTTAATTTTATAAAACACGAACAAATCCTACTTTCCGAACGGTCGTGGTTACATTATTACAAGCACTTTCAATAGTCCGGAAATTAAGGTTATTATATAAATCACATTTCCGACAGGCTAAGAAATACAATTACTTGATTAGGTCACGATTTTATATCACTGATTACTTGCAAGAGCATTGCATTACAAGCATAAATCAATATTGAATAAAACGCAACAGCTTTTAATATACATTGTTCTTTTATTGTTACCAAGAGCATTGCAAGACTGAAAGTAATTACTATGTTTTATTAAATACATTTAACAAATAGTGCGAAAGTTTTGCTTTTTACAACATATAGGAAACTACAAAATTAGAAGTTATGCAAAATATGAGCTGCATCACATTTTCTCTTTTTATAATTTACATCATGCCGTAATCTAGAGTAGGTACTGCGGTATCTAAGTCAGTTCATATTTTCTTAATCGTCTAATATAATATGACTAGCGGACCGGCCAAGCTTAATCCGGGTGCAAACCGATTTTTCCACAATAATATGTATGTAATATGTATAATACATATAAACTTGCCTCTTGAATTACTCTATCTATTAAAAAAACCGGATCAAAATCCGTTGTGTAGTTTTAAGCTAAGCATACATAAGGGCAGACAGACAACTGGAAGCGAATTTGTTTTATACTTTGTAGTGATAATTTCTATAATTTGAACAAAATAATTTGATTATAATAAATTATGCTTCACTATCTTTGTCTTTCTGATAACATTCCAAACACCACAAGCCATCACCAAAAACTCCATCAAAGGGCAATTGTAACCTGGTCTCACGCCCTAGAGGTCTACGTACGCGATCATCATTCAGCAGCGCCACCATATCTCAGAGAGGCGAGTATCGACGCTCGTGACTGCATCTACACTGCACTCGCTGTGGTAGCAATAGAACCCATAGCACCAAGGTTGCGTCGTAAACTTTGTTGTTTATCGCCATTCACTGCAGCCTCTTTAAGAACTTCGAGAGTTTAAGTTAAAAGCTTTCGTAGTTTTTTGAAAGGAATTGGCTGTTTTATGACCTCCTAAAAAGTATTCCACATTCTTTGAATTTATTAGCAAGTTGGACTAACAAGGCCTACTTACTAGTCACCTTGGAGTCCCTATAACTAGTTGTCAGAACGGACCATAAAAAGTAGTTATATTGTAATACAGGATATGGCAGACCTAACAAAAAAATCGCAAGTGGAACACGCTGCATAATGAGGCTAGCATGATCGTGAAGGTTAAAATTCTCTAAATTCTTAAATAGAGAGTAATAAAGAACGTACTACAGACAAAAGTGTAAAAGTTGCAATGAAAGTATACAATTCTTAGTAAAACGTCTGAAAGGCCAAATTAAATTGTAAAAATACTGTCAGGTTCTAAATCCCTAGTCGCATAATATGTGTTTAACAGATTAAGGAGAATTTAAATTAATTAGGACTGCAGACTACTGAAGTCGTATCGCCGCGGTCGCAACAATCTTCGTTGGTCATCGGCACTAAGCAGTAAGCACCACATTGTTTTTTCATGCGCATCTACTGAAGGTCTGGTCATTGAACGTCTGTGACATTTGTTCTGCTAATTCAAAACGGTGAATGTAAAAATAATTCAAAATATTAAGCCCTGGTTTGATGGATTATCTAAAACAGTTGCCAATATGAATCATAGTCGTATAGTATGAAATAGATTACTACTCAGGATATTATTGTAAGCATGATGTCAATATTTTCCAAACGTTGCTGATTTTGTTAGAATCTTTATAATGACAATCATTAATATATATGTTATGGGCCAAGTGATTAATCCGGCAATATTCATACTGCCCGGGCATTATGCCCATATACTGCCTGCATTAATCACTTGGTCCATAACATATACACTTTAATATTAGAATATTTGATCTCACTACTATACTCGATTACTTCGACTCTTCTCTCCTTGAGGTCGTCTCTACCACGGTTTAAGATAAGCGGCCAGTTCATCTCATTTAAATGATCCTTCTACTTCCTCTACATCATTATACATTTTACCTCCTTCCTATTTTACCCGGATTAGCACTAGAAAAAATAAATATTGGTGTTTTTTTGCGACTGGATCTTGAAGTGAAGTTTCACTTCACTCCCAATTTATGGGCAAGTCTTACTCTGTCCGCTACATTTTATCCTTCGTCCCGCAGTCGAAGTGCATAAGAAAAGGTAAGACTCACAACTGCAGCGGGCCGAGACGCCCGACCCTGGTTCGCCCGTCACTGCCTCATATACTGTAGCTGTTCAGCGCTTATGTGCACGTACAAGTCATTGTCGAAGACTTAAATACGAACGACAACGCATGCTTAAAACTGCGATGTCGTTTTAGTGAATTTCAACGCTGATAGTTTGTATGCTTCTGAGTGAAAATTTAATATTTAGACCGTCATTTGCTTGTTTTATTTTTAATGCGTGTGGTGTTAAAAAGGTGATTAATTGGAAACATTTTTTTATAGCTCTGAAAACATAGCAGTTTTTTTCGTGAGAATACCAAAGCCCTTTAAATACTTTAAAACATCAATCGTAAAGCAATTTATATGAATAATATGTTAAGTATATCTGGAGTGTTTTTGTTCACAAAATATTGAAAACACTCAAACGCTTTTCATCAACACATTGCAATTCCCACGGTGTAAATCACGTTAATGGGATCGGTTCAAAACCGACACATCACTCGTCTCAATATTTTTCTTCCACGTTATTTTCATTCGTATTGTGTGTCAAATGTCAATAGGTATAAGATCATAAACACAGTCGGATCAGGTGACGTAAGCCATAAGCCAGTAAGGCTCGCGTATCATATGGTAATGTTTTCAATGTTGTCACGAACATACGCCTTTGTCTTGCAAGACGAGTAGGAACAATAAACTTGGAGATCGCATATGGACTGTGTATCTCGGGTTTCTGTTATCTGAGTTATTGCTATCGGGTATCTTAGCTTAATATCTTATGAGAGTTGGAATAAAGGATGAAATATTCTTCTTACATACAGTTGATGATATCTTACGGTTTTTAATTATCGTTTCGTGAACTTATAGGATCTTCTTGAGATAGTTAAATTTCGTCTTCAATGTTTTTATATGGTCTTTGGACATTAAACTGATTTTTGTGTTGTCACATAAATAATTTGCCATATTTAAAACGCGCGCTTGTATGCCATTCAGAAAATCAAACGTTCAATAACAAATACATATTATACCGTATTCCTCCACTACACATTTTGCGAGTAGCAAAGAAACCATAGAACTGACTATTTTGTATAGATATATCAGAAAAATGCCCTCATTAATTCCCTGACCGAAAGCTCCCGTTCACGTAACCTCACTATCGATGGCGAATTGACCTGGCAACCCTACACCCCCTCCTCCGCAGGACACGCGTATTAAACCTAACCCACTCCAATTCGGGGTGCAATTACCGCCTGATCGACAAATGACTGCGATCACGCGACTGGCTCCTCCACCCGAATTCCACGCGGGTCCACTAGTGTCCACTGTTCTGTCGTTTATTTGTTTCCAACTCTTCCTGTTTATTTTCCTGTGTGATTAGTTTCGATGCGGGTTAAAAACAAAAAAGTGTCCCAAAGGAACGTTTGCAACAACTAACTTTTGCCATAGCTTTAGCTTTTATTTCCATCCCGTACGTTTGATGTTTTATGTATCACATTGACATTACCAAATTAAAATTACCATCAAAATTAAGTAATTGTGACGTCACCATTAACTAAAATAATAAATAATAAATTCACCCAACAGTCACAATACATAGTCTTGACCTCACACTTAGATGGAGTCTAGTGTCGTGGGTATCATGAAGTACGAGAGACTTTTCGGTCTCACAAACACCTAGACCCGAAACAAATACCTGTGGATCACACAAATATTTGTCTCGGTGCGATCGAACCCGGGCCTTCACGATTCACAGCCAGGGTCTAATCAACTTGGCCACGGAGGCTGTCAAGTAGAGCTAAGAGATCTGACGCAATAGAGCTAAGAGACTCGCGGAGGTCCGGTGCTTGGTAACAATACTTACCACTGTTTATCCTGGCTGACAAGAGTGACTGTGGAGGATGCGTGGGTGGAAAAGTAGGTTCATTTGTTTGTACATCACCTGGAGGTACATGCCGAGTGCGTGACTTGGCAGTAAGCTGTTCTATTGTTATTTTATGTGGTAATGTTCAAGAGTAGTGGAATAAGTAGATACTCATGGAGAATAGTGATAGTTGTATACCCTTTTCAAACAAATTATGTAATTTCTAATACTTCTCGTGTTAACACTTCAGTGGTGCTGTGTATAATTATAGTTATAAGCCAAATTATTTGTATTTCGGATATTAAAATAAAGTAAAATTAACGATACAACGGACTAATCCAATCACTATTTTATGTTATCTTTTTCCGGCTCATTATTGAAGGATTTAAGAACTATTTTGCTTATCAAATATTTTCTTCCTTTCGAACGACTTTTGAATTAAGTTTGAGCGAAGAAGACAAAATATTCGACTATTAAAATAGGTTTTAAAACTGTCTATGAATAAGTGATTACAACATCTGAATACAATCCCAAAACTATCCCTCAACGACTTATGAATCACACAACACTCGTTCAACAGCTGAGAGCAATGTTTCAACAGCGTACAGACAGACAGACACGATCTGCGAGCGCGAGTAACATGTAGGGGTCAATGGCTCGGCGCGCACATTAGGTCAGGAGTCGAGATAAACTGGACAGTTATGGCGTTATTATTCAAGATTAGGCAACGCAACACCAGCGTTTTTGTTTTTGATGATCTAATTAGTGAGGAGATAAAGGTACAGTCTATTTGGTGTTCTTGTAAGTATTGTAAGTTCCTAAAGCATTGTATTCATGAAATGGCATAGACTTCAATAATTTACAAGTAAGAAGACGAAGAATCAATATGAATTGTCACAACCAATTGCATTTGATATTCATTTACCTATTTCAATACGATGTAGATATCGTAAAAAACTGTAAAGGAATTGAAATGAATCATGATTTGATTTTTGAGTCTCAATACAGCGAAAAGGATAATGATAATCATTTTTTGATTAAAGCACAGTCACAAAAAGTACAAAAAATCAATACCGATTGATACTTCCCGCCAAACTTCGTACGAATCACGCTTGCGTTTGCATCCATTTATTGCGCTTATTCTCATGTATCACCGAAATTGTTACACAAAACTTGTGACTCATTCGACGATTAAAAATTACATTTAACGTTACTTTGTGTTCCGAGAATGATGATATTGCAAATAAAAGTTTCAAACATAATTGTAATTGGAAATTTCCTATACAGCGCTCTACCCCTCGCTGTGTTGAACAAACATTTTACAAAGCATTCAACTTTAAATATACGTAGAATGAGTTATACGAGTTTGATTTTAAATATTGATTATGAAGTAATCATATATTTAAATGCATTTCCGATGGATTTAAATTTATTTTTGTGATTGAGTTGTGATCATAGATTTTTTGGTTATAAAATAATACATATTTGAAAACCACAACACAAACTATTTTATTAATATCAATACTGCACCTACTGCTGTATAAAATAGCCAGTTTTATAACTTCTGTGTTATTATAGATATATAACATTTCAAAAGCTTGTATATTGCAACTCACACCTACTACTCTTTGGACCAATAAAATAGTATTCATGTTAGATGGCATAGAAACATTCGACTTACAAGTTCAATTACAATCGAACAGCTAAAATAAAGTTGTATTTAATACGAAAATAGACTTCTAACACTAACTGCTATCTCAATAGGGCTCACAACCATCCTTAATACCCAATAAGTTAGATTAAAAAAAAACTATATCAGTGCAATCAGGACCCCATGTTTCGCCTTGTATTTTCCGCCACACCATACGATAGGAGACGAGCATATCGCCCCATCTGGCATGAATTCCTGACTCCAGGCTGATATATAGGAAAATCCAATATCACTTTGCTCGACCTGGGATACGAACCCGAGACCTCAGCTTTGCAATCATACGGTAGTAGAACTGCGCCACTGAGACAGTCAAAATCTGACAAAAATACCATAAAAGAGTCTCGCAATTAGACCTCTAGGTACTAAAAAATAAAAAGTTTAGCATTCCATATCGATTAGTAATATCAGAAAAAGGTTCGAGAGGCGAGCGAAACAACGCATAGTGCCAACGACCCGATGCAAATCTCCCAAATGTATTCCGCTTTATCGAACCGATGCTACCTTAAGCGTATTGGCTGTTTGGCATAAACACGCGCGAGAAGCTCGAGAGCGAACGTTTATACGTTTAAAAGTAATGTTTGTCAATAGGTTTCTTTGCGGCATACATGTTCATTTTGTGGTTAAAATATACAAATGCAAGTACATTTGTGTTAGCGGTGTTTGAAATGCATACTTAATATTAACTAACTAAAATTTATCAGGATATTACTAATGACAGGCATACCATATAATATGTCGCTCCTCTTTGACAGTAGCAGGAAAAGGAAGTGAAATTAGTCAAAATTTTTAACCCACAAATTATTCGTCTTAAAATTTTATACTTTCATTAAAGACGACAATCTGGTATATTTAGTAAAAAATCGCTGAATACTGGTTGGATACAACCAGCCGCTATGAAAATTATGGGGAGATGCCCTTCAGCCCTTTATCCATCATCTATCCATTACGCAAAGGAAGTCCACTGTTGAACGTAGGCCTCCCCCAATGATTTTCACAGTTACCTATTTGGGGCAGCCTGCATCCAGTGACTTCCTTTTCTATACCTTTCCTTTTTTTACCAGGTCTTCTGACCAGCTTGTGGGTGGACGTCCTATGTCCTACGTCCTTTTATCTGTTAGCTGGGCACAAACGACAGACTTCGCAACTACAATGCAATAAGATTAGTATGATATCATATGCACATGTACCGTAGTATCCGCTCCTAATGGTAGTGATTCGTGTGCGCAGTGCTCGCGGTATATCCGCCGTGGTGTGGGAACGCTCAGTTATCGTCCGGCGCGGCGCGGGGCGTCGAGTGGGCGAAACTTCCCTGACCCGCTTACTAGTGCGATTCGCGACGATAGCTGACGCAACCGATGTCCGCACTCCGCAGTTGCACGAGGAATAGCGCTTAGTTTTGGAACTTTGTTTTATAATACTCTACCAAGCTTTTCCCACGAGATTAATTCTATCGGTTTCTATGTTGCATTAATTTAAATTAAAAGAAACAAGTCTTACCATTCATGATACTTTTATAGAATAGTTTTTATATCCATAATCTACAAGTAAATGGTAGGTTCATGTAATTATTTGGGATTTTATCCTATCCCAGTTTGAATAATGTAATCCTCATTTGAGTTACTTTGTGTTCGGTTGACGGTTATATGTTTTAATTGAAATGAATGGCGAAAAGACCATGTCATCTGATGTTAAGCGAGATGACCGCTCATGGACAATAGCAAAACACAACACTATGAATACAAATCTATTATTTATGAGAGAAATGCATTTGTACAACACCAATCTAGGCTACAAACAAATGTATGACTTTAAGGCGACATCGAAATGTAAATCAAAACAAAATTAATTAGGTATCCGTATTAGAAAACACTTGCTATCTGACTTGCTATACATTTCAGCACAACTAGAGCCAATGAGAAATTATTTCACATTAGTTAACCGTACAACCGGTAGCAAATTTCGCAAGTTCCATTCAAGATTACAAATCCGCGTTGCATGCGTACGATTAATAGATTTATTAGTGAGTAAATGTGGGAACGAGGCGGTATTTGAACACACCCACATACATCTAAGCATCTAATGCACCCGGGACGTAGGATATATAAATAACAGACATCCACTGCATTCATAAAACGTGACGATGCGCCGTCTATTGTGAACGTACAGCCCAAGAAAGATGAAAAAAACAGACAAACATTTCCTTTTTGTATTTATAGAGAAAGATATATCAGATTCATAGTTAAATATACTTGTTATTTTACATAAAACAATGTGGTGTTTATACTTATTATTAAATATTTTATTTTTAAAAATAAATATCAAGGGATCAGAGGCGAAACCAACTATTTTATCAGGGTTTAATTTAAAATGCAACTTTTCAGACTAGCCACTCAACCTTATATATACATATCTATTCCTGAAAGGAAGTGCAGGAGCGCAATTTGCATTGACAACATAACCACTCTACTTACGTGTTGTGATATCATACGTAAAAAATATACCATTACAACCGTATCTTTATATTATGTAGTCCCACGCTTAGTCTCGAACTAGCTATAACTTAAAATTATTCTTTAATTAATCGTCCTAAGTCAACATACGCATGAACTACGACGATGTTATCGCACTTTTTTCTATCTCTATACGTTTGTCCCAACATTTCCTGTGTTAGAGAAATCACAACGTTCTTGTATTTTTCAATTTCACGCCTCATAGTTAGCAACGTGCAATTAATTCGGGCTACTGTTGATAGATCTGCGTTGTAATTGGTCCGGCTCATGCAACACTAAAACAACATTCACAATTTCTTACCAAAGCACCTTTGTCTATCTAATGATTTTCTTAGTAAGCTCTTTGTTTTATCAAATGCGGTGTGAAATTAACCGGTGAAATATGACCACCGTTAATTAAATCGCGTAAAAAATACACCGGAACGATCTTTGGCTCATCGGATTAATGGGTGGATGGGTGAAAAAGTTGGACAACAAAAAATCGATTACAGAACCAACTGACGCATGAAGTGAGAGTTTCGGGGATAAAATTAAAATAAATTCATTTTAATCGCCTCGTTGGTCTGGTGACAACGTATAAAAGCGGTTAAGCAAGAATTTTGAATTTGATTCCGACGTGAGACATTCGTTGTGGGTAAAGATTTATTACATCATTTAAATATACCCAAACGATTTTAACCCAATTTTAAATACTTAACTTATTAGCAATAAACAAAATATTGAAACCAAAGCTTACAAATTCCGGCTCATTTGTTTAGTAGGACGAACGCGACAATCCCTTATCTATAAAATAATTTGGATGCTAAAAGCTTGTTCGGTGGCGTCAACTGTGGCAATACTGTACTGTGTAATAAGTGAGTATCCAACACGGCCATTAGCGTAATTGTAACGCATAAATCCGTCGCCGCGCCGAGCTCATTTCACTTTTGATCGGATTTATGAACGCACCGGTGTTGCCGGGAACTGGTTTTAACCACCGGTGCACGACATACTGCTGATCCGTCGTGTATAGTAGTACATCATCACGATATCTGTTATAAATTCATACCAAAAAATATAGGTAACACTAAAAGATAAGCTAACTATGAACTAGAGGCCTCAGGTTTTATCCATTAAGACAAATTATTAACAATTTATTAACAGGATCAATAAAAACTTTCCGGAATATGCGCAATATTATATTTTTCCAAGCCCTCGTAATTAAAGGACACCAATTAGATTTTAACACTCATTTTGTAAGCGATTGTTACGCATAACCACCTATATTTGCATACATTAAGCATTAACTACTTAGACTGGAGAAATTACCGTTTAAAAATACTAAACACGTTCGATTTTCAAATTGAATTTAAGTTCATCGACACGCAAATTAAAATAAAAAACTATAAAATTACATTGTGCCAGCAACTTTTCGATGTAAAATTGTTGTCTCACCCGCTGTGTCATGGAAATTGATTAAGATTAGATATTTTTAAATCAATAAGCTTGTAGTAGCTATTCAATTTCGATCAGATCCGACACTTAGATAAATAATACGATAAGTAAATATCTCGGCTATGTCTCAACATACCGACAGATAAGGAAGGATATCATTAAATTATGCTTTGATTAAGACATTACGGTGTTATCAACAAAATGAATAATTACCACTTAAAATATATTGCAGCAAGAAATTAGAAATAGAAATAAAGGAGTAGACGCTGCAGCCTAATCAAATATTATGTAACGTTAAAATTGCATTCGACCAAACAAGTATAATATTTCAAGTCTGAGCAAATCTCACATTATTATTAATTTTGGCTGTCTATATCACGTTGTATCAATATACCCTTACAAAGTAAATTTGGTAAGCCTGTTACTAATTACATTTCTTATTTATTCAATTTTGTGTTAAACATCCCGCGAAACTTTTGGCTAAGATATTATTAACTTAGTGCGATATAGAATTCGGTAGCCACCGCAAGGGGCTGTGTCGGCCCGGGTGGAATGTTCCGGGGGCCGGGGAGAGGGCGGGGGGTGTCGAGGTGCGGACCACAAAAAACGCCGGACGGTACCTGCTCGGTGCCGTTGACCCTCAGGCGATTAGGCCTTGCGCCCGGCCACGCTGCCCGACTAATCCGAGACCTTATAACTCCTACTACGGGAATAAATTTTTTATCCGTCGATCAAGTGATTTTCCCACAAGACGACAGTGTCGTTCAGTGTCGATAAACGCCGCGAGCATTGCTACCGTTTCGTCACTATCTATTTTAATTCCACGAGTTCATTCAATTGCCAAGTCGGGCGATATTTACATAAATACTGTTTTTAGCTCGTGACTTCTCTCACGTGTGATTTATCAAGTCAAATTCAATTATCTCACAGATCTCTGAAAGAATACCGGAAGACTATTTATAAGACCTAATTCTCTTAACAAACCATATAAAAAATATTTGTAAATCTAACTACTTTACAATCAACAAAAACAAAACAATCAAGTAATCATCAACAAAACAATCAACTAATCATTGCAAATTAATTAGATCAAAACGCATTTAATTCACTGTCAAACAAAGCAAGTTGCGAGCAACATCTCCGAGTCTACATGAGGCATTTCTAATGAATTCAAACGTCCTTTATACGATTGTGTTGAGTTTAGGCAATAAACTAGCGATGCACAATGGTATTTATTGCATCGGCTAATAATTAACAGCGCGTTATCTCGCGGCAGGCGACAATGAGATCTTGTCTGCGATGCGATAGCAGGACGTCTCGCCCGTTTGATTTGGTTTATTAGTTAATTGTGGTCTCCAAAACATACACTGTTTGTTTTACTACGAAATTAAAGGCTCTATGTACATATGCTCTGTTTAGGAAATTAAGTTACTACATTCATTAATTTTGAAATTTGGTAATAGCGTAATAGTCGTAACTAAACTTAAAACAATATAGTGTAATAGTAGGAACAGTCTAAGAATACTTGGAATAAGCAAAAAAATATCGAGTGTTTTAAGTTCAACACAAACACCTCGAAGTAATTAAAGTTCCAACCAAGCAGATCGCGAGTGCACCGCCTGCATTATTCAGTTCGATACTCCAATACGTCATCGCTCACATAACTTGTCCACGAGTGGTCCAAAATGCTCGCCGCTCGCCTTACCTGCAACAAACAACAGCGCCAAATTAGTTCCATTAACGACTTCTCTACAAACAATTACGGAAAAAGGCGTTTTTGTACTACGGCTCATCGGATCGTATTGAATGCAGTGTGTCTCTGTCGCTCACTGTGCGTGGGAACGAGACAAAACACCCATCCGATTAGAAAGAAGCCTCGCGCGTTAAAGCTTTCAGAACTTGCAACTAGTGTTTCCAGCTTCGAAATTTTAATCGCGGAAAGAAATATTAAATAATTATTAAATTAGTGAATTACTATGCATGTAACATCACAGGGACCGTAACTTTGAGGACTGAGGGCTTTCTCTTCTTTGAAGGCCTGTAACGCCTGTGAAATCATTAGTATGTCGGCCAGTGCCAGAAGGCGATTCGAGGAGAAGGAATTCTTTCTTCAGGAATTAATTTAATTTAAGTTTTTTCATACTTTATGGAATAATATAAACGGATTGATAGCCTTGGAACAAATTCGAGATTTAAAGTAAATTTAACTCTAACATGTAATTATATTTTTATCATGATATACATGTCAATAATAGTCTTACAAAAATAATGATTAATAATTTGAACTTGTCCACAGGGTGCACAGGAACTAATAAAAGTCCATAAAATCCAGTTTGGGCAATACACCTGGCAACACTACGGCAGGGGGCTGTTATTCGAGTGTTTAGTATTCCGTTAGCGTCGCACACCCGGTGTACGGAGTTCGGCACACTTCCCCGACCGCCTGCTCGCCTGGTACTTGCCGCGGGTGAACTTATAACTTTCTTTGTATTTGATACCTAGTTATTTCCTCAAATATAACGTATAGGCAGTTTGACACCTTAATAGTAGTTAGATACAGGTCGGATAGACAACATCATGGTAGTATAACCAAGTAAGAAAACCTATTTTGTATGAATTCTCTAATGAATGATAATGAAATATAATGCTTGATGGGATCTCTCCATATCGAATTGTATGACAGGCATACTAGCAAGGAATAGAGGCATTAAATCTCCGTGTCTTTTCTGTATCAGCCCATATAGAATGGCACGGGTCTTCTCTACAATCGAAAGTTCCTACGATTGAGAGTAGTTAGACTATATAATCAACCTAGTGCAGGTCGGATGATCTTAAATTCCATTTAAATTCATACAAATCGTTATGGCATGCAAGTTTTTTTTCCGATGTTTTTCTTCGCCGATTAAGTGCGAGGTGATTGACTATCAATACATAAATGACTCTGAAGAGTTAAAGGTGTGCCCTGGGATTTCAGCCCGTAATCACCGTGAGCATATTGGTAGTCTGATCCGTTACCAACAGGGCACCACGCACTTAAAGCACAGATGTGAGTAAGTACATAAAAAATAACATCCTTAGTGTTTTTGCTGCATAGCTGAAATCCCATACGATAAAAGGAAAAAGCCAAAGTCGCTGGCCTAAAACAGGTTGTTGTGTACAATTTCACACGAAGAACGAATTGACAATGTCCTTTTTATGTGTTTGATATCTGATGGTCGGTTTCTATGAAGCGACATTAAAACGCGTTTAACATTCTCACCGATGTGTAGGCTTGCATTACAACTATTGTAACGGTACCCGGGACCAATTGTAAGAAACGAGATGACCAGTGAAATGAGCAATTCTTTCATTATAATTACGCTATAACATTACCATTAACAAAGCCTATCATGTTTTTATTAAAGGTACGCCTCGTTATCATTTCAGAGCATCTGACGGCGGAGAATTTAATGTGATTACCTCCCAAGAAGTCTTGAAACGTTCTGAACTCGTCTAGAATTGTTGCTTATATTCAAAGAAACACATACCTGTGAGCTAGCAACTATTGAGTTTTTTGGTATAAGAAAACGGGCAGAGCATTGTTCATAACATATCACAATATATTTGGTAGTGTAATCACAAGTCAACAGAAGAACTAAGGCTGCCCGAGGTAATATCGAAAAACCCGATGACGCCAAATGTTTACCGTCCAAAAAGAAGCGACCGCACACACGACAAGCTAATTAATTGAAAATCCATCAGTGTACAACGCAAATGGCTCCAGTTAGCAATACAATGGATACTGTGTACATAAATTGGTTGGTTAACTCCGCATACATTTTGTTGACTGATATGCGAGTCGCGCACGCCCTGATTGGAGGCAATCAGTCCCGTGTATCGGCGTACATGTATCGCTGTGTATATTAAATAGTTGCGTGATAAAATGTGCCTACAATTTACGGGATTTATTTTAAAATTATGTACCGAGAAGGCATGACCACAATTTACTGCACCGCATATTGTCTGCTTATGTCAGGTATCAAAAAATATTCGCATACGTCAGTTGTATGGTCCATTTTTCTCCATAGTTGATTTGTTTGGTAAGCTTTATTCTGGACAATATAAAAGGTACCTTTGTAAAAAGAAACATACTCGGAAGCTATTGGGATTCTTGTAATTTCCATCATGTAGCAGTTATGGAGATTTTATTCTAGTTAAGTGTACGAAAACGTGTACATTTTACAAAAAAAAAAAAATTTATACATCCCGCATAAATGAGTATAGCGACATCTTCTGGAACACGCTTAAATTACTTTTTACTCATACCGTCACAGCAGGGATTTCCGCCTGCGCGTCGGCACTCGACATACCAACAAGCGCATGCCCGTCATTCCTTCCCCGTCCAATTTATTGGAAGCGAAGACATTTGTGATAGCTTCCTACACTATTTCGAGTTAACAAGGCGTCGCGGTGCGCACCGAAAGCCGAGCTCGCATTACTCTTGTCCAGTGTCTTTGTAGAACACAATTTATCGCCTTACCATTCGTGTTAACGTGATTCCCAGCTTGATATATGTAGGTAACAAGTTCATTAGTTGTGCGGTTAATTTTGGTTCGACAGCGACACATAGTCACAGTCAATAATTTTCCTTTTATTGTTTTAGTAATAGAATGTGAATTGCGTCTTTCGAGTTCTATTACTGAAAGCACTTAAGTTGTTTTTGTGTAATTTATTGATACTTAGGTTTCTAATAATAATTTTGGGAAGACTGAGTTCAGTCTATTAGGATGGTCCAATGCGGATTCAATTTATTCTACAATGCAAAAGTTTGGTATTGTAACAATATGCAAGCCATACTAAGTTTATCAAAAGGGTGTTTACAGAATAAGTTACAGAGACACCCTTACATCACATTTTTTCGTAACATAAAAACAACGTGGATGTCTCTGTTGTATGTGTTTTTTATCCTTTGAACTTTACTATGAACTTAATCCCCATTGAAAGCAACATCAGATCAAACATCCCTACCAAATTCAAGAGGGTTGGTATATGTTTGATAATTTATAGCATCCGGTTGGAGGCAGGTGATGGACGTATGTACATACCTACATTAAAGTATATGTATAAATCATGTTTTTTGATACTATTAAACATGCAGTGTTGATCGTTGCAGCGGGTTTAACACGTCACCGCATTCGTATCGCGAGCTCACACCACGTTTCCGTGACTTATTATTGAAGCCATAATTATGTTTTTGTTCCGTTACATCTTTACCTGTATGATGTGTTTTTCTGGATTCAACTTAATTGAGTCTTGATTCATGATAACTGTACAAAAACAGGGTATCTATTTAATAGGAACTGCGCTCGTCTGTTGCATGTGCAATATTAATTTCGATATTATACTCAGTGCTTTGTTGTTCCGCTGTTGTTATTTATCTTGCAAATGTAAAACATTATTTATTGATCATTAATCAAACAACCAATGCTACAACTATCTTACATAAAACTAATGCGAGTAAACCGAGTTCAGAATGTTTCTGTTCATAACTAAAATTGGCAGAACCCAAATTGTTTCTAATCATTCCCTCTGTCCTTTTTCACTTACGAACAAAGGCTACTTGCTTATTTGCCTTTCTATGATTATTATTGTTATAAAATACAATTTGTGATTAATATAACTAAAATTTGACAGCCTCAGTGGCGCAGTTGGTTTTTCGCCGTCTGTGAATCGATCGGTCGAGGGGTTCGATCTCCGCACCGAAACAAATGTTTGCGTAATCCAGAGGTATTTGTTTCAGGTCTGGGTGTTTGTTAGACTGAAAACTCTCGTCAATTCTGATACTCACGACACAAGACTCAATCTTAATGTGAGCCATGTATTCGACTGTAGGGTGTATTTAAAAAAAAACATATTTCGTACCACTTGTTTGTGTTTGTGTTGTGTGAGTCTGAGAACACAATCTGTATTCTATTGGTTCACCAGGGATATATCTAAGCCGGTGGAGTTCGGAATTAGCCGGTAGTGCGCGGCGCGGTAATTACAGGCGTGCGTGATTAATGACCAATCAGACCCTCGGCTAGGGCTGCGCTGGCCACGGACCGACTGAGCCTTCCTTTTGTACTCCAACTGGCTACCTTTTTTGAGACTTGCGTAACGTTATGCTTGTAAGTCTTACTAGTCGTAGTAAACTTGATTGTTTTGAATTTGTTTGGTTTAATAGTTATAACTTCGGTGAGGTGTGCTTTTGTAATGCATACGCCGGCTTCACCAACCGGTTGTTATTTCTTTGCTGCATACATCGGTTTGTAAAGGGTTTGAAGTCGTACTAGTTTTAGTAAAAATCGGTTTTGGGAAATCTCTATTATTTTGAAAAAATAAGTGTGAAAATTTCAGCTGTTATTTATTTACTTACCATACATTGCTTGGAGAAATCAATATATGATAAGATGTATGAGTTTTGGAAATAAAATGATTCATAAAAAGGATGTGGGTGCCCTGGCACCTCTACCTACCCCTTCTGGGATAAAGGCGTGACTTTATGTATGTATGTATGTAAAAAATGATTTGGAACCGTGACGAAAATTTACAAAAATATCTGGAGAATAAAGTTATGTAAACATGAAAAGTCATTAATAATTCCAACAAAGACTAAGAAATAATATAAAATTGAATTTTATACCGTCTTCAGTTAGTCACTGATGCATTTTACAGCTTCAAACGGGTGAGACCGGAGATAAGTACCAACCGACGTCCGATCGAAGTCATTAATATATTTTGCTGCGTTGATAAATTCACTGAAGATTGACGATCATAATTAATATATCTGTGCTTAGTCTTCATAAATGTTATAAGATCCTGAACCGTTTAATTTGTACATAAAACACATTCGTATCCATTATTTGAGAGCTAATTCATTTGTGTACTCTACTATAATTAATTATTCTGATCGTTCAATTCCTAACAGCCGCTGCCAATAAACAATCCCAATCCAAAATTTGCCGTTTTAGATTGACAGCTCAATCTTTTTTCTGATACTATATAGCCAATAATCAATCTCAGTAGTGAAAAAACTATGGCAACATGACAAGAGACCAATCGAAAAGTAGAAAACAATCCAGATTGACTTCAATCTAATTTTTTCGATTGATTATTGGCATCGGCCGTAAGCCTACATATGTATATTCGGTCATCAGCATAATAAAAAAGAATACATAATAACATAATTTCCGCGTACAGCCAAATAAAACGCTAATCCCACAACTAGCTAATACGTTGTTAGGAATTAACTAGGAAATCAGCGTAGGGCTCCCTACCCTACCCTCCGCATAAAGTAATTTTTAAGTGGTCTGTAATTTGCGTTTGTCCGCCGACGCGCAACTAATACGTGATCTACATGCGGGGGAATGTTATTAAACATAGTTTGTAGGACTTTCGCCGACATTGAAATTGAATTTAGGATTTCGTATGCATAATATAAGCGATGTATTACTTACATAGTATAAAACAAAGTCGCTTCCTGTCAATCCCTATGTATCCTTAGATCTTTAAAACTACGCAACGGATTTTGATGCGGCTTATTTTGATAGATAGAGTGATTCAGGAGGAAGGTTTTATATATACAAGGGTTCCCGGTTTGTAAGAAAAATAACATTTATCTGGTATGGAGTGGAATCAAAACCATATGTGCACCCAGGCGAAGCTGGAACGGGCTGCTAGTTACAATATAAAAATATATAGTATTCTTCATGCGAACGGGAACTTAAACTGGGAATATTAAGAAAGCCTCATCACCATCAAAATCCTTAGCGAAATATAGCATGAGAAGTCAAAAAGGTAAAGTAAATTAGCATAGAGTTTTTATTGTAGTTGATCTAATTATTTTAACTAACGATCGCGAAATACCTTTACAGCCGAATCAACTAATAAGTTTTAAAATGACTATGAATAAAGCCTTTAGAGTTGACATTTTGAAAGAACTGTATCCCCAGTTCGGGCCAACTCACGCATACAACAAGCAATAGATTGACGAGGGTTTAAATGTGGTTTGATAAAAAAAAATGAAATATTTGTGAAGAATTCGGACAGCTACAAAAGTTTATAATTTTTGGTATTAAATATTAATTCATTTCCGACTCTTCCTTTACACTTTCTGGTGTATTTTCTGCAAAAATCTGTAAAGCCATTACTTATTCAAAGCGCAAGCTACTCTTGAAATATAAGGTCGTCACTCCGCTGAAAACTTATCCAATCCTGAAGATTAAACAAAAAATACTACTGAATGGCTCAGTGACGCCTTAAGAGCCTTCAATATTGCAATCGCAACACCGAGCCTACGTTTTCAATTATTTAAATCCTAGTTGGCAGCCCTGGATTGCAAGCTCCGTCTATTCATAGAAAATTAGAACACACGCCGAACGATTTTAAACTTTACATAAAGGTTTTAGAGTATATTTTTGGAGCAGTGGAGAGTTTTAAAGATCCCGAGGCTTGTCTTGTCACCATGCCTTAGCTTTTGAACGGCGACGCGCTCTCTTTGAGAGATTCCCTTCAGCAGCTGAGTCCCGAGTAATTCCAGATTGCTTATTTAACATTTTTGATTAATTTATGGGGAAACAGGCTCTCCTTTGATTAAAATTCGGGAAGGTGCGCATTTCAATGTAGTTAATTCTAATGGATAAAATGTTGGAAATGTAGCTTCGCAAAAAACGCCTTTGCGTGCGCCGCGCCGGGACTAACTGATAATTTTTTTTTCGCATGGAAATAAACTCATTTTCTCGTGATAGACATTCTTGGATATGCTTCTATTAAAACGGTAGTATGATAAGTAAATACAAAACATAAAATAAAGAATAATTTAACACGATATTAGTTGCACACGTAACATTAGTATTTTTTTCAAAATCAGACCAAACTACTTTAAAACGCACAATACTAAAACTAAATCCACACTTACTATCCCTCGACACATTCGGAACCGTACAACCGTACAACAATAATTTCACCAAACCGCACATCTATTGTTATTTTAAAACTGGTTTAATACATTGCCGGCGCAGAAAACTCAGAGGCAATTACTTTTGTTGGGCCGAAGCTCGACGGCTAGTTATTACATTAATTGAAGTAGGAAGCCTAACTCTACTTGGCCATTACGCGGCGTGTCCCTGGGGGCGAGCAGTGGCCATTCGCACAGGGATGCTTTATTCATGGGGCTACCAATGGAAATGCATAATTGGCCAGTAAATTAAAAATTCGAACCCCCGCGGACATTTATGCGATACAAAGGATGTAATGCAATCAAATGGGGACTAAACTGAATTACGCGATGGATACAAAAACTACGATCAGGGATTAACGATTATTACAAAGCATACATAGTAGGTACAAATAAGGTAAGTTACACATATATTTTTAATTTATATTATAAATTATTTACATTTCTCATTACACAAGCCTATGAAATTAGAGGCGCAGATTTATAATAAGCAAAGAAAATAACAAACGCCGGCTGATTATTTTAGTTTATCTTTTTAGACAATTAAGAAGGCTACCACAAACGACTTATTAAGCCTTGGAATAAAATAAACTAATCCTTTACGTATTGAAACATTTAAAAAGTCGTGTTCTAAAAAAAGAAAATGTGCCGATAACTAGTAACTACAAGTTGTTAGTTGTTACAAGCAAGTTATATTTCTTCAACACCGCTAAAACGTTACGGCAACACATCCGAAATTGGACGCTGATTTAGAATGCGATAGTAAATGGAAGAGAAAAACATGTTATCCCGACCCCTCAAATGCAGTTTTTGAGTAAAAATACAACCCCTACGAAAAACATTTCTTTTTGTCATGGCATGAGAACAGTTCCTTACAAAAATACGGTAACGAAAACGTAAGCACAATACAGCAAGCAATAAAAAAACGCCTTGATTTTTTCTCGGCCAGCCAACCGTGAGAGTTTGCACAAAGGCACGGACGACAATCGCCTTGTACGTTAATTAAAACTATCAATCAAATAAGAAATTATCGATAGTAAAAGTCGATATTATCGTGCCCCGCCCGAGCTCACCCCACGACACTCGGCACTGGTAACCCAATATGCGAACACGGGGGTTGGACGCAGAGATACAGATACTGAATGTGGCATTAGTGAAATCAAAGCGTAGTTGGAGCTGTAACAAGTGGTTCTAATTACAATTAGGGATGTGATGTATATTACTTATTTCGCAGTATTTTCTAATCATCACATGAAAAAGGCCGTACATATATTCGAAAAGCTAATACAAAAAATATTTTCTTTTCAAATCGAGCTCAAAACCTCACAGATATCATCCTATATCACCAACAATTCTATTACTCAAATTGTATTTTTGTTTATTTTCCACTTTTCATCCACATTTACCTCTAATAAAATATGATTTAATTATTTAAATCTGTAAAATTCACTAGCATATGTAACAGGTGGTAAATTCTATCGCAGCATATTTCGCAAACGTTTTAATATTACCACATGGCATTAGGTATTTTATGAGCCCACCTGTCTCTGATTAATATGGCATTATATTACAATGATTAACATTTTTAATATTCATGTTATGGTGACGAACATTAACAACTATGTATAACATATACAACATAGCCTTATACTTAAGCATCTGTTACCAGTAACTAATGGTTTCACATCCCACATATTTCCATATACAAATTGAAGCATGGTAATAAACTAGTTAAGTTATAGGAAATTGATGGTAACTTAAGGCACGTCTTTTTGACCGCACTTGAATGCTTTAAAATTGTTTATACTATTTGGGTGTATTTGTATCTACAACAACTATTGTAATCGATTCTTTTACAGATTCTTAACAAGTTGTTTTTTCTTCCTCATATGCATACTGCATACATTATTGATGAACCTTAACTAAACTAAATGAACGAAATCTTAAACTAAGGGCCAAAAATAACTCTTAATCAATTCCAAACTTAAAAAATAAACAATCCTTATCACATCCAGTAAAGATTTACTTTGCGACAAAACAAAAGTGTCTATGGGGCGTTGTGTGAACGAACCGGGTGGGGTCGGATCGACCCCGAGCGCTCGTAGCACGTCGCCGACGCCACGGGCTATTGCTCGCTGTTTCACGCAGCCCCAAGGACATCTTCATTTTTATATTGCCATTAATAATAAATACATCCGATAGACATACCTAGTTCTGTACTATACAACAAGGCCTGAAACAGGTGGTAAGTCTCTCATATGTGAGGCCGCCTGGGTAGGCACCACCGCAATGTCTATTTTTCCTGCCAAACAGCAGTGTAAATGCACTGCTGTGTTTCGGTTAGAAGGACATTGTGGCCAGAGTAACTACTGCACATATTGAGACTTAACATCTCATGTCTCAGGATGGCGAGCATTGCTTTGTCATCCATGGTGTTGTTTGCTTTTTCTACTGTCCATGAGCGGTCATATCGCTTACCATCAGCTCGTCTCGCCGTTCATTGAAATGAAAAATAAATAAAAATAAACTACTGAAACGCCATGCCACGTAGCATCACGTGTTCGTAGTGTGGTTCGGGTCATATAAAATACTACGATTTGATTTGATTTAACAGGTGTCGCGTCGGGTCGGGTCGCGTGGCGTTTCAGTAGTATGTTTCGGGTCTAAAAGCAAGGGCGGATCCAGCTTTTACGCCAGGTCACATTATAGTTCATGTCAGATTTTACGCCAGGAGGGGGGTCATATAGTTCATGTCAGAACACTGGGTCCGATTTCAATACTCCAATTCGTAATAATGACTTTTTAAAGTTTGTTACAGGCGTGATTTGTGATCACACACATACTTTTTTACTTTATTTATCGACATACAAAGAATTAAACGTGCTTATAAATTTTATCATCAAGATAATTAATAAATTTTGTCAATCTGGAGCCAGCCCATGGGGGGGTCATGACCCCCATGACCTCCCCCCTGGATCCGCCCTTGCCTAAAAGTCTTGTCGTGGATGTCCGAAACTACGAGAATTTGAAGTCTTGTATCACGCAGACCCCAGACGAATATTTGTAGGCCAATTTCATTTCACAGCAGGTTCTTATCAAATCAGGTATGGTGGCTGCCATGTACTCTACAAATCCTATTAAGTCTAATTGGTAGGCTAGAAAAGCCTATTCAAAAAACGAAGGTGAAGTTAGGTGGGCAGCCGTCATGGTAAAAATATTATAAAATTTTCGTAACATTATTGCGAAGTATTACGCTTGTAGAAATTACAAAATGTCTTCTCGTAACTTTTTGAAAAGAAGACCTACAAAATGACATCACATTCTCAATTGGTTCATTACTTTCTTGGTAACTCCTTGTACCTTAAAAATAATTTTACTTACATATTTCAAAAGATGTATTCGTTATAAAGTAAATATTTGAATTTTATGTACATATATCATCTTTAGATAATATATTATAGAATGATCTTTTGTAAAGCTTGGAGTTAGGCATAATCCTTCACGTGTATAGTAAATACCATGGTCCAAAACATTGTAATTCATTTGAATACAGAAATAAAACAGCCATTGTGAAATAATAAGAATCGAAACGAATTGTTAAAAAAACAATAAAAAATAATTGCAAAAAATATTTTAATTTCAACCAAGACTTCAACTTGCGTCATCGCCTGCCAATTAATATCGGATCAATCTCCAAAATCGCACTTAACCATCGAACCTGCGTTACAAACAAAGTTCAATGAGCCATTTACCGAGCATATTAACGCAGTCACCGCGATTAATCATTACTCCCGTACTCCTTGCCGATATCCAAAACATCTCGTACGATCGAACAGCGCCAACCGACATTTGGCAAACATAGTCAACAAAGCTCTCAATGAAATTCATAATAACCGGCGCGGTTGAAAGGGTTGTTTTGAATGGAGGACCGCGGCGCGCGTGCCGGCTCACGTGCGCACCGAGCGCACTGCACATACGCGCCGGATTATGCTAATGTCCACGCTCCGATGGCTGCTTCTAATAATACGCACAGATCTCGATGTAGCTACTCGCACGCGTTCATTCAGATTATTGTTATGTAGCTGACGTTAAGTGATATTCTGTGTTCGCTTATGAAAAATCCAATAATAAAACTTACTTTTAAAAGCCACAATACAGAGTAATTGGAGACAATAATGTTTTTGTTATTGATATTATTGTCCATATCTTTGCTTTTCATATAAAGGTCAAGCAATTTAGTAGAGTGAAATGTCAAAAACGAGAGAAGGTCTCGAAACAAGATCTTTATACATCAGGACACGAGATTTAAAAAATTATCCACGATTCAAATGTAATAAAATTATAAATGTAAATTCAACTGAAAGAATACTCCACCGGTGCGTCGCGTCGCGTCGTGCGAATAAACACAAAGTACAAATTCGTGTGAACCGTCAAACACAAACAAAGCAAGGAGCTAAGGCCGTGTTTATTTAGGTAATACACAAAATGCGAGCGCACGTGCTGCGACCGCCCCCGAACTTATCAACCACCCTAAACATGACCCTAGGACACGCAAACAAATCCTTATAATTTCAACTTTATGTCGTAAGCTATAAGAGCAGCGGAGTGGCAAAAGTAACTATGCGGAAGACAGCTACTTTCATTAACATAGGTGGTCGAATATGTGTCTTATTTGTTGACGGATAAGGGTTAGTATGCCGGCAGATGTGAGTTTGTGGGAGGCTGGGGCTCGACTCTTTGAACATTTTAAATGTCATTGTTGAGAGGCTCATTAATGCAATATTGAGCCGGCGGCTGCACTCGCGTGGGGTGATTTTATTATTTGCGCAAAATTAAGTGTGCTTTAAGTATCGTGCATGTCGATAAAATTTGTATTGTCAAGTTCATTTGCATGATAATTTCGCAAGTATTTGTGTGTTGCTCCAGAGTTACAGTTTTGAATGCGTTTTGTTATTCACGTCCATGTTTGGCCAGTTATGTATCGTGGTTTGTAATTTTGAATGAATTGTACGTCAAAACAGAATGAAAGAACTTTTTTTACCGGATTCATTCTTTGAAGTAAATAAGTGATGTGTGTGTGATTGATGACGCTCTTTGTAACGTTGGACGATCGTAACATAAATTGAAAACAATCGTAGTCTTTTTATTTTTGTTCCTAGAGTTATTTAGGTCGATACGGATTTGTGTTGCTACTTATTTTTCTACATTCCCACTGATATTAATGATACTCAAGCAATTGTAAGATCAGTGATTGTGTTACGACAAAAGTCATTATCTTCAGCAAAAAATCTTGATAAAATAAATAACTTTTATACATCGAATTATAGGTTTTAACTTCTAGGTTTCTCTGCTGTTTCCATGGCAAACATGGATATGATTATCATGAAACTTATTCAATACCTTAAAAATTAACCGAACATGTATTTAAATCGTAGCTAGAGGCAACCTAATCTCGCATTCACTTTAAAAACAACTAGCAACAGAACCCACGAGAACTGTCCAGATGGTCGCGTATCGATCGAGGCCCGGCCCTATTATTGTTTAATCACAATCTGGCTTAGCATAACCATTGTACATACGTATAAACGGCACATGTTATCTTCAACGGCCGGCCACGTGCGCTAAAAATTGCATTGTTATTTATATGTAGAGATTAGCATTTGTATTGGACGCTGTATTATGCAAAAATAAGTTTAAAAAAGTATTGGCACCCTTGATTTTGGGCAGGGATTAGTCTTATAGACCGATGGTGATTGCGACATTGTATAAGGTTTGTTTATTTACAATCCTTTTGTAACGGTACAAATAATTAGTTCGTACTTCTTTCCAAATCTGATAATTACAACCTTTGTGAGTTGATTTATTTATTTTGAATTGATTTATACAAACATATCCAGAATTAATTCAACATGAATTACAAAGTACGAGACCTTTATAAGGTAAACGATCTCAAAGAATCTATAGATTTTTAATACAATATATCTTTGGGGATCTTAATGTTATTTTTTAATTTTGTTGGATTATGGCTGTTTTCGCTGAATTTTTGGACGGGTTAATCTGAATTTACTTGCCCTTATGGGAATTGAATTTGGAAAAAAAGTTTAATCAACATGCCGTGTTAAAGCTACAACACTCCAAATCCCTTTCGCATCGACAATAGTGGAACCCCAGCTACCTTCACAATAGAAACGCATTCCGACGCCCTACCTGTTCCTTTACACCTCCATAAATACGTAACTTAATTTTCGTGACTCGATTTTGTGATGAAAAATGGCGCAAAATATCAATTCCTTGAAACAACAGTGTTCCCTGAGGAGGGTTTTATGGAAGTGGCATGGAGCGTTTGTAGTTCGCCGAGCCACCGGTTTGGTTCAAAGGCATATTGTTTTTGGGCGTTTGCTCGTTGAAAATTGTTTGAAATTGATTATGGTGCCGCTTTATGGAAATTCTGCTGCGCGATTATGAAAGATCTTTTGTGTTAAACACCTATATTTTCGTAAGACTTCTTTCGGAGTAACTTCGGTGCCCGGTATTATTTTCTTACATCATGTTGTGTTTTGTTACTTTCAGTAATATTATTTCAGAAGGAATTGTAGCCGATATTGTAATAGCTGGAACTTTTTAAACAGTTCAACTTTTGGCAATAACTAATTCAATGATGTCACTGAAGTGTTAGCTTCTGATTCTGCGATTGCAATGTTATTCCATTATATGTTTTTAACTCATAATAGGAAATTTATTACAGCTCGGATAGCCATCACCGTAAAAGATAGTTAAAGGCCCTTGGATTTAACTCACAAAAAAGTATTGCATTTCAGTTCATTTCCGTTTTATAAAAGCTATCATATTTATCAATTGATAACTCTTTGTAGTCATTCGGTCATATCAATACAAAGTAAGTCCCCTATCAAGCGTCTACACAAATTACTACAAATAAAGAGCCGGATATTGCATACACTTGACCATTCAACTGTAAACATTCAAATTTTAATCTTACGACAGCTTAAGACGTCCAAGAACGTCGGGCACGAATCGCTCTCGCAACTTGGCAAAACTCTCCAAGCTTTTAAATAAATGATCTAAGGCTCGGCACACAACAGCCGCCAGTTAATCCTCGCAAAGTCGCCAAAACGAGTGACGCCGGCGACCTCAGCGTGTACACTAATTGCAACTCCGCCGGTCTGATAATCCGTTCACGGCGGGCGGTCGTCAAATTAAAAACCTCCGGTGAAACTGTCCGGGATTACCGCCCTGCCGGGGAACCACTGCCCCGGCAAAAAATCGAGGGTGAATTTCCAAAAGTTCCGTGCGAAACTTCCAAATACAGGGCGAAAATAGTAATTTATCAAAGGATTTCGAAGACACTGAGGAGCGGAAGTAAGAGGATGGGCCTTTATCGGCTATTGCAGCAATGTTATCGCGGAATTCAGGGAAATGGTAAAAAGAATTGACAGGACGGAATCAACGGGATTGGTGACGGGAACCCTAAATTGTTTTCTTGTTCCCCGCTTATATCGTCTTAGGACAATGGGCTGAATAATTTCCTTTTTATTTTGATGGTGTCTACGATTTCTTCATACATATTTATGTCGTGAATATATACGCGCTTACTGTTTTACGTAATATAACTATGGTTCTTGATATCAAGGCGGATGACATTTAATCTTATTTGAAGCAGTGCACCGTACCCTCTTATAGAACTAGCAAGCAGACTTTAAATAGATTTTTTAAATTATGCACCTTCACGCGCCAATGGAGGTAACGTCACCGATCCACCGCATCCTCAAATCGGTTTCACACTTAACGGCCTCTCCCATTACAAAGTCACATTATTTATAAGCTCATAACGCTGTAATGTATGCGCGGCGCTACACACTCCCTCCCCGCTCCTCACCGCCGCCACCTCGCGCAGCACCTATACTCCGCGTATTTAATATTCAAATAGCCTTTGGGCGAGCAGCCCACCAGATCCTACGGTATTAGTCCCATTAACATTGCGGTGTCGGTACTTGTGTAAACATTCTGCCGGCCACACTCGAGCTGCCCTTTATCCGACAATTAATACTTTACGAAATATTGCTTCTTCAACCCGCAGCTGCCGGCTTAACAGTACTTCGCTAGTAAAATATACAAAACATCTGGGCCCCGCAGCAACTATAAATTAGAAATAGATTAAAAAACGATTCTTCTTATTTTTCATCGGGCTGATCGGGCGTGTAGCCATTTCCTCCGCACCACCGAACAGCTGTTGTAAAGGTTACGCCCTCAGCTCGACACCTGCGACCCTGCCGCCGTCTCCGGCCCGCCGGCGCGGTGACACCCGCGTTTCACTTCATTACGAACCCATTAACGAATTCGTCTCGCCATCCGACCCGTTCGACATTTAGTGAAAACAACAATATCCGCCGACCGCACATTCTGCACATTGTTTACAACGTTTTGACATTCATCCACATAGGACAGATAAGGTCAAATTGTTTAAAAAACCGAGCGGATTGGACCGAGCGATAATGCGTCGCGGCGAGGCAAACAATCCGCAGCTTCGACGGGCGACGTTTGGATGTGCTAAACAGATTCCTGGCCGCGTACACGTGCGAGGGTACAAATCCACAAAGGGTACTTTTTTCACCGGCAGCGCAAAAAGCCAACCGACAATTACGAGATTAGGGATGAAAGGTGGGGGCGAAGTTGTTTTTTCTTTCAATCGGTACCGGTTGGTCTTTTTCTTCGTCGTAGGGTTCTCTAGACGGGGAATGTTTTAATTAAAAAATGTTCAAGTCCGCGGGCGTCCCGCGCGGTAGTTCCACAACGCGATTTGTTTAAAACGAAACTTACAAGTCGGTTCACTCAATATTAATCAAGGGTTTGTTAATTAACCAAGCGAGTTGATTTCGACGTCGGGTAAGTTTTTTCGAACTGGTTCCCTGTGCTATTATGTTCCGCACACATTCCAACTGACAGATATTGATTATTTGATTGCATTTTGGCAGAATGAAATACATTTCATTGCAGTTGTGATTATGGCCATATCATTTAAATTGAAATACTTCCAAATATACGTACGTATTGCGTTTGCTGATATGCTGCAATTTTTCATTACACGATTTTAAATGAACAGCGGCACCGCGAAATTGAGTTGAAAATGTAATATTTATTTTTGCTGTATGAATTTGAGATTAATTTTTGCCGGCGGCTATTTCACCGGGCCCGTCAATTGTGCGGGCAACACTTTGTCCTTTAATGACGTTACTTAAGCTCATCTTATAATTGACGCGGGCACCTGCCGGACTGGTGCTATTAATCGTCTGTTTAAGGGGTTAATTGAGTTTAGTAAATATCACTTCCACTTCATCAAGGCTTTCTATTTCATGTTGCTTTTCAGTTGAACGTTTATTTTTTATGCAGGTAATTTGATGCAACGTCGAGCCCGGAACAAACGTACGAAATCCTCTTGGGGTGCACGCGAAACAGCCTAATGGCCCGTCTGTAGATAAGTGCAGGTAATTTCGCCGCGTCCGCTGGCTGCGGGCGCGCACGCACGCGACCATCGCGCGTCTGCCGGGAGCCCACAATTTTTATAAACAACCCACAATCAAAATTGACCCTTGCACCTTGCACAATAAGATCGACGCGAAGAGACGTGATTGTAAAAATATAATGACGGCCAGAACGGCTTCTTTGTTCGCTAATTTCTTCACCGTTATGTTATGAAATGTGCTTCCGACTACGCTATTCTTCGATACGGAATTGTTTTGATATGAATGTAAAATTGTGAATACAATTAGCTATTTGCTATTTTTAACTTTTATGGAGTTTAAATGGATTATGGTTTTCCTCCGATGTAAACAAATAAATATATGTGAACCAGGAACAAAAAGCCCACAATTTACAAGTTTGATATGCACTTAGTACCTACATTAAGTAACTGACTGTAACAAACGCATCTCGCTACTGCAACCTCGCTTACGTAATACCGGTTCAATCTGGATCAGCGAAAGCTTCATCTTAAGTCTTGAGTGAGTGTTATCAGCATTAAGAGTGAATGGGACGCCAGCTGTCGGGACTCGGGAGCCGTGTCACTGGAGCTCCGTGCCGGCACAAAAGCCGCGGATCGATCGCCCGTTCGTGACCATTGTTCGCGATGCACCGAGCAGCGCACCACCGAGCCACCGCAACCTAGCCGTACATCTGTTTCGTTCCTTTTTCATCGGGCCTGCATAATGAAACCGGCCCATTGTGAGCGAAACGTCCACAAAAGAACACACACTCCACCGTTGGCCTGTATTTTATAAGAAAATATAACAGACGCCCCGAGCCTAAAAGGTGGGCGTCGACTTTGTAGGTAATGAGAAAGTCGATGCAACTGTTATGACATACGCGCTGCGAGTGTTATTGAAAATAAACAACCGTCAAGCGACCAGGCTAGGGTTAAACATTTTGAACAAACTGAGCTTTTAGTGTCAATTGTCCATATTTTTCTTTTAATTTGGATGAGAAATAATATTTTATTTATAATTTTATATAGTTAAATGTTCACATCTTGTCCTGTAACTTAACTAAATATGAAACTAGATAAGTGTGAATTTGGTGAATACACATTATATTTTCCCGAACTATATCAATAACATGTTGACGAAACAACACCAATAAATTTCAGTTGAGTTTTTCCGATCGAAACACAATGTTTGATGCTATTTCCTGTGGGCGACGCGACGCGACGGTTCAAATATAATTCCAGAGTTGTGGCAACGTTGGGCAACGTAGTTTATTTAACGAATTACTGCTGTAAGGGACCTCTGTTTCCTGTTGGAAATAATATTTTATTATTTGTTTGATAGATCAGCGTTTTTAATTTTCTTATTATCTTTCACGACTTTTGTGTACGTTTTCATTAACTTAACAATCCTCCTCAATTTCTTATTAATAACTCCCATATTTTCAAGTGTATCTTTTAATTATTTTATTTTATTTATTTAAATCTTTACTGTACACATAAAAAATACAACATACAGAAACAAACAAATATTAAAATCTTTTATTGCCTGTATAGGTAGACGAGCTAGCGGTCCGACTAATGATAAGCCCATGAACCTCCGCAGTACCAGGGGACCAGCATAACAAAGTCGCTGCCTACCCTATGGAGAGTATTATCTTTAACCCTCGTTTGAAGGACAAATCATAGCGCTCAGGAAAAACTGTGTATCACCGTATTCAGCATTGAAATAAGATGTCTTTAACTTACGAAACATAAGAAAGTATTTGTATGGCTAATAAATAATAGGATACAAGATATGTAGCTCAATAAATCTATGTGCATATCTATACTAATATATGAAGCTGAAAAGTTTGTTTGTTTGTCACCCTAAACTCATAAACTACTGGTTTGAATGTAAAAAAAATTGTGATGGATAGGTCATTTATCGAGTAATGCTAATGCTATGTAATTTTAAATTTATATCTGCACGCAGGAGGATCCGGGCCAGATCGCTAGTCATCCATAAAGTTAACATACGCTGCAATATACGGCGGAACCCGAAGGCATGGTCGCCTGCAAATTAGAAATGATATTTGTAATCAAAGTCCGGCCAACCGATAGATTTCCTATCAGCGCAGGGATTATACCAGTTAGGGTTATAAACCCGTCCGATCTAGGTTCACGTCTCACTGCCAATACTAGCAATTCGCATGTTGAAATTGCAATTCAGGTACATATTGATAAGCGAAACATGATGACCAAATATCGGCTATTACTTGCAATAATTTTGATATCGACGTTTGCATCGATGAGTTCGATACATCATAATAGTATAGTCATCATTATTTTATGTATTTACTGGATCGTTGCTTTAATTTTGAATTTGGTAATATTATTTATATTGTACATGAACATTTCCGAAGAAGTAAGCAAATATGTCATTAAAGATACAGTTTCCGAATTTATTTCGACCTAAAATTTTATAGATGGCAATAGATTTTTGTCAGTACACGTAGCAAACAAACGTAAAAATCATAAAATTCTTCACCAATAATGCCCAAACCTCACAAAAACAGAATCGCTGTACCAATCCTCAGAATGTCTGGGGTGAGCAACATGTTGACAATGTAGAGCGGACGAGCGTCGGCGATGCGCTCGCTTATTATATTACGAGCAGACGATGTTGATACAAGTGCTCCAGCTCTGTGGATACAACAGATCAGCATGCTTGGTGACTGCTGACCATCCTTGAAACTCTGAGCGACAGTGCTTGCATATTAGGTATTCATAAATACTTCAATTTATATGATGACGGATGGCCTTTTTAATTCACTATTTTTATGGTATTTCATTGGGTTACAAAATATATGTCTGATACATTAATATAATGAAATTTATACCAACGATGTTTTTGAAAGGTAAAAATTACTAGATAAATCAAGTGAATTACGGCAACACTTTCATATTACTTACTCTATTTATTCTTAACTGCAATACTCCATAAAACAACAATTAAGTGCCCTATTCCGGCCCAAGTGTGAAGTGTTGCAAGTTATAATTTCCGTTTTATATTCAAACATTCGCCGAGTCATTAGGAGCACGTGAATACACTTCAAAGTAGTGCTAAGTGCTGGCTAACTGAAATTTAGCGAGGAAGCACCGTGCCGCCATAAAAAATACGTAATAATCCGGGCATTGCGGGCACAATTTGCCCTCCCGGGGCAGAGCGCCTGCGCTCGCGATTAAGTGTACTTAATTCCATCTAAATGTTGGCCGGCGGGAATTGCGAACTCCTTTCCCCGCCTTCCCCCGAGGTGGGCTTGTGGTAAAACGAAAAAAAAAAACAACATCGCAAATCAACAGCAACTGCTGGCTAATTTATTGCATGCTGGCTTTGCAATTTTATTAGTGTGCATATAAGTAATATCTAGGTGTTATGAATTTTGACACGATTAATAATATTTGTTATGTCTTTAATAATGCAACATTACACCCTCCTAATTTCCTGAACCTCATATATTTGCGTAAATTGAAAATATTTTTGATATTGACAAAAATAGGTATACAGACACATTTTTCAATCAGAGTTACATAATTTGTTACCATTTCAAAAATGTCTGAATCACTAACACGTTTCAGAAAGAAATTTTAATTAAATCAACGTTAGTATACCTAAGATTCCGAGGCGGGTCGACCTGATCCTCCGGAAGTAATGGCCTGACTAAGGATTCCTTAGGATAGCAGCTCGGAATTTCCCACGACTTTTGGGTTGGTCCGAACCCATTATTTTATGTTAAGTCGCCCCTCTGTGATCTTTTTACCGCAGTTTTGGGAAGGGTCAGGATATTACTTGGAAGTGTTCAATTATCCTAGAATCGATTCTTGAATTTTTGATGTTTATTTTAGGCACAGGTAAGTAATCAAAAGCTTTTCCATTTTTTTATTGCTTTGAAAGGCGAGATATTCCACCTGATGTCGCCCATTAGTTACTCTGGTTCTAATGTCCTACAAACCGAAACGCGAAAGTGCATTTACACTACTGTTTGGCGGGAAAAATAGACATTGCGGTAGTACCTACCCACGCGGTCTCGGTTTTTATAAACCTTACATAAAAAAGGCAGAATTATATTGTTAAGGGTTGCTTTCTGGCCTCCTGGCTGTCAATCCCCGCAAAATTCCAATTAACAATCAAAGACCTCAGAGTAGACAAGCACAACACTGGCTCAAATGGATAATACAAAAGTCGTTAAGAGTACCAATTTTTCATTACATAAACACCTTTAAAAAATGAGTAATTCTTAATTACCGTACGTACGGTGACGTGGTAAGTAAAACTTCAGACAAGCAGTTAATTACACAGATGTTACGAATAAATAAATCAACATTAATTGCTTCCGGAATAATTTTGTACTTTATTACTTTGCTGAGATATTTTGTAATCCTGAACAAAATATTAAACCAGTGATAAAAAAAAGAAAAAGCAGAAATAACTCAAAATAAATAAACGATGCTAATGAATTTAATTAACTTAAGACTTTAATTAATGAAAAGCGATACATGGTTATACGGTTTATTTATTTATTTTATTCTTAACTGCACAAAAAAGGATAAACACTTAAATATATTACAAATGAAAAAAAAAAAGGACAGATGGCGGTCTTATCGCTCTAGGCGATTTCTTACAGACAACCTTTGGATGGATAGAAAAAAAAAGGAAAAAATGAGAGGGCAGTCTAGAAAAAAAAAACGGTTCTTAATATGTATCAATTACAAGTCAAAATTTAATATTCCATTCGCCCATCATTTCATACGCTTTGTCAATCAAAAACTTAAAAATTCGTAACATAAGAAATTTTGTACTCATGTATGATACATTTAGAAGACCGAAGTATACATCTTTTTTTCATGCGTCAATAAGTCAATAAGTTTAATGAAGGCTCGATAGGTCATTTTGAGTCAATATATGATTTAAAGACAATATCAATTGTTTGGATTAGGTCACTTTAAAAGGTGCGACATGCAAATGCGCAGTGAGCGAGGCTTTGTGTCCCGAGGACAGGGTTCGCGTGCGTCTCGCATGAAAAGTGCCACGTCAGCACAACATGCGCCGCGTCGATACCTATCTGTACAAATTGTAGCTTTACATGCCGTTTAGCTACTACTGGTGGTAGGTCTTTCATGTGTGAGTGGCCGCCTGGGTAGGTGCCGCCGCAATGTTTATTTCTCCCGCCAAACAGCAGTGTAAATAAACTGTTGTGTTTCGGTTTGAAGGACATTGTAGCCAAAGTAACAACTGAACATATTGAGACTTAACATCTTACGTCTCAGGATGGCGAGCGGAGTGGAAAGTCAAGCATTACTTTGTAACTCAAGGTGCTGTTTGGTTTTGCTGCTGCTCATGTTCGGTTCGCATCGTAGTCTGTTCAATTGATTAAATTCATCTAATCTCTTAGTAACATTTTTTTTTAACGATGATCACTCAGCAATCATCAGTCATTTGGTTAAAGCGATACAATTTACTGTGTGAACAGTTTGTCTTTTAGAAAATCTTGGAACCTCGGAGCTGGTAAATATATTAGTACTGTGGCAATTCCTATCAACTGTAAGTGACCCTTTAATACCTTCGGGTCAGACTCCATTTTGAACGCGGTCTATCTTATTAAGTCACTGTAGACACTAAGATCAGATCACATTAGATTGCGGAATGAGAGAGCAACCCTTTCACCTCCTAGTGAAGAGTAAATTGGACAATATAAAAGGAGAAATTGAACATTTAAACCCGGATTAGGAGGTCCTTACTAAGTTTGGTACCAGAGAAGCTATTTAAACTTATGTAATTTATAAATAATTTTGCAATGTGAAGTATACGAAATGACACTGGAAAATAGTACATAACTTTTGTATTTTTTTATTCCATACTTTTTTTCATCGACTTCGACAATGTTTCAACGTTACTAACATTCAGTACATCAAGTTAGTTTTTGTATCATAATGCACAGCGATTCTGTTCAAGTAACCAAGTACTCGCATCCAAAACATTTAACCACCAAGATGAATAATCATAACGATATACATCGACAGTGATATTGTCAATTAAACCTCAGCGATCAATTGACTATCAGTAATGTAATCAATTATTCAAACAGTGGAACATAATGGTGATACACGTTATATCTAGTCGCTGTTTCCCACGGTTAGTTCTGGATCAGTTTTTGCCAACACTACGTGAGTTAAGTTAGCGATCGCGTGATGCTATGGCCGCCATCCTGCGGTGCGAACTAGATCTCTATGCGGTTGGGATAAGCGTCATGTGTGCGGATCTCGTGGGATCAGCGAATGGCGACGAAAGTGCTCGTCGCGTGATGCTTTACGTCCGATCTGATTGTTCCGCACCGCTTTGCTTGGTAATTATCGCATGATTAATCTGTACTCTATCGGACACCAAGTGGGGTTTTTTGCAGCTGTTTTTATGCTGTTACGTAACTCGCTAACGACTTTATTTAAATACGGCTAGGGTTGAAAGTGCAGTGGTAGTTTTTTCGGAGTGATTGATTGTTTTTTCCGTTCCGATTCCGACAAAGCTCACGAGAGTTGATTTGGCAGAACGATATATGGAGGGCAGGTGTGAGATTGTACATTGTTACGATCTTCGCTAAATCAAGCATCGCTTGTTAATGTGTTAATTGCCATGCATTTTAACTTGTGAGAGTTTTATTACGGAGTTTTATTGCGATAGGCACATATTTTCATTTTTTTACCCTTCTTAGCCGGTATGATAGATGAAGATGTTATTCTTGTTGCTTTTATTCTTTTGATGTTTTTAGTAGTCTATACTGTGATGTAGTGAATGAGTTTTCTCGGTATCTTTTTTCTTGGTTATTTTAAAGAAATGTTGGTCCAAATATTTCCAGATCACATAATTAAGATCTCAAGTTGAATTAACTCCCCCAGTCAAATTAATTTTCCCGCAAGTTCATAAATTACGTAGCCGAGTGCATAAACATAAATTCGCTCTGAGCAGAGTTTATTAGAGATCCCAATCTCAGTCACAACAACCACAACTCAAAAGAACAAACGAGTGTCGCATTAACAACCGACGCGTAGTAAAATGAAATTAGAAACAGATTTAGTAAAGGCGAGCGACAAACGACAAGAACAAGGAGACTGGCGGCCGTCCAACACATCTTGTTTTATGCTGTGTGCAACCTTCTAATTATTTTAAACTGTTAAAGTGAAATTATAATGAACGAAGACAAAACATTCACCGTTGCTATTGGTAATAATATGTTTGTTATGACATATCCGCTTGTCTGTATAGTTGTCATTTTAAAATTATTTTAGGTATGGGGGTCAATAACCTTTGAAATAAACAAAAGCTTCATAGACAACCATATGATATCCACACGATTGTATATGTGGAAAAGTCGACTTTGGAATGGTTGTATATAACTTATCTTTTTGAAGTCAACGTAGCGCGAAATGGGTATTTGATGCCAAAGAATTTCTCACACATAAAATACAAAATAGTCTGTTCTGCAAATTAAATTCTTGAGACCAGTATGCTAAATAAGAAACAGATTCTAATTGATATAATCCCTACATTCATGGCAGGCTCCACAGAAAATCCACTTAAATCCTCATTATTTCAATATTTTTTGCACTCCCAAACACTCATAATCTATGCGAATCCCTAGACCACTGTCTATAGATAAACACATAATAGTAACGCTCGACATGTCCGCTGCGTCCCGGCCACCCACGCGGGAGAGCGGGCGACGCCGCGGGCGACGCTAGTCCGGCGAGACGTCTCAAGTATCGGCCCGTCGGAGCCCGCTACCTGTGTTCCCCACTCGCCTCAATATCGCCGCATAATTAATGTTACAACTTCGCCGTCTCAGCTCGTATGGAACACGTCACTCGATACGCCACGTCTCGAGTTATCTTACAATTAATTACTTAGTATTTTGAGTAAGGCTCGATAGTGATTACACTTGATTTGACGGGTCCTGATTGGAAACCGATAGTTTGGTCGGCAGGTAGCTGACTACAATGTATTCACAATATTTACATGTACTTTCAATACTACATGAAAGTTATACTACGTGAACGCTATATTTATCATTATTATTTAATCGCGTACGTAGGTACACGACGCAGTAATATAGTAAGTGGATATCCTAAGCTATTAACATTGGTAATGCAAGAGATACCATCAAACTGCCAACAAAAACCCTAATAAATATCATTTTAAAACCAGTAATGTATGAAGATGAAACATTGCTACAAAAGCTTAAATAAATAACAAAACAAATCATCCAAAATAACATGAAAACAGTAAATGAATGAATAATCACAAATTTCGCAGCCTAGAATTTCCACATCAGCAAGTCAAACAGGCAGACAATCGTCTTCCAATTCCACGCTGCCGCAACGTTAAACAACTTAATTTATATTCTATTAAAGTTTATCAAAGTAAATGTTCATTTCACTATTTGTTACTTTGAGGCGTCTCTTTAGCCCAGAGATTAACAAAGTGAATTCCATTGAAACTAAAGGTTCCGTAGAAAAGTTATAAAGGCGTTGCGTAAAGCCATTTAGATATTAATAATGGAAATGTTTTAATTCAGAGGTTTCAGTCCTGACCTATTGGACTATATTAATTATTTGATGTTATTCACGAAATAAAAGAAGTTTGTTGTACGTTTCCTTCTCTTAAAAGTTTCGAAGCCACTGTCCTAACCCTTGTTACATTGTTCGATGGATGTACTCGTAAGCCGAGCACGAAGGAACAGGTTACTGGAATGTGGCCACAAGTTTATTGGAAAACCACAAGGAGTTTCTTCGCAGCAGAAGTTATGACGACGTGGTCGTTCAACTAGGCGCTGTAATACTAGCCTAAATGAAACATACTTGCTTTAATATTACTCAAAACTAGTGACCAAACGACAACTAAATCGTCAATGGTGTCTGCATAATATGAAAATGTAAATATTTGATAGTTCTTTACCACCAATTTCAAAGTGCTGCGAAATTTGCCAATCAGTGTACTAGTATGTTGGGCTAAGAGCATACTCTCAATCGTAGGCGAGGTCCATGCCCTGAACGGAGAGGTATAACAGGATATCATAAATGTCGTAGCTCAACATGCTATTTTCTCATTAAAGATGCAGATAAAAACTATAGTCATATCGCACATATTCCGCTACCGGTTCAAACATAATTGGATAGACTCGGCTCTCAGCTCAACATTCTTTCAAACACGAGTAGTCCTTACATTTTTTAAGCCCGATCACGTTGGTTATGGCAGATGTTATCACAGTAGTCATGGGCAACGTGCCTCGAATGTTGCCTTAAGATATTCCCTTGCCGCGTTCAGTTGCACCTTTTCATTAAAGAAATGTATGGTAGTGGTGTCACGTGCGCACAGTCGGATTATCGGCCGGTATATCTTAATTTATATTGTTTAGACAATGGGGCAATTAACCCGCCGTACTCGACTGTGGGATAGTCATTAAGTGTACGATTATTTGGAATGGTTAAATTTTTATTATTCAAAATTTCGGTTTCGGTCGATGCTCAAGTTTTTAGGCCGTCCGAATTAATTAAATATTATCTCTTGCTGCTGACGCTATACAAGCCTTAGTTAATGATTTCATAGATCATGCTATGTGATGCAATTACTTGGCTACACCAATTAATTTTATTAAAGTGTTGAATAATCTTTTCTATACGTAATGTTAAGCATATCTGGAAAATATTGACAGTTCGCATGATGTTTGCTTCAAACTCTATGAAAACATTCCCCGACCCCACGTAATATTAAGACTTTAAGACAATGTTCAAAATATTTTCCTTACCTACAGCTAATACCACCAAAGCAGTAAAGCATAATAATGTACAATTTTGACTAATCTTCACGCTTGTTACTTTGTATGGGGACAACAAAGTTTCTCGAGACCACCCACGGCGTTATTTTGGTTTAGTT
The DNA here is from genome assembly GCA_023078785.2 of Hyles euphorbiae. Lineage (NCBI taxonomy): Eukaryota > Metazoa > Arthropoda > Insecta > Lepidoptera > Sphingidae > Hyles > Hyles euphorbiae. The sequence continues at coordinate 3,273,054 of CM041041.1, read as the reverse complement.
ATGACATAACTAGTACTAGTGGACAAAGGGCGCACAACTTGGTTGTAGGTTTTCTTTTCATTTCGTTATTTAAACTATTAGCTTTTGTAAGGAAAATACAGTAGGCAATTTGTTACTACTATGAATGATTATAATTGTATTAATTTAGTTATTGTTTTCCAACAGGTGGATGTGGAGATTCTTAGGGGATGTATATATTCAGCAGCGGATTTCCTGTGACTGGAGAGAGAGAGAGAAGAGAGAGAGAGTGTGTTATTGTAATAAATAAATTTACACTTACAGACTCCTTAATGCTAGATGCTTCGATGATTAAAGAAATCGTTGTTCTAAAAATTATGTGACTCTTAACCGCGATCATACCTGTTGAAGAAAAAGTTCACATTAATTATTGCATAATTACTTAGCAAATGGTGGTGAAAAATATTAATAATGAGTAGGTTATAGGGACCTCAACTGATGGAATTAAAATAATAGACGGAAAGTTATAACAATCACACATGAGTTTATTCCACAAAACAGAGACAAGAAGTTTTGATCAAATATAGATAAGTTCATATGTCATGCGGATGCGTTGATAATCCAACAAATCAAGTCGTTTTATAAAAGTATACTTAATGAAAAAATACACGAAAATTGACTGGACCAATAATGAGGACGCACCGCACATTTCGGCTAAGTAGCCGAACTCATCATTATTTTGGACGCTTGTCAAATATTTATGACTTCGAATTTAGTTAATACCCGCAATACATAAATTACAACTAAACAGATGCTGACCACTAATGGAATTCGTCCAACCGGACCTTGCCAATGTACTCCGACTAGGATTTTTACACAGACGTGAGAGGAAAATTAAAAATTTCCAAGGAGTCAGCGACATAACTGTGCTCGTGTGCCAGCCCGGTGACAATAAAAACTAATGGAATAAGACAACACATAAAAACGTCGTCTCGTTTCTGCTTGTACGGGTTATGAATCTTAGGATCCTGGGTTCAATAATGTACCTACCATCAATATTATCAAAGTTATGCAGATTTAAAAATGTGAGATTATTTGGCTGGATTTTGTACCCGTCTCTTTCCTTGGTTTCCTCATCTCCCGGGACATAGATGGGACTTTTGACTCTTCTTCATACTTATCATTTTATGAGACATAAATATTGGCGCAATTAGTTTTGTACATAAAAAACATCGCAGCGGATATGAGTCCGCGTCGCAGCCACCGCCAAACTGTTTACCCACCGTCGGGCTAAACGTGATAACTCAGAGACGGTAATCGCAGGCGCGTGTTTACGCATTTATATGTAATGCCCAAGTTCAATGGCAAACACACGGACGCCGAAAAAACATTACATAAGCGGCGCGGACTGTGGAGTGCGAGGTCAATGTCGCGACTCCACTCGAGCACCGAACAAAGATCGCGAAAGTGCTCCGCTGTTACGTAGAGGCGCGGGCGGGGTGTGCGAGGGCGCACGGGGGCTCGACGCGGCGGATAATTGCGATGTAATCGGCGTAATCCATCCACGGGGCATGTTTCCATTTAAGGCGGTGGCAGCTTGCGGCCGCATAGAAGAAACAGCTGACCGCCGGCACGCGCCTCCAATGCATATTAATGCCGCACCCGCCGCAAAAACACGTATAACATCGAAATGCTACTATGCAATATCGAACCAGTTTCAAGTGCAGGCGCCTCAATTATGCAATCGTCGTGCGCGGACAGAGAATAAATCAAAATTGAACTCGTCATGTGGTAATCGATTTGAGTTTTTCCAAGGATCATGTTTGTTTTTATTGTTGAGATGCGTCTTGTATATTTTAGATAGCTACATTCTGAGAGGATCCTTAGCGTAATGAATGAAAAAACTCGCGATTCAAGTTGAAGGCTCGGCCAGCGCGGACCTTACTTGAAGAAATTCCTCATACCAGATAGCGCGTATCTGTTAAATAACTTTTCTTTCATAAAGATTAAATATAGCGATTCTGATTTAAGGATATAAAAGGCATTAAGTCTTATCTTATCTGTTCATTCACTCATACGACGTTGCAATTTTAAAAATGTTACACAATTACGCAGTACGCATATTTATCCTATTAGTGTGTATCTACTTTGTTGCTGCTGTAAATTTTTACATTATTTATTTTGTTTTACCATAAAGGCAGTTTTGCCATTGCCTGATAGTCGTGTGATAGTGTTTTTTTATTGAAACAACGATCCGATGTCCTACATGCCAATTCTAACCACAAAATAGAGCCATGCATATATGTAACAGGCCCTTAAATAACTTGTGTTCTAATTAAATCTCGACAAGGCGGCAAATATTCGCTATTACGTGCCACACAACTAAAAGAGATAATTAAAATCATCATGGATAACCCTTTTGTGCATTCAAAAGCCAAATGACATTTAGCAAATTTCCACCCATCGAAACACTTTTAAACTCCCAATAATGTATAAATAGAGGACATTCATGACAGAACACAATGAGTTGATCGGAGGGAACTGTCCTGTTCATATAATAAGTGGAACTGTGACATTTATCCCCCGCGGCTACGCAGCTGCCCCGCCATCTATCGACAGCGAACAATAAAAACAAATATTAACCAAGCAATAGTGTTGGAAAAAATAATAATAGCAATCACAAATAGCAAGTGAAGTCGATAATAACATTTCACAAGTTACGTTAATAAGCTACATTTTGTCGCTAATAAGCTAAATAATTTCGATTTGCAATTGTGATTCAGTAAGCTAATCGGCTTATATTTGTGCGATATCGTGTATTCTATGAAAAAGTGGGTTATTTTACGAAATCATTTACATTAGAAAGTAATCAATGAATATTATAAAATGTTTATAATGTATGGTTAGTTTTATTGTTCACAAATTCTGTGGGGGCCAATTAGCAATGGCAGAAACATAGAGCATGCTAAAAAAATAACAAGATTATGATGTTAATTTGAAGTAGCAACAATTCCCATAACTATCAAGCACTATGATTGCAATGAAATTATACCTTCATTTATCGGCGAATTATCTGGTATATGTACTTAGACTTTTTGCAGGTAATTCTTGGTTGGTATTTGTATTGCATATTGTTTCAGGGTAGTAAATCGATGGTTAGATGCGATTAGTCTGATCGGTTGTTATCTACTTTCAACGCGTCTCGCAGGTGTATCGTTTGATTTTCACTCAACAGCTGAATGACTATAATTTTGACATATCAGGCCAGAACTACGGTGTTGTCGTTTTCACTTTACATTTGATCGATGGTTTTATCTAGTGTAGATTTATAATTTCTGTTTTCTACTGAAAACAAGAAACTGTGTGGAAAATAAGAAACCTTTTGCTATAATAGACTTTTACTTGATTTAATGTATTATGGGTTTTTTGCCTGAAATAAAAGCATTTTATTTTATTATTTATTTTTATAATCGATATCGGTAAACTATGTCATAGGCTTCTCCTATTGCACGCCAATGGGTTCGAGCTTTAGCGTCTCCAACCGCTCGCTACATGCCATCAATGTCAAGATGGACAATGCCAAGGGCATAACCGAGCCTTACCCTACCAGATTTTCTTTCCCATAATTTAAAAGAGATGCGTAACACGAAATGCAAATTATGACAAACTACATCCCTCTGGAAATAAAACACTAAATCCCACGATCCCCACAGCAATAACGCATAAAAAAAAGAAATATGAAAGGTCTGATTAATCACCATTAGGCAGTTAATTAGCGAGTGGCGCACACTTTCTATGTCACCTCCAATAGCGGCTAACACGCTGCGATGACAAGATAACCAGGCATGTGACGGCGGGCCGCAGTGCGCAAAGCACAAACAATTTATCAGAGTGTTCAACGCGAAAACATCGCAGCTGCCCGCCTATACACATTATGAATACGAATTAATTCCATCATTAGGGTTGCCTGGCATATTTTTATATTACACCATACAGTCTAGACCAGCGTTTATCTGTTATCACCATCTGTATCAGCCCATATACGTCCCACTGCAGGGCACGGGCCTCCTCTACAATCGACACTACGATTGAGAGTGATTAGGCCATATAGTCCACCACGCTGGCCTAGTGCGGTTTGGCGGACTTATATACCATAGAAAATTTTATAAATCGCTATGGTATGCAATTTTCCTCACGATGTTTTCCATCACCGTTTTAGTGCGTGTTGATTGACTATCAATACATACATGACTCCGAAAAGTCAGAGGTGTGCCCTGGGATTCGAACCCGCGACCACCGTGAACATTTTGGCAGTCGCGTCTAGTCCGTTTACCAACAGGCCACCACGCACCTCCGTCGTTTATCACCATGCCGTTACTTAAAATCTAAAGATTTTTAGATATCTTATAAACACATTTTCCTATCATTTAACTCTTTTATATCATTATTTGAAGCTTCATTACAATTCGCTCCATTACATAATATAAAGAACACGTTTGAAGCTTTAATCTGTCTATTTTATGACAGATGCACAACCAATCAAAGGGGGAACAACCCGCAGTTTTCAATGTAGGAAATAACTACATAAGCACTACGTCAATCAATCGGTGTGTATCATCATGGCGCAAAAAACGTTAAATATTAACATTGAGGCAAGGGGCAGCCCTACAAGTAAAGCTGGTGTGTCACCGTGGACTGTACCGGCAACTGAAGACCAATTGTTAAATGCAATTAAAGGGTGTCGTGGATTTGATACGATAAACCGTGTTTACCTTCAATTACTTGTCGTCTTCAATCTATGACCATTTGCATTCATTTTATAAGCGATAAGGCGGGCATATCATTACACAATTTTAGGGGTTTCTTTAATTTGACTTTGTTCAACAAATGTAAACTCAACACTGGTTACATTGCATTTAAAACATGAGGAGTTTTGACTGAATCATTCTCATCTTTCGACATAGTTATTTCGGGTTTATCAATAGCTCCTTTGTTTTGTTTAAAGTTTTAAATTCATCATTGAAAACTGCAAAGGTCATGCTCTAAATATAAAGCGTCGTTATATAAATATGTTTTTTGTTATATTACAATGAAAAAAAACACGGAACATTTATACTTTTGTCAAAAAGTTTCCATTGTAAATACCAATAGCTTTCAGTATATTTCCGACTCATTGTTTATTTCCATTTACACCTTCCTGAACAGTCATATAAACAATTGCACAACATGAGCTTACGTGAATCATTAGGATCAAATAAATTGAGACTAATGAGTTATTTAATGGGATATTAATAAACACGAACAACATTACATGATACTCATTGCTGCTATTTATTGCTCGCGTGGCACAACTGTCGTGTTACGTGTAGTATGGAGTATAGATATCGAGTGTAGTATAGCCAAAGGGCATTTGACGTGTAGCGTAGATAAAACGCTTAGTTTATAATGGTTTGCGCGGCAGATGTCGCAGGTCGTCGACGTTGGACCTTTGCGAGTGTCGCGTGCGCGGCCATATGCCATTAATGCGTGGCGTGCTAAAGTATTAGCTGTCAGCGCTCAAGTTTTTACCGAGCCGGTGACTGATACATTGTTCAAACAGCGCGGTGCCTTGACGTGTGTTTGGGACGTTTTTCATATAGTAGTGCTTGATGATCACTTGATGGATTAAGCCGTTGATATGTGCCACTGTGGCGGGATTTTTTGCTCGTTAGATTGTTAGTGATTGTTTTGCCCTTGTCTGTTAGATTTGTAGGCCTGTTCGTACTTTCTAAATATTTTTTATACCTACAACTCTTAACCATAAGTAATCTATAACAATCTGCAAGGACGTTTTTCTTCACGATTATATATATTTTTTTTCGATTTTAAATCATACTTTTTTTGCCACTCGTATTTCTGGAAGAGCAAAGGTTGCATTGTTCAATGGATGAAATTTTCCTTCCGTTTCTATTGAAACCTGTATACTTGTAACTAAAACGGAGGGTTGGCAAACGCCTTGTCATGTTTTATCCATATTCCAAATTGCTTACCAGTACCCCCTGTGCAGTAACAAACTCAATTCAAGTGTTGGTAACAAACATGAAATTGTATCCAGAGCTATATTGTATATACATACGCTCGTAATTCTGCCATCACTAATTTATAAGCACATTTCGTTCTAAGCACCTTGAGCTCTCGAACACCTGCCCATCGACTATGTAACATTTCTCAGGTGAAAAATTACTACGAGATACGAATATAAAATATTCCTCAGTCTATTGAAAACGGCCAGCTTACCAGAAATTTTGAATACAATGACATGGCTTGTTTTTATGGACATCATGGAGCATATTTTATAGGTTTTTCCACATCTACCAGAGGTCGTTGGAGGTCTGTGTAGCTAATGTTTTTCTACCGATACAAGTGAATCTTCTTCACTACCCTTTTAGAATTAAACTCAATCAATATATTCTTGATGCATGCAGAGAAAATTCTTAAAGAACGATACGAAATCCTATTTAAATTGTGTTTTACATTCGCCTTTAGCCTATTAGCAAAGTACATAAACTGTTAACGTTAACCGTGGTTTGATCGCCAGGTCAGACAACCTTTTCTAGGAAATCTGCGGTTTACTCGTGTAATTGAACGTAATTTACCCGGGATTGTATTTGTGCCATTTATGGCTACGGGGTCGCACTCTGTAACATCATTGAAAATGGACGTAAAGTTTTCGCGTTCGGTCCATTTTTGAGAGCACAAAAATATCTGTAATGGGCTGAAATGCAGGTGCATTCGTGTGGTGCCTTAGGTGATGAAAATATTGACTCGCAGGTATAATTTTTAGTCTGGGGAGCCCATTCTCTGTTTCTACACATCGTAAAATATACTTGGTTGAAATTACTTTTGGGGAAAAGTTAGATGCAGCTGTGTCTACTCTTATTGAAATGTAGGCGTTAGTTTACCTAACATTATCACATTTTTACGGATAAACTTGTATAAGTAAATCTTGTATAAATATTTAATTATTCGAAGCAAGTCGATATGCTCTTTTAGTAACACCAAGGATCGAGTAATAATTACTCGAAAGACCTAACTAAAGCTTTACGATTCCGTTGCAATGTTTAAGCGTTGGAAGTGGACATTAACCCGCCGTAATGATGGGCATAACCGTACATCCAGAGGTTCAGGCGTCACAAGAGCCACTTCAATACTGTCGTAAAGCGGAATCACACCGTCTAAGCGAGCTTACTGTTCATTTGGATTATGGAAATGAGGACGACCAGCATTGAAATCGGTAAACGCTACTTATTGTGTTTGTAGAAAGAAATATTCATTCACACCAGGTGTCAATTACAGATAGTAAATTTTGATAAGGGCGAATTATTAGGTATTTAGATCATTGTGATAGTTTATCCTGCAGGAAACCACATATCAGAGATATTATTGTGATAAACACGTACCTTAACATATCACAACAGAAATGCTATTCGTGTATACCTTAATCTTCAATCTTCTGCGACACAAACTTACAATTGATTCTTAATACTTTTTATTACATTCACATATTTTCTTATTTTTAAACAATTATTTAATTTTATATTATTTACACATATATTAATTCTTTTACTACGATCAAACCTATCACCTACTGCATCACAAGTCACTTAACCTTCACAAACCAAGTCAGCTTTAAATAAAGTTTCTTTACAATCGAAGCCACTTCTCATGCATTACCAAGTCATCCATCCAGTTAAAATTCAACAGCTACCACTTTGCATTCATACGAACGCGTCTGAAGGTGGTCTTTTATGGGAAGTAAAGGGGTGTCCCATTAGTAGAACAGGTCGAATAACTTTTCACGTTTATTGGGACGGCCAAACCGGGCGCCGCACCTGCCCGGGACGTCGGGAAGAGGGGACCGGGATACCAAGGGTGCCCTATTTGGATATGACTTTAATTAGACGCGGAATGGGTTTCAATTACATTAGATTCCGAGGGATGACGTCATTAAGGTCGCTCACTTTTCTTCCGTTTATAAATGGCTATGCAAATTAGAATCAGCTGTTTTATGTCGTGTTTAATGAAAGTTGGTTGGTTACTGCATAAGTTTTTAATTATTTGGTGTAGATATCTTACAACGAATAAATGAAACTACATATACCAAATAAAAATTACTCATTAAAGGTATAATAAGACCGTTGAAGTCCAATTAAAGAGTTGGAAATGAAAAATACAAATCAGTATTTAGCCACATTTCCGCGAGATCTTGGTTATCTTAATCGATCTCTAGTAACAGGAGTCGGTAGAGATACCGTTGGGTGGCAAACGAATTGTGAACATAGATTGTTATCAATGCCATTTACTGCATTAGTAGATATTCTGTTCGGAGATCCAAGAACGGTCTAGATTCTAGATTATTTTTTTACCTATTTGGTCAAAGAGCAAGCATACTTCGATAAAATAACCTTGTTAAAATGTTCAATATATCTAAAATTACTTTATAGGGAATAGTATAACAACAATTAGACTAGGAAGTAATTAATTCCTAATTACAACAAAACTTGAGAACACGTAAGATATGCAACGGTTAGGTATGATCTACATGAACTACTTTGAAGTGCAAACCTAGCGAATACGAAATAAATATTAACTCAAGGAATTATTAAAAAAAAAAACATAGTGAAAATGTCTTAATCACAATAAAACCTTACTCCAATTTCCTAAGCAAACAGTACAAGCAACAACAATCCCGCATTATTCCAAGTACCGTTTGTATTCTCGAGATTCGGTGGAGATATTGTTTGCATTAATCACATTAAGAGGACGGGTAACGCCAATGACCTTGCTCGAACGGGCGGCACCAAATCTCATGCACCGGCGCACGCCGGCTCACGACGTGCGAGCGAGCGCGCTGCTTTATACCTATTCATTCATTATTTCGCTGCGGACAAAACGATATATTCGTAGTGTTATTTCACTCGATGTTCCCATCGAGTACAGTTAGGACCGTAGTGTATGATTAATTCACTTACAAACGTCACAGCTATCGTGGCAGAATTGCACGAACGCTGACTGTTAAACGAGAAGACGCGGGTTCGGTCCCCGCACTTGTAGTTCAATTTTTGTGTTTACTTATTTCATCTATCTATACCAATATTACATTTTAGATTTTTAATATTTTTATTTTTGTTTTTCTTTTGTAATATTACAAAGAGGATAGATACATTTATATTTTTGGATTTTTATTTACAATGAAACTCAAAAATTACTGGACCAATTTAAAAAAATATTTCGATTTTCTAATGGTCTAATCCGGGATTAACAGAACTATATATTTACCTGAAGAGGTTGAAATAAGGGTTTAAATGGAAAATAAAAATGTTCAAAAAAATTTATCTCGAATGGTTTTTATTTTTCATTTCAACCCTTATTTCAACTCCTTTAGCCAAACATACAGCCAATGTTACTCCAGGATAATGTTGGATTCGAATGGTGAAAGAATTTTAAGATTAAGTCGGTCGGTTAAGTAATTTTTGTGTTTATTCATAATAAACAAATATCGAAATATTCAAAAATCTAAAATACAAAAATGTAAAAATACACATGTTACAAAAATGCAAAAAATGAAATGTTTCTTTTATAAAATATTATAGGTTAGACATATAGATGAATTTATAAACAAAAACAATCGTATCGATCCGGGTTCGAACCTGCGGCCATAACAATCATCTAGCGATCGGTCAAACCTTCGGGCCAACATTACTTACTTCTCGGTGACCAAATTACCGGTAACTATCTATTATATTAGTGCCTATTTTGGTGTTTAAATGTTACCTACTATTTCAAATATGATCGGAACATAACAATTCATTTATTTATATGTTGGGTAGGTCTCTCATAAGTTGCATGAAATTCAATTGAAATATTAAAACATCGCACGATACTTATATTTTACTATGTAGGTACAATATTATGATCGTTAACTTTAACAAAATAAATATACTATTATAGTACAGTTACTTTCTACTAAGAACATAAATAATAATTTTATAAAATATGGTAGAATATTTTTTTCAAAAAAATATCTTCAATGATTTTTATTTTCCATTTTAACTCATGTCAACCCCTTTAGGCAAATATACAGCCTATGTTACTCCAGGATAATGTTGGAATCGGATGGTGAAAGAATTTTAAGATCGGTTGAGTAATTTCTGGTTTATTCATAATAAACAAAAATCGTAATATTCAAAAATCAAAAATACAAAAATGTTAAATAAAAATGTTACAAAAATGCAAGAAATAAAATGTTTCCTATATAAAATATTGGGTTAGATAGTAGATAAATGAATTTATAAATAAAAACATTTGTTTCGATGCGGGATCGAACCCGCGGCCACACGTTTTTATTTGGCATCCAAGCAACAGCGCCACAGTTGCAGTGACGTAGTATAGTAATTTACTACGGTTAGACCGGCCGTAACCGTTCTCAATGAATGTGTCGAGCGAAATAGCAATATTAAATTTACGTTGATATTGCGAAGACAAGCGACATAGGTCCGTTTAGCACGGCGGTTCGTCCCGCAATGATTTGTTGGGCGACAGCGGGGACGTGCTCGCGATATAGAGTATCGATAATGTGAAAAATTCGTTAAAAATAAATGAGACAGAAATTAGAAAAAATAAAAAGAAGGTCCCATCCGCCTTGCATTTCTTAACATCCTGATGATAATAAAATAATCCTAGTGCTCGTAGTTTAAGAGAAAAAACGTTGTAAATGCGAAAATAGAGGTCACTTTGCAATTTTATTTCAAGTACTTTTAATACACTTTTAAGAATTCTGAAAAGAAAGGCCCAAGCTCCATATAGTGTAGATCAACATATATATTTTTTGAACACCTAATAATAAAGATCCCCAAGAAAAAACGTTGTGAAAAAGGCCATTTCACATAGACCCCGCTCTTAAGTTGTGGGGCGCGAGATGCATTGACCGGCGAGGTCACGGCCGCGCGCCCTGAAATAGGGGTCCTATTCACTGCACTAGATGTCGCGCCATTCAACTCAGGGTTGGGTGTTACTACAGTTTACATAGTATTACTTGCGTATATTTTGAATACTAAAATTGCTACTTCTTGGGCTACAAAATTAAATTTGATTTACAAATTACAATTAACGTCACAGCATATTACATAGATTCTAGATTATGAAACATTTCCATTTTAAGTCCATGTTTTTTGAGCATATAAAATATTTCAATTGAATTTAAATTATGAATAAATAGAACTGATATTGTAACCTAAAAAAAATACAACATACAGTCGAATTGAGATCTTCCTCCTTTTTTTAACGTAATGTTAAGTGTAATTTGTGTCAAACGATGTACGGAGTTGGACATTCCCATTTACGTTTATTCTATACAAATGTACAAATTATCATCTTCTAAATAATTAAATTTTCAGATAACTTATCGGTCATAGGCAGGGACCGAAACCCATTCGACATTACGGTACCGGTATCGACGAATTTCGGTACCTTTAAGATTTCGGTAACCGCTATGACGCAATATAAAGGTTACCCTTATAAACGGGAACCGTTTTAATACCGGTAACCTAAAAAGACCTTGTATGCAAAAGAAAATGCGTTGTTGTTACATAACAAATAAAAATCATACTCGTCGTGTTGTTTACACAATATCGCTGGATACGGTTCATTTCATTTTTTGTGGGTAATTCTGTTGAAAAATCATGAAATGAGTAAAGATAATTGTGTGGTATAGTGCCATAATGTTTAGTAAAGACAAATGGCGGTATAACCACACACAGGCACTGCCCCCGCTTTGACTTATAAGGAACTTCGCATGAAACATAAAGGTAACCGTTATTTCGGTTACCGGTATGATACCGGTTAAATTCTAGGAATCCAATAAAATTGGCGGATACCGGTTACCATTAAAAATACCGGTATTATTTTTTTCGGTTGATACCAAAAAATACCGGTATTTTCGATACCGGTTTCGGTCCCTGGTCATAGGAATCGCCGCAAAATTTATGAGACAAGTCACTATAAAATTTAATGCTAGGATGTTCACTTAAGTAACTTCGGTGTATTCTGAACGTTTAAGGTATATTTTGTACGAATTAAACGTTTCTAAATAATTAGGTAGATCGAAAATAGCGACACTAATAAGCGTTGTAGGATTTATGAAGGCAGTTACTGTAATATTTGATGCCATAATCGATAATCCTTGCTTATGCGGACCGTTAAATATTTCTATATGGTGCTTAGAAGTAATTTGTGCGTACTTAATCAATTATTTCATATTTCATTTGATGACATAGACATTATTAATTAATGGTATATGAAAGCAACTGCAATATAACTTACGATAAGTGCAATGCTATCCAAATACAGTATCGACAGGCAAGAATCGATAACCTCTTGATGGTAAAAGCAATGATGCTACAACCAATTTCTTACAGCTATTGAAGAGAATTAGCGATTGTGAATCGGAAGAAAGCACCATAGATGTTACCGATGTCACGGCATTAAAGTATCGATACATCGTGATAGGATCGAGACGTTACCGATGTATTTAATGTTGGTATTTAATAAAATCATCCGAGTGGCTGGCCGGTGGATATATCGATCGTTCGGCCTGTAGCGAGGAATTTGATCGGAGTGCCATGCCGTGGTGCCGAAGTGTATTTGGCTCGGGGCCGATTTAGACACGTCTGAATGGAGCACGTAAACTGATGGTGCTAGGTTTGCGTAAATATTAGGAGTTAAAACAAAACACGTGCCAAACGTGGACTTCGATTTATAAAAGACAAAGGACTCTGAATTGGCTATCTCAATCACACCGTATTGATTTTTACATTGTTTAAAGTCATTCTATTTGTATTTCTTGTTACACTATACATATTTTGTAAGTTATAACTGTATATTTCCTGCACCATCAATATCAAATGTAAAGCCAAACCTATTTTTAATTAAAAAAATAACAAATTTAGTATTTTTTAGGTAACCGTACAGATATCCGTTCTAATACTTAAAAGATTCAGAGAAATATTTATCATCAATATGCTCATTCCAAAACAAAATCGTGTGAGGTGTTTTTACTATAATTACACGATAGTAAACTGTAAATTGATTGAATTGAATTTTAACACATCCATTCCGGTGTTTATCGACATAGCTGTGACCAAAACCATTCACTGGAATGTTATTGAAATATTTTTATAAGCCGTAGTTCCTCTTTGCGTGTGGTAATAATTATACTCGCGTTGAAAATAATGTGGACAGCATCGGTTGGTAAAATTGAGTAATTTTTATTCTTGGATTATGAGATACATATTTGGGTACAATTTGTATTGTTTTCTTAATTCTTTTTTTATCATGAATGTTATAGTACATATTTTATGTAATAGAAAAATCATACAAAGTGTTTCTAATTCTTATAAATCATAGTCTCACACTGCAAAACTTAATAATAGCCATATTTTTAATGTAGTTACAAACTCACAAATATGGCAATTCCAAATAAAACTAACAGTTTATTTTCTTCAGAACTGCACTCTGAAATTCTGTCACGGCAAAAAGTTAGTGAATATTTTAAATTAATTAAGTTCTACCAAGTTGGTTTCAAAGCAAACAGATGATAAAAGTTTGTGAAAGAAACAAAAAATCACGTCCCTCTAATTATAGTAGGGCGTTGAAAGAAAGGTCGTGCCTTTACTCAGAGTAAAATATGCACGAGGAATACAATTTTTAAAAGAATTATTTTTACGTTATGCATTTCGATTCATGTGGTAACTTTTCCTCAATATTATACTCTCGTAGAATTACACGTTCATCTAAATATCTCACAGGAATAGTGCGTTTTTCCGGGATAAAAATTAGCCTATTTTGAACCCATGAGCAATCATCAAAAACCATGTGTGCATTGCTGCGTCTAAGTTGTAAATCGCAACTAACTTTTCCAGTAGTAAAAAGGAGGATATGTAGGAAAAGGTTTTTTAAAAATATATGTATCAACAAGAAATGCTCTAAATAAAGCGCTTCAAACTTGCTCTGCATCGAATGGTTTCCTCTTCTTTCAATGACTATACACAATCGTAAACAGAGGACGGGCTTATTCAAGAATTTACGGCCAAGTTGTATACATATTTGAATACAGTAAATATGTATTAGAGTAAGTAAACTCCCTTCAGGCATGCATATTTGCCGTGTTACTGACAGATCGGCTGCGCTCGACCGCCCCGTCTAGTGTCGGGTTTTAGGAGCCCATGAATTATTGATGACGCCTTTATGGGTTATGCGCACCGCTTCCGATGCTTTCCGACAGTCGGCTAAATAACTTATTGCACCTTATATATTGTTAGTTTGGCTACATGTTTATATTAGGGACAGGTGGAGTAATAGTAGTACAAACATTTCTCAGGAAATTATTCTTTAACCTTAAATATTCATCTTAAAAATGCCAGTGCAATGGGTTAGTATATAAATAATTTATTCAAAATATTGGGTTTAGTGGATATAACATTCAAACAGTGGAGCGATAAGAAAAATCTGTTCTTATATTGACTTCCCATATGAGCCAAAAGAAAAACATCCTATTATAAAATCTATTCTTTACAATATTAAGACATGCAAACATGACAAAAACTTGTAAATAGATTGCGACAAAAAACAAATTTACCATGTGAAAAATAAACTAAAACAAACCAGGCTATTAGCTGTCAGGCAAGCGCATTGTGAAGAACAGCAGAACCAATCTCGCGGTACTAATCAATGACTTGCATATAACGTGTTAATATCGGAGGGTTTTTTTGGCGGTTCACGTGTTTCGCAAATTGTTTTTTTTTTTATTTCAATGAACGGCGAGACGAGCTTGCCTGATGGTAAGCGATATGACTGCTCTTGGACAGTAGCAAAACCAAACACTGCACTTGCCATTTTGAGAATAATACGTTAAGTCTCAATATGTCCAGTAGTTACTCTGGCTACAATGTCCTTCTGACCGAAACAACCAGTGCATTTACACTGCTGTTTGGCGTCAGAAATAGACATTGCGGTGGTACCTACTCAGGCGGCCTCTCACATATGAGAGACCTACCACCAGTTAAACAACTCGACGCTGTAGCTGGCATTACGTCAGTATACGTGAGTGATAACATCGCTTTTGATACGCGTATAATTAGAGCATCGACGCGGGTAATTACAGTTGGAGTATCTCTGTGTGTCACTTGGTTTGTATGTTTCAGTTTTATTATGCCTAATTTTACGATCCACATTCCTAGAGGACAAGTCAGATTCAGTTGAGTTACCTAGCGGAAGAAAGAACACAAAGGTTAGGTTAACACTTTTCTTTAACTATTGCTCCTTAATTTAGTACTTACATATAACAAGTTGTAGAAAGTCATGACTCAATATGGATAGGCAAGCGCGTCCGATGCCTTACCACTGTCACGTGACGCTACAGCTTAGCTATCCCGTTTCGTTCAGTGAGTGAGATTTTCGGATGCCAATACCCCTTGCATGTTGTGTGTAATAAGACGTGGTCACGATAGCCGCGGGTTTAAAACCCAGGGGAAAAAGCAAGAAGCATTTCTTACCCTAAATTAGCCATAAGTAAAGTTTCGTAGCATTATTGCTGATGAAAATCTCTTCTCCATCTTTTTATTAATATTGGTCTTAAAACTTTTTAAAATGTCATGAAATTATTCTGCAACTCGTATTGTAGTTCCGAGCATTGTATACTGTCCGTAATCGGTGTGATTACCGCCGACATAATTATACCTATTGAACTTGGGTGAACTCTCACTATCTGATAAAAGCTGCGGCATTATTTTCGCCTTGACCATCACCACATTTTACATGCGAAATTATCTTTCACCTTGAAACATTAACATTCATATTGTAACCGTAATAACACTCGCTAATTGGAATTATAACACTTCTTACCTACATTTAAAGAGCATGTCATGGACAACGTACGATACGAGTATCTAAAGAATTTATTTTCCTACGTGTATATTACGCGTTTAGATTTGTATTTCATGTAATTAGAACATTTTATTTCTAAGAACTACAATTTACAATACGACCTTGAGTACACCTGAAAGCGTGGAAATATAAAAGTCAAATAGTAAATTCAATTCGTATAATAATCTGATTCACACCGCGCCGCTAACGGGAGCTTGGGCTATAGTTATTTTATATGATACATCAGTAGACAAACACGAAATATTTGTTCGGGCGTCCACTAATTGCATGTGAAATCTTATGGTCGCATGGTCGTACGGAGTCATACCTCGTGAAGATACCAGATAAGACGATATAACTGTTAGTGATGCGCCCAAGTGAACTCCATTGTGAGACGAGTGAAGTATGCGTTTTAAAATGAATCAGCATAATCTGAATGATCTTTTATAAAATATTGTTTTAGAGTAGCAGTGCGCATAAATTGTGGATGCGTTTTAGAAAATTAATTTTTATGTGCGTAATTTTATAATTCACTAATAGTTATGTTAATGAATCGAACTCGAAAGCTCTTATAAAGAAAGACAATTTTTCAGATTCGTTGCAACCGGAACACGGAAAACACTTATTTGTAAACACAGTGACACACAGATATAATTGGTGTGATACAGAGACATTAAGCTAAACAAACTTCTACAGAAATGCCTTAATCTATACAAACTCTATTAAAACGAAAGAACTTGCAACGATGTTTCAAACCATAATTAAATCTAATGCATATTTCGAAATAAGTAAATTGCGGTGGCCCGAAAACGAAACTAATATGTTTTGTATTTTTACGAAACAGGTCATCGTATGTACATAATTTTGTGTGAGTGTCCTCAAAGCTAGTGGGCCTGCGATGACAAATGCTTTTTTTTCGACGCCGGACAGATGATCGAGTGCCCACGGTGGTTGAAGAATGGGGAACGAAGCCGAGCGGTGAATGGCACTCGAATTTTAGAATCGAATAAACTCGAGAGTCTAACTCAAACTAAACGAATTGGGAACACAATCGATTAAAATTCCGAGTAATCGTGTTTCGTATGCAGAACATCACTAAAATAATTCGGTTGTTTCATGTTAATAATGCCTAACGGTATGCCTCGGTGTAATTACGAAATGCCTGCTCGGTGCCGGCGCGGGGGCGAACCGGCGGCACTCGTAAACTTTAAACTTCAACGGCTTCTCGTCATTCCCAACTAAAAAGCGCAAAATGTCGAGTCAGCCCAACAAATGAGCGTGAAAAAGCAAAATTAACCAGTGTCCCACTGTATAGGGGACATTTGGAGAAAAAATAAAGATCATTAGTTTACGTCCTTTTGTGTCCCCAACTATGTATCGATAGAGATCCGATGGATAAAGTTTGGGTCTCATCCAACTTTTTGTCACGCTATTAGTTTCGACACGTCGTCAATTGTTTCGCTATTTGATGTATGTAGATAACAGTAACATTATTGCACGGTAGAATAACTTTGTCTTCAAGGAAAACAGATTGTTTGGTAATAAGATTTAACGACGTTGAACGGAAGGAAAGGAGAACAAATACAGATTGGAGATAATGAGATTGTCGCCATTCCATCATCTGTTTTATTTTACTGTGTAGAACCCTCTTTTCATAACCATTCGCATCACTCCTGGGCCAATCAAATCTACTTAGGACGTGTGATGTTTGCAATATAATTCTATCTTGTTACATCGTCTTATTCACAACTTTCGTTATTTCTCCAAGTTTAGAAATATTACTTAGATGATTCATTAACCGTTCCATTTTAATAGAAAGAACTTCTCTCTCTATTTTTTTTTTATTGAAACTACATTAACGCATTCGAATCAACTTTATCGACCGAACTAAAACCGACATTAATCCAGCACGTGTCCTCGCCAATCACTAAAAGCCTGACTATTCGATCGATGACAAACAATAGCGTAAAAGAAATACACATTAGCTATGACGCGTGAGGGGGGCTTTGTAGGCCCCTTGCGCGATTGCATCGGAAGCGGTACAAACGCAGGATTACTCTGCAATCTGAGGCACTCCCCTCTCCCGTATCGCGTTGCAGGGATTAATTGGTGTTTACCCCGCGCCTCGGGCAGATATCGAGGGAGCATCGGCAGAAATTAGCAACGGTTATAATGCTAAATTAATACGACGAATACATCGTGAGGTTTGGTTGCGGTTCGCGCCTAAAGTTGGGTCTTGTTACTGTCAGTATTTTAGAATGATTTAAATGTACCTATAGATGTTTGGAAGGGTTTCCTCAATACACGGACTTCAAATGATAATTATAAATGCATGGATTTATTAAATATCCATTTTTTAAATATTTAAATCAAAATCTGTAAAGTAGATCTTTAATATAATATCATAGATCAATATAATAATATAATTTGACAGCCTCCGTGGCGCAGTTGGTTAGACGCTGCCTGTGAAACGAGAGGCCGCGGGTTCGATCCCCGCACCGAGAGAAATGTTTGTGCGGCCCACAAATATTTCTTCCGGGTCTGGGTGTTTGTGAGACCGAAAAGTCTCTCGTAGTTCCTGATACCCACGACACAAGACTCGATCTTAGTGTGGGGTCAGGACTATGTATGTGACTGTTGGGTGTTATTTATTTATTTATATCTATAAACAAACGACGATATAATTCATAATATATTCCTCTAATAACATACAATAAAACAAGCGCTAGAATTATTATCGTAATCTATCAAACACCAATAAACAAAACAGTCCACGTGAAATATCTCAACTCTATTAAGAGTTAAATATGTAAGATCAATTAATTAATACACCAGCGGCCACGAATTCCGTGGTGTCCGAAATAGGAATTTAATTGTACCACAGTGGGACAAATGTCTTGATAGATGGTATGCAATATATTTTCGAAGGCTCATAATACTTGGTGCTGTATATTGGTTCTCAACTCTTTTTTGCTTCTTAATATATGGTATCAATTACTTAAAAAGTAATTATGCGTGCTTAATGAATATAAAAAATTATCTGCAATTAATGCATTCGTATACAATTTTCGTATTATAATTTCGAAATATGTTTCTCCTGCTAGTTGCTTTTCTTCCGAATTCTACTTATCATTATCTTTTGTACATTTAATTGATTCAACCTTAAATATCTTCTTAATCAAATTAATTATAATAGACACACAAAATGTAGGTAATTAAACGCACGATACTTGGCCAGATTACATTATGGAACATTGTAATACATTTATACATAGCAGTTACAATTTTAATCACCCTAGACTATGCCCAAAATTCCACCGGGACATTTCCACAACTTCAAAAAAGAATCCGACGACAGCCCGGCAATTACGGGGCCCACCGTTCCCTAAGGCAACATTCGTAAGAAAGCACCGAAAAGTTTGGTTCAACTCACATCTGAGATCCAAAAAATGTTGAGAACCTTTGGTATAACTTCACGGTTATGTGAGCGTGCATTATCAAAAGCAACGCACCCTCATGCTTGGGTTGGCGTTAGTTTTTCTATATTTATTTCCTCTCGCTCACACAACACTAGAGTGAAAAAGACAGAAGTATTCACACATAGCCCTAAAGAAAGATGGATCTTCGAAATCCTTGTATGCCCCTTTGTGTTGTTACTTTGTTAATAAAAAGTCATTGATCAAAGAACACGTTACGAACATGTTTTCAGCTTATAATTGGTATTTATTTGGTTTCACTTTTAACACAAACACGGTCTCATTATGGAATACTTTTGTTTATGTGATGTATGCAAGAATTCGTTTATTATGTTTTCGTTTCTTTATGAATTATTGATTTTTTTTCACCTGCAGTGCATAACATATTAATGAATAAAAGCTACATAATATAAAGCGTACATTTACAACCAATTTATGCAAATAGAACATAATATATGTGACTGTTTGATTTTGTAATTACCTTTCCAGGCCGTTACACTTGTTAACAAGGAAATAGGTAAATTCTCTACAGTCAAGCTTTTAACTGTTGGTTTCATTTACATTGCCTTTTCTGGGACATTAAAATACTTATAAAATTTACTTATTGAAGTTTATTATTACTGAAGTCCAATTAGAGTGGTAAAACGTTTTGTATTTAACCACAAACAGGAAGGTGGACCATGGACCTCTACTCGCCGCAACTAGACAAATTCCCCGCATGCTGCGTCTAAATTGGAATGACGGGTGCGTCGTTGGAGCGGGCTTGCCCAACCCGATGCATCGGTGGAATTCGGAAGATGATTCTCATTGTCTGTCGAGAACTGTACAGGTGTATATCAAATTAAATGGTATTGGTTACCGTGAAATTTTCAAATTAATGATAGCCTATTTGTTTGGATTGAAGTGTAATTTGAAAGATTGTAGCTTATGATTAAATAGTAATTTGAATATCAGATTACTAAATTCATATTTAATGTATTTATATTGTTTTTATTATCAGAAGCTAATCCAAGAACCGCAATCAAAATAACGAGAGAATCAAAGACTACATTAGATTAATTATACCGATTTATTCAGAAGCTAATTAAGATGATAAGAAGAATGGGACTTTAAATAATGTTTTACACGAGGTGAATCTAGGTTTATAGTATTATTGGTAGCTATAAATATCAACGCGATGAAGGCATCTGCATAATGATGTAATTTACGTAGCGGTAATGACACAAATTACACATCACAGCCATCATTTATATAACAACCATTTGTCATAAATTCCTCAGAGATGATCGCAAGAAACGAGCTAGACGAAAAAACTGTACGTCAATTAACCTCTAGAACGTAGATGAACGGTTGTATGTCCTTGTGTGTCCTTCGATTGGTGAAAAAAGTTAAATACCGCGGGTCGCGGAGCACGCGCCGCCCGTGGCAACGCCGGGAACCTAATGGCTCATAATTTGGGCAATAACAAAGGGTTACCATCTGACCGTCCACGCGAAATCGCCCACACGCTCGCTAATTACACGTCGCGCTTTTGTTCAACCGACCTTCGTATGCATCTATGAATTCGACGAAAAAACTTGTTCGCCTTTTCAATTTTTGCATAGGATGCATAGGTCAACTGTTGTCTGAACATTTATAAAAGACTGCAACTCTAAAATATGAATTTAGGAAATAAAATGCGATAAGTAGTTATTTTATTGGTTCGACTATTGTTGAAGGATTCATATAGGTCAATACTGCAATTAACAATATACAAAGAACATTTTAAAAACTAACCTACATACATAGGTATGATTATGATCGGAATAACATATTGTTATTAAACATAATGTAATATCTACAGCACAATACACCCACGTACGCGTACGTTTTTATCGACGTTATCTATTTTCACTTCATCCCGACGTTGGACAGATGGTTATGAATCATCGATACAGATAATGCTTTGTGCAAGTCATTGACGCAATAATTTATAACTTGTGTGATTTGTGTATCAGCAGATGATTTATTCCACTATCGCAGCTGGCATCGGAATTGTGTTGAAAGAATCTGTTAGAAATACGTCCATAATTCAAAGCGCCAATTAGAATTTTGAACAGTATTTCTATAAAATATCGCCAATGAGAATGTTGAACAATATTTTTCTATAATAAATATCATACATATATGAACTCACGCCCTTTCCCCGAACAGGTAGGCAGAAATGCCACAAGGGCCATCCAATTCACTTCACGATAAAGACATTCCATACGATTTATCAGTCCTCTTACTAAGAGATGTCAAGTCAGCATGACTTTATTAAACTTAAAAAAATAACTTTTTGATGTTATCATCTACTACTTTTTGAAACCCAGCCATTTCAAATACAAGGTTTCTACACATAGGCCACACATAACACAAATTAATTACAGTGGACCCGCGGTAATCCGGCCCCTGTCTAATCCGGCGCCCCCTATAATCCGACATGGTCCAGTATTTATTATTGAATATTTTTTGATAATATTCGCTAATGCATGATTGAACAAGTTACAACTTGTACGCACCATCACTATTGTGCTCGACGCGAAGGGTATTGTTTTGATTCTGATTGCTTAATTTGAATTTGACTACATGCGAGAGGATAGCGGTGCGGCCTAGCGTGTGTTCATTGTTTACATACATATAAAGAATCTTATCAGTGGATCTGTAATTTGTCGGATTACAAAGTACTCTTTTGTTAAAAAAATCGGACTATAGGGGGGTCTTAAGCAGTACTCTATAATCCGACAAATTCGATAGTTCGACACTGCCCTGCAAAATTTTTGTCGGACTACCGCGGGTCCACTGTATAGGATTGATTGACCAATTACATAAAAAAACAATGAACTTAAAACACGCAATAAAGACCAATTAAAGTTGGCAATATAAAAACACAACATCAAATGTTATTTAAAAGTAATTATCGTATAAACGAAATAATGGACGATCACAATAAATAATCGTATCGGGCCCAATACAAAACAGCAGAAATGTCATAGGCGAAAGTGCGATGCGACGGCAGGTGCGACTCACAGCTGCTCTGTACTACGGTGTTCCTGATATTTATTGAACTTATTGAACTAGTTATTGGAGGTCCTTTATATAAATTCCTTCTCAACCAAACAATGTACTTAAAGGGCAAAACAAAAACGAACTAATTCCACTATGTTTGTTTGTATAAAAATTACAATAACGTGCTTTTCGAAATGGTGTTAGAATTATAAGCATGGTTAAAATTGGCTTGAATTAAAATTAGTTTGTAATCACATAAAATTTGATAAGACAGTACCATAATTCACTAAAAATAGAGCAGTAAGGATGTTCTGTGAGCCATGTAATAAATAAATAAGTACCCCCAAAAGTCAGATACATACAGATCCCCACACTAAGACCGAATCTAGTGTCGTGGGTATCAGGAACTACGAGAGAATTTTCGGTCTCACAAACACCCAGACCCGAAACAAATATCTGTGGATCACACAAATGTTTGTCTCGGTGCGGGGATAGAACCTGAGGCCTCACGTTTCACAACCGCCTAACTGTCGATAATGACGATAAGTAGTAATTAGTAAAAACTAAACTGTAGATACATAAACACGACTGACCAACGTCGGAGATATGTAATTGATACTTTATACAATTAGTAAGTGTAATAAAGCGTTGATATCGTGCTCTTGCGAAATATAACTTTTTTCATACGTGCATAAATAAACAATAACTATAAAATTATCTTTACTATTTATCAAATGCATTAATTTATACCATAACATATTTCATGTAATTTATTTTTTATATTTCTGTATTACACACGTAATGAAGCTATAAATTAGACTACCTTGGTAGAGCAGTTGTACTACGGTACGCTTACAACCCTGAGGTCTTGGGTTCGAAACCGGGTCGGGCAAAAAGTGATGTTGGTATTTTCAATTCATTATCAGCTCGAAGTCAGTTTGTGCCGGATATGGTGATAAGCTCGCCCCCAACACATAATGGGACGGAACACACAAGTGGAAACGTGGGATTCCTGGTAGCACCACTGCCTATCCCTTCTGGGAAAAGGGCGTGAGTTTATGTATGTATGTATGTGAAGCTATAAAAATGTGTTTTACAATACTGTTACTGAAATATACAGCTTACAAAATGTCAGCCGGTTATTTTATAAGCTGACAGAGATATAAATTAGTAATACATTTATCGACAAAATGTCTTACATTGCACCTGATAGTGCAAATATTTGACTCTTTATATAGAAAACATGAATATTTATTATTTACTCGTATGTAGTTTAGTGGCACTGTACTACTCATGTGATAATAATTAGTATATCAAATTGGTTCTACCAAACTCTACGGCAAATAAGTCATTTCGTGTTCACAAACCATACATTTGATATTATTTAGGAGTTTTTGATTTTAACCAATGAACCTTGATTTACGATACCAGTTTACTGTACTTATCAAAGCATAGATACGTACATAATAAAATCGTAATAATTCCATGCTAGAATCATAAACATATTATAAACAATCGGAGAAAAGACATTAAGCTTTCTAAAAATAAATACATATGTCAATCTATTTCAAGCCATAGGCGCGCCTAATATTTTTTTTTGCAAAACCTGCACTTAAATGAAGTCAATCAATAACACTACACAAAATAAATATTCTGATCTATACCTATCTATCACATCTATAAAATTACCTATGTATATCACAATCTACATCGCAAAAAGACGGATGTAAAATCCGCCCACCTAAGTCAGGGCCACAATCTTTCCAACATAAACGATGCGCCCTTGACATCGACCTCCATCGCCCTCCGCGCCAGAGGACGCCAATATAAACACAGATACACTTTAACATCAACACGAACAATTATATATAAGAACACAATAAAGGCTCAATCATAAAACGCGGTAAAAAATACTGCAAAAGCACTTTTTGTTGAAAAAAATATACGCCAACAATGCTCGTGAAGGCAGACCGTTGAAAATCGATGTTCAATTAATTTTGTGTCCAAATCCAATGGAAACAATTGATTTCTGTTGAACATGCGCCCACGCAGCATCCGAGCCTGTCAGTACTCTGCACAACGTGAAATCAAAAGCCAAGAAATAAATACACCCTATCGTCACGTACATAGGTTTGATCACGCATTAACGTTCATCAACATGAACTTGAATTTAAAACATTTTTTGTTTATTAATTTTTCTACGATCCCCATATAAAATTGTAGGCGTCTGTCTGTATCAGCCCATATACGTCCCACTGCAGGGCACGGGCCTCCTCTACAATCGACAGTACGATTGAGAGTGGTTAGGCCATATAGTCCACCACGCTGGCCTAGTGCGGGTTGGCGGACTTACATACCATAGAAATTTAGGCGTGAATGTATTTTTATTATTTATAATAAACTTCACTTGTTAATTCACCAGATCGATTGACGTCAATCCATCAATATCCGTATCCAAGTAATTTATAATTTCCGAAGCTTGAAACGTCACCATCTTGAGCATGAAACCAAAGAACGCAAATACAATACAACTCTTTAACCAAATATTTGCAACTACCAAAATTGTTGTCACTGTGGGATATCCAAAATAACTATTGTTAAAACTTATATACACATCCGCCATACCTAAAAGTCGATTGTAAATAATTACAAATTACATGTTAAATAAACATTTCATCACAAGTTTGCTTGTTGAAAATAAGCCTCTCCAAATGAATTTACTTGTATCTTTTTTAAAGAAATACCTGAACTGATATCAATAATTACATTAATACATTTTAGAACGATTTAAGATTTCGATACGATACACGTAATCAGCTAATTACGAAACATACATAACAATTATGAGAAAAAAACTATGACGCAAATTATTCAATGATCACATATCATAGTTTTTTAGAGAGTTCTATAAATACAGGAGGAAACAAACTGATCAACCAAGCCCAATAGAACTGGTACATCAAAAATATTTCCACATTCACGCTCACAAGAATCAGTCGCTGTTTTAATCGAACAATCTGTCACCGACAGGACATGCATTCATCAATACACGGTAGACCTTTATCCAATATTTATTACCTTCACCGCACATATTCTGTTTCACACAAGTCGACAATGTTTACAATGTAACATATGAACACGAACGCCAAACAAAGTAATACTATTCGGTTTAAGATCTCGCTTCTCATGCCTGGGGAGTTTCTCTATACTCCGACACAAATTCGAATGTTCGGACATCAACCTTAGAGATAAAAGATTTCCACTTCCAAAATTCAATACTATGCGCTATGAAATTCATCATTCACTCCGAACTTTATCTATGGTTTCGACGATTTGAACATATTGTAAAGTATTTACGCGTATTTGTACAGATTTACCTACGATGTTCGAACAATCGTCATCGTGTCGGAGTATAGAGTAGCCCCCATACTCGGTCACTTAGAGCGGCCAGCGGGTACAAGACGGCCCGATAATTGCATTAACAGAGAACCAGTTCGTACATTAGGCGCCCTCAGAGTGCACTGATTCTTTCCGACGTGGAGGTGGTAACGTGAGATCCGGGGAAATCGACGTACTCTTTAGTATACCGTGTTTTGTTTAGTAATATTTGTACATATTCAAAGTGACTTGACATACCTAAGTGTATTAAAATTTGAGTTAGTCATAAATGTGATTCTGTATCAGCCCATATACGTCCCACTGCAGGGCACGGGCCTCCTCTACAATCGACAGTATGATTGAGAGTGGTTAGGCCATATAGTCCACCACGCTGGCCTAGTGCGGGTTGGCGGACTTACATACCATATAAATTTTAATAAATCGCTATGGTATGCAGGTTTCCTCACGATGTTTTCCTTCACCGTTTTAGTGCGTGGTGATTGACTATCAATACACACATGACTCCGAAAAGTCAGAGGTGTGCCCTGGGATTCGAACCCGCGACCACCGTGAACATGTTGGCAGTCGCGTCTAGTCCGTTTACCAACAGGCCACCACGCACTTTAAATGTGATTAGAATTCCTCAATTATAAGCTTGTTTTAATGACTGAGGAAGGAAATTTGATTCCAGTCTACTTATTTACCTCGTGTTTACTTTTATTCATAAAAATGTAACATTTGTATGTACAAGCCTGATTATGACACTTAACACGGGACGTCCAGTCTACTATTAGAAAATTCGGCCTTGTGTGTCGTGCTCCGAAATATGGTGATATTTAGCGATCGTTGTGAGGCTGTTATTAACACTTGCCCCAACTTGTAGTAGTCCATATCAAATGGTTATTTACCTGGTCTACGAGTAATGAAGTTAATATAGCTAATAGGCAGAGTGGGACGACAATTTTGGAGAACTATTGAAATATTGTGTACGTAGCACTTCCATTTTAATGAGTAAATAATACGTCTACATTTAGAATTGTGTTAACAAAAATACTTTTATGTTCTGTTCCTGTTTTCAATGTATTACTTAAGGCATAAAACGTCTCATAATGAAAACTTTTTAGGTCATACAGAATACTTACTCGTTTTTATACTCAGATCACCGCGCCGTACTTGCGATATTGATATGTCCTTCAGTATTGCCAGTGTTTCTTTAACTTTATTTCCTATAGGATATTAATAACGCCCCGGTCGAAAGCCTCGTGATTTATTGGTTTAAATAAAACAAGAATAACCATTGATTTTATCGACATCAGATTTCTATTCAGATGATTCTAGTGGCCTTAATCATGGTCATATATACCTATTTTAAATTTCAAATGTTTTATCCTTTTCGAACTTTTGAATTCAGTTCGAGCGGAGACAAAATAGTTGATAAAAAAATTAGGTTTATTAACCGTCTATGATTACGGCTTTGGGTATTTAATTACGACTTAACGAAATGTAGATACGGCTTGATGAAATACTAATTGGGATTAGTCCATAAAAAGGATTTGGTTTGGATATTAGGGCTTTTTCCTATAGCCCTTATAGGACAATTAAAGTGTGTAACGGCCTATAAAGCAGACATGCAACCGTCGTTAATTAGTCTGAGTGGGTCATATTTGATACTTCAATTCATTAATGTTGCATCGTAGTTTATAAAATATTGAATATTGAATTACAAATAATAAAATAATAAGAAAGTAATCTACAAGAAAAAAAATAGTAAGGTAAGGTATTGGAACCAGAATTCCCCTTTAGCTTTCTATTTTCCGTCCCCTGATGTGATAGGGGGCGAGCCTAACGCCATATCAAACACAAATCCCTGACTTCGGGCTGATAATGAATAGAAAAATCCAAAATCACTGCCCGACCCGGTAAGTGACCCAAGACCACAGCTTTGCAATCGCACTGTAGTGCAACTGCGCCACCGAGGCATTCCTTTACACAAGGCTAAAAGACTTCAAAAGCCTTACCGTCTCATTACTAAAGAAAAAAGATTATTGCAACTAAATCCAGTTTTTATTCAATTTAACATTACAGAATAATAAATACGGTTATGAACAAATTTGATGTGTTTTAAAATATTTATCGTTGCAGGAAAGCCCAATTATTTAGAGCACAGTCTAGAGGCAATAGCACTCGAGCGTGGCAACTTTTTTTGGTATATATTTAAGCGGTGGAGCCACACTTCGATCCCAATGGGCCGGCTTGACCGTCTCGTCCTATATTCACGTGAAATGTACTGTATTTAGTTGACAGACATTTCTAGAGGTTCGGCGATTCTCTCTACCTCCCTACCCTGCCCCTCCTTGCTTGTCTACATTTTGCTGGATTGGGTGTTTTTTTGAGATATTTCAATAAATTGTCATCAGTTGTTGCTTGTTTGCTAGTCAAAATATGGCTAATATGTATGACTAAGAGCGTTGAAAACTTGTGTACGAATATCGGGTAAAAGCTCGCCTGTTATAGCATTTGTAATGTTAATCACACCAACTTTATAAGTCATCGAGGAAGTACCAAGCTTTTTTAGGTCTCAAGCTCTACAAATTACTAACACAAACTGAAGAAGAACACAGTGTGTGGCAGTATACGACAATACCAACAGGCCCCAGTATAACGAGTGAACCCAATAGTACAGTAAACAAACAGATAGTGTTTCAAGGCTGTTAGCATTCCACGGCACTGGGGGGCTACTCTATATTCCAACACGAAGCTCGAATGTTCGTACGTTGAGTATCAACATGTAAGATTAAAGTATTCCACTTCTAAATAAATACTATTCTCTATGAAACTTATCATTCACTTCAATATATTTTATATCCTTTATTGTACACTAAGTAAACTTAATAATAGAACATTATATTACACAGTAGTACAAAAGGCGGTCGCATCGCTCGAGGCTCGATCTCTTACTAGCAACCTTTGGATGGACAATAACAGATAGAAAAAAAGAGAGGGCAGTCAATAGTGTACCAAGAAAGATAAAGCTTGACTAAAGAAAAAAAAAATGTATAAGATTACAATGTACGATACAGATTTGTATATTTTATAAAATATCTAGGCATATTCGTACAGTTTTACGTGCGTATTCGAACATTCGTCGTCGTGTTGGAGGACAGAGTAACCCCCATGCACGTCGGCGCAGAGTCGCGTGACCCGACTCTGCCTGTGATACACGACACAGCTTTAATACGACATAGGCTATCCCCGACTTATGTGAGTTTAGAATTACGCGATTCTATTAGACTGATAGCCTAGATAGGGTATGGGTATGATGGTAGAAGCACCAATGTAAATATTAGTGATTCTCACATTTGCCTATATCATAATAATTATATTTAGTCACAGAAATCCATGGCTGAACATATTTTTCTCTCAAGGTGAACCATTGTGTGAAAAGTCTTATATTTATAGGCAATTTAATTAGTTGTCCCAAATGATTTTACAGATTTTTGAGTAAAATCCTTTCATTTATATTTTTGAACACCATATAAATATTTTAAGTATTTTAATTCCTTTCCACGAACTTCGGTCACAATTAACTACCCCATAGGTATATCTATACATAATTGTATCCCGAGGCTCGAATTGCGCGAATTCGACTAAGCGTCCGATCTTTCCCTACGCCTAAGTTCGGGGTATTGCTATAAGCATTACTGTATGTATAGTACATAGTACACAGCGCCACGCCGCGTTAGTTACCGTTAAAATTGTAAGGGCTCCGAGCTTGAAGAATGCCGCCCGTTTGGATTTCATATCTAACAAGTTTTAGCGTGCCATTTTGTCCGTGTAGAAACATTGTCTTTATGTTTTGTGGATTAGTCGTGTGCATACAATAATCTGATATGACACTGCCTTAATCAATGCAAATATGAAATTAAATTAAGGTTATAATGTTATTATCGAGTGGAAACTCACAACTGAGATATCCGCATTTAAGATGGTAATCTACACTAAGCCAGTGTGCTAGAAATACGAGTAGTAATGATTAAAGTTGGCTAACATGATAAGTATCAAGAATATCGTCGAGTTCGAGCTTGTTTTGCTGGTCTGAGTGTTGGTAAAATCGTGTACTATGACCAAAACTAAACTGGACCAAAACTTAGTTATGTATTTCTCTTTGCCCGGCTTTTCGATGAGGCACTAGACGTATATAAACAGAGGTGTAACATCTATTTATATCCAATTAGCACATACAGATAGTACAATCAAATATCTTGTAATCGTGATCAAAGAATTTTGCAGGTTTATATTATTTATGAAATCACGCATTACGTGATTCGCCCGCTTTGTTATCTGATAGTGGGAATTTTGTGACCTTGATAATGATAGGGAAAACTAAACGCGACGTGTGATGTTACGAGAATTGTGATAATTCAGAAATTCATCGTTAGTTGCTAACACCCGATATCTTTGTTCTAATACCGATTAGACTTGGGAAAACACTAACAGCCTTATTCATAGATAGTTTAAAAATCTACTTTACTCATCATAATCATCATCATCAGCCTATACTACTATCCACTGCTGGACATAGGCCTCTTCCAAATTGCAATTCCATCCTGACTTCGGCTGGTCGCATGGAGTCTTCGAGCTAGGCGGAGTGACGATTTGCGAAAGGTTGCTGGCAGATGCTGGAAACTTTACTAATCGAACATTTTGTCTCCTTCGCTCAAACTGAATTCATAAGTCATTCGAAAGGGACAAAACATTCCATAGTTAAGATAGGTTTTAAAACTATCCATGGATAGGTCTTTTGGCCGCTGTTCTTAGTTAGTAGTTCTTAGTATATTAACTCGGGGAACACTTTGATTCGATCAACTTCCCAACTAATAAATTAAGACAGCACAAAATATATTAAAATAGAAATTCCTAGAGATAAAAGTTAGTTGTATTAAATGTAAAAACCCACACACCACGGACACGCTAATGTTTAATCCCAATTATGTAAGACGACTCACAAAGAACAAATATTTTATCATTAATTAATATTAAAACACAGACTATGCGTCATACAATCTTACTATTTTCGTTTTAAATACTATTTTGAGTAAGCATTATTTTTGTAACACAATTTTAGAGATAATTTTAAGTTTTATAAATATTTATAAGTCGTCATATGCAGCCCGTAAATCCGAGCAATCTCCTGAGACACCCGTCATTGGCCTCAACCATCTCGACCGGCGTCATAAGTTTCTAAAAACGATAAAAGTCAAACTTTTACTACTCTCAAGACAGGCGATTTTCATAAAAATTACAACATGATTACACACCGTCTGGAGTCTTTGTGTGGAGTGGAGATACAGCGCGGCCGGTCGTCTCGCGTCGTCGTGCGCTACGACGCAGTGCGCACGCGTCATGCGGCAAACAATAAAAACACAAATAAACAATAATGCAAGTTGAACGACCATTGGACGTGCTGATGACTCAGTTTCTACCTGACTGGACCGGTGTCGTATCGTCACACGGCCGTCGCCGATCGTAAAGACGAGAAACACCCTATCGACGTTACCGATCGAAACTTCGTCGACAGCGTTCGAGATACGTTGGGCAAGTTGGACGGGTACCTGTTGTACCTAATAATAATAGCCACGCGAACAGAGGAAGTTGGGACTTTTTAAATTATGTCCTTATTTAATTATTATAAATATATTAATTTTATTAAATGATTTCTGATTATTATTTTTCGATAGCCTCTACAAAATAAATGTGCTTTAAATCTTTACAGCCTAATGAATATTATTTACATAGAAAACATTCCCTCATTAAACAAAATTATAGAAACCATCAAGATGAAATCGTCATATAAATAAATGGCGGTGGTTCGTGGCCAGTATCAATTTATATCTTGGTGCTAACGAAGGGTCAGGGAAGGTTTCACCACACCACAGTTAGGGTCACCGCCGCAATAAGCGATAGCCAATAACTAATATCAATAGTGCCACTATTAGAAATTATTATAAATCTACTATTTGAATTTCTCTACAGAATATACGATGAGACGTGATGTAGATACACGTCGATAGGAGGAAAGAAAGAAAAAAATCACGTTATATTGGCTTTCTTGTAATTACAGAATATGTTGAGACTTAACATCTTATGTCTCAGGATGACGACCGCAGTGGGATGCTAAGCATTGCTTTGTAATGGTTTTGCCACTGTTCATGAGTGGTGGTGTCACTTAGCATCAGGCGAACTGCACGCTCGTTTCGCCATTCATTACAATAAAAAAAATATACATTAAAACGTAAAAACTACTTCTAGCATGACAACAGATCCTTAAAAACGTATTCGATTTTTTTACAATAAAATAAATTCGGTTAAATGTCTTCTTAATAATATTTGTACTGGTTGGGACTGACCTTACTGTCACTTACATATTATACACACAGATGTCACTGTTTCCATTCATTACATTATAATGAGCATGCAATTTTACAAAATATTCCAAATCCGCATTGAGCCAAGTTATTGTAAATGAAGCCACCACACCGTGTTACTATGTAATGACGTGCAGCTTGAGTCGTGTCCACGCGATAGCAATAACGAATGGCTATTTTAACTATTAAACTTTATAATGCCAATGCTTTTGTTAATAAAGGTGTCCCATGTTTATAAAAATTTATAAAAATCGCCAAGGAGCACTTGCTCCTTGAATTATTTGTAAACGTATTAAATTGAAATGTGTTATAGACATCAGATCTACTTGTAACTTCAGCAGATTTAAAATGCAAAAAAGTCGCTACCTGATAAAATTAGATCTATCATTGTGAGGTTTCCATTTTTTATGGACCGCCTCCATGCAGGTTAACGGTGACCAGTGACCAAAACATTCGATAACTAAAATAAGTTTTAAAATTGTTTTGTAACTGTCAATAAATAAAATCTAAGAACAAATAAAACTTTACCTTACTTTACACAGCTTTTAAGGTTATAGAAGAAAAATAGTGCAAAAACTACAAATTCACCCAATCACTTCGCGTGACTAATGGTCAGTTAGGTGATAAAAATTACACTCCCCCCATTGTTTTGTGTATGATAACTGCCACTTAGCAATCGAAATCGATGCCCTAACACTTGAAACATTGTTATTAGTACTCTGAACTTTTTGTTGAATAACACTGGTCAACATGAAAATTGCCCTTTACTTGAAACTGCTATACATCTTTAGTATTCGACCCCCTTAATCTAAATATAGAACTTAAAATTAATAGTTAGCTCTTATTATTAATTTATGCTATATTTAAGATAATACCGGGTAACTTGGTGGATGTCACTTTATATTATGAGATTTCAAATAATTTTGTGAGAGTATCCGCGTTAATTTTATTATTATGCTTTCGTTTCATGTGTCTTATAGTATTAGCGTTTCATTTGTTTGTTAAAACGCGAAATTTTAAAAGTTATTTCTCATTTTCGACAAATTTCTGTTGCAAAAACTACAATTTGCAAAAACTACGGTTTGTTGGGTCTGCAAATGGGCTACATCAAGTGCTGGTGCTTCTTGTGTGGGTGGGATAGTCGGGCTAGATCGTTACATTACTTTAAAAAAGATTGGACTTGAAGACAAAGTCTGTGCCCTGGAGAAAATAACGTTAAATATCCTCCCCTAGTCGATCCTCATAAAAATTTTCTCCCTCCATCGCATATGAAATTGGGATTAATGAAGACCTTGGTTAATCCTCTCAACGCTTTTTTCGCACCCACTTTGCAAGTAATTGATTACTTGCGAAGTGAATTTCGACATCTATGCGGCGCCAAAATAAAAGGGGGAATTTTCGTCGGACCTCAAATATGAGAGATTCTTAAGGACTAAAACTTTGATCCGATTTCACAGGGCATCGAAAAAGAGGCATGGGAATCTTTTAGAGCAGCAGTAGTTCATGATTTTTTGGGCAATAGGAGATTTGAAAATTACCACGAGCTTGTGAACAATCTTCTGCAAAAGTATCAGCAAATGGGTCGCAATATGTCCCCAAAAATTCACTTTCTTCATTCTCACCTCGATTTTTTCCTCCTAACTGCGGTGATATGACTGACGAACATGGTGAACGATTTCACCAAGACTTATTGACAATGGAAAAGAAATACAACGGCCGATAGAATGCGTCAATGCTAGCGGACTACTGCTAGAACTTGGTTTAAGGTTTTCGTAAAGATAAT
Organism: Hyles euphorbiae; assembly: GCA_023078785.2. NCBI lineage: Eukaryota > Metazoa > Arthropoda > Insecta > Lepidoptera > Sphingidae > Hyles > Hyles euphorbiae. The sequence continues at coordinate 3,239,044 of CM041041.1, read as the reverse complement.
TCCAAAAGGAAAACGAAAAAAAGAGAAATTATTGAAAGGTAAAGGTTAAATACTTGGGAAATATTTTAAAATACTCAGTTTCATGTAAAAATTTTATGAAAAAGTAAAGAAAATGTCTTTTTTAAAAAAGAATCGATTTATATTCTATGAAATTTTACTCTTACGTCATATATTTCGATACCAGCCATAATTTTAAAATAAGAGCTAACTTTCAAATTTGGTTTATATTTTCGTATTCAGTGACCCCAAATTAGTAAAATAATAAAGCATTTATTTTACAGATAAACAAAAAGTTAAATTTTGTAGACCAGTGTAATTTACGCTAGCCCTACAAATAACATACCCCAAATACATTAGCAATTTGTGGAATCGAATCTGCCGTTTCCGGCCGTGGATATCTTTCGGATGACGCTGATGATGATGACATGATAAATGGCGGAAGTGATAATACCAACTTCGGTAGTTCTCGGGTTCCCCATCTTCCGTCATTAAGCCCCTTAAATTATATGCAAATTCGTACTTGAGTTTTAACGCCTGTTCTTTGCAGCGTGCTTATAACACTTTGAAATACATTTACAATTCTAAGAGAGCTGAGCTGTTAAGTTTCTTTCAAAACATTCCTGAAACGTAAGTTGGGAGGCTCAGATAAATTGAGGTTCTGCACCTTAATATTTAAAGTCGACTGTGTAACAATCACATTCGTTCCCCTCGCATGATTTATACGTCATGAATAAATATTTTTTGAATTTTTTCTGACACATTCTGAAAGTGTCTCGCGTCGGCCTAATGGATAAGCCATTGTATTCTCGTGTGCGATCAGTTTTTCGGTAGTTGGCGACAATACATCAAGCTATCGATGTGCGGATCATTTCGAAGTATGGTCCTAATTTAAACGCAAAAAAATATGTTGTATTTTGACACATCCCTCGCGTCCATTAATTTTATCCAAACATAAAGAGTTATGTATAGATATATCAATATCGCTTACAAAACTTTAGGTATTCTCATTGTCTTTTAATGACAACATTTCTGTGTATAATAAGTTATATTGTGTTTTTATCAATATGCCATTACTCTTGTTCTTGCCTTCGCTGTATTAAGTTACCTCAATGTACATCACCATGGACGTGTATCTCTATAAACGCAATCACATGACTCAAAACCTATATCCCACAAGCGCATCCTAACCAAACAGAACGAGGTCGAGATCCACTCGCACACGCGCAGTGGTTTGTATGTGCATGTGTAGTGTAGACTGTAGTGTATAGTGGCGAGGTTCCCGTGACCGCGGTGCGGGCATGCAGGGCCAATGCGCCCGCGCACGCTTCTAATGACAGGCCGGCGGGACGGGGGAGCGACCGGTCGAGTGATGCGCCGCGGTAGTCAGCTGGGGGAATTTTATATTTTTCTATCTAATGTTTTTTTTTGTCGATTATATCCCCCTGTCAGTGTTTTAATTGTATAAGATAATATAATATATCAACTGCAACATTCACTAGGAAAAACATGAGTACTATTCATTACCAAATTAAGAAACGAATAATTAGCAAACAGTATGAAAAGATGATGAATACTGATAACACAATATAGAGATAAGAATTCGGATATCATTAATTAGACGTCTGCGAATTTATCATAAAAATGCAAGTTTTTATCGTATGACTGATAACCTGTTTAGTTTAGATTCTTTATCTATCGGATGTGGCGTAACAAACACTAACACTTCTTTGCCGGGACCGTTCCGGGACTCAAACCTGAAACCGTATTTAGCTAGTTAGCGATTGCGTGTTATCATGTCACGCACATACGAGCAGAATAAACAATATCAACTACGTTTTTACGTTAAAGTTAAATCACAAAAATGTTCAAAGGATAAAACACGTATAAATAAAGTTGCTCTATTGACCTTTTTTATTAAATCATTGACGTAATACGCGAGCGATAACGTGTCAACTTATTCACAGCTGGCGAATACTACACATCGACATGTGTTATTAATTATACCTAAAAAGTCCACGTTATCTTTTGCGTACGCAGGCGTCCTCCATTTCATATGCATAATCCATGCACGCCTATTTATCATGTTTACACCTACGAATAACACTTTCCGTGACACTTCACTATAATATAAATCTTGAATTTTGTTAAAAAATGTTAATCTCGTGCTGATAGTTTATTGTCATTTCGTATTTTATTCGAGTATTTATATTTCTAAGTTCACACTTACGTAGGCAGAGGTGCCAATAGGACCAGTCACAGCTATTTCTGTTTCAATGTGTGATAAGACATGAATTTATGAAATTTTTCAGAACAACTTTTGTAAATTCGTAGGGATTTGTCTGGTTGCTGGAATTAAAACAAAGGATATTTTGGAGTGACTTATTCAGTGAATATATTTATATACAAACATTGTTTGAGTCTTCATTTTATAAAACTACGTTTTTTTTGTATAAATTTTTTTAGAACACATTCAACATTTTTCAAATATTATATCATGTCAAAAATCTAGTGTTAAGAGTTACTACTACTAATCTACTAATCTAGTGTTAAGAATATATTAACCATTTGCAATACAACTGCAACCGTCAGCTCGCATAAATTAATAGATTTCGCAAACGAAACATTGACACACATAAAACAAACTTACTCCGGCGTGGCAGTGAAAAATAAAACATTCCAAGTGTTGCAGTAACTTACCGCAGCGCTGCCGGGAACCCGTTCGGTGTCCCCCGGCGCGCCCGGTTAGAACTCCTAACTTTTTATTTTACTGTTCACCCTTTGTGGCTTAGGTACGCGTGAACGCCCTACCTACCGATCGTGCAACTAACTTGTTTTCGTTTTGGCCCTTTCCACGTCACTTGTTAAAAACTTTCGCGCCAGTTTCCTAATGACTCCGTTTAATGTGACTTGGAACAGCCGGATCATTGTCTATTGTTCCTTACAGTACACGTTTTCACTACTGGCGGTAAAAAATGACCAAAGAGATTCTATAATACGGCTCTACGCGATGGCGCGGCGTTTTTATTGCGGAGAAACGGTTCGAGAATACCAATCGTCCCTCATTTATATATTCTAAGGGGCCCTAAGAGGTGGATGAGGGAATTTCTTATAGATATTGGGGTAACTATTGGTACTCGAAGTGATTACCATACTATGTAAAAATACAAATCATTTCTGTTAGTTTCTGCCAGAAAATTTGTATAAGTTAAATTAATAAGTTCCCTTTGGTGTATTTTTATTTTAATTAACGAAAGTATTATTAAACGTACCTACCAATTTTATAGCAAGTATAGGTATAAAAAATGATGAAGGCAAACCAAGTACCAACCCACAGAATGCTTTTGCGATACCTAAGATAAATTAATCACATTGAGCATTTAAGGTAACTATTGTTTAGAAATTCCACATTCTGAATTTTTATTATGCATCTTTAGTGAGTCACAACTTGAAGGTGAAATAAAACAGCTGAAGTAACGTCACTTGAGAACTGATAACTGGTAAGGAGCTACAAAGTGTTTGATAAGTTTAATACCAGCACTATGTATTCGACAGCTGACATATTACACGTAGTGTTTACGCACCACAAGAGGCATAACATAGCGGTTTATGGAAATCTATAAGAGAAACGGTGTAGGGTTGGCAAGTGATCGATTCTTTACTATTAATAAAAGCTGTTTATAGCCTCATACATTGCAATAAAAAAACATAAATGATTATGCTGATTTTTCACCAATATTATTCTATAATATGTATGTCATATGTGGCAAGTCTATGGTCATATTTTATATTCCAATGAATGCCGTGATAAGCATGCCGTTCGCCTGATGGTAACCGATACAACCGTTCATGAACAGTATCAAAACCAAACAACACCTTGAATTACAAAGCAATGGTTGGCATTCCACTCACCATCTTGAGACATAAGATGTTAAGTCTTAATATGTCCAGTAGTTAATCTGGTCCTTCAAACCGGAACACAATATTACATTTACTCTACTGTTGGGCGGGAGAAATAGACATTGTGGTAGTACCTACTCAGATGGTCTCTCAAAGACCTATGACCAGATATATTGGTTTTCGCAACTTTAGCTCCCACTAATGGCGTAAAACTCAATAGATAATGGAACCAAGTAATCGTAGTCAAAATCTAGTAGTTAATAAATCTTATACGCTGCCAACGAACAACCAAACATAACTTATACTTGTATCTGATCGTGGTTAAGATGTAGATTATAGTATCAATTACATTACATAAAGTTAACGATGTATATTATTTTTAGTGAAATTATGGATTAAAGCATCTGCTTTTACCATCGAAAATTCATTCAAAGTACTTATAATTTTTATTCCGTAGAATGGACTAAAATTAAATACTTTCATTTAGGCAAAAGTAACATGCTGTTGTTTATGATATGTTTATATTTATTAGTTGTCGAGTGGCAACCCTAAACGTCGGACAGGTTGTTTTTATGCATCTTCCGGCTGATAATGAAATTGCTAAATAACGATTTGTTTAGATTCCCCTTTGCCTTGCAAGTGTGTGGTGTTTTAATTTAAACTTTTAATACGTTTTTTGTGCTAAGTTATTATCGACCGTATTGACACTGCATCTCAGCTACAGTATACTTTTTAAAAAACAAAATATCTACATTTAAAATTTATTTTTAATAGATGAAGCCTTGAACTATGAAAATTATCATGAACTGTACATTTAAATGCTAATTGATACCACAATTAATATGTAAAGTCTTGTGTAAATGCTTATTTCCATTCATTCTCAACTACAAATTATTTAATTAAAATGAGTAATTTTTTGCATATATTTTTGTTATAATTCTGGAGTACTTCTCTACCCTATTTTATCTTTTAACTTCGACTGATATATTTTATCTCCTAACACCATTGGACTGTTGAGTACATACATACATACATAAACTCACGCCTTTTTCCAGAATGGGTTAGCAAAGTTGCCAGGGCACCACCATTTGCCAATGTATGTTCCGACCCATACAGTGATAGGGGGCGAGCCTATCGCCAAATTTTGCACAAGTGGACTCCGGAGTGACAATGAATAGAAAAATCCAATATCACTTTGGCCGACCTGGTATTCGAACCCGATACCTGAACTTTGTAACCATACCGTAGTATAATTACACCACCAGGACAATCTGGCTATTGTCACCAAGGCTGTTGAAAGTTATACATAAGCTGCCAACAAGTATGCCAATAAAAGATACCTGACCAACTAGCCTACAAGAGCTGAAGTACTTGAAGAACTTTTTATCATTATCATTTATCTAAGATAGCAAAATATCATAGAAAATTGCGACAAACAGAACACGTACGCATAACCAAACATAAAGCAAGGTGAAGTGGAAATAAAACGCGATAAAACGGCGCTAAAACAGATTACAGTTGCCATGAGAGAAATTAGAGGAAACACGTACAACGCAACTATCGGTACCTGTTACTGAACGTGATAAGAGATACCGCGAGATACCGCTTTCGAGTGCTCTATCGATTATACTGAACCCTTGATAAGCGATGTGTTGGTCATATTCACTATGTCTAATAAGTAATAACCTATATTAGTTTTGTCTTTGTAGTCTATTAGAGCTGAGTTAACTGCATCTGATGGTATTGCCGTATAGATATACTTTCAACTAATTAGTTATCATGTTGCCTTTCTTTATAAGATGACTGCGTGAAAGTTGTGCAAATTTTGACTCTTATTACTTGAGAGATACAATAGTAATATAAGCACTGGAAAGTGACCACATTGTTGACTGAGTTTGTCTCTATTTACCCCGAAAATATTAGCTGCCGGTCTTACAAAAGAGAAGAGCTGACTAGAGAATTGAAGCCAATTATTAGCAGAACAATTACGATGCTTCATATGAATATTGTACAAACTAGACTAAATAAGTTTATCAATTTTGCAACAAATGTTATATAGCGTAAATTACATTGTTATATTTCCTTTATATCAAAGAACAGGATGCTAGTCAACAAGGAATTACGTAAGGAAAGCGTCATAAAAGGTAATTTCGAGGAAATCCACGGATATCAACGTGTAGCGGAAAGAATCATTAACCTAATACCGCATTAAATTCTTAGATATCGCGTCTAAAGGTGAAGGAAGCGAGCATAAGGAAGTGAACGACCAAAGTATCTTTCTCGTTTAGTGGGAACTTGTATTCAATTTTACGATTATGAATTTCTCACGGTAAAGCTAGACGAACTACGTAATATAATTAATAGTTAATAATCCATATTAATGTAATGTGTATGTGAGTTAATCCTTCCTTCATACAGCGATGGGGATACGGAACAAATTGATTTCGACGGAAGTGGTGTATTTCTTTTTTTAAGACACAAAAAGTTTTTTCTTCATTTCAAATAATATTAATTCAGTAAGTAATTAATATTTTAAAATATTAACAAAGTTTAATTATTTGTAATGATTAGTCTGTAGTATCTTAAATTGAGAGATATCGAATGGATATGTCTTCTTCGCTCAAACTAAATTCAAAAGTAGTTCGTAAGGGACCAAACATTCGATAATTAAAATGGGTTTTCTATCTATGAATGACGCCGTCAATGTAAAGACACATATTATGTTATTCTAATTGCAATCATTTGTGTGTGAATTGTTTGTGGAGAGCAATTAGCAATAGCAGAATTATAGAGCATGCTAACCCTTCAAAAATAACAATCTGGTGATGTTAATTTGAAATAGCAATAAATCCCATTACTAATCGTTTAATTAAACATCCCACAAGGCACAAGCTCACCAATGGAACATGTTTTATTGTCAGTACAAGATGTTAGTCGGTTGGTAGTTAGTTGGTGGGGTTGGCCGGCGCACCCAGGGGCGCGGCGTGCACGGTTATCGCGGTGTCACCGCGTGTGACCCACATAGCACTATCTGCGATATCGAACGGCCACGCGTCGAACTGGGACTTGGAGGCGACAGCACGCACCGCGCCAGTGGGGACTTTACTATCTATTAACGATTATATTGTTAGTTATTTATTTTTTGTTTGTTAGTAAATTGGACTAAAAATTTGATTTGCATCACTGGGTTTTGGGATACAATATGTGATTAAAAATAATAAAATAGTATTTAAAAAACCCGGTGTCAGGAATTTGTGCCCGATATAACAGTAGGCATGGTGTGTAAAATCTAAGTCCAACAAGGTCCAACCATTAGGTCCGCTTCTTTTTTTAATATACATCAATGATTTGCCGAAAGTGACAAATCATCACATGTCACTATTTGCTGATGATAGCACAGTTACTATCGCTGCGGACAATCAGAATTTACAAAATTTAGAAAATGAAATTTCTAATACTATTGAATTAATTATAAAATGGCTTAATAATAATAATTTTCAAATAAATATCGACAAAACAAAACTAATGATGTTCAGTCAACGTTCCAATGCGATTATTAACATTAATTATAGTAATACAATTTTGGATCAAAGTAGTACATCAAAATTTTTAGGTTTAACGATAGATCAAAGACTGAACTGGAAAAGTCACACAGAACACTTGGCAAAAAGAGTTAGTCGATCAGCGTATGTACTCTACAAATTAGCCCCAATAGTAAGCAAGGAGACTTTAATTCTAGCATATCATGGAATAGTGAGCGCCATACTAAGGTATGGAATTATCTTTTGGGGGAACACGACCAACAAGTGCCTAATATTTAAACAACAAAAAAGGTGTATCAGAGCTATGTTTGGACTACAATGTATTGACTCATGCAAACCTTATTTTATACAACATAAAATATTGACAACACCATCATTGTACATTTTCGAAGTCTCCTCATTTGTCAAAGCTAATCCAAACCTATTCCTCAAGCTTTCTGACATAAATACGCGTAGCCGACGTGACAACCATAGACTGTGTGTGAGAAAATGTAATACAAGCCTAATGCATAAAAGTATATTGTGCATGGCGCCTATCATATATAATCATATACCGTGTTCAATTAAGGAGCTTAAAATAAATCTATTTAAGAACAAGCTTAAAGAATTTCTTATCAAAAAAGCATATTACAGTATTACAGAGTTTCTATCAGAAAACTTAAATTGAAAAGATACCTATGTATGTAATAATTTGAATGAAAAATCATCTGGACATAAATTATCTATTAACCTATTGTTTGCCAATGTGGCGGGTCATAGTTGGACGAATAACCATAATATTATAACATCATAATGTACCTATGTTCCACAATAAACATATTTGATTTGATTTGATTTGATTTGATTTGAAAAAAAAAACAAAGATTGGAGAAATAATTGTTGTTTTCCGTAAAATTAAGCAATTTAATTCATTCGGTTTTATCACTGTATTTATTACTTGGTTACCCTGTTTGTTCTATAGTCACAAAAGCAGAGGTTGAAATCTTTCCGGCACTACAAAATCTACTACTTACGACTGTAGTATCAAATATACTATATTTACTAGATACAGTATCAATAGTACGACTGCATATTCAGGAAATAAATAACCAACGTTACGGTATTTAATGATATATTTAAAAAGTAATCATCGAATGGTACATGCGTACAAAACATCATGTCCGCCCATCCGAGCTCCTACCGCATGTACCCATTAACAACCTAATTAAATACAACTAATTGATATTAGTTTTAACGAAGTCAACACACAACTTCGAGAAGCTGTCAACAGCAATGACCCATATTGCATTACGGATAATACTTTTAATTAATTATGTTTATAAACCAATAAATTACTTTACATAATATGTTTCTATTTAAAAAGGTGTTTCCATGGCAATGTGTGACGACGAAACTATAGGAGCGAATACTCGACGGATGCGGCAAAAAATATGAATCTTAATTTCATGACTTTATTAACGTAATCTTGGTAATTAAGATAAATCATTTTGAAATTTAATTAACTAGCCTTCTTCGTTCTATTAAAAGAAACTCATTAGTATTACTCATTACTCATACAGTTGAAATGTTCACAAATAAAAGTTCATAATGGGAATTAAGATATTGTAATGTTTCAATTTGATTCTAAAAGTCATAGGATTGAGAACTTCACAAAATCCATATTTTTTAAACTTCTAAATTTATGTTTACGGTATGAAAGAAGAAGCACACAGCTAGCAAAAGAGCCAAAAGTTACAGAATCGATATAAACTGGTACCATACTGGAACTATTCCATAAAACTCCTACATAAGTATACTCGCAATTAAATTCAAATTTATAACCAGTTTCAGTTCAACCCTGGAACGCTGGTAAAAAAAGAAATGATAAATCAAACATTGCACACAGCAAATATATTCCCACCGACATATTTTAGAGGCAGATACCAAAATGACTGAGATAACCTGGATTCGAAACATCATAGGTACATGAATTCCACAGCAATATTTAGGCCTAACTATTTTTATCATATTATGTAACCGCATTTTGTACTTCTATTCAATTTAACAGCACTCTTGGCATATAAGAAATAGGTGACCCTTCAGCAAATTTGGAGTTTCAAAGAGATGACCGTGAAAATTACCCTAAAATAAATATAAAATTAACTTAAGTAATTTAATAGAATTCATCTAAACGGCGATAAAAAATATTATCTTCATTTTTATTAACCTTTCTGTCATGATGCAAGAAAGAATTTTAAAAACCTTTGCGAGCGACGACTTAGGTCCGTAACGCTCCACTGGAGATGTACCTACTGGAGCGCGCGCACCACTTACGTTTGAACACTTTACGCGCTTTCCGCCCTGTTCATATATTTGTGTCAATGGTTGTACTCAACAAATAGTTGATATTGGTCACTATGCCTATAATTCTATGCTAGATTAATGTGAGTAAATTCGCAAAACTATCGAACGGCTTCGCAAAGACAAAAAGATTGCGTTATCATATCTCGACTAGAGCATTTTTTGCGTCACTGTGCGATAATGTTTGCCTTGATATTATAATCGAGTCAAGTTCAACGTGATGCTGTTTGTGTGTCACGTTACGTAATTGTATCGGGGTTGAATGTATAATATAATTATAGGTGGCATAATTATTTCGATTGACGAGGTAATCATTTCATTTTGGTGGATAGTTGTCATCAGATCATGGGGGTTACTCTACGATCCGAAACGAAACTCGAATATTCGAAATTCGACGTACGAAGTTATTTAGTTAGCTAGTTTCCAGGTTTAAAAATCAATACTATTCTATATGATACTTATCATTCACTCGAAATTTAGCCTAAGCTACGTTTGCGACTCACGACCTACGATTCGAACATTTTGTAGAGTACCTACCTAGGCACATTCATACAGTTTTACATACAAAGTTCGAACATTCGAGTATCGTTTCGCACATAGAATAACCCCCCAAACTAAACTAAACTGAACTGCATTTAGTATCAGATTTATTGAAGTCATTGCCGTGTCCACATAAAACAATTTTACTTCAGGAATATACACTGAAAGTTAAAAGCTCAATACAGACTTTTGTAACAAATAAAAAAATAAACATGTAAAGTATTATGTAAAATCTATGATATTTCTATAGCTAAGATAAACCATGCATGTAAAGGAATCAATCCAAGGAATCACATCGAGGGCGTAATATCTGCCACATCACGCAGGGTTGGAGTCCTGAACAGGGTGCGTCGGTTTTTCACGCCCGGTCAGCTTTGTCGCTTATATAAAGCGCAGGTCCGGCCGGGTATGGAGTACTGCTCGCACCTCTGGGATGGATCCGCCCAATACCTGCTCGATGCCTTGGATGGATTGCAGCGGCGGGCCATCCGCATTGTGAATGATGCAGACGTTACGAGCAACTTGGAGTCGCTACAACTCCGGAGAGATGTCGCCTCTTTAAGCGTGTTCTACCGCCTATATCACGGTGAGTGCTCTGAAGAATTGTTCAACTTGCTCCCCTCCTCTCCATTCCTAACCAGAACCACGCGTGCTGGCTTGCGAAGCCATAGCTTGACGGTCCACACCATCCCGGCGCGAACCAAACGGTTCTCAAATTCGTTTTTGTGCCGCACCGTCAAGTTGTGGAATTGTTTGCCGGCGTACGTGTTCCCTCCTTCCTACAATCCTGGGTCCTTCCGCCGCGGTGTGAAGAGGCACCTTAGCAGGCCGGCATAATTGTCTCCATTGGCATGGGACTGCCGTCCGATGCCAATGGATACTCTGCCTGGGCGGCATTGACACTTTCCATCAGGTGCAATGCCGCCACTATGCCAGGCCAGTATAGAAAAAAAAAAAAGAAAAAAAAAAAAATTAGTAATGCGTTAAAATTAATCTCAACTTGCTATATGTGCAATAATAGCTAAAGGTATATTTTATAATCATAATTTGATAAAGGAGCCCATCGTTGCAAATAGGCCTCCCCGAAGATTTTCCAAAGCAACTACAGTGGATTTGTGTGATATAAAAACAATCTTAGAACTAAAACTTAGAAACAAAAAGCGGATTCATTTGAAATGCTGTAATTTTAGATAATATTGTTACTTTCAAATATACAACAAACGCTAAGCGGTAAGCACACCATGTTCTACTCAACGTTTATGAAAATAAATAACATTAAAACTTGTATTAAAAATGAATTTAAAAACACAAAATACAGAGAGTACATATTAAAAAGAACATTACAATCAGCATTTTTACAAAGTCATTTTCGCTAATAGTAAAAAGACAAGAAAAACTTATTTGCATGCAAAACAAAATAACACAAAAAAACAATACCAATCACCTATGCCCAGCATATTCCCAATTATAGAGGTGTAGCAAAAGCATAATTACTTATGTCAAAGTTGAAAATAATTAATTTTGTCTTATAACTAATGGAAACTGTACATTTGTACAAACTTTTTTCATTAAAATTTCAATCATTACTATTAACTTTACTATTGTTTAGTTCTATTATACACAGTAAGTAATCAATATTGTACTTTTCTTTTGTAGCAGTGTCTTAAAGAATTATTTGTTTATAAGACAATTTTGATAACATAAAAGAAGGATTCCAATTGAGCAGTAAAGCACCCAGCAGTTATTTACAAGAAAAATTTGATTCATTTGTGTGACAATTATCAAATCCTTGTAGTAATTTACCATTACGCAATTTACCCATTTACGTGTTTCATTTCCCTCAATAGGTGTTTACGTTAGTATTACTCATTATAACAATTGAATAGTGAATTTTGATTTAGTTAACAAAACTTTAAAACCAAGTTTTGCATTACATAACACTGTTTAGGAGCTAATTTGAATCACGACCGTGGGACCTTACGCATTCAATTTGAAAAGTTAGCATATTGTTTGAAAGTTGTGACCTTGAATTATCTTTTCTACTACGTTCGCATGTGTCCGAATTCTAACACGATAAATTCGCTGTTATCACGCCTGAAATTTACTTTTTAGCAGACAAGTATGAGCGCCAATGTGGGTCCTTTTTCATTACATGATTAAAAAATACTGAAATATTGAATACGAAACAAGTTTCGATTCGTCAAGAACAAGTGTTCCAAGTTCGAGCAGCGCTCTTGAACTTGTGTGCACATTAAATAACTAACAGAAGGTGTATGTAAACAAGAAACGAGTAAAAAATCGTCAGCGACATGTTTATTTTTGGCACTAACTAGCGGCTGGCGGCTAATTACAAGCCAAGGTTACGTGTTTAGCGACTGCGACCAAGTGGCAGCTAGCGAGTAGTGAGTACCAACAGGCAACAGCACGCTGCGCTGGTCGACGGTGGCTCGGCTCGCAGGACGCGCTGTCAGCGTGTCACGCGTCTACCTTGGCAACCGGAACATTTGCACGTCTCTCACAAGATGTAATCAGCGGTCTGGCTCGCGCTATCGCAACATCCTCGCGTCATTATAGTAACAAATTCGTAACGTTACGACATCGCCGAGCCAGCCGATCTCAATACCGCGCTCCTAACTAAACCGCCCAGTGTAATAGTCCGAGGGCGTTCAACCGCGCCGATGCCCCGATTTGGCCTAGCAACACCGAAGTTTTTCACGATGGCCATGACATCGAAATCAGCCTCCGGTCACTAGAGCATTGACTCTTTGGAATATTACGATCGCAAACAAACAACCGCGAGCGCGTGTTGTTATAACACGAGCTGACATCCGCTCACCTGTCAGAAGATTCGGAGCTGTCGTATCTGTCGAAGCATCTCTTCTTCCTGTCGTCGCTCTCCGGCACGTTCGCATCGGTCTGTTTTCGTGTATCCGCGGCCAGCGGCCCGCGTTCGGCGGCCACGCCGCGCGTATCACTTTTCTCACACGAATCACTCGCTTTCTGGTTATTGTACAATGATAACTTTACACTGTCGTCGTTAAATGTTTCGTCACTGCACTTTTTTGTGTCACGATGTCCTTTATCGGGCGCGGAAAAAGTTAAATCGTTGATTTTAGTCGGGCCGGCGCGGTCCTCGGGCGACCCATCCGCCATCTTTGAGCGCACGAGTGTTTTGTCGTAAGTTTCTGTGTGATGCCGCGACCGAGCCGGGGCGCTGACGTCGCGCGTAGTGTGCGCGGGGCGCGAGGCGGGGCGCGCGGGGCGGCGACGGCGGCGTGACGTCACGGCGGCTGCGCGGCGACGGCGGGGGCAGAGCGTGGTGACGTAAGGACTCCGCCCCGTGCATGTGCACGGACGCTGTCATTGGCCGCGGGTTACGCAACGCGCGCGCCTATTCAAATACTGGCGCGGAAGGGAGCGCAGGACTCGCGGCGATAGGGACGGGCCCATCCCGGCCCTAACGTAACAAATAATGCAGCATAATGAGCGCGCTGCACGCACACGCACGCACCCACGCACACAGCGCCACGCCCGCGACACACACGCTCGCATCGCACGCACACATACACACCACACGCACAGTAACAAGTGCAGCAAAATTAATGACACGTTACACCCTTACATGTTTTCACTCCAACTAACACATAAGCAATCAAAACTTATAGCATTAAAGAGTTGTGAACATCGCGGAGTTCAGGCCATACAATAACAAAATATACTTAGAAAAAAATACCCAAAGAACCTAATGTCACTTAGCGTAAGCATATTTTGTCTGTTGAATGCAATCGTTGAATGTAATTAAAAATGCATTAGCAAAATGTTTTGTAGCGGTACATAACAAAGAGTTCTTATACAAAATCACACATAATATGTTTTTTATCTATTGCATTTAGATTTACATTTATTTTTAAATTGTCTTCAAATGTAAATCAAAACTTTTCTCTTGGCTGGCTCTTGGTAAACAATATGTAGGGGAAACTAAATATTTTTGCCTAGACTATGTAGAGTCTATAATCTAGTTGAATACATAAAATATATCAGAATGCAGCATTCAAAAACAGCAAAAAATATTTTGAATGTTAAATAATTCATTGCAATTTAGTTAAGCAAATGCCGTGAGAACGGGGCAAGCCGAGAAGACATTGTCACACTACAATATACCAAAACAAACAACAAAAAGAAGATTTTAACATCCTATTCATTCGTAGAAATAAATAGTTTTAATTCGACGTGACCTTGAACGGTTCGGTATGGAAAAAGTTGGTGAAGATTGGAGGCCTAATATCAGATTTGTGTGACAGATGAGAGAGTAAGGGAGAAAGAAACACGAATAGAGAGAGTGCAAGAAACAAGAAGGCGGAGCAATAGACAGAGGGAGAACGGTAGACAGACACTCTTCTCTTCCCATCCATTTTCCTTCCCGCTCTTCTCGTGATTTAAAAAGTAACTTATCTATGATCCCAGCGTTGTGGATGTTTATGGGCGGCAGTGACCACTTGCCATCAGATGACCTGTTTGCTCGTTTGCCAATCCTATACAGTAGTAACTGATACTTTAAATAAAATACCAATAAGAAATTAAATAAATAAATAAAAATAAATAAATAAAATTATTAATTAAAGTAAGAAATTAATATAAATATTACTAAATATGATATCAATATTTTGTATACAGAAATTAAGTGCTCTTTTATTGACTTTTCATAAGAGCTCTTTAATTGACCAATACGACCGATAAATACATTTCATTTCATTATTTTATAGAAAAAAAAAGCGATAGAGGGATTAAAAGAGAGAGAGAGAGAGTGTAATCATGGCAATAATAAATATTCGAAACCAAAACGGCCTCATTCATAAATCATTTAAAAAAAAATCGTTTTCGAATGTTTTGTCTTGTTCGTTCAAACGGAATACAAAAGTAATTAGAAAAGGACAAAACATTTGATATCTCAAATAGTTTTTTAAACTGTATGAGTAAGGCCGTAATAATTTATGTTTAATCGCGAATGTTAATATACATAACATAACAATAAAACTAATTAAATTGGAGACCTTATTAGTTTCCCCCTCCTTGTGTCGATTTCACCATTTCTTAGGGTCGTGTAATATATATTTTAATATTAATCTGTGTCATCTGGGGGGCTACTCTATAAACACGATACGAACTTCGAATGTTCGGATGTTCGACGTCCGGAGTAAGATTTCAAATTTCCACTTCTAAAAATCCATACTATTCTCTATTATACTTATCATTTTCTCCGAACTTAGTCTATGGTTGCGACGTACGATAGAGGAAATCAACAATTGGTGCAGTATCTAGGCACATTAGTGAAGTTTTACGTACAGCGTTCGATCATTCGAGGTTCGTATCGTTTTTATAGAGAAACCCCCCTGTCCGTTTACATCAAGTGTGGTGCGGATTTGATCGACTATCGTAAATTGCTGCCTTGTAGTACGTGGTATAATGTAAGTACTTAACATCGGGGTTAATGTCCTCATTCTGTCAGTAATAGTAAATTAAATCTATTTATTTTTCACGACAAACATTATGAAGGGAGAGTAGGTATATATTTTGATGCATAAGTTGGAACTTAGTAAGGTCATTGAACTTTGTTTAATACAATCTCATAGACAGACCTTTCTATAGGTTGCAACTCGTGGTGTCAACTATTAGGAAGTTCTGTGTAAATATATAATAGTTAAAAAAAACTAAAATACACGCTTTAATAAGATATACAACTAAAAAAGTAAAAATAATTGATACTGAATTTAAGATAAGAAAATGGAGTAAAATACATATATTTTATTGTTACAAAGCGTGGGGTGTTTACAACAATTACTTATCCTCCTGCACCCCACGCTTTGTAACAATAAAATATATGTATTTTACTCCATTTTCTTATCTTAAATTCAGTATCAATTATTTTTACTTTTTTAGTTGTATATCTTATTAAAGCGTGTATTTTAGGTTTTTTTAACTATTATATAATTGTTTTGACTAAAAACATCCATCTACGGCTGTATTTCCAATCAATAACGCCATCTGTTGGTCAGTAGTAACATTTGACACTTGAAGAATACAAGAAGCTTATACCCAAATGGAGATTGCATTCCGTATATAAAAGTGAAGCACAAAAATTTGACCTCGAATGACGTTGCGACTGATTGCTATCCTTTTCTGTCGAGTGACAATGAATGAAAATGACTTTTTGTTCATTCATTGTCACTCGAAAGAAAAGGATAGCAATCAGTCGCAACGTCATTCGAGGTCAAATTTTTGTGCTTCACTTTTATATACGGAATGCAATCTCCATTTGGGTATAAGCTTCTTGGAAGAATACAATGTTAACGCCATCTAGCGATGAATGTAGCAATGGTCATTAATTATAAGAATAATTAATCCTGGCGAATCTAATCAGGATAATTATATATTTTAATCGAATTATTGTATTGTCATCGGTCTTTGACAGGTGTGCAAAATTTGAACGAAATCTGGCCGTTTAAAGTGGGTCAAAATCGCGCCCAAAGAAGTCGGTTACAAACAAACATACAAACATACAAACATACAAGTGAAGCTAATATAAAGCGTGTAAAAATATATAGGATAAAAGTATACTATTTATGCACGAATTTGTGGTAGGTACCTATATGTAGAACTAGAATGTCAAGCGGCATCTATGAATGCAAGTACTTATGTGGAATGTAAGATGAAACCTTTGAAACATTGGACACGTACCGAAATCGTGTTATGCCTGGTGATTGGTCGATCGATTTTGTTGTATGTTCTTATTGTGAGGAGAATACTCCTAATACTAATATGTAATTTTTCGTGATTGAAGAGTGACAAAAAGCATAGACCCATATCCAAATATGAACTAAAAAGAATTCCAAAACTGAAAAATAAAATACACATTCAGTTTAGTCGCGGACTAAAAAAGTATTTATATATTTGTGTTAAATTTTTCACTGTAAATATTCTGAAGTCTTGAAATAGTAATACAAAAAACATATGTCCTAAAATGTTAATATTGCCAATCTTGTCGACGCCCCATTTAACCACCCTCGGTATCCAGATTTAAACCGTTAGGTACACATTATATTACGTAGTCATTGTTTACTGAGTGTGAAAAACAAAACCTAGTTTAATTACGGGGTAGATTTGGACCTTATTTCTCCATAGAGGATTTATGGCATTGCATATTTAAGAGCGTTTATACCCTGCACGCGCTTTTTGGCTTAAAAACAGGACTTTTCAAATGAGTTAATAGCCACCAATAAACAATTTAAAGGAAAAATAATTATTACTAATTTTAGAAAAGGTTCTCATCTAGGGATTTTGGTGGAAAACATTATAGATTGATGGATAATTTGTGAGTACTATACGGATTACTGAACACAAGTTTCGTTATTTAGGCTTTAAATGGCAATTTAGAAGCTTAAGATATCCTTAACCACTAGATATAAGATGAAAATAAAAATATTATCAGACTAATAAGACCCTTATGGAGGGATTTTGCTGAGAAGAATAATCTTTTTGTGTTTAGTTCCTGAAAAATAAAAATTTAAACAATGCGAAATTATTCAGAAACTCTCGTCAAGAACATATTTTTTTTCACCAACTTATCGTACATAATTTTTTATAACAATTGCACATTATAATAGAAGAACATCTTATCAATAATCTTCTATCAATAAACATCTTACCATTTTTATATTTCAACAAAATTAGTTTTCATGTTTTCTACAAATATTTTAAAAACCACTATAAAACACGCTGTCCGACGTGGATCAAATCAGACCGCCGCAAGGCCTTCTAGAGGGAGGACGTATCGCTCGTCGCTCCGGCCTGGCTGCAGTCGATTATGCCGCGCGTAGTAAAAATAGCCACGCGCGGAATGCGATTACCACACCTTAGTACTTTGGTAGTAAAATATTTAATTATTTTTATTACCTACAATGATTTTGTAGTGAGTATAAATTATGTTTCAGGTAATATAATGGGACGTAATTCCGAGGCTAAATTATGTTATGTATTGTAATATAAAATTAAATATATTTCGTAATTGTAAGGAGTTGTAAGGCCCCTTGTTCTAACACTATTTATGTGTTCGAACACGAAATGATTAATAAAACGTCCGTAGTGTCTACTGATTGAACACTGATTTGAATGCAACTTAACAATGTAATAATAACGAAAATATGATTAGTATCCAAAATTTGTATTATTCTTTGCTTGCACAGTAATATTTGTCTACTTATAATGCAAATAAAATATTTTTATGATATTATATTACAGTTACATTTCAATTGAATATTTGAAGCGCACGGATCAAAGTTGTTTGAGCCGATTGTATAGCGAGCCGACGCGGCAGCTCTACGCACACAGCTTTGGTCGCTTATGTGTGCGTGAAATTAACGAAGAAATACCTATAGTTGACTTTGCGCGCAAGGTGTATATGCTCTTAACGAGCAAACGGCTCATCTGTCGCAAGTAATTAGTAATTACCAGCACCTATGAACGCATACAGCACTTGGATGCTACATGCATTGTCTGTCTTCATATAGAAAGAATGGGGAATGGAAAAACAGTAAGAGTAGGGGTGGGTATTTGGACCCCGCTATTCGTGAAGGTGTCACTTTACGTCGGTTTTGAGTGATACAGTTGTTCTATCCTGGTCGAATGTGGCTATCATTAATATCGCGCGTAAGAGTAGGTAAGTATAGGGAATTGGGATATAACGTAAGACGAATGGAGAGCCATTTTTGGTGCCTTCAAAGTTCAAACGACCTACATCGTCGTATTACCTACTTATAATCTATTCGTATATTTTATCAAGGGAACTAGGAGCGGGAATTGAGTATATGTTGTAGCGATTCCTTTACTTTTACCGTTTTATATGGTTTTATATGTTCATTGACATGATTTACCTACATGAAAATTAATAGTTGTACCTACATGACATTTTTTGAGCTGTATTAAAACCGAAGTAAAAGTTTAACTTACTTTGACAAAAGGGTTATTGTCCACAAGATGGCCAAGTCTAAAATTATCCAAATCGTTCCGCAAAGTTGCGTCAAGTATACGAAAGGTAGAACTGAAGAGAGGGTATTTTTAAATCTAATTGTTGGAGTTAGATATTATTCCGACAACTACTGCCATCTTACGGTTCTAAATGAAATATGTAGACAATGGTTTGCTTTAAAAGTGGTGTAAAGCGACATCTGTTACCAAAGTACTATTGGAAGTTGTAAATGTTCGACTAAATATTGTAACAAATCGCCTACAGATGCCACCTTTGGGAGATTACAAGTACAACATACGTTTTATTATTAAAACAACTATGTAGTTAATCTTACCGACATTTTTGGATGATTTAAACCGAAAAAGAAATAAAATATGCATCAACATGCAAAATACGATTTTGGTGGATTTTAAAGGCAATTTTGTACACGGAAATATAGTCCAATAGTGCTGGCAACATTAAACATGCCTGATGGAAATGATCCATCTGCTAATTTCTTAGAGTAATTACCTCGCTAATTTCATTGTACTCTTATTGGTCTGTGCATTGTACCTTTAGGGCACTTTAGGGTAGTGATTACTCAATTCACGTTACAGCTTAACTTTTTATTACGAATATAAAACTACAAATTAAAATATAAATTATATATTCATTCACAACACAACACACAATAACCAATTCATAAAAAAAATAAAGCTATCACGAGGTACATAGATAATAAGGATTATAAATATTACATCTAAAGCACTTTTAAAACAATTGCACATGTTAGTTTAAATAAAATAGTCGATATTATTATTGGTAAATAATTAATTTGAATAATACCTGCCAGAGCTACTAAGTAAAATAACATTTAATTCAGTCATGGTCGTGGAAGTTCGGCATTTATGTCTACCTTGAAAATATGAAAAGATTGAAGATATTTAATGCAGCATTATGTGCTGTAAAATGGCTGTAATATAATTGAAACTGTCAAAAGGTCAAAAAAATGCTAAATAAAAGATCACGTAATTAATGGGCGGCCCCTAAGCCAAGCCTTTTGAGCTGTGACTGTACATATTTCAGAAATAAATAAAGCTATGTATATTTTGTATGTACTAGAAGTTTATGGCAAGAAAATGTATGCTTAGTTTTTCATTAAGATTTTACAATATATTTAATTAAATAAATATTAAATTATATTAAGTCCGGTCGTATAAAAAGCGAGCAAAATTGATTAGGAATCACATAATTTAAATATTAACGAATAAATATAATTGTCGTAATAATTAAAATTTTACAACAAATGAAATTGAAATAGTTTACTAGATACCATTCATAAATTACTACACCTGGTTTCCAGTATACTTTTTAACACAATGATTATTTTACCCCGTCCTTATGTACATAATCTCTTTCAACACTATTTCATAAGATCTCATAAATAGCAGACACCAAGTTCCTTAAATTATTGAATTACAACATTTATAACTATATAATTAAATACACATTACTATACAATGTTGGAGTAACATTAACAAAATAATGGTCTTATTTATTTTTAAATAAGACCATTATTTTTTCACTGTCATCATTCCATCTTGTATCAGCCCATATACGTCCCACTGCAGGGCACGGGCCTACTCTACAATCGAGAGTACGATTGAGAGTGGTTAGGCCATATAGTCCACCACACTGGCCTAATGCGGGTTGGCGGACTTATCATTCCATAAGTACCAATATCTATGTCTATTTATTATTGTTAATTAACCATCTGCATAATATCCATATACTATGTTTGAAATGTATTAACTCACACACATAATTCAATCTTATTGTTTTTACATAATATTCATACTACATTTATCCCACTATAGTGTTATTTCACAGTAAGAAAAATCATACAAAAATTAGATCACTATCATATTTTTACCGTAACTTAAAATAAGACAGAGTAGTCAGGTATTGTAATAAGGTAAAATATTTGAAGCGGTGGAGTTGCTTTGGAATGGTTCGGGTTAAATATAAATGGCATTATTCATATAGTTATATAGTTACCTATTTTAGTTATTGAATTTTTTGTCCCCTTTTAAATGGCTTTTGAATAGGGAATATGCATAAGATTCCAAATAGTTTTTTTTTAAATCTTGATGGATATAGGAATATACCTAAATGATATATTTATCGAGTGGCGTTAAATGGCGTTTAAATGCTTCGAAACTGATAGCAGTTTCGATTATTATTTTGTACTTTTTTGGTTCATATTTTCAAGACATATATAATTCCGGTAATGTAATAACACAAACAATCGTTTTTTTTTTAAATGACATGTATATTCCTTATTCAGTTTAAACGAAGAAGACAAAATATTAAATAGCTAAAATAGATTTTAGAATGTATGTGAATAAGACCTAAACTAAAGTATAATAAAATAATACTTGATAGCACCTGTTGGCAGTGTGTTGGAATGTTTCAAATGCATTTAGATCCGTCAATTATGTATGGAATTACAGAAATCATTAGAACTACAGTAAAAATAAACTGTAAACAAAACACACCTGAATTTTGTTTACATTTTATTTTGTTCATATCTTGGTGTTAGAATGAATATGTTATTTGAATTAAAGATTGGTAACTTAATAACAAGGCTAATAAGCTTTAAAATATGGTATGTAAAGAAAAGTCTTATACAGGGTATATCAAGACTGCTACCGAAAATGAAGCTGGGTGGTAGTTTTAGTGTCCTCAGACACAATACAACCAAATTTTTTGTTATTTTTTTCTATCATTGTATTAGGGTGGTAAATACATAGTTTTTCGAAAATAATAGTGTACATCTGTTTATTTTTGAAGGCACTGTGGTATGCTAAGCTTTGAATTATTATTTTAGCAAAATCTATGGATTTACCACCCAAACTCGACGATATTTAAATAATAATAATAAAAAAAAGTCGCGTTTCTTTGTGAAATTCTTAGTTACATTGTGTTTGTATTCACTAAAACTACCACCCGGCTTCGTTTTCGGCACTCTTAATATACCCGGTAGAAATATGATTATTACTATTGGTATTTATTCAAGTAATATACAAAATTGTACTATTAATTATACTTTTAGTAGCTTAGAAAAGAGTCGAATAAATGTATTTAAACTTAATGACCTATATTGTAATTCAAATATTGAATAAATTATATCAAAATCATTATTGATATCACAATTATAGCTGAATTTTCATAAGAATTAATATTACCATACATAATTAAGAGTGTAGATTATAAAACTTTTAAGAGATTTATAAATAATTTTTAAAGTGAATAAGCAATAAAGATTTTTATTGTAAAACATTGCACTCGATAAAAATCTAATAAACACGCACCAAAAACTTAAAAATAAATTATATTCGATGAAATATAATATTTTTAAATTATTACCATATTATTATCATAAACATTACATAGTTATATGCTTAAGACAATAAACAAAAATACTTTCATTGCAGATTCATAATAAAAAGATATTACAAAATTCATTTACGTCCATATCTTAAAACATAATTAGTTGCCTATATTACATACATAAGTTTAAAATTGTACAGTTTGATCACATTCCCAGCTAAGGAAATTTAAGATACTTCAACAATAAAGCTTAATATGTACACATTAAGAAATCATCGATTTGAAACGATGTATGGCTTAAAAAATTGCGAATAGGAAAACTTTCCCATTATGGGAATCTACGTCCATAATGAAGTAGGCATCATGCCTTCCATGGAAGTATTCCTAGGTGTTAGAACCTCGTTACACAGGAAGTCTAGGGGCATATCTACTAGGTATCCTTTTAGGAGGTCTATTTTTCTGTTGGCGAGCGCCGGGTCCTTGTGCCAGAGCGTCTCACGATTTTCTTCTTGGTATCGCTTCAATTCCGCAAATGAGTGCACCGAGTTTGTTGGTATCGGGTGGAACACCTGGAAAATAATGTATATTATAATCAATAATTAAATATTACGATATATTCTTCTTGTTTGGGACCGAAAGGTTCTAGACTGGAGGCCTCATACAAGTAAACGAAATGTCGGACGCCCGCCTACAAGGTGGACGGACGACCTGGCTAAAGTTGCAGGAAGTCGCTGGATGCAGGCCGACGACAACAGGTCGATGTTAAGATCCTTGGGGGAGGCCTACGTTCAGCAGTGGATTTCCTGTGGCTGAAATGATGATGATGATGATATCTTCAAACTTTAATAAAATTTAATTTTACATACATACATAAACTCACGCCTTTTTCCCAGAAGGGGTAGGCAGAGGTGCCAGGGCACCCACATTTCGCCTTGTATGCTCCGTCCCACAATGTGATAGGTGGCGAGCCTATCGCCATATCGGGCACAAATTCCTGACTCTGGGCTGATACTGAATAGGAAAATCCAATATCACTTTGCTCAACCCGGGATTCGAACCCGAGACGTCAGCTTTGTAACCGTACCGTGGTACAACTACGCTACCGAGGCAGTCATGGTAAAATTTAATCTTACCAGTATTATATCATAAAAGCTGAAGTTTATGTATATAAAGCAGACATTTTTGATTGTTCTTTTACCTTGCCAGACACATTGAAGCTGAAACTTCCCAAGCAACCACGATTGGACGTCATAATAGCTGTTCTTGTGATGCCTACGTTAGAGGCATGCACAGACAAATTCAGCTTTTATAACATGACGAAAGTCTCGTATCCACAGACTTTTGGTTTATATTAAAATGGTTATAATGGTAAGAAAATAAATTAGTTAATCAGAATATCGACGTAAAACAATATATTTATTATAATTTTGCGTTCAATAAGAAGACCAAAAGTCTAACAATCCCTCCTATCACAATCGCATTAATTCCTCAACTTTCCACTCTCAAACAACTATATCACCAAATATTATTACTCAAAATCCACCAACCTCCTCATAAATCTGCGTGTTCCTCTGTGACGTGGCCTGCCAGATATTCCTGAAGAAGTGTTCATCGCAGGGGTCGTCGAGGCTGAAGTCCAGTTGTTCTGGAGGGATGTCCAGCACTCCCAGATGTTCCCTGAAGAGTCTCTTGCGAAGACCGCCGGCTACCTTACCGCACGGGAACGCCTCGCCGTTCATTACTCCGTCTATGAATTGCTCATCCTGGGGATAACAAAAACATAAATAAACTCACGCTTCTTTCCCAGAAGGGGTAGGCAGAGGTGCTGGTGTTCCATCCCACGATGGGATATGATGATGTCAAATTAATCATCGACTTTTATCAATCATCGTGTAATGACAAAAGGCAGAATTAAGGAATTTATGTGCCAATATCATGTGACAACTCTGCTACTTGCTCAACAGTACAAATCTGCTAATTGGATCATTCCGTGACTAACCCAATGACATCCCTTATAATTGCATACCAATAAATTAGTAGTGTGGTCATGATAAGCAACATTCTTTTGAAATGAATTTTGTTCAGAAACCCTTGTAGTATTTTAACCAACATCTATACATCTATACTCTATGTCTATACATATAAATCAAATCTAAGTGTCTGTTTGTAAAGTGATAGGCCACATAATTTGCCCAACGGAATACTCACAAATAAATAGTGACGTAATATTATAATTCGAGGAGTATGTAAGATATAAGATATAATCGTAGTCAAAAATTCTTTGACGGATATTTACCGCGTTGCAAACACTTTCACATGCTTCCTCTATATGAAAGAAGGAATATTGCGGATCTAGTCTATCTTTTTAATATAGCAAATGCATCGATTGACTGTCCAGAGCTGTTAGGCGAACTTGGACTACGCACCTATTCTAGATCACTCAGAAACTATGATCTTCTGTATGTCCCAAAAACCAAGTGTAAGTACAGAAGGAACGCGTTTGTTATCAGGACAAGCAGCTGCTATAACAAAAAGACTAGTGAATTTCCAATTATCGACATATTTAATACCTCCACAAATAGTTTGAAGAGATGTCTAAATGACGCATTCTTTTGTAACTAATCTATAATATAACTGGTAATTGTGTGTAACAAAGTCAACCGACCGTAATGTTTAATGCATTCTGTTTATGTATACATGTGGAAACTTGTAATTGGCATGTAACTACCATAATACCTAATATTTGTTATTAGTTTAATTTAGCTGTAAGTTTCCCTAAGAGAATAAAATAAAATAAAAATAAAATAAAATAAAACATATTGTAAATACAGTCAATAACGTAGACAAAAGTGCGGGCAAAAGCTAGTTAAAAATAAAACTGACGTACCTGTAAAAGCACAGCCACTTCCGAGTCTCTGGTTCCCAACATGGACCTGTCATTAAGGTTGGCACTGCCGCATATAACAGTTTTGTCGTCAGCAATCAGTAGTTTGGAGTGAACATACACTAACTCGGTGACGGGCTCGCCCTCCAGCGTGGAGTGTGTACGTAGACCGTGGAAGGTGATGTACTGAGACGGGTCTGACACTCCCGACTCGTATAGACGGGTTAGGATGGCTTCGCGACTCCTGGAATTGGTGATGTGAGGTGTTTAGAGACAGTATTAAGTAGAATATGGAGTTTGTTTAATTCGTTATTATGGTTTAGTTACTATTTCAAAGTTTACAAGCGTCCCTTGAACTTACATATCTGCGTCACGTTAAATGTTACATTAAAACTTGAAAATTCATAGACCAAAGTAAGAATTTATCTGAAGCGAGTAAGATGAATTACAGTTGTGTGAACGACGATTGTGAAGTCTTTTTAACCGACTTCAAAAAAAGTAGGAGATTGTCAATTCTACAATATGTTGTTTTTTTTTGTACTATACAAAGAAATGCATACGAAGAAGTTATTTTATATTAGATATACGTTATTTTGTTTACGTTCCTCGCCAGCGACTGCAATGTCCCTAATGATAATTGCTAAACCCTCCAGATCCATCAATTGGCAGCAACCACTCAACTGGCATTTGACTGACTGACTGGCATTTAGTTCAATAAACCTCTCTTCCAGTACACAAAAGATACATTACCTGCAAATACTCTGATAGTTCCAGTGCGTGACAGCATGCAGCGAGGTTCCCGAGGGAGCGCCCACCTCTCCCTCGAAGCCGGGCAGCAGCGGCATCACCACGAACACGCGGAATGTAGAGCCGCTCTGATACGCACGCATTATGCGGTTATAGATAGCCTCGCCGATCTGTGAATAATAAAATTATGTTAACACGAGTTGATTTTAAAAAACTGAATGCTAACGCCCTCTTTAGGCGTTCGACAGACACTAAATAGTGACGGGAGCATTCGATAACTAAGTAAAATATGTGTTAGAACTGTCTATGAATAAGGCCGCACACACTAAACTCCACACAAGATTTTCCTTCAACGTTAAATAAATTACATTGAATTTAAAACTTTCAAATTTGACTTTCTATTGTAAATAGAGTAAATTCTGACGCATTTAGATCATGATATATTGTAAAAAAAAAAGGAATTCAACAACAAAATATCGATAAATTATTAGTACATACAATAATATATATGCATATTTTTGTAATTCTCTTTAGTTTTAGTTTATTCAAATTTACAGTGTAAGTGTTTTCGATTAAGTTTGTAATTTGTAATTATTTAATAAATAAAAAAATTAGCTGTATTTATCTTGACTAACAAACATAAAATTAGTACCTGATTGCGCACAGTATGACTAGACCTCGATAAAGTGATGAAGAACTGGTTCTCGATATAGATATAGTGCTGCGCCCTGGTGATAGTATCGACATACGCCTCGTGGATACTTTGCTCCACTGTGTCCGGGTCTAAGAACCCACACGACCAACTCGAAACGCTACGAAGAATCTGTAGACAATACGAAGGTTGTAGAATTGTTGGTTATATTATTTTTTTTACTTCAAATTGCTTGATTTTTATATATTTTAATGCTCGCGGCTTCGTTCGCGTGAAACAATATTTGGGGTTTAAAGTAAACAAATAAATAATCCATTATTTATTTACAATATGTATCCCAGTATATATCAGTGCAATTAATCGAATTATCCAATACTTAAAGAATTCGGAGACGAAACCTCTGATATTAGCATGATCAAACAAAAAACACTACAGCTTTATATATTAGTGCAGATATATTTTAAATGGCATGAATTACTTTTTACATCACTTATGTTGGATTATTTAGCTAAATTATTAACTTCAATTAATCTATTTGGATGCGTTGTGTTTAGTATTGGTGTAAGTTATTAAGTTACTGATATAACAGTCACCCATATATGGCTCAAAAGTGAAAATATTACTAAAACAGGAGAATATTCATAATTGTTAAATTTATATTTTAAATATTATAACTCACCTGACACGAAACACTATTCATATCTACAGTAAGTACTTTGTCCAGATCTGTCAATGGTTTGATGTTTGTGTACGTCTTCGGCACCAAATATGGGTAATTAGGGTTTTGTCTGAAAACAAGCAAATACATTCATTTTTAAACTGATTGCTGCTTTTATCACTATACATTTTTACATTCATTTCTAACTTAACCTTTGTAGCCAGTTAAAGTAATCACAATTTTTTTTATAAGTTGCAATATTATTACCCATCAAAAATAGAAATATACTTTAATTTTTTTATGGCGTGTACTTCTTATCGCTTATTTAATTTCAACTAATTAAATAGAGACCGGTAGCGGAAATATTTTTTAAATAATAGTGTACACCCTTTTATTTTTAAAGACGCTATGGTACGCAAGGCTTTAAATTATTATTTTAGCAAAAATTATGCATTTACCACTCAAACTCGATGATATTGAAAAAATAAGAAAAAAATATTGTCGCTTTTCTTTGCGAACATTTGTTACATTGTGTTTGTAGTCACTAAAACTATCACCCGGCTTCGTTTTCGGTAGCACTCTTGATATACCCTGTATATATATAGTATTAGTATTCGTATTTAGTATGATTGCCTAGTACCTGGCCTTCTCTAGTTTGACGGCGTTCCACCTCTGTATGAAGTGCCTGGCGACATCTCTAGCCGCGGCGCCCGACACCATGAACGCCACGTCGTGCCACGGCATGCGCGGCGTCGCGTGACGGTCCACCAGGTCTGAAATACATCATCATCATCATTATCATCGTCATCATCAGCAGCAGCAATATTATCATAACCATCATCATCATCTTAATAAAAGTGGAAAACTTTCGAAAAATTCGGATATCGAACGTTGGAACATTTGGACTTCGTTTCGAATCAGAGTAAACCCTTAAAGTTTTTTTTGTCATCCTTGCGCAGGTGCCATACTAATCTTCTGTTTATCGTTACAATTTTAGTATATGCACTGTTGAAGCAAGTACAACCCTTAAAGTTATTTATGATGCTGTTTTTTGGACTATTAAAATCCCTGCTAATACCATTGTGCAATTGTATACTATATGTTGTGTATAGGACAGGAGTGAATGAAAGGCCGGTTAAGGCTCAGCGCAGACAGAACGAAGCGCAGCGCAGAGGATTTTACAAATGCACTTGAAAATAAACTTAAAAATTATTTCAATTTGGTGCATAAATGTTTGAAATTGACAAAAAAATACTCGTGCGTCC
The DNA here is from genome assembly GCA_023078785.2 of Hyles euphorbiae. Taxonomy (NCBI): domain Eukaryota; kingdom Metazoa; phylum Arthropoda; class Insecta; order Lepidoptera; family Sphingidae; genus Hyles; species Hyles euphorbiae. The sequence continues at coordinate 3,210,125 of CM041041.1, read as the reverse complement.
TCGAAGATGCGCCCGCGTCGTACGCGTACTTTCAGTGTTGTCCCTAAGTTGTACTAAGACCGCAAACTCGAGCGTACGCTATCCATAATGAAAATGTCCGAGACCTCGCGGGGATTATTCCTCTCTGTCTGCGCTGAGCCTAATAGCACAATAATAATCGCAATCTGTCACATTGAAAGATGATTCCAGCATATACCTGTATATATTATGCTACTCACATGTACATCAATATACAAACACTATTCGTTAATATTTTTTACGCAAAAGCAAATGATAATTGACTATGACTTACCAACAAAAGGCAGATCCAAATTATTAAAATCCTTAACTATGAAGTTAGTGTAATCCTTTCCGATCCACAGCTTAGAATTTCCCTCAACCCCTTCCAAAGCATCCTTAGTACTCTCAGTTATAACCCTCCCTTCCACGACCTGCGCCAAAGGGGTGGGTTGGCTGACCTTCCCTACTGTGGTCACATTGACCCCCAAAACATCAGTCAACAATACTTGATTGTTCGACAAGGCGTATTTCTCAGCCTTTTTCCTTTCAGAATCGTCGAATTTCTGTTCATTCCTCTCTTCTTCGTATGGTGGGTATATTATGCTGATAATATCTTTCCCTCTATCAGTGATTTTGTTCAGTACATTTCGTTTTTGCACGTCGGCATTGTCGAATTTGTTCAGATCTGATGGGTTTCGCTTGATAAGTACTGGGTTTCCGGACTGGTTTGATGTTATCAGGAGTTGGTCTCCTGGTTCTAGCATGGGAAGGTCTGGTTGGGGAACGTTTTCTGTTTCCACTTGGTCTGATGTAGTTTCAGTGGGTTCTGGGTCGTTGAGTGTGGCGCTGTTAAAGTTAAAAAAATAATCAAAATATTTTGTTTTATTCTGTTGTAGCATATTACTTTACGCTATTAAAAAAAAGGAAGTTTAATACATTTATTTGTTTTTTTCTAGTAAGCTTATTATTTTTAATATTTTAAAATTGCAAAGTACGTTTTAAGATAGGGCAACGGAATATCTATATTGACAGCCTCCGTGGCACAGTTGGTTAGACACCGGCTGTGAATCGAGAGGCCGCGAATTCGATCCCCGCACCGAGACAAATGTTTGTGTGAACCACAAGCATTTGTTTCGGGTCTGGGTGTTTGTGAGACCGAAAAGTCTCTCGTAGTTCTTGATATCCACTTTACATGACTCGATATTAATGTGGGGTCAGGACTATATATGTGACTGTTGGGTGTATTTTTTATATTCATAAGTAATTCAAAAAAACTACCTAAGGTTTATAGAACCATAACTCACTTGTTTAACCCGATAACCAGATCTATTTATTTACATAAGTGAATCCAAAAAATACCTGTACAATAACTCACTTGTTCAACCCGATAACCAGATCCTTGGAAGTCTTGGCCAGTTCGAGGGCCGCCTCGATGCCGTTAGCATTGGGGATGTAGAGGCCGCCGCCGCCGGGTGAGCTGGACGTCTTCTTCTTAGTCCTTATTGTCGATGAGTGATGCGTTATATTACCCAGGTCTGTGAGTCTGGAGATAAATGTGATATTATCGATATGTGATTGTATCGATATCAAGTTTCATATGATCTAAAAAAATTAACTAAGATATAAATAATACATTAAGCTGAAGAAAAAAAAATGAATATTGATTTCACAAAATACGACAAATTTTACTTTTTTTACGAGCGAATGTTACATTTCAATGTCGATAAAAATGTATCTCGTATCGATAAAATTACAAGAGGTATAAGAGTTGACATTAAGTTCTACACCAGGTGATGACTCTAATTTCAGATTAATGTAATCCATATAGACAATTATAATTTAACATAGAACTACAAAATAGCCTATAAATGTCAACTATAAAAACCGTATTTACCTGTGTTTCGGGTCATCCCAACGTCCATAGCACAGGTCGATGCCGCCCACGAAGGCGACGGTCTGGTCCACAACCACGAGCTTCTCGTGATGCGCCCAGAAGAACACGCCCGCCTTCGCGTGGTCTGGGTGACGGAAAACCTACCGTTAGATAATTTGCTGTTAGATATTGTTTTAGATTTTATCGATGCCAAGACGTACTAGCATGGTGGATTATAGGCTAACCCCTATAAAACTTTAGGATGATTGGAACCTTATAGTACAAATTTTACTAATAAATTGAGGTGTTAAAGACAATAGCAATCTTTTATCGATAATAGATACTGCTGGCTTGTTAGTTTAGATTTCCGCGTGTGCGAGTGGATTATTTGTGTTTGAAACTGGTGTATGTTTATAATATATCTACTACTCGAATTGAATTCTAATATGAATAATTTTCAAAAGTCAAAATGGTTTCTGGACTTCTAAATGATTTGATAGCTTCGAGTGTAATGGATTAATTACAAAAATTCTGACTCAATATGATTAGTGACTGAGTAATGTTAAATTCTCACCTTGATATTTTCGCTGGCCAGTCTGCTTTTGCTGTAGAAACTGTTGATGCCAAGCGCCATTTCCACTTCTTTGTACAACATTATGAATATTTTCACACCTTGTGCCTGTAAATGATATATCATCTAATGGTAAGCAGGCAAGCGTAATTCTTTGATTTTGCGATTCCCTGAATTTCACAAAGAATTTATGATATTTTAGGAGATTCATTTTCCTGTACACCAATACGTGAAGTTCATGATCAATGAATATTCAAAGAACATAGAGAATCACAAATGTTTAATTGATCTCTGATGATGGAAGGAAGATGATTGGTTTTAGATAAAAATTATTACCAGATTGAAACGTCACAATAAAGCTTTTACGTTACATTTATTTTCGTGAGTCATATCTTTCAGATCGATTCAGCATCCAGATCATAAATATCGATGAAAACATTTATCGACATTACTAACCGCCTTCCTCTTCAACAGAGTATCCAGCCGCCAATAGTTTCCATTGAGCGCTGGTCTCTTCATATACACTTCGGGGCTGAGCCACCAGTCCGCAATGAATATCTCCTCTCTCGCGAGTTCCATCGCGTCGGCGACGGCGGCGAAGTGCGCGGCGCCGTCCACGAGCGCGGCCGCCAGCGTGGCGGGGCGGGGCGGCGCGAACGAATGGTGCACGTTCGGGTGCGTGAAGTCTCGAGCTGTATTCAAAATATATTTACACATTAATAATAGTGAGTGATAAAAGACTCTAAGTCACTCTAAAACAGTAACAAGCCATGGAGCGGGCTATGCTCGGTGTTTCCCTACGAGATCGAATCAAAAATGAGATCTGCAGGAGAACAAAGGTTACCGATATAGCCTATGGGATTGGCAAGTTGAAGTGGCAGTGGGCCGGTCACACAGCTCGTAGAACCGACCGCCGTTGGGGCCGAAAGATTCTTGAGTGGAGGCCACGTAAAGGCAAGCGAAATGTCGGACGCCCACCTACCAGGTAGTCGGACGATTTGGCTAAAATTGCAGGATGTCGCTGGATGCAGGCCGCTTCCAACAGGTCATTGTGGAGATCCTTGGGGAAGGCCTATGTTCAGCAGTGAACTTCCTGTGGCTGAGATGATGATAAGACCACATAGGCTAGCCTAGTAAGTAAATACACCCAACAGTCACATACACAGTCCTGACCCCGCACTAAGATCGAGTTTTGTATCGTGGGTATCAGGAACTACGAGATACTTTCGGTCTCACAAACACCCAAACCCGAAACAAATGCTTGTGGTTCATCCAAGCATTTGTCTCGGTGCGGGAATCGAACCCACGGCCTCTCGTTTCACAGGCGACGTCTAACCAACTGCGCCACGAAGGCTGTCAAAACTAACAGAAATTTATAATTTTTAAAAATATCGATACACTCACCGCTTTGATTTGCAACAGTTTTGAGATACTGCATCCACTCTTTGCTCTTTCGCTTGGTCCAGCACTTGATGACCATTTGCCGGCTTTGGTTAAGTATCTGAAGTCCATGGTTCATTCCCGTCGAGTACATCCCGCTCGATACTTCGAACCTTAACATAATGTGTGATGATTTAGATGCATGCTATGTATGTGTTAGGATGAATAAATTATGTAAACATAATTAATTATTATGGGAAAACAAAATTAATATTGGTGTAGTTTCGAATGTGTTTTAAAACGGACGAATTGTTATCAATATTCTGAAAGAAAAATCAAACTTAATCTAATGGTATAAGTCAATAATGCTAGTCAACGGCATGGGTTCAATGAATGATTAACCGCCGATGCCAATAATCAATCGAAAAAATTTGATTGAAGTCAATCTGGATTGTTTTCTACTTTTCGATTTGTCATTTACCATGTTACCATAGTTTTTTCACTACTGAGATTGATTATTGGCAATATAGTATCAGAAAAACGATTGAGCTGTCAATCTCAAAAGGCAAATTTTGGATTAGGATTGTTTATTGGCAGCGGCTCTATGTGTACATTTTTTTATTTAGCTTTAATGAACGCTTTCAGAATTACTACAGTAAAAAAATATCGACAAAAATGCAAAGCAGTATAACTGAACAATATTTAAATTAATATTCAAACACCACACAGTTAAATATATCAGTAACATTCAACCAAACTAGGCAAGAGCGTTCTAATATAATTAGAACAAAAAATAAAAATGGAACACTTTAAAAACACAGCATGATCCTAACTATTGAATTAAAAATTTATTCAATATTTAAATTATTAAAATACTAAGCTAAGCTAAATTATTAACGCAGCTATTAAAATACACTCTCGTTTTGAATTACTTACTTTTCCATGTGCTGCACAGAAGAAAAATTAAATTATTTTTTTATGAAATAAGTACGTGAATCATAAAATTACTACTGGAGTTTTTTCCTTTGCTATTAAATCTTTAATCTTTAGAATCAGCTATTAGAAACGTAAGGTATATTGAAAGCTAACGAAATCGGTAGATTCTTCGTATATTCAGATTAAACTCCCATTAGTGAGGGATTAACTATAGTCCAAGGATATATAATCTATTCGATTATTTTGTCCGTTGTTTTTACTTTTAAAATTAGTGGGTTCCCATACCAGAATTGTCACGGCCGAAGTACATCCGTGTTTAATAATAAAATCGTGCATACCTAGCTATACAAAACAGTCGAGTTGATTATATAGCATCGGGCTAAAGTTAATCCCTCGCTCATCCAAGTTCATTAATGAGGCCAAAAGAGTTCTGTTAAGGCTGTCTACTGTGGAACTAAATACTTAACGCAATGTATTTTTATTTACTCACCCTTGGTCAAAAAGCATGATAGCCTTTATAACGCCATCTGAAGGTCGTATGTATCCAAAAAACGTGTCTTTTACAAAGATCCACCGCTCCTGCCACTTGGCACATACCAGACCCGTGCAGAAGTAGTTGCATCTGGAAAATAATCATCATTTTTAAACTACAGGTATTTGATTCGGGTCTGGGTGTGTGTGAGAAAGTCTGTCGTAGCTTCTTACACCTACGATAAAAAACTCAATCTTAGCGTGGGGTCACGACTATGTATGTGATTTTTGGGTGTATTTATTATTATTTACAGCATTTGCACAGCTATTAGTTATATAGTAAGAGGAGTTCCAGGAAGTCGGTGACATTTAAATTTGAGGCAAATTTTGTTGATACATCTATTTTTTATGCAAGTGTAAGTACCGATAGATTGTTTGATTACAGAGACACACAAATAATATATTGTTATATGTGAACTCCGTGGATGTTACCTCGTTGGCACCCTCTCAAGAGAAGACGAAACACATGTGACAGTAGTTTGAATGTTTTTGGATGATTATTGATCGTGACTTTGTGCAAAGCGGATACTTAATTTTATTAAATAATGTAAAACCACTTCTGGTAGTTTATATCAGAAGTGGGATTGTTCACTACGTCCACTTTGAAATTTTCAAATGTCAGTTGGTTTATTTTGTTTGAGTGTCCGTGAAACACAAGGTTGCGATTGATAATCTCTGGTAAGGTTGTTTTGTATTGCTGTAGTAGAAAATGGGCCGATCCCGATCTCTTGACCGGTGTTATTCTACTACCCGCCACTCCCGCGGCGAACGCCTTGTGAGCCATCGTTTGCGTAGTTCAAGTAGAGGGTATACCCCTCCGGTAAGACAACGACACTTTACTTGTAGTCGCAGCCGTAGCCGAAGCTGCAGTGAACGTCGTGGTGAACGTCACACGCGCCGTGGTTATAATAGCAGTCGCAGGAGCAGTCACGATCGTAGCCGGAGTTGTCACTATGGGCGCAGTCGGGGCCGCAACCATTACCGCCGTGATAATCGGCGAAACGACAATCGTGAGTTTAGCGGTCATGAAATCTGGCACACTAGTATGTCGCGTCTTCAGGCTTTAGAGTCGCAAGCGTATGTTCCGAATTTATCAGGCTAATTAGCCTCTGCTGAGCCACACAACCCGAGCGGAACAGAACAGATTAACGAAGCGATTCAATCACTGAAATCGGTAAGTACACGCAGCTATTATGTGTCTAATTTTAACCCTTACATACATGACGTGGATTCCTGGTTTGAGGAAGTTGATAGGACCTAGGTTGCAAATCGATGGGATGAACGCGACTCCCTCGCTCGTGTCGGTAAGTGTTTGAGAGGTGACGCAAGGTCATGGTTGGATGAGTGGATTACCAACGAGCGTTCATGGACCAACTTTAAAGAGTACCTAAAAATGCCATTTGGGTTAGCAAACGTGCCGATTGTATACCAGCGCATTATTAGTAAAACTTTGCAGAAATTTATCACTGATGGAAAAGTTCTGGTATACATCAACGATTACTTGATCTTGTCTTCTTCCGTTGAAGAGGGGCTGCAAACTTTGCGGTGAGTACTACAAGCATTAACGGAAGCTGCGTTCTTGTTAAATCTGAACAAATGTTTCTTTTTGTGCACAGAAGTAGAATACCTGGGGCGGGTGATATCTAACGGAGAAGTGCGACCCGCTACTGGTAAGGTTCAGGCTCTTTTAGATTCCACTGCACCGCAGAATGTTAAACAGGTTAGATAGTTTCTTGGGTTGACGGGGTATTTTCGAATATACATCCCAGAGTATTCCACCAGGACTGCTTGGATTGCGCGCTTGACTTGTAAGGACGTGCAGTTTCACTGGACCGCGGAACATGAAACTGTACGTCAAGAAATTTAATTATTTTTAATTATTAAAATTTTTATTGGTATAACAGGTGCATAGGGATGGTAGTCGGCGTGTTGTGGCCTATTATAGGTCACAAAAAGTGCTGAACCGAAATACCATTCCTATGAACTTGAGACTCTTGCGGTGGTAAATGCATTAAAACATTTCAGGCACTATCTCATTTGTATTCAGTTTCAGGTGGTAACGGATTGTAATGCCTTAAAATCCACCCAAAATAAGAAAGACTTGTTACCGCGTGTGGCGAGATGGTGGATTTATCTTCAAGATTTTAATTTCACCATTCTTTACTGAAAAGGCACCATGATGCCGCACGTGGACTGTTTAAGTAGAAACCCATGTAATGTTAACAATGTCGAACGCCCACGTAATTGGGCTCAAATTGTTCAAACGGGTGATGAGGAGACTCAAACTATGATTCGATTGCTTGAACAAGGTCTATTGGATGCCTCAAGGTATGAAGTATAGTGACATATTTTATTACCGATATATGCCGACAGGTAAAGACCCGAGGCTATTTTGTTTTATACTTAAAGGTAACCGTTTGAGCCTCCTCCACATCTTTCATGATGAGCATGGCCATGTAAGCACAGATAAGGTAGTGGATCTAATTTTAAGACTATTTTTGGTTCCCTAGTCGTAGAAAGTTTGTCACTAAATACATTTCTCATTGTTTAACATGTGTCGCCCACAAGCGTGTATCGCGAGCACCCTTACAGTCATTTACATACTGGAAAAATTCGAAGTTCCTTTAGAAATCATACATGTAGGTATTCTCGGGCCTCTTTCTATGTCCAAGGGTTATAAGTCTGTCATGCTTGTGGTAGATGCATTCACAAAATATTGTCTCTTGACACCTATATGTTGACAAGATTTAGATGAACTGAAACGAGTATTTGAAATCGTGTTATTGTTTTTTTGGTACTCCTAAGTTAGTTGTATCAGATAGGGGACGTATATTTGAGTCGACGGGCTTCACTTCATGGATGAAGGTCCTTGGTGTACAACTTCACTTCATAACTCCTGAAATGCATCATGAAAACGGACAGGTTGAACGTTACATCCGTACGGTCTTGAATATGCATCGTATTGCAGTCAATCATCGAAAAGTTGAGTGGGCTGAAGAACTATGGCATTTACAGCTCACTCTTAACCTAACAAGCAGAAAACTGCGCAGACTTCTCCTCTTAACCTTTTAATTGGCCACGAAAGCGCAACGCCTGCAATCCGGACGTTGGTGCGAGATGTGGCATTGAATTTAACCAAAGGCAACCGGGAAGCAAAACGGAAAATGCTCAGAAAAAGGACGGCCGAACGGTTGAAAAACCATCAGACTCGTCAAGACATAATGGTCAATGAGCGCCGGAAGCCTCCTCGTGAATTCCAGAAGGATGACCTGGTGTTTGTTGTCAAGTTTGCTCAATCTCAGGGTAAATTGGATTCTGGCATGCGGGGGCCCTATAGGGTAGTGAAAACCCTCTCTAATCACCGATACGAGTTAAAGTTACTTGCTGGATTATATGGAAAGTCTACTTATGCGGCTGCTCAGTATATGATTCTGTGGAAAGGTGAATGGGCCCCTGAGACTTGGCAATATTTTTTGAAGGTGTGTGTTCACTCTTTAAGTACCTGTCTTAGATTGAAGCTGGTACCTTGGTTTGTTCCTTTTAAAAGCTTTTCGCGAAGAGTCATCGAGGGAGTACAGTGTCCTTTTCCCTCGGTGTGAAAGCTTTCCGTGTTCGGAGAGTCGTCGAGGGAGTACAGCCTCCTTTTCCCTCGGCGTGAAAGCTTTCCGTGTTCGGAGAGTCATCGAGGGAGTACAGCCTCCTTTTCCCTCGGTGTGAAAGCTTTCCGTGTTCGGAGAGTCGTCGAGGGAGTACAGCCTCCTTTTCCCTCGGTGTGAAAGCTTTCCGTGTTCGGAGAGTCGCTAGGGGGATTAAATGCACCCTGACCCCTAGTGTAGATTTAAGTATTTCCTCGGTAGGGGCCCATACCGAGGACCTGTGTATTGTGCATATGTTTAGACTTTTATATGTTGAATGTTTTAGCTTGTATAAACTTATTTGACTTCGACTTTCTGACTGATTTGACTTTTATGACAATCTCCAACAAATTTACTTGTTAGATGTCCACTCCGGTGCTTGTTCGAAGCAGACGTGCTGTCGCTCTTGTGTAAAATATTAATTAATACTGCAAACAAGTGTATAACATATTGCAATAGTTCTAAAGTTCATAATATAAACAAGAACAATAGTTAAAGTGATTAGACTTTTTAATTCTACTGTGAAGTGAATCGGCTCGCAGCAAGGTAGAAGCTCCCCTCACCCCCGCTGGTAAAGAGCACCGCTGCATTTTTCGTCTCGCTCATACGGTCTATACGAAACGCGGTGGGACGATGAGTTTGCAAAGAACACCACCGCATATCACAAGCGATAGCGGATCATTACCTAATCTATTATACAATGAGGAATCCAACAGTTCTAATGTTAACTTAAGAAAAAGAAAGGTGCGTAGCGAAGAAACTGAATATAACAAGGATTTTGGAAAGTTTCGAGATGAGATAATGATGATTTTAAAAAATTCTGCTCAAACCCAAAATGAAAATTTATTGTTCATAAGACAAGAAATTAGCGAAATAAAAGATGAAATTAAAACTATAAAAATAACAGCAGAAAAGTTTGCTGAGCAGATTGAAAATATTAACAATGATATTCAAAATATAAAATCGGACAACACAAAAACAGAAGAAAAGATAAAAAATTTAGAAAAAGATATATCTCAATTAAAATCCTCAGGTTTTTTCCATAACGCAACAATCAAATCGCGTCCGCTTAGCCACGAAGACCTCATCCTAGAGTTAAAGGAGCGAACCGAACGCGAAAAAAATATCATAGTTGTGGGTATATCGGAATTAAATGACAAACACATCAAATTGAGACAAACCCACGATATGAATGAATTTACAAAGTTGACTTCTATCATCGAAAACTGTAATAAGCCACTTAAATTACACCGATTAGGCAAATATACACCTGGCAAAGATCGACCATTAAAGATTTACTTTACCGATATAGACACACCTAAACTTTTATTACGCAGTAAGTCAAAGTTGCCGGATCATATTAAAATTTACTCAGATCAAACACCAGCCCAAAAACAATACCTTGACTCCGTTAAGGACGAGTTAAAAGGACGTTTAGAAAATGGCGAAAAAGATTTGATAATCAAATATTTAAAAGGGATTCCCCGAATTATAAAAGAAAACAATTCAAAAAACTAACAACTATTACCCTACAAAATAAAAAACATACAGAAAGATTATGCCATCAATCAGTAAATAGATACGAAGATATTCCATTAACACCGTCATCACTGCGATTCTTATACGCTAATGTTCGAAGTATGCGAAATAAAGGTAAATTCGATGAAATAAAATGTATATTGAGAGCCGTGCCAAAAACGACCCACTTACTTATATTTATGGAGACGTGGTTCTCGTCGGAAGAAGAAGCTATACGTTATCAACTATCAAATTACATACACATATATAGCTATAGGAAATGCAGCAGAGGTGGTGGAGTTTCAGTTTACATTCATAATAGTATACAGTTTGAAGTAACAGAAGACTTAATAGAAAATGGCAACCACTATTTGTGGATACGAATTGACAAATTATCACTGAATGTTGGAGTTATCTATAAACCTGATGGGGATGCAGATATCGATAATTTTCTGGACATCTACACATCTCAACTTGAACAGCGGAAACGATCAATAGTGTTCGGAGATTTTAATATCGACTTACTCAAAAACGATGCGTATGTCAAAAAATATGTAAATGGGACGACAGAAACAGGATACGAAATACTAAATAGAATCGAACCATGCTATTGCACACGGGAAACGAGTTCATCGAGGACCATAATTGACCATGTGAGTACAAATATTAATAATCATTCTTTTAGTCTTTCCATTATTGACTCATGCCTTTCCGACCACAAACAACTATACCTTGAAATTGGTAAACTACAACCTGAAATAAATCAACAGATTAAATACAAAGCTATTAATTATGAAAAATTTTACAAAACTATGACTGAAGTGCTACAAGAGGACATAGGCAATGACTACTGTGACTTGGAAAAAATTATAATAACAAACGTTGAAGCTCATAAAGAGGAAAAAACTAAAATACTAAATCCACCACGGAAAGACTGGATAAACAAGACTATTATAAATTCAATAAATATAAGAAACAATCTATGGATAGAAACTAAAAAAAAAACCTACTGATGAGGAACTATATAATTATTTATTAGAAATGCAAGAACAGGTTAAAAAAATGATTAAAACATGCAAAGAAAACTATTACTTAACCTTATTCCATAATACATTTAATCAGCCAAAAAAAATGTGGGAATTAATTAATACACTAGCCGTCAATAAAATAAAACATCGCGTGCACCCTCCTACATTGATATCTCAAAGTGGACCGATTACTGATGGTCAGAAAATTTGTGAACTATTTAACTCCTATTTCTCAACTATCGGATTAGAATTAGCTAATAAAATACCTAATATTTATCATACAGATGATAACAAAATTCTTATGTATGGACCTAACTATATACACGATAGATCTTTAAGTGAATTAAGACCATGCAATGAAGACGAAATAAATAATATCATAGATGACCTTGACACCAACACCAGCACTGGGCTATATGGCATTTCGACAAAATCTATTAAATGTTTAAAAAATTTAATTGCGGTAAAACTAGTTAACTCAATTAACAAATGTTTGGCCTTAGGAGTGTTTCCGGAATCATTAAAGCTTGCAAAGGTCAGTCCTATATACAAATCTGGCTCTAAAACTGATCCAAGTAATTATAGGCCCATATCTGTATTGCCTGTTATCTCGAAAATTTTCGAGAGAATTTTGTATGATAGACTGAACGAGTATCTAATTGAGAAACAAATATTAATCGATCAACAGTATGGTTTTCGCCCAAAATCTAGTACAGCTACAGCAGCCCTAGATCTAATTACTAAAATTAAAATTCAAATCGACAAAAAAAATATAGCTTTAGGTGTATTTATTGACTTAAAAAAAGCGTTTGATACAGTCAGTCACCAAAAATTATTATTAAAATTAAACGATATAGGAATAAATAACACTGCTCTAAAAATGTTCAAATCCTACTTGCAAAATAGACGTCAAGTTGTAAAAATTGACAACTTTTCAAGCTCTTCTCAAAGTATTTCTTTTGGCATACCACAGGGATCTGTACTCGGTCCGTTGTTATTCTTAATTTACGTAAACAATATAAATAAAATAGGACTAACTGGATATCTCACACTATATGCTGATGACACATGTCTATTTTACTTTGATCAATCTATCCATAACATTTTAACTAAGGCACAAAAAGATCTGAACATACTTAATGATTGGTTGCTCCACAATTTACTAACGATCAACACATCCAAAACATCATATATGATTATATCTGCAAAGAATAAACATATACCCGAGTTCGAACCCTTAACAATAAAAAAAGAAATTATCAAACAATCACATAATGAAAAATACTTAGGTCTAATTATAGATGATAAATTAACATGGAAATCACACATTGAATACATTAAATCTAAATTAATATCTACACTAGGAGCACTTCGTAAGATAACTCACTGTTTACCAAAGCACGTCCGAATGATTATATATAATTCATTAGTAAAATCTCATTTAGAATACCTAATTGAAATCTGGGGGTCAGCAGCATTGACTAACTTGAATTCTTTGCAAAGAACACAAAATAAAATTATCAAAGTTTTATTTCATTACTCGTACCAAATGCCTACCAAAGAACTTTATAAAAAATCTGAATTGCTTGATCTATCTCAGTTATACAAATATAACACATGTGTTATAATAAGGAAAATCACAACTAACACTATTAAATCTAATTTGCAATTTAAGACACGACAGAGCAAATATTCTCTTCGAAATAATAACCAACTAGAATTGATTAAGCCAAGAACCAATTATGGAAAAAAAACAATTTTGTATGAGGGTGCACAGCTCTATAATAAGCTACCTAAAACTGTTACAAGCTGCGAAAATGTGAATAGTTTTAAGAATAGGCTTAAGCTACATATTATTTCTAAAAGTACCGGAGACTAAATTAAGTGTAACATTTATTTCATTTTAATTTCTTTGTATCTCATTTTAAGTGAAATATGTATTTCTTATGAGAATAAAGTTCTTTAAACCTAAACCTATTTACTTTGTTACATGTAGCAATGGAGCTCTGAAGTAATTTGGACTTTGGTTTCAGAGACTAATCATGGTGTGGATGATGAGTGTTTGAATCTAAATAAATAGATTTCAATGGGGCTGGCCCATCCTCAACGTTTGACTGAACAACTAGGGCTTTGCCACGCCTGGTTTCAACGTCTTTGCAAGAAAAGGAACTTGCCGATGGCGTTGGATCATTACTTCAGTTGATACATCTTTGGTCGACGACGACTAAGCCTGTCGGGACGCCAGGGTGTCAGGAGAGGCCGTGTTATATGTGAACTCCGTGGATGTTACCTCGTTGGCACCCTCTCAAGAGAAGACGAAACACATGTGACAGTAGTTTGAATGTTTTTGGATGATTATTGATCGTGACTTTGTGCAAAGCGGATACTTAATTTTATTAAATAATGTAAAACCACTTCTGGTAGTTTATAATATAAACTATATATTTTTATGAGTTTTGGCTGTGAATCCGGATAATTGTGCTTTCTGTAAAAAATAAATTTAACTATTTTATATTACGTGATGGAAAGCATTTTTGTTTCCAATTAGCATTTAAGTTTTAACGATAAACAGAAATTACTGTAGTGCCATAACTCGCCAAGTTTATTTATGTCCCATGTGATAAGACATAGAATACGAACCTATCACACAATGACAATGACAATATATTACAATGACTAATCAAGAACATAAAATAGTTAAATAATGTTAAGATGTGATAAAACTTTAATTAAGTATTTATATTCATAATAGTTTTTCTACATATTTTTACGAACAAGTCTAAAAAAATATTTCGAATGTTGCCACTTCACAGAAAATGAGGTGTTTCATTCACTTTACAGTAATTTCTTAAATCAAATGTCCAGCTGATAAATATTCGCCATTTTTCTGCTGTGTAAAGTTAATGAGCTGTTAAATAGCTGATTAGTGATATTTGACGTCTATGAATATCGCTTTTAAATCAGCTCATATTAACGGCATTTAAAAACTGCGTTTAGTGTCCTTATGAATAATAATTCAAATAATTTATAAGATATATTTTAATTAGATAAAGTCTGTATTGCAACATTTCTTAAGGTATTGAATCACTGTTTACCATACCGTCTTTTTATCAGTCTCGACTATTTAAGGTCGAGATTACCTATACTGCGTCATTTACTGCAGTAGATTTAGATATCTCTAATCAGATCTTTTCATGGAATAGTACCCATTTTGAACGTATTTTTTTTATAAATTTAATGTACCTACTGGTTAGTAAAACAATTATCGTAGTCAGGAAATTGAATTTATAATTTATTGGATTTCGCAAATAATCTTTGCCTATCTTTAATTTAGCAATGTGTGGCTTAATTTGTATGACCAAATTCATTATTTTCAAATATGGCTATAATATACAAGCGGCTCGGCCCAGCTTCACCCCTTAAACTTAAGTCTTTTCACCAAAAAGGATAGGCAGAGGTGCCTGGACACCCGCGTTTCGCCGTGTATGATGTGATATGATAATAGTGATCACGATGTGATACGGGGCGAGCCTATCGCCATATCGGGCACAAGTTTCTTACTGCGGGCTGATTATGAGTAGAAAAATCGAACATCACTTTACCTGACTCGGGATTCGAACTCGAGACCTCATCTTTGCAAGCGTACCGTAGTACAACTACGCCACCGAGGCAGTCAGGCTGGTACAGATACACTTTTTAAAAAAATATTCTATCGCCTATGTTGATCAAAGTTAATGTAAGATTCTAATGGCGATATAATTTTTCTATTTATTCCAGTAGCTTCAAAATCTTTTCTCTTTATAATCTATTGTATTGTATTGTATCAGCCTATATATGTCCCACTGCAGGGCACGGGCCTACTCTACAATCGAAAGTACGATTGAGAGTGGTTAGGCCATATAGTCCACCACGCTGGCCTAGTGCGGGTTGGCACTGGCCTAGTGATAATCTATACTAATGTATAAAGCTGAAGATTTTGATTTGTTTGTTACGTCTAATCACAGGAATTACTGTCTGGAATTGAAGTTATTTTTGTGTGTCATTTATCGAAGAATGCTATAAGCTTTATCATTACGCTATGGCCTATAGGAGGGAAGCAGCAGTAAAAAAATTATCAACGAGGAAATTTTATTCGTCTTTCGTTGACCGATTGGTCTCAACATCGATTTCGGATCTTTTGCTCCGATATTCTAAATTGATAGTCGGAATTTAAAATTTTGGTTATATGGTAATATCGATGCCTTACCTGACACAGACCATAGTACCCAGCAGTCCAAAACAATTGCACCCCGCTTGTCCGGGCTGCGTGGAGCCAGTTCGTTTCTGAACCATGCCTTCTTTGCCTTTGTCGCCGAGTTCAGATATAAATGAGAGATTCGATACTTCTAAAAACTTCACCTGTAAGCAATTGAAAGTTAAATTGAAGGTTTGATTATTGTGCATTTAAACTGCTGTTTAACTGTTGTGTTTCAGATTGAAGGACATTGTAGCCAGAGTAACTACTGGACTTATTGAGACTTAACATCTTGTGTTTCAGGATGGCGTGGAATGCCAAGCATTACTTTGTAATTCAAGGTGATGTTTGGTTTTGCTATTGTTTATAAACGGTCGCATCGCCTACCTATTGCAATAAAAAAATTACAATAGTGATTTCTGATTATTTTTACAGCAGCTAATGTGTAGAAATACAATAACATTGTCTCGCAGAAAATCAATGTAACAGTTAGGTATGTTACTGTATTCGTGTGTCACTAAAGTTATTCACATATTATGTATAATGTTTTGTGTCAAAGGTTTATTAAACATTGTAATATTTTGCATAACTAATACAGCAAACTGACATTATTAACGTAAGGTAAGCGTCTGTTGCAAGTTGGTTTTTTATCTTTATTAGATCGCCTTAACACCAGGTGTTTTTTAGTTTCAGTGCGTGGTGGCCTGTTGGTAAACGGACTAGACGCGGCTGCCCACATGTTCAGGGTGGTCGCGGGTTCAAATCCCAGGGCACACCTCTGACTTTTCGGAGTCATGTGTGTATTGATAATCAATCACCACGCACTAAAACGGTGAAGGAAAACATCGTGAGGAAACCTGCATACCATAGCGATTCATAAGAATTTCTATGGTATGTAAGTCCGCCAACCCGCACTAGGCCAGCGTGGTGGACTATATGGCCTAACCACTCTCAATCGTATTCTCGATTGTAGAGTAGGCCCGTGCCCTGCAGTGGGACGTATATGGGCTGCTACAGATAGATATAATTCGAATTGTCTACAGATTATTGATACAACAAATTAGTACCTACACTTGTGATTATCCAAAATTACTATGATCTTATCACCTATCATATTTTTATCAAGCTATAAATATATTAAGTTTTATATGAAAGATAATTTAAAACTCACCGTCTCATGATGATTTCTATATATGGATATATTTAAGAGATTGTAGAGGTATTCTTCTAGCTGCTTCATTCTTAGCTGGATGCCGTCGTATGTGATCATTACTTCAGGCTTCTTTGGAAACCTGTGGAGTAAAATGGACTGTTATTAAATAAGTCTATTTCATACAGAAATATTATCGATATTTTATTCGTTTAAATAAGTTATCTCATTTACATTTATAAGTAATAATATCATAAAAATAATCATAAGAAAATAAGAATGTATCAATTATCAAAACAGAACGAAAATAAAAATTTCGGGCCTGTATACAGGGTATATCAAGACTGCTACCGAAAACGAAGCCGGGTGGTAGTTTTAGTGATTACAAATACAATGCAATTAAAAATTTCGCAAAGAAACGCCACAATTATTGTTAATGATTTTTTTAATATCATCAATTTTGGCTTGTAAATCCATAATTTTTGCTAAAATAATAATTTAAACTCTTTTATACCTTAGAGTGTTTATAAATAAAAGGGTATACACTATTATTTTAGGAAAAAAAAAAGGATTTACCACCCAAATATGACCATAGAAAAAAAAATAACAAAAAAAAATTGTCGCTTTTTTTGCAACATTTTCTGTTGCATTGTGTCTGAAGTCGCTTAAACTACCACCCGAATTCGTTTTCGGTAGCCGTCTTGATATACCCTGTATGTTATGGGTTGTAAATCGATAGTTTTTGATAAAATAATAATTTTAACCCTTGCGTACCATACCATAGCGTCTTAAAAATAGTGTTTACCACTCAAATTGAACGACTGAAAAAAACATTCTCCACTGTTTTTTCTGCAAAATGATCAGTTGCATACTAGCAATACTTTGGCTACGATATTTGTTCCGAACAGATTTATCCACAATACCTGGGCAACGCGCCTCTTCTTTTCCTAGGTCTCCCTTCCCTTCTCTTAGAGTTACTCCTTGGAACTGCTTGTAGAGCGATTTTCTCCGCTTTCTCTTCAGTAACCACAGTATTCTTGAAGCTGGCTCGTCTCGACTTGTGTGTTTTGGTGGGGAAGGGAATGTTGAGCGAAGTCCGGTACAATGTGAGTTGCTGGTGAAGGTATAGGATATGTTTGTACCGCTTCTTGATAGTCCATGTGAAGTCGCCATGTTGAAGGGATATTGTGTATCTGAAATAAAAAATGGTGGAAAAATGGCTTAATTAAGACTGACTAACGAAACCTGGTTACGATTGCAGGAAGATGCATGCCGCTTCCAATAGGTAGATATGGAGATCATTCAGAGGGCTCATATTCAGCAGTGGACTTATTCGACTAAAGAGAGGGACAATGGTATAACATATTATATTCTCATATTTATTATGGACAAATATAAATCATATACGACCCATTACAGCGCACGGGCCTCCTCTGCAATCGAAATTTGAGAGGAGCGAGGTGGCATAGTCACTACGCTGGCGTAGTGAGGATTGGCGGACTTTGGAATTACGGAAATTATGAAGACTGGTGGTAACTGCAATAATATCGAGATAGAGTATTGCAAGAAGAATTCATACTCCAATCTATAAAAAAAATAGTTATTGCAAAGCACGTGCCTTCTTTATAATCGAGAGCACGATTGAGAGGGGTTAATCATTTTCTGTATGCTCGAAACCAAATGTATATTGTTTCTGGGTCACGACACGCATGCTTTGTATACCTCTTTTATGTTTCTATGGACTATGTTGTATATTATGTATGTTGGACGTATACAAATATACGGTAAATGACACTAATTCCTAATTAAGAAACCCATTATATTGGAGCAAATATTCATGTTATAGTTAATTGACCGTATAACTTTACACATCGTTAGTTTATTAAGTATCGACTATTTATTAAAAGACCGATTCTAATTTGTCCAACATTGCGAGGCAACCTGCATACCATTACGATTAATATGAATTTCCATGATAGGCCAGTATGGAGGACTATATGGCCTAACCACCCTCAATCGTACTCTCGATTATGGAGGAGGCCCGTGCCTTGAAGTGAGACCTATATGGGCTGATACAGTGTGACAGCTTTAGTTGATACGCTCTCATTAAGTTGCCTTAAGAAGATAATGTATTATTACTTTGTAGTAGGGATTCCAATGAGTCATAGCGTGTGATAGACGATAGAACATGTGCGAATCTAACATTAGACTAACATCACGTGAAGCATCGCACGAGACAATAATTAATTATTCAGTGACACATTAAATAGGCATGGAGATGTATTTAAGATTTATTAACTTCTTAAGATTGTAATACTTATTAATAAAACTTTCAATATTATATGCAGTATTCTTATACTAATTTTGATTTATCTGATTTCTTCAAACCCTCATAACAAATATGGGCGGTTATGAAAAGGTCGCAGGAAATCACTGGAAGCAGGCCGCTTGTACCAGCTATATGTGACCCATGGGCATTGAGTTATACAACTGGAGGGGACATCTAGACCAAATAAATAATTTGGAACATTTGCAACAGCCCATGGGATAGGTATATGTTCAGCAATGAACTTCCTGAAGAGCGAGATAACAAGACATCAGATTTATACATATATTTTTTTACTACTTTCACTGATAAGTATCTCTATATTGTATATATAAATCAAATTTTCCTCAGACATGATCAATCTTGATTCCGTGAAGAGCATGTTTCCGCGATTTGATTGACGTCTAATATCGGTCGGTGTCTTTGTGTGATCTATGGACTATGCTACATATTCAATAGAATGATTGTATGATATTACTCATAATTTTAAGTAATAAATAATAATATTTTTTTTCTTAGTTTGTTAAGTTGATGCTTTTCTTTTTTTTTCTCCTATTTGTTATGTTTACCTGTTATTAATTATGCAATTAGTTAAGATTATTTTTGTTTTATATTTTTAATGCAAGCATCATTGTTACAATTGTAGCTAGACTTTTTGGTGAAAAAAACTTTTGTTCTCTATATTTAAAATATGAAGGCAGAACGGCGAGGTAAACGAACTAAAGAGAAGAACTAATCGATAATAAACAATCAATTTGACGCATATCATTATCTTTGAGAGTCTGATAAGATTAAATTAATAAATTCACATCACAGAGAGTACGGTGTTGTACACGCTAATTATTGTAGAACATTAGTCAGAGCACTCGAGATGATTAAACACAGTGACTAGTTGCAAAACAAAGAGCTCAGCGTAGTAACAACTTACGTTTGTAGTAAGGTCAATACAATTGAGAGTAACTGGACTGATTAATCTTGCAGACAAA
This sequence comes from Hyles euphorbiae, assembly GCA_023078785.2. Taxonomy (NCBI): domain Eukaryota; kingdom Metazoa; phylum Arthropoda; class Insecta; order Lepidoptera; family Sphingidae; genus Hyles; species Hyles euphorbiae. Next base: position 3,189,957 of record CM041041.1, on the reverse strand, counting down.
GCAGTCGGCAGACAGAGTTTTATATGGAAGTCTTCTAGTAAGGAATGTTGTCTTATTTTTTATATTCTATTTTTAACAGTGGATATTCAGTCAGTACTTTCTTAAGAGAGCTTTAGTAAGCAAGTTAAATTAACATGATAGCTAATCGCTACTATAGTCTATAACTCTATACTAATATTATAAAGAAAAAAGATTTGCTTATTTGTTTGCACTGAATAGGCACTGAAACCTATATTATGTTTGATGAACGAAGGCGATAGAATATTTTCAAAAAAATGAAAATATACCCGGGCGGAGTCAGCCAGTGTGTTATAAATGTATCCCGTTATTTTGTATATAAATGTTCAAATATTTATAGATAAATACTGATTAAAAATATTCGTCTTAAAGTATAAACTACTTCAGCTCAGTAGTATTTGAAATACAAGCGAAAGTAACATTTTAGAAAACTCATGAATTTTAAAATAAGAACATTTGTTTTTAAATAAGCGGTATTAAAAATTCGTACAATTTTATCGTAAAATTATCGTAGAAGTACAATTTCTTATTTAGTAATTTGTAACATTGGCAACACCGATAATCCTAGTATTATTAGTATCGTTGAATATGGAGTGCATTTATCGAATACATGAATGGATAAGATACCACAATATTTAGAGAGTGCAATAAAACTCCCACTACAAATGTTCAAACGTTTCTAATTTGCTAACTTTGAATGGATTTACAATTTCTTTTTTAATCTTGGATATGGATAGCTTTTCATAAAAATGATAAAAAGCGAGTTAAATACCATATTAAAAGTTTAATGAAGAGCTAGTTAGGTCCATAGTTCACCAAGATAAATATAAATAATAAATAAGTACACCCAACCGTCACATACATAGCCCTGACCCCACATTATGATCGAGTCTTGTGAGTATCAGAAACTATGAGAGACTTTTCGGTCTCACAAACACTAAGACCCGAGACAAATACCGGTGAATAATACACAAATATTTGTCTCGGTGCGGGGATCGAATCCGCGGTCTCTCATTTCAGTTTCACAGCCGACGTCTAACCAACTGCGCCACGGAGACTGACGATGTCATATCTATTTTCTTCGCAACATCTTCACACCTTAATCCTTCAAATGTTTGGTAATTGTCAATTAATAAATATACTATATAGCCATAACTATTTGGCCTAACCACTTTCAATCGCACTCTCGATTATAGAGGAGGCCCGTCCCCTGCAGTGGGGCGTATATGGGCTGATACAGAAACATAATTAAAAAAGTCCATGTGTAAGGTTGGATTTGAACCCGCGACCATCGCCTCGGCAGATCGTGTGAGTTTCGTTGGTCACAAACTCGCTTCCTTCCTTTATCACTTATTCACATTGTAATTGAATATTGTATTTATCGGTTTGATTGTATTGGTTGGACAGTACGTTTATAATACACATATTCCTCAGTTCTTTCCAACTTCCTGCATACGTATTTATACTGCATAACCTGTCTACGTAACGCTCATTGTTTGGGGACAATGCTGATTCAATTTGGATATTCCGTGACGTTGGTCAATTCATTGACTTCACTAAAATATCTATCTACACATAATGTGATATTTTATCGCAAGGTACATATTTATATGATAACAGGTCAGAGGAGTTACTCTACTTATCGACATGTTACATGGAATTCGAATATTTGAATGTTGAACGTCAAATAAGATAAAAATTATCCACTTCTAAAAAATACTATTATCTATGAAACTTATGATTCAATCCGAACTTAGTCTCAGATTACGACATACAATATAGAATTCAAACGTTTTGTAAATTATGCGTATTTGTAGAGTATTACGTGCGATGTTCGAATATTTGACGTGTCGGAGTACACAGTAACTCCCCAGATATGACTGTCAGCATGATGGAAACACAAAAATTCTGGCCAATAATCAAACAAAATCTATCCGTTTAGTAAATTAGCAAAAACCCGCTGATACAATTTGAGGAAAAGCGTACCGATAAGAACTTTTTAAATACAATATATAGATTAAAAATTCAAGATTACGATTTAGATTAAAAGTCAAGATTATGATAGCATTGTAACTTAGCTGAAGGAGTTTAAGTCAATACCTCGCAAATAATTTGACAATTTACGGTCTTGTGGATTAAACACATGTTTGTCTACGTGTGAGAATTGATAAGAGATAATATAAAGCAAAACAACTAAATTCGTGTTACTGTCATGGAACGAAAATGATGTATTATATCGTATGGAGCATCTGTTTCTATAACAGCCCACGTACTTCCCACAGCAGGGCACGGGCTTCCTCTACAATCGAGAATACGATTGAGCAGGTTTAGGCCATAAAGACCACCAAGCCTGCCTAGTATGGTTGGCGGACTTTACATGCCAAATAAATTCATTAAAATTGCAGTAGTATTTCGTGTTCATTGACTATCAATTAACACATGATTTCAACTAGTCAGAGGTGTAACCTGGGATTTGAATCCGCGATTCTAGGATTTGAATTTGTACGGAGAATACTGTTGCTATATTCTTTTGTCACATTTACCGTCAGAATTTATGAATGATATGCAGATTGTGTAAGGTCCCGTTATCAGCAATTAGGTTATTTAATTACCGTAGATATATCACATACAAGTGAGTTATTTCCATATATGCTATGATATCTACCGCTTTTGCGGACATCAACTGTCATCCTGAATTATCCGTATGAGATTTCAAAAATACGCATACTAACTGGGATATGAACCCGAAACTGTATGATTCACAGTCAATACACGCCATGACATCAATAAAGCGGCACTATTGATAAAACTATAAATACAAACCTGGTTACGCATAAGCAGGCCATTCATTAGTGTATCTCTTATCTATATAGATTACGAACAGATGTAGTATTCAGGTCAATACTCACAAATTTGGGTTCAGCAAATGCGTAGTCACACTCCTCTCGTTTTCCACAAATCTGACCTTTATTTCCACGCCCGGAATGAACACTTTTCTGTGCACCGAGTTGAATTTGATAGGCGGTTGGTGAACCGCCTTGAATGGAACGGAGTTCGCGAGAGGTCCTGTAAAGATAAATTTAGTTTAAAGCAGGTTTAATTAATCATCAATATTTTTGTAGAACTCGGCCAACTTATCTTTATTATCTTTTTGAACCTAGGCACAAGCCGTCTTTTTTACGGACGCAAACAAATACCGATCTAGGAATTAATTAAAAAAAAAAAACAATTTAAGATATCAGTATTTTTATTTTTCTAGATAAGTTTATTTATCGGATGTTTTATATCTAATTATGGACACTGGATCCTGGAATTGCGACCAATTATTATTGTAGTGCTAGATTTTTTAACGCATTTGCAGTAATATTTTGATAATTCTAGGCTACTGGATCCACTTTCGATGTGGAGTAAATATTGAAAGTAGTAGCAAGGAGCCGTTTTATCGAAAACCGTCTCATATTTCTGTATTATTCTTTTCATCAGATTGCTTATTATCATAGTTTTATTGCGATTTACACAACATAACACCTGTTACTACAATCTAATAAGATTAGGCAGTCTATCTAATTTCTTTAAATGTGATTTTTTTTTACCGTAGATAATAGTTTTAATTTTTTAAATGTGCCAAATATATATGATCTTAATTGTTGTGAAAACAACCATGAGACAATCTTATCTCGTCAGCTGACACTTAACTTGCACTAAACTTATCATTCGGTGTTCTGTATCAGCCCATATACGTCCCACTGCAGGGCACGGGCCTACTCTACAATCGAGAATACAATTGAGAGTGGTTAGGCCATATAGTCCACCACGCTGGCCTAGTGCGGGTTGGCGAACTTACATACCATAGAAATTCTTATGAATCGCTATGGTATGCAGGTTTCCTCACGATGTTTTCCTTCACCGTTTTAGTACGTGGTGATTGACTATCAATACATACATGACTTCGAAAAATCAGAGGTGTGCCCTGGGATTCGAACCCGAATCCCAGGGCACACCTCTGACTCGAATCATTCGGTGTATTGCACTCATATTACCGTTAGTAAGAAAAATGATATATTTTTAAATATAATAAAGTAACTAGTAGTTGTAGTAAATTCGCTCATTACCATTTGGCGTTCTCAAAATAAATCCATAGCAGCACAAGGGACATGTGATAAGTAAAAGCATTATGTGGTTAGTCATAACAAGCGATAAAATGCAATTAATATAAGATCGTATCTATATTATTTACAGATAACTTTATAAGTGTATATTATATGACGCATAGACAAAACAACATATTTCATCATTTTTACAAACAGCTTTGAAAGAATATAATCTGTGTGATGTACTACACTATTTAATATTTATTAATTAAAATAATTAATTTGGACTAAGACAGTACATATAGGTATGTATATAAAAGAAAAGGGACAATGTTCATAAAACAAAATAGGCTATTCTCCGAAAAATAAAAACCAAATAAATTCCTCATGGTCAAAGTACTTGTAAACCAATGTGTAAACCGAAAAAAACTGATGAAAATATCTATGAACTTGAGAGAGGCAAGAGAGGAAGATACATATCTGAATTTTGATATTTGTGGCATAATTTTATTTTATTTTATTTTATTATATTTGGGAAGCTTACAGCTAATTTTACATGTTAACAATATCCTAATTAACAATATAATAATGTGGGCATAATGTACCATTTGCATTTGCAGCGTGGTGGACTATAAGGCCTAACCACTCTAGATCGTATTCTCGATTGTAGAGTAGGCCCGTGCCCTGCAGTGGGACGTATATGGGCTGATACAGAACAGAATGTACCATTTACCGTTACCCTGTTTGCATATCCAAAATTAAATTGTTTTTAAAGCATGTATTTACACACTTCTTTCATTCCTTAATACAAAGTATATAGAAAATAATAGGTAAAAAAACAAATTCATTTTTCCGTGACTATTATTGTCACGCAAATTAGTCACAGTGTAGGGAAAACCATACAAGAATAGGCCACGGCCATATCATTTCTGATAAACAATTTATTCTTATATGTGCATTTATAACGTGAAATTCTCAATCATTCCCAGTATAGTAACAAAATGAAAATAAGCCATGATTTCACAGAATCCTTTGAATAAGAAAAATCAGATGGGATTAAACCAATTATGATTCTTTTTATTAAAATAGTTTTTTTTTTGGTTTTGTACATCCTGTATTCCCAAGATTGGATTTAAATTAAAGTTTGTTTATTTGATTCTAAAATATTATAAGCCTATCACCATGCTAAGTACGAATTTTAGTTCAAGAATAAGTGTTTTTTGCAAAGTGTATTGAGAATCGAACTTAAATAGAATTGATATTTAATCTTTGAAATGTAATTATTGTGCCCTCAGTGGTCATCTATTTAATATACAATCATCACAAAAATAACATCATAGCAAACAACTCACCACTAGCCTCATTTTCCTCTTTATTGTCAATTTTGTCGGCATCAATCACAGAGAGGGACTCAGGTACTGCTAGACTCTCATCGAAGTCTGAGTCCAATCCTGTTGTCAGAGAATCCATCTGTTGGAAGAACCCCGGCAGACAGTCGCCGGGGGTGGTGGCTGGCGTGGGCGTGTCCATGCCGTAGTTTGTGTAGCTATATAGTTCTTCATCTAAAATAGAACATATTACACAGAACATAAGCTTTAAATAAATCAATACACCCAATAGTCACACACACAATCCTGACACCACATTAAGATCAGGGGCCCTACTATATTCATCGAACGAACGAACGAACGAACGAAGGACCCTACTATATTCAACGAAACGAAGTTCGAAACTTCGGATGATCAAAGTTTATATACGATACGAATGTACCTACATAAAACTTATGGTCGTTATTGATTTATGGTCGTAACCATAGACTTATAGTTACGGTGTACGTTATATATATACATTCGTATCGTATAAAAAACTTCGTTTGTCCGAAGTTTCGAACTTCGTTTCGTTGAATATAGTAGGGTCCTTCGTTCGTTCGTTCGTTCGTTCGATGAATATAGTAGGGCCCCAGTTAAGTCTTGTGTCGTGGTATCAAAAACTACGAGAGACTTATGGATCCCACAAACCTACCTGAGACAATATTATCAACATCAATATTTGTTGGTATTTCACTGGCACCTAACCAACTGTGCCACAGACATTGTCAAAAGCTAATGCCTCCATATAGACATTAGACAGGCATATTGTTTAATGGGCAGTCACCTGTGCCACCCAGTTTGCTAACCTTGTTTCTCTTTCAAGTTAATAATATTTACACACAATTAAAAATAACAGATGAGTAATGGATACATAAACAAACAAACTTTTTAAGACAATTTTAAGTGTTACAGCTAACAATACTTTGTACCAGTAATGTAGTTTTTAGATTCAGACAAATTAGGTTTTTAAACCTTGAAACTTCATACAAGTGAATTTCATTTACATAAGACATATTTGATACATCCGCTTGACCAATGAAGTAATAAAAGGTTTGAATAACAATAATGTTGCTGTTATAGATTAATACCATCCAATGTGTCTGTTGATTGTGGTTAAAATATTTCACTTGTGTATTATTTTGCAATCAGGTTCAAACTTCATATTATGTGTGGTAATTAATATGACTCACATAGGATTATGTTACAATAATAATGTTAATAAAAATATATGTGCAATTTCACCTTAAATGGTAAAATAAACTTATATGTTAAAAAATGTGGTATGTGCTTCAAAGCACAATTGCAATTCAGTGACCCCCAAGAGTCATATTTGTGGTGAATTTTTTGATTCAAAGGATTTCGTGACTCAAACGGTCATATTCAAAGAGCATATTTAGTGCTCTTAATTTCACTGGACACAATAAATTTAGAAATGTTCTGATGAAATGGAAACTAAGCGACATACAGGTTCATAACAAGAAATTTAATGATTCCCTTCCAAACAGCATAATCATAAACATTTTTTTATAACTGTACCCATCAACACAGCCATGGACCAGCAGTTATTTTCATCTATGTTCATAAATTGGCAATACACCTCTGATTTCATTTCATATATTGCAGGTTTTTTCAGCTTGTGTTTTTCACATTATATTTAGAAAATTTATGGGTCACTATTGGAAAGCAAAAAAATAGTAAGTGTTGTGTGTAGTTTATTGGGCCTTTGTCCCACAGTTCACCTCAGAGATAGATACGTAGTATTATGTTGTGAATATGAGAAAGCACAAGATATGATGGCCTCACAACATATGGGCCAGAGACAATTATTGAAGGCAACACAAATATTTGGTTCAGTGCAGGTATATCCCCACACACAACAGTATTCTTAAAATAGAAGGTTTCTAGACTAATTGACTGTAAAACCTATCAAGATAAAGAAAATAAATTATCTCTATGTTAATGCTATGTATTTTTGTTTTTATTTAAAGTTATAAGTAAAAATCTGATCATTTTTACTAAAATTACTCAATGATTGGTTTTGGTCAAATTTTTTTATGGCATTAGAAAATTCATTTAGCTACTAATTTTGTAATTATATTTTATTTAAAGAATGCAAAATTATGATCTTTATTAAAGGTTTTGCAAGTTTCCTGTTATAATATCATGCACAGGTGTCAATTACAATTGGCATTGAAAATGCATACAATGTAAAGAAAATAATGATGTGGCAAGAATCACCTGTTTATAAAACATTTGAAAAAAGATACTTTTAATTTATGTAAGATTATAATTTTGGTTTGTCCTCCTATATGATAGCAAAAAGAATCACATTGCAGTTTTAATGCAATGTTGTGTAAAACAATGTTTGTTAAATTATATGTTACCGATTCCCTAACATTCATAAAATCTTAGTGCGGGACATGTTCATTGAAACAAGTTAATATCAAGCATCATAATTCTTATGAATGTAATATAAAAACACTTGTGACTGCCACAATGTTCAATTGATTACAGCTGTTTCAATGTATAGTAAATAAATATAATGTTTAGATATTTATATGGAAATTGTAAAAAACCTTATGTTACCATTATATTGTTACCGTTCCGTCAACACTCAATCCAAAGGTGATTAAAAATTCACAACACAATCACTGGCACTCATCAAAGACACGATAATTTGAATTTAGAGCACACATGTAAAATAAAAACTCATTGTAGTTTGTACCTCGCTTGATTAAGTTATGGAAACTTAATGTTAATTCGTTCCGTTCCATACGTTTTTCGAGATCAATGTCTTGGTTTAGTGCAATATCAATGACACGATACCCATCTGGGTGCTGGTACGTAATGTGCTGCCCATGGCACACGGGGACACTTGTGTACATAGTCTACGTTTGATAAGATAGTGTGATTATCAGTTAACAGAACAGTCGGAAAGAGACTCTCGCCAAAGGTGGCTGCATGACAAAATCACGAGTTGTTTCATCGTTGCAGACGTTTCCACGGTCCGGCAAACACGGCCTTAAACTTTTTTTCATCGAATGCAGTGAAATCACTTACTTGCTAGCGGAAGTTTTGTCCATTACTTTTGACATGTTTTTGCCTCTTGATGTTTGAAACAATGTTTTAGGCGACGTGACGCTTGGATGCAACTCTATACGTTCATTCAAGGATATTTCGTGTGTGAATAACTGTGTGCACTTCAGAAGAATGACGTCATTATCATCGTATATGGAGTCAGGGGTTCACAACATTTAGGAATTCTTAATAATTGTATATTAAAAATACCAACAGTACAAAGAAAGTAAAAGTAAGCACTAAATGTAAATATACCTATATGACTCTCGAAATATGTTGTAAATTATAGTAATTTAACAGTTCAAAAAACTACTGTAATCTTTAAAAGAATTAGTTATTACCTCAGTATGTTTATTAAACTAAACTCTCGTATGACCAGATAAGAGTATCGACTATCTACCTATGTTCTTAAATCCAGCTTAGAGGCTAAAAAAATAAATAAAACATTAGGATTTCAAAGGAAAGCTAAATATCAGCTAAGCATTAAGCTTCTAATACACTTGCAACTATAATATTATTTAAAAAAATTATTGCGGCTCCGAAAGATTTATAATAGTCACAGAATACAATACTTTATATGGAAATAATAGTATTGTGATTTGTGTGTATATGCGGTCTATTCTTTGGTGTTTACCACTGGCCACATGACGTCATTAAACGTCATTGAATATGAGGAACTGACAGTTGCCGGGTTTGATACGTGTGTTTGATACGAAGCTGTTCAGAAACCATAAAAGTTATTGTAAAAATAATAAAAACTAAATGTATAAATGATTTATCAATAATTTTAAATATTTATTAATAATTAGCAATTAATTCAGGACATAATATAATAATAATGCATATTTAGTATACCAACCATCCTATTGAATTAATGAAGGGATAGGTACTTTATTAATCTTCATAGTAGTCTGTGGTAGTCACAAAAAATATTAAAAGCGCCATGAAAGCGCCTGATTGTTTTTCACGGTATATTTTGTCGTCTAGCGGTTGAGTGTAAATGATTAAGAAGGCGTTAAAAAATAGGTACTTGGTTACAATATTTTTGTAATACCATCTTCTTAGTATGACTGAATATCGTCATTTTTTTAGTGCTATGAACATCGGCTATGAATGGTGAGGCGAGTATGCCATTCGCCTGATTGTAAGCGAAACGTCATACGACTGCTCATAAACAGGAACATAACCAATATCCTTCAAACCGAAACACAAAAATGCTTTTACACCGCCGTTGGACGGGAGAAATATACATTGCGGTGTTATCTAACCAGGCGACCCCTCAGATATGAGAGACCTGCCACAAGTAAACATAAATAGAGAACCATTAAAAAAACGGTCTTCTCTGGTAAAAAATATTATGGTCATATAATGGTCACACTTCATATCATCATCATATCCGAAACAGGAAGCCCACTGCTGAACATAGGCCTCCACCAATGATATCCACAACGGACTGTTGGAAGCAGCCTGCATCCAACGACTTCTTTCAACCTTAGCCAGATCGTCCGTCCACCTTGTAGGCGGGCGTTCGATATTTCGCTTGCCTGTACGTGGCCTCTACTCAAGAACATTTCGGCCCTAATGGCCATCGGTTCTACGAGCTATGTGCCCGGCCCACTGCCACTTCAACTTGCCAATCCAATGGTCTATGTCGGTTCTGATTCGATCTCGTAGTGAAACACCGACCATAGCTCTTTCCATTTATTGTTGAGTGACTTTGAGCTTTTTAATGAGGCCCACAGTGAGAGGTCATACTTCACGATGATACATTTCCCTTATTTCTTATTTGATCATTGAAATAAATACAAATAAAAATTCAAATGCTTATTAATGTTTAAAAGAGTTTTGCAGATTAAGTCCATGGTGAAAGGACAATGGCAGATTTCCATACATGATTTTAGTTGATGTAAATTTAGAGCGTTTATTGGTGAAAAAAATATAAATGAATTCCGCTGCCGTTCCTAAACAATAATGTGTTGAGAAATACTGCTGAAAAAGTCTACATTACTTACTAAACGTTTTCAATTTATAGATTTTGAGGTTATATTCTATTTGACATTTTCAATTGAAATATTATTGTTTTCTTAAAAATGTTATTTGGTGAAGTAGGGCTTTGAAATAAATATTTACCGCACTTGTTTTACCAAATAAAGCTATTTTTTGTAACAGATTTTGCGAGATTCGATGAAAAATATTTTTGGTCGGCTTAAAAGACCTTACGCCATTGCTGAAAAATACCTGACGGCCATACATAATAGTCAATAAAGCTTTTTATTTTATTGTGAAACTTAAACATCGTTACACAACTATAGTTAGTATGCTGAAAACTCATGAAAAATGATAATATTATTATTATCAAGTATGTCATTTCTAAACGCGTTATTCATGCAAATACGATTTCGCCATTGTCCTTTAAGCGGAAATTATTGCTCGATGATATTTTGAAGTAAGTACTTATGCTTGATAGATTTCTATATGGTTTAAAATACTATATGATAAATATAATTAACATTGGTATCATCCCTATTATGTAGCGTATCACAGCCAATATGCTGCTTATTGTTGTATAGACAAATTCATATAAAAATTAATATAAAATGTCTGTAAGAACATTCTAAAATCATTTAAGTACGTGTCAGTGAAGGTTAATACTTACGTTTGTAATGGATTTTAATTGTGGCCTGTTCAATTAGGTTTACATTTTATACTTTATGGCTTATCCGATAACAATCCTTAGATTAACTTGTTATCTATATATTAATACGTGATGCAAAAACTTTGGATCCCTTTTTCCGAAAATTGCGCGGACGCAGGAGCATAAAATTTGGCACACTTATAGTTTATGTGTAGGAGAAGTGGAGAATGCTAATATTTTTCAATAATAATGCTTATAAAGTACATTAAATCAAAAAATAAAACATTACACACACTGCCATGCATTTCACACACACATCCATACACAAGTATTTGTACACGCATACCTACATATAGTTCCACAAAGTGATCTGACCCGGTGAGAGAGTCGCTGTTGTCGAATTTGGTGTTGCCATTAAAAATACATATAGCAATAAAGTGGGTGAAGTAATATTTTTCAATTCGATCAATAGTGTCAGGAAAATGAGTGGACCAGTTTTATTTGCATGTTATTTTTCCTTCCCAAGATTTCTAACAAATCGCTTCCCATACCCTTAAACAAGTGTATCTGTATCAGCCCATATACTATATGTCCCACTGTTGGGAACTGCCCTATTCTACAATCGAGAGTGCTATTGAGGGTGGTTAGGCCATATCATAGGCCATATAGTCCACCATGCTGGCCTAATGTGGGCTGGTGGACTTACATACCATAGATATTCTTATAAATCGCTATGGTATGCAGGTTTCCTCACTATGTATTCCACCGTTTTAGTTCGTATTTATTGACTATCAATACAGACATGACTCCGAAAAGTCAGATTTGTGACCTGCGAGCCCACGACCTCCGTGAACATGTTGACAGCTGCGTTAGGTCCATTTACCAACAGGCCATCACGCACGTAAAGATACATTTTAGTTTATGATATGTGCTTACACCTATTTTAATAGTACGTACAAAATACTGTTTACGAGGAATTTATTTTGAAAAGTTGACAACACAAGGCTGTGGTGGCAGCTACGTGTTGATAATTTTTTTCGAAGGGTATTATTGGTGTCTGAAGACGCTTATCTTCCTTCGTAAAATTGAATACCTGGAGTCTAACGTTCCTAGCGTCACTTTTTACAGTTTTCGGCATTTTTCACTAATTTTTAATAATGCAGGAAACATAAATACATTGAGTAAACAACCAATGGCGGTTATGTCAGTGAGTGGCAGGTAAATTGTCAATTTCAAATGACGTCGTTGTTTCCACTTTTGGCCACCGGGCCAGTTAACTTTGTGGCTCTATACTCTGGTGTAAAATTGTATCCTTTCTTTTTCATTTTGTTCTTCTGACATATTAAACAAAAAGTTTTATTTGCCTAATGAGGTAATATATTAATATTAAAAGAGAATATTAATTTTAAATGAGGCAATAATATTAGGCCTAATATTAAATTGAATATATAAAAAAAGATTTTAATAATAATGCATAAAAAGTACATTAAATCAATAAATAAACCAGCATGCATTTGACACACGCATACACAAGTATTTGTACACGTATACATACTCTTTGGTCAAATTGTTTCTTTGCTTTATTATAGACATATGTAGTTGAATGTCAATCAGAAAAAAATGTTTACTGTGGTTTTGTTGAATATCAAACAGAAAAGATTTATTTGACGAATACTACGTGAAATACTGAGCGCTATCATTCATTATATGCATAAAGAAAGTTCTGTAGCAGCAATCTGCAATAACATTCAGGTACAAAAAAATATATAATTTGCTATTGCTGGTTCAAAGCAATTATTGTAGTTTACGATTTCAGTAATTGCATATACTTCAGGATAAATAGTAATTTTGAGAGATACGTACATTTAAATGTGCACGAATTATCAGAATAACAACATCATCATACAGGTAAAAACTTTTTCTCTTCTTGATTTGGTCGAATTTCGACCACTAGTAATTATAATAACATAGTTATATAGAAAATGTTTTTATAAATAAACACTTCAACGAGTTATTAGATTGCAAAAGCGTTCGCCCAGAGGGCAGAGGGCGTATGAATTGCACTCTGTTTTGATACTGAAATTATAAAGTTACTAGAGTCTACTACTGATGTAGTTAGATAGAATATTCATCAGCAATAGACGGATTTTTCCGCTGGTTGAGGACCACGTCGGCTTGCCTGAAATTGAATATATGTACCTACGTAGACTAATCCCGACACAATCTCTTGCATCACTCACTTGCCGGGTTTTTACCATCGTGTGAGATAGCTGCTATCTATGATTCTAGGCTGATTAATATACTACCACAAGTTGCGACTTAAAGTTGTTATCTGGTTCGTGAGGCGTTCTGCATGGGCAGAGTTTCAATTATCTCTCTTTCTTCAGCCATAAAAATATAGGCCCCCTCATGGATCTCCATACCGTCGTTGGTAGTGGTCTGCATCCAGCGACTACCTGCAACCTTAACCAAGTCATCTGTATTCCTTATAGGCGGGCGGGCGTCCAACATTTTGCTTGTACGTGATGTTCCACTTACAAGCAAGCTACTTGACTGGTGGTAGGTCTATCATATGTGAGAGGCTGCCTGGGTGGGTACCACCGCAATGTCTATTTCTCCCGTCAAACAGCAGTTTAAATGCACTGTTGTGTTTCGGATTGAAGCACATTGTAGCCAGAGTAACTACTGGACATATTGAGACTTAACATCTTGTGTCTCAGGATGGCGAGCGCAGTGGAATGCCAAGCATTGCTTTATAATTAAAGGTGTTGTTTGGTTTTGCTATTGTTCATGAGCGGTCGCATCGCTTACCATCAGGTGAACGGCATGCTCGTCTCGCCGTTCAATGAAATAAAAAAAAAAAAAAAACTTAAGAGCCTTTCGGCTTCGGCGGCCATCATTTTTTCGCGCTATGTGACTCTCTAACTGTCGAACGAGAAACTCGAATTCTATATATACAAGATATGGATACAACCTAAGAATACAATATAATACGTTTCAAACTTCGTTTTATATTTTTCATTTGTTCCTTTGTCCACCACAGTCCATCATCATAATCATAATGCAATGCATCATTATGCAGGACGCAAGATGTCGCTACGAGCAACACTTTACTATAAAATATACCTAATAATATTGTGAGTGCATTCTTCGCAGATTGAAGATTCTTCGTTAATCTGTATCAGCCCATATACGTCCCACTGCAGGGCACGGGCCTCCTCTACAATCAAAAGTACGATTGAGAGTGGTTAGGCCATATAGTCCATCACGCTGGCTTAGTGCGGGTTGGCGGACTTACATACCATAGATTTTTTTATAAATCGCTATGGTATGTAGGTGTCCTCACGATGTTTTCCTTCACCCTTTTAGTGCGTGGTGATTGACTATTAATACACACACGAAAAGTCAGAGGTGTGCCCTGGGATTCGAACCCGCGATCACCGTGAACATGTTGGCATTCACGTCTAGTCCGTTTACCAATAGGCCACCACACACTTCGTTAATAGTCATAGAAAATATATTACAATACACAGCTTTTGGATTCCTAGCTTATTTCAATAGGTGTTACATTATTTTTAAACTGATACGCTAATATGATACCTATTGCGCTGCACTTTGCACTCACAGTTGCCTCGGTAAATATTTTGGATTTTCCATTATTATGTACGGTGAATTGTGTTCCAGCTTTTGGTTCTTCGCCTCTTCGGGCAATCTTATGAAAGTAATGATCTTAGTTAGTATTTGAAGGTAGGAAGTATTGGAAGGTTAGTATGTATTTGAATCCTACATTGAGTTAACGGCGTGGTCTCATACTGTGTCCTTTGTGCAATAATAATTATTATTTTTGTTGCCTGTTTCGGTGGCGCAGCTGTTATACTACGTTTACAAAGCTGAGGTCTCGGGTTCGAATTGCGAGTCGGGCAAACTCATTTTTTTAAATATTAGGTTGGTGTCAGATATTTGTGCCCGTTATGGAAATAGTCTCGCCCCCTATCACATCGTGGGACGAATAATACAAGGCGAAACCTGGGTGTTATGGTTGCTCCTCTGCCTACCATTCTGAGAAAAAGGAGTGTGTTTATGTATGTATGTATTTTCCTTTCGTATCCATCATTTATTGTGCTTATGCACTTTGAAGGTTCGTTTATTTTATTCCACTTATATCTTAAGGCATATCGAATAATTCTCAGCTTCTTCCATTCTGGTGAATGATTTGGAAACTATCGAATGAGCGTTACCAAGTAACAAACTGATAACGTCTAAAGAAACGTTTGCAAAACTAATTGCTGTTCTTTGTATTGCATGTGAACGAACGTGTTTCCGGTGCAGTAGGTATCTCAAAAATGCTTTCTTTTTCTTATTGGCATAAATGACGATACAAGCAAGTCGTTCGCCTGATGTTAAGTATCACTTCTACTCTTAAACAGAAGCTACACTATATTAGTTTTTTCTAGTTTGTGTTGTCTAATTAAAAAAGTATTCTATTATTTTTATTAATATACATAATTTACTACTTTGCGCATGCTGAACTAGCATATAAAAGATTCTGTACCAGCCTATATACGTCCCACAGCAGGGCACGCGCCTCCTCTACAGTACGATTGAGAGATATAGTTAAGCCATAAAATCCACCACGCTGGTCATTTTTTTTTAAATTGCAATGAATGACGAGACGAGCAAGTCGCTCGCCTGATGGTAAGCAATACGACCGCTCATAAACAGTAGCAACAATCCACTGCGCTCGCCATCCTGAGACATAAGATGTTAAGTCTCAATATATCTGCTAGTTACTCTGGCTGCAATGTCCTTCAATCCGAAACACAACAGTGCATTTATGCAGCATAAGACATATTTCAATGTAAACAATTGATAGCTGGTCTTTAAAAATATGACTGGTAGGTCTCTCATATGTGAGAAGCGCCTGGGTATACCACCGCATTGTCTATTTCTCCCGCTAAACAACAGTGTAAATGCACTATTGTTTTTCGGCTTGAAGAATATTGTAGCTAAAGTAACTACTGGACATATTGAGACTTAACATCTGATGTTTCAGGGTGGCGAGTGCAGTATAATGCGAAGCATACCTTCGTAAATCAAGGGGTCGTTTGGTTTTGCTACTGTTCATGAGTAATTGTAACGTTTACCATCAGGCTAACGGCATGCCCGCTTCCCAATGTAATAAATAAAAAAGAAACAAATCCTTTCATGACACTGTGCTGTGTTTCATCCAAAGATATTATTTGTTATGTATCTTAATACTCACTAATTATTGCCTAAAATTTCCTTGCATGTTGGTCGAAATAAATAAAGCACCGCTATTAGGAGGGCTACTTGCGGTAGGTACAAGTTATTATTATTCACAAGTGATTCAAGAAAATGCTGTGATGTACTTTTTATGTAACTCAGTACTGATAATATGTGTTTAAAGTTCACGATTTCAATAAAAATACCCTTTATAGTGCAGGTCACCTGTAGCAGGGCAGTTTTCGAAAGCGCGTCGCGACCTTTGACTTCTTTATTGTGTAACTGTTACCATTTATGTAGTTTCTTGACCACGTTACTTAAGTTTGTCTGTTGTGACAAGTGTGTCATCCCCCCAACAACGGACGACACAAAAACCCTAACAATTAACTTTTTAAAAACCGAGACGTTTGGGCAACCGCTCTCCTTGCATTGCTTTAATTACGATTCCTTTGTTTTCATATTACCTAAAATGCTTACACATTGTCTTTATGCAAGTGGGGATGGAACCGTACGAAATCCGATGTCAAAAAACGTTCGTGACAGCAGGGCTTTCGTTTTCGCAATCGGACTGAAAAATCACCACTGAAAGCATCCATTATACGTGCGCGAACGCAACTAGTTCGACCACTTATCATGGCGGCCAGGCTTACCAGACCCACGTCCAATTCCCGCTGCAATGCACCGACAGCGGTAAAAGGCACGGCGGGCCAGCTGCAGCGGCTCAATTAGAATTGGTTAAACTAAATAATATCGCGGATTAACATTTACACATGCGGCCAGGCGGTGGGCAGAGAGTGTCGCGGGAGCCGCGGTGACCGCAGTCGCATTTCGCGCACCGACCGGCCCGAGCGCACGAGCCCCGACGCACGTTCACAACGTAACACACGTTTCCCGCCACAAATTCAAACTTGGAACACTCCAATTTTTTTTCTTTTCAATTCGAATGGAGTGCACTCGCGCGTAAAAAGTCCGAATCGACGGCGACACTGCCTGCCAGTGTCCGGATTGCGTCGAGGACGTTGACATCGTAATCAGTGATACGGAACTCGAATTCGTCGATTCCGAATTTTCGACTATGTAGAATTTTGGCGGGAAGTGTGTGTTACTGATAAAAGTTTTCCCTGAACTTCTAGTGAAGGTGGTATCGGTGTTTTCAAGTGAACAGCTGGAATGATGGTGGATTCCACTTAAGAATTTTTTAGTGTTTTTTTTTGTAACAAGAGTTTAATATAGACAGTTTTTATTGAAGGTGAGTACTTAATTTTAATCTGATTTTGTTATTTTTGTTATAATTATTATTGATTGCACAATGGTAGATCTTTCGCTTTCTAAAGTGTCGACCATGAGTGTACCAGAACTCAGCAGTCACGACTGGCAACATTTTTGCGCTGAGAAATTATTTTAAAGATTAATTATATCTACCACTTGCATTTCGTTGTATCGAGCTACGTTGGCGAAAACACGTTTTATGAAAGTAAAATGGTAGGTATATCACAGCTGCGGCGACATTGCAACATTTCACTCCAGTGAAATTAAATAATTTTTGTTATAGTCGGCCCGAGTGACTTAATTTGCATGCTATTAAGAATAGGTAACACTGCGAGACTTGGTCGACTGATAACACTAATTGGTACAAAACTTGATGCTGTAAATTACTTATTTTTCATACTTAAAACACTTCCTCAATGGTTAGTGTATTTGCGTTACAATAACAGTGGTCGCCAACAAAGCAAACGATCTAGTTATGAGAGCTAGCCACTTGTTGTAGCGTGCACATAAAACTTTATGTATTAATGTTGTTATGGCGACAGCATTCGTATAGCATTGAATATTATTTATCAAACTGCGAGGTTTACAACTGTAAGCCATTAGTTTTTTTCTAGTTGTGTTGTTGCAACTATAGTGCTTCAATTCCTCGTAATTCCTAGTGTTTATCAGATTGTATTCTATATCTCTACAAGTGACAATACTGGTTTTGTTTATTGTTTATAATTTGCGGGGTTATTAATATTTAACACATATTTATTCGTGATATTTCTAAGTGCAGATTTTTAAGCGGCTGTAAAATCTTAATTTTGTTGTAGTTATTTAGTAAATGACATGTTTATCATCTAATAACTTTTCTTAGGGTTACGTACCCATATTCCCATATAAAAATATTTATATTTATTATCATTTAAATTCCAAGATTTATGATACTGGACTTAGAACCTATAAATTACTTCGTATGATAAAACTAAAGAAAATAATATTAATAACTTATCAGCGAAAATAGAACCTAGAATAAATGGCGATTGAATGGTCATAGAAAAAAATCAGCTGTTTCATAATGATCAGATTTATAGGCTGTGTTAGGTAAATGTCGCAGTTACAGTACCGGCCGCCGCAATAGCATTTCGACAGGTCCTACTTAAACTGGTCCATGCAAGCTTATAGAGTTTGTATGTTGCGCTGTGATTATATGATTCAATAATATCGAGCTATTTGTGGAAGTAGATACAAAAACGATATTTTTAAGTTTAAATATGGAATACACAAGGCAAAACGTAGGTGTCCTGATAGCACCTCTGCCTATCTAGAGAAAAGCCGTGATTTATGTATGTTAAGGAATTTTTTTTCTCTCCTCTATTGTTAGTATCTCTCAAAATAAAAAAAATATTACTTAAATATATTACAAATAATATTCTGTCCACTAGAGTATTATTTATACCTCTCAAAATAAAAGATATTAAATATATTACAAATAATAAATTCAAAACAATATTTGCAAGTGAGCGCGATGAAGTGGAAAATGGTCTGGTTGACAGGTAACGAATGTTTTTTAGCCATTCCGCGCATGCGATATTTTTCCTGAAGTCTCGATGTATGCAATATTAAAAGTAAAAATTTGCGATTGTTAAAATAAACGTAGGAGTTAGAGTTGGAGGATATTAACAATATTCGATAACACAACAGCAAAACTTTCGCGATGATTTTTGTTAATATCTGTTATTACGATACTTTACAATTAAGGATAATTTTAGAATGCAGAAGAAAGAAATAGTACTATATTTTGATGTTGAACATTTTGCGATAATTATAGAAGAGAGTCGAAAAAATTAACAAAGAAATCTCTAAACACTTGATTTTTTAAATATTATATTCTTATAGAAGCTATCGAAGTTGCATTCAAGTTGAAATTTTAAGATTATTAAAGAATAGAATATAACATTCTAACACAGATAATATCTCTATAGACTTGTTTCTTTTATATGTTTTATTGTTATTGAAGTTGAATTCTAGTCCTCCGCTCAAGCTTATCCACACAAATACAACATTAGATTTATAAATTTAAACAATTCATGTTGTGTATGGGCAGTGCCAGTCGGCTTAGAACCCGATATTATCTCGTGTCTGTCGAATGGCCAGTACCGGACTTAACAACTGGTTAATAAGGACCTTGTGTGGACAATGAGTAATGCTGTGTTTTCCAATCGCCTTTCTTAATCCGACGGGGCTGAGCATTATCCAAAAAGATCTTTATGTGTGGTATATTTTTTCATTTAAATTATACTAGGAAAGTATAAAATAATTGTAATTGTGAGCTAAGAGAAAAACATTGCAAATAAAATGTATTTTATGTAGTTTTGGTCTTATAAGAATAGATTTAAATTATTGATGAATTCCTAACAAAGATTTAATTTATGTGTAGAATTAAATGAATGTAAAGTCCTGTAAGCCAAAATGATCTTATTTCTCATTTACTTCGACTCCATTTACTTATAAACAAAGACGCTGCAGTCCACGTGTCAATCCTTTCGACGATAAAATCGGGACAATGTTTATGTATTGAAAATGTATTATAATAATCTAATCTACATGTGACAGACAAATTGCGTCTACTAAAGCTTTATTCATAGACTGTAATACCTCTTTGTGTTATCGAATCTTTTGTCTGTTTTGAATAACCTTTGAATTCAGTTTGAGCAAAGAAGACAAAACATTCGGAAACTAAACCTTTGTTAAACTTTGTTTTGTTTAACTTTATATAAATTCTAATTTTAGCTCAATTGATTAGATTTTAGCGATGTATATTTATATTTACATTTGCTGTCTTTTCTAAACGATGTGTTCACTTGTAATTGGCGAACATATCAAATTTATACGTTATTGTTATACCTCATGAGTGTATTAATAATTTGCGCCATTGGCGAACCTGATTGATAAAAATAAAAAAACCTAAAATAGGTTTTAGAACTGTCTATGAATAAGCCTGTGTAGTGTTATAATACACAAACATCGTGTTTTTCTAGCGGATACTAGTAGACATAATACGGCATGCGACATTCCCGCCGCATCGAGTATAATTCGATCGATATAGAAAGTGAACGCGCCGCTACCGGTGTCCACGCATTTCACTTAATCACTCCACGTTTGTTTTATATATAAAACTTATAGCCAATCACAGTTCTGCTAAAAAAACGAAACTTTTAGTCTCCTTGATTATTTGGCTTGACTAATACTCACAGAGAGCTGCGTATAAAAATAATTGCCTCCCTGTTTATTAAACAGATCTAATTTATTGAACTTGGGTTTTTAATACCAATCAAAGGGATGAAGATATACGGAATTATTTAAAAGTGGAATGCGGAATTAAAAATCGTTGCCGTAAATTTCGTCCAGAAATATAAGAACTAAAGCTAGAATTTTACAAAATGACTTATAGTAATATTAAATAACTTTTAACTTCTTACATAAATATCTATAAGTGTTAAGTGTGTAATCTACGTACCAGGATCGATATTCAATGCAATAAATCTTTAGGTCTACAAAAATAGAAGTTAAAATTATAACAAATTCTATTACAAATAGTGATACAGATAAAAACATTTTATGTAACAAGTTCTTTTATATAAACAATATTATTACCTTTAGTTCATCTGTGAAAGTACAGAGGCATGCCAAAACGGAGTTTCTTAATTGCAAATTACTTTCTTGATAACATAAATTAACATTTAAGTACTTTTCACTGCTCTTATTTTAGTTCACTTTAAATCTTTTTGTACATACTTTTATTTAAAGGGTATTTTCTGAGATGAGATATATTATCAGCTTTTTGGGTAGTCAATGAATACTAAGAAATTTAACATCTAGCATGCTAAAGAATATCTAAGATAATATTTTTCAGTCGAGGCTTCCATAATGAAATTCCTATTACATGACATCGCTGTTAAAAAATACCAAATTAATCTTATAATATTATAGGCATATATGAAACGGTATATATATATAATACAGTTATATTCATAGTACAGTTAAATAAAGTTATCAGTGATTTGCGCGAAGGTCGCGCCAAGAACGTATCTCCTTTATAATACTTTCACTTTATGCATTCGCATACGTCTTTATAAATAAAATGTAATATATCCTATGTAGGAAAACGTTCTTTATCGACAATTTAACACAATTAAATATCAATTATACAATAAATAAGTGTTTAAAAATATGGCTCTAACTTTGTTTAAAGTGTCTTAGATTTACGCGAACGGATTTTATCGCGGATTTAGTGGGCGGAGATCGGCTTGTGACCACGAAAGCTGTAAAGAAAACCGTAAATAATAGCTTTGATTTCCTTTATTACATACATACATATATAAACTCACGCCTTTTTCCCAGAAGAGGTAGGCAGAGGTGCCAGGGCACCCACATTTCGCCTTGTATGTTCCGTCCCATGATGTGATAGGTGGCGAGCCTATCGCCATATCGGGCACAAATTCCTGACTCTGGGCTGATAATGAATAGAAAAATCCAATATCACTCTGCCCAACCCGGGATTCGAACCCGAGACCTCAGCTTTGTAACCGTACCGGAGTACAACTACGCCACCGAGGCAGTCGTTTTTTTTATTAAAAGGTCAAAATACGCTAGATGACTACTTTTCTGACATAGTACGGTTAGTTTAATGGTATTGACACCTTGTCTTTAGGTAGTCGGTTTGATAGTTTGGACTTACTCCATAAATACGTTCGATGATGTAAACAAGTTATTTTAAGAGTTATTCCATCCTCGTAGTACTATGTTACCGGATGGGGAGTGACAGTATAGTACCATACTACGATAGTACGTTAAACAGCCGGTGTCAACGAACCAGTGTTGCCAAATAGCAGTTGACTCAAGCCGGAAGCCTTTGGCCAACTGAAAGTTTTGATATAAGATTAGCCAATATTCGTACTGTATGAATTTAAATAAATTTATTCATAGGGATAGAATTAAAATGTAAAAACTTATGTGTGGTTTTTGGTCATTGTAATTTGAAGTAGAAAAAACTATAAGAATGAGCAGTATACATAAAAATTACTAATAAAAAAGTAAAAACAAAAAAAAAAAAATTTTTTTGGAGCAACTATAAGATGTTTAATAATAATTATTCTAATATAATAAAATATTCAACAATCGCAGCACTTTATCGTTTAGTATAATCTAGAAAAAAAAAATGTACAGTTAAGTAACACAAATAGAATCTCATGTGGAACAACATAATGCAAAATTTTTCTTAATCTGATTACTTTTACCATGTAATTTATTATTTAAGGTAATTTTACATACCAAGCATATCAAAACATTTATTTTAAAAATAGAAATTGACAAAGTGGGTTACTTCTAGAAATCGTACTCATGATCTCGCAGTTCGAAGCTAAGATACGCATTACACCAACAAGTCTACAGAAGTGTTTAAATACAGGCATCAAGCATCGATAAGCAAAAGGACATTAGAGCAAAATTATGTTTATGTTAACGAGCAAAATTACATGATGGCACAGATCAACAGTGGATGGCATTATGCAAAATTATTGGTTACTTATTTCCTCGAGGTTAGAATCACAGCCACTGTGATGGCGACCTTTGACGGAAGGCGGGCTGATTGAACTTAAAATCAAATCACATGTTTACAACTGTAATTTTCAATCAGATGCTGGGAATATGTATTGAGGTGGCGAAATAATATAGAAGCAACTTGAATGATTACAGATTTTTCGAGGCTAAAGATTTGTTGAAATCATGCTATGATGATTGAGTAGAATGAGAAACTAAAGATCGTAATGGAATTCGGGAAAATGTGTATAGTACATAAATATAGGTGTAGATATCGAAATACGCAACAATATACAGAGTCTTAATTTTCTCATACTTCTCATTTAGTTGGAATCTCATTTTTAGTTAAAATAATTTCAAATGTTGAAATTATAAGGCTAGTAAAGAAAGCTAAGTAATTAAAATGTATCTAATATGAAGTCAGTTTTGTATAAAATAGGTATGTGTTTATCACAAATGATAGTCAGGAAATCAAAGTGTAGGAGGGCATGACCATCAATGACTTCATTAAGGTCGCCTGCTATATGTCCAAGTGGGTGGATTGAGACTGCAAATTGTGGACAAACTAACTACTGTATTCTTGAGTTAATATTATCTTCATGAGATTTGTTTTGAAGTTAAATATTTGAAAAATGCTAATTAATAATTAAAATCTATTGCTTACGTATAACTACCGTGGTAGAATGCTAGTGAGTGAGGTGTGTCTAGTAAATATTGTAAATTGGGCTTGATTCTAAAACCGAATCGGAATCAAGTACTTGATAGTTAAAATTCCAAATACCATATTTGTTTTGCTCACTTCGCGTATGTCGAAAATTATAATTCGTAGAATGTTGGATAATTTCCAGGAAGTTATGACCTCAGGCAGGTAATGAAGCCTTAATTATCTTACCAAATCTCTTTGAAATTTCCATAAAAGAGTGTTGCGATAATCTTATGTGAATGTGAGATAAACGAAAATTAGATATTAATTAATGTTGTGAATAGCCATGTTAGTACTTGTGTGGACTAAGTAAAACATAGTTTTTGTTTTCCATGGAATTTCCACCAAACAATAATAATTTAGATCACTTTATGTAGCGAAAAGACCTACAATGATACCTATTCAAAAATACGTATAATACCATCGTAAAAACCTGAACAATGCTAAAATGCATTTTTAAATACATCACAAATTACATTTTAATACGCTATAGAATACCAAAATTTCTTTATAAAACGAGAACATTTGAGGCTTTCCAAAAATTCAATGGAATCTCATAACGTAATTATGTAACTCGGTGGAATTATGTGGTGCTCTGTTGCTGAACCGATTTCGAGTAAATCACTGCGCGGCGCGCCGGAGAATCAACAATATACACACATTTATATTATATGACAGTCTGTAAAGATATTTTTTTGTTTCGTCTTCGTGTATGCTTTTATTATGGGTTGTCACGATTTTTGAAATATTATGTATGACCAATGTCAGACTGTAAGTCACTTCATCTATGTCCATTTTAATCCAAAATTACATCATCACCACTGCTGGGTATAGGTCTCTCTCATATTATGCCAATTTTCTCTGTCTCTTGTCAGTAGCATCCAGATTCGACTGAGGATTCGACATGCGACTTTGACATTGTCGTCGACCCATCTTGTCGCTGGACGGCCGACGCTGCACTTACATAGTTTCGTACATACATACATACATACATACATACATAAACTCACGCCTATATCCCAGAAGGGGTAGGCAGAGGTGCCAGGACACCCACATTTCGCCTTTTATGTTCCGTCCCACTATGTGATAGGTGGTGAGCCTATCGCCATATCGGGCACAAATTCCTGACTCTGGGCTGATAATGAATAGAAAAATCCAATATTACTTTGACCTTCACCGAGACCTCAGCTTTGTAACCATACCTTAGTACAACTACGCCACCGAGGCAGTCATACATAGTTTCGGCGACCAAATATTTAAGCCTCCTTAATTATAAAAATATTTGACGTTCGTAATTTCTCAGTTAACATCAAGGCGAATTATTATGGCCTGTTTCGATGGTGATGTAATTATATTTAAACTGTTTATTTACAAAAGAGTACGAAGAAGTAAAAGTCGGCGTCATGTAATTATGCTTCCGTCATGCATTTATTTATAAACTTATTACCAGACTTTCATTGCTTTTTGATATTGCAACAACTGTTTGGATATAAAAAGAAGTATTGCCTTTTATGGCACCCGTTGACGGAGTTATAAACATGAAATTATTCGTTTTATTTTGGCAAACTATGTATTAATAATTGCCTGGTAATTTGGAAGTTTGTCGGTGGTAATGAACGATTGACATCACAAGAGTCGATAATTCATTGATAATGATACATTTCTCAAATTAACCATAAAATTTCTAATATTCAAAATGAGATTTTTATACTATTTTAGATACAATAAGGCATGAAAAGCCACAACGAAGCTAACCGCACGTCATACACTACATACCGAATTGGTGGTGAGATGCGACGGTGAAAGTGCTGCGGTGTCCTTACGTAGAGCCGGATGGAAGTCGTCAAGTGTCGTCGAATATATTTATGCAACATTCAAAATATTTTTATGTTGATATGCAAATGTAGAGCTTTGTTTTTATTTGTAAATTAATTGTAAATATGGGTGTATTTACTGGGGGAATGCTGGGAAGTGTTCGTAATTGAGCATGACTTTTTTAATATTTTAAAATATTGAAGTGTTAAGTCATCTTAATGAAACACATCTAATAGGTTTCTCATAATTATCTCAGAATTTGTAATCTTTGTGTAATACATACATACTTAAAAATAAAATGTTACTTTTTTCATTTATTATAATTTAATATGAAAAGGTTATAGTAGATATACAGCGGATTCGAAACTATAAATTCTCTTTATTTATTAATCTATTTACACTGACATCATCAGTTACTAAAAGGACAAAAACTTATTCAATATCCACTTTCTTTATTTAACTAATTGAGCTAGCATTAAGACATTATATTAATTAACAAAAAAATATTTGAAAGCGTAGACCGTATGCTACTCTCTCTATGTATTCATAACTGAAATAATACACTAAAATCAACTATGCAATCCTAAAGAGCATAATTACAGAGCGGCCATAGAAAAGACATCAACGCACACCGTTGTTTTCGTTCGGTGAGTCATTGCCGAGTCAAGGACACTTGCAAGTTTCACTGCTTTCGTATGTTTATAATAGAGTTTATTGATTTAATTTAAATATTATTATTTTAGATATTCTTTACACCTGTTCAGGTCCGTGGTGCCTAGTGCACCACGCTGCATTTCCTTCACTGTTAAAACCAGTGCTTATTAATTATGAATACATAAGTAATTTCCAATATTGAGTGTTTTTTTCTATGGGTTCGGATTTATGGATTTGGCTAAGCATTCCATAGCGTCCTACCAGGCTATTTAGGACCAGCTAATCTAGGAGTCATTAATCAACATTATTAAAATGGCATTGTCATCTTTAATTCACTCTGTCATATTAATTCTTAAGTTCAAAGTGTGCAGTAGCCACAACAATTATCTCTGTCAAATTAAACAGACCTTGAGTCATTGGATTGTTGAATTTGTAAATAGATAGAGTCAGTAAATTCCAACAATTGTTCCACTTGGCGCTGAGGTGCTAATTTGTAAAGTTAGCACGCCGTTTGTGATTTAACTTCGTTATCGAGTGTTACAGCTTTTTAATGTTTATTCAAAGAGCGTTACTACGTTACGTTTGTGTAAATTCTAAACTTTTTGTGTGAGGATTATCAGTTTAATAACAATATTTACTCAAATAAAAATGTATTTTATTTTTATTACAACCGTCTTTATAATACTGTGGAGTGATAAATATTCACAGTTTTAAGAATTTAAGGATTGTCTGTAACACCATTAGAACAAAATCAAACCATACATTTTCTAGTTGAAATAGACATACAATATTCAAACACAAATTGTACTCTACCAAGTCGATTAGCAATGCATAGGCACCAGCAAATTTACTTGCTGAAATAATAATTCCAGTTGTAATCCACTTTCTATAAAGCATTGCGGTGGTTTCAACTTGACCTAGTTTCGGAATTGACATCAGCGATCTATCACAGGTATATCTTTGAACCTAGACAGGTTTCAGTATTATTTTTAACGCTTGTTCTGAGCGTGGGCGGCAAACTTTGCATTTAAAGCATTCATTTGTAACAGTCTAGATCTGATATAAGTGTTCAAGGCACTACTGGATTGTAAAGTTTAAGAGTTAGCCCGTTTTGAGAATAGACATCGTTTCATGCTAAATTATTTCATAGAAATAACGATAACTATTTTTATTAAAAATTGAAAATGCCATAATTTCAGTTACGTTTTATGCATAGATTTGTTTGGATTTCAGAAACATGCTTATGCATACATTTTGTTTGAAACATTTTTATGCTGATAACAAGGTAATACTTACTACACTTTTCATATTACAACTTACAAATATTTGTTTTGCCAATAAAACCCTATGAATGAGTTAATTCCCACTGCTGTCATCTGTCCATTGGTCAGCTGGCCTGATGTAACGGCGTTACGTCCGCCAGCGAAAGTGTCATTGATATGTTAAAGCGGTAACACTAAGCAGATCACACACAGTCGATGCGCACATCAGTAGAACAGGTTCGAATAGGATACAATTTCTATATTTTCAATATTTTATTTAGGTGTTAATTTTTTGTAGCAGATTATTCCATTTTATCTATAAAAAAATACATATTGATAGAAAAAGATATATGCACGAAAATTATTATATTACAGAATAATCAAGCATCAATCTTGTGTCAATATCCTTTCGATTAATTATTTAAATAAACAAAATATATAACCCTTAAGCAACAATGACCTTGAGTGATATAGTACTAGACTAAACATTTCATCATCATCATTGGCAATATTATTGACGTGAGATGATCAAATAGCATTTATATTAGATTGGAAAGTACACCTAAGTTGGTGAATTAGACCTATTCATGCATGGAAATACGGCTACATTTTGGACAAACCATACATTTAATATACCAATAAATTATTTTAGTAAAAAGATGTACAACGTCAAGTTGACACACTGCTATTAATTCACGTGAACATTTGTATCAGCGGCGTCGGTCCGCGCGGCGCTCGCTTCTGGTTTAGAAAGTGAACTTTTTTAATGTAAACCCACTAGGAGAGTTGCGTTGTGAATGTTACTGAACTAGTTCGGCACCGAGACTGCCCGTTCATTGATTGATTGGGCTGTGTTTCGGTTATTAGGTGTAGGTTTTTTACTAAGTATATAATTCAACTAATACGCATATTACTCAAGTAAGTTAGATGTTTGCTTAGTGTTGTTGTATCAAAAAAGAAGCAAAATCTTCTCGCTAGAACGTACACCAGAAGTGATTAGATGCAGATCATTTCTTAATGATGGGCTTCAAATCAATTGAAGAATGGGTTAGCAACAATTTGTTCTACAAAAAATACAATTTGTCTTAAGAAATCTATGAATTTGTAACTATTTGGTATTTTAGTGTTTCTACGATAAATTATATAATAAGAGTATATTTTCAATGTAAAATTCAAATACTTAATACGGCAAAGTGTTGCAGAAGGCTCTCAGTCAGAATACGCGTGCAATACTTTTTGCTCACAGAAATATTTCATTTATTCATTTCAGTGATATTGCTAACTTTTTGTTTTTATAGAAAATTGATAAATTACATTTCATGACGCTTCCCGCTACGATACAATAGTACTTTCTTATTTATCGATTTATTGAGAAAAATACGTTAGAAAATATGAATATTATTACTAGTATAGAGTTAATATTTAAAATACAGCTGTCTATTGGTAATGTTTATATAATTTCTTATTACTATGACCTATATTATTTCTTGCTATGTGAATGATGATTACTCTGCCATCAGTTGCATGTCACATCTCATTCTACGACACGCAATTATCATAACTCGATACATGGATGAGAACTTGAATTGAATTTATAATAACTAATGTCTTATACATTGAAATAAAACAATTATATTTACCATTTTATCGCGGATTTGGTTAAATTGACAGCCTCCGTGGCGCAGTTGGTAAAACGCCGGCTGTGAAACGAGAGGCCGCGGGCTTGATCCCCGCAAAAGTCTCTCTTAGTTCCTGATACCCACAATATAAGACTCGATCTTAGTGTGGGGTCCGGACTATGTATTTGACTGATGGGTGTATTTATTTTATTTTAATATTTTTTAACTTTTCGACGTGATCTCAGAAACCATTAGGTGTCTTACGTATAAACTAAAAAAAATTTTTAAAGAAAAGATAAAAAAGGATGATTTAATAGAGATTCTTCTAACCATGTTCAGGTATGCGGGATTTTTGTTTTTGTATATATACATCATTTAAAATAATGCATCAAGGAATTTAATACATAGAATAACATATTAATATCCTACCAACAAATGCCATCAGTAGCTATTAAAGGTCCATCAAAGGTCAGTAGAATTTTGCTTATTGTCCAACATGACTCTACTTCCCGTAACATTGTTATTATCGGATTAGCATACAAAGCGTTTTGCCTTGTCGTCTCTCATTGTATAATTCAGGTGTCAAATTCGGCGCTACCAAGTCTTGAATTTTTGTATAATGTGTTAGTGGAACCCGATGGTTTAATTGGGACAACAATGACATGAAAATGTGTCAAACTTATTGCAGCCAAGGTACTTGGCAAAGGTTCAAAAAGAGCGATTGTTCTGCTTTGGGAACTTAATTAAACTCGACACATAATTTTCACTTATTCATGTGTGTATTAAAATTCACGTCATGTACAACATTTCGAAGTAGGATTACGTAGTTAATGAGCTATGTTTTACAGGACTATGTTTCTAAAAGAGAATTGAAGTTAGGATATTAAATGAAAGTTATAAACAAGGAATTTTCTGATTCTCTAGTTATAATACAATGTATTAGTGGTTTTTATATTTTTTTCCAATGAATGGCGAGACGAGCATACCATTTGTTTAATGGTAAGCGATGCGGCCGCTTATGGATGGTAGCGCAACCCAGTAGTTACTCTGGCATAATGGTCTTCAAGCCGAAACACAACAGTGCATTTACAGTGCTATTTGGTCGGAGCAATAGACATTGCGGTGGAATCAACCCAGACGGCTTTTCGCATTTGAGAGACCTACCCCAGTATACTAATATAATTGAATAAAATGCTATAAACTTTTTTATCAACGATTTTTATCATAATAAATAGTCTATATATCTTCTAATATGAATCAAAACTGACTAAAGCGTTTTAGTTCTTGTAAATTTCATGTCATTGCATACAACATAGAGGAAATATCACATCACATTGATACAGTTTAGACACAAATTTACGACATTTATAACTTTTTTCACTCTAAAACACATACATTTTCCGCTCGTTAAGCTAGATGCAGGTGATATGTTGATGTAAATAGCTGTCGGGATTGAGAAGTAAGAGGGTAGTAAATTTCGAAACTAAAACTACATTTGGATTTGTTAATTTTTATATTTTATTCCGAAAAATAATTTATTTAAGTTAATTTAAGGTGTTTTCCTTTAATTAATTATCTTATTCATTGGTTTTGTGTTAGTTTATAAATGGCAGTTCGATAAATGCAGATAAGCTTAATAAAATCGCTCTCTCCCTCCCTTTTTTTTCTCTCTCTCTTCTCGGTTAATAATCCCACATGGTGGTGGGGCCAGCGTTCTTCACATTCTTTCTTCACTTCGCCCTATTCATGAATCACCAGAAACATTGCATGCTATCATATCTCGTTGCAACACATTTGTCCATGTAGTTTTTGGTCTCCCTCTTAATGTTTTCCTTGGGAGGGACAGTTCTAGTACCTGTTTGCCTACGTAATCAGCTGGTCTTCTTTGACTTGTCTAAACCATCTCCTCCTGCTCTTCTGTAGCTTAATAAAATAAATAAATAAAGACCAAATAGATTGAATTACACCTCAGAGGAAATACGCCCCACCATATTAAGACAATTCTCCACTACAGACTTTTAGAACACAAAAACACAGATATTTTCCGCTCATTAAGCCAGATACGAGTGATATGCAGATCTAAATACAGATGTCGAGATTGAGGAATTTAGAGGTGTAATCATATTTCATAAAATAAAAAAGTATATGTAGATTCGTTTATTAATATATTTTATATTCATAAATAATTTATTTTCTTATATGATTAAAGACCAACTAGATTGAATTACGTGTAGTACATTTTATGTTATAGAATACACCTTAGAGTAAATACGCCCTGCTATATTGAGACAATTCCCCACGACAGACTTTAAGCAAACAAAAACACCGACATTTTCCGCTCATTAAGCCAGATGCGGGTGATATGCAGATCTAAATACAGCTGTCGAGATTGAAGAGTAAGAGGTCGATCGTATCGAGATCAGTCCGTGATTAGGCTCAAGGTCTCAGGATGTGGTGGTGTTTAATTTCATTGTTCGTATTGGGTGCTGCTAACGAGCGACGATTTCGGCCAAGGCGTTTGATGTACGACCGAACTGATGTTAGGGTTGGGAGTTATTACGTGTAGTTGAGTGTGAAAATTTAAAAATATTAATGGTAATTGATTGGTACTGATTATTGTTGTACTTCTGATCAACAAATACTCTCTTGATTTTAAGGACTTACGGCTCCAAATACAACTCTCGTATTTAGGTACCCCAAGATACAGGCACGACCTAGTTTGGGGACCCCTGTTAATTTTTGTTATGCTCAATACAGATATGCCAAATATTATTAAGTTTTAATATTAAGTTTATTTCTTAAAGACAGTGTACATTACATTACATTTGTAATATTACATTTCTCTATTCCTAAAATCTATGTATTGCAGCTTATACCTATATTAGTATTTACTAAAATGCAGAGTAAAATTTTAAGTAAATAAATCTCAACATATTATAAAATAGAGTGGCTTCCCGTTTGTCAGTCCCTATGTATTCTTAGATTTTTAAAACTACATAACGAATATAATGCGGTTTTTTTTAATAGACAGAGTAAGAGGAAGGGTTATATGTATAATAAATATACAGAGTGTACCATTTTTTTTTGAAAAATAACCTGTATCTGGCGTGGGATGGAATCAAAAAACGTCTGAACCTAGGCAAATCTGGGACGGGTCGCTATTAATGCATAAACGAATTATAAAATAAAGAAATATTTATAGTTTACCACGAGGACTACTGAGTGTAAGGTCAGAAATAACATTAAAAGACTATATATTTTGTATGCATATTTATATCGAAATTTTCACAAAATTCCAACAAATAAAATAAAAATGTGAGTCACTGGTCCAAAGAGGCTTTCTACCAAAACTGTTTACGTAACAACATTATAATAAGAAGTAAATAAAAGTAAAGTTTTGAATAAATACATATTTAGGAAGTTTCACATATAATATTTCACGAATAATAGTAATATATTTAAATACCGAGGTGATGTGCGGAGATAATGACATAATTATGATATGAATTGTATTATTATAATTTAAATTGCTGGATTTAACTTGAGTAATGTGACATAAATAAGGAAGTTTACTGTGACTTATAATTAGTTTTAGAATTTAGATTAGTTGCAGAAGATTAACTTATACGATGTAAGAAAAGAAATTTGAATTTCACTCTCTTTTTGTAAATAAAATAATTCTAGTTTCTATTTCAAAAAGAGATCTTTAAGATAGTTACTCTTTTTTTTTGGAAACTATTCGCATTTTATTTGTCTTGGTATGTTTGCTTATAGTTGACAAAATTCTTGTGGCATAACAACTGTCTGAATATTTTGCCATATTCTTCTCACAGTACAAATAATGTCAATAGTTATAATCAAAATTTGACATAAAATTATTTTGTATAAATTGTTACGCCTTAATAACAGTACATTCTAGTTTCAGCAGTGAGCTTCCTTCGACTTGATTGAGATAGACTCATAGTACAAATAACATCAGTACCACTCAAAACAAACATCCACTTAATCACGAAGATACAGCCCTAAGCTCCCCACGACAAACATTCATAAAGGTGCGTGCGCATCTATCAAGTGTCCATAATTAATAGCATCGCGTCCAGATGTCACGCAGCGGGTATAATTACGTAATTACTGGAGTTAATAACCGCGCGGCTTGACAGTATGGTAAGGACAATACTCTTTGTAGAAAGGGTGATAAATAATTTTAATTGTGAAAATCTGTTTGTATTATGTGTTAGGTACGGAATGCAATGTCATTTTTATTTCTTTATTAACGTAATTTTGATATAAATGGATACTTACGTTATATATCGGACACCCAGTTACAAGGTGGACGGACGACCTGGTTAAGGTTGCAGGTAGTCGCTGGATGCAGGGCACTTCCAACAGGTCAATGTAAAGATAATTGGGGGAGGCCTTTGTTCAGCAGTGGGCTTCCTGTGGCTGAAAAGAGACAGACAGGCAGACAGACAGACAGGGAGAGATTATACTTACGTTGACAATTCAATTATATTTGAAAAAAAGTCTATAGTGTTCTAAAGTATAGTGTTTTAAGGCTATGTGTATTCAACTTTTAAATTAGTAAATATTAACTATGAAGGTCCTTAAAATTAAATTTCTTATTCATAATCATATTCTTTATTTATTCATAGTGTATAATAATGAAATGTAGTATTTTTAACTGACGTAATTAATGTATTGTTTAATTTTGGATTTAACGTAACATATTAACATATACGTCTGTTATGTTAGTTAAAATAGTCATTGTGTTTACGTATGACAATATAGACGGTAAACGTGTCATTGTGTTTAACGTAATCGACACAAAATAGGTGTGATTAGTTTAAATTGAAGATGGTGGTACTTGGGACGGTAATATCCAGTATAATAAGGGCTCATTTCAATACAAAGTGGTACATTATATGATTGGCTAAGGATTTGTAATGTGGATTTTAAGTAAATTGCAAAAACTAAGACTATGAGGAATGTTGGAGGTATTTTTGGATTGTTTTTGCTGTTCTATAAGGCTATCTTATTGTGTATATTTATAGCTGATTTTTGAAATTCGAATACTAAGTAGTCTAAGGAGAGTATCAAATGGCATAAATGGCATAATGGCGAAAAATCCTTAGCTCATTAGTTGGTAAAAACAGAGTAATTTTGATGATAGCATGTGATATTATGTGAGCCTCAATTTGAAAATTTTAACAAAAGATCTAAATTAGTATTTACCAATACCTCTTGACGTGAATAAACGATTGATTTATGATTATTACGTCAATGTATTACTAACAAGTCATAGTACAATAATATAAAGTACCTACATCTGTCATCTAAGGATCATTTTTCATTACCTAATGATATCCTCTTAATGTAGTAGGTCTAGCCCTTAGGAAATCATAATACTAGGTTAGGACAAGTTTTTGTTATTGCTACATGTAATTTAAATGTATGATTATGTGTACAAGTCTGGTTTCATGAGAAGTCTGTTATCCCGCTATCGGCCAGCCTAGTTGACTATGGCAATACCCTTTCAATGTCGTTTATAGTGAAATCCTACGGTGAGTTGTGTGCTAACGCACGTATATAATTATAATTGCTTTTACGTATGTGAGTCATATTAGATCATTTTTTTATACTCAAACCCAGAGCATGTGAAATGTACTTTATCAGTCCATATACATATGTCCCATCTGCAAGGCACGGGTCTCCTCTAGTATCGAGAGAAAGATTTAATAGGGTAAGGCCATAATATAGTCCTCTACGCTAGCCTAGTGCGGCTTGGTGAACTTTACATCCGTCCGTATCAGCCCATATACGTCCCACTGCAGGGCACGGGCCTACTCTACAATCGAGAATACAATTGAGAGTGGTTAGGCCACATAGTCCACCACGCTGGCCTTGTGCGGGTTGACCATTGATATAATCACAAATCGGTATGATATGCAAGATTCCTAACGATGTTTTCGTTTACACTTATAGTGCGTTGTGATTGACTCAATAGACACATGACTCCGAAATGTTAGTTGTGCCCTGGGATTAGAACCTGCTTCCACCATGGTTTGTTTGTTGAATGTTGCGTCTACAGGCTACCACGCACATAAGTGAAATGTGCAATGTAACTTTTCTGTCCATATCAAGTGCTTATCAAACACTATCGTATTCGTAACAGTTGGCAGTGGAATATTGAATCACACCGCTTACCTTTCTAAATATTTGCGGTGTTTGGAGCTCAGCTTTCCCTTACCGCGTGCCGCTACTCTTCTTTAAACTAAATATCAATATTATTACTACACCACAAAAAAGTTATTTGGTTTACTATTTCATTACTTCATTTCAATCAAATGTTACTATTTTTGTACTGTTCGATAATACTTCATAATACTTCTCCCGCCAAACAGTATAAATGCACTTTAGTGTTCCGGTTTGATGGACAATGCAGCTAGAGTAACTACTGGACATATTGAAACTTAACATCTTATGACTCAGGATAGCAAGCGCAGTGGAATACCAAGCTTAGCTCTGTAATTTATGTTTTTTTTTGTTTTGCTACTATTCATGAGCGGTCGCATCGCTTACCACCAGGCGTTTGGCATGCTCGTCTCATCATTCATTACTCAGTAATTAATATAATTCGATTAAAATAATCTTATTTAGAGTCTGTTATATTTCATGAATTGATGTAACGTATAAGGCAGGTTGAATCCGTATAAGCCAAATGTTTCATTACATATCGTCAATCATCATTGAAAATCATATTGTATGGAACCTTTGCTTGTCTGAATTAATGATTGGCAGTAGATGGAATGAAATTAAAATATAATCATTTGTGAGGGGGTTTCAAAATATATTACATTAAATTACAAGAAGCGGTGGAACTAGAATAACGGTGTTGATTATCGAGATATAACCTTGTCACCTTACTGGATATTCTATTTAGACCTCAAAAAGAAAGCTGAATTTAAAGTTTGTTTTATTTTATTTATATTACGATAACATCTATATGTTACTATTAACACAATTATGACATTAAGAACAAATATACACCAAAGTGTATTTAACAATATTTACTCTATGGTACTTGTAAAAAACAATGAACTGTGCCTGACTGATATATGATGAGCAATTGCCATCTTACTAATGTGTAATACCAAAATAGGTCTTACGTGTTGTTAAATATTGCTATGAAGTGGAAAATATTTTATAAATATGTCACCTATGGCGGCGATAAGGCGCACGTGCGTTATCTCATAGCGTGTGAAACTCGCTAATTCTAGTTTAACTTATTTGTACTAGTTTTCGGGTACTAACTGGGATAAACAATATTAGTTCAACAATACGCATGTGCGTGAATTCATTTGAAACATTGATGGCAACATAAAACTTGTCGGAATGAAGCCTTTACAATGTAAGAAAACTTTTTATCAGAGGCTTTACCTCTAAGTTTGTAATAGCTCATCTATACGGGTTGTCTTTTATGTCTATTATAGATTTATTCGACGTTTTGCGAACTCGCTTCAATAAATCCAGACCTCAATCAATATTATTAAGCTAAACCTAGAAAAAATTAAGATTTTAAAATACGTAGTAGAAAGATGTCTGATTTGAGAAATCAATTTCGAATCTACAAGACAGCTCGTTTTCAATTATTTTGAGTGTGTAAAATATTATTTGATTCAAGGAAACTTATAAGTAGACAAAAAAATCTTTTATAACAAGTTGGTAAAAATATGTCGCAATGTTATATGTAATATACATTTTATTGCGACATTAAAATAGTATATCATGGTTATTTTTTTTTATGTCCGTGACATTTCTTCGATCCGGTTCTGGGTTCTGGACTATGTGACATAACGCATGTACATGTTATAATGTCAATTGTCCAATTACCACCTAATGTCAGATGGAATAGTCATTGTGTGCTGATAAAAAATTGATGTTTTGTATGCGGTGTGGCATTCTTGTGTCCTCTGGGATTAGCATCGTGGTTTTTGCATGTGTTTCTTTGGTGGTTCATAAAGGTTAATCACGTTTGATTCGATATTATCGTCACTTTGTCTTATTTACAAATAGAACTCGTAATGTGTGATTTGAAGGGCTTGTGTTTGAGATAATGAGGGTTTTAAAACTACTGGGAGTGGTGGCAGCGAAATCAAGTTTGGTCAGTTTATAAAGACCTAGATTTCGTTTTGTTGAATTTTTATGTTATGAGTATTTTTTTTAAATTTCTTGGGTATATAAAATCCGCCTACCTAAATTAGGCCTATGTGGTGGACTATATGGCCTAACCACTTTCAATCGTAGTATCGATTGTAAAATAAGACACTGCAGTGAGATATAATAATATACGGGGCTGATACAGTAATATAGTACAGTATTTTTGAGGATTAATGGATATTAGGAAGTGTTTCAGCATGCTCATTGGAGTTAGATGCAAATGAATGTTGCATCTCAATACTCAAGTTGCATTATAAAAAGTATAATATACTGATGATTTGACATGCTCTCTGAAGCAGTATATTCAAGGTTTTTTCTTCGGAAAATGCAATCCTGCTGCTGTGACACACTTATAACGTTTTATTTTATCGTTTGAATTGCCAGTGTTTCTCGATCCACTTTAGATATATTTTTAGTACCGTTCAAGTCCTTAAGCATTGCTCCATACTATTTAGGTATGCGTTGATGTGAACAGATATCGAAAATCGGTATATAGGTTGAAGTAAACGGCGACTGACCGAAACGATTCAAAGCGTGTGCAAGTAGGACAGAACATTACTGGTGCAATTTTACACAATGCTGTTATGTAACTTATTGCCGATTAATTTGTTATACTTCTGGTGCGTGATCTGAAGGCGTTTGGCGGAAGCGTTAAATTTTTGACTCCGACGGGGTCGCGTTGTGTTGTTTGCATCGGGATTTTTGTATCTTACGCGGTGTTATGGATGTAGTTATTCAAATTATACTGCATAAGACCAAAGACAGGGCCTTGGGCTACTAATTCATATGATGTAAATGTGGAGGGTTCTTAGGTTATTTCGATTATAGTCCAATCTAATTTCGGTAAAGAGATTAAGATCTTGATTGAGAACGATTTAAGCTGAGCGATACTTCAATGTTATAATTAGGATATGTCAGCAGTTGATATGATTCTATGCACGAAACTTTCCATATTATAGGTATCTAGCAAATTAATTGCGGTAAACAGCCAATTATTTTTTACACGCTTTATATTAGCTTCACTTGTATGTTTGTATGTTTGTATATTTGTATGTTTGTTTGTAACCGACTTCTTTGGGCGCGATTTTGACCCACTTTAAACGGCCAGATTTCGTTCAAATTTTGCACACCTGTCAAAGACCGATGACAATACAATAATTCGATTAAAATATATAATTATCCTGATTAGATTCGCCAGGATTAATTATTCTTATAATTGATGACCATTGCTACATTCATCGCTAGATGGCGTTAACATTGTATTCTTCAAGTGTCAAATGTTACTACTGCCCAACAGATGGCGTTATTGATTGGAAATACAGCCGTAGATGGATGTTTTTAGTCAAAACAATTAAATAATAGTTAAAAAAAACTAAAATACACGCTTTAATAAGATACACAACTAAAAAAGTAAAAATAATTGATACTGAATTTAAGATAAGAAAATGGAGTAAAATACATATATTTTATTGTTACAAAGCGTGGGGTGCAGGAGGATAAGTAATTGTTGTAAACACCCCACGCTTTGTTACAATAAAATATATGTATTTTACTCCATTTTCTTATCTTAAATTCAGTATCAATTATTTTTACTTTTTTAGTTGTGTATCTTATTAAAGCGTGTATTTTAGTTTTTTTTAACTATTATTTTTTTCCATGAAATGTGCTTGGTTAGTGTTACATTCCAAAAGCTGTTGTAATATCTCGGCACGCTTCTGCAAAGAGGGCAGCGATACTTGTCTACTAAACATGTTTTGTTCCGGGCTAATTGTAGTGTGTGACCATCTAGCACAGTTTTGATGAAATTGCTTGGTCGAAAAGACAATAAATTAATGCAGTCTTACATTTGCATTGTGAAGTTACAAATTCGGAAATTAGTATTGGTCATCATGAATCGTACAGACATGAAACTCACAAAGAGTTAACTATTATGTGATTCAACTATTTTATGTGGTTGCGACCAATAATAAAAGATTGTATAATGGAGGGTTAAAAATGTAAAAATGTAACCAAATCCGCAATAAAATCTGTAAATGATGGTTTTATTTCTAAAGATTTTATATTTAATGAATTTAATGTATTATCTACTGGGATTCATGTTGCAGGAACTGATAGTTCCATATTCCATGAAAAAAAAAAACAATCAGAAACAAAACTTCCCACGAGTTGAATTGTTTTCCAAATAACAACCATTACATCTAGATGTAGCAAGCGGAGAGATTAACAAATAATTTAGTAAGGGCTCTACTCATACGGGAACATTAATCCATAATCGAATTGAAAATGCAATAATATTTTTACTATGTCGATTGAGAAATCAAGAGAAGCACAAACACTTCCCCCTTTATCTTAATAATTGGAAAAAATATTTGTTAATAGTATTCCATTTGTAACAATTACTTTGTGTTAGACACCTTTAGATTTGCGACAGTAAAATGTGGCTTTAATTAAATCTGTGGAGATTATAAATGATCATAAATAGCTTGGAGCATGAAATGTCATATTAGAATAATATATTAAAATCTGCAGTAATCAATAATTAACACTTAATTCATCAATGAAATAAGTCAACACAATGAAAAAACCCAGTAATAGTGTGTGGTAGTGTAGTTTTAAAATGCCCAGAATATTTGTGAACAAATTAACATTTCACTTGCTATAAGATTCGATCCCGTTGTCTTTCATTTCACAACTTGTTAACCAGAAGCGGTGACAAACTTTGAAACGTAAACTTCAATTGTTTGTCTAGTAAACTTTACAGAAAATAATACAAGACAATGTAGATTTGGCCTACCCTACTTAATTAGTATTAATGACAGCTCAAAAGCCGAATCCATGCGACCAACAAAGAGCTCTGATTGACGGGTAAATGCTTCTGAGCTGAGGTTCTTTACTGGTCATTAGTGGGTCTTTAAACAATTGTCTCACATGTAGTTTAATTCGTATCGTGTAAATGCCAGCAATTGTTACATAAATGTTTAATTTATTATCTTTTGTTCGTGTTTGTGGATTGGAAAATAACAACATGATACAATAGATAGTGCATTTAAAATATATATCCAAGCAACCACGAACAATAATTGTTTAGAAATAATTAGTATAAAATTGGTATTGTTTTTAAATTTCATAAAGTGTGGTCTATGCTCCTCGTTTATAGCAGGATGTTTTAAGAAAAGTTATTTATCTCAGGGCTAGTGTCAATGCTCTGATTATTTCAAATCAAAATATTGCTTTCGAAATACGATTTTTGTAACATTATTTTTGTTCTGAATTTGCATGACAGATTTATTATTGTAATGTATTGTCTTAATAATTATTAGAGGTAATAATTTAATACGACAGTGTCAAAACGCTGGTTATTTATGCACTTGGTAATTAAGTCACGATTTGAAAGTAGTCTTGCTTTGAACGTATTTATTACTTAGTTGCTTTTGGTTCCCTATTTTTCTCCAGAAATGCTCATTTGCCTTGAATAAATCAATTTTATACTGAAAACATAGTGGAATTTTTAAAAGAAAAAGGTTTTGATGAACTTCATTTTGTGTGCATTTCATTTACAAAGAATTCTGATAAGTAAAGCTAGTAAAGTTGCTATGTTATACATATGTTTTTATTTGTAAATCTTAGATTAGCACTAGTGGAATTGAAAAACCTAATATTTTCTAATACTGATAAAAATACACTTATGTTTGATTATGGTTTGCCTACTTGTGTAACTTGTAGCGATTTATTTTATTGGACATAGATATGCGATAAAAATTAGTTCTCCATTTAATATTCACAAACTTGAATCTAAAAGCAAAAGCCTAAGCGAGCTGATGGCATAGTGAAAGTTATGCGATGTAGCATTTCAAAGTGTTATAGACAACATTAGATTTTATCATAATCTTCAAGGTTTGTGGGACGTATATAAAACGCAGAGAAAACTTTAATTTAATTCTTATCTAGGTTTAATTCATTGTAGGTATGTTGAATAATATATTTAAGAGATTTAATATAATTATAATATTTCATTTATATTCGTTTAGATTGTAAATTTAATAGTTAAATTTTCAATATATTATTGTTATTTTCCCTTATTCGTAATAAACCACTAATCAACGTGTATGAGACACGTAAATTAGTTAAATCATGTTATGAAGAGATAAAACGTTAATTCAGTTTTGCTATTCATAATGTATTCAACATGTTTTATATTGTTATTTGGTAAGATATATTACTCTTAGTTTACTTTAATGTAAGGTGCTTATTTTTGTATATGTATTGGTGGAGGCTTGTTGTCAGCATTTTTTTTCTATATTTTATTTATTTCTACTCATATTTATAATTTGTCTGTTAGCCTTCCTAAAATAAAATAAAATAAAATAAAATAATGGTTGTTACTAACTAGATTTTAAGTAATTACAACTAGATCCACAGACTAAACTTGTTTTATTAAATATTGCCACTTCACAAAACAAAAATGATTTCATTCACTTCACAGTAATATAAAACGACACACTTCACAGTAATATAAATCTGACATCCATCCTCCATTTTCTGCTTAAAATTGGCATAAGCAAGGGTCTCGGCTGTTTTAAGGTTATTGAGCTGTTAAATCGTTGTTTAGTGATGTGTTTATGAGTACAATTTTTGAGTCAGTTAATATAAATAGTATTTTTAAACTGCATTAATTCCTTATAGACAAGGGTGTGAGTAAGCTATAAAGAAATATTCAAACTAAGAAAAAATATCAATCATTTTACACGTGCAACAATACTAACCCCAGATGCAAATGAAGCGGTCCATTCAACTATAATTACCATCATCTAGGAGAAAATCAGTGCATTATGATAAAAAACCTCACGCGCCACTAGCGACACATTGCGTCCGAGTCACGCGTTGCAACTTGCACTTTCTTTCTGACCGCACCTCGATGCTTTGTAGACCGATCACGATGATGTAACTCCGTTTTTATATTGAACTACTATGAGTACTACACATTTTGAATGGGAATCTTTAAAAGATCTTGGTGTTATTGAATTGATTATAATTTATTTATTTTTGTTTATTTATTGACTCTTCCTCGTCTCTTACCTGTAACCTGCTATTTGCTGTTGTTTACTTTTAAATTTCGGAAAGAGGTTCATAAATACGAACTTTGTTGTAGCAGATGATCATAGCAATTTTGAAATTCTAAAATTCATTGCAATAAGCTTTTATATGACTCTGGTGTCCGACAAACGAGTTGAGTGTTTTAATTTATAATACTGATGATAATATAATTTAAATATAAAACGATGTATTACGGTATAAACAGATGGACAATAATTACAAAAACATTTGCAAACCACACAAATATTTGACAAGCAAAAGACCAATACAATTAACAGTGAAGTTTCCAAACGCATCAAAAGTTAACAATGGTAAATAAAGTATCGAAGAAAATTGAATACAAATATTAATTACAACGAACGGTGTAATAATATGTTTAAGTGTTTGGAACGAAAGTGCGAGTGAGGGAGAAAGTACGGATGCGACAGACAAATTATTAGCTTACTATTGGCTGAGAATCAAAAGTAACGTGATATTGCAAAATTCTTTTATTTCAGCGGCAGCGTACATGAATAGGTTTAATTTTATTTTTTTATTATAGAGCAATGGTTTGTCCAGGATGATTTGTAGTCCCAGCCCTTCTATAGGCCCATATACGTTCCACTGCAGGGCACGTGCCCCCTCTATAATCGAGAGTACTATTGAGAGTAGTAAAGCCATATAGTCCACCATGCTGACCTAGTACGGGTTGGAAATCTGTAAAGTTTATTTATAAACTCTTACAAATCGCTATGGTATGCAGGTTTCCTCACAATGTTTTTCTTCACCGCTTTAGTGCGTGGTGATTGACTATCAATACACACAAGAATCCGACAAGTCAGAGGTGTGCCCTGGGATTTGAACATGCGACCACCTCGAACATGTTGGCAGCAGCGTCTGGTCCGTTTACTAACAGGCCACCACACACTTTCATTTGCTAGAATACTCATAAAAAATATTATTTCAATATTTACCTCAAGCATTTAGAAATAAATAAAGCTTGTTATATACAACGCTCTCTATTTATTACGTACTTTAGCCATTCTAAAATATATATTTCTCTAGATGTTAAATAGCACAACATTGCACTGGTTGTACTGCTGAAATTAAGCATCTAACGGTTCTATTATAAGCTGCAGCTATTCTCTAAGGTACATAGTTAATCAAATATTAATTCCGTGAACAAACATTCGTATTAAGAGGCACTCATCATTAGGCAAATTGAGTTTTGATGACAGTTTTGTGTGCATTCTTGATTTGATCTGCCTGAGGGATAATAGCGCATTGGATAAAACCAAATGAAACATTTTCGATTTACTCGACAATTTACTAAATATTTTAACGAAAATCATGAACATTATAAAATTCCTTACGCCCACAGAACCATGAATAATTTCTTAAAATGGATTGTAAGAACGATGAATAATGTTTTGTGAGCCGTAGAGCAGATAATTTATCGTTGAAGCAAATGTGATCTGATATGGCCACCGAATGAATGAGAAAAGTCATTTAGAAAGACTGATCAGCTGTGGGCAATAAAATTCTAATAAGCTAATATTGATAAAAATCATATAAGGCAAAATAGGAAACTATGA
The DNA here is from genome assembly GCA_023078785.2 of Hyles euphorbiae. Classification (NCBI taxonomy): domain Eukaryota; kingdom Metazoa; phylum Arthropoda; class Insecta; order Lepidoptera; family Sphingidae; genus Hyles; species Hyles euphorbiae. The sequence goes on along the minus strand of CM041041.1, from coordinate 3,145,731 downwards.
TAAAAGGCATAGTCCTGCAACCTGAGACACAGTTTTACTTTTCAATGTGCAATCCCGAAATGGTGTTTTTTTTAAATACATGGTTAGGATACGTAAGACCTTGTAGCTGAAACTATATGAGATTGGGTAATTTCACTGCACTGTAGCAACGTAGGTTCAAATTCGGAATGCCACTGCGTATGGTTGCAAAAATCTTTAATCTATATTAGCTAAGATGGTGCAAGTCGATGCACGTTGCATTTTTGAACGTGACTACAATAGGTTTAGTTATGTTTAGTAGTTTTTGTATAAACTTAACTACAGAAAGGAAGATAATTATAAGTGACATTTTTTTCAGAATTTACAGCTAGCAACACTTAGGCCCAGTTGCGTTAAGTAACTTTGACGCTAACTTTAAATTTGACAAAGTTAACTGCATATTTTTGGTATCTCAAACGCCATTTGCCATCTTTGCTATCTTCAGTGGTATCAAAATTTCAAAATTCCTGAATAAAAATGATCAAGCTTTACCTTTCCTAGCCCTCAATTCTTTGATCCTTATTTTAGGAATAACACCGATCATGCATTATCTGAGTGTATTATGCAACTTAGTGTTATACAACTGTTACACTATCTTCTTCAGCATCCTCTAAAACATCACGTTTATTTCCTGACCCTCAATTCTTTAGTTCAAGAGCTGCTTCTCAACTGATATTGTCTCATGTATTACATTATCTAACGTGATGTAATGTTGTTTCAGTGCAAGGATGCGAACAGGCGTGTGGTGGAGCGCGGCCGCGCTGGCCCTGCTGGCTTTCACCGGTGCCCTTCGAACCGCACAGGTATGTTCTTCTGCATTTGTAAACTTAAAAAATGCCAAATTACGTAAAGGTTATCTGGTTTTTGGTATGTAAGAGGAGGGTCTGTATCAGCCCATATACGTCCCACTGCAGGACACGGGCCTACTCTACAATCGAGAATACGATTGAGAGTGGTTAGGCCATATAGTAGTAAGAGGAGGGTAATTTGTAAAAAATATATAATACATACAAGGCGAAATGGGGGTGCCCTGGCACCTCTGCCTACCCCTTCTGGGAACATGGCGTGAGTTTATGTATGTATGTATGTATATAATACATTTTTGAAAGGTTGTCTACAAATAAAATGTGTTTATTGAATTCGGAAATGATTTTCGTATCAACATGTATAGCTAATACAATTGCTAGTATTTACTGTTTTTCACCCAATTATTGAGGGCATTATATTCTTATAAATCGTTGTTAATCTTAATAAGGTTAATCTCATTTAAAAAGAAACATTTTGTCTCATCCACAAGAAAAATATTTTTATGTAATACTCGTATCATAGTCGTTAGCATTATTTTTAGACTAATATTCTCTACTACATTAATGCCTTGCAAGCAATGATACAGTCTAACAAAAAACCTCGCAATGGTCAAATTATCTTTATTAAAAATCAGATAGATAAAACAAATGCCAACATTTAAATCCCATTAGCTAATAAATCAGATCGGTTTAATTATCCGCAATTGTGAAACGTGGTTGACAAGCGATCTAATATCGTTCGGAGTTCGGTCAACAACCAAGGTTGCGTGTATACAATGACAATGTGATTGATTTCACGCCGACATTGCTCTGCTCGTTTACCTGCCTAAATAATGCTTGTATCATTGAAATTTGAGACTGGCTATGCAGATTTTAGTTTTACGAAAACATTGAAAGCATTGTATCTAAAGCAGCTCAATGTGTTACGTCTAAATCGAAGAAACCATTCAGCTCGACTAGTTTTATGCATGTTTTCTTCATTAGGATTTACAAGTGGATTAGATGAGAGAAATTAATTAAAATTAGATCATTTTTGGGTACTATTATACTTTTTTAAAAAGAAGGGAAGATTATACATCACATATTGATTTCCAAGGTCTGGATCCTTGCCTTGCCTTGAAGAAGATAAGTTTTTGAGTTTGTTAAGGAATCATTTCTATTTAATGTGTTAATGTGTTTTTAAGATACATCACCTGATCTAAATTAATCAAGATCTAATTCACGCTTTTATTTAATTGCACCCAAAAACTAATCAATTCTTTGAATAATATCAACAAATCAAAATTAATAAATCCTTGGCTCCACTATCCGACGTGTCGATAACATTATCATTTCTGTAAAAGGATTTTAATAAGCGCTCTTATTACCAGCGCTCCATATACCATATAGAACCTGTTGATAAAATTACTTATTGCTCTTTGGAATAATTGTATGTTCTGATAGTTCATTCGACATATAATTTATTTGTTGTGACTCCGTTCTAGATTAATGACATGTTTGGTTTAAGGTTTATTAAAATACATGATTGGATGAATTAGACCCTCTATAATTACAAATAAGTCGTAGTGCTTCGATTTAATTTGATTCTATTGATGTCTTATTCGTCTTGTTACATACGAATTACATGGTTTAAGGTTTTAATTGAAACTAGTATGTGTACGTAGCTTTATTTACAATAAATAGCTGAAGCTTGGCTGATAATTTAAATGGAATATATATGGGTGATTCTACAAAAGTTGGGTAACTTTTGAGGATATTTTGTTTACTATAATAATTAAATCAAATTATAACAAATTCGGGTGCATATGATGACAAATCTAATGATTATATTGTTCCAAATCGGGCCAGTCACTTTTTTAAGTAAATTATGAGATATTTAAAATTTTCTGAATTTGACTGCCAGGGGACTGACGAGGCTAACATAGTACTGATAAAGTACACAATTTTCTAAGAATTATAATGAAATTTAATAAGAATTAGTACAAATCTCTTAGTTTTAATAATGGCACATGTCTTTTAAGTATTCAAATCACTTAGTAACAATTAAAAATAATTATAAAATTTAAATAAACGTAAATACCAATATCTTTGGCAGGTTTAACTGATTTCAGCGATTTCATTGTCATCGGAAAGAAAATATTCCTTGTGGGACCAACTCTTCTTCATTGAAATGCCTATCAACACTAAAAATATACAATTAACTAAAATATTTTATAAAAAAATAAAAACCGACTTCAAAACAAAAACCACAAAAAATATTAAAATAATAAGTACCACTGCACAGCAAAAAATAATATTTATTTCATTGTACTTGTGCATGTTGATTAATTTGCTTAAAGACTTGACTAGCCAACAAATCAAAATATATGCGTAACTTAATATTTTATTATTTTTTGGTTTTTAGTGGTTTTTTTGTTTTGAAGTAGGTTTTTATTAAAAATTTTAGTTATTTCCTTAAGTACTGAAGTTTTTGTTTTTCTTTGTATTCCGCTAATTTAATGGGGCACTTTTAATTCTGGCCAAGCGAGCCTTTTCGGCTTCTCTTTTTCTTCTAATCTTCTTCCCTAGTCAAATTGCTTTTAGTGGGCCGTATGATATTCTAAACTGAAATATAAAATAGAAATGCTTATACACGGTAGCAATTAAGATAAAAGTGCTCTAAAACAACAACAAAAAGCAGTATTATGGAGACAATTCAATCCTCTAGCGCGATACCTGACAAAGGACTGACGCCAGCGGATTGACGAAAAAGACATAATTTGAGGTTATAATCAGAACTAATGTTTTTTTTGATAATTTCGAATATCAACAAACTACATTTTAACAAATCATAATTAATTATGTATAAATGATAATAAACCTCAGATTAACAAGAAAATAACGACCCACCACGGGACTGAAATTTTGACTGGCTTTGCATGTGTATAGAAGACAAACACAACCCAAGAACTCGTACAGTTATGGCGGCCGTCAAATTGTGCTGTCCGCAACTAACTTCATTACCAACATTAATACATAAACAGGGATTTGACCTTGACTCGGTGATATATGGCGAGAATTTCAAATTTAAAGAACACACAACGGACTGACGGATGAAAACAAACACAAAGTTTCTTATTTTTTTTTAAATAAATTGGAGAACATTGCATTATGAAAGTTGTAGTATATAATACTATGTTCATCACAGATTGTAGTAAATTAGTAAGTTTTCTTAAATCAATGATAATGTTTAATAGATAGTCACTTGATTGTTGGTTTTCGGGATTGTGACATGCCAAAGGACTGACATTTTAAGTATTAATTTTGTTTTTTTATTAACTTGTATTTAAAATGAATAAGTGAAATTGGGTGACCATATAAAGGACTTTTCATTGTTTTAAAATAAGTTGTTATTTCAATAAAATATACTAAGACTTTGTATATATTGGCTGATGACAGCGAGTTACCCAATTTTTGTATATTCACCCATATATTTATTTTAAGATTAAAAAGTACTGTTTCTAGAAAAAATACTATAGCAGCTACTGAACTTAATGAGATTTAACATCTTATGTCTCAGCTGTGTTATTCATGTTGTTGTTTAGCTTTGCTATTGCCCATAAGCAGTCGAACCATCAACAAATGACATGTTCGTCATGCCATACAGAGCAAAAAGAAAAACCGATAAGTTGTTACGTTGGCGATTGATCATAGAATCTTGTACTAGAACTTTCAGCCTTAATAAGGACAGCTAAAAGAGCCAAAAAACTCCATCAAACAATGAGTTCACCGCGCCATAGCAAGCCATAATCGTACCAATTAAAACAAACCATTTAAGAAAGTGCAAATGACATAATATCGGGTAACATCGGCGTAATAATTGCGAATGAATTTGTCTCTTGAGATCGCTCACCTCGCTTTCTAAGTAGCACTGACCGCTGCTCCCAGCCTCGTTTGATTTGAGGAATCCATTTTTTTCTAAACACGCAACTTTATGCATGAAACTGTCAATTTAAATGTTAATTCAGTGTACATAAATAAGATGTGTGGGGCAATGGACGTTCACATTCAGTTCTTTCTTTATAATTACTACAATCTACAAGTTTCTTCAGTTCTGATTGATCAATAATATTATTTTGAGTCTCAGGAAAGTCCATTGCTAAATATAGGACTCTCTCAGATATAGTGAGTTGTCCGTAACAGAATTCATTTAGCAACTTCAATCAGCCTGTGTAGGTATAGGCCCTATCATTAATCTACATATGTAAAGGGTTTATGCCCATACAGTAACAGGCGAAACAGCATTTGAAATGCATAGTTTTGTTCCGGTTTGATGAATATTGTAGCCAGCGTAACTACTAGATATATAAAGACTTAACATCATATGTCGCAGGATGGCGAGCGCAGTGGAATGCCAACTATTGCTTTGTAATTCATGGAGTTTCGTTTTGCTATTGTTCATGAGCGGTCTTATTGCTTACCATTTGGCGAATGGTTTGCTCGTCTCGCAATTAATTGCATTAAAGCAATCAACTCTTCATGTATTGCTTGGTATATTAAAATTATTCGTTTCATCCAACCAAAATATAATTTAGTTGTTTGTAAGAATTATCATTTGTTGCTACCACTTCGTGCTGTAATTGTAAAGAAATATACAAAACATTCTTAGCAACACAACATATCAAACTATGGGAAGATAAAATCGATTATTGCAATATCGTCTAATTGCAATTTAATCCCAAGCCTTTTCATCAAGATAATCGGAAATTCTGTAATAGGCTTTTCTTCAAAGCTTTTAATCATGACATTATTATCATGCATTATACTTCTTTAACGGTAGTTGTTCAATTTGTGTGGGAATTCATTGAAAAAGTACGTACATTGTCTTACATATTGGTATTTCTATACGGATGATTTATATGTGAAACAAGATTATATTTGTTCCTGGAATTGTAATATGTAAATAAATAGAGACATTAGCTATAATTTTTTCATACAAAAGCTATCAATGGCATTTTTATAACTCAAAAATGAAAACAAATGACTGTAGCAATGAAAGTAACCATTGATATGAGACACATAACAAACTGGACTTCTGACTGTTGTGGTTGTAATTTATTATCATATATTATTTTTACTATATGATAAAAATTACAGTATACAGTTACAACGGTGAAATTTGGGCACGAATTCCGGGTCAGGCAAAGTGATATTGGATCTTTCTATCAGCACGAAGTCAGGATTTTGTGCCCTATATGTCCATAAAATCGCTCCCTATTATTTCGTGTGACGGAAAAGACAAGGCGAAACGTGGGTGTTCTGAAAACGCCTCGGCCTACCCTTCTGGGAACAAGACTTGACTTTATATATGCATGTTTATATTTTTATAATAAAACAAACGTTGTTAATGATTAAGTTACAAATTAAACCAGCAATTACCCAATTAGAATAAACACAGATCGATAAAACCAGTAGCTATTAAATTATCAAGCCAATTTGGGATCGTGATGGGTGGCTGAAACATTCTGATGGTTGAGCAATAAGCACATTGTCCACTTAAATGATAATTTCACAGTACTGGTTGCGATTGTCACTAATCTGAACCGATGGTTAAAGTGCTTTCCGATGCATGCCTTGTGTTTATTTTGGTTTAATTGAGGATTAGCTGGGCTGTTACAAAATTGGTGTCATTGGGTTTGAAGTTACTGTACTGTTTGTAACTGTATTGTTTTGTAATAGTGACTGAAGTTTTTTGAAAGAGAAGCATCATGTTCACGTATTTCAATAAAATTAGAATTGTCTTCGTGAAATATACGATAATAGTATTTTTTGAGATTACTGTAATGTCATCTCAAGACATTAAAAAAAAGGTTTAAGCACCGAATATATTCAATTATTATAGCAAACAAAAATTGTAGCGCAATTATGCAAACATCCATTAATTATTTATATATTATCGGAGAGTCTACTATTATTAAAGTCTATTGTTATTTTCTTTGAATTATATAATTTTAAATAAAAAAAAATACATAATTAATAAAATAACTACAAATATATTATCTGAATAATTTATTGCCTGATATGATCATCACAACTAAGTTATCTAATTTTATAACTTGTTCTCATTTATAATTTATTTTTATTTTGTGTTCAATAACGCTGTTCCATGGCCGCTTGACCTAGGATAAACTGAATATCTTGATCTTGACCTAGCGGCAAAGAAACAACGATACAATAATATTGCAATAAATTGGCTAATAGCATCTTTAGTGTAGTAATTTCGTTTTTACGTCTTCTGAATAAATACATGAAGTTTTTTTTAAACATTTTGTCTTCATTTGCGATATATTTGACATTTGAGTAGAGTGTCGACCTATCGTTCGAAACTATAAGTAGACCAATGAAGCTTTAATATTTTATACTGGCTGAAAAATATTTAAAATATATAAAGTTTACGCGTATGTTAGGTGCAATATATTTTTTCTGTCAAGAATAACAACAGCAATGGATAGGGGAAGGGAATTCTTTGCCCATACTAATATAATAACTTATATTAGAAGAATTTTGATGTTGTTATTATATTGAACCAAACATGAAACTCTACGCTCTGCTGTTCCATCAATGAAAATTAAGCGTATCAATAATCTTGTATTTAAAAGTGAAAGACATTAAGAACAACATTTGCGAGAATTTTAACTTTCACCAGGTCGTAGTAGTAGGTAATTGATACTTACGTTGAAGTTTTGTTTTTGAAATCATAAGTTTGTGGAAATGTTAAATAATATTTCATTATAAAGGTTGGATGGAAGCATTCCTCGAAACGAAGCAAGGTAATAGCGGGCGGCTATGACTTATGGGCAAAAATATCGAGGCTATAGAATATTTTTTTTATATTTTTCACTCAGTATTCTGTTGGATAAAATACAAAAACACTGTGTATATTTAAGAGATGAAGTTTCGCTTTCTGTTGCATTTTTATTTATTCCGTATTTTACACGTGTTAGAACCAAAGATAAAATGTTAATTTTTTTTTAAATTCAGAAGAACTATAGTAATGAGACCGATCCAATCATAATTCCTCTGTCAATCTTGAATAGCTAAATAAGCCATCAGTACCAGTTGGTGAATTTTTTACATGAATCCAATTTCACAGTGCCAATCCTCAAAATACTATCTTGGATTATCTGTTACATTGGCCACTTGTCCAATAAATTCTTACATAGTGTACATAGTCCTGATGAAATCGCTGAAGCCATAGGTCAAGCTGACCCCATTTATTAAGGAGACGATAATCCTAAATCAATATTGATATTTCACAAGCGAGTATAATCAGATTCAAAATAGCTGGACTAAATTGACTTAATTTATTATTATTAAATATTAAATAGCAGAAGTTCGTGGTGGCCTGTTGGTAACAGACCATATGCGACTGCCAACATGTTTACGATGGTCGCGGGTTCACATCCCAGGGCACAACTCTGACATTTCGGAGTCATTTGTGTCTTGATAGTTAATCAGCGCACACTAAAACGGCCAGGAAAACAACATGAGTTCGAACCACCGCGGGTTCGTTCCCCGAGAAACAAATATTTTTGTGAACCACAGGTATTTATTTCGGGTCTGGGTGTATGAGACCGAAAAGTTTCTCGTAGTTCCTGATACTCACGACACAAGACTCGATCTTAGTGTGGGGTCAGGACTATGTACGTGACCCTTGGGTGTATTTATTTATTATTTGTACCTGACAATAATATCATTATTTATAAAATATTATTAATCAAATGAGTCATCAGTATTGCATAATGTACAAGATTCGCGTATATGTTAATGTCCAGTAAGTATGCATATTACTCAGATTAACATCGCGGCGGTTATTGTAGCATTTAATAAATTCTCTGGAAGGATGCTTTGCGTGTTTTAACATCCATTAACACTGGAATTTGACTTATTCTGTCTTGTTAATTACAACTAAAAGCTTTAATTATGTTTATAAAACTAGTTTTTTGTATATAAGTCAGTGCAGGATTTTATTTTGTGTATTAGGATGGTGTATTTTTATATAAATATGTTATTTTATTGCATTCCATTGCAAGAGTAATAAAATCTTTCTAGAATTTTTATTTAGCATTTAAGAGTTCATGGGATCTTTAACATGGTCTTTAATTGAATATTCACTGTTAAAAAATTTACCCATATCAAAGTATCCAAAATTAAAATTATTTGGTGGCCAGTAACCGATATGCTTTATGGTGTTGCAAATGTCCATGGAGGGCGGTGATTACTTAATATCATGTGACTGAATGCTCGTTTACCCCGTATATTAATAAAAAAAGAAATAAATTATGTTTTTTTTTTTTTTTTTTTTTTTTTATTGCAGTGAATGGCGAGACGAGCAAGCCGTTCGCCTGATGGTAAGCGATACGACCGCTCATAAACAGTAGCAACATTTCACTGCGCTCGCCATCCTGAGACATAAGATGTTGAGTCTCAATATGTCCAGTAGTTGCTCTGGCTACAATGTCCTTCAATCCGAAACACAACAGTGCATTTAAGCAGTGTTGTTTCACGGGAGAAATAGACATTGCGGTGGTACCTACCCAGATGGCCTCTTACATATGAGAGACCTACCACCAGTTTGTTTATATGTTACAACCACATACCCTCTGATAGTACTTTTTTTGCATTGTTAAGTAGTCTTTAATTTTATATCATTAATTTTATATTTTAATATATAAAAATATTTAATAATGTATAAGTTAGTAGTTAAACAAAATTACAAAATGAAAAAAAAATATATACCTATACCGGGTATCTCAAGACTGCTACCGAAAACGAAGCCGGGTGGTAGTTTTAGTGACTACAAACACAATGCAACTAAAAATTTCGCAAAAAAACGCGACAGATATTTTTTATGACGTTTTAAATATCATCATTTTTGGGTGGTAAATCCATAGTTTTTGCTAAAATAATAATTTAAACTCTTTTATACCTTAGATTATTTATAAATAAAAGGGTATACACTATTATTTTCGGAAATAATGCATTTACCACCCAAATATGGTCATAGGAAAAAAATAACAAAAAAAAAATTGTCGCTTTTTTTTGCAACTTTTTCTGTTGCATTGTGTCTGACGTCGCTTAAACTACCACCCGGCTTCGTTTTCGGTAGCAGTCTTGATATACCCTGTATATATCTTATTTAAACTGGTTAAACCACGGCTGATTTAAAAATGTCTACTTGAGTGAAAAACTCAACCAATTATTACACCAGTATAATTAATCAGAGGTATTTTTACTGCGCTACTCCCTTTAGTCCAACATTGTAAACCCATCAAACAATTACAAATCTAGGCTAGACCAAACAATTAACGGAACACAATTACCTCCAACCAATTGGACTGCGTTGATTGTGCAAAACGTTACAAAGTTGTAAAAATCTAATTGTTAGGCTCGAGGATTATCCACATCTATACGTGATCAGCGGTTGCCTCTCTATTACCAGATGGTTGGCAGTTTGTGCAACAGATAATTTTGTTATTTTGGTCTGTAAACTTTAAGTGCTGTATGAAATTATATAGTTTTGTAAGCCGGCGTCCTCGGTCCGCGCGTGCTCTGTACAGTTTTGTATTTTACCTATTATTTGTAATTTATCTTCATGGAATTGATACCTTCGGTTCACGATCGCTTGCTTATTTAAATGGAATCGCTTACTCGATTTACTGTTTTGTTGCCTTTAGATTATGAGCTGGTTTAGTGGATTGCGTTTGGGTGTGACAATCGATTGAACGATGCTATGTAATAACGTACCTAATAGCTGGTCGTAATTGATTATAGTAATTGTGTTTAATAATATTACGAAGTTAAACATAGTTTTTACTGATTTGCTTATTGATTGTGATAGTTTTGTGGTGGTTGGTGTTTGTTAGACCAAAAAGTCTCTCGTAGTTTCTGATACCCACAGTACAAGACTCGATCTTATTCTGGGGTTAAGATTATGTATGTGACTGTTAGGTGTATTTATTTTATGTTTAATTTATTCCAGTTTTTATAATTTTTATAATAATATAAATTGTATATATTAATATTTTTTTCAATTAGTAGCAGTATCTCTTCGTAATTTTTTTTTAATGTTCGTTGATATCTTTAGTATTTATCACTCTTCATTTGAACTATCAAGTTTCTAATATTGTATTCAGTATCTAGTTTTAATATTACTCAATATTTTGCTACCTTTGTTTGCTTGCGTGTAATGTTGTATATTATATGTATTAGTCGTGTAGATCCTTAAATGGCTTAAGCTGCTTTTTATAACCATATATTTTATTGTATTGTGTAGCTGTGGATCCCCCTAATGTAAAAATAAAATAAAATAAAATAAGTTTTATTTACAATTGAGAGTTTTATGTCTCAATTGTTGAGAATTAATTAAGCATTTTATTAAAGATTTAATCTGACATATTTGTTTATAGTATAACACAAGTTAATACGTTTGTTTAACTTAAACACTAATCTCTTGCACTTGCGGAAAAGTAAACATCTCAAGAACGCTCGTACGGTATCGGTGTCAACGGCTTTTCCGTTGGTTCACATCAGTTCCCACGCTTCTTCAAGGCCCGGTCGGAGTAATTCCCCATTGTGTCGCCGTCGCCGTGACCTTTGAGGTCGTTACCTGGACATTAGACCAAAATTTTGTGACCTGGGTCATTTTAAATATATGGGTTAGTAGGTATACATTTACGCGGCTGCAAACATGTTCACGGTGGTCGCAGGTTCGAATCCCAGGGTACACCTCTGAATTTTCGGAGTCATGTGTATTGATAGTCAATCACCACGCACTAGAACGGTGAAGGAAAACATCGAAAGGAAACCCGCATAACATAGCGATTTATAAGAATTTCTATGGTATGTAAGTCCGCCAACCCGCATTAGGCCAGCGTGGTGGACTATATGATCTAACGACTCTCAATAGTACTTTCGATTGTAGAGATGGCCCGTGCCCTTCAGTGGGATGTATATGGGCCGATATAGTATAGGTATACATTCCTGCAATTGAAGGTTTTCTAGTAGAAAAAACAGAGGTGGTACATTGTATATATGGAGTTTAAAGTATGCCTATAGCATTTCCAGTGTATACAATTGTATATGATGTTTAAATAAACAAATTTTTTAAGATGGCAATGATAAAGGGTTTTGGGAAAGGATTTGTCCATCTAAAGACCAAGATATTAATGCAGAATTTGGTACTGAGAAAGCCATATAACTGTACCTAAGAAGTATATTTTCAAATTGATTATACTATACATATACAGGTAATCTAGTTATATTTCTTGGAAATAAGATGATGAAGGCTTTGTGTCCACTTTGGTAAATATTACATTTTTCCATAGTTGGTATCAAAGTTACGCCTCAGCATAACAAATTCTTAATTTATGATCTCATAATTATCATATTTCTTTGTAGTTAAGCAATACCTGGCGCCGTAGTAATATACCCAGGTATCAACATTAAGTAAACTCATTATTAAGATTAGTAAAACAGAAATCATAGTATCATCATGCGTACATTAGATTCATTTTCACTAGCGCATAGAAATGAGTATTTAATGGCACATCTCGGTTCGAATTGCGAGATGTTGTGACATGGTAATTAACACAGCCTAAGTATGATATACACGGGTTACTAGAAAAGAATTGTACGTGATGAAAATGTTGAATGATGTAATTTTGTAATAAAGACTATCTCGCCCCCAGAATCGCTTTGCAATTCATGTAAGATATGTACGACAGGGACACAGAGTAAATTTTATATACTGTAATACAGGGGCAAGCATAAATAAGCTTACGCCTGTGTTACCGAAGGGGCAGACAGAGGTGCCATTAGTGCCATGGACAGGCTGTAGTTCATAGGATCGTATTGAGGCGAGCCCATTCATTTCACTTTGTTAGAATTTTTATTTACGATTGAAAAGCATTATTACATTTATAGATATAATCATTTTTAACTAGTCTTTTTAGTTCAAAAGTACTTACTATGAAATATTTTAAGAGTATTATCATTGTAGCAGTCCATGCAAGTGATTCGATTTGTATCGGTAAGGAAATCGAACTAAACCATATCATTTTACCGCGGTCTCCTTACCTATTAAGCCATGTAGACTTAAAAATATATGTTTCTTTTGTCCATTAATGTATGATACACACCAAGGATTCTGAAAAAAAAAAAAAAAGCATTTGTCACTATAATACTCGTGAGAAAACCCACCGGGCTTGTTCAATTATTATTTAAGTTGTAATTTGTGAGTGAATGTATGCGTTTGTCATAAAAGGCATGTTATAAGGGGACACTGCAATATACCAGTTAAACAAGAACGACTATAGACAAGTTCTTAATCATGTAAAATTCAGGTACTTAAAATTTTCCATATAATTTTAGTAATATAAATGGTGGATTACTAATTCAACCTTTGGAAATACTGTCGCTGGAAAGAGAAAAGGCAATTGGCAATAAATTGCTAAGATTTACGCTAATATGAAGCAAGTTTAATTTAAGATGTTTGTTTTACGGTAGAATGCTAAATGGTTAGCAATGCTGCCAATTCCAAATTTCTAAAGATTTACTTTTAGTATAGTCATTTTTTTTTACTACATTCCTTTGATATAAAACCATTTATTTAGTGGCTAAATCTATTACATTTTTAACTTGAAATGTGTTATAAAATAAAGCTACTCAATTATTAACCACAACAGCAGTACCGCTTAATTATTTCCACCATTACTTAACAGATTAAATCTAAAAGACAGCATCACATTCCTTCACAGTAATTAAATTATGTGCAATAGGAAATTAGCTTACAATCCGTTAAATATTTGTGTTAAATTATACTCCATCATATTCAAAATATGGTTGATTAAAACTGTATCCGAAATATGCTTGTCCGATTAACTATATGATGCTTTTCCAAATTAGGTACTTATTTATTTTCTGTATTATAAAGGTAGGCTATTTTTAAAGTATAGAATATATATATAATTTTATAGACCAATTAGTGATCATCACAGGACTTACAGAGGCGAGTGTACGGGTAGAATGGTCTTCTTCATTTGTCAACAAGTAGTGTGACAATAGAATAAGAAAAGTTTGCCACAAGGTCGTTACAATGGGTTCAAGGATTGCATAGCAAAACGCGTAGCAAGAACCCTTTAATAATTTGTTTTTCAGCGTTATGAAACACGATCAGTAACAGGGCTATTTTAATCCGTCGTTGCACCAACAAAAATATTTTTTTCGATCCCTTAATGTATAGCATATTTTATTTTAATGTAGAAAACAAATAAATGAATGAGGTGCTTTCTAAACTAAAAATATGACAGCGTTCGCCTCGTGCTCCAGCTACCCGTGACAGTGACAGAGTGGCAATAGGTGCAAATCTTAGGTTAAAACAATTCGGTGGTGATCCAAAAATGTGCTTTAGTCTTATCTTGGGAGACTCATAAGTCTAGTGGTTCTTGATAACCACGATATAAGATTCTAGGCTAGTGTGGATTAAAATCACGTGTGTATCTATTTAGTGTATTTTTTTATCAAACCAGTGGACCTAAATGTATCTGATTGACATTGCCTGTCTGTGTCAATGCTAAACGATAATAATTATTAGATTTGCCACGCTGTTGCAATTCATTATCCGTTTTTTGTTTCCTTATTTTAGTTGCGCGTTAATTAGTTACGATAGTAAAATACTTAATGTTATTGAATTTATATATAATGTGAATGATTTATCTATAATCATAATTTATTTGAAATTATCCAATAAAAATTAAACCTACACAACAATAAACAAAGTAAATTATTACATTTAATATAAATATAAAAATGCTAGTAATTAATATAAAATGCGCATTTAACAATCACCACCGATGTGGGAAACAATTTCACTACAAGACTATTACAACATAATGTTTTAATTGGTGACACATTGGTTTAATAATGCTGCCATATAATATGTTGAAAATAACAAATACTTTGCGACAATAATTGCCAATATTGTCAATTGTGTAATTGTATACACAGACATAAGGTAAGGGCTAACAGCCTGGGATTTGAATAAGCGGGCTCAAATCCCAGGGCACATCTGTGACTTTTAGAGTTATGTATGTATGTAGTCAATCACCACGCACTATAACGGTGAAGGAAAACATCGTGAGGAAACCTGCATACCATAGTGATTAAAAAAAACTAGGGTATGTTAAAGTCCGTCAACCCGCAATAGGCTAACGGGGTGAACAATACGGCCTGATCCCTCAAATTGTGCTCTCGATTGTGGAAAAGTTTCTCGAAGTTTCAGATACCCACGACAAAAGACCCGAACTTATACTATGTATGTGGCTGTTGGGTGTATTTATTCATTTATATTATTTATTTATTTTATATGTGTTTTATCACGAGTTACTACAGCGTGGTTATAGAATCACGCTGTAGTAACTATAATATACTTGGAAGTAATAGTACTTTCAAGTATATTATATAGACTGTATAATGTAATATAGAAAGGATTGTACTTAATTCTTTAGGGATCACTTTATCATGCAAACTTATATGTAGGTGTGTGACACTTATGTAATATACACTATTCTGTGCAGAATAATAATTATAATAGCTTAAATAAGTTTGTGCAATATTAGCGCAATCCATTGTTAGTTTATTTGTAACTGAATAGCGTAGATAGTTTAGTTTGCGCATTGGCATGGCTTCGTCACGATTAATTAACAATTCGACTGCAAAGTTGGTTGATATAGGCACAAAAGGTACAAACTCTTTGTAACTGTAGAACAGAAATCGTATGCATGAAAATGTACGTTTAATATTTGATAATTATACAACAATGTCGCACAGTAAAATATATTTATCCGAAAAAGATAAGAGACATTCAAGTTTATGATTTCAAACCCATTTTCACCTCCGTATCCCTCTGCTGGACTAGGATATTTTCGATTTGTAGAGATGCAGTTTGGCCTCAATCTCACGCACGATTAATTATAATTGACATAATACTTTTAGGGCTTTAGAGAGAAAACGAATTAGGCCAAATATATAATTTGTCAAACAAAGAAATTCATAATTAAATAAACACTCAAAATCTTGACAATGTTTAACTTCTTCTAAGCGCACCAAAGCGCATCACTTATACCGCTTAATAGATGAATATTAAATAAAACCAAATATCTTACGTACAATATTTTGTTTACATTAGGAAAAGCAAATAACACAAATACGCAAAGAAATAAAACAATGTAAAAATCTTGCTATGTGAACAGAGCACTGGCTACATCAGTTAGAATTGAAAGTAAAAGTATACAACAAAGGGGATTCCGGATTCCCGTCACGTTCATACAATGTTACTGCGCTGTCAAAATACTTGGAATCGTTTGAACGTTTTGCTGCCAAGTTAGGGTCGAATGTTAATAATCGGGTGAGATTGCAATCCTTGGAAATGTTTGTTTTGACTTATTATGGAAATAATATAAAATAGACGTGTGTTATAGTTTATTTTTAATGTTTTTCCACTACTGTATATTGCCCTCGCTTTGTGAATGTTGTACACATCTCTAATGTGCATCAGCATCATTGAGATCAATGATCAGCATTTATTTAATAAGCTTTTTTATCAAGCAATGCATATTATGTTGTTGGTGTTTCTATCTTAAACAATAAAAAAAGAATTTAGATATTTTGTGTGGAATTTATCAAATCATTAATAAATTCTTATTGATATTCCGATCGGTTTTTACCTATATATTTGTTGTATCCTTATCATGATTTTGGTTATACTTCTGGGCATAAGTTTTCCTCATCGTTTTATATGAATTTATTCCATCATACTAAGCTAAAACAGGGAAGGGAATTATAGATTTCATGAATCTTATGTATTATATTAGACATGATATTGGCACACACCGTTTGTAATCACATAGCCAAAATTATATGTGTATAATATTAATCTTACTTTACCCAAAATGCACACTTACTTCAAACCTCTCACTAAGTTGTAAATAAACAAAACTTGAAAGGCGGAACGGTGGCGCGCAGAAACAAGCGACTAAAATTCAAAACGCAACTAACCATTAGATTTCTACGAGCTAAGTGCCCTCCAAGGTCCTATCCGTCCGCTCTACTTCTTTTAAATCATTTTAAGCTAGATTTTACGATATTACAGTGTTATTAACATGCACTAGGTGAAGTCGTTGAGCTGTGAAAACTTGACCCACTTGATATTTGCACAGTAATGACTTTATATGTTACGCTGTGTTCGTTTTTGTTATTTAGATATTTAAATTTTATTTGGCATGTAAAGTAATCAAGCGTAGTGTTGGTCGACTTACAATGTAGATAAGCGACGTGTTTAATAAAGTAGAAAATCTTTAGAAGTATGCCACAGGTTATTTGAAAATATTTTGGGAAATGCATAATTTTTCAGCTATATTACACTATGATTTGAGTTAAATATTTTTACAAACAGCTACTGTCTGAGAACAACTCATTCGCGAAAACAAATATTTTCTCTTTCTGTCTTAAAAAATCTTTTGGGGAACTCTTAAGGCAGGCTTCCAAATTTCCACATCGCAAGCATCCAACGCATCGCATCAAATGATTTCTTTTTTACAAACTTTCCACGGGATCAGCAGCGATAAGAGTTGCTTGGATTACCCCTTAGAATATCGGCATTGGCATTACCGATACTTAGATTCGTGCGATACGTACCTATTATGCGAATATGTGGACGCCTACCTCTGGGTATACATTCCATATTTTTTATTATTGTTGAAATAAGTGATATTAATGTTGACAGAGTATTCACATTATTATTGAAAACTCAATTGTAAACAGTATTGTAAATGCACGGTTGTGCTTCGGTTTGAAGGATGTAGCCAGAGTAACTACTCGACATATTGAGTTAAACAACTTAACATCTTATGTCTCAGGATGGCGGGCGCAGTTCCAACCATTACTTTGTAATACAAAGTGCTGTTTGGTTTTGCTACTGTTTATGAGCAGTCGTATCGCTTACCATCAGGTAAGTGGAATGCTCGTCTCGCTATTAATAGCAATAAAATATATAATCAATGGTTTGTCCTGTGTTAGATCGCCTACTCCATTTTGACAATAGATTTCTCACTCAACTCAACAAAGCTATCGCTGCCTATATAGTTAATACATAATTCTTTTAATCAATGGCATTGAATCAAACAGGTACAGAAATAAACCTCTAGTAATTGCAAAGGATTTAAGAATGCTCAGTACACTACAAAGTGTGTAAGAACCTCTTTATTTAATTACGCCTAGGAGGGCCGATCATTAAGGGTCAGAAGTCAATGGTCAAGTCCAGTGGTTCCCAAAGTTGACTGAACTCTGACCCACCTAACAAAACCTGCCAAATTCGGGACTCACCTTTTGGCTATAGAGGGGGAATTATTCGTAAAATTGTATTTGGCTCCAATAAAAATTGTTGCACTTAAATACCTAAAAGATTTGTAGTATTTTTTTATTTCTATGAATGACTAGACAAGCATGCCATTCGCCTGATGGTAAGCGACATGACGGCTCATAAACAGCAGCAGAACCAAACAGCACCTTGAGTTACAAAGCAATGTTTGGCATTCCACTGCGCTAGTCATCCTGAGACATAAGATGTTAAGTCTTAATATGTCCAGTAGTTACTCTGGCTACAATGTCCGTTAATACGAAACTTAACAGTTTTGATGAGAATGATCTATGTATTTGTTTAAATTTTTTGTCATTACAGCTTTAGCATCAACTTGTTTGATTCTTTCAACCAAGTTTATTTATAATGTTGGTTATAGTTGAAAATCCAGCCTCATATAAGTAATAAGTACTGAATGATGACATGACTTTCATCTTTAATATCTACGCTAGGCCTACTTAATATTCACTTGCAATCCGCCAGTGGTTCTCAACCTACAATTTGAGAAATCGAACACATTGTTTTTCTACGGTAATAAAGCCCGCCAACCCGTATTTGGTCAGCGTGGTGGACTATAGACCTTAACCCATCTCTATTACACCCTCGATTGTGGAGCAGACCTTAAGATTGATGTACCTATATCAGTTGATACAGATACAGTTTGGGAAATGCTGGTCTAGTCTCTTCGTCGTGACTTTAAAAGGTCGTCTTCTAATGAAATAGTTTACATTGGGTGATTAAATTGTGCGTCTGAAGGTGCTTTATAAACGCAGCAGTTGTGTAATATTTTTATGTGCTCCATGTTTATTTTGATGTGTAATTATGGTTAAATGGATGTAGCCACTTTTGATGATTTGTGATTGATTGAAGGCTGTGAGAATAATTGAAATAGCAGTCGACTTTAGACAAGATTATTTGCATAAGAAATCATTTTATATTATTTGTAAGGTATTTAGATACACTTGGAATTTAAATACGATTTTGTTTATTTATTATTATTTCGAAAAAAATAAAATAAGCTAATGTTAATTAGCTTAATCATTAAAGTTTGTGAATAATTTTATTTCTGTTTAAATGCTTTAATGTTGTCAATATGACGACTTCATTCTCAGTGAAAGTGGAATACTTTGTTACATTTTGATGAGTATTAATTAAGCCGTTACTCAGGCATCTTTGCACGGTAAATACGACCTTGTGGGATAGTAATAAAGGTTATAATTGTAATAATGCGTTTGGTGTGATGATTTTGATTATCGCTACGTGTTACGCAGTTAAACTTTCTTCTGAATATTTGGAGTGTGGTGCCTGTGCCATCAATTAATTATTATCTAAGCGGTGGGAGGTTTCGTTTAAGACTTCTTCAGATTATCACTTTGTTTTTTTGCATTTGTTATAAAGGTACAGGCTTAGGTGATAATGAATTGTAAATTATCTAAATTTAATTTTATAACTGAGGATGTAACGTAACCTATCTGAATATCTATCAAAATTAATACAGTGTTACTCCAGGATGTATTAAACGGGATAAATTGGATTGCAATGCGATTTTATAAATGAATGATCATCTTCTAGGCGACAGGAAATTGAAAACTGAAAATAGGTCTTGTATAAGAATTTTACAAAGGATTTGTAAGTTTAGCTTTGCATCCAGCAAAAAAACAATGATCAAAAGAATACATTTCTGTTTTGAAAACAAAGCCTAACCTCCAGCGTGCTTTACATACCCCTGCGTCTAGAATTAACCTATCAGTTCGTATCTCATACACTCACAAAATATAGCAAATTAATTCATTTAGTATGCAGGTCGGACGCGCGGTAAGGTCACAGATCGCTTCGATATGAAAGTTTGACATTACGCTGTGCACATGCATCGCCACGCCTCAGGCCTTTGCCATTGTACCAGTTCGCATACTGATCTTGCATTGTTTTCACTTTTGATTTAATCTGTACATCGGTATTTAGTTCTCGAGATTTTGCGTGTATTAGAACAAGGCATTTAGAGTTGAGATTTGAAGCTGCTAAATTATTAACTATTTATAGATTCATGTTTTTTTAATGCAGTTGTTGAGACGAGCATGCCATTTCCCTGATGGTAAGCGATACGACTGCTCATGAACAGTAGCAAAACCAACCAACAACAAAAATTACAGAACAGTGCTTGAGTTCCATTACGCTCGCGGTCCTGAGACATAAGATGTTAATGCCTCAATATGTCCATTTGTTACTCTGGCTGCAATGTCCTTCAAACCAGAACATAACAGTGCATTTACACTGCTGTTTCGCATAAATTAGTTAAGGAATAGAAGTTAGAATTTTGAAAATATTCATTGATAGTTATAGGTACTGCTAATAGCATTAAGTAGAATACATCCAAATATATTCCAAGCTGAATTCTACAAGGTGGTAGGGTCAGCTTTCCTCGTGTTTCTCCTTGAGATATGTATTCGTTAAATAGCCATAGGTAGCAGTTAGTCACGTATCATGCGTTCAAATCATGTCGCGCACGCGTCAGCCGCCGTAAGTGACAGACAATTGTTGCTGTAACGTGTTAATGTTATCAGAGCATGGTAACTAGACTTTTTATAGAACCGGTTTAAGTAAAAGTATTTCAACACTACTTTTTAGTTGAAAAAACAAGAAAATACGTATGTAGCTGTTGTGGTAGTGACATTGGAACCACTGACAGTTTGTTGGGATTTATTCCACCACAACATTCGATAAGTACGACTCATATAATTAAAATACTTTTAAAATACTATAAGATGATAACTAATATTAAAAAAACCTTCTTGATGAAAAAAAATATATTATGTGTGAGCCGCAAATATTTGTTTCGGGTCTGGGTGTTTGTAAGACCGAAAAGTCTCTCGCAGTTTCTAATACACACTACACTAGACTCGATCTTAGTGTGGGGTCAGGACTATATATTATGTGTCTGTTGGGTGTATTTATTTATTTATTTATTTTTCTATACAATAAAACTAAATTTAACCTAGCGACCTTCAAGAACGAGCGTATTCCCACCTTAATTTGGGAACGCATCTATGTATATGCCCTATGGTGTTGCAGATGATCCTGGGCGGCGGTGATCACTTACCATTCTATATATGCTCGTTTGCCCTCTATAATATAATAATAAACTAGCAAGTGAATTGCAGTTGATATAAAAAACCTTCGAATGAAAGAGTAAGTGAGTGTATAATCTTACAAAACGTAATTAGTGACTTACCACTGCCTGTACTGACCACAAACAACTTGAATTGCTTCCGTACCGTATTCGTACCATTTTGTTACTGAGTCACCTTTAAATATAAAAACTTTTGTGTTAAATATTCCACGGGCCTTTTGCCACCGTATGTAAGTAATAACTTAGACCTTTTGTAACATTCACCGATTCTGATTATAAAATTTTTAATTTCGGGTTATCTTAATTACTTCGATCCATGATGCATGCATTGCTTCGTTATTGAGATTATTAGTTACAAAAATGGATGGAGATACAAGAACTCTTTTCTTCAGTCCATTACTATCCAATGAAGATTTTTCACGGCGTACGCCACTAAAAAAAATAGTCAAGTTCAAGTTCATTCAGGGCTCGGATTATAATCGGCATTTCAGGTGTATAAATTTATGACCTAATTAGCACTGTATTGTCATATGAACAAATTTATGATGAAGATTAGAATCTCTACACAATGCTTTAATATAATGTAAAATATGAAAGTGACCGCAGGAGGTTGCGTTAAGAGCGGGGTCTATGTGAAATGGCCTTTTTCACAACGTTTTTTCTTGGTGATCTTTATTATTAGGTGTTCAAAAAAAATATATGTTGATCTACACTATATGGAGCTTGGGCCCTTCTTTTCAGAATTCTTAAAAGTGTATTAAAAGTACTTGAAATAAAATTGCAAAGTGACCTCTATTTTCGCATTTACAACGTTTTTTCTCTTAAACTACGAGCACTAGGATTATTTTATTATCATCAGGATGTTAAGAAATGCAAGGCGGATGGGACCTTCTTTTTATTTTTTCTAATTTCTGTCTCATTTATTTTTAACGAATTTTTCACATTATCGATACTCTAAATCGCGAGCACGTCCCCGCTGTCGCCTAACAAATCATTGCGGGACGAACCGCCGTGCTAAACGGACCTATGTCGCTTGTCTTCGCAATATCAACGTAAATTTAATATTGCTATTTCGCTCGACACATTCATTGAGAACGGTTACGGCCGGTCTAACCGTAGTAAATCACTATACTACGTCACTGCAACTGTGGCGCTGTTGCTTGGATGCCAAATAAAAACGTGTGGCCGCGGGTTCCATCCCGCATCGAAACAAATGTTTTTATTTATAAATTCATCTATCTACTATCTAACCCAATATTTTATATAGGAAACATTTTATTTCATGCATTTTTGTAACATTTATATTTTACATTTTTGTATTTTAGATTTTTGAATATTACGATTTTTGTTCATTATGAATAAACCAAAAATTACTCAACCGATCTTAAAATTCTTTCACCATCCGATTCCAACATTATCCTGGAGTAACACAGGCTGTATATTTGCCTAAAGGGGATGACATGAGTTAAAATGGAAAATAAAAATCATTGAAGATATTTTTTTGAAAAAAATATTCTACCATATTTTATAAAATTATTATTTATGCTCTTAGTAGAAAGTAACTGTACTATAATAGTAGATTTATTTTGTTAAAGTTAACGATCATAATATTGTACCTACATAGCAAAATATAAGTATCGTGCGATGTTTTAATATTTCAATTGAATTTCATGCAACTTATGATAGACCTACCCAACATATAAATAAATGAATTGTTATGATCCGATCATATTTGAAATAGTAGGTAACATTTAAACACCAGAATAGGCACTAATATAATAGATAGTTACCGGTAATTTGGTCGCCGGGATGTAAGTATTGTTGGCCCGAAGGATTGGCCGATCGCTTGATGATTGATGTGGCCGCAGGTTCGATCCCCGCATCGATTCGATTGTTTTTGTTTATAAATTCATCTATATGTCTAACCTATAATATTTTATAAAAGAAACTGTTGTAATATGTGATAAATTTATAATTTACATAATAAAGTTATATAATTATAGCGCCATCTATTGAGATGTGTGAGTAACCGATGTACGTGTCAAATAACTGTTATGGCCTCCCTTGCAAATTCCCTGTGAACCATGAAGCACGCGTAAAATATAAAGTATTGTTGATTTCCCATTATCATGTAAAATAAAGTCACTAATAAAACTACTGGGTATCTTTACTTCAAGACGCCACCAATCCAACAGAAACATAAACATATTTTGCATTTTTGTAACATTTTGTATTATAGATTTTTGAATATTTCGATTTTTGTTTATTATGAATAAACCCAAAAATTACTTAACCGACCGACTTAATCTTAAAATTCTTTCACCATTCGAATATAACATTATCCTGGAGTAACATTAGCTGTATGTTTGGCTAAAGGAGTTGAAATAAGGGTTGAAATGAAAAATAAAAACCATTCGAGATTTTTTTTTTTAATATTTTTATTTTCCATTTAAACCCTTATTTCAACCTCTTCAGGTACTGTTAATCCCGGATAATTACCATTAGAAAATCGAAATATTTTTTTAAATTGGTCCAGTAATTTTTGAGTTTCATTGTAAATAAAAATCCAAAAATATAAATGTATCTATCCTCTTTATAATATTACAAAAGAAAAACAAAAATAAAAATATTAAAAATCTAAAATGTAATATTGGTATAGATAGATGAAATAAGTAAACACAAAAAGTTGAACTGCAAGTGCGGGGACCGAACCCGCGTCTTCTCGTTTAACAGTCAGCGTTCGTGCAATTCTGCCACGATAGCTGTGACGATTGTAAGTGAATTAATCATACACTACGGTCCTAACTGTACTCGATGGGAACATCGAGTGAAATAACACTACGAATATATCGTTTTGTCCGCAGCGAAATAATGAATGAATAGGTATAAAGCAGCGCGCTCGCTCGCACGTCGTGAGCCGGCGTGCGCCGGTGCATGAGATTTGGTGCCGCCCGTTCGAGCAAGGTCATTGGCGTTACTCGTCCTCTTAATTGTGTGATTACATTGAAATGTGAACGTCTCAGGAGTGCATTCACTGTTTGCGTAACAGATGATCTAATGTGTCGGCCTGTGCAATACAAATTGATATTTCGAAATGATTAAGAATGTAAAAATGCACTCATTTCCGATATTGGTGATGTAATTGGGGCCTCGCTGTAGGTTATATTAGTTACAGGCAGAATTGAATCAATGGCATTGGTAATGGTAACATTTATCTAAAATTATCCATTGGAGGTACATTGTGACTGATCGTAATGTGGTATGTGTTAGTATTTCTAACATTAGTTAGAAAATATTAAGGATATCTATTTCCCTTCTCGTCGTAGTATCATTGTGCACTTCCATTTTCAAAATTTAGTATAGGCAAAAAACCTCATATAATAGCGATCATATCGCTTACCATCAGGCCATGAAGAATGCCATGCGCGTCTTGCCAAATATTGAAAAAAAAAACTGCACATAAGATGTGTTTATTACACGTGAAATGTGTTTTATATCAAAATCTTCACATCTCACTGTAACTTTTTAAACCAGTTATAGATGAACTGGCGTCATAACTCATAACAATTACTAAGTCATCGTCACCTATGTATGAAGTTACCTCTAACATAACTCTATCGGATATGACACTAATACGATATTCCACAAAATGCGACATCATTGCTGTCATTACGCGAGTTATTCCGATCACTCACTGTTACGATTCTGTGATATAACGTTTCTTTATTATTTTTATTGACCCTAATTGTTTATATGCAATTTATGTAATCTAATTGGTGAATAGAATGTATTTTTTTTTTTTTTTTTTTTTATTGCCTAGTAGGCAGACGAGCTAGCGGCCCGCCTGATGGTAAGCGGCTACCGCTGCTCATGGACTTCCGTAGTGCCAGGGGGCCAGCACAACAAAGTCGCTGCCTACCTCAAGGATAGAACTCTCCTTAAACCTCGTTTGAAGAAGGACAGGTCATAGCGCTGAGGAAACACCGATGCAGGGAGTTCATTCCAGAGCTTGCACGTACGTGGTAGAAAAGAACGCTGGAAACGTACCGTTCGGGAGCGGTACGCCTCCAGGTGGTGGGAATGAACTCTACTGCGGAAACGTGTGGTGCGATGGTACATAGGCGACGGTGGTACCAACTCAAACAACTCCTCGGAGCACTCCCCATGGAACAAACGATAGAACACACAGAGAGATCCGAAGTCTCTCCGCAGTCCTAACGGTTCCAATTTGTCCGTGAGATCGGGATCATTGACAATTCGACAAGCTCGTCGCTGCAAGGAGTCAAGTGGGTCGAGCTGGTATTTTGGGGCACCTGCCCAGAGGTGGGAGCAGTACTCCACGTGGGGCCGGATTTGCGCTTTGTAAAGCGTCAATCTATGGCCCGACGTAAAGTACCGCTTGGCTCTGTTCAGGATTCCCAACTTTTTGCTCGCCAGTTTGGCTTTGTCCTCCAAATGACTCCTAAAGTCGACCTTGCTTGATATTTCGATGCCAAGGATTCCAATACTCTCGGATCCTTGGAGAGTAACTCCTTGGAATTGCGGCGCCATGACAAAGGGGTCCTTCTTCGCAGTGAACACGCAAACTTGTGTCTTCGAAGGGTTAAATTGAACTAGGTTCAATTTACCCCATTCGGAGGCCCGCCCCAGAGAGCTCTCGACTTCAGACACAAGTTGAAACCGTCTTTCCATAATGGAATCCCGAGAGTGGCTCCGTTGGCCGATGTACCGCGCGTCACTCGTACTATCATCTGCATAACAATGCATGCCGTCAATAGACAACATATCATTGATATGCAGGATAAAGAGTGTCGGCGATAGCACCGAGCCTTGTGGAACACCAGCATTAATGGTCTTGGTCTCGGAGCAACAGCCGTCAACTACGACTTTTATGCTCCGACCATCCAAAAAGCTGGCGATCCATTTGCAGAGCCCCTCAGGAATTCCATACGCAGGTAGCTTCGCCAGAAGGGCGCGATGCCACACTCGGTCGAACGTCTTCGCAATGTCAAGGCCGACCGCAATCGCCTCACCCCCACTCTCCAAAGCTTCCGCCCAACGGTGCGTGAGGTAAACAAGAAGATCACCAGCCGAGCGACCGTGACGGAAACCGTACTGGCGGTCACTAATCAACTGGCGATCCTCAAGATACCTCAGGAGCTGAGTGTTTATCACTCGCTCCAAAACCTTGGAGAGTAGGGATGTGACAGCAATCGGCCTGTAACTCGAAGGGTCCGAACGGTCACCCTTTTTGGGGACAGGGTGTACATTGGCGACCTTCCACGAAGCCGGAACCCGGTTGGCTTTATAGGAAAGACGGTAAAGGCGTGTGAGCACGGGTGTCAACTCAGGGGCGCACGTTTTAAGAACCACTGCGGGGATACCGTCTGGCCCACTCGACTTATGGACGTCTAGAAGCTTGAGCTCCCGTCTGACAGCACGCTGGGTGATTTTTATGTCAGAAAGGAGGCTCTCACAACGCGGGATGTTCGGCGGTGTGGCGCCCCCGTCATCCAAAGTCGAGTTCGAGGCAAAGAATAGGGCCAAGAGATCGGCCTTCTCCTTTGCACTATGGGCCAAACTGTTATCGGACTTGCGCAGTGGTGGGAGACTGGACAGGCAGAAATTACCCTCCACAGCCTTAGCGAGCGACCAAAAAGCACGACTCCCAGAGGGATAGCTCTGGAGTCGCTCGCCAATTCTGCGGATGTGCTCCGCCTTGGCCTTAGCTAAGGCTCTCTTGTTGGATCTAGAGGCGGCGTTGAATTTCCGTTTCTCCTCCTTTGAATTTGGATCCCGACGCCTCCTTGCGTTTTGCCACACCGCGTATGTGGACTGCTTTAGGCGCGCAGCAACAGCACAGGCACTATTGTACCAAGGCCGGCTGCGACGCCCTGCGGGTATTTTCGAGCTAGGTATGAAAGTTTCCATACCCAAGCTAATCGTATCCGCGACGCAGTCCGCACAAGCGTCAGGATCATCGGAGGAGAAACAAAGCCGCCCCCAAGGGTAGGACGCAAAGAATTCTCGCAGTCCATCCCAATCTGCTGACATGTACCGCCAGACTGTGCGAGTTCCAGTCGTCGAAGAGCGGCTGGGACCCACTCCAGGAGCCCACGAACGGACCAGGCAGTGGTCAGATGATCCCAGGGGAGCATCAACCGCTATCCTGTATCCGTCCGGGTGGGTCGTCAGCAGAAGATCCAACAAAGAGGGCTCATGGCTCTCAACGTCTGGAACACGGGTGGGCTGTGTTACCAGCTGCGAGAAACCATAAGCCAAGGCCATCTCGTAGACAGCCCGACCGGGGAGATCAGTGGTCTTGGATCCCAACCACTCTTTGTGATGAGCGTGTATGCGTGATGTGTATGTCAAAGTGTGTTACTTTTCGGATTCATTCTCTATATATTTAGATGAAATCAGAGCGGTTTATTTGGTAAACTCTCGAGAGATAGCTTTTGCGTAAAAAAGATCCAGCAAGCAAGTAAACAGGTCACCTGATGGTAAGTAAATTACTGCAGCCCATGAACATCTATAACGTTTGGATCTTGGTTGTGTTGCCAGCCTTCAAATTGGGAGGAGAGTGGGAAGGTTAAGGTATGGGAAAAGGGGAGATATTGGACATCCGGCAATCTCACTCACCGAAAGAAACGCGATAAAAAAGCTGTTGCTTCACGTCAATTAGCTGTGAGACAGTGGTATCACCTCGAATGAGCCTGCCAATTCATGCTGAGTCCTAACTGTCTCTGCCACTATAAAAAAAGCTATTTCAGCAGATGAGCTATTTGGGATGCATTCCTCAAAAAATAGTCAAAAATTAAATACCCTGTAGATTTTTCGTGGTGCTAGTCAAACAATCAATCCATTGTTGAACATAAGCGTCCCACAAAAACTTTCCCAGTGAACGAATGTATCAGACAATATCCAGCGACTTCCTATAACCTTTACCAGATAGCCTAATCCAATTTAGAAATATTAACAAAATTAATGTTACAAAATATAATACATAATTGAATTGCAAAGTGCATCGCGATAAATTGCAATTATGAAATTAGATATCAGATGTTCGACCAATCAAAAATTATGAGTAATAATAAAATGCAATCAGTTTTATTTTGATTATGAATTAGATTGGCAGCTCTGCCTTGTTCACTTGATTGTAATAAAATGTCAATCAATTTGACGTTAATTAACACCGCTATTGAAAAAAGTTTGACAAGAACCATATTTTTTACCATACAACATTTGACGCTCCGTATCATAATTAAGGGTTGAATTTCTTAATAAATAAATAAATAAATAAATATTCCCTATATCCTACTTAATATCACATATTTTTTGCCAATTTTATTAACCACAGGTTTAGTAAATTAATAGTAAATCATATTAATATTATAAATATGAATGTAAGTTTGTTTGTTACGCTTTCACGCAAAAACCACATAACGGATCATCATGAAACTTTGTACACATATTCTTGGAGCTATTAGATGTAACATAGGAATATTAGACAGCCTCCGTGGCGCAGTTGGTTAGACGCCGCCTGTGAAACGAGAGGCCGCGGGTTCGATCCCCGCACCGAGAGAAATGTTTGTGTGGCCCACAAGTATTTCTTCCGGGTCTGGGTGTTTGTGAGACCGAAAAGTCTCTCGTAGTTCCTGATACCCACGACACAAGACTCGATCTTAGTGTGGGGTCAGGACTATGTATGTGACTGTTGGGTGTTATTTATTATTAATTTATTATTTATTATTATTTTTTTCAAAAGACAAAAAAAGATTAAGTTGGAATTGAACATTTCGGCCGCATATTTTGAAAAGTGTACATATGTGCACCCGGGTCGATGCGGGCCGGACCGCTAGTATAATTTAATAGACAAACAGTTGCTTTCGCATATGCAATATTAGTATGGGCAGATGGAGATTTATCAAACAGACGCGAGATGACTTCTTAATCAGGAGATCAAAATGATCTTTAACCCGGCCTCCGGTTCGTGTTGTTACAACAGATTGCTTGTTTATTAGTCTGCACCATCGCCGATTGATATTGATAAATATTTAACTTGTCATTGATATCATTATAGTTTCGCTTTTAATCAAGATTAGCATGATAGAAATTGGTCAAAATAAATATTATTTTGACATTTGAAATACTTAAAATAAATTTATAACACGTAACTGGAGCGGTTAGTAAAAGAACTTTAGACAATAGACAGGATATATTATAGGAATGTTGTCAGTGTCATTCATAAACTAGCGGCCCGGCCCAGTTCCACCCAGAGTCCAGACGTTGATACACATATTTGAGAATATTTTATCGCCTATATTAATCAAAAATAATGTAAGATTATAATGGTGAAATAATTTTCCAATTGGTCCAGTAGTGTCAGAGCCTATTAATATTAATTTGCACATTTGTATTCAATACAAACAAACTAATATTTAATTTAGATTTACCACCTGACATAAAGGATAGATAGAATGATCAGAGATAACACATACTATATCAACATTTTATTTTAATACATTATATAATAAATGGTAATATAAAACAAACGGAAGCTTCGCAACGTGATAATGACCTTAAGTTGCATATTAAACAATGACAGTGAAATAACTCTCAAGGTTTATAAAACTTTTATGTGGAAATATGTAACATTTCATAATAAAACTGTGGCACAAAAGTAACTATTGTTTTTTTTTATTTAAAAAAATATTAAAAGTTATAAGATGATAGAGATTCCAATTGATCTTAAAGGAACGACTATAGGAATAATTTTGATTTTTTCAATCGAATTTTACATGAGGAGTTTCTATGATCGACTGTATGTATTATTCATATTTGTTTACGGATTCTTTCTTTGAAAAATACTTCTATGGACTAACTCCTTTCGAGGTCACTAAATTGTGTGATAAAATTTTCAATCATTCAAAACTTCAGTATACTAGTGGTTGGTCTCTCATATGTGCGAGGCCGCCTAGGTAGGTGGTACCACAATGTCTATTTCTCTCTCCAAATAGCAGTGTAAATGCACTGTTGTGTCACGGTTTGAATGATACTGTAATCAGAGTAACTACTAGACATAATGAGACCTAAAATCTTGGTCTTAGGATGGAGATTTTAGCGGAATGCCAAGCATTGCTTCATAATTTACGGTGTTGTTGGTTTTGTTACTGTCCATGAGCGGTCGTACCGCTTACCATCAGTCCAATTGCATACTTGTCACACCATTCATTGCTATAAAAAGAAGCTACAGGTGGTTATTAAGATAGGTTCTATTCATTGAAATTGACTTTAATGAAAATCTTGCGACAACTTAATTATATGATATTATTTTCTACCTTTGAAAGTATCCTTAAATATATAGCATCTTAAGTATCACCCTATCACCAACAACGGCTATAAAATCCGTACTTTATTCCTCATTTATCGATATCCTTGTCGACGATCCGGTGAAAGTAAGTTTCATTGCACTTGAGAAGAAAGTAAAATAAACGTAACGTTATCTCACAGAACAATAGTGCAGTAACTGTTGCGTGAATGTGAATAATTTTAACTATGTGTGGGCAAATTAATTAAAAATGTTAGTTATAATTGGTAGGTGTGGAAAATTGCTGTTTAAATTCTAGTTATTTTTTGTGGCTTGCATAAATATATTTCTTTTTGTTTGATAGTAAGTGTAGAACCGTCTATATCGTCTTTCTACTTTAGAGTATCGAGTAATTGATTTATTTGTACTGAGTAGAGATGATATTGCTGAACCAATAACTGGTTATATAGGAATGCCCTATATAATTTGGGCTGGCTTAATGTGTTAGTGAGTAGATACCCCTATACCCAGTATCCTTTGCCTCTTCCTAATCTTTTTCCTTACCATTTTCCTCCCAATTTCAAGGGCTGGCGACACGTCTATGATCCAAGCGTTGTGGATACTCAGATCAGATGACCTGTTTGCTCGTTTGCCGGATGTTTGTAATAAACACATACTAGAACTATTAAGTATCTTATATCACTTATCGGAAGTACAAGGCATTGAGAGACTTGAGACTTTTAACACCATACACGTATTTGACCCACCTAGGATACAACTACGTATTCTAACAACCGAGTTGCATTGTATCATTAGTTTTTCTTTTAAATATCATTCGCAACTTTGCTACTTTCATAAAATCTATAACAGAATTACAAAATTGATTGTAATTCCGACATCCACGCGTTGCATTGTGATATTATTTCGGTTGTAATAAAGCGGTTTATCAGCTACATCGTTTATTTAACGATAGCAATAAAGTTTTATGCAACGTTCATGAGAACTTTAAGCGATTCTATTAAACTAAAAAGAGAGTGTCGATTTGCTTTTTGTCTACGTGAAGTAGCGCCATCTATTGGATTAGTTTGAAAATAACATTGAAAAGCGTAAGTACTTTTTGTAATTTGTATGCAAATCAAGCAATTTTTGTCACCTTAAGAATTGCTTCCACAGATATTACTGGGATATCCTAAACTTATCCGAAGAGATGAAGCATCGGTATGCCAAGCAATTGATGGAAGCTGCCTTAGCCTCTGTCCATTCGGAGCCAGTGTTTATTACGTCTTATATATTTTCAATGTCAATATTTAAATACTAACACTGAAGAGGCACATCGTGCCCTACCCTATGGTGTGTGCAGTGCGCTGCAAATACTTGGAGGTTACTTTATGATTCAAAACGAAGTTTGCATGTTTGAAAATTCGATCGTTCAACGTCCGAAGTAAATTATAACTTTCCACTTTTAAATTTCAATACTAATCTCTACGATACTTATCATTTTTTCCAAACTGTACTATGGTTGCGATGTACGATAGAGGATTCGGACATTTAGTGGAGTACTTAGGCATATTCGTATAGTATTACGTACAACGCGATGCGATTATTTTGGAATTATCGTAACAAGATTTCAATAACAACATCCGGGTTACTTTAAAAACAGAAAAAATAAAAATAAAACGTTATAAGCCACCGGATTAACCTAACTAAACCCAATGATTACAACTCGACTTAATAACACTTATAGTTAAATGTATTATCCTTCAGTACTACAGTGAAAGGAACACAAAAATTGTGCCAGATCTCCACGAGATAACATCGTAATAGGTGTTTACGAAACATCGGCTAAATGAATCACTCAATTTAACTATTAACTATTTTAACTATTATGTTATCGTTATATTAACTGAAAGGTTTAACGGAGGTTTAAGCTTTTGAACATTTCGCAGATACTTCGCTTTGAAAATAACTATAGATAACAATCTAGTCGATACACGCCCCACTGTTAGGTACATGCCTTCTCTTTAATTAACAGGGCTTAGGCCATAGTCCACTTCGCTAATATAGTTAAGGCTGCTTCCGAAAACGAAGTCAGGTAATAATTTTAGAGACTTCAGACACAATGCAATTAAATTTTTTGAAAAAATACTATTTCTTTTAATGTATTTTTTTCATAACATCCCATAACGATCTAAAATTTTGAAAAAATACGACTATTTTTTATGTATTTTTTTCATTCTTTGGGTGGTAACTACATTTTTCCTAACATAATAATGTACACTCTATTATTTTTAAAGACTAAGATACGCGAGTTCTTAAAGTATTATTTTAGCAAAAAATATGGATTTACCACTAAAACACGATTGGAATACCACAAAACAATAGTCGTGTTATTTTGCGTAATTGTTAATTGCATTTTGGGTGCAGTCACTAAATTTCTTCTTTCGTTCGGCTTCGTTCTCGGTCGCAGTGTGGGATATAACCTATATAAAAACTTTATTTTTGGGATGCAGGATTTCTCACAATGTTTTCTTTCGCCTTTTAAATTCGTCGATATATTGTAAAATTGTATATTGTTTTTAATTAATCAATAAGTTATAATCTATTTTTGTTAGCATAATATTTTTTATTAAATTTTACTGTTGTTATTGTATAGAGAGTAACTGTTAAAGATTGCCTTGAGCGATAAGTCCGCCATTTGTACCGTATAATTGTACTTAGTATATATATTTTATATAAACACTAGTTTATGATTGACACCTTTAGTAAAATGTAATATAAATTATTATAGGAGCACCAATATTATAATATTTGACTATATATTCTTATCTACAGATCATTTTGTATAAATGTTTTTTTGGACGGAACGTACAAAGCTATACTTGAGTATCCTGGTAGCAACACTGCCTAGCCCTTCTGGAAAAAGGCGTGAGTTTATGTATGTATGTATTTTTCGGTATGCATGTTTTCTAAATCACGATCATTGAATTTATAGCGACAATAATGCATTTTTATTACTAAGTATGTTTTTGTATACCAAGATTGTTTAACGTATGCCATTTAATCGGATCTTCAGTTTCTTCATTCAACCAAAAGTAAACACTATCGAAAATCATTATAAAATGCCGAGTAAAATAAATAATAAGTGATAACATTACAAAATATCTTACATCACTTCACGATTCTACCTTCATTGTATATTTACTTTATAATATTGAAGAAGCTTACTTCATCTTTACTTGTAAAGATACAGTGATACTAAAACCTACGCCCGAATCTAGACATGTTACAAAATCATTTAAGTGTGTTGGGAGATGGACCCAAATAAGATTCTCATTATTACTGTAAGCGATACAGGCAATAAAAAAAAAAGACGTATTTATTTGAAATTGACGAAATATATCTGCTATTTTTGGAGGCAGATCTATATTTGTAACCTGTAATTTTAAAAATAATTTTTTCATAATAATAAATTAAAGTACGTACATACAATAGTCATAAAGGGCCATCCCTGTCTTCGCAGTCCGATAAAAGTTTAGTGCCTTAGTAAAACAACATTTTACTTCGATATGACAGTCGGTCTTGAAGCTGTTATATTTTGATAATATAAACATTTGTCCGGTTCTACAGTATTTTTTTTAATTTTATCCACCAAGCAGCTCAAGATAACCTTACAACTCAATATGGTTGAAATTTGGTTGAACGCTTGGATACACTCTTAATCTTTAGGAAATGCATGTTGTATTGGAGGCCTACATAAAATGACAATGAATTGAAAAAATGATATTTTTGAAGGTTACCCAATTACGTAATTACGAACGAAAGGATATGGGAAGGAAGTGGCTTAATTATTTGTGGTCACAATAGGTACCTATATTTTGTATAATATTTACATCCACTTATTTCTTTAGTTGACTGTTATAGCATCCGTTGCAGGATGTCAAGTACCTTTTATAGGCATAAATCCTAACAATTATTTAAACAATATGATGTTTAAAATTCAAAATAAAAAGAACGCCAAGCTAAGTTGTCACAAAGCTTTCTCAAAACAGATTTACAATCGTTTACAATCAATTACATAATCAAACAAGCAAGCGACAATAAACCAATAAAAAATAATAAAAAGAAGACCAATACATCCTCATTAGTCATTATAAAGCTACATAATATAAAGGTGTGTCTTCAGTGAAACTTGAATCAATTATGAAGAAATATTAGAATTCTTCGATATTACCGCGTCATCGTGTTCGGTAGTGTGAGGTATTTTTCACAGCTCGCTACGGTCTGCTGCTCGCCTGAGATGCAACGTCATCGGTACAGATATCGACAAAAGTGCTTAGAAAATGTTTATTGAATCCATTAAAATGTACAACATGATTTAGATTCAGTAAATTTTTGATTTACCACATGGTTTGACAAGCAGGTTTACTAGAGAAGAATGGGCAAAAAATCTCTATTGTTGCTCTTTTCAAAACCAAGAATTGATTTAAATAAAAGCAGTCTATTAACTTTTAAAACGAGGAGGTTAGTTTATACAAAGTACGCTTTTTAATCGAGAAACCAAAATATGTAGGATTAAGATTTACGTATATAGAAATGTATCTTGTTAAATTGACAAAATCTATGGATGTACAAATTATACTAAATTTAGATACTTAAACTTTCATCGTCTCATATCAATATCAGTTAACTTCCGAGCGTATTTTAGCACTGGATTGCGAGTCTTGGAGCATTGAGTGTGTGATATTACTGAGGAGCGTGTTTTTGAATTATAATGTAATTAAGCTTTTGCAAGTGACTGTACTTTATCAAACCAGCCAAGCCGCAACGAACCGATAGTCCGGGTTGTGCAAAACGTAGTAAAAACCAACTCAGCTATGACGTATTTGTGGACTGTGACGTAGAAATTGAAACTAAACAAATAAACATTGAAATAATGAAACATAGCATAGACTGCAATGCTTATGATTTAAATATTGCAGGTTATAAATCTGTTTTGTTTTGTTCTTTATCTATCACTAAAGGAAAAATACAATAAAGACGAGCAATTCAAAAAATACATATAAATTTACATTTAAAATAAATTTTTATTTGAAGAAACAACACTGCTATTGTTGGTAAATATTATGTTTAAATAGTTTTGCCTAAAATAGTGCCTGAACTTGAGTTGAACGCTTTTCCAAAGTATATCTGGGTAGAAGATACGTGGTGGACACAGTTAGTTCCATATTACGAGTATATAAGATAGGCTGAGAAGTAAAAACTAAAAAGATGCTAATTTATACTCTTTCTCGACGTAATATTACCGAGCAACGACTAAAAAAAAAATAGATCCTTTAATGGATAGTTATTATAAGCTCCTATAAAACCAAATAACTTCGGAGAATTATGGATATGTAAGTAGTATTAGCATTTATAGCTTACCACGCCTCGGGCGAGGCTGCCTTTGGTCAAACTCGTGCAAAAAACAGTAGAATTACGCTTTAAAACCAATAGGCCTCAGAACATGTAAAAGACAGTTTACGCCAGTAACTTATCCCTTGTTATGCGAAGGAAATACACAGGAAAAGTATCTTATTTGATTTATTTATTTAAAAATACTTTATCGTTAACCACGCAAAATAATATAATTAATAATATCACAAAGCGCGTATATTTGTGTGTAAGAAACGGCGGTCTTTTCGCTGTCGGTGATTTCTTCCAGACAACCATAAATCTCTTTTAATATCTTCAAGTCTACTATATAGTCACTAAGCCTTAATATTTTGTAATTATTAAAAATGAACTACGCACTTTTCAAATCCTTATAAAAGTAAAGTCAGCTTGGCCAGCGACGCGTGACAACTCCGTAATGTTTGATCCAACAGCTGATTGTTTCTTGCGTAACCAAATATAATACAATTCCACGGTTTCGCGTTACAATTTCGCTAATTTTCACTAATAATACGCACTTTTAACCCGTTGTTCTGTTTTCTACTGGAGTTTAAAGGTTTTAGACCTGTTTGAATATGAAAGACTATCAACATATTTGTATTTAATTTCCATTTTATTTATTAAGTAAGGGAAAGGTTAATCGAACTGTTGAGAACACGTCTTCACTGCATCCACAGAGAGTATTAATAAAAGCAAATGTATTAAATATGAGCTAAAATAAGTTCCTGGATTACCATTTGCCATTGTATGAGACGAAATGTTATATAATTAGAATGAAATTAACTTTAAGAATGTCAAATAAGTATTAAATACGCTTTCAAACCCATACGAAGAATGAAAAACTATACAGGATTGCACAAAAAATCCGTAGGAAGTCTCTCTATTAATAAAAAAAAACGATACATATATTCCCCATGACATTTGCTGTCTTAATCGCCAAGTTATATCGATAACACACATCGATAATTAAGTTTATAGAAAAAGCGACATAAAAACGTACACGTATGTTTATTATTAGATAAGAGACAGGCCGTCAGTTTGCCTTGTCCTTTAATGGCGGAATTGTACCCGCTTTGTCCGTTGCTACAGTTTGTGACACGAATTATATTATGACAAATTGTATTTGTTTTATACCAAACCCATTGAGACGTTCATATTTTTTATTTGAGTGTGATGGGTAATTCGTACTCATTAGTGTCTTTAAAGTGTTAAATGTGTAATAGGGATTTTGATCTGTTCTTATTCTATCGACCTTAATCTTAGACAGTTAAATTATTTTGATTAAGTATGCTTTTTATATAAGGTGTAACGGTGGACTTAATGCCTGAGGCATTCTTTCTCAGTCAACCTTTGGGTCGTGCAGAGAAACCGAAGTAGGCGCATAAACTTAATAACCATAGAAAAAATAATATAGAAAATATGTATAAATATTAACAGAATACATACTCTGTATATATAGGTTGCATCCAATTTTTTGTCTTTTTCGAACGACTTTTTAATTCAGTTTGAACGAAGAAGACAAAACATTCGATCATTCAAGGGTTTTGTAAGTGGCTATTAATCTGTATCAGTCCATATACGTCCCACTGCAGGGCACGGGCCTCCTCTACAATCGACAGTACGATTGAGAGTGGTTAAGCCAGTGATTCTCAACCTTTTTTTGTTGCGGCACATATTTATCGATTTCAAAATTTGGCGGCACACAAAGAGCGCCTTGAGACATATTCCTATTGCTATGCACGCCGCTTCATCATAATTTAGCACTAAGAAAAAACGCGTTGCAAAGCAAATAATAAAATAATTAACTTTTTTGTGGATTTAAATATATATTCATGTTAAAATTATTTTTCTTTTTAAATGATAAAATTTAATGATATTAACATTATTATATATTTGCCAAATTTGGCGGCACACTTTTGAAATTTGGCGGCACACAAAAGTGCCGCGGCACAGTGGTTGAGAATCACTGGGTTAAGCTATATAGTCCACCACGCTGGCCTAGTGCGGGTTGGCGGACTTACATACCATAGATGTTTTTTTTTTTATAAATCGCTATGGTATGCAGGTTTCCTCATGATGTTTTCCTTCACCGTTTTAGTGCGTGGTGATTGACTATCAATACACACATGACTGCGAAAAGTCAGGGGTGTGCCTTGGGATTCGAACCCGTGAACACCGTAAGCATATTGGCAGTCACGCAAGTCTAGTATGTATGTTACTTGCTTATGGCTTTATTCATAGACAGTTTTTAATTAAAAAAAAATATTTTTCGAATATTTTATATTCTTCGCACGAACTGATTTCAAAAATCGCCGATCTAGACAAATAAAAGAAGGATTGATGCAAATTGCTCTCAATAGAAAGATGTGGATGAGCTTGAGGGAGGCCTTTACCCTCAAGCCTTGCCTTGAGCAGTGGGATCTTATAGGCTAATATATAATCGAAAGGGGGCAAACATTCGATAAATAAAAAAAATTGGTTTCAAACGGTCTATGAATAAGGCCTAAGTAGTTAAAAATAATATAAAAACCACATACCGAGCAGTTATATATATCGCCATTTAAAAATACCGTTACCCGTAGTTGTGTGACATTTGACTGCGTGAAGGGTGAAGGA